>CANTUS010000015.1:38014642-39296785 GCA_947683365.1 Euphorbia pulcherrima
CTATTTTATGTTATGGTTGCACGCAAATCATGGTTAGCGGCTTATGGGGTGATACAATTCCCTTCCGACCTTATTACTCCATCATGGTGAGTATCTTTCCTAGGTGAGGGGGTCTTTCCTCTATTACCAACATGGATAGGTGAGGATGTGCTCTCTTTTGTGATTTTAAGAAAATCATTGGGTATCCATAGGGGAAGTTTCTATGGCTGGATTGCTATATATCGAGCTAAGTCTGACAGAGTTTCAATTGATGGTAACCGTACATTATATGCTTAATCTCAAGAAAACCCTAATCGAGTTCAGGAACCATTTTCCACATTTAATATACTCAAACCTAGTGACCTTAGTCAAGCCAACTAGATTATGATGTATTATACACAGCTGGTGCCTCCCAACTTTATGCCCCTATATGAACTCGAGTCAAGTTCTAGAGGCACGTCATTGAGAACACCGGGGTTTTGGGTAGGGATATATGCAAATGCTATGCAGTAGATCCTAATAATTCCAAATTCAAATGGCTTTCATTATTTCATCTTTAATTGATTTTGGGAAAATCAATTATCAAAAGAAGAATATCCCTAGTAGAGTCACCACTGCGAAGGGGTAAACTTTTCTATGGCTCTTTTAGATCATCGATTGGATTGGCATGGTTAATGTGGGATTCCTAGGTCTTAATGCAGGGAGTCACCGTTAGAGCATAGGGCTCGTTGTATGTCCGAACATACTTGGCATTTCCAACTGGACAACTCCTTTGGGGATTAGCCTTTTTATTGTGGGAGCAGGGTCCCTTTTTTATACAATATTAGAGTCGCCACCTGGATTAGCTCTTCCGAGAAATTGGTGGTATAGCTGATCCGGGTAGAATTCCTATACCGATAAAAGAGAGATTCTGGTTCTGGATGAAATAGTTACTTGCCATTTGAATTTGGATAAATCACATTTTGAAAAATCCTTTGTTATTTTAATAAGCAAAGAGATGAGTTAGAGAGATACGACCTTTGCGGGCCTAGCCCTTAGAGTGTAGGCCCAGTGTAATTTGAGTACTTCACATGGCAACTAGAAATGAAGGGTTGAAAAATAATATTTGACCCTCAGTTACCTTTTGTTGATTTTAGGGAGACTGGAAAGCCTAGTGCTGGCTAGAACCCCGTTTGCTTTAGATTTCCTCAAGATTTATGTGGAGATAACCTCGGAGAATTTTATAGTGGGCTTATTTGAGTATCTGGGGGCTTCTGGATAGCTTCTTGGCTAAAAGCTAGTTTGGAGAGGGGTATATATACCTTGGTATAGTTTTGGGATACTTTTGGTATGGGCTAAGTATTGCGAGGGTTTTGTGACAAGAAATGGGCTTAGAAGCTTTCTATTTCTGGCGGATATAAGCTGTGGATATCTGTTGAAATGGCTAGGTGAAACTTACCTTTTATAGAAATTTTAGAAGCGTTGATCGACACATGTGATAGCGTCGGTTGACACAACTTTTATTAAAATAGCTTCACTGTGTCAAAGGTCTAGATCCCTATATGCGTTGATCTACACATAGGGAAGCATCGATTGACGATACTTAGGCGGTGATAGCTTTGTTAGGTCATGGTTGTAGGCTTGGTGAGTCATCAAATAATTTGACACGTGTCACCGTTAACCGTCGCTACCATAACAGTCAATCAACGCAAGTTGGAGGCCAATGAGCATTGATCGACACATCTGTTTAGGGTGCCGTAATTCTGACTCTTTGGAGAGTTTTCAAGGTTTTAAGGCAAAAACACAATCTTCATCAGTACCGGTTAGCTGTCTCCTAAAAAAGGTCTTAGACATCATTAGGCCTAGGAAGGACCGTGCTCATAAGAGATAAGGTCGAGGAATTTACCTCAGGTAAGAAGGTAAAAGGTAAGCATGTGGGCTACCAATCATATGGACTTGCAATCATTTTTTAGGTATGTTATCAGTTGTGCATGGCAATTGGTTCCATGATCTGTTTTCATCTCTCTAACTTTGAAATGAACACGTAGGCATGGATAGTGGAGATCTAGCCTGCAGTTCTCCCATTTTTCACCCATGCTGGAAACCATATATAGCCGTACTTGTGTAGATGGAATTACATGGGAAAGCATGTTTCAACCAAATTATTAGAATCTATGGTAAGTGCATTATCCTCCAGTTCAAATGTATGTATATTATTCAAATTCCAATACATTATGTTTATCACAGCAGGTGACACCTCGATCTATGGTTACTCTTGAAGTCGAGGATTATGTGAAGGATTGTGAATGGTATGTCCATCTTCAAAATCATATGGAGGGGAAACATGAAGATCTAGATCTTTGTTCAAAGTTTACGAAAGGGTAGAAGCCGGACAACAAGAAGTGGCAGATTACGAACAAGAACAAAATGAGGGAATTTTACATAGTTTACATGGTTTGGACGATAATATGGAGGGAGGGTACGGTTTTGTCATACACTATGGGAAGATGATTAATAGGTCAGACATGGTTGTGCAGTGAAGAACTCAATAGGCTTCTCTTGCCTCATTTGTCTGTGATTAACCAAAGAATATCAGCTTTGGAGGATGAAGTCAGAAAAATTTGTACATCAGTATCTCGTTACATGAAGAGTTGTCGTGTTCAATTTCATGAAGATGGAGGAAATGATGTTGGAGAAGAAGATGCAAATTGTGGACGCGTTGATTTAAATCAACATCCAATTACTAGCGGAACAGGAGATGTTGAAGTATGTCGTGGTTCTGTTGCATTTATAGTACCACTTCTTACAATTTACAATTGATAAAATGTAATTTAACTTTACTGATTTCATGTTTGGTGGTCTTATAACAGCCAAAGGATCAGCAACACGTTGAGGATAAAGTATTTTTCGAAGCAGTTGGATCTATTAAAATGAGAACGGATCGTGAAGACCCCTATTCTGGATACTAAACCATGGTGGTTCAGGTCTTCTCGACTATAGTGTATCGAGTCTTGTAGTCTAGGATTTCTTACTAAGGTAATAAATAGCATGTTCCTTCTTTTCCTCATGCTCTTGTAAGAGCATTGCCCCTACGGAGGTTTCTTCAATGGCCAGGTACAGAGTGAGGGGTTTACCTAGCGTAGGAGGTTTTAGTACTGGTGGGTTGGATAAGTATGTCTTGCTCTTATCAAAGGCTTCCTGGCACTGTGTATTCTAGGTGATCGATTGCTACTTCTGAGGAGCTTGAATATGGGTTCATAGACAGTGGTTAATTTGGCGATAAACCTACTGACGTATTATAGCGACCCTAAGAAGCTTCTGACTTATTTCTCAATTTTAGGTGCAGGCATATCGAGGATTGCCTTCACTTTGTCTGGATTGATTTCTATGCCTCTCTGGCTGACAATATGACCTAATAATTTTCTGGAGGTCACTTCGAAGACACACTTCTTTGGGTTTAATCGTAGGTTGTACTTCTCTACCTAGGTGAGAAAATAATTGAGCACAACCGGGTGCTCTTCAAGGGTTGGTGATTTTACTAGCATATCATCCACGTATACTTTGACCTCTTTATGGATTAGGTCATGAAGTAAAGTGGTGATTGCCCTTTGGTAAGTTTCCCCTGCGTTCTTAAGCTCAAATGGCATGACTTTATAGCAATACACCCCTCATTCTATGATGAAGACTATTTTGAACTTGTCAATGACATTCATTAATATTTGGTTGTACCCAAAGAAGCCGTCTATAAAGGAGTGCATGGCCTCCTTGGTGGCACTGTCAATTAATACATCTATGTGGGGTAAGGGAAAATCATCCTTTGGTGAGGCCTTGTTAAGGACGAGGAAATCAACGTAGACCCTTACCCTCCCGTCTTTCTTCACAACGGGTACTACGCTGGCTAACTATTCTGGGTATTCCATAAATTCTAGGAATTTTGCTTTGATTTGTTCATTTATCTCTTCTTTGACTTTCTCAACCCATTCTAGTCTTAGTCTTCATAGATTTTGTTTAACTGGTCAGATTTTTGGGTTAGTGGGAATTTTATGTTTCGCAATGGCCTTGTCAACCCCGGGCATGTAGTCGTAGGACCAAGTGAATGCCCTTACTTGTGACTTGAGTACTTCCACTAATTCTGCCTCAAGCTCTAGACTTAGGTCATTAGAAATTGATATCATTTTAGGATCATCCTTGGTTCCCAAATTTGTTTCTTTGTAGGAGTATCATGAATACTAAAAATGTTGGATGTATGATGAGATGAATGCATGTAATCAAAAGCACCACACAAATAAGTGAAGTCGTCCATTTCATTGCTATTATTAGTTTCATCATACAAGTCATTTAATTCAAAAACATCAAAAACTAAAAGATCATTATCAACTTTCGGGATGGGAGTTTCCTCATTTGGAGTTCCCGTGATGTTATTGGCAGTCGTGTCTCTGATCTTGGATTTTCCTTTGTTCATAAGCCGAGCTAGTTTGGAGATTATCTTCTCCATTCCTTCTCTTATCGATGCTTCTTCCTGCAGCTTCAATTCGGCCTTCTTATCCTCGAGATGGGTCTCCGTCAGTTTGGCCAATCTTGCCTTTAGTTCCTCAATGCTTGACTATCATGGTGGACTTGTCGTCTTTTTCCTTTTAGGAGTTTCTTCTTTGGACGAGGCTTTTGTCTTCTCAAATTGCATTTTTGAGTCACTCAAGCGAGTGTTGGGGTCTTTGAAGTTTATGACATCAGAGAATATTTCAAAACCAGGTACCTCTCCTTCTTTGGTTTCAACTGGCTCTAGTTTGCCCTGGTATAAGACCTCCCCAGAACGAATGAAGATCTCAGACATTTGGCGTCTTATGGACCATGACCTTTGTCAGCCCCTACCCAGATAGCCAAATCCGGAGGGGCTATAGGATCCTACCCCGAATTTGAACTCGGGGGGACCTTGTTCTTGTACCCCTAGATAGGCTCTTTGAGCTAGGCATTGATCCATGTAATTCTTCACCCACTCAGACCATTGGGTTGGTTTCTCATTCTTTCCTATAGTGGCTTTGAGGAATCCACCTACATATTCCAGGGTGGAACGTATGGCATCCACGATGGATTCTTCATTTGCCTCAAGGGTTACTATTTTCCCTTTGTAGGGGATCTTCATCTTCTGATGTAAGGTGGATGGAACATCTCCTAATGCATGGAAGCATAGTCAGCCAAGTAGCATGGAGAATGTGACAAGAATGTCGATGACAGTGAAAGTCATGTGGGACTCAACTTCTCCTACTTTTATCATCGCCTCAAAGGTTCCTAGGATGGATCTCTTTGAGTTTCCATATGCTTAAATAACTGTCCCCGGATTTTTAAGCATTCCTTCATTCAATCATAGGATTGGCAAGATCTTTCATGGGCAGACATTAAGTGTAGTGCCATCGTCTACCATGACACAAGGCATCACTCAGTCCAGGATTTCAATATTCAAGTATAAGGCTTGATTATGGTGTTGTCTGTCATTCGACAGATCTATAGCGGAAAAGCCAATGTCAGGGGACTCCGCAAGGGTCCCGTGTCTAATTAGAGAGCATACTTCCACTAGCATGGCCAATGAAGGCACTTCCATTTCCATTTACTTCTGCACGATAGCCCTCCTGTGTGCATGGGATCCCCGTAGGAGATCCTAGACACTCATCTTGACAGGTGTATTTATTAGTTATTTAACTACAAGGGTGCCAATTTCCTTAGTCAAGTTGTCTACTGGTGGAGCACTTGAGGGGTTTAAGTTGACTTGGTCTTATGGTTGGTAAAATCTCTAGCTTTGGGTGACATGGTTGACATGCTTTGGTTGGGCTTCAGAGGCGTCCTTGGGCTCAAACACTGCAAATTCATCAAAATCTTCCTCCAGGGGAATGTCCCTTAGCCGTATGGGCTTAGTAGCATGCAGAACCAGGGCTTTTGTACTATTGGCTTGCAGTGAACATCCGTCAGCAAGGCTATGGCGGGGTTTGCCCAAAGGATCTCATCCTATTACATGCGCTTGTGGCCCATTTTCTCTGATCATGTTAACAATGTTAAACCAAACCATGACCAATTCATCTAATATTTCTACGATCTCCGGCCGAGGTACCATTGTAAAGAACGGATAAGCCTAGGCTGCAGGTCCATCTCTAGGGTATGGCTCCATTCTGGGTGGATCTCCTCTTGCCCCTTCATCAGGCTCTTCCATGGTAAAGTGATAAAATTATGATTGACTTAGGATGCCCTATATGAAGTAATAGCGATACGTGGCTGGATTATTCCAAGTTCGATTATGCCATTCCAATGCCCTCCCATCAAGGGTGGTGCCGAAAATTTTAGGCCAACAATGATAATGCTCGTTTCTCAAATTCATCACCTTTGTGAATATGGCGAGGTAGATCCTAGGATGCTCACTTCCATCAAACCTGAGTTCTGGTGGTAGTTCAGGAAATAGCATAGTCCCATGGTGGCCTCCCAAGCAACGGCCGATTGATAGGCTGCATTCAATTGCCTGTAGAACCTTTGGTCATCTTGTATACTTGTGAATGCCATTAGGTCAATAGGAGTGCTGGATTGAGGCCTCCTTTGTATGTAGGGTCCCCTATTTTCTTGTTGGATCCTCTAGAAATCCATCCTTTCTGTCAGGTTTCTAGTCCCAATTGCATTGAGTTTTATGGGGGTCCATTCTATTATCCATTGCAATTCTTCCCTTATTAACCAAGAATGTGGGGATTCAGCATCTAGCGAAGGATGAGAATCAACAATCCCTTCCGGTGGTGGATCCCAGAAGTACAACGATTCGGTTGCTTATAATTGAGGATCAGCATGGATTCTCTAGACATACCCGCTCGTCATCTGTGTGTATTCATTATCGCTCAAATAATTGGGGTCACCATCCTATCACAATTCTATAGTAGTTGCATAATATGGTGTTGGCCTACTTGGCATTGGGCTGGGTTACACAATGCCTCCTAGCTCTCGGGCGGATTCACCTTTGCTTGGGATACCTTCTGATCTTAAACGAGCAAACTTTGTTCCTACTAGAGGACATGGGGCCTGTTGGTTGTGCTCATTCAACATGTAAGTGAATTTGTTGTCACTTAAGTATCCGTGGTCGTTCTCTGGATGCGGATAGGTAGATTATGTTGCATGAGCTGGCTCAGAGGGCTTAATTTTTTCACTCGAAGGGTCGGCTTTGTCGCATGACTCATTCTGCTCATCAGGATTTCTTATACTCTCTCCCACCTTAAAATAAGGATTCGAGTGAGGTGTGTATCCTTCAAATCTATATAGGTCTGGCATTCATGGCCTTTCTTCACATTGGGTGAGCATGGTGATGGTGGTGCGACGAATCATCCCTAGGGTATGGTTCCATTCTGGGTGGATCTCCTCTTGGCCCTTCATCAAGTTCTTCCATGGTAAAGTGATAAAGGAATGCTTGACTTAGGATTCCCCATAAGAAGTAATAGTGACGCATGGCTGGATTATTCCAAGTTCAATTATACCATTCCAATGCCCTCCCATCAAGGGTGGTGCTAAAAATTTTAGGCCAACGATGATATGTTCGTTTCTCGAATTCATCACCTTTGTGAATATGGCGAGGTAGATCCAAGGATGCCCACTTCCATCATACCTGAGTTCCGGTGGTAGTTCAGGAAATAGCATAGTCTAGTGGGCGCCCTCCCAAGCAACGGCCAATTGATAGGCTGCATTCAGTCGCCTGTGGAACCTTTGGTCATCTTGTATACTTGTGAATGCCATTAGGTCAACAGGAGTGCTGGATTAAGGCCTCCTTTATTGGTAGGGTCTCCAATTTTCTTGTTGGATCCTCTAGAGAACCAGCCTTTCTGTTGGGTTTCCAGTCCCAATTGCATTGAGTTTTGTGGGGATCCCATCCATGATCCCTTGCAATTCTTCACTTATTAACCAAGAATGTGGGGATTTAGCATCTAGCGATGGATGAGCATCAACAATCCCTTTCGGTGGTGGATCCCAAAAGTACACCAGTTCAGTTGCCCATAATTGAGGATCAACATGGATTCTCTAGACATACCCGATCGACATCTGTGTGTATTCATTATCACTCGAATAATATCCTGTCATGATTCTATGGTAGTTGTATAACATGGCATTGGCCTACTTAGCATTGGGCTAGGCTACATAATGCCTCTAACTCTCGGGCGGATTCACCGCTGCTTAGGATACCTTCTGATCTTAAACGAGCAAACTTTGTTCCTACTAAGGACATGGGGCCTGTTGGATGTGCTCATTCAACATATAAGTGAATTCACTGTTACTCAAGTATCCATGCTCATTCTTTGGTTATGGATAGGTAGATTCTATTGCATGAGCTAGCTCGGAGGGCGTAATTTTTTCACTTGAAGGGTCAGCTTTGTCGTGCGACTCATTCTACTTACTGGGATTTCTACTACTCTCTCCCACCTCAAAATAAGGATTCGAGTGAGGTGCGTATCCTTCGTATCTATGTAGGTCTAGCATTCGTGGCCTTTTTTCACATTGGGTGAGCATTGTGATGGTGGTATGATGGATCATGTGCACCATTTCGTCTTCAAGCATGCTTACATACCTTTCATAAATGGGCCCAAAGCGTATGCATTCGGGGGAAGGTGGAAGGACCTAGGAATAAGAGCCATCATCATTCCTGAAGAATGGCATATAAGGAGCAAATGCTTGGATGAATTTCTGACACATCAGTGGCCAGTCCCATGGGCGGTGAGGAAGGATTGGCAAATACCAAACTTGGGTCAGATCGACGAGGAATGTAGGGAATAGGGTTGGTGCTCCTAGGACACTTATGTTATATAGTTCTAGAGTTTGAAGGAACCATCTTAAGAATTTAATCGGGTCAGATTCTCCTAAAAACCTGGTCTCGTTCCCCTCCAAATTTGCTATGTTAAGGATACCACGGGCCCTAAGTTCATCTTCGTAAGCTTCCACTCTTTCAATCATATGCATTTCGCCAAATATCGGATTGTCATCAAAACACGGATCCTCATGTTGGTTATCTAGTCCCCATTCCTCTTTTTCATCGAGGAAGATGGCATTAATGAATAACGCCTCACAAGGTATTGATCCGGCGTCTTCTACCTTTTGCCTAGATGAGGTCATTCTCTTAGTGGCTGACTCTCAGCTCAGTACCAAGTCCACTGAGTCGTGTCTTGCAAAGGTGAACGTAAGGCTAACTCTTGGCTTAGTACCAAGTCCAATGAGTCATGTCTTGTAAAGGTACATATAAGGCTGGCGCTTACATCGAAAAGATCCCAATATCATTTGATTGGTACGCCATTTATCATCAAGGAAGGTGGCCAGCAAGATTAGGGACATGGTGCAACTGAGTTGGCGAAATGAATTAAGTAGGCTCACGAGATCAGGCCCGACTTCGATCCTATCATCTTCAATGTCTATGAGTCCTGCTTCCCTCAAGTCTTCCAAGCATACCGTGGTATCACTCGACTACCACCATTCACGCGTAGGGGCCCCTTCATGCTTGATGAGATATATTGCATGATTTTTCAAAGTGAGGGATTCTTGAAAGATCTTAATCCTGTCGATAGGGATAGTTTTCAAAAATTGGTGCTCTAACCCAGTTCCATAACTGACTAGGTGATAGGGAAAGATACCAGTCCATCGCATCTTTTGTGAGGAGTATAGGAAAAGCAGTGGCCATGCCGTAGGGTGGGATATCGTACTTTACAAGGAGGTCGTAGAAGTGGTCTAATAACGTGACCACGTCAATGTTTCCTTCATATCTGAGAACTTCCATTGCTAAGGCCATAAGTTTCCTGGATTCCCGTAATTCTTTTACACAAGTGGCTACCCTATCTAATTCTGTGAGTTCCCACTCAATGTCATTTATCCCAAAATTGGGGTCAAATTGGGAGTTTTCTCTTCCATCGTTATCATCCTTTTGAAGGAGGATAGAATTAATGGGAGATTTAAAGTTTGGAAGCAGGTTATTTTTGGTACTCGGCTTCCATTTTGGTTCTTCCAGATTCCCTTCTTGAACCATCTTTTGGAGATCTCGTAGTAATCGAACACATTCATTAGTTCTGTGTCCTTTCACTATGCGGTATACATAAAAGTTATCTCTGTCAGCTGGATATGGAGGCACAAAAGGTTTTAAACTCTATATGACCCCAGCCTTTCTTAGTTTAGTGAATATCTGAGACAGTGATTCAGTCCATGGCGAGACTAATTGAGGGGGTGTTGGGCCAATTGAGGCAGTGATGGCCTCCGTCTTCTTTTCTTCCCTCTTAACATAGGAAGGTTTCAGGTGGTAGGATTTTGGTGGAGCCACCCTATCATACGGCTTATTTTTAGCATAATAAGCCATCTCTTCTTGCCTGATACGTTCTTCTTCATCGTATTTCTCGATTCTTTTGGCATATTCCACAATGTCACTAAAAGTGTGGAAATTTTTCATTTTCATCTCTTCTTCGAATTTCGGATTGCATCCTTCTACCAATTTGATAACCAGGTCATCCATTTTTAAGGTGCCATCCACCAGTGATTGAACGACGATCCACCAGCGGTAGTAAGCTTCAAAGGGCTCTTTGATACCATGTCAGACTCTTTCTAGGTCTTGCAAGGTTGTTTCCACTCAGATGTTGTAGGCATAATTTTCAATGAAGGCGGTACTGAGAAACTTCCAGCTTGATTTTACTCTACTGGACATCCTCATGTACCAATCTATAGCAGGACCTCGCAATGTTGTTCGAAACATATTTACCCAATAGATTTTGGGAATGCCCATACTCATCATAATGTGTAAGTACCCCTCGATATAAGCTTCGAGGGAACCCGTGTCGTCAAACAGTGGGACGTAAGGCACAATGAAGTTAGCGAGCTATGGTTTCGGTATGGTGAGCTCAATTTTTAGGTTGGGGAGCATTTCTTCAAAATCTGAGAATTTCTTCTCAATTTATGTGACTTTATCATCCAAGCCAAAGCCTGAAACCTTGGTGGCCCTCATATTATTTATAATAGCTTCAAACTTTTTGAAAAAATCCTCAGAGAGGATCTTGTCCTAAACTGCTTCAAGCGTTGCCATTTGGTGATCGCCCATTTCGTCAACTTGGTCTGTGAGTATTAGTTCGTCAAAATCTGCCACCTCAAGCACCTTTCTCTGAGGCTAGTTCTTTTAGGTGCCAGTGGGAATGGTACTATAGGAAGCCCTAGTCGTATGGGCTAAAATAAAAACAAAATAGTATATGCCCTTACACATGATGCATGATGCTACGGATACTTCTAGCATGATTGTTGGATGCGTGCATGCATATTATTCATGATGCGCGAGTGCGTTTTGGTTGTGAAATAGTGCGCTATATCGCTTATTACCAGGGGTATGCACGATGGTGCACTTTAGGACCAACTTTTCTAAGGCTGTATCGCTTAATATGAGGGGTATGCGCGATGATGCACTCTAGGAGTAGCTTTTCTAAGGCTATATCACTTAATGCTAGGGGTATTCACGATGGTGCACTCTAGGAGCGGCTTTTCTAAGGCTGTATGGCTTAATACCAGGGGTATGCGTGATGGTGCGCTCTAGGAGTAGCTTTTCTGAGGTCATATCGCTTAATACCAAGGGTATGTGCGATGGTCCCTTCGTATGATATGGATATTTTATGTTGTGGTTGCACACAAATCATGGCTAGCAGCTCATGGGGTGATGCAATTCCCTTCTGACCTTATTACTCCATTGTGGTGAGTATCTTTCCTAGGTGAGGGGGTCTTTCCTCTATTACCAACCTGGGGTAGGCGAGGATAAGCTCTCTTTTGTGATTTTAAGAAAATCATTGGGTATCCGTAGGGGAAGTTTCTAGGGCTGGATTACTATATATCGAGCTAACTTTGAAAGAGTTTCAATTGATGGTAACCGTGCATTATATACTTAAGCTCAAGAAAACTGTAATCAAGTTCAGGAACCCATTTTCCATGTTTAATATACTCAAACCTAGGGACCTTAGTCAAGCCAACTAGAATATGACGTACTACACACAGCTGGTGCCTCCCAACTTTGTGCCCCTATATGAACTCGAGTCAAAGTTCTAGAGACACGTCATTGAGAACACCAGAGTTTGGGGTGGGGATATATGCAAATGCTATGCAGTAGATCCTAATAATTCCAAATTCAAATGACTTTCATTATCTCATCTTTAATTGATTTTGGGAAAATCAATTATCAAAAGAAGAATATCCCTAGCAGAGTCGCCACTGTGAAGGGGCAAACTTTTTTGTGGCCCTTTTAGATCATCGATTGGATTGGCATGACCAATGAGGGACTCCCGGGTCTTAATACAAGGAGTCACCGCTAGAGCGTAAGGCTCATTGTATGTCTAAACATACTTGGCGTTTCCAATTGGACAAAGGGGTCGAGGACTCCTTTGGGGATTATCCTTTTTATTGCGGGAGCAGGGTCCCTCTTTTATACAATATTAGAGTCGCCACTCGAATCAGCTCTTTTAGGGAAATTGGTGTTATAGTTGATCTAGGCAGGATTCCTATACCGATAAAAGAGATATTCTAGTTTCGGATGAAATAGTTACTTGCCATTTGAAGTTGGATAAATCACATTTTGAAAAATCCTTTGTTATTTTAATAAGCAAAGAGATGAGTTAGAGAGATACGACCTTTACGGCCCTAGCCCCTAGAGTGTAGGCACAGTGTAATTTGAGTACTTCACATGGCAATTACAAATGCATGGTTGAAAAATAATATTTGACCCTCAGTTACCTTTTGTTGGTTTTAGGGAGACTAGAAGGCCCGGTGCTGGCTAGAACCGCGTTTGCTTTAGATTTCCTCAAGATTTATGTAGAGATAACCTCGGGGAATTTTATAGTGGGCTTATTTGAGTATCTGAGGGCTTCTGGATAGCTTCTTGGCTAAAAGCTAGTTTGGAGAGGGTTATATATACCTTGGTATAGTTTTGGGATATTTTTTGTATGGGCTAGGTATTGCGAGGGTTTTGTGATGAGAAATAGGCTTAGAAGCTTTCTATTTCTGGCAGATATAAGCTGTGAATGTCTGTTGAAATGGCTAAGTGAAACTCTCCTTTTATAGAAATTTTAGAAGCGTCGATCGACACATGTGGTAGCGTCGATCGACACAATTTGTCAGAATAGCTTCACTGTGTCATAGGTCTAGATTCCCTATAAGCGTCGATCGACACATAGGGAAGCATCGATCGAAGCTACTTGTGCGGTGATAGCTTTGCTGAGTCATGGTTATAGGATTGGTGTGTCATCAAATAATTTGACATGTGTCACTATCGATCGTCACTACCATAACAGTCAATCGATGCAAGTTGGAGGCCAACGAGCATCGATCGACACATCTTTTTAGGGTGCCGTAATTCTGACTCTTTGGAGAGTTTTTAGGGTTTTAGGGCAGAAACGCAATCTTCGTCAGTACTGGTTAGCAGTCTCCTAATAAAGGTCTTAGACATCATCAGGCCTGGGTAGTACTGTGCTCACAAGAGATAAGGTCGAGGAATTTGCCTCAGGTAAGAAGGTAACAGGTAAGCGTGTGGGCTACCAATTATATGGACTTGCAATCATATTTTAGGTATGTTATCAATTGTGCATGGCAATTGGTTGTGTGATCTGTTTTTATCTCTCTAACTTTGAAATGAACACATAGGCATGGATAATGGAGATCTGGCCTGCAGTTCTCCCATTTTTCACCCATGCTGGAAACCATATATAGTCGTACTTGTGCAGATGGAATTACATGGGAAAGCGTATTTCAACCAAATTATTAGAATCTATGGTAAGTGCATTATCCTTCAGTTCAAATGTATGTATATTATTCGAATTCCAATACGTCATGTTGATCACAGCGAGCGTCACCTTGATCTACGGTTACTCTTGAAGCCAAGGATTATGTGAAGGAGTGTGATTGATATGTTCATCTTCAAAATCATATGGAGGGGAAACATGAAGATCTGGATGCTTTTTTCAAAGTTTACGAAAGGGTAGAAGCCAGACAACAAGAAGTGGTAGATTGCGAAGAAGAACAAAATGAGGGTATTTCATATAGCTCACATGGTTTGGACGGTAATATGAAGGGAGGGCAAGGTTTTGTCATGCACCGTGGGAAGATGTTTATGAGGTCAGACATGGTGGACGAGATAAATAAATTGTCCAGCGAAGAATTCAATAGGCTTCTCTTGCCTCATTTATCTGCAATTAACCAAGAATATCAGCTTTGGAGGACGAAGTCTGGAAAATTTATACATCAGTATCTCGTTACATGAAGAGCTTTCATGTTTGATTTCATGAAGATGGAGGAAATGATGTTGGAGAAGAGATGCAAATCGGGAACGCGTTAATTTAAATCAACATCCAATTACTAGCGGAATAGGAGATGTTGAAGTATGTCGTGGTTCTGTTGTATTTATAGTACCACTTCTTACAATTTACAATTGATAAAATGTAATTTAACTTTACTAATTTTGTGTTTGGTGGTCTTATAATAGCCAAAGGATCAGGAGCACGTTGAGGATGAAGTATTTTCCAAAGCAGTCTGATCTATTGAAATGAGAACGGATCATGAAGAGCCTATTATGGATACTGAACCTATTGAAGTAGATGCTACTCAGGTTAAGGTATTTGTTCTAGATATTTCGCAGTGGACCTAAAAAAGGAGGTCACATAATGTATCTATCTTGTAATGTTTAAATCGTTGTAGACAAGAACCGAGGAAGCGGATGTCGATGTAGTAAACATTGGATTAAAAGTTGTTGCTTCTATAGATGGTATTAATAATAATGAGGTACCAGTAATGTTAATTGTATGTTGAAAATGTGTATGTCCCTGGGCTATACAAAGGTCACTAATTGAATATGTTATGACAGGCTAAAAATAAAGAACCAACGGATGTTGATGCAGGTGGTGTTGGGTCAACAAATTTAGGTGACAATGTAATAGTTCATTTATATTTTCTATGCATGTCAATGTATGCATGTTTCTATTTGGTGATTTCTTGACCTTTCTCTCTTGACTGCATATTTGGTGATAGGCTCAAACTGCGGAAGAAGAATATAAGATTAAGATGGTGGTCGGTCACTGGCAATGAGAGCAACACCTTTAGGGAACAATGTAATATTTCAATGAATTATGTTTATGTATGTTTGTTAGCTGATGTCTTAAAATGTCATTGGTTGTAGCATCAATATGGTCTAAATCTTGTTGCTTCGTTATGTGAACTAGATAAGGAGGTGCATAGTAATGCCTAGACCTGTATTTAACTAAGTTCTATGTGAATTTTGTGCAAGGTTAGAAAGTCTCGATTGAACACCATCAGGAGAGCAGTAACAAGACCATCGCAGCATGGCCAAAGAGAAAAATAGGTAGGGGTAAGTACAAAAGGTCTCCTTGGATTAGGCAAGGGAAAAACACCAGCGCATACGGAAGCAAGTGGCCGAAGGAATGCCTTTGAAGGAATACCAGTGTTTGCAAAGCGCGTACGAGGAATGGAAGAATATATCCAACCCTGGATGTTGCAGGTCCGTGTATGGTTATTTGGAAGAAGTCGGCTTGGGTTGGTTTGAAAAAGTTGAGAAATTTGGCGCATATTTTGAAAATGATGTAAGTCAACATGTTTTACAATTTTACATTTTTGTCCGGTAATGCTTTCATTTTGCATGATGCTTTCAACCATGTTCTTTGAATAGCATATCACATCCTGGTTTGCTTTTATGAGGAAGTATTTCATCGAAACGGCTCCTACTGTTGATTGGACAACCACAGATAGTTCATTGGCATTCTCTATGTTGAAAGTTTTTCGAAAGACATCAGACAACCTAAATGGAAAGACCAAGGATTTTTTACGGCATGAATTGAAGGCACGCTAGCCCAAATGCGATCGTGATGAGAAGTCTCATGAGTGTTGATTCCTATGAATATAGGCAAGGAGCAGCAGTCGGTGCTCGGTGTTCTTGAGCTGGAGGAAATGCATCTATATATGTATGATAGCCTCATTGCCAATATGTCTGAGCAAAAACTTGGAAGTTGGATACAGCCCCATCTTAAATGCATCGGTAGAGCAATGGAAAAAGCCGGATACTTCAAGGATAGAAATGCTGAGAAGAGAGTAATATCTTGGTCCAGGGTTGTTGGTGTCCCCCGATAGGAGGTTGGTTTAGGTGATTGTGGAGTACTTATCTATTTATTCGCACATTATTTTGCGCACCGAACACACATCGATCATTGCGCTCCCCCCGAGTTTAGGCTGGAAAAATGCGGCGGTATTTGGTTCCGCTGAAGAGTTGCATGTGAGTTGTTTTACGGCCGATATTTTGGCAAAATAATGCAGTGATGTAGTGTGTGTGTGTGTGTGTGTGTGTGTGTGTTGAAAGAGTAAACTTAATCATTGAATGTGTCTGTTATGCAGAATTCAATGTATAAGGAGTTACAATCAACCCAACCGTCACGGGTTACATAATTATGTGTCTTTAAGTAGCATTTAGTTTTGTAATAAGGTTGGTGTTTACTTTTGTATTTACCGTGGTAACTGAGGAGTCTTTGTAATGCTACAAGTATTCACTAAGAGCGCCAGGAAGCAACTTTAAACACTAGTAAGGGATAGAGAGCAACTTAGAGCGACAAACGAAATATTTTTGAATGTATTCACTAAGAGCAACATGGTTAAACTTTCCCAACAAAGTAGTATCCGAGCGTTAGGGAGTGACTAAGTGGGCCAGTGAGCGACTTAAGAGACTAGTGAGCGATAGAGAGCGACTTAGAGCGACAAATAAAAAAAATTCATAGTGGTATCAGAGAGTCAGGGTGCAACTAAGAGCGCCAGTGAGTGACTTAAGACAAAGTGAGCGCTAGAGAGCGCGAGAGACGACTTAGAGCGACAAACAAAAAAATTTAGAATCATGATGAACAACATGATTGAACTTTCCCAACAAAGTGGTATTAGAGCGTTAGGGAGTGACTAAGAGGGCCAGTGAGCGACTTAAGACACCAGTGACCGACTTGGAGTGACAAACAAAAAAATTCTGAATCATGATGGACAACATGATTAAATTTCCCTAACATACTAAAGACAATTACGATGCTTGGTGAGTCAGAGTGAAAACGTTGCTGGGTTCCGAAGATGTTTGGGATATGGTCAAGACAGGTTATGAGATTGGCTTGAAGGTTCTATCATTCAGAACTGATCGAGGAGGAGAGTTTACCTCACAAAAGTTTAATCAATTTGGTGAGTATTCAGGCATTCAACATTTCCTTATAGTCCCTAGATCATCGCAGCATAATGGTGTGGTGGAATGAAAAAATAGAACCATTCTGAATATTGCCAGAAGTATGTTGAAGAGTAAAGCTATGCCAAAGAAGTTTTGGGCAGAAGCTATGGCATGTGCTATGTATTTGAACAACAGGAGTCCAGCGAAGAAGTTGTTGAATATGACACCTCAAGAAGCCTAGAGTGGTAAGAAAACAAATATTTCTCATTTAAAAGTATTTGATTGTCTTGCTTATATGCATGTAGCTAATGAGTTGAGAAAGAAGCTAGATGATAAGAGCAAAAAGATAGTGTTCATTAGCTATTCGCCAAATTCAAAGTTGTTAATTTGTTCCATAATCATCACACCAGAAGAAAGTGTTACTAGCCGAGATGCGGAATTTGATGAAGGAAGTTGGTGGAACTGGAATGTTTCAAATAATGAGAATTATGATTTTCTTCCTTACTTTGAAGAAAATCATAATTGCATGTGAAAGCGACCTAAACAGACAAAATGCGGCATACGCTGACAGATAGAATGCTACTTATGATGGACAGGAACCAAATAATTTAACTTATGTTTAGATTTAAAATTTAAAGTTTTATCTTATAGTTTCATATTAGCTATCCTTGTAAGCCTATAAATAGGCATCTATATTCATAATGAAATTGCGCTCATGTGTGCCACATGCATATGTGTTCCAGGATACCGCATCTGCAGTATTGCTTTACCATGACCTATATTCATATCATGATTATAACTATATCTATATTCCTAAATAAAATTTCATAACTTCAAAGTAAAGGAAGAGTGTTATAATTTGACTTTTGAAATTGACGGATAATGATAAGTTAGGATTTTATATTGTTATTTGATATTAGATGTGAGTATCATATCATGTATTCTCTATATATAGTGAGTTCTCAATAAAATTATAAATCACATTTTCCTTTTAATTTCTTTTATACTCTTATGCTCTATATATTACAACATCTCTCTTCTGAAGCACACCCTCTCCATATTCGCTCCCAACAGTGTGTGGAATAATTTCTTGTGTATCTTTTATCTAATATCATACCTAAGCTAATAAAGAGTGACTCTTTAAATTAAGACTCAATGACCTGACCTTTAAAGCCTACATAGCTATTGTAATTTATGCCTCGAAACTCTTTGAAACTATAACCGCAAGAACATTGAATCCTTTGTATAAACTCACCATAATTATGTGTCTTTGGATGTAATGAAATTCTACATCAAACAATTGTATTATTGTTAGATGTATTAAAAAAAATGAATAGATGTTATAGTTCTTTCTTGAGTGAACCTTCGTAAAATACATCAATTAGCTGAATGCAATCCTTCATGTACTCTGCAATCGTCGATGCATGTTGTGCCGCCTTATCCTCACTCAAATCCTTAAGCATGTTTTGGCTATTGTTAGCTAAATGACTCACCCACTACAAATAACGCGATAACAAAGTATGTTCAAGTACGTACTAAGAACATGAATTGGGCGAATGATCATGTATAGTAACAGTAGAACTTATATATTCACTATTGGATCGAGGTGGCATCACTAATTCAACCACATCATCGTCCAGGAGCCGAGGATACGAATATGTTATGTACTAGTCGGTGTACTTCTCATTATATGCAGCTGGATCTTCATGAGCAGATCAATGATGATTAACAGGTAGGATATATACATTGGGAAACTATGCTCAGGCATCCAGTGCAACAACTGCGGCATGCTCAACCTTATAATTGTTCAATTTCCAGCACCATACAACATTTAACTATTTGTGCACATTGGGTGGAATAGACTGCACAAAGCCCAGATGATGTAACGCTCATCTGGGCATGTATGGCTCGATCACATCTTAGTCATGTACCTAACCTGTGAAGATGGTCCTCGACATAAAAGAAGCTGGTTCATAACCATAGGGCAACCATGTCACCTACACTACAAATAAGAAATGTATTATATCCACTATCGTGAACCTAAAAACTGCATACACTTTCAATTCATAGCTGTTACAGTAACTAAATAGATACCTCAGATGTAGTCAATTTGTCGAGGCGGCAGTGAATTAAGTGTAGCCGGGTGATGGATTTATCTGTCAGTCCATTAGCCCAAATACAAGCTCGACTTAACTCGCCTTCTACCACATTACAATCTCATTGAGGCCGAAATGCTAGAAAATACTCATATATCCATGCTTGCAACAGGGTTAGGCAACCAGCGACACCGTGACAATCCCCTCTGCTAGCAATACCTAGCTAGCGGTAGAGATAAGCTAAAGTAGACGTGCCCCAAGAATATGTTAACTCCATCTAATCCCTCCTTCAATTCATATAGCAAGGACGGGTTAACACGATTATCGCTCTTGTCGATAACAAGGTCAAACCTAGTAGAATCCATAGCCATGCAGTTGCCTGGGCCTCAGCAATCATGCCCTTCTCACATGATTTGAAGATCGAATTAGTCATGGCCCCACCACGACCCAAGTGTTTATCTGCAAGCTCCTTCCAATTAAACCACATTAGCTCCATACAAGAATTCTGCATGTCATTCGTACCAGGATCATCACAAATCATCCGTCCTTTGACTAGAAGACATTGAATATGCCACACGTCGTGCATCATGATTGTCATCTCACTAAACGGCTTATGAAACTGTTTATATCCGGCTACCAACGCTCTAAAAATGCACTAACCAATGCGGCATCCACATAACCGAACATTCTATAACTAAGATGTGATAACCCAATCTAGTCAATAAGTGTTCACGCGTCCAGCAGATTCTCTGACATTCTTTTGTACCACGCTCTCAGCCTCTTGCAATCAGCTCATCTATTTTAAAGCCTTAGGACCCCTCTCTTCTCCCCAGTCCATATTTTAGAGGCTAAATGCCCTCGATAGCTTGGAATCAGGCTGCCATCCATTGGACCATTGGGCAACAAACCCCTAACTATCCCAATATCATCTACAACTATCTTGGCTCGTTTTCTGTTCCCTTCAATAACATTCAAGTGCAGAATATCAATAACACTAATTTACGAAGAGTCCAAACATCAAGATATATGTTGCTTGTTTTACCTGACTGGGATAGAGGACTAACAAAATAACCATATGCACCCTTCTTAACCTGGTATAGGATTACGGAGTTAGATTCATCTAAATCAGAGTTAGATTGCTCTAAGCAAGCCTCCCCACTATCAGGTGTCTATTGAAGCCTAGAATATATTGAGTACTGATCCTTCTCCTTGCCCATAACCATCTTACGTTGTTTCGGGGTCATTCCCATGTTAAACTGTCTAGCGGCAGCAAGAGGGTTTAACTTCCCATGTCCTCCACCTTTCTGCATTTAATACATAAAACCAAATCCATATTTCAGACCTAAGAGCATCTTCAGTAGTTTGTCTATTCCCATAATAGTCTTGACACATATGCAAAAATAGACAATCATGTAAAAAATAGCTCTACACTAGCTCCTCTATTTTCTCTTTCCTACATGATGTGGCACCATAAATATTGAACATTGTCTATTTGATCTTCTACATGTAGACAGTCAAATAGAAAGCCAAGTCATCAGCTTTATTAATATTTTAATGATTAATTAAATTCAAATGTTGGTTAGTTGTGAAAGATATAATTTAGTAACTAATTAATTTTTTTTATTGGAATCCACTACGAAATAGACAATCTATTGTAGCTAGTTCAATGAAGTATATTGCTTATTTTCAAAATCATTGACATGCCATCAATGTGGGTGTCCATTCCACATGCTATATAATCCTAGAATCCACACTATCTACTAAAGATGTTATAAATATATGCAATAGTGTACTAAACTTCTCCTATAACATCAACTCAACTTGATTATATTATGCCAATGAGGTTGTAGTTTACAAACTAAGTTAAGTTGATCTAAGTCGCATTTACAAGCTGGGTATGAAACATGATTATCCATTGGAAGTAACGTATAAAGTTCCATCACCACTAGTGGATAGCCACATAATTATAGAACGACTGCCCACCGGGGAAGAATCAATTTGCGTACGGCACCCTAAATTTTATAGAACGTCACCCAATCTCACTTTTTCGTTCGATGTATCACCCATAAACACATTTTTCTTCAAATGTCAATTGAAAAACATACTTGGACTCCAATCGCTGCCTTTTGTGTCTCCCTTTATCGCTCCACCATGCTATTCCCTGAACTAATCGTAACACCTCGCAATATTAGGTTAGAGGGATAGAGCAATGAATGCTGCAGTTTTGAATATAGGTTTTGTTGCAACTCATAAGATTAGGGTAGAGGGGTGAATGTTGTAGTTTCAAGGCTAAGTTTTCGTTGCTGCTAGCAAGATTAGGGTAGAGGGATGAATGTTGCAGTTTTTTTATCTAAAGATTGTATGATATGGTGAAGTTTACAAACGGTGGGTTAATAAAAGAAGAATAGGGGAGAACAATAATGGTGGGAGTTGAAAGCGTTTGATTGGTAGGAGTGGAAATTATGAGAGGGGAAAAATTGTCAAAAAGGGGTATATGCAGGTGGAATGAAGCAAAATATGGGCGGAATAAAGCATAACTCTTCATTTACTAACCTTTAAAATCAGACCCGTTTTTCTAAAAAAAATTCACTAACACTACAATTTTTGTGTACCTTACTCAAGAAAATAATAATAGAAGTAAAAAAATATTTTTATACAAGAAGTGAGAGTGGTTTGAAAATGATTTGGGTTTGGCGCATTTTCGTCTTCCCATTGCGCAAAAACTGAGAATTTCCTCAATTATCAGAACACTTTTGGGCGCAAAAATTGCTCTTAGCCCTCTCTGTGCTCAATTTAGGGTTCTTGATATAGGTAAATGAAGAGCTGAATATTAGATTTAGTTGTTAATTGGTTTAGAATTGAGATTGCTCTAGAAGCTAGAAAATTGGCTATATAAGCATTGTATAAATGAGTATGAACTGAATAAAAAAGATATTTTCTCCTCTCTCTATAATTTCTGTTATCCCTCTATCTCTAGAATTCCTGGCGGGATTCTCACCCCCTTCGTTCTACAGTAACCATTTTCCGATCGTCGGCGTTTGGAGTTTCCCATTTCTCTACCTCTGCAGGGATCTTCTCAAATACTCCACCATTCTTGCATATATCCCTAATACTTATCCATGATATCAGCTCCATTGATTGATTATTAGATTTATTAATCACAATAGATTTAGGTAAGAGAAAGTGTATAAGCTTGAAATCGCATTGCTTAGCGTCAAGATGAGCCACTAAGCAAAGAGATCGAACATCATTACTAAGATAAAACTCTGTCTCATAGGATGCCTTAATCATTTCAAGAGCATAAGTTTCAGCAGCAAAAATAATAGCACTATTACTCCTCAAATCCATAACCAAAAGTCTAAAACCATAAGGATCTTTCACATAGACCAATTTGTCATTCGAAATGCCAATCAAATACAAACAACCTCAATAATAGATCTTGTATTATAAATTGAACCATTACCTCCAACCATAGCCCTCAATTGCTTATAACCGATTAAATCCTCATTGCAAGCAACCACTGCACTCAAAACTGACACCAGAAATAGGCAGTGGAACCTGAGTATTGACAAGAACTTTCATACTAGAAATTCTGTTCGAATTAGCTTCATATTCTCCTTGAGTTACAATTTTCAGGTCAAAAAATGTAGTCATTGTCAAGGCCAATTCATCAGCAATAGGAGTTTCATCCGAATTATAAATACAAATGAAGCAATTAATTTATAGTTAATATGCCACCAGGATCAAATTGAAAACTAGATTCATTCCAATTCTCATTTGGAGTAAGAATTAGTTCAAACCTGAGTTGAACAAACGACTTCAATGTCTTCTTCGTTCCGAATCAATTAGTAGAACATACACAAAAAGATCCTTCAATTTCTCATGATCATCAACACTATGCTCAATTGAACCAAACAATTCTATTAGATCGAAATTAAGCTCAGGTTTAAAATCTTTCTTACCATTCTCAATCCCTAGACTATCAGCGATGTGCCAATTAATGATATCAAAAATGGAATTATCCGAATCGCTATCATTATTAAAAGTTTTTCCTGATTTTACAGCTCAATTTACCTCCATGCCTTTGTAATCTCCGGGATCGGGATCTGTTTCTGGCATTTCACCTTCACTCTGTATTTCTAAATCGATTTCCCCATAAATTCCATCCTCTCCTTCATAATCTCCATCAAAACCAAGGAATTTTGCCCAAGCACTCTATTTCATTGATTTATTAGGAGATTCAAGGCCTTCATCTGGAAAATCTATGAAATTTGAAACCCTAGGTTTCCCAATTCTGCTCTAAACGATCTGCTCTACACTTTCAACCATTCTGGATCGATGTTTTGCCACAATTTCTTAAAAACGCAGCTCACTACGCCGCTGGAATTCAGCTCTATATTCAGCTTGTTCTTTACAAAAATCTGTGAACAAATCGTTCGTCATAGCTCGCAAGCTCTCGTCAAGCTGCTGGATCTCAGGGTAGCGTTTTGCTGCTGCCGTAACCATCATTGATCGGAATCATAGGTCAGAGAACCGACACTCTGATACCACTTAATGCGTGGAAAATGCAGGCGATCAGAAAATGGTTATTGTAGAACGAAGGGGTGAGAATCTCGCCAGAAATTCTAGAGAGAGAGGATGAGATGAGGAAATATATTGAATATTCAATTCATACCCATTTACACAGTACTGAGGACTTATATAGCCAATTTCCTACTAGAACAATCTCAATTCTAAACCAATTAACTAAATCTAATATTCAGCTGTTTGTTTACCTGTATCAGTTCTCTATTCTGTCTCTAATTGATCACGACAATGTCGAATTTCTCGCATCAGATAGAGGAAATCAGAACCCTAATTCTTTCAACATCAAAACCAAACAAATCACTCGGTTATTCTACTCTCCTTCACCTTCAACAGCAATCGGATAACCATCCCTCTTCAATCCAAGCCCTAGCTGATAATTCTCATACTCTTATCTATGTCATTGCGCTTGGAATCTCAAATGATGATGAAGAGATGTATGTCTAACTTTATTGCATGTTCCGTTTCTGTATTTTCAATTTTATATATAATTGTAGCATTCATGATTTTATTTACCTACTTTTGTATATGTTATTTTTACTTGTAGTTGTTTCAATTTCAGTGCTGCACAGGCTTTGAAGTGTCTGGGGTTCATGATTTTCCAGCCTTCTATTGTTGCCACAATTTCAGGTAGCGAAGTTTGCAGTTTATGAATTCCTCTACATGTCAATTTTTCTGTCTTTTTTTTTTGTTTTCGATCACCTGATAAAGGGAACTTGTTGTCTTCTACTGAATTTAACACTTCAGGTAGTGAAAATTGTAGTTTGTGAATTCCTTTATATTTCATTTTGCATTTTCTGTTGATCACTTGTTAAAGGGAACTTGATTTCCTCTGTTGAATTTAACAGCATTTTGTCAAGGCTGAGGAATTTAACAACATTCTGCAAAAAAATTTAGGGAGTTAATGAAATCTTCCCATCCAAATTGATTAAAAAAAAGGCCGGCTAAGTCATCTTGGTTACACTTCTTACCTTCATGGAACCTATTGACCCAAAAGCTTAGGTTGATAGTTAAAACCTAATCGTAGCTTTTATTATTGTCACTGATAATCACCTGGACACAGTTGCCCCTTGGGCTTCAAACGGGAACAACATAGGTTTAGTCTACCAACAACAAACAACAACAACATTACCCCAATGCCTTCAAGGCTCCCGCATAAGTGGGGTAAGGGGGGGTCGGGTGTACGCAACCTTACCTCTGTAATTACAAAGAGGTTGTTTCCAATTGACCCTAAAGTGGAGTTGCAACAGCTATCCGTGACTTCACAATAAAAGAAGCTCAGATAGTTTAATGAGTCATTTTGCTTTAGTCTACCATTTGTTGAAATTTAATCCAACAAATGGAGCTGACAGGTTTTAAACCTGTGACTTCTAAGTTCCAAGTACAAGAGCTAATATCAAGTCTTGGAACCAATCGACTTAAAAGCTCAAGCTGATAATTAAGGCCCAATCGTAGCCTTTATTATTAATATCCCTGACACTTAGTTTAGATGACAAATAGGGTTCAATTTCCCTATCCTGGAACTTCCCTGATTGATCAACGGAGAGAAGACGAGCACAACATTTGATATTATATCTTGGTGGGCTGGTCTGTCTAGTTTCAATCTATCGGTATAGAACCATGAAAAAAGTACAATGCTCATAAAATGGAGGGGACAAAAAGTTTGAATTTTCTGTAAGAACATCCATTTACACTTACTATGGAGTTAAAACTAATGAATGGTTCAGGCAAAAACTTGTTATAACTAAAGAATGCTGAAGTTTATACAATCATTTGAATCCTGGTCCCTAGCTTTCAAATGCTTACACCTATCTTTGTTCTGTTTGAGCATAAGATGTTGATTGCAGATAAACTTTTTGTTATTTTATTTCGCTGTTATTTGTGTTTTAGATGGAGATGGCAGTATGATCTTGGATGCGCTGGCTAAAGTCATTACAACCACAAAAATAAAGGTATAATATCATATTTTTCAATTTATATTCTAATTATTTGAAATTTAACTTGTTCACTTGGAAACTGCAGGCGGTATGTAACTTAGGCATGTGGTGCATATCTATGCAACAATTCGATGCATCATTTGTTTTTAATTACTTCCACTCTGTGCTGCGGGCAGTTGTTCATGCGCTTGACAATCCATTTGGTTCCGTATCTGCAACATTTGAGGCTGTACAGGTACAAAATATTGCTAATTTTGTATATTGAACAAGGGGTTTCTGGTGTTCATTTGGAATATTTGCCTATTTCAATATTAAGTTGCAGTACGTTATCCTTATTATTATCCCTTAAAATGTGATGTATTCTAAAATGTGTAAATTAACTTGTAATCAAATTCTTGGGTTCCTGATTGGTTGAATTTAACATGGTCATGAAGTACTCTTTTCTCATATAATATTATTTTTTTGTAAGTGTTATACTTGGGAGCCTTGTTTGTTGCTTAACATAGTCATGAAGTACTCTTTTCTCATATAATATTATTTTTTTGTAAGTGTTATACTTGGGAGCTGTAACCAGTTATAACAGTTGCACAGTCATTTTTTCCATCTTGTTACCAAAATTGATGTACTTATCGTGTCTGTAAATTGTTGTTGTTGTTGTACTTGTAATCAGTTATAACAGTTGCACAGTCATTTTTTCCATCTTGTTACCAAAATTGATGTACTTATCGTGTCTGTAAATTGGTTAAGGATGAACCCTGTGAATATTTTGTTCCATCCACTCCACCTGAAAGAAATTCTTCTCCTGAGGATAAGCATCATATTTATTTTTTTGATATTTGAAAAAGAACTAATTGAGGTTTGAGCATTGCCACAATGTACTAACTATGTTGATAATTTTTGAAAAAAGGTTGTTACAAAGTTAGCAATGCAATTTAAAGAAAAGATGAGAGAATCTTCACACATATGGGCTCCTCCAATCTTTAGAAGACTGCTCAGTGTGGATAAGAAAGAAAGGGATATGTCAGAAAGGTGTCTGTTGAAGATTAGATCTGTCATAGTCCCACCTTCTGCAGCTCTTTCTAAGGTGAGAAAATCTAATGCTTCCCTTATATCTGTCATGATTAGAGTGCAATGGGTAACACTTGATTTCTTTTGTATTTTTCACTATCATATATACTGTAGCTTTCTGAATTTATTGATCCAAAGAATTTGTCATAAGCTTTAAAGGAAAATCGTGTAGACTTAGGTACTGTAAGTTTTTTTTATTAAATCTATTTTGACAGGGACTTGTCAAAGATATGAAATGTAAATTGCTCAAAGGGATGAATGATCTCCTGAACCATGGTTTGAAGACCCAAACATTGCAAGCATGGGGATGGTTTATACGGTTGTTGGGGTCTTGTGCTTTGAAGAATAGGCGTTTGGTTAATGATATGCTCAAAATTCCTGAAAAGACATTTTCCGATTGTAACCCACAAGTTCAGATTGCTTCACAGGTACTACCTGCATAATTTATTTGGTAAAGATCTGCTCTCAGTTGCAATAACGTAATCATCTTAGAATCCGTTAGTGACAGATGAATGGTGATTCTGAGATATAAAAAAATTCTATTTATTCTTCCCTATTTAGTCTAATCTATTTACGTCGTAGTTTTCAAGAAAGATTCTTTTTATTCTGGTTGTGATTTTGACATGAAACTTAGTAGAGATTATGTGTCCAAATCTAAAAAGAGGACTTGGAGTCAAATATTAATTTGAAGTTATCTGATCAGCTTGGATATAAAAAAATTTCAGCTATATCGTAAAGTAACGAGCAATATCAGCAAAGTTCATAATACTCAGTTTTCGATTTTTCTCTTAGTTAGGTGCACCGTTTTGGGTTTTTTTGTGACATCATGATGTGTCTCGACTTAGCAGGTTGCATGGGAAGGGCTTGTTGATGCGCTTATTCACCCTTCATATGTGACTTGTGAGACTAACGAAGAAGTTGAAAGTGGTTCTAGAAAATTGCAAACCTCTGTTGATATTGGTCTTCTAGTCCTGTCTAATGCATTTACGAACAGCATAAAACTCTTAATGACACCTCTAATCAGTACCATTTCAAGCAAATGCGATATATCTGTCCACTTATCCTGCTTGAGGACATGGTGTTATCTGCTACATAAACTTGATACCTCTATCAATCACCCGTTGGTTCTTGAACTGGTATTGGATCCTGTTTTTGAAGCAGTTTTCCAGATGGGGCCTGGTATCAGGACTATCTGCTTATGGAATCTATGCCTAGATCTTCTTGATGATTATGTTATAGCAAAATGTAGAAATATTTACTGCGAACCAAGCAGTCAAAATTTATCAGGTAGAAATTCCATACTAGGGTCTTCAACTCGAAAATGCTTGGCGAAACAACATTCTATTAAATGGTTGCCATGGGGTATTAGCCGGTTGGATTTCTTTATAAAGATGATAAATATTGTCCTTCGCCATGCAGCAAGGGCAGCAATCACCCCTGAAAATAGAAGTTCATCTTGTGATGCTGCCTTGAGGATATTTAGATCGCTTTTAAAAGGAATACGTATGGAGTTGAAAAGTTCATCGATAAATTATGTCGATATTAAGTTGTATATGAACACCATACTTAGGTTTTTGAGGGAGATGTTTGAAAACACCAAATTTGGCGACAGTGAGAATAATTTACAGCATATGTTTTTCCAGTTTCTACGTGCTGTCATTGATGAATTGGAACCTTGTATTTTGGAATCTCCTCTTTATAAGGTGGCTCTAGATCTTTCATATGTTGAGCATCTGCAGTCAGTTAACGAGATTAAATATGAAAAACTTCTGGATATCAGGTTTATAGGCTCTATGAACATGGTTTCACCATTGGTTTATCTTACGGTACTTGGCATCTGTATGGTAAATGAGTTAAATCTCGTTACGCTTCGAACAAAGTTGATTCCTCATGGTAATATGGTTGAATATTTTGAACGGGTCCTATGTTCATTCGATAGCCTCGAAAATCTTAGAGTTGCAGTTGGTTTATTGTACAAGTGTGTGGACAAAAGAGACTTGAACTTTTGGACCGTTATAGCCAAAGCTCTTCGAGACTGCTCTGGCAGTGTAAATGATCTTTCGGATTCTTGTAGTCTCTTATGCCATCTTTTGTCCTATCCATTTCTTGTATGTTCTTATGTATCAGTGGATAGAAACCTTGAGCTTGATCACATAATTGAGTTATGGAAGTCGGTCTATAATGATCTTTGTGCCTGGAAATGTGTTGCAAAAGAAAGAATTTCACTTGATCTGTGCTCAATGTTAAATAGGTGCTTTGATGAAAATCCAGGCATCATGACTTGTTGCAATGAAGAAGGTATTAAGAATCTTAATCTACTCTCTTTATATGGCAATGCTGCTGAATGCATATTGGAAGATGTTTTGGCCGCGATTTCAGATGGAAATAAAAATAATCCTGCTGATCTGCGATTCTCTGGTGATGATATAGAAATCCTCTTGCGATTTGCTTCCAGGTTTATTTCAAATTGCTTTCAGAAAGGCCAGCTAGGCAGGAATTTTTTGAATAAAATGGTTGAACATTGTAAATTATTGTAAATTATTGAATTTTTCTTAGGGTTATGTGACTGCATGTGAAGGTAGGCTGAATGCTACTTTCAGATTCTTCGATAATTGATGTAAAATAGCTAGCATAATGAAATCATGCTATTGAAAAAAAATGTATTGGAAATGGGCTAGATTACTTCATTGAAAAAATTCATACTACTTTATTTATTTATTTGATATTTCAAATTCGAAACAGAGGGATGGATGGTTTTTTATATTCTTGAGGGTACCTTTTGATCCACTCACTTATTTATCTTGATCTTTCTTTTTGCAGATTTTTGAAGTTATCATGGGAAATAATGCAAGCAGATCATCGTACAAATCTTCCCGTCATATCGAGGTATAATCTTCATCCTCATGCCTTAGGAATAAAAGGACTAAATTAACCCTATTACAACTCTTCTAGAAATTGAAACATTAATTAACTAGTAACTTACTAATGACTAATATGATACCTGACAATGTTGTACTTTTCATGTTATGCTTATGTGGTATGTATTTCCTAGGGTTCTTTCTGCTATGGTTCGCCTGGTTAGCAGCCTTCATTCCAAGGACACTATCCTTTCTGTTTTTGAGGTATGTGTCGATGCTCTTTCATTATCCTGCTACGGTATTAATATAATTAGTTCTGTAATTCAATCTTGATTTCTGACAATACTAGAGGAATCTTTCATACTCTGTTAGTAATTAAGCATATGTTTCCCAAGCTAAATGGTTGTGATAGGAATGAACATGCGTGCCGAGCATAGGTAGATTTTTATTCTAGTTAGGCTTAATGCATCAATCACCACCTGAACATGTCCAAAAAAAGTCAGTTGACACCCTGAACTTTCAAAAGTGCTAGATACCCCGACCTGACCTGAACTTGTTTATAGTACACCATTTTGCCCCCTCAAAGATGTCATTTTCTGGTTGGTTTGACTTTTCAAAAATGTCATTTTTTTTATTTCTCTCTCTCCAACCAGAAGAAATGTGAAAAGGGAAAGTAAAAAAACATAGTATAAATCCTGTTTCATGTTTCACTGCAGATCTTAACTCGTCCACTGCTTATGTGGCTATCCCATGAAGTAACGGCTGATCGATGTACAAATAATCAATTCCGAACCCTATGGGCCGAAATCCTCAACTCTCTGAGGGAAAGTCAGCCCCCGATAGTCTCCGATTCAGTTCTCCTCAAACTTCAGGCACCCCTTCTCGAAAAGGCTCTAAATCACCCAGATTCCACCATTTCAGAACTAACAACCACATTTTGGAACTCAACTTACGGCAACCAAATCAACTTGGATTACCCGGAGAGTCTACTCGATATCTTAGACAAGCTATCGAGAAACAACAAAATCAATCTCCACAAGAAAAGCCTGCAGTTTCTCGTAAAATGCAACTCAACAACAGATTACAAGGTGACTGCCACTCGTAACAGAAGCTCAAAGAGAGTAGAACTAGTGCAGAATACAACGAACCACTTAAAAGACCTAGATAGGTCGAGTTGGAAAAGGAAAAGGTTAGAACTTACAGAGCACCAGAAAGAAGTAAGACGAGCACAGCAAGGAAGGACGATGGATTGCAATGGTCATGGTCCGGGGGTTCAAACATATTCGACTCTCGATTTTTCACAAGGAAACAATGAATCTCAAGAGAGTCAGGAGTTTCGGCCTTGAGATGCTGAGAAAAGTTAAGTGCCTTGTATATATGTGAATTGGGATGTAGAATAGCAAAGTTGTTAGTAGTGTTATTGTTTCTTTATTTTTGTATGCTCTACTGCCATAAATCATTATTTAACTTTGTGTGTATATATTACATATTTGCATTTCGGAATTTGACAATATATATTCAGGAAATTTCATTCTCTTCAACAAATTTTTCTCTTTTGCTCTCTTTTTTTTCTTTCCTTGATTGTGTTCTTGTGGTTGTGTTCAGCGCTTTCGTATCGTATCGTTGCTGGAAAAGATTATCGTTTCTTAGTTTCATTTTCAAGGCCTAACCACTTTTTTGAGCCATGTGCTATCGATAGCTTATCCTTTTGGTTCCTCTGCTATACACTTTACCTTTTTAGTCCACGAGCTATCAATTCCATTACCCAAATAATCCTTTTTTTAACGGAGTTGCAACTCTAACGCCATATAGAATGCACATGGCAAAAATATCTGTTGGTCCCTATGCGTACACTCAATGAGTCAGAGGGGGTGAATGACTCACTCAAAAACTTAGTAAACTTTTTCGCGATAATTAAAGGCTCCGCTGAGTAAGGTCAACTGGCTGAGTGAAATTTTGGAAATGCTTAAAAGTAAAGGACACAGAGATTTTTATATTGGTTCGGCAACCTGTGATTACATCCAATCCCGAGAGAGTGTCTCGGTTTTAATCCACTAATCTCAACTCCTCTACCCTAGGCGGAGAAGCCTTTCACAAATTCCCCAATTACAGTAAGTACCCTCCAAACTGCAATCGCTCACCCGCTGAGTAGAATACCCTCTTCTACTAGCAACTCCATAAGAGTCTAAACAAGAGCTGGATTCAACTTATAAAAACGTTGATCCAGTTACAATAATCAGATATTACAAGATTATGATCTATTCTATTCTCTCTTGTTCTAAAGCAGATTCTAGCTGAGTAGTTGCTTTCTTGCTTGAACTTCTTTAAATCTTGTAAATTGGCAGAGTTTTAGCTTATGAGAAATTCAGGTGTAATCATCAAGTTCTAACGCTTGCCTTCTTGCTCCTTTTATAGTGGGGATCAAGAATGTAGCCGTTGAACTTACTTTAGTAGCTTCTGAAATTGACAACTCATCTATTCACCCATTGCTTCTTTAAATCAATCCGTTGGGAGATAGAATCACACCGTCGTGAGATAGAAAATCAATCCATTAGACACAGATTGAAATTTGAGCTTCAATTTGAATTCTTTGTCGTTTGATGCCAGTCTTCCGTTAGAGAGAACTCGCGCTAACTTGCTACGTGTCATCTTCCCATTCCTCCTGGTATTCTGACATTTGGTAGAGTGCGCGATACAAGGTTGGTAGATCTGTAGAACTGCCCAAATTGACAAATGACTTTTTGCTGCTTGAATAAAGAAGACTGTCATTATCTTCATCAAAACGGAGTCTTGTCAAGGCATTAATTCTTTTTGTCTTTATCTCATTAATGTCCTACAAAAAGCAACACTTAGAGTAAAGATCCCATTTACCTTAAATGGTAAAGACAATACATTTGACAGACTTAAAGTAACTCAGCGAAGTAATGTATCGTAAAGCACACAGCTGAAACAAAATCTAAATATCAAGCCTGAGAGAATATTACTTGGTCAGCGACTAAAGTAGATACTCAGCCTAGAACAACTCAGATTTAAACTAAATAGCTAGGTCAGCGGAGACACAAAATTCTACCCTTGAATTTACTAACTCCCTTACAACCATAGACCATTTATTTTAACATCATTATTGATTTAATTAACCCATTCTTAACTTGATTGTTATGATAAAAAACTTAAGCACTACTGAGTCATCCACTCAGTCAGTCCAAACTCGTGCTTGGTTCAACAATCTCCCCCATTTTGATCAATGGCAATTAACTAAGCAAGAATTAAATCAATAAAATATTTAGATCAGAGTTACCTTATACTCATGCTTGATATGTCTTTGTTCAACATCTTCCATTTACTTAGAGTGAATGTGAACTCCCCCATAATCCTTGATTCTTTTGAGTTCAACATTCCTCAACACTTCTGATATATTTCTGCAAAAGATCAACACATATATATGTAGCAGAAAAAAAATAAGAAGTTAAGAAGATCTTAACTTAGAATAGAATAAGTAATCTTTTATAGATGAATAACTTAAGTACAGATAACAAAGAGTTAATCTTTACTAAGTTTTACAATAAGCACTACAGATTCCAAAATTCTATTCTACTTTGGCAGAGGTAGTCCTCCAAGATTAGCTCTTCTTTCTTCATAGACCTGCTGATCCCATCTTGACTTCTTCTCTTTAGACAGCGCGATTACCTTGCCTTTCCTCTTCCTCGCCTCATGATATTCTCTCTGAATGTGCTCCAGATCCTTGGATAAATTGTATGAGAGTTCAGCTACCCTTTGATCTCTTTCTCTTTCCTCTTGCTCACACTTCTCGCAATCCTTCTCCCCCATTTCCATTGCATCCAAAATGTCTTAGGCTCGATGATCAAACGAGCTCAAAGAATCTTCAAAAGTCTCGAGCTGACCATAAATGTTGGTTGAAAAGTTCTGCACTAACAGCTCGTAGATTTCTTGTGATATAACTTCTTGTTCTCTGAGAAAGGTGAATAAGCCTACTAAAGCACGGGATTGAGATAGATTGATATGGTACTGAGTGCTTAGTTCTTCCTTGGATATCTGGGTGAGACTACCCAGAGCCTTAGCTTGTTATTTTCTCTGAGTATCCGCTCTAGCATGGGAGTGCTCCTTATATGAGTAGTGACTTCTTCGTGAATTTGATCAATTGCTTCGCCATCGATGATGATGTCTGAGTGAATAGTCTTGATTTGATCACGAATGTTACCAAGTTTCTGATGTAGTGAAGGTTCTGCTCAGCATCTGCCATTGCGATGTCACTATTCGGAGCATCTGAAATATTTAACCTCTTTAAGGCTTTAAGCACTTCTCCCTCTGAGTCCTTGACTCCCTTCAGCACTTCCTCCTTCACAGTCCTTAGCTCAGTATGTAAACCATGGTGTCTGGTTACAACCATGATCAGCGCATTGAGTCCATCTACAACTGCATCTAGGTGAGTCGTGTTATCACCATTCTCCTTGGTCAATATGTTGTAGCCATCTAGAACTGCTTGGATATCTACCAGTAGAGGATTGAATTTGTCTATCATTGATTTTCAGAAATCCTTCTCATCATTCAACACTTTGCAGTTACTCTCATATATCTTCTCCATCTTCTTCTTTAGTTTTACAACTTCCATCTTCAGATAGTCAGCCTTCCTATCTGCAATATTTAACAAAGGCAATATGTGGGATACAATTGGTTTGACTAATGAAAACTGAGTAAGAACTGATCTGAAGTGGGTCTTCATTTCCTCAACAGCTTCAACAAAACCTTGCACTGGCCCACAGCCTTTACAATTCTCCTCAGGACTTCCTTAGGCATTAAAGATTTAGCAATTTCTGCATCAATTTCAGCATCTATCCTTAGTCCTGGAAATCTTGCTCTCCCCATCATCCTTATATCTCCCAAGAGTTTTGCTTGAGGGTTAAATTAGGGTTATGGTTGTGGTTGTTAAGGTAGTATCTCTTCAACGATTGGGGGACCTCTTATGACTGGTCCTTCCAAGAGTAATGGTTCATGAACTGGAGATCCAATAGGTGAAAGGTATGGAATGATGGCTATTTGGATAGAGTCTGGGTTATTTGTTTGGTCAGCGGTGGATGTGGATGGTGTTTGTGTTTTAGGCAAAGGTAGGACAGAAATAGGTGTAGGTGAGAGTGGTGTTTTAGGTGTAGGGTTTTGGAAAAAGAACGGCTCATGGTTATCCTCCTCCTTCTCTTCATCACCTTCAACAGTGGACTCACTGACCTGAGTTTGGGATTGCTTAGTCAGCTAAGCTCCCTGCTCAACTACAACATCTTCATCCTCCTTATCCTCCAAGTCAACCTCATCCTCATGAATCACTACTTTCATCCTCTTTAAAACCCCTCTCTTCCACTCGTTCCTTGCTTCCTTAGCTTCATCAGCAATTTGACTGACCTGCTGGTCAGAGTTAAGCACATTAAATTCAATAGCATCAACCTCCACTACTTCATCTTCCTCCTACTCTTCTTGATTTTCAATACCTTCAAGAGCACCGATCATTTCATCCATAACTTCAAGAACTTCTTTCTCAGCAAGACTGGCTACTGCAAATTGGAGAATTTTCTCAGTATCAGCCTTAGTCTTTGTTGTTGCTTCCTCAGCCTTCCTTCTTATCTCAGCTCCAATCTCTTCTTGCCTTTTTTTGATTCTCTCTTCCTCAGCAGCCTTTACTCTCTCAGCTTCTTCAAGATCCTGGACTATACCAGTCCCTTTCTTCACCATCAGTTTCTTCTTGGCTGACCTACTTGGGGCACAGGATTTGATATAGCTTCATGTCCTTTAGTAGTCACCTCTTCCAGCTGAGCTTCATTAACCTCCCTCTTTTTCTCCCTCTTCAAAGGCATCTGTTCTCTAAACTCTTCTTCAGCCTTCTTTTCCTCCTCAATCTCCTTAGGAGTTAGCTCACGAGGCTTTTCTTCCTTAGTTCCCTTGGATGATCTTGTCTTTTTAGGAATTGGGGCAACTACAGGACTAGAGCCCGCGGAGCTCCCTTTCTTTGCTTCCTTCTTGGAGTCTCTCCTGACCTCCTTCTTCACAGCCTTCTTCTCAGACATATCCTCTCCTCTTTTTGCTCTGAGCTTGGTGATCCTCTCAAGCTCACTAGCCACAAAGGCATCCAAAGTTAAGTCCTCCTTGTTGGGCTGAATAGGCTTCATTTCCATTATAGCCTTTAGATCCTTTACTCTGACTTCTCCCTTCTTCAGCTTTATATACTTGGTGTTGGCAGGTCTCTCATTACATCTTAGTCCATGAAAATGTGCATTGCTAAGAACCCGAGACTCAATCACTTTCAGTTGAAAGTTGTTTTTCACTGCCCATCCTTCTAAATCAAGCTCATAAGCTCTGCATATCTCCATTACCAGATGTCCATACACCATGTGCTTAGACACTTTCAGGAACCTATTTAGAATATCCAACGGCTAATTAATGCTCATCCCATGGGTCAGACCATATACAAACACTCTCTCAAACTTGGAACAGATCACTATTGAGGCTGTCTTGGGCAGTAATACTTTTATCACAAGCTCATGTTCCTGCTTTCCTTCTTTGGCGAACATAGATGCTATGAGTTCACCTTCTTTATTATCTTCAAGAACCTTATAGTCTATCGGTATATCCACATGATCCTCATCTTTTATCATGCGCAGTCTGAGTCCTCTCTCTCGCATCCCTAGCAACCCAGCAATCAGCTTGAGAGTGACATAAACTTTTCTCCCCATCATAGTAGTAACAAAGAGATCTTTCTAACCTTTAACTAAGTGAATTCCATGAAAGAATCTCAACACTACTTGCTCGTACCAACCACTAGGCATTTCGAAAAAAACTCTTAAGTGATGCTGGTGCATCCACTTCCCAAATCTCTCATCACTTGAGAAAATTAGCATATTTACAATTGTTGGTGGCTCTACTTTAGTTTCCTCCATCAAACACTATTTAGTAGGAACATATCTGGTTCCTGCTAGAATATCCAATTCTTCTATCTTGTTGATTCCTACTGCCATTTGAGCAGTATGATCTCTTGTAGTAATCCATCATGTATCCTTCTTATCCCTCACAAATAAATCAGATGTTCTTCCTGATGTACTCGCCATCGAGAAGAATTAGAGAATTGGGGATTTAGGGAAGGAAATTGCAGAAGAAGAAATTTGGTAAAGTAACCTTTCCTCTTTCTGAATTTCTCCTTAAATAGCCAAAGTCTCTTCGTTAAGCCTAGAAACGCTACGTGTACAACTCACAATCCATGGTCATAAGGTTTAACTGTGAGATTGCATATAGTATACCATAGGATTAATGAACGCGAGAAACATGGGATAACTGCAATTGAATATGGATCGTTTCATAACTTGCTACCATTTCTATCAAGTTTAAATTTGAAAGATAACCGGTGACAATTAATGACGTATCCAAAATTCAATCGCCAAAAAGAAATAATTAACCTAATTCACAGAAGCTCAGAGTGTGCCCTAATTTGGTCAGCTTCATAATTGGTCAGAGAGAGATGTATTTATTCAAATTGGATGGGACATTTTGATCAACTGTCTCAGAGTGTTGAATTGATCCTTTCCAATAGGCTTTGTGAATATGTCAGCTCATTGTTCTTCAGTAGGAATGTAGGTGAGCTTGACTTCTCCTTTTAGCACATAATCCCTTATGAAGTGATGTCTAATATTGACATGCTTCATCTTGCCATGTTGAACTGGATTCTTGGATAGGTCAATTGCACTCTTATTGTCACACATGACTTCAAGACACTTACACTTTATACCATAATCCTCTAGTTGCTGCTTGATCCCTAGCAGTTTTGCTACACAACTTCCTGCAGCCATGTACTTAGCTTTAGCTGTACTTAGAGCCACAGAAGTCTGCTTCTTGCTATACCATGTTACTAGACAATCACCAAGGAAATGACATCCTCCTATGGTACTTTTCCTTTCAAGTTTGTCTCTTCCATAATCAGCATCTGTGTATCCTCTTAGAGTGAAATCTTCCTCATCTTTACTCAGAATTGTATCAATGGCCATGAGTGTTGACATTGGCTTAGCTTTATCCATGTGAAACTTCTTGATTACTTCCTTGGCATACTTAGCTTGGTTGATGAAGATCCCATCATCACCTTGCTTGATTTTAAAACTAAGAAAGAAATTAAGCTCTCCCATCATTGACACTTCAAATTCTTTCTTCATCTGCTGGCTGAACTCTTTGCATATTCATCAGTTGCTCCAAAAATGATGTCATCCACATAGATTTGGACTAGCAACACATCTTGATGCTTCTTCTTGATAAACAAAGTTGTATCTAGTTTTACTCTGACATAGCCTTTGCTGACATAGCCTTTGCTGAGTTAAAGCTAGTCAGTCTCTCATACCAAGCTCTTGAAGCCTGTTTCAGTCCATGTAGAGCCTTCTTCAGCTTGAAGAAATGATCTGGATACTTTGGATCTTCAAAGCCTAGAGGCTGTCTGACATAGACTTCCTCTTGAATATAGCCATTAAGAAATGCACTCTTAACATCCATCTGAAACAACTTGAAGTTCATATGGGATGCAAAAGCACATAGAACTCTAATGGCTTCAAGTCTTACTACCGATGCAAAAGTTTCTCCATAGTCAATTCCTTCCTATTGATTGTAGACTTGAGCAATTAGTCTGGCCTTGTTTTTGACAACATTACCAGCTTCATCTAGCTTGTTCTTGAAAACCCATTTGGTGCCAATGATTGACTTGCCTCTGAGTTTCTCCACCAAATCCTAAACCTCATTTCTTCTGAATTGGTCTAGCTCTTCTTGCATTGCAATCATACCGTTGTCATCAAACTCAGCATCTTCAAAATTCTTTGGTTCAATCAATGAGCCAAATGCTGAATGGCTCATCATTCTGTTCAACTGACCTCTAGTCAGCACTGGATTTTACACACTATCAAGAATCTTCTCAACTGGGTGTTCTCTCCTTGCTCTAACTTCTTTTAATAGATCAAGATCAGCTCGCTGAGCTACTGTCATTGGTTGAGCATCTACATCATCACCAAAGTGAATTGATTGGTCCAAGTCAACTTCATAATCTTCTTTTTTTGGTACTGTGGGCTGACTGACTGATCCACTGACTTGTTCCTTTTCTCTTTCAACATCACTAGCTTCTTTACCTACATTGTTAGTTTCATTAAAATCTAAATGCATGGACACCTCTAAGATGCCAATCCTCTTGACATACACTCTGTATGCCCTACTGTGTATTGAGTAACCTAGAAAGATTCCTTCATCAGCCTTGGGGTCAAATTTAGCCAATTGGTCTTTTATGTTTAATATAAAGCATCTATAACCAAAGGCCTTGAGATGACCAACCTTGGGTTTGCGCCCCTTCCAAATTTCATAAGGAGCTTTATTAAAAAATGGGTGAATTAAAACCTATTTAGAATGTAACAAGCCGTGTTAACATCCTCTCCTTAGAAATACTTTGGTAGATTGTTATCACTCAGTATAGAACGATCCATCTCCGCAATAGTGCGATTCTTTCTCTCAACAACCCCATTCTGCTGAGGTGTATGAGGGGCAAAAAAATTGTGGTCAATACCATGCTTAGAACAGAATTCCTCAAATTGCTTGTTTTTGAATTCTCTTCCATGGTCACTGCGGATTCTATTAATTTTAAGGTCTTTTTCATTCATGATCCGGGTAGCCAACCTAGAGAATGATTCAAATGTTTCATCTTTAGGCTTGCTAGCAAGACAATCCAAGTGAACCTAGTCAGATCATCTGCAACCACAAGGGTTTATTTCATTCCGCCTAGACTTGTTGGCACAATAGGCCCAAACAAATCCATGTGTAGAAGATCAAGGGAACGAGAAGAAGATATATCACCTATAGATTTAAAGGTCTTCCTAAATTGTTTCCCAAGTTGGCATACTGAGCAGAGTCTATCTTTATCAAAGGCAAGATTGGGTAATCCCTCAACAAGTTCATTTCTGGTTAATTTGGACAGATTGGTCATATTGATATGTCCTAACCTTCTGTGCCATAGCCATGAGTTTTCCTCCTTAGAAACTAAGCATATATCATTGGAGCCCGGGGATAAATCAAACATATAAACATTATTGATTCTAGGAGCATAAAGAATAGTTTGGTCAGAATTACCATCAATGAGTGAGCAGCCTGTTGAGTCAAATATCACTTTCCTGCCTTTGTCACACAGCTGAGCAACGCTTAGCAAGTTGAACTTTAGGCTTTTAACAAGCGACACATTATCAATTGAGGCTTGACTCCCACTGTGCCATTGCCAACAATCTTTCCCTTTTTGTTGTCTCCAAAATTGAAGCTTCCATTTCTTCTTCGCTGCAATGTGCTGAACTACTTTTCATCACCTGTCATATGCCTCGAGCATCCACTATCCAAATACCGCATTGGATCTCAGGCTCAGCTGCAAAATAATTAAGTTTTCTGAGGTACCCATGCCTTTTTCTAGCTGGGTCATCCCTTATCAGTGGTGGTCATCCTTGACTAGTCATACTCATCATAGTAACCATTTTTATGCCTACACATTACTATTGCATGTCCTGGCTTTCCACAAAAACTACAAGCGGCCTTAGAATTAGGCCTGCTCACTTTACTCTTTTGAGAAACCTTCTCAAAGTGGTGAGTGCGGTTACTCTGAGTAATCCGGCTAAGTTAAGGAGGGACCTGCAACCTTTTCAAAGTTGTTAATTCAATAGCTAGCTCATCGAATTTCTTAGTGAGTTTGCTGTTATATCCATTTTGGTACTCAGCTTTTTCCATTAGGTATAAGATGTCAAGTGAAGCAGAAGAATTAACATCTTCTAGATCATCACACCTCCTCTAAAGTACTTTGATGTATTTGGTTGACTTCTTAGTCACATTAATAACATTATTAAGTACTGTGGCAAGCTCATTTGAAGATAAAGGGGACTCAGAATTGACCTCAGTGTGGTTTCCTTTGTCACTGCCCTGGTCAGCTGATTGATTGGCAGCGAAAGTAGATGATTGGTCAGCTGACTCTGAGTTAAATCATCCTTAGCCATGAGACACACATTGGCAGAATCTTGTGCATCTTCATCTGAGGATGATGACTCTTATTCAGAGTCACTCCAGGTAGCAGCAAGGGGCTTTTTATCCTTTTTCTTCTCGAACCTGTTCTTCTTAGCTTTAGGACAACTAGACTGAATATGCCCCTTCTCACCACATTCAAAGCATTTGATATCTTTGTTATAATCTTTGTTGAACTCCTTTCATGGTCTTTCATCGGCTCTTTTCTTGTACTTGCCTGTCTTTCTCAATTTCTGAAAGTTTTTGTTTTTGCCCAAGAACCTTCTGAAATTCTTGGTCGTTAGCATAATTTCTTCCTTTCTGTCCTCTAGATATTCTTCCTCAGAGGAATCTTCTTCATCATCAGCTTTGAGAACTACTGCTTTACTAGAGCTCTCTCTTTCCTTATGCATGTGCTTCTTAGACTCGTCTTTATATTGCTTTAAATACATCTCATGAGTCAAAAAAGGTTCCAATCAGCTCATCAAACTTATAGGTCTTCAAATCATGAGCTTCTTCAATGGCACTTTTCTTTGCTTCCCATTCCTGAGTCAAACTTCTGAAGATCTTCTTGACAGTCTCTTCTTTTGTGAAAGTCTTGCCAAGTTTAATAAGCTCATTGACAATATTCATGAATCTGGTGTTTATGTTGGAAATATCCTCCTTGGGTTTCATGTGGAACCATTCATAATTCCTTATAAGGATATTGACCTTGGACTCTTTCACTTTATCAGTACCTTCATAAGTTACTTCCAACTTCTTCCATATCTCTTTGGCAGTTTTGCATCCTGAAACACGATTAAACTCAGTTGCATCAAGAGCACAATGAAGATAGTTGATAGCAGCTGCATTTTCCTTCAGTCTGACTAAGTCCTGACTTTCCCACTCATCTGAGTACTTTTCAACCTTTACTCCATTCTTCACGATGGTAGGAATATATGGCCCTTCGACAATAGCCATCCAAGCATGCATACTTTGAGACTGGATGAAATTCTTCATCCTATTCTTCCAATAAGTATAATGCTCTCCATTGAGCATAGGAGGCCTGGTGGCTAACATGCCTTCTGGCACAATATAAGCTTGGGCTCTTCCACAGGATTCTCCACTCTTGTATGCCATGGTCTTTATCTCAAGATTGTGAAATCTTTGAAATGAGAACTGCTCTAATACCACTTGTTAGTCCCTATGCGTACACTCAATGTGTCAGAGAGGGGGGTCAATGACTCATGAAAAAACTTAGTAAACTTTTTCGTGATAATTAAAGGCTCCACTGAGTAAGGTCAGCTGGCTGAGTGAAATTCTGGAAATGCTTCAAAGTAAAGGACACAGAGATTTTTATACTGGTTCGGTAACCTGTGCTTACATCTAGTGCCGAGAGAGTGTGTCGGCTTTAATCCACTAATCTCAACTCCTTTACCCTAGGCGAAGAAGCCTTTCACAAATTCCCCAATTACAGTAAGTACCCTCCAAACTGCAATCGCTCACCCGCTGAGTAGAATACCCTCTTCTACTAGCAACTCAATAAGAGTCTAAACAAGAGATGGATTCAGCTTATAAAAACGTTGATCCAGTTACAATAATCAGATTCTATTCTCTCTTATTCTAAAGTAGATTCTCGTTAAGTAGTTGCTTTCTTGCTTGAACTTCTTTAAATCTTGTAAATTGGCAGAGTTTTAGCTTATGAGAAATTCAGGTGTAGTCACCAAGTTCTAACGCTTGCCTTCTTGCTCCTTTTATAGTGGGGATCAAGAATTTAGCTGTTGAACTTACTTTGGCAGCTTCTAAAATTGACAGCTTATCTATTCACCTGTTGGTTCTTCAAATTAATTCATTGGGAGATAGAATCACAACGTTTTGAGATAGAAAATCAATCCGTTAGAGACAGATTGAAATTGAAGCTTCAATTTGAATTCTTTGTCGTTTGATGTTAGTCTTCCTTTAGAGAGAACTCACGCTGACTTGCTACATATCATCTTCCCATTCCTTCTTGTATTCTAACATTTGGCATAGTGCGCGATACAAGGTTGGTAGATCTGTAGAATTGCCCAAATTGGCAAATGACTTTTTACAGTTTGAATAATGAAGACTCTGTCATTATCTTCATCAAACGGAGTCTTGTCAAGGCATTAATTCTTTTTGTCTTTGTCCTATTAATGTCCTGCAAAAAGCAACACTTAGAGCAAAGATCCCATTTTACCTTAAATGGTAAAGTCAGTACCTTTGACAGACTTAAAGTAACTCAGCGAAATAATGTATCGTAAAGCACACAGCGGAAACAAAATTTAAATATCAAGCCTGAGTGAATATTACTTGGTCAGCGACTAAAGTAGATACTTAGCCCAAAACAACTCAGAGTTAAACTAAATAGCTAGGTCAGCGGAGACACGAAATTCTACCCTTGAATTTACTAACTCCCTTACAACCATAGACTATTTATTTTAACATCATTATTGATTTAATTAACTCATTCTTAACTTAATTGTTATGATCAAAACTTAAGCACTACTGAGTCATCCACTAAGTCAGTCCAAACTCATGCTTGGTTCAACAATATCGATAATGTGGCGCTAGATCATTTATAATTGAAAAACAAATTAATTAGGAACTAAATATTCATTTTGAGCATTAAACCTCTTCTTCCTCATGATCTCTGTCAAACCCTAGAAAATCAACCAAATTGTCAAGATCAAATAGAAAGAAGTGAGATCAAAATTGCTCTTATATTACGACTTCTTTAAGGTTTTTACTTATCATTTTCAATTCCATTGGTTGAGTTAATCAATCCTTCAAAACTAAAGTAATTTTAGGAACTGAGTTTGGGAAAACTGGAAACAACATGAATCTCATATTGGATGCCATGGATAGAGGTTCTTCATCCAAATTTGCCGCTGGATTCAAATTTTGCATTCTACAACTCAACGAAAGTTAAAGCTCCTCTAATTTTTTGCATTTTTAGTTATTGGTAGTCTTGGATTAGTGGTTGTTGCTTGTTACTTGCTTTAATTAATTTGCTGCTCTTTATGTAGTTTGTCTCCTACGAACGAATGAATTTAGCTTTTTCCTCTGATATCTACTTTTTTGTACCTAATTTTGTCATATAGTGGAAAATAAGAAAAACAGGCCTTCATACGTATTAGGAACTCAACACATCTATTACTGAATTAGTGATTATTTCTGGCAGTAGCTTGATATAAGTAACATTACGCAGGTAGTGGAAGGAAAGAAATGCAATGAAGGATTAATTAGTGAGAGTGGAGCAGTAAAGTCTTTTTGCACTATAACAAAAAAGAACCCGGTGTTAATACAAAAAAGAGATAGAGAGCAAACTAATTAAGCTGATATGATAAAATAGAAAGGAAATTCCACCATATATTTTATTGAATGAACCAGTGAAAATGAATATTTTATTGAGGAAGATGTTTAATGGTTAATTCATTTAGTCCCTAATTAATTTGTTTTTCTATTATAAATGATGTGGCGCCACATAATCAATATTTTTGCCATATGGATCTTGTGTGGCGTTAGAGTTGTAACTCTGTTAAAAAAAGGATCATTTGGGTATTGGAATTGATAGCACGGAGACTAAAAAGGTAACGTGTATAGTGGAGGGACCAAAAGGATAAACTATTGATAGCACATGACCCAAAAAGGTGGTTAGGCCCAATTTTCAATCTCAATACTTGTTGTGATTTTGCATCTGCCAGGTTGAATTGACACGCCCCAAGTGTTCGACACGGGCACGGACACGCGGACACATCAATTTGGAAAAAAATACGTATTTGGACACAATTGAGACACGACAACTAAAATAAATTGTCAAACATAAATATTCATATATAATAAAATCCATATCATTCATAGCCATTTAATCAATTAAAAACAACAAAAAAAAACAAATAGTTGTTATGTCATGTCTTGTGACTTTATTGCACATGTCAATACCTTTACCAGCTATGTGCAACAGATGTGATTTAACTCTCGTATATGACCCTTACTTTTCTTGCCCACATTGTTGCATTTAAATGTCATATTAGCCCACCCGTATTACATTTTTCTATTTTTGTCACATATTTTCATTAAGGAGATCCATTAACTTCTACATAGAGTGTCCCCGGAGTGTCCGGGAAGTGTCCATCCTACGTGGAGTGTCCGTTTGAAATTTGAAGTGTCGAACATGTGTCCAACAAGTGTCCGGAGAGTGTTGATGTCCGATACGTGTCCGACACCGATACGTGTCCGACACGGGGAGACTCGAGGTTTTGGAGTGTCCATAATTTATATTTTTAATTTTGAATTGATTTTCAATACAGAATGATGGAGGGTATCTTTATTTTTTGTTCATGTGATTGAATTTCGAACATGTCTCCGCAACTTCCTCTTTAACTAACAGCTTATAGTTAGCTGATATGATAATCATACCATAAGTCTACTATAACAATTCATTTTTACTTGAAAATTATGTTTTTATGTTTCAATTTTTATAGTTATATATCAGGAATCATTATACTACAAAATACAATAAATCTAACGTATATTTATTGTATAACTTTATTTGTTTTGAGTAACTGATATGATTTATAGTCTGCTGATTTTATACAATCCCACTATAAGTCTACTATAACAACTCATTTATATGCTTGAAAATTGTTTTGTTGTTTCAATTTTTATAGCTATGCATATGGAATCATTATACTATAAAATATATAACACATCTAACATATATTTACTATATAACTTTTCTTGTTGCCTGTAATTGATATGATTTTTAGTATGCTGATTTGATATAATCCTACTATAAGTCTATTGTAACAAATTATTTTTCACTTAAAATTTTATTTTCTTATTTCAGTTTTTATAATTATGCATCTAGAATCAATATACTACAATATACAATACATCTAACAAATATTTATTATATAACTTTTTATTTTAAGTTATTGATATAATTTATATTCTGCTGATTTGATATGATTATACTATAAGTTTACTATAACAACTCATTTCCACTTGATATTTTTTTGTTTCAGTTTTTATCTATGTTACTCGAATTTTTTAGATTGGCAAGCTCACCGGTGTCCGGTACAGATGGTACAAATATTTTTTTTTGAAAACAGATGGTACAGATATCAATACTGGATTCATGTCCAATACGCCGGAAAACACACTAGTGCGTCAACGACAACAAAGAAGAGAAGTTGTGCAGCAACAGAGGAGAGCAACGTTTCACATGACGCCTGGGGGTAAAAGATAAAGTTTGGGCTAGGGTTATTTAATTAGGCTTTTTATTAGGCTTTTCATTGTAAAATATAACGGGAAATTATAAGAAAGGCCACTTAATTAAATTTATTAATAATTATGTTTAAAAAACATTATTTGTTATAAATATATTATTGATATATGAGTTGGATGAACATTATTACCCATTACTTCCACCATTTATAATGAGTAACTTGTATTTCTACAAGTTCTTGCTTATGTCTACAAATATAGACTTATTTTCGTGGAATGAAGATGAATAAAGATAATACATATTACATATTTTATCTCCATCTTCCATATATTCTACTTTTATATTTTTTATATTCTTGTATATTCATATTATTTACAACACGTTATCAGTACGAGTTTGCTCTTTTCATGAGAAAAATGTTATGGTGATGAGTATTCGAAGATGCATAAAAAATTTTCCTTCTTATACATCTTAGTTTTATGTTATTGAATTTCTTGAATTTAAATGTTTATATCTTGATTTGTTTTTTTGTTAGAATCTACCCATCCCGAATCATTGGACAATTTTCAAAGTTCTAACTATTACATAGTCGGTGGAATTTCAATTTCAAGAATCAAATTTCTCTGTAGTCTTCAATGATATATGGGAATATGTTGGTGATGTTTGATTTGAGTTTTATTATTATTATTATTATTATTATTATTATTATTATTATTATTATTATTATTATTATCATCATTTATTGGATTATATTTGAGTTACAAACCAAAATGTATCAAAATCGCAATAGTTGACCATTCAAGATCTTGCAAATCTTTTGTAAAAGTTTTGAAGAAAATACTCCCTCCTTTCCATATTAACTGACGTTTAAGGAATGTACATATGAATTAAGAAAGTAATAAGTACAAATGTAAATTACCACAATAGCCTTTATATGGAGTAATTAATTGCATATGTAAATTACCATCTTGGGAATTAGTTGATATAGATATGGGTAAAAGTGGAAAAGGGGGGAAAGTATTTTGGAGAGTGGGAGCGTCAATTATAAAGAGAAGAGAAATTTGAAACGTCAATTATAAAGAGAAGGGAAATTTATTGTAAAACGTCAATTAATATGGGAAGGAGGGAGTATATTTTAAAATTTGGAATACATATGAACATGCTAGTAGTTTCCACCCGAAGTAGAATAAAATTGATGAATTTCCACCCGATGTGGACAAAACCAAATTGGTGATTTATTTTCACCCGAAGTTGAAAACTATAACTGATGATGAATTCCATCTGAAGTGGAAAAATTAAATTAATGAATAAATTTCACCCGAAGTGACAGATCAACTAGAAGTGGAAAAATAATTTAATTTTCACCAAAAGTGGAATAACTAAATTTTCACTAGAAGTGGAAAAATAAATTGATAAATAATTTTCACCCGAAGTGGAGAAATGAAATTGAGAAATAATTTTCGCTGAAAGTGGAAAAGTAAAACTGATGAATGATAACCACTATAAGTGAATTTTTTTATGATAATAATAACCACTAGAATTGCAAAATCAAAGGAAATGAATCTTACTGGTATTGATTGACGTCAATGAAAATGAAATGAATATAGGCAAAAGACATCTTCAGCCCCCCTCAACTAGGCAAAAGCGAACCCAGCAGCCCCCTCAACTTGGCAAGAGTGCACCCACGTGCCCCCTGAACTCAATTGAGAAGGTGGAAATGATATATTCGATATTAAACAATTTTTCCGTGATAAAATTAAAAAAAAATGAAAGAATACATATTCAAAACTAAATAAATGTTACGGGGTAAAAAAATATAATTTCACCAATATCTTTAATTATATCTCTCAAATACAAAATTTCTTAATTACAAACTTCATTGACATGCATTAACAACTAAAATTTTATGGATTTGAGAATTTAAAGAAATTATATAAAAAATTTTGAATTTTTTTAAAAAATATTTGCCTCATTTGGCTTACAATAATATAAATAAAACCCATCTCATTCCACCTGTATGTGAATTCACCTCAAGGATCACAGTTTCAAGGCTCAACCACTAGATTATGACCTTTCCACAAAATTTAACAATTTTGTTTATTTGAATTGATTTGTTTGGGTATTCAAAGAAATTAGGTAGAATTTGCTTGAAATTTTATTGATTTGATTAATTTACATGATCATGGTGATGTATATTGAGGGATTTACAAAAAAAAAAATATAGCATTTGATTGAGGTTTTATGGATTTTTTTGAAATTTTATGGGTTTTTTTAATGAAAAAAGGTTGTGGAGTTAATTGAAATTAATCCATAGACTTTTTTGAATTTTTCGAAGTGAGAGAGATTTTATTGTGTTTATGGGGCTCGTAGATGCACTTTTGCCAAGTTAAGAGGGTTATTGGGTGCACTTTTACCAAGTTAAATGAGCTCGTAGGTACAAGTTAAAGTTGAGGGGGTAGTATTTAAAACATGCCAAATTGAGGGGGCTGAATATGTATTTTGCTATGAATATATAAAAATAAGTGGAAAATTTTATTTTGTTATCGGGTAACGTGAAAAATGATTTAAGCCCTAGAAGAGCTAGTATTTGTACTAGGTGTTGATTCGGTAAAAAAATAGAGTATGCGTGCCATGCACACGCGGTTCAATTACTTTGCTTGATCCCGGCAGGATGTACACTCGGTCCCACTACTTTGCCTTGATCTAGCCGAATGCACACACGGCATGCCGAATGGACCATAATCACGTGGATGAATGGAATCCTACTTAGATTCTATTTCTATTCATATACAAGATATTCACTAAAGAAGAGGTATACTAAACAAGACACTAGATAAATAAGAAGAATTTCACTACAAAGGAAACACTATCAAATTAGGGTCATTGACCATCAAGGAAACCTAACTCAATGGGAAGAAAGATTTTCATCCTAATTAAGACATTCTACCTAAAATAAGAAGATAAGCTTAATGAGAAAATATCCTCATCAATAAACATCTCCTAACAAGGAAGCATCTCATATCCTAAATAGGACTTTCATTCCCTTATATAAAGGGACCTTCAACACCATTCCAGGTATCTTATTTTTAATCTCTAATCTCTCTTGCCTCCTCTTTATACCCTGTGCTGACTTAAGTATCGGAGAGGCTACGTCGGTCACCCGGCTAGTCGCTCTAACGCTCATTTGGTTGCAGGTACACCTTCCGGCCAAGACTATTTACAACTCAATCTCGAAGATTGGCGCGTGAAACACACTTTCATTTACCATCTTTCGGTGGTGCGGTGAACGTGAACAAATTTACTTATCTTACGCGAGATATTTGTTCAGAGAAAGAACACAATAAACCCTTCAATGGCCTACCAAACTTTGATAGATAAGAAAATATCAAACTTTAATTAGTTTATCAGTGGAATTTAAATTCATATTATTTACTTGATTATTTAGTCCATTAATTTTCTCTAACATAACATCAATTTGATTGTCTACTGTTAACTTACCCATTTTATTTGATTCTATTTTAAAATTCATTATTGGCATAATTAATTCCCAGCGCGTGGTTCATTATTGAAACCTCAATTATTTACCAGAGAAGTTTTTCTATCAATTTATAATTCTTATGCTTGTTTATTTATTATCCATGAGTTTTGAGTAATGATTATCATGCCCTCCATATATGCATGTTACGGTTAGAAATGTTGGTGTGTCCTGGTTTTCAGGTATTGGTTTTAACATTATATATATACTAATGGTGTCACATTATAAAGGCAATAATCTACTGTATATATATCTTATGCTATAATATGAGTAGAGTATCACTGATTGATAATCATAAATGTCCCAAGTCTGTTTTAGTCATGCCAATGAATAAAACGAAAGTCTTGTATGTTGGATGATTTGTAGTAATATAGTTGCTATGTCACTTGGTAAATAGATCATGAACATAGGCACATGTTGAGAACATGGGGCAGGACCGATCCACACAGTAAGGTCACATGGTTGTATGTCATAGACAATTTGATGAATAGGTCTCAGTAGTCCTCAAACTTGATTTCAACTTATTTGTTAATGTGGAAATGGGTATGTTGTGGCATATTACTAACTGGTCTTTAAATATTGGATTACAAGTACATGCATTCTCAGTATATTTCATGACCATGTTAGCAATAGTGTTGAAGTGATAGGATTGCTATCAGTTTGACAAACTAGAATGAATCACCGACCACTTGATGAATAAAAGGGATAAGGACGTCCAATAAGTCGTTGACTTATTTTATCATTTTATTCTAGATCAAGAAATGTGATCGACTGCATAAGGGGGTGACAAGCACCATGCCTCTTATTCATCATATTAATATCAGCTAGCAAAGGACTTTGTGAGATAACTACTGGGATTAGTATCTTTTAGAGAAGGTTGTATTCTGTCCTAATTGGGGGCTGTAATGATTTACTAGAATCCGCTTACAGTCTATGGGTTAAATACTCATTGCCAACATATGGACAGACCCAAAGGATCGTGCACTTAGAACTACTGATCTGTGATTTCTTATACATGGAATGTTACAAGACTAGATGAAGAATTGATTATTAATTAGTTGACATGTCATGTCAATGTAATTGAATAATTTATAGAACTCCAAGGAACTAATTTAGTTAATGGTATAATATAATGCAGTTTATATTATTCATTAAAGTTAAATTAAGTTGATTAAATATATTTGCATATGGTACTTATTTAATTGACAGTTAAATAAATTCATATCTCAAATAATTTATTTGAATATAATTTAATCAATATAGTTTGCATACTAAAATAATTTGTTGACTACTTTAGTTAATTAAATTAATTGTAGTATGACATATAATTTGATTAAATTGTAATATTTTAATTTTGTCTATGGACAAATTGTGAATTAAAAATAATGACAATTAGATATTGTTTAAGGAATTAAACTTGGTAGTTTAATTATTAAATTAAGTTTTTAATGGGCTAAATTTATAATTAAATTAAACCCAACCTTAATTGACTAATTAGACCTATAAATAGACAAGTTAAAAACAAAATAAAAAACCCTAATTTCTATATGGATAAAATGCACCCAGCCTTCCAAGAGGCAGAATACGCTTTATTCAGTATGCGGAATAGGGCTTTTGGAGTTTTCTTTATTGTTCTTCGTCCATACGGCTAGCACTGATTCTGATTTGAGAGTAGTTCGTACACGTGAGATTGAAGAGCTTTTACTTGCGAGATTCATGACATCCGTCTCTTTAGGAGACTATCAAGTAAGTTTTTATTTGTTAAATAAATTGTTTTGAAACCCTATCAATAGTTCTTGAAAAGATCTTATTCCGAATTCAAGAAAATTTTAACCGATATTTCCGCCTTCACGATTATATTTTCGATCGTAATTCCCTTCAATTGGTATCAGAGAGAGGTTGTTTCGAGAAGATTGATATGTTTCTTGATTCCTTAAGAGTTTTTCAATATTAATAGGAAAATTTTTGAATGAATTTCTTGAAATTTTGATATTGTTCTTAAATTAATTTTAACGGTTCTTTAAGAATGGTTTAATTTGATTTAAAGAAATTTATATAAATTTCAAGATTCAAAAGGTTATTCTATTTTGATGACAAGGTTTAAGGAATTGTTCTTGAGGTTTTCGTAATTTTTCCTCAAGTTGATTAATGGACAAGATTAATTTATTAAATTAATGGTTGTAATTAATCGGTGTTGAATTTAGTCAAAATATCAAGTTTTTTGAATGGGGAAAATTTTCTATTCGGTAGAAAAGATTTCGGAATCATTGATTTGAGGTTTCGTTATTTTTTCCAAATTACTAGTTTGATCTTGGTGGCTAGATTCTTGAGTTGTTATTTGTGTTTATAAGGGTTTTAATTAATTGAATTTATTTAATTAATATAACATAATTAATAAATAAGTGTATTAAAAAAATTAATTAACGATTAATAAAAAAGTTGTGGGCAGTGGCATGAATTCTAAATCCACGCCGCCACCCACTGTCCAAGCTGTGGACAGGCTGTTCACAACGTGGACAGAGCTAACGTGGACAGAGCTAACGTGGACAGGAGTCTTTCCGTGGACAGAGCTAACGTGGACAGAGCTAACGTGGACAGAGCTAACGTGGACAGAGCTAACGTGGACAGGAGTCTTTCCGTGGACAGAGCTAACGTGGACAGGAGTCTTTCCGTGGACAGAGCTAACGTGGACAGGAGTCTTTCCGTGGACAGCAGGGGCTCTTGTGGACAGTCCCACCTAGCGGGCAGCAGGTTTGTTTTACAGATTTGCGGGTTCGGAGAGTCCTGTAATAATTTTGTTTACCATTATTCGTTTTGATAAAACGGTTGGGCTGGATCATATTTTAAAATTATTGGGTATTTAAATTTATCCGGGACCAATAATTTAAGTCTGATTATATATTAATTTGAAGGAGCGTATTTTGTAATCCGAAGTTAAATTATAATGGTTGTAAAATTATTCTAAATCCGTTTTAAAGTTTTAAACGATTGACCCGAATTGTTTTAAGATAAAGTTCCGGTTATATTAGTAATTCGGGGTCATAAAATTTTAATGATTTAAAATTATTCAAAGTCCGCTTTAATGATCTTTAAGCGGCTGAACCAGATTGTATCAAAATAACACTCTTGTTATTTTATTAATCTGGGGTCATAAATTCTAATATTAAAATTGTGAATTTTAATTAATTAGAATTTAATAAGTTATAGCTTCTGGCATTTATATTCAATAAAAGTTGAATATATTAAATTTGAAATTAGCCCAATAGACCGTGATACCGGTCATAGTTGGGTGCTAAATTTTGAAATAGTGACTCCCTAATTCGAGTGGGAGCAAAATTATATATTTTGCAAAATGGTTGCTAAACCATACTGAGCCTTAACAGACTTTAAGTCAAAATTGTCAAAACTTAGTGATTTCACCAAGTATCTAGGCTAAATATAGTAGATGCAATTATAATTGCCATGATCATGAATCATATTGGTATATATAAGTATGATGGTTGGTTTATTAAAATTTGTAATTGAGAATTTTATGGGTCCAAATTAGATTTGGTTTAAATATTCAATATTTGTTAATACCCAGAGAAGTTCTACATTATAGTTTTGTACATTGAATCTCATTTTATATATAGAATATGGATACATTGTATCTAAAATAATTACATGGACCCGATTCATTGTATGAGCCGACAATACTTAAATAATCCATAAAATATTGAGTCGCTTAAAAGTGTTTCCTGGATTCACACTTGTCCCACCCATTGAAGCTATTTTACCTTATGCTCAGCAGGGTGCATTATGTTATCGGTGGGCCATGTAGGGTTAGGATACTTTGGTATGGCTAACATGTGGAATGGCAGTTTGACGCAACGGGTTTTTGTTCTAACTCAGTTAGGCCCAGAACATAGATGGGTGAAGTACCAATACGCCTATCAACCAAGAGTCATTTTGAGAAAAGGATTCGATAGTTTATCCTACCAGACATTCAATAATGGGTTTTTGTTTGGGCTTAGTCCGGCTCATTATTGGAGGGTTGTGGATCTTGGAATAAAGCCAATAAAAGCATCAACATAAATTAATCTGGATTAATGAATTTGTTTAATGGCTTTAAAGACCTTTATTTTCAACTTTGTACTGATTATTCTGTGTAGATAACAAATAAACCTCAGCAATAAAACAACCAATCATTCAAACTACAATACATCCTTGAAAAGGACTGGCTATGTAGGCAACATTTCCTTGATTAAGCTCAAGGTCTAGTGGATAGTTTTGAGACATAGATCGTAGGAATATGTGGTAGATAGACCTAAGCCCACTGGCAAGGATACTATACCGGCCCAATTTAGGTGGTATATAAATTCAAGAGGGATAGCCGGGAATGTGAGATGCCTTGTGTTGGCTAGATAGTTTCCTGAATTGGGCAAACTATTAGAGGAGATACAAGCCTATGTTATGATAAGGTCTCTTAATGAGACATTTTCATAAGCAACTTTATCATGAAAGGTTCTTGATCACTAAGGTGTTTCAATCCTACAAGATGGATATTATGATCTCTATAAGTACTGAAGCGTAGAAGATGGGGAAACTCATTAAGGGTTTTGTTCATCTTAGTATACTAACATGAGAGTGATAGTTATGACTATCTTGGCCTTCCTATTTGAATCATATGACAATTTCATCATGAGTTACAAGCCATAGATGAGTATGACTATAGTTGAGCTGCAAGAGTGGCTTAAGCTAACTAGGAGTTTGGTAAATAGGACTCAACCAGAGTTGATGGTGGATAACCGATTCAACATTAGGGCATAGATAAGGCCTTGATGTTCAAGGGGCTCATGACTAAACAAGAACTTAAGTCTGTACTACGTCCAAAGGATACTCTTATCAAATGCAAGCAGATTGGAAACATAATGAGAACATGTCCTTAACTACATGGCAGAGTCTATGAAAAGAGTTGAACATTTTTCATAGAGGTATCTATGTTATAGATATGATTATTTCTTATCAACATCACAAGCATTTGATACTAGATGTGGTTCTAACATTGATGATGTGCAAGAACTTAAGATGAGAGATAATTGGGATCTAGAATGTCACTTAAAGATAGCCGATTAATTATTTTGATCCTATAATGATGAAATTTTGTATTCACTCAGAGTGAGAAGTTTATTTCTATTTTAGCCAAGGATGATTCTAGATATTCAATTTTTCATTGATAATGAATATAATTGGTATATATGAGAATTGTTATTCCCAAACTTAAATGTTAGGAATAGTCGTTTCCTTGATTTGATCGAAATGAATTTTATCTATAACATAAATGCAAAAGGGATAAGCATGATATGCTTGATGTAGTCTATGTCCAAAAGTTATTTGTGTCAAGTTAACAAGAAGCATATGTCTAAGTTTTTTTCACATAAAGCTTAGGATCACTTGATTGATAATCATTTGATCATATGGGTTCTTTGAACACTTGGTAAAATATAGTAGAAGCTATTCAACAGACTTGTAAATGTATCAAATAGCCTGGTGAGCCTGAAGTGCAATGGAAGCATGTGTAGGGCCTTAGGTTTACATGCTAGTCAACAAAATTATCGAATGAGCAGCTAACACGATGGACCCAAAACGCAGTGGGAGTGTATATAAGTCCAAAAGCGTGATAGCTAGAAATAGACACATTTCTCAGTTATTCTTGGGGATGAATTTTATTAGTATAACTAATGAGATTAGGTCCATGGACCTTGATTAAGTCAAGGACTCTGATAATAAAATAGAGAAATACATATATAGGTTATAATATCAAGGTTTTTGGTGTAACCAAGAAAGTAAGCAAATTAAAACCTAATTTGAATTGTCTCCTAAGACCCAAATTGAGGACGTATCTCATTTGACTACTGGTTAGCAACATGACATTCTGATAGAGGCTACTGAAGAGCGCCATATGAAATACGGATAGGCTGAAGCCTAACGTGTCTTTCTTTAGATTATGAAATTGTGAAGTCTAAATCTAATGGTTGACATGTGATTCAATATCTATGTCATGATAATGATGTCAGATTGGCATAAGAAAATCTACTTAAGTCTATTTGTGAAGTACCCATTGGAAACCAAAGGGTATTGCAACTACTACCCTACCTAAACATAGTGTTCGAGGCTTGTAAGGGTGTTTTCTGAAGGATGCAATCCTTTGAGAAAAGTAGTGGGAGCACGGTTGAACTTGTAAGTTCAAGGCACACAAATTCCGAAAGGACAGATCAGATTTTTCATTTAAGCTTCACGTGTTTAAAGCATAAGTTGTAAAGACACAATTGACCTCAAAGACATGTCGGTTCAATCACAAACTGGAGAAATGCAGTTTCTCTCGTATAGTGATGACTCTTATCATATATCATGAGTAAGAGATTTTGAACCTATTGGAAGTTAATGAATCTTCAAGTAGTGATTCAATGATGCTTTTATAGACAATGTGTGTATGTGATGTTAATGAGTAACGCGGTCACGTTTCAAAACGTTGTATTGTGATAGTGTAGTTATGATTGGGTAGATTGAAAGTGGTTCACAAAAGCTGTAGTGGACACTTTTCAATGTAAGCTTTAGGCAAAACCGTGACATTCTAGTTGGATGCAAATCTACGCTGTTGTGAGGTGTCGATGACATATGGGTCTCCCTTGGCGCCTGTGTAAAAGACGGGGCTCACTGGGGGTTTAGTTGGATTTAGGCGTCACAAAATTTTTTTTGTTAAAGTTTGCACAATAAGCCAATTTTAATGAACAAAAGAATTGTAACCCAAATCTCGATACAATTGATAGAGTCGCCACCCAAGTTATCTACTTGGGAAAGAGTTTTGCTACGGTTCCCTCTAGGTGGAGACTCATTCCTATTGGATCAGAGATTCGGATATCAGATGAGTCACTTATTTCACATTCAGTTGATTCAAAATTACATTCACTGTATAAAATCATTTTATTTTTCATCCTTTAGGGAATTATCACATAAATCCTATTTCTACACTCTTTCACACTCGTTACATGTGTTTACACATTACAATAAAGCACAAGCAATAAATGGGGGGATAAAAATTACAACCAGGGGAAAAATGGGGGAATTGTAAAGAGAACCTATACATTTGTTCTAAGTTATAAAATAAAATGAAAATAAATTCCTCTGTATCCATAGACATTAGCACAATTTGTAGCACATCATAAGTCAGCACTTCAACGTATTTTTTTGTGAAAACACATTTTAACTTTTGTGGGTTGATTTACCGGATTATTAGTGAAAATGATCGCATGGCATATGGTGAGTTGGATTGATTTTTAACCGATTAAAGATGAATTCTGGGTTCTGTCTGGGGGGCTTGTACCCGTACGGATGGGAGGCACCCGTACGAGTACTAGGGAGGACTGGTACGGGTGTAAGGGGACCCGTATGGGTCCTGTCTGGTCCTAGGCAAAAATACAATTCAGTTCAATTTATAGATTAACAGATTATTGGCACGAAAATAAAATAAAAGGGATTTCCCTCCATATGAGAATGGCGCAATATCTTTAGGGATATATGGTGCCAGCAAGGCTCATACAGGTTAGGACCAGACCCAAAACAGGAAATGAAAGGAACCAATATAACAGAAGAAACAGAGAATAATAATAATAAAATAACTGAGATGTAAGTCTCTTTGAAACTCAGGAGCGTTACCTTTGTGGATTGAATCCACTTTGAGATGATCCCTTTACTATTGAGAGAGTCTGGCCAAAGCAGATGATGAAATAGGACTATTTAGGTAAGTATTTGTGTGGATAGAACCTCCCCTAAATCCTAATAAAAGAAGCTAGGAATGAATAAAATGTGGACAAAACCTCAAAGGAAGTTTCTCCCTATTTTATACCTCCTATACCCCCATTATACCTTTTCTATACCTATAGAAATTGCTAGAGTTTTAGTATAATTTTCATATAAGATGTGTGTGTATTGAAATGAGGGGAAAGGCCCCATTTATAGGATGAGAGTCAGGTCTAAATGCAATAAATTGCATTAAGACCTGCTATTTCCCGAAAATGGTAAGAGATAGCTTCCGAAAGAGGCTGTTTAGAAAATTAGAGGACCCGTATGGATGGGGCCCCACCTGTATGGGTACTAGGGGACCCGTATGGGCCCCCTCCGTACATACGGAAGGTACTCACCCGTACGGGTCTGCAAGTGGATCCGTACCACTAGACAGAACCCGTACGGGTACCTAAGGGCAGACTAGGTCTCCTGACTTCGACCAAACTCAACTCTACAATGGTAGGAACACCTATGATGGGCAATACCTAAAAGACATTACATCATATAGCTCTCATCATCATTTTGTGAGAAGAATCATTAAAATCCAGTGCTCACAAACTGCCCCTCGTGGGATCATTGCAGATACGGATCTGTATGATCTCACGATGTGAGCGAGGGATTAGAAATCATACCTATGGTGATGATACTGGTTAGTTCCTTTCTTGAGGCAAACTTCTTTCCTTTGCTGATGCATATCCCTCGTAAATCTACTAGGGAACGTGTACCCCTTTCCTGAGGTGGATGACTTTCCTTTTGCTACCGTAAATATCCCTTCCTTGATGTGAGGGACTTTCCTTTTGCTACCATGCATATCCCGTTCTTGAGGCAGATGACTTTCCTTTTGCTACCATGCATATCCCTTTCTTGAGGTGGATGACTTCCCTTTTGCTACCGAACATATCCCTTTCCTGAGGTGGATGACTTTCCTTGCCAATGCGTATCCCTTTCCTGAGGCGGATGACTTTCCTTTTGCTACTGTGCATATCCCTAGTGACTCAACTAGGGAGGGTGTGTGTGTCTCTTTCTTAAGGCGGGTCGACTCTCCTGACTATTGTTTCCCTTTCCTAAGGTGGATGACTCTCCTCTTGTTGATGAATTCTCTGGGGAAGATATGTGTATCCCTTTCTTGAGGCGGATCGACTTTCCTGGCTTACGTATCCCTTTCTTACAGTGGATGACTTCTCCTACTGTTGAATTTTGAATAACTTGAAAAGAGACAACAATCAAACAACGAGTAGTCATTGTCCAAGTAGACACCTCTTTATTCTTAATTAAGTTTTATGAAAACAAATATATTTTTCCCCTTTAATTAAGAATAAAGAAGTGTAGATGAGATAAAATGAAAATTATGTGCGGGAAATGTCGGGTTTAGCCCGATTGCTCTGAAATGAAGTTCCCCTTGGACGGGTGCCTCTCAAAGAATGCCCCTAGGAGGGCTGGACAATGGGGGAATGCCCCTAGATTGACTGATTCCGTTGTTGAGGGAAGGAGGAATGCCTCTGGGTTGGTGGGGAGTGCCCCTAGGGTTTTTGATGATTCCTCTGCTGGGAAATGGGGGGATGCCTCTAGGATCTGGTGATTCCTCTACTGAGGAATGACCCTAGGATGAGATGCCCCTAGGGTTCCTGATGATGGGGGCATGCACCTCGAGTGATTCCTTGACTGGGGGGGAAGTGATATCCTTTGAGTAAAGCCTCTTCCGCTGGGGAAGCCTTTCCTATTAAGATTCATTTGCTGAGGAAGAACTCCTGTGCCAAGATGGGCCAGTATATAAAGATTTCCTAGTTAGTGATTGATTCAAAAATGGCCTACCTTTGATTCTTGATCGATTTACGAAAATGAGAATTTTTTTCCATTCGATCAAGGATCAAGGTGAGCTAAGGGTTTCCCCCATGATTATCTGAAATACACGGTTTAAGAGAAGCGGAGTTGGTCCCCTAATCTAGACTGGGTATGCCTATGATGCTCTGACTTGAAAACTGCCTCTTGGTGGTAGTAGAGGACTTGTACGGGTGACTCGGACTGGTACGGGTGGCAATCTACTGATAAGGGACCCGTACGGATGTGGGGCACCAGTACGAGTGCTTCGGGGCAGTTTTAAAAATACGACTAGTCCTTATTCCCTCTCATTGACCAAAACTTCCAATTCTCTTAAATTCTGGCAATTTCTCACCCAAATCAACCAAAATATGCATAAGAAGATTCCCGATGCTAGTTGTTTTGGTCTGAGATATGAGAAACTGCCCAAGATCGACAATTCAGAATTCTGGCGATGTTCGATGGTCATTAGATATGAATTATAGGAAACAAACTCTTTTCTCAGCTTTAATCCTTCCTCTGAGGTCCCTGTGGTCCCTTCTCCTGAATCAAACCCCTCCGAACTCCAAGTAAGTCGATCAAAATCAACCATTTTTTATTTTCCCCCAATTTGGAATTCCTTTGATTTAGCATGATTTTAGGGTGTTTTAGGTGCTGAAATAGAGCCTAATGCATATAAATTTAGTCCAGGAAACTTTTAGGATAGTTTTTGCTAAGATTTGGTTGAGTTTTGGTTAAAATGGCTTTTCAGGAACTTTTTCTCCTACGAGCACTATTTATAGGGACCCGTACCAATATAGGGGACCCGTACGGGTCCTACTTTTCACATGGGTGTAGGTATGGTATCCGTACAAGGAGGGTCTACCTGTATGGGTACCCTTATCCAGGACAGAATGTCCAAGACTCCACATACTGCACTTTTCTTCTAATTTCTAACTAAATCACTGTATTCTAACCCTGTTGTACTTCTATTTTGCTTTTACAATTCCCTTTTAGGACCTTTAAGGCCTTAAGTTTCTGCCTGAAGTGGTACAAAGAGATCAATACTGATGGGGTTGCTGAGTTGATAGCCTAGATCGATGCTCTGGGCTTCTCTAATATTATTCGGGCCATTCCTGAGGGGCCAAAGACTTTGGCTCCTAACGCTATTGTTGCACTAGCTGAGCAGTAGTTAGAGACTACCCATACCTTCCATTTACCAATAGAGGAGGTCACTGTCACCCCCGTCTAACATATGTGCACTAACTGGGTTAGCTTGGAAAGGAGATATCATTCACTTCGATGTGTATGCCGACCGTTGTCACCCACGGGCCGAGGTTAAGGACTACATATAGAGACTTCTTGGGCTTCGTCCTGGTGGGAAGGACAAGCTTAAGTACGGGGAGCTGCATACTTACTGGCGAGTGCAGTCGAGATCGATTGCTGCGGACAAGAGGGATTAGTATGCCAGGTCCTTCCTCTTGAGCCTCCTAACGACCGTCTTATTTCCTATATACTCAAGCAACCTTAACTATGGTTTGCTTTCTACTATGGAGGATCTGGCCAATGTGCTTGGCAAGAACTAGTGCAGGGCTATTCTGGCTCAGCTGTAATATGGCCCTGACATCAGGGTTCGGGGCCAGCAGGCTGATATCTACTCCTTTTGGTAAACACTGAACTCTCCTTATCCTTTTAGCCTTATATTGAAACTATCCTATGACTGACTTTTGATTCTTCTTACAGATGTGGGCAATCAAGCACCGCTTTATTCCCAAGTTAGGCTTATCCAGTTAGCCTAAGATGCCTTATATTATATCCAGGTGGATGGGTCCCTGGTAGCAGCATCTTAGGGCTGTTGTAGAGTATCGAGAGTACATCCGCTAGCTGCTCTCCTATTGGGTAAACCTCTTAAGCCTAAACTTGTATTTTCAATTTAACAAACTCTTAGTGATAAACTGTATTTATAAAGTTAAGGTTCTGATAGTGTGATCTGATTATATGTAGATTATTTGTGATCCTTGGATGCACATGGTCATCCACGATGAGATCAAGGATATGTGGTAGGGGGTGCATGACCGCCGGCTCATTCTAAAGTCACCACTTTCCTTTGAGTGGTATCTAGGTGAGTGGGTTTGTGGCTGGGAAATGAGCTCTGTAAAGGAGAGGCCTATTCCTCCACCTGTCCCTGTAGGCATATGCTGGCCACACCTGATGCCGGAGACGGACCAAGGGTTGTATCTGCTAGGTGAGGGAGCCCAAGTGTTTTCTGTTGAGGGTTCTTATCCTGATTCCATCTGTATCTCACTACTCCAGCCATGCCCGAGGGTCCATTTGGGAGATATTCTTCTTGAGTTCCACTATAGGGACGACGACAATGATGATGACGACAAGGGTGGCAATGATAGAGTCGAAGGTGACCATGGGGGACTTTTATTAGTTCGTTAGACTAAGGGCATTTCTAGGTTCGCGGGCTCTTCTACTCGGGTATATCTTTCGACTCAGCTCTATGAATCATTCACTCATTTATCATTACTTGTACCAACTGTCAGTCTAACAATTTGTAAACTTAAACTGTAGTCTTCTGCTCAGAAGCAGAAGCAACGTGCTACTACTGCCACTGCTACTGCCCCTGAGGCATCAGTTTATTAGGCTCCACTGGGGAAGCCGACCAAGAATATTAGAGGCTTTAGGGAGGGCGTCCTCCAGACTGACCAAGATTCTACCTTCCGCCACCTTGACCCTTCTGGGAAGCGTACTGTATGCGGGCTGGAGGAGTTGGTCCACACCATTTGCTTTGCTCCTCTTGGCGTTACCCATGTGAGCCCTTATGATAAATTCTTAGCTTATATCCTCGTTAAACTTATGATATGTAATATGAGTTGACCGATTTAGTTTCCATAGGTGTCTGTAGCTGAGGCAGAGAGGATTGCATGCAGGTGCTTCTCAACCAGGGATCTGATGATGGCACAGGATGCCTTAGCTGCGGTGAGTTTCTTATTTACCTACGAAATATAACAAACTATGCATGCATGCAATGACATTTATATATATGTATTGATATCATGATTTTTATGGAGACCCTGTTGGTTATGGAGTGGGATAGATCTGCTCGAGACTTAGAGGTTGTCAAGGATCGAGCTAGCTTCTTGGAGGGCTAGCTGCAGGCAGCCATTACTGAGTTGGATCGGATCCCTACGCTGGAGGCAGACTTGGAGAGAGCTAGGAGAGAGACAGAGGTTTTAGAGGCACACCTAGCTCGCATGACTAAGGGTAGGCGAACTACGATTCTTTTTGATGATGAGTCTGAGGATGATCTTTCTACATATCGAGTGACTCAAAGGGGCGTAGATCAGCATGATAATGGAGCTGATGCTGCTAGGACTGCCGTGGGGACTTCAGAGATTAGGGACCCCACCCAGCCGACTACCGGTGTTGGTGACACTAAGGACCATATAACCATAGACGTAGATTACCTGTTGGCAGATACTCAGGGTCATACTCAGGAGGGTCACCAGAGTCAGGATCCCCCGGCAGCTTAGGTTTTGATTGTTTTTCTGAACCGTTTGGTACTTTTGGGCCCTATGTGGCTTGTTTTTTTATTATGAACTTTGGATTGGTACTTTTGATACTTATTTTATGCTTATGGATCTTTCTTGAACTAAGATTATTGAGTATTGTTGCCTCGTGAACCCGTACCCAATGATTTTGTAGCAAGAGAATCAAGTGATGTCTAACTTTTGCATAGACCACTTGATGTAAGGTGACCTATCGAACCTTTATATTTTGTTCTTTTTGTCCTAATTTTTGTCTGAGCTATCCTTGACGGCTTATCCCAGCGGACTTTTTCTTCTTAGCTTTAACTTTTGCCTAGACCACCCTTTCGGGTTTTCATCCTAGCAAGCTTTTTCTTTTTCTTTTTTCCTTAATTTTTGCCAAGACTGCCTTTTCAGGATTTCAATCCCGCGGGCTGTCTTAAGTTTTTACTGAATTGTCCTTGATGACTCAACCCAGCAGACCTTTCTTTTTGCCTTAACTTTTGCCTGGACCGCCCTTTCGGGTTTTCAATCCAGTAGGCTTTTCTGAATATTGCGAATGTGTGTTAAAAATCAATACAATGATGCATAGCACATACAGAAAAATTGATGTTCACATACCACCGATTATTTCACCTAAAGACATGCATGCATTCATAAGACCAAGATTCTTAGCAAAATCATAACATGTTCATTGATGAGATTAATTTGAGTACATAGGCAATGGTAACAATTTCCAATGGTTAACCCCTACTGCCTACTGGTCTTTTACAAATTTTCTAGAAAGCAACTGACATTTTTCTCTCGATGCCCTAACTTTTGCCTAAGTCGCCCTTTTCGGGTTTTCAGCTTAGAGGGCTTTATTTACATTAGAGTGCCCTAACTTTTGCTAGACCGGTTTGTGGGATACCGATCAACGGGCTGCACCCTAATTTTTGCCCGAGTAGTAGAGGACCGCTCGCCGGGTGTTTCATTCTTTATTTCTTTTATTCTTTGTGCTACTTTTTTATGATTTAGTTCTTTTGACCTAGACATGATAACACTTAAGCCTATCTTGATTCACTGGATTCGCGAACTCATTTCCATCCATATCCATAAGCTTGGTTCCTCCTTTACCAAGGACTTTCTTCACGACGAATGGTCCTTCCTAATTAGGCCTGAACTTGCCCCTAGTGCCAGTGTTGACTTGGCGTAGCTGCTTGAGGACTAGATGTTGAGAGGTTGTTTTGGGTATCTGATTTTATTGTTGTAAGCTCGAGCCATGCACTGTTGGTACATCTGGAGGTGGTCAAGTGCCTTGAGCCGCTTTTCATCTATCGCATTGGACTGTTCATACCTGGCTCTTGCCCAATCTGATTCTTTTAACTTCAATTCAAGTGCCACTCTCAGAGATCTTACTTCTATTTCAATCGGTAACTTCCATTCCATATACCAAGGAGAAAGGTGTTTGATCGGTGGAAATCTTACACTGGTTCTATACCCACAAACTGCGAATGGAAGTTTATCAGCCCAATCTCTGTAGGTAGCCACTATCTTTGACAAAATTTTTGTGATTGACTTATTGGCAGCCTCAACTACTCCGTTAGCCTGTGGCCTATATGGAGAAGATCTGTGATGCTCAATGTTGAATTTCTCAAATAATTCATCCATGGCCCCTTGAAATTGAACTCCATTGTCAGAAACTACATGGTGTGGAATTCCATATCTTGTAAAAATATTCCTCTCTATGAACTTAGCCATTTTCTTGGCGGTAATGTTGGTGTAAGATTCAGCCTCTACCAATTTTGAAAAATAATCAACTGCGACTATGATGATTCGGTGACCATTGGTTAATGATGGCCAAATTTCACCGATCATATCTATCCCCCACGCCGAGAAAGGCCAAGGAGTAGACAAATTGTGAAGTTCGGATGAAGGGAGATGTTGTATGTCCCCGTGAATCTGACATTCATGACATTTCCTGACCTTGTCGTTGTAGTCGGCGTTCATTGTGGTCCAGTAGTACCCCATTCTCTGAATTTTTCTAGCTAGAGCCATCCCATTCATGTGCAAACTGCAATCTCCTGAATGTACCTAAGTCATTACCCTTTTTGCTTCTTCTTCTGTGAAACACCCTAACAATAAACCTTCACCTGTCCTTTTGAAGAGATCTTCGCCGACTAGTCTGAACTGGGTCGCCAATATTTTGAGAGTTAGACGGTCTGAACCTTATGACCCTTCGGGGCACTTCCCTCCTTTAAGAATCCTCTTAATGTCATTGTACCAATAGGCCTTTTTCTCCTCTACAACCATAACCTGAACCTTTTCATGAAATGGAGAATGAGCAGTTTCTACTATAAGCAAATGGATGGGCTGAGCCTCTTCTCCTCCCCACATAGAAGCTATGGTAGCCAAGGAATCTGCCATATGATTCTCATCCCTCTGTATATACTAGAAGAGCATTAGCTGAACCATGCTAACAAATCCCAATTTGTTTCCACATACGGTGGGAGTGACTCTTCCCTGATTTCCCACTCTCCAACGACATGCTTTATCAGTAATACAGAGTCCCCCATGACCCTAACTTCCCTTACCCCTATCTTTAAGAGAGCATCAAGACCAAAAAGACAAGCTTCATACTCAGCCCCGTTATTAGTGACTGAAAACTCCAACCGTTTGCTCAAAGGAATAAACTCACCTTATGGTGTAATGATGACTACCCCAAGACCTGCGCCCTTTTGATTCATAGCCCCATTGAAATACATGGTCTATTCGGCCTTTTCATCCTTCACTTCTGCTAACTGCTCATTAGGGAAATCTAGATTTTCAACATAGTCAGACTCTAGGGGTTGACTTGCCAAAAACTCAACCACTGCTCTTCCCTTAATGACCTTATTTATGACATACTCGATATCAAACTCAGACAGTAGCAGGAGCTAACGAGAGAGTTTCCCCGCCAATGTGGGGGATTGACAAAGATACTTCATTGGATCAACCTTTACAACTGCTTGAATTTTATAGGACTAGAAATAGTGCCTTAACTTCTTAGTCAACCATACCATCATTGTACATGTCTTTTCTACTACCTTGTATTTCATCTCATATTCCAACAACTTCTTGCTTAAATAGTAGATGACATGCTTGCTCTTATCCTCTTGTTCCTGAACCAACATTGCCCCTACAGACGACTCTTCTATGGCCAAATATAGAATCAGCGGCTTGCCGGGCATCAGAGGCTTTAAAATAGGGGGGCTCAAAAGATAAGCCTTTATCTTGTCAAATGCTATCTAGCATTGTTCATTCTACTCTATCGGCTGCTTCCTTCTCAATAACTTAAAGATTGGCTCATATACGGTTGTTAGCTTGGCAATAAACAACTCACGTATTGGAGCAATCCAAGGAATGACCTAACTTCCCTTTCAGTTTTAGGAATAGGCATTTCTTGAATAGCTTTAACCTTATCAGGATCGACCTTGATTCCCCTCTGACTGACAATGTGGCCCAAGAGCTTTCCTGATGTAACCTCAAATACACACTTCTTCGGATTCAAACGTAGGTTGTACTTCTCAATTCTAGTTAGGAACCATTCCAAAATCTCAGGGTGCTCTTCCATCGTATTAGACTTTACTAGCATGTCGTCTATATAAACCTCAACCTATTTATGTATCAGGTCATGTGGTAAGGCTATCACAGCTCTTTGATAAGTTGCCCCTACATTCTTTAACCCAAAAGGCATCCCCTTATAACAGTAGACTCCCCATTCTATGATGAAGGACGTCTTTACCTTGTCGATGATGTCCATTAGAATCTGATTATACCTAGAGAACCCATCTAAGAATGAGTACATTTCAACCCTGGCGGCGCTGTCTACTAATAAGTCAATATATGGTAATGGGAAGTCATCTTTGGGAGATGCCTTGTTCAGATCGTGAAAGTCAACATACATTCAGACCCTGCCATCTTTCTTAGGAACCGGGACAACATTTGCTAACCACATCGGGTACTCAATTACTTCAATGAATTTGGCTTCCAGCAACCTAGTAACTTTAGCTTTGATCTTATCGGCCCATTCTGGATGTAAACTTCTTAACTTTTGTTTGACCGGTTTGAACCTGGGATCAATCAGGATGTGATGTTTGGTAATTTGGCGATCTACCTCGGGCATGTCCTCGTAGGACCAAGCAAAAGCGTTAACATATTTTCTAAGCACTTTTATCATCTCTCTCTTTTTGATAGAGGTTAGATCACTGGATATTGTTACCATTTTTGGACTTTCCTTAGTACCCAAATTAATGTCATGCAATGAAGCATCATGAATGCTAAATATGTTATGCATATGGTAAGATGAATGCAAGGTGCCATTAGGCAAAACATCAAACAAGCAAGCAAAATCATTATCATTATCATTAGGATGCCCGAAGGCTACATCATTTTCATTATAAACAATTGCATTGCTATCCTCCACAGGCGGAGGGCCTTCTTGGTCACTCATCAGAATATGAGTCAGGTTACGATCCAAATCTTGAAAATATTTCTCGGTCAACACATCATCTACAGCTTCCCTTATAGCTTGGGCCAAGTTTCTCAGGGCTTCCTGAGTTGGTGTCTTCTTCTTATCCCCCAACTATAAGATGGTGTATATTAGAGTGGTAAGAGTGTCAAGAGCTTTATCTACTTCAATCTTTGATTGTTCACTATCTTCCATTTGTTTGGCGCATTTTTCTTCTTCTATAGCTGCTTCATGGCTCTCAGGGATGGTTTTGTATGCATTCACAAATGCCATCTTGCGGAGGTGAGGAGATAACCCGACAATGAACTGGTCAGCTAATTCCTTCTCTTGAGGTTTCTTTTTAAGGGATACCACGATCGTTAACCACCTCTAAAGGTAGTCATGGATAGGTTCCCCACTCCACTTTCTGATAGCTATAAGGTCAAATATGGACGGTTCTTTTCTTACTTTCTTGGTCTCCATGATGCATTTCTATACCTCACTTTCTTCTAGTCCTGAGTTGATCATGGCAACCTTATCCCCTCTCCTTCAGGGCTCACAAACGTTTCCTTTATCAATTAGTGTTGTGATGGCTTTGATGAGATCATCACATGTCCTAGTTGGATGATCAAGACTGACATGATATATGGAGACGTTTCCCCTTTCCGCTAGTTTTGGTGGCACATATGGTCGGAGATGGCGAATTAACTGGTATTTCTTTAGCTTCTTGAAGATGTTCCAAAGAGGAGTATCCTAAGGTGAGATGTCATCTATAGTTATAGGGTAAACCACTTGGTCGTGGGTCATGCCATAAGGTAAACCCATGAAATAAGGGAGGATTTTCCCCTTTGGCATAACCACAAAGTCCAGCTGCTGACTCGGGTCCTTGCTATGATGAAACTGCAGAATAGCCTCTTAATGGAGTGAGTGAGTCCCACTACTAACTGTACGAAGCATTGGGATCGTTAGTTGAACTAACTAACCAAGCTGAGCTATGACAGTGACCAGTATGAGTGCTGGTTGGAATTGCAGGTTTTTATCTTGAATTCAGGTAGTAACCAAGAGATCAGTACATGCATGGGATGTGGTATGCATGCATAAATCACAATGATGCATGGTGGGGTTAATCACAAGGGTATGTAGCACAACACATGCAAAGCGATCGATTCTGTCCTTATTCCTCCCGCTGAGTTTGAGGGTATTCTTCCTTAGTCTAATCTCACACAGAAATCAGGGTACCTAGTGGGTAAAACTCTACGACTTTTGATAAGAATGGTGTGGGGACATATCGAAAGTTGATGTAGAAGGTTCCCATTGCATCAAGCCTCTTTTAGAGGGAGATGGCAATGAGTGCTCCACCCACTAGAGTGTCCCCAATTCCTTGTGGGCATGGGTAACACTTTTGTAAGTGTCACAGAAATAATAGGGCACCCTAACCTCGCACTAGAAGAAGAGCGTATCTAGCTAAAGAGAGAAGGAGATGAGAAGAGAGAGTGCGATAATTTTCCCAAATGATGAAAACAAAAGCGGGTTGAATAAGTAAATGATTTTCGGTGCTCATCTTAATCTTTTAAGCTTTTAAAATAGACCAACAATTTGCAAGTTAAAAGATTAATCCCTAGCAGAGTCACCATTATAAGGTGTCAATTACATATGGGTCTCCCTTGGCGCCTGTGTGAGAGGCGGGGCTCATTGGGGGTTTGGTTGGATTTAGGCGGGACAAAACACTTTTAGTTAAAGTTTGCACAATAAGCCAATTTTAATGAATAAAAGAATCGAGACCCAGATCTCAATACAATTGATAGAGTTGCCACCAAAGTTGTCTACTTGGGAAAGAGTTTTGGTACGGTTCCCTCTGGGTGGGAAACTCGTACCTATTGGATCAGAGATTTGGGTATTAGATGAGTCACTTATTTCTCATTTAGTTGATTCAAAACTACATTCACCGCGTAAAACCATTTTAGTTTTTGTCATTCAGGGAATTATCATAGAAATCCTATTTCTACACTCTTTCACACTCGTTATATGCGTTTACATATTACAATAAAGCATAAGCAATAAATAGGGGAATAAAAATTACAATGGGAGAAAAATGGGGGAATGGCAAAGAGAACCTATACATTTTTTCTAAGTTATAAAACAAAATGAAAATAAATTCCCCTGCATCCGCAGAAGTTAGCATAGTTTATATCACATCATAAGTCAGCACTTCAATGTATTTTGTTGTGAAACCACATTTTAACTTTTGTGGGTTGTTTTACCAGATTATTAGTGAAAATGATCGCATTGCATATGGTTAGTTGGATTGATTTTTAACCGATGGGAGCTGATACCCGTACGGATGGGGGTACTCGTACGGGTACCAGGGAGGACCAATATAGGTGTAAGGGGACCCGTACGGTTCCTATCTGGTCCTAGGCAGAAACTCAGTTCAGTTCAGTTTACAGATTAATAGATTAATGGCACGAAAATAAAATAAAAGGGATTTCCCTCCGTATGAGTATGACGCACCGATTTGATATCTTTGGAGATATATGGTGCCAGCAAGGCTCATACGGGTTAGGATCAGACCCGAAATAGGAAATGAAAGGAACATATATAATAGAAGAAACAAAGAATAATAATAATGAAATAACTGAGATGTGAGCCTCTTTGAAACTCAGGAGCGTTACTTTTACGGCTTGAATCCACTTTGAGATAATCCCTTTACTATTGACAGAGTCCGGCCAAAGTAGATGATGAAATAGGACTATTTAGGTGAGTATTTATGTGGACATAACCTCCCCTAAATTCTAATAAAAGAAGCTAGAAATGAATAAAATGTGGGCAAAACCTCAAAGGAAGGGTTTTCTCCCTATGTTATAACTCCTATACCCCCACTATACCTTTTCTATACCTATAGAAATTGCTAGAGGTTTATTATAATTTTCATATAAGATGTGTGTGTATTGAAATGAGGGGAAAAGGCCCTATTTATGGGGTGAGAGTCAGGTCTGAATGCAATAAACCGCATTAAGACCTGCCTTTTCTTAAAAATGGTAAGAGATAGCTTCCGAAAGAGGCTGATTAGGAAATCAGAGGACCCATACGGGTGGGGCCCCATCTGTATGGGTACTAGGGGACCTGTACGGGTCCCCTCCAAGCGTACGAAAGGTACTCACCCGTACGGGTCTGCTAGTGGATCCGTACCACTAGACAGAACCTGTACGGGTACCTAAGGGCAGACTAGGTCTCCTGACTTCGACCAAACTCAACTCTATAGTAGTAGGAACACCTTTGATGGGTAACACCTGAAAGGCATTGCATCATATAGCTCTTATCATTATTTCGTGAGAAGGATCGTTAAAATCCAGTGCTCATAATTATTAGATTAGATCCAATAGAATGTCCTTTAGGATGGAAATCTATGAATTTAGATTTGATCCAATTGATTGTGATCTATGAGATAGATTAAATCAAGTTATCCAATTGAGGCAAATCTATAGTGTTAGATTTGATCATGGATGTTGAGATCTATAAGGTAGATCAAATCGGTTTATACCAGAAGACCAGATGTATATGGTCAACCTATGATTGTTGAAAGCTGTAAATAATATAATAGCTCTATATAGTGTATTTATTAATTCTACAACAGAAACTGGACATATAGTAGCGATGTATTGCTACAAGTGGAGGTGTTTGAATTAGGAAGTTCATAAGTAAGTTAGGATGGATGGATCCTATACCTACTTGATGTTTTCCGCGACAAAAACGGGAGCCACTGCACAAGCTATAGGGACCCAGTCATAAGTTCGAACACGTGTTCAGTATGTCTAAGACATGTCATTACATGGGGTTAATATAAGAACAATGTCGTTGATCATCTAACCAAAAGTCCATCGTGGATGGAGCTTAATGGATTAGGTCAGATCTATAAAGATTGGGGCAATGCCTATTGTGAACTAGTTCAAGTGGGAGATTGTTGGAAATGTTGGTGTGCCCTAGTTCCCAGGCATTGGTTCTTACATTATGTATATACTAATGGTGTCACATTATAAAGGCAATAATCTACTGCATATATATCTTATGCTATAATATGAGTAGAGTATCCACTGATTGATAATCATAAATGTCCTAAGTCTGTTTTAGTCATGGAAATGAATAAAACGAAAGGCTTGTATGTTGGATGATTTGTAGTAATGTAGTTGCTATGTCACTTGGTAAGTAGATCATGAACATAGGCACATGTTGAGAACATGGGGCTAAACCGATCCACACAGCAAGGTCACATGGTTGTATGTCATAGAAGTTTGATGAGTAGGTCTCAATAGTTCTCAGACTTGATTTCAACTTATTTGTTAATGTGGAAGTGGATATGTTGTGGCATATTACTAACGGGTCCTGAAATATTGGATTACAAGTACAGTTATTCTCGGTATATTTCATGACCATGTTAACAGTAGTGTTGAAGTGATAGGATTGCCATCAGTTTGACAAACTAGAATGAATCACCGACCACTTGATGAATAAAAGGGATAAGGACGTCCAATAAGTTGTTGACTTATTTTATCATTTTATTCTAGATCAAGAAATGCGATGAACTGCATAAGGGGGTGACAAGCACCATGCCTCTTGTTCATCATATTGATGTCAGCGGGCAAAGGACTTTATGAGATAACTACTAGGTTTAGTATCTTTCAGAGACGGTTGTACTCTGTCCTAATTGGCGGCTATAATGGTTTGCTAGAATCCGCTTATCGTCTATGGGTTAAATACTCATTGGCAACATATGGACAGACCCAAAGGATCGTGCACTTAGAACTACTGATCTGGGATTTCTTGTACATGCAATGTTATAAGACTAAATGAAGAATTGATTATTAATTAGTTGACATGTCATGTCAATGTAATTGAATAATTTATAGAACTCCAAGGAATTAATTTAGTTAATGGTATAATATAATTCAATTTATATTATTCATTAAAGTTAAATTAAGTTGATTAAATGTATTTGCATATGGTACTTATTTAATTGACAATAAAATAAATTCATATGTCAAATAATTTATTTAAATGTAATTTAATCAATATAGTTTGCATACTAAAATAATTTGTGGACTACTTTAGTTAATTAAATTAATTGTAGTATGACATATAATTTGATTAAATTGTAATATTTTAATTTTGTGTATGGATAAATTGTGAATTAAAAATAATGGGAATTAGATATTGTTTAAGAAATTAAACTTGATGGTTTAATTATTAAATTAAGTTCTTAATGGGCCAAGTTTATAATTAAATTATACCCAACCCTAATTGACTAATTAGACCTATAAATAGACAAGTTAAAAACAAAATTAAAAAAACCCTAATTTCTATATGCATAAAACACACACAGCCTTCCAAGAGGCAGAGTAGGCTTCAGTACGCGGAATAGGTTTCTTGGAGTTTTCTTTATTGTTCTTAGTCCCTACGGCTAGCATCAGTCTCGTATATGTGAGATTGGAGAGCTTCCACTTGCGAGTTTCATGACATCCGTCTCTTTAGGAGACTACCAAGTAAGTTTTTATTTGTTAAATAAATTGTTTTGAAACCCTATCAATGGTTCTTGAAAAGATCATATTCCGAATTTGAGAAAATTTTAACCGATATTTCCGCCTTCGCGATTATATTTTCGATCGTAATTCCCTACAATTGATATCAGAGCGAGGTTGTTACAAGAAGATTGATGGGTTTTTTGATTCCTTAAGGGTTTTTCAATATTATTAGGAAAAATTTTGAATGAATTTCTTGAAATTTTGATATTGTTATTGAATTAATTTTAAAGATTATTTAAGAATGGTTTAAATTGATTTAAAAAAAGTTATAAAAATTTCAAGATTCAAATGGTTATTCTATTTTGATGACAAGGTTTAAGGAATTGTTCTTGAGGTTTTTGTAATTTTTCCTCAAGTTGATTAATGGACAAGATTAATTTGTTAAATTAATGGTTGTAGTTAATCGGTGTTGAATTTAGTCAAAAGATCAAGTTTGTTGAATGGGAAAAAATTTCTATTCGATAGAAAAGGTTGCAGAATCATTGATTTGAGTTTTTGTTATTTTTTCCAAATTACTAGTTTGATCTTGATGACTAGGTTTTTGAGTTGTTATTTGTGTTTATTAGGGTTTTTATTAATTGAATTTGTTTGATTAATATAACATAATTAATAAATACCTGTATTAAAAATATTAATTAACGATTAAAAAAAGCTGTTGTGGGCAGTGGCATGAATTCTAAATCCACGCCACACCCACTGTCCAAGTTGTGGACAGGCTGTTCACAACGTGGACAGAGCTGACAGCAACGTGGACAGGGCGGGACAACACGTGGACAACAGTCTTTCCATGGACTGAGGTCTAGTAGACAGCAGGGGCTTTTCTGGACAGTCCCACCTTACGGGCAGCAAGTCTGTTTTACAGATTTGCGGGTTCGGAGAGTCCTGTAATAATTTTGTTCACCATTATTCGTTTTAATAAAACGGTTGGGCCGGATCGTATTTTAAAATCATCAGGTATTTTAAATTTATTCGGGACCAATAATTTAAGTCGTATTATATAAAAATTTGAAGGAGCGTATGTTGTAATCCGAGGTTAAATTATAATGGTTGTAAAATTATTCTAAATCCCTTTTAAAGTTTCAAACGGTTGACCCGAATTGTTTTAAAATAAAGTTCCGGTTATATTATTGACTCGGGGTCATAAAATTTTAATGATTTAAAATTATTCAAATTCCGCTTTAAAGATCTTAAAGCGGCTGAACCAGATTTAGCAATTTCTGCATCAATTTCAGCATCTGTCCTTAGTCCTGGAAATCTTGCTCTCCCCATCATCCTTATATCTCCCAAGAGTTCTGCTTGAGGGTTAAATTGGGGTTGTGGTTGTTGAGGTGGTTGTTGTGGTTGTGGTTGTTCTGGTATCTCTTCTATGATTGGGGGACCTCTTATGACTGGTCCTTCCAAGAGTAATGGTTCATGAGCTGGAGATCCAATAGGTGAAAGGTATGGAATGATGGCTGTTTGGTCAGAGTATGGGTTGTTTGTTTGGTCAGCGGTGGATATGGATGGTGTTTGTGTTTTAGGCAAAGGTAGGACAGAAATGGGTGTAGGTGAGAGTGGTGTTTCAGGTGTAGGGTTTTGGTAAAAGAACGGCTCATGGTTCTCCTCCTCCTTCTCTTCATCACCTTCAACAGTGGACTCGCTGACCTGAGTTTGGGATTGCTTAGTCAGCTGAGCTCCCTGCTTAACTACAACACTTATCCTCCAAGTCTCCCTTATCCTCATCAATCACTACTTTCATCCTCTTTAAAACCCCTCTCTTCCACTCGTTCCTTGCTTTCTTAGCTTCAGCAGCAATCTGACTGACCTGCTGGTTAGAGTTAAGCACATTAAATTCAATAGCATCAACCTCTACTACTTCATCGTCCTCCTGCTCTTCCTGATTTTCAATACCTTCAAGAGCACCGATAATTTCATCCACAACTTCAAGAACTTCTTTCTTAACAAGACTGGCTACTGCAGATTGGAGAATTTGCTCAGTATCAACCTTAGTCTTTGTTGCTGCTTCCTCAGCCTTCCTTCTTATCTCAGCTCTAATCTCTTCTTGCCTTTTTCTGATTCTCTCTTCCTCAGCAGCCTTTACTCTCTCAGCTTCTTAAAGATCCTAGACTATACCAGTTCCTTTCTTCACCATCAGTTTCTTCTTGGGCTAACCTACTTAGGGCACAGGATTTGATAGAGCTTCCTGTCCTTTAGTAGTCACCACATCCAGCTGAGCTTCATTAACCTTCCTCTTTTTCTCCCTCTTCAAAGGCATCTCTTCTCTCAACTCTTTTTCAGCGTTCTTTTCCTCCTCAATCTCCTTAGGAGTTAGCTCTCGAGGCTTTTCTTCCTTAGTTCCCTTGGATGATCTTATCTTTTCAGGAATTGGGGCAACTACAGGACTAGAGCTCGCTGAGCTCCCTTTCTTTGCTTCCTTCTTGGAGTCTCTCCTGACCTCCTTCTTTACAGCCTTCATCTCAGACATATCCTCTCCTCTTTCTGCTCTGAGCTTGGTGATCATCTCAAGCTCACTAGCCACAAAGGCATCCAAAGTTAAGTCCTCCTCGTTGGGTTGAATAGGCTTCATTTCCATTATAGCCTTTGGATCCCTTACTCTGACTTCTCCCTTCTTCAGCTTTATATAATTGGTGTTGGCAGGTCTATCATTACATCTTAGTCCATGAAAATGAGCATTGCTAAGAACCCAAGACACGATCACTTTCAGCTGAAAGTTGTTCTTCACTGTCCATCCTTCTAAATCAAGCTTATAAGCTCTGCATATCTCCATTACCAGCTGTCCATACACCATGTGCTTAGACACTTTCAGGAACCTATATAGAATATCCAGCGGCTAATTAATGCTCATCCCATGGGTTAGAGCATATACAAACACTCCCTTAAACTTGGAACATATCCCTGTTGAGGCTGTCTTGGGCAGCAACACTTTTGTCACAAGCTCATGTTCCTGCTTTCCTTTTTTGGTGAACATAGATGCTATGAGTTCACCTGCTTTATTATCTTCAAGAACCTTATAGTCTATGGGTATGTCCACATGATCCTCATCTTTTATCACGTGCAGTCTGAGTCCTCTCTCTCGCATCCCTAGCAACCCAACAATCAGCTTGAGAGTGACATAAACTTTTCTCCCCATCATAGTAGTAACAAAGAGATCTTTCTATCCTTCAACTAAGTAAATTCCATGAAAGAATCTTAGCACTACTTGCTCGTACCAACCACTAGGCATTTCGAAAAAACCTCTTAAGTGATGCTGCGTCCACTTCCCAAATCTCTCATCACTTGAGAAAATTAGCATATCTACAGTTATTGGTGGCTCTACTTCAGTTTCCTCCATCAAACACCATTTAGTAGGAATATATCTGGTTCCTGCGGAAATATCCAATTCTTCTATCTTGTTGATTCCTACTGCCATTTGAGCAGTATGATCTCTTATAGTAATCCAACATGTATCCTTCTTATCCCTCATAAATAAATCAGACATTCTTCCTGATGTACTCGCCATCAAGAAGAATTAGAGAATTGGGGATTTAGGGAAGGAAAATACAGAAGAACAAATTTGGTAAAGTAACCTTTCCTCTTTATGAATTTCTCCTTAAATAGCCAAAGTCTCTTCATTAAGCCCTGAAAAGCTACGTGTACAACTCACAATCCATTGTCATAAGGTTTAACTGTGAGATTGCATATAGTATACCATAGGATTAATGAACGCGAGAAACACGGGATAACCGCAATTAAATATGGATCATTTCATAACTTGCTACCATTTCTATCAAGTTTAAATTTGAAAGATAACCGGTGATAATTAATGACGTGTCCAAAATTCAATCACCAAAAAGAAATACTTAACCTAATTCATAGAAGCTCAGAGTGTGCCCTAATTTGGTTAGCTTTATAATTGGTCAGAGAGAGATGTATTTATTCAAATTGGATTGGACATTCCGATCAACTTTCTTGGAGCGTTGAATTGATCCTTTCCGATAGGCTTTGTGAATATGTCAGCTCATTGTTCTTCAGTAGGAATGTAGGTGAGCTTGACTTCTCCTTTTAGCGCATAATCCCTTATAAAGTGATGTCTAATATTGACATGCTTCATCCTGCAATGTTGAACTGGATTCTTGGATAGGTCAATTGCACTCTTGTTGTCATACATGACTTCAAGACACTTACACTTTATACCATAATCCTCTAGCTACTACTTGATCCCTAGCAGTTTTGCTACACAACTTCCTGCAGCCATGTACTCAGCCTTCGTTGTACTCAGAGCCACAAAAGTCTGCTTCTTGCTATACCATGTTACTAGACAATCACCAAGGAAATGACATCCTCCTATGGTACTTTCCCTTTCAAGTTTGTCTCTTCCATAGTCAGCATCTGTGTATCCTCTCAGAGTGAAATCTTCCTCATCTTTACTCAGAATTGTATCAGTGGCCATGAGTGTTGACATTAGCTTAGCTTTATCCATGTGAAACTTCTTGATTACTTCCTTGGCATACTTAGCTTTGTTGATGAAGATCCCATCATCACCTTGCTTGATTTTCAAACTAAGAAAGAAATTAAGCTCTCCCATCATTGACATTTCAAATTCTTTCTTCATCTACTGGCTGAACTCTTTGCATATTCATCAGTTGCTTTAAAAATTATGTCATCCATATAGATTTGGACTAGCAGCATATCTTGATGCTTCTTCTTGATAAACAGAGTTGTATCTAGTTTTCCTCTGACATAGCCTTTACTAACATAGCCTTTGCTGAGTTAAAAGCTAGTCAGTCTCTCATACTAACCTCTTGAAGCCTGTTTCAGTCCATGTAGAGCCTTCTTCAGCTTGAAGACATGATCTGGATACTTTGGATCTTCAAAGCCTAGAGGCTGTCTTACATAGACTTTCTCTTGAATATAGCCATTAAGAAATGCACTCTTAACATCCATCTGAAACAACTTGAAGTTTATATGGGATGCAAAAGCACATAGAACTCTAATGGCTTCAAGTCTTACTACCGGTGGAAAAGTTTCTCCATAGTCAGTACTTCTTGTTAATTATAGCCTCGAGCAACTAGTTTGGCCTTATTTCTGACAACATTACCAACTTCATCTAGCTTGTTCTTGAAAACCCATTTGGTGCCAATGATTGACTTGTCTCTGAGTTTCTCCACCAAATCCCAAACCTCATTTTCTTTTGAATTGGTCTAGCTCTTCTTGCATTGCAATCATCCAGTTGTCATCAAACTCAGCATCTTAAAAATTCTTTGGTTCAATCAATGAGCCAAATGTTGAATGGCTCATCATTCTATTCAACTGACCTCTAGTCAGCACTGGATTTTTCACACTATCAAGAATCTTCTCAACTGGGTGTTCTCTCCTTGCTCTAATTTCTTTTGGTAGATCAAGATCAGCTCGCTGAGCTACTGTCATTTGTTGAGCATCTACATCATCACCAAATTGGATTGATTGGTCCAAGTCAACTTCATAACCTTCTTTTTTGGTACTGTGGGTTGACTGACTGATCCACTGACTTGTTCCTTTTCTCTTTCATCATCACTGGCTTCTTAACCTACATTGTTAGTTTCATCAAAATCTAAATGCATGGACTCCTCTAAGATGCCAATCCTCTTGATATACACTCTATGCCCTACTGTGTATTGAGTAACCTAGAAAGATTCCTTCATCAGCCTTAGGGTCAAATTTAGTCAATTGGTCTTTTGTGTTTAATATGAAGCATCTACAACCAAAAGGCCTTGAGATGACCAACCTTGGGCTTGTGCCCCTTCCAAATTTCATAAGGACCTTTATTGAAAACTGGGTGAATTAAAACCCTGTTTAGAATGTAATAAGTCGTGTTAATAGCCTCTCCCTAGAAATACTTTGGTGGATTGTTATCACTCAGCATTGAACGATCCATCTCCGCAATAGTGTGATTCTTTCTCTCCACAACCCCATTCTGCTGAGGTGTATGAGGGGCAAAAAAATTGTGCTCAATACCATGCTTAGAACAGAATTCCTTAAATTGCCTGTTTTCGAATTCTCTTCCATGGTCACTGCGGATTCTATTAATTTTAAGGTCTTTTTCATTCATGATCTGGGTAGCCAACCTAGAGAATGATTCAAATGTTTCATCTTTAGGCTTGGTAGCAAGACAATCCAAGTGAACCTAGTTAGATCATCTACAACCATAAGGGTTTATTTCATTCCACCTAGACTTGTTGGCATAATAGGCCCAAAAAAATCCATGTGCAGAAGATCAAGGGAATGAGAAGAAGATATATCACCTATAGATTTATAGGTCTTCCTAAATTGTTTCCCAAGTTTGCATGCTGAGCAGAGTCTATCTTTATCAAAGGCAAGATTGGGTAATCCCTCAACAAGTTCATTTCTGGTTAATTTGGACAGATTGGTCATATTGATATGTCCTAACCTTCTGTACCATAGCCATGAGTTTTCCTCCTTAGAAACTAAGTATATATCATTGGAGCCCGGGGATAAATTAAACATATAAACATTATTGATTCTAGGAGCATAAAGAATAGTTTGGTTAGAATTACCATCAATGAGTGAGCAGCCCGCTGAGTCAAATATCACTTTCCTGCCTTTGTCACACAGCTGAGCAACGCTTAGCAAGTTGAACTTTAGGCTTTTAACAAGAGACACATTATCAATTGAGGCTTAACTGTGATGTGATGAACTGCTTTTCATCACCTATCACATTCCTCAAGCATCCACTATCCAAATACCACATTCTACTGTCATTAGTGGATCTCAGGCTCAGCTATAAAATAATTAAGTTTTCTGAGGTACCCATGCCTTTTTCTAGCTGGGTCATCCCGTGTTAGTGGTGGTCATCCTTGACTAGTCATACTCGTCATAGTAACCATTTTTGGGCCTACACATGACTGTTGCATGTCCTGGCTTTCCACAAAAACTACAAGCAGCCTTAGGATTAGGCCTGCTCACTATAATCTTTTGAGAAACCTTCTCAAAGTGGTGAATGCAGTTACTTTGAGTATTCCGGCTAAGTTGAGGAGGGACCTGCACCCTTTTCAAAGTTGTTAATTCAATAGCTAGCTCATCTAATTTCTTAGTGAGTTTACTGTTATATCCATTTTGGTACTCATCTTTTTCCATTAGGTATAAGATGTCAAGTGAGGTAGAAGAATTAACATCTTCTAGATCATCACACCTCCTTTGAAGTACTTTGATGTATTTTGTTGACTTCTTAGTAACATTAATAACATCATTAAGTACTGTGGCAAGCTCATCTGAAGACAAAGGGGGTTCAGAGTTGACCTCAGTGTGGTTTCCTTTGTCACTGCCCTGGTCAGCTGATTGATTGGCAGTGAAAGTAGATGATTGGTCAGCTGACTCTAAATTAAATCATCCTTAGCCATGAGACACACATTGGCAGAATCATGTGCCTCTTCGTCTAAGGATGATGACTCTTATTCAGAGTCACTCCAGGTAGCAGCAAGGGCCTTCTTATCCTTTTTCTTCTTGAACCTATTCTTCTTAGCTTTAGGACAGCTAGACTGAATATGCCCCTTCTCACCACATTTAAAGCATTTGATATCTTTGTTATGCTCTTTGTTGAACTCCTTTCGTGGTCTTTCATCAACTCCTTTCTTGTACTTGCCTATCTTTCTGAACTTCTGGAAGTTTTTGTATTTCCATAAGAACCTTCTAAAATTCTTGGTCGTCAGCGCAATTTCTTCCTTTCTGTCCTCTAGATATTCTTCCTCGGAGGAATCTTCTTCATCATCAGCTTTGAGAACTACTGCTCTACTAGAGCTCTCTCTTTCCTTATGCATGTTCTTCTTAGACTCATCTTCATATTGCTTTAAATACATCTCATGAGTCAACAAGGTTCCAATCAGCTTATCAAACTTATAGGTCTTCAAATCATAAGCTTCTTCAATGGCACTTTTCTTTGCTTCCCATTTCTGAGTCAAACTTCTCAAGATCTTCTTGATAGTCTCTTCTTTTGTGAAAGTCTTGCCAAGTCTAATAAGCTCATTGACAATATTCATGAACCTGGTGTTTATATTGGAAATATCCTCCTTGGGTTTCATGTGGAACCATTCATAATCCCTCATAAGGATATTGATCTTGGACTCTTTCACTTTGTCAGTACCTTTATAAGTTACTTCCAACTTCTTCCATATCTCTTCGGTAGTTTTGCATCCTGAAACAAGATTAAACTCAGTTACATCAAGAGCACAATGAAGATAGTTGATAGCAGCTGCATTTTCCTTCAGTCTGACTAAGTCCTGACTTTCCCACTCATCTGAGTACTTTTTAACCTTTACTCCATTCTTCACGATGGTAGAAACATATGGCCCTTCGACAATAGCCATCCAAGCGTGCATACTTTGAGACTGGATGAAATTCTTCATCCTATTCTTCCAATAAGTATAATGCTCTCCATTGAGCATAGGAGGCTTGGTGGCTGACATGCCTTCTGGCAGAATATAAGCTTGGGCTCTTCCATAGGATTCTCCATCTGTACGTCATGGTCTTTATCTCAACATTATGAAATCTTCAAAACAAGAACTGCTCTAATACCGCTTTTTGGTCCCTATGCGTACACTCAATGTGTCAGAGGGGGGTCAATGACTCATGAAAAAACTTAGTAAACTTTTTCGTTATAATTAAAGGCTCCACTGAGTAAGGCCAGCTGGCTGAGTGAAATTCTGGAAATGCTTCAAAGTAAAGGACACAGAGATTTTTATACTGGTTCGGTAACCTGTGCTTACATCTAGTGCCGAGAGAGTGTCTCGGCTATAATCCACTAATCTTAACTCCTTTACCCTAGGCGAAAAGGTCTTTCACAAATTCCCTAATTACAGTAAGTACCCTCCAAACTACAATCGCTCACCCGCTGAGTAGAATACCCTCTTCTACTAGCAACTCAATAAGAGTCTAAACAAGAGATGGATTCAGCTTATAAAAACGTTGATCCAGTTACAATAATCAGATTTTATTCTCTCTTGTTCTATAGTAGATTCTCGTTGAGTAGTTGCTTTCTTGCTTGAACTTCTTTAAATCTTGTAAATTGGCAGAGTTTTAGCTTATGAGAAATTCAGGTGTAGTCACCAAGTTCTAACGCTTGCCTTCTTGCTCCTTTTATAGTGGGGATCAAGAATGTAGCTGTTGAACTTACTTTGGCAGCTTCTAAAATTGACAGCTCATCTATTCACCTGTTGGTTCTTCAAATTAATTCATTGGGAGATAGAATCACACCGTTTTGAGATAGAAAATCAATCCGTTAGAGACATATTGAAATTCAAGCTTCAATTTGAATTCTTTGTCGTTTGGTGTCAGTCCTCCTTTAGAGAGAACTCACGCTGACTTGCTACGTGTCATCTTCCCATTCCTTCTTGTATTCTAACATTTGGCATAGTGCGTGATACAAGGTTGGTAGATCTGTAGAATTGCCCAAATTGGCAAATGACTTTTTACAGCTTGAATAATGAAGACTTTGTCATTATCTTCATCAAACGGAGTCTTGTCAAGGCATTAATTCTTTTTGTCTTTGTCTCATTAATGTCCTGCAAAAAGCAACACTTAGAGCAAAGATCCCATTTTACCTTAAATGGTAAAGTCAGTACCTTTGACAGACTTAAAGTACCTCAGTGAAATAATGTATCGTAAAGCACACAGCTGAAACAAAATCTAAATATCAAGCCTGAGTGAATATTACTTGGTCAGTGACTAAAGTAGATACTCAGCCCAAAACAACTCAGAGTTAAACTAAATAGCTAGGTCAGCAGAGACACGAAATTCTACCCTTGAATTTACTAACTCCCTTACAACCATAGACTATTTATTTTAACATCATTATTGATTTAATTAACCCATTCTTAACTTAATTGTTATGATAAAAACTTAAGCACTACTGAGTCATCCACTAAGTCAGTCCAAACTCGTGCTTGGTTCAACAATATCGATTATGTGGCGCCAGATCATTTATAATTGAGAAACAAATTAATTAGGGACTAAATATTCATTTTAACCATTGAACCTCTTCTTCCTCACGATCTCTATCAAACCCTAAAAATCTAAAACTTGCAAATCAACCAAATTGTCAAGATCAAATAGAAAGAAGTGGGATCAAAATTGCTCTTATATTACGACTTCTTTAAGGTTTTTACTTATCATTTTCAATTCCATTGGTTGAGTTAATCAATCCTTCAAAACTAAAGTAATTTTAGGAACTGAGTTTGGGAAAACTGGAAACAACATGAATCTCATATTGGATGGCATGGATAGAGGTTCTTCATCCAAATTTGCTGCTGGATTCAAATTTTGCATTCTACAACTCAACGGAAGTTAAAGCTGCTCTAATTTTTTGCATTTTTAGTTATTGGTAGTCTTGGATTAGTGGTTGTTGCTTGTTACTTGCTTAATTCATTTGCTGCTCCTTATGTAGTTTGTCTCCTATGAACAAATGAATTTAGCTTTTTCCTCTGATATCTACTTTTTTGTACCTAATTCTGTCATATAGTGGAAAATAAGAAAAACAGGCCTTCATACGTATTAGGAACTCAACACATCTATTACTGAATTAATGATTGTTTCTGGCAGTAGCCTGATATAAGTAACATTACGCAGGTAATAGAAGGAAAGAAATGCAATGAAGGATTAATTAGAGAGTGGAGCAATAAAGTCTTTTTGCACTATAACAAAAAAGAACCTGGTGTTAATGTGAAAAAGAGATAGAGAGCAAACTAATTAAGCTGATATGATAAAATAAAAAGGAAATTCCACCATATATTTTATTGAATGAACCAGTGAAAATGAATATTTTATTGAGGAAGATGTTTAATGGTTAATTCATTTAGTACCTATTTAATTTGTTTTTTTATTATAAATTATGTGACGCCACATAATTAATATTTTTACCATATGGATCCTGTGTGGCGTTAGAGTTATAACTCTGTTAAAAAAGGATCATTTGGGTAGCGGAATTGATAGCATGGGGACTAAAAAGGTAACGTGTATAGTGGAGGGACCAAAAGGATAAACTATCGATAGTACAGGGCCCAAAAAAGTGGTTAGGCCCAATTTTCAATCTCAATACTTGTTGTGATTTTCATCTGCCAGGTTGCATTGACACGCCCCAAGTGTTCGACACGGACATGGACACGCGGACTCATCAATTTGGAAAAAAATATGTATTTGGACACAATTGAGACACGACAACTAAAATAAATTATCAAACATAAATATTCGTATATAATAAAATCCATATCATTCATAGTCATTCAATCAATTAAAAACAACAAAAAAAAACAAATCCAAAATAGTTGTTATGTCATGTCTTGTGACTTTATTGCACATGTCAATACCTTTACCAGCTATGTGCAACATATGTGATTTAACTCTAGCATATGACCATTACTTTTCTTGCCCACATTGTTGCATTTAAATATCATATCACCCGTACTACGTTTTTCTATTTTTGTCACATATTTTCATAAAAAGAGATCCATTAACTTCTACATGGAGTGTCCAGGAAATGTCCATGCTATGTGGAGTGTCCGTTCGAAATTTGAAGTGTCGAACACGTGTCCGACAAGTGTCCGGAGAGTGTCGATGTTCGATACGTGTCCGACACGGGGAGACTCGAGGTTTTAGAGTGTCCATAATTTATATTTTTAATTTTGAATTGATTTTCAATACAGAATGATGGAGGGTATCTTTATTTTTTGTTCATGTGATTGAATTTCGAACATGTCTCCGCAACTTCCTCTTTAACTAACAGCTTATAGTTAGCTGATATGATAATCATACCATAAGTCTACTATAACAATTCATTTTTTCTTGAAAATTATGTTTTTATGTTTCAATTTTTATAGTTATACCTTAGGAATCATTATACTACAATATACAATAAATCTAACGTATATTTATTGTATAACTTTGTTTGTTTTGAGTAATTGATATGATTTATAGTCTCATGATTTGATACAATCCCATCATAAGTCTACTATAACAACTCATTTATATGCTTGAAAATTGTTTTGTTGTTTCAATTTTTATAGCTATGCATATGGAATCATTATACTATAAAATATATAACACATCTAACATATATTTACTATATAACTTTTCTTATTTCGTGTAATTGATATGATTTTTAGTATGCTGATATGATATAATCCTACTATAGTAACAAATCATTTTTCACTTAAAATTGTATTTTCTTATTTCAATTTTTATAATTATTCATCTAGAATCAATATACTACAATATACAATACATATAACAAATATTTATTATATAACTTTGCTTGTTTTAAGTTATTGATATGATTTGTAGTCTACTGATTTGATATGATTATACTATAAGTTTACTATAACAACTCATTTCCACTTGATATTTTTTTATTTCAGTTTTTACCTATGTTACTCGGACTTTCTAGATTGGCAAGCTCACCGGTGTTCGGTACAGATGGTACAGATATCGATACTGGATTCATGTTCAGTACGCCAGAAAACACATTGGTGCATCAACGACAACAAAGAAGAGAAGTTGTGCAGCAATAGAGGAGAGCAACGTTTCACATGACGCCTGGAGGTAAAAGATAAAGTTTGGGCTAGGGTTATTTAATTAGGCTTTTTTTATTAGGCTTTTCATTGTAAAATATAACGAGAAATTATAAGAATGGCCACTTAATTAAATTTATTAATAATTATGTTTAAAAAACATTATTTGTTATAAATATATTATCAATATATGGGTTGGATGAACATTATTACCCATTACTTCCATCATTTATAATGAGTAACTTGCTTTTCTACAAGTTCTTGCTTATGTCTATAAATATAGACTTATTTTTGTGGAATCAAGGTGAATAAAGATATTACATATTACATATTTTATCTCCATCTTTCATATACTCTACTTTTATATTGTTTATATTCTTGTATATTCATATTATTTATAATACGTTATCAGTAAGAGTTCGCTCTTTCCATGAAAAAATGTTATGGTAATGAGTATTTGAAGATGCATAAAATTTGATCAATCAGGGAGTTTTCTAAAATTTTCCTTCTTATACATCTTAGTTTTATGTTATTGGATTTCTTGAATTTAAATGTTTATATCTTGATTTGTTTTTTTTTTGTTAGAATCCACCCATCCCGAATCATTGGACAATTTTCAGAGTTATAACTATTAGATCATCGGTGGAATTTCAATTTCAAGAATCAAATTTCTCTATAGTCTTCAATGATATATGGGAATATGTTGGTGATGTTTGATTTGAGTTTTATTATTATTATTATTATTATTATTATTATTATTATTATTATTATTATTATTTATTGGATTATATTTGAGTTACAAACCAAAATGTATCAAAATTGCAATAGTTGACCATTCAAGATCCTGGAGATCTTTTGTAAAATTTTTGAAGAAAATACTCCCTCCTTCCCATATTAATTGACGGTTAAGGAATGTTTACATGAATTAAGAAAGTAATAATTACAAATGTAAATTACCATAATAGCCTTTATATGGAGTAATTAATTGCATATGTAAATTACCATCTTGGGAATTGGTTGATATAGATATGGGTAAAAGTGGAAAAGGGAGGAAAAAAGTATTTTGGAGAGTGGGAACGTCAATTATAAAGAGAAGGGAAATTTATTGTAAAACGTCAGTTAATATGGGAAGGAGGGAGTATATTTTAAAATTTGGAATACATATGAACATGCTAGTAGTTTCCACCCGAAGTAGAATAAAATTGATGAATTTCCACCCGATGTGGACAAAATCAAATTGGTGATTTATTTTCACTCGAAGTTGAAAACTATAATTTATGATGAATTCCACCTGAAGTGGAAAAATTAAATCAATGAATAAATTTCACCCAAAGTGATAGATCAAATTGATGAATAGTTTTCACTAGAAGTGGAAAAATAACTTAATTTTCACCAAAAGTTGAATAACTAAATTTTCACTAGAAGTGAAAAAATAAATTGATAAATAATTTTTACCCGAAGTGGAGAAATGAAATTGATAAATAATTTTCGCTGTAAGTGGAAAAGTAAAATTGATGAATGATAACCACTATAAGTGAAATTTTTTTTACGATAACAATAACCACTAGAATTGTAAAATAAAAGGAAATGAATTTTACTAGTATTGATTGACGTCAAGGATAATGAAATGAATATAGGCAAAACACAACTTCAACCCCCTCAATTTGGCACGTTTTGCCTACTGCCCCCCTCAACTAGGCAAAAGCGAACCCAGCAGCCCCCTCAACTTGGCAAGAGTGCACCCACGTGCCCCCTGAACTCAATTGAGAAGGTGGAGAGGATATATTCGATATTAAACAATTTTTCCGTGATAAAATTAAAAAAATGAAAGAATACATATTCAAAAGTAAATAAATGTTACGGGTAAAAAAATATAATTTCATCAATATCATTAATCATATCTCTCAAATACAAAATTTCTTAATTACAAACTTCATTCACTTGCATTAACAACTAAAATTTTATGGTTTTGAGAATTTAAAGAAATTATATAAAAAATTTTTGAATTTTTTTTAAAAAATTTGCCTCATTGGGCTTACAATAATACAAAGAAAACCCATCTCATCCCACCCGTATGTGAATTTGAATATGTGACCTCAAGGATCACAGCTTCAAGGCTTAACCACTAGGCTAAGACCTTTCCACAAAATTTAACAATTTTGTTTGTTTGAATTGATTTGTTTGGGTATTCAAAGAAATTAGGTAGAATTTGCTTGAAATTTTATTGATTTGATTAATTTACATGATCATGGTGATGTATATTGAGGGATTTACAAAAAAAAAATATAGAATTTGTTTGAGATTTTATGGATTTTTTTGAAATTTTATAGGTTTTTTTAATGAAAAAAGGTTGTGGAGTTAATTGAAATTAATCCATAGACTTTTTTGAATTTTTCGAACAAGTGTAGTACACTCTCCAAAGTGAGAGTGATTTAATTGTGTTCAGGGGGCTCGTTGATGCACTCTTGCCAAGTTAAGAGGGCTACTGGGTGCACTTTTGCCAAGTTGAGGGAGCTCGTAGGTACAAGTTAAAGTTGAGGGGGTAGTATTCAAAATATACCAAGTTGAGGGGGCTGAAGATGCATTTTGCTATGAATATATAAAAATGAGTGAAAATTTTTATCGTGATATCGGGCAACATGAAAAATGATTTAAGCTCTAGAAGAGCTAGTATTTGTACTAGGGCTACTGGGTGCACTTTTGCCAAGTTGAGGGAGCTCGTAGGTACAAGTTAAAGTTGAGGGGGTAGTATTCAAAACATACCAAGTTGAGGGGGCTGAAGATGCATTTTGCTATGAATATATAAAAATGAGTGAAAAATTTTATCGTGATATCGGGCAACATGAAAAATGATTTAAGCTCTAGAAGAGCTAGTATTTGTACTAGGTGTTGATTCGGTAAAAAAATAGAGTATGCGTGCCATGCACACGCGGTCCAATTACTTTCCTTGATCCTGGCTGGATGTACACTCGATCCCACTACTTTGCCTTGATCCAGCCGAATGCACACACGGCATGCCGAATGAACCATAATCACGTGGATGAATGGAATCCTACTTAGATTCTATTTCTATTCATATACAAGATATTCACTAAAGAAGAGGTATACTAAACAAGACACTAGATAAATAAGAAGGATTTCACTACAAAGGAAACACTATCAAATTAGGGTCCTTGGCCATCAAGGAAACCTAACTCAATGGGAAGAAAGATTCTCATCCTAATCAATACATTCTACCTAAAATAAGAAGATAAGCTTAATGAGGAAACATCCCCATCAATTAACATCTCCTAATAAGGAAGCATCTCATATCCTAAATAGGACTTTCATTCCCTTTTATAAAGGGACCTTCATCACCATTCCAGGTATCTCATTCTTAATCTCAAATCTCTCTTGCCTCCTCTTTACACCCCGTGCTGACTTATGCCTCGGAGAGGCTACGTCAGTCACCCGGCTAGTCGCTCTAACGCTCTTTTGGTTGCAGGTACACCTTCCGGCCAAGACTATTTACAACTCAATCTCAAAGATTGGCGCGTGAAACACACTTTTATTTACCATCTTTCGGTGATGTGGTGAGCGTGAATAAATTTACTTGTCTTACGCGAGATATTTGTTCAGAGAAAGAACACAATAAACCCTTCAATAGCGTACCAAACTTTGATAGATAAGAAAAAATAAACTTTTATTAGTTTATCACTGGAATTTAAACTCATATTATTTACTTGATTATTTATTCATTAATTTACTCTAACATCAATTAGATTGTCTACTGTTAACTTACCCAGTTTATTTGATTCTATTTTAAAATTCATTATTGGCATAATTAATTTCCAGCGCGTGGTTCATTATTGAAACCTCAATTATTTCGGCAAACCAACTTACCAGAGGAGTTTTTCTATCAATTTATAATTCTTATGCTTGTTTATTTATTATCCATGAGTCTTGAGTAATGATTATCATGCCCTGCAAATATGCAGGTAGAAATATTGGTGTGCCCTAGTTATCAGATATTAGTTCTTACATTATATAAATATTAATGGTGTCACATTATAAAGGCAATAATTTACTGCATATATATCTTATGTTATAATATGAGAGAGTATCCACTGATTGATAATCATAAATGTCCCAAGTATATTTTAGTCATCCCAATGAATAAAACGAAAGTCTTGTTTATTGGATGATTTGTAGTAATGTAGTTGCTATGTCACTTGGTAAGTAGATCATGAACATAGGCACATGTTGAGAACATGGGGCTGGATCGATCCACACAGCAAGGTCACATGGTTGTATGTCATAGACAGTTTGATGAGTAGGTCTCAATAGTCCTCAGACTTGATTTCAACTTATTTGTTAATGTGGAAGTGGGTATGTTGTGGCATATTACTAAAGGGTCCTTAAATATTGGATTACGAGTACAAGTATTCTCGGTATATTTCATGACCATGTTAACAATAGTGTTGAAGTGATAGGATTGCCATCAGTTTGACAAACTAGAATGAATCACCCACCACTTGATGAATAAAAGGGAAAATGACATCCAATAAATTGTTGACTTATTTTATCATTTTATTCTAGATCAAGAAATGCGATGAACTGCATAAGGGGGTGACAAGCACCATGCCTCTTGTTCATCATATTGATGTCAGCCACCAAAGGACTTTGTGAGATAACTACTCGTTTAGTATCTCTTAGAGATGGCTGTACTCTGTTCTAATTGGAGGCTGTAATGGTTTGCTAGAATCCGCTTACCTTCTATGGGTTAAATACTCATTGCCAACATATGAACTGACCCAAAGGATCGTGCACTTAGAACTACTGATCTGGAATTTCTTGTACATGCAATGTTACAAGAATAGATGAAGAATTGATTATTAATTAGTTGACATATCATGTTAATGTAATTGAATAATTTATGGAACTCCAAGGAATTAATTTAGTTAATGGTATAATATAATGCGGTTTATATTATTCATTAAATTTAAATTAAGTTGATTAAATGTATTTACATATGGTACTTATTTAATTAACAATTAAATAAATTCATATGTCAAATAATTGATTTGAATGTAATTTAATCAATATAATTTGCATACTAAAATAATTTGTTGACTACTTTAGTTAATTAAATTAATTGTAGAATGATATATAATTTAATTAAATTGTAATATTTTAATTTTATCTATGTATAAATTGTGAATTAAAAATAATTGCAATTAGATATTGTTTAAGGAATTAAACTTGGTGGTTTATTTATTAAATTAAGTTTTTAATGAGCCAAATGTATAATTAAATTAAACTCAACCCTAATTAACTAATTAGACCTATAAATAGACAAGTTAAAAACAAAATAAAAAAACCCTAATTTCTATATGCATAAAACGCACACAGCCTTCCAAGAGGCAGAATACGCTTTGTTCAGTATTCGGAATAAGGTTCTTGGAGTTTTCTTTATTATTCTTCATTCTTACGGTTAGTACCGGTTCCGGTTCGAGAACAGTTTGTGCATGCGAGATTGGAGAGCTTTCACTTGCGAGCTTTATGACATCCGTCCTTTTAGGAGACAACCAAGTAAGTTTTTATTTGTTAAATAAATTATTTTGAAACCATATCAATAGTTATTGAAAAGATCTTATTCCGAATTCAAGAAAATTTTAACCGATATTTCCACCTTCGCGATTATATTTTGGATCGTAATTCCCTTCAATTGGTATCAGAGCAAGGTAGTTTCAAGAAGATTGATGAGTTTCTTGATTCCTTAAGGGTTTTTCAATATTAATCGGAAAAATTTTGAATGAATTTCTTGAAATTTTGATATTGTTCTTAAATTAATTTTAACGATTCTTTAAGAATGGTTTAATTTGATTTAAAGAAAGTTATATAAATTTCAAGATTCAAAAAGTTATTCTATTTTGATGATAAGGTTTAAGGAATTGTTCTTGAGATTTTTGTAATTTTTCCTCAAGTTGATTAATGGACAAGATTAATTTTTAAATTAATGGTTGTAATTAATAGGTGTTGAATTAAGTCAAAAGATCAAGTTTGTTGAATGGGGAAAATATCCTATTCGATATAAAAGGTTTCGGAATCATTAATTTGAGTTTTTGTTATTTTTTCCAAATTATTAGTTTGATCTTGGTAGTTAGGTTCTTGAGTTGTTATTTGTTTTTATTAGGGTTTTAATTAATTGAATTTATTTAATTAATATACATAATTAATAAATAACTGTATTAAAAAAAATTAATTAACGATTAAAAAATAAGTTGTTGTGGGCAGTGGCATGAGTTCTAAATCCACGCCACCACCCACTGTCCAAGTTGTGGACAGGGCTGACAGCAACGTGGACAGGGCTGTCAGCACGTGGACAACAGTCTTTCCATGGACTGAGGTCTAGTAGACAGCAGGGGCTGTTGTGGACAGTCCCACCTCGTGGGCAGCAGGTTTGTTTTATAGATTTGCGGGTTCGGAGAGTCCTGTAATAATTTTGTTCACCATTATTCGTTTTGATAAAACATTGGGCCGGATCGTATTTTAAGATTATCGGATATTTTAAGTTTATCCGGGACCAATAATTTAAGTTGGATTATATATTAATTTGAAGGAACGTATTTTGTAATCCGAGGTTAAATTATAATGGTTGTAAAATTATTCTAAATCCGTTTTAAAGTTTCAAACGGTTGACCAGAATTGTTTTAAAATAAAGTTCCGGTTATATTAGTAATTCAGTGTCATAAAATTTTAATGATTTAAAATTATTCAAAGTCCGCTTTAATGATCTTTAAGCGGCTGAACCAGATTGTATCAAAATAACACTCCTGTTATTTTGTTAATCAGGGGGTCATAAATTCTAATACTAAAATTGTGAATTTTAATTAATTGGAATTTAATAAGTTATAACTTCTGGCATTTATATTCAATAAAAGTTGAATATATTAAATTCGAAATTAGCCCTATAGACCGTGGTACCGGTCATAGTTGGATGCTAAATTTTGAAATAGTGACACCCTAATTCGAGTGGGAGCAAAATTATATATTTTGCAAAATGGTTGCTAAACCATATTGGGCCTTAACAAGCTTCAAGTGAAAATTGTCAAAACTTAGCGATTTCACCAAGTATCTAGGCTAAATATAGTAGATGCAATTATAATTGCCATGATCGTGGATCATATTGGTATATATAAGTATGACGGTTGGTTTGTTAAAATTTGTAATTGAGAATTTTATGGTTCCAAATGAAATTTGGTTTAAATATTCAATATTTGTTAATACCCATAGAAGTTCTAAATTATAGTTTTGTAAATTGAATCTCATTTTATATATAGAGTATGGATACAGTTTATCTAAAATAATTACATGGACCCGATTCATTGTATGAGCCGAAAATACTTAAATAATCCATAAAATATTGAGTCGCTTAAAAGTGTTTCCCAGATTCACACATGTGCCACCCATTGAAGCTATTTTACCTTATGCTCAGCAGGGTGCATTATGTAATCGGTGTCCATGTAGGGTTAGGATACTTTGGTATGGCTAACATGAGGAATGGCGGTTTGACAACATCTTTTTGTTCTAACTCAGTTAGGCCCAGAACACAGATGGGTGAAGTACCAATACGCCTATCAACCAAGAGTCATTTTGAGAAAAGGATTCGATAGTTTATTCTACCAGACATTCAATAATGGGTTTTTGTTTGGGCTCAGTCCGGCTCATTATTGGAGGGTTGTGGATATTGGAATAAATCCAATAAAAGCATCATCATAAATTAATCTGGATTAATGAATTTGTTTAATGGCTTTAAAGACCTTTATTTTCAACTTTGTACTGATTATTCTGTGTAGATAACAAATAAACCTCAGCAATAAAACAACCAATCATTCAAACTACAATACATCCTTGAAAAGGACTGGCTATCTAGGCAACATTTCCTTGATTAAGCTCAAGGTCTAGTGGATAGTTTTGAGACATAGATCGTAGGAATATGTGGTAGATAGACCTAAGCCCACTGGCAGGGATACTATACCGGCCCAATTTAGGTGGTATATAAATTCAAGAGGGATAGCCGGGAATGTGAGACGCCTTGTGTTGGCTAGATAGTTTCCTGAATTAGGCAAACTATTAGAGGAGATACAAGCCTATGTTAGATAAGGTCTCTTAATGAGACATTTTCATAAGCAAATTTTTCATAAGAGGTTCTTGATCACACTAAGATGTTTCAATCCTATAAGATGGATATTATGATCTCAATAAGTACTGATGCACAGAAGATGGAGAAACTCATTAAGGGTTTTGTTCATCTTAGTATACTAGTATGAGAGTGATAGTTATGACTATCTTGGCCTTACTATTTAAATCATATGGCAATTTCATTATGAGTTACAAGCCATAGATGAGTATGACTATAGTTGAGCTGCAAGAGTGGCTTGAGCTAACTAGGAGTTTGGTAAATAGGACTCAACCAAAGTTGATGGTGGCTAACCGATTCAACATTAGAACATAGATGACGCCTTGACGTTCACGGGGCTCATGACTAAACAAGAAGTTAAGTTTGTTCTACGTCCAAAGGATACTCCTATCAAATGCAAGCAGATTGGAAACAGAATGAGAACATTTCCTTAACCATATGGGAGAGTCTATGAAAAGCGTTGAACATTTTTCATAGAGGTATCTATGTTATAGATATAATTATTTCTTATCAACATCACAAGCATTTGATACTAGATGTGGTTCTAACATCGATGATGTGCAAGAACTTAAGATGAGATATAATTAGGATCTAGACAAGTGAATTCTCAAATCATAAATGGAGTTCAAGTGGCGGCCGTTAAGATTAAAGAATGTCACTTATAGATAGCCGATTAATTATTTTGATCCTGTAATGATGAAATTTTGTATTCACTTAGAGTGAGAAGTTTATTTCTATTTTAGTCAAGGATGATTCTAGATATTCAATTTTTCATTGATAATGAATATAATTGGTATATCTGAGAATTGTTTTTCCCAAAATTAAATGTTAGGAATAGTCGTTTCCTTGATTTGATCGAAATGAATTTTATCTATGACATAAACGCAAAAGGGATATGCATGATATGCTTGATCTAGACCATGTCGAAAAGTTATTTGTGCCGAGTTAACAAGAAGCATATGTCTAAGTTTTTTTCACATAAAGCTTAGGATCACTTGATTGATAATTATTTGATCATATGGGTTCTTTGAGCACTTGGTAAAATATAGTAAAAGCTATTCAACAAACTTATAAATGTAGCAAATAGCCTGATGAGCCTGAAGTGCAATGGAAGCATGTCTAGGGCCTTAGGCGTACATGCTAGTCAACGAAATTATGAATGAGCAGCTAACATGATGGACCCAAAACGCAGTGGGAGTGTATATAAGTCCAAAAGCGTGATAGCTGGAAATAGACACATTTCTCAGTTATTCTTGGGGATGAATTTTATTAGTATAACTAATGAGATTAGGTCCATGGACCTTGATTAAGTCAAGGACTCTGATAATAAAATAGAGAAATACATATATAGGTTATAATATCAAGTTTTTTGGTGTAACCAAGAAAGTAAGCATATTAAAACCTAATTTGAATTGTCTCCCAAGACCCGAATTGAGGATATATCTCATTTGACTACTGGTTAGCAACATCACATTCTGACAAAGGTGACTGAAAGAGCGCCAAATGAAATACGGATAGGCTGAAGTCTAATGTGTCTTTCTTTAGATTATGAAATTGTGAAGTCTGAATCTAATGGTTGACATGTGATTCATTATCTATGTCATGATATTGATGTTAGATTGGCATAAGAAAACCTACTTGAGCCTATTTTTGAAGTACCCATTGGAAACCAAAGGGTATTGCAACTACTACCCTACCTAAACATATTGTTTGAGGCTTGTAAGGTGTTTTCTAAATGATGCAATCCTTTGAGAAAAGTAGTGAGAGCACGGTTGAACTTGTAAGTTCAAGGCACACAAATTCCAAAAGGATAGATCAGATTTTTCATTTACGCTTCCCGTGTTTGAAGCATAAGTTGTAAAGACACAATTGACCTCAAAGACATGTCGGTTCAATCACAAACTGGAGAAATGTAGTTTCTCTCATGTAGTAAATTACTCTTATCATATATCATGAGTAAGAGACTTTGAACCTATTGGAAGTTATTGAATCTTCAAGTAGCAATTCAATGATACTTTTATAGACAATGTGTGTACGTGATGTTAACTAGTAACAAGATCACGTTTCAAAACATTGTATTATGATAGTGTAGTTATGATTGGGTAGATTGAAATTGGTTCACTAAAGCTGTAGTGGACACTTTTCAATGCAAGCTTTAGGCAAAACCGTGACATTCTGGTTGGATGCAGATCTATTCTGTTGTGAGGTGTCAATAACATATGGGTCTCCCTTGGCGCCTATGTAAAAGGTGGGGCCCACTGGGGGTTTGGTTGGATTTAGGCGTGACAAAACATTTTTAGTTAAAGTTTGCACAATAAGCCAATTTTAATGAATAAAAGAATCGTGATCCAAATCTCGATACAATTGATAGAGTCGCCACCCAAATTGTCTACTTGGGAAAGAGTTTTACTATGGTTCCCTCTGGGTTGGAGACTCTTACTTATTGGATCAGAGATTCAGGTATCGGATGAGTCACTTATTTTACATTTAGTTGATTCAAAATTACTTTCACCGCATAAAGCCGTTTTAGTTTTCAACCTTTAGGGAATTATCACAGAAATCCTATTTCTACACTCTTTCACACTCGTTACATGTGTTTACATATTACAATAAAGCACAAGCAATAAATGGGGGAATAAAAATTACAACCAGGGAAAAAATGGGGGAATTGCAAAGAGAACCTATACAGTTGTTCTAAGTTATAAAACAAAATGAAAATAAATTCCCCGCATCCACAGACGTTAGCACAATTTGTAGCACATCATAAGTCAACACTTCAGTGTATTTTGTTGTGAAAACACATTTTAACTTTTGTGGGTTGATTTACCCGATTATTAGTGAAAATGATCGTATGACATATGGTGAGTTGGATTGATTTTTAACCGATTAAAGATGAATTCTAGGTTCTGTTTGGGGGCTTGTATCCGTACGGGTACCAGGGAGGACTAGTACGGGTGTAAGGGGACCCGTACGGGTCCTGTCTGGTCCTTGGCAGAAAAACAGTTCAGTTTAGTTTACAGATTAACAGATTAATGGCACGAAAATAAAATAAAAGTGATTTCCCTCTGAATGAGAATGGCGCACCGATTTGATATCTTTAGGGATATATGGTGCCAGCAAGGCTCATATGGGTTAGGACCAGACCCAAAACAGGAAATGAAAGGAACCGATATAACAGAAGAAATAGAGAATAATAATAATAAAATAACTGAGATGTGAGTCTCATTGAAACCCAGGAGCGTTACCTTTACGGCATGAATCCACTTTGAGATGATCCCTTTACTATTGAGAGAGTCTGGCCAACGTAGATGATGAAATCGGGCTATTTAGGTAAGTATTTGTGTGGACAGAACCTCCCCTAAATCCTAATAAAAGAAGCTAGGAATGAATAAAATGTGGACAAAACCTCAAAGGAAGGGTTTTCTCCCTATTTTATACCTCCTATACCCCCACTATACCTTTTCTATACCTATAGAAATTGCTAGATTTTTAGTATAATTTTCATATGAGATGTGTGTGTATTGAAATAAGGGGAAAGGCCCTATTTATCGGATGAGAGTCAAGTTTGAGTGCAATAAACCGCATTAAGACCTGCTATTTCCCGAAAATGGTAAGAGATAGCTTTCGAAAGAGGCTATTTAGGAAATTACAGGACCCGTACGGGTAGAGCCCCACCTGTACGGGTACAAGGGGACCCGTACGGGTCCCCTCCATGCATACGGAAGGTACTCACCCGTACAGGTCTGCTAGTGGATCCGTACCACTAGACTGAACCCATACGGGTACCTAAGGGCAGACTAGGTCTCGTGACTTCAACCAAACTCAACTCTGCAGTGGTAGGAACACCTATGATGGGCAACACCTGAAAGACATTGCATTATATAGCTCTCATCACCGTTTTATAAGAAGGATTATTAAAATCCAGTGCTCACAGACTGCCCCTAGTGGAATTATCGTAGAAATTAATCTGTATGATCTCACAATGTGAGCGAGGGATTAGAAATCATACCTGCGGTGATGATATTTGTTAGTTCCTTTCTTGAGGTGAACTTCTTTCCTTTGCCGATGTGTATCCCTCGTAACTCTACTGGGGAATGTGTACCCCTTTCCTGAGGCGGATGACTTTCCTTTTGCTACCGTGAATATCCCTTCCTTGAGGCAGAGGACTTTCCTTTTGCTACCTTGCATATCCCTTTCTTGAGGTGGGTGACTTTCCTTTTGCTACCGTGCATATCCCGTTCTTGAGGCGGATGACTTTCCTTTTCCTACTGTGCATATCCCTTTCTTGAGGCGGATGACTTTTCTTTTGCTACCGTGCATATGCCTTTCCTGAGGTGGATGAATTTCCTTGCTAATGCGTATCCCTTTCCTGAGGTGGATGACTTTCCTTTTGCTACTATGCATATCCCTAGTGACTTAACTAGGGAGGGTGTGTATATCTCTTTCTTAAGGCGGGTCGACTCTCTTGACTGTTGTTTCCCTTTCCTAAGGTGGATGACTCTCCTCTTGGTGATGAATTCTCTGGGGAAGATATGTGTATCCCTTTCTTGAGGTGGATCGACTTTCCTAGCTTACATATTCCTTTCTTACAGCGGATGACTTCTCTTGCTGGGGAATTTTGAATAACTTGAAAAGAGACAATAATCAAACAATGAGTTAGTCATTGTCTAAGTAGACACCTCTTTATTCTTAATTGAGTTTTGTGAAAACAAATATATTTTTGCCCCTTTAATTAAGAATAAAGAAGTGCGGATGAGATAAAATGAAAATTATGTGCGGGAAATGTCAGGTTTGACCCGATCGCTCTGAAATGAAGTTCTCATTGGAGGGGTGCCTCTCAAAGAATGCCCCTAGGAGGGCTGGACAATGGGGGGATGCCTCTAGATTGACTGATTCCGTTGTTGAGGGAAGCAGCAATGCCCCTAGGATGGTGGGGGGTGCCCCTAGGGTTTTTGATGATTCCTCTACTAGGAAATTGGGGGATGCCCCTAGGATCTGGTGATTCCTCTGCTGAGGAATGACTCTAGGATGAGATGCCCCTAGAGTTCCTGATGATGGGGGTATACACCTCAAGTGATTCCTCAACTGGGGGGAAATTGATATCCTTTGAGTAAAGCCTCTTTCACTGGGGAAGCCTTTCCTATTAAGATTCGTTTGTTGGGGAAGAACTCCTGTGCCAGGATGGACCTGTACATAAAGATTTCTCGATTAGTGATTAATTCAAAAATGGTTTACTTTGATTCTTGAACAATTTGCGAAATTGAGAATTTTTGTCCATTCGATCAAGGATCAAGGTGAGCTAAGGGTTTTGCCCAATGATTATCTAAAATACAGGGTTTAAGAGAAGCGGGGTTGGTCCCCTAATCTGGAATGGGTATGCCTATGATGGTCTAACTTGAAAACTTCCTCTTGGTGGTAGTAGAGGACCCGTATGAGTGACTCGGACTGGTATGGGTGGCAATCTACTGATAAGGAGCCCGTAAGGGTGTGTGGCGCTAGTACGGGTGCTTCGGGGCAGTTTTAAAAATACGACCAGTTCTTATTCCCTCTTATTCACCAAAACTTCCAATTCTCCTAAATTCTGGCAATTTCTCACCTAAATCAACCAAAATATGTATAAGAAGATTCCCGATGCTGGTCATTTTGGTCTATGATGCGAGGAACTGCCCAAGATCAGCAATTTGGAATTCCGGCGATGTCCAATGGCCATTGGATATGATTTCCAGGAAACAGAACCTTTTCTCAGCTTTAATCCTTCCTCTGAGGTCCCTATGGTCCCTTCTCCTAAATCACACCCCTCCGAACTCCAAGTAAGTTGATCAAATTCCACCATTTTCGATTTTCCCCCAATTTGGAATTCCTTTGATTTAGCATGATTTTAGGGTGTTTTAGGTGCTGAAATAGAGCCTAATGCATATAACTTTAGTCCAGGAAACTTTTAGGATAGTTTTCGTAAGATTTGGTTGAGTTTTGGTGAGAATGGCTTTTCAGGAACTTTCTCTCTAATGAGCACTATCTGCAGGGACCCATATGTGGGGGACCCGTGCGGGTCCTGCTTTTTATATGGGTACGGGTATGGTATCCGTACGGCGGGTCCCGCTTTTTTTATGGGTACGGGTATGGTATCTGTACGGGTAGGGTCCACCCGTATGGGTACCCTTATCCAGGACAGAATGTCCAAAACTCCATATACTGCACTTTTCATCTAATTTCTAACTTAATCATTGTATTCTAACCTTGTTGTACTGATGTTTTGCTTTCGCAATTGTCTTTTAAGACCATCGGGGCCCTGAGTTTCTGCCTGAAGTGGTACTTGGAGATCAATACTAATGGGGTTGCTGAGTTGATAGCCTGGATTGATACTCTGGGCTTCTCTGATGTTGTTTGGGCCATTCCTGAGGGGCCAAAGACTTTGGTTGCTAGCGCCATCGCTGCACTGGTAAAGCGGCGATCGGAGACTACCCATACCTTCCATTTACCGATAGGGGAGGTCACTGTCACCCCATTTGACATGTGTGCACTAATCGGGTTAGCTTGGAAAGGAGATATCATCCACTTCGATGTGTATGCCGACCGTTGGCATTCACGAGCTGAGTTTAATGACTACGTACAGAGACTTCTTGGGCTTCATCCTGGTGGAAAGGACAAGCTTAAGTACGGGGAGCTGCATACTTATTGGCGAGTGCATCTGAGATCGATTGCTGTGGACAGGAGGGATCAGTATGCCAGGTCCTTCCTCTTGAGCTTCCTATCGATCGTCTTCTTTCTTGTATACTCGAGCAACCTTAACTATGATTTGGTTTCCACTATGGAGGATTTAGCCAACATGCTTGGCAAGAACTAGTTGCGGGCTATTCTGGCTCAGCTGTACTATAGCCCTAACATTGGGTTTTGGGGCCAGCAGGCTGAGTTGAAGATAAGCCATCTATTCCTTCTGGTAAACACTGAACTTTCCTTATCCTTTTAGCCTTATATTGAAACTGTCCTGTGACTGCCTTTTGATTCTTCTTGCAGATTTGGGCATTCGAGCACCACTTTTTTCCTAGGTTAGGCTTATTCGGTCAGCCTAAGATGCCTTATATTATATCCAGGATGATGGGTCCCTGGCAGCAGCAGCCCGGGACCATTGTAGAGTATCGAGAGTACATCCGCTAGTTGCGCTCCCATTGGGGTAAACCTCTTAAGCCTGAACCTGTATCTTCAATTTAACAAGCTGTCAGTGATAAACTATATTTATGAAGTTAAGGTTCTTATAGTGCGATCTGATTATATGTAGATTATTCATGATCCTTGGGTGCACATGGTCATCCATGACGAGATTGAGGATATGCGGCAGGGGGTGGATGACCGCCGACTCGTTCTAGAGTCACCACTTTCCTTGGAGTGGTATCTAGGTGAGTGGGTTTGCGGCTGGCGAATGAGATCTGTAGTGCAGAGGCCTATTCCTCCGCTATCCCTATAGGCATATGCTGGCCACACTTGATGCTAGAGACGGACCAAGGGTTGTACCTGCTAGGTAAGTGAGCCCAAGTGTTATCTGTTGAGGGTTCTTATCCTGATTTCATCCGTACCTCACTACTCCAGCCATGCCCGAGGGTCCAATTGGGAGATATTCCTCTCGAGTTCCACTATAGGGATGATGATGATGATGAGGGTGGCGATGATGGAGTCGGAGGTGACCATGGGGGACTTTTACTAGTTCGTCAGACAAATAGCATTTCTAGGTTTGCGGTCTCTTTTACTCAAGTATATCTTTCGACTCAGCTCTATGAATCATTCACTCTTTTATCATTACTTGTACCAACCATTAGTATGACAATTTGTAAACTTAAAAATGTAGTCTTCTGCTCATAAGCGGAAGCAACGTGCTGCTACTGCCACTACTACTGCCCCTAAGGCATCAGTTGATTAGGCTCCGATGGGAAAGTGAGCCAAGACTATTAGAGGCTTCAGGGAGGGCATCCTCCAGACTGGTCTAGATTCTACCTTTCGCCTTCTCAACCATTCGGGGAAGCTCACTGTATGGGGGCTGGAGGAGTCGGTCCACACCATTCACTTTGCTCCTCTTAGCGAGACCCATGTGAGCCCTTATGCCAAATTCTTAGCTTATATCCTCATTAAACTTATAATGTGTATTATGAGTTGACTAAGTTGGTTTCCATAGGTGTCTGTAGCTAAGGCAGAGAGGTTTGCATGCATGTACTTCTCGATTAGGGATCTGATGATGACACAAGATGCCTTAGCTGCGGTGAGTTCCTTCTTTACCTACGAAATATAACAAACTATACATGCATGCTATGACATTTATATATGTGTACTAATCTCATGATTTTTATGGAGACCTTGTTCGTTATGGAGCGGGATAGATATGCTCGGGACTTAGAGGTTGCCGAGGATCGGGCTAGCTTCTTGGAGGACTAGTTGCAGGCAACCATTGCTGAGTTGGATCAGATCCCTGTGCTAGAGGCAGACTTGGAGAGAGCTAGGAGAGAGACTGAGGTTTTGCGGGCACAGCTGGCTTGCATGACTGAGGGTAGGCGGACTTTGGTTCTTTTTGGTGATAGGTCCGAGGATGATCTTTCTACATATTGAGTGACTCAGAGGGGCGTAGATCAGTGTGTTGAGGGAGCTGATGCTGCTAGGACTGCCGCAGGGACATCAGGGATTTGGGGCCCCACCCATCTGGCTACTGGTGCTGGTTACGCTGAGGACCATATGACCATATACGTGGATTACCTGCTGGCAGATACTCAGGGTCATACGTAGGAGGGTCACTAGAGACAGGATCCCCCGACAGCTTAGGTTTTGATTGTTTTTCTGAACCGTTTGGTACCTTTAGGCCCTGTGTGGCTTGTTTTTTATTATGAGCTTTGGATTGGTACTTTTGATACTTGTTTTATGCTTATGGATCTTTGTTGAACTGAGATTATTGAGTATTGTTGCCTCGTGAACCCGTACCAAATGATTTTGTAGCGAGAGAATTAGGTGATGTTCTAACTTTTGCATAGACCACTTGATGTGAGGTGACCTATCGAACCTTTATTTTTCTTTCTTTTTGTCCTAATTTTTGCCTGAGCTATCCTTGACGGCTTATCCCAGCGGACTTTTTCTTCTTAGCTTTAACTTTTTCCTAGACCACCCTTTCGGGTTTTCAAGCTAGCAAGCTTTTCTTTTTATTTTTGCCTTAATTTTTATCGAGACTGCCCTTTCAGGATTTCAATCCCGCAGGCTGTCTTAATTTTTGCCTGAATTGTCCTTGATGGCTCAACCCAGTAGACCTTTCTTTTTGCCTTAACTTTTGCCTAGATCGCCCATTCCGGTTTGCAATCCAGCAGGCTTTTCTGAATATTGCGAATGTGTGGTAAAAATGAATACAATGATGCATAGCACATATAAAAAAATTGATGTTCACATACCACCGATTATTTCTTCTAAAGACATGCATGCATTCATAAGACCAAGATTCTTAGCAAAATCATAACATGTTCATTGATGAGATTAATTTGAGTACATAGGCAATGGTAACAATTTCCAATGGTTAACCCCTACTGCTTACTGGTCTTTTACAGATTTTCCAGAAAGCAACTGACTTTTTTCTCTCAATGCCCTAACTTTTGCCTAAGCCACCCTTTTTGGGTTTTCAGCTTAGCGGGCTGTATTTATGTTGGAGTGCCCTAATTTTTGCCGGACCAGTTTATGAGATACCGATCAATGGTCTGCACCCTAATTTTTGCCCGAGTAGTAGAGGACCGCTCGCCGGGTGTTTTATTCTTTATTTCTTTTATTCTTTGTGTTGCTTTTTTGTGATTTAATTCTTTTAACCTAGACATGATAACACTTAAGCCTATCTTGATTCACTGGATTCACGAACTCATTTCCATCCATGTCCATCAGCTTGGTTCCTCCTTTACCAAGGACTTTCTTCACGATGAATGGTCCTTCCCAATTAGGCCTGAACTTGCCCCTAGTGTCAGTGTTGACTTGGTGTAGTTGCTTGAGGACCAGATCACCTGCGTTGAGAGGTTGTTTTGGGTATTTGATTTTATTGTTGTAAGCTCAAGCCATACGCTATTGGTACATTTGGAGATGGTCAAGTGCCTTGAGCCGCTTTTCATCTATCGCATTGGGCTGTTCATACCTAACTCTTGCCCAATCTGATTCTTTTAACTGCGATCAAGTGCCACTCTTAGAGATCTTACTTCTGTTTGAATCGGTAACACGGCTTCCATTCCATATACTAAGGAGAAAGGTGTTTGATCGGTGGAAGTCCTTACACTGGTTCTATACCCCCAAACTGCGAATGGAAGTTTATCATCCCAATCTCTGTAGGTAGCCACTATCTTTGAAAAAATCTTTATGATTGATTTATTGGCAGCCTCAACTACTCCATTAGCCTATGGCCTATATGGAGAAGAACTATGATTCTCAATGTTGAATTTTGCAAATAATTCAGCTGTGGCCCCTTAAAATTGAACTCCATTGTCAGAAACTACATGGTGCGGAATTCTATATCTTGCAAAAATATGCCTCTCTATGAACTTGGCCATTTTGTTGGTGGTAATGTTGGTGTAAGATTTGGCCTCTATCCATTTTGAAAAATAATCAACTGCGACTATGATGAATTGGTGACCGTTGGTTGATGATGGGCGAATTTCACTGATTATATCTATCCCTCAAGCCGAGAAAGGCCATGGAGTAGACAAATTGTGAAGTTCGGATAAAGGGAGATGTTGTATGTCCCCGTGAATCTAGCATTCATGACATTTCCCGACCTTATCGATGTAGTCGGCGTTTATTGTGGTCCAGTAGTACCCCATTCTCTGAATTTTTCTAGCTAGAGCTATCCCATTCATGTGCGAACCGTAATCTCCTTAATTTACCCAAGTCATTACCCTTTTTGCTTCTTCTTCTGTCAAACACCCCAACAATAAACCTTCAGCTGTCCTTTTGAAGATATCTTTGCCCACTAGTCTGAATTGGGTCACCAATATTTTGAGAGTTAGACGGTCTGAACATGATGACCCTTTAGGGCACTTCCCGCCTTTTATAATCCTCTTAATGTCATTGTACCAATAGGCCTTTTACTCCTCTATAACCATAACCTGAACCGTTTCATAAAATGGAGAACGAGCAGTTTCTACTATAAGCGCACAGATAGGTTAAGCCTCTTCTCCTCCCCCACATAGAAGCTAGGGTAGCCAAGGAATCTGCCATATGATTCTCATCCCTCAGTATATACTGGAAGAGGCATTGGCTGAACCATGCTAATAAATCCCAATTTGCTTCCACATACTGCGGGAGTGACTCTTCCTTGATTTCCCAGTCTCCAACGACATGCTTTATCAGTAACGCGGAGTCCCCTATGACCCTAACTTCCCTTGCCTCTATCTTTAAGAGAGCATCAAGACCAAAGAGACAAGCTTCATACTCGGCCCCATTATTAGTGACTAAAAACTCTAACTGTTTGCTCAATGGAATAACCTCACCTTGTGGTGTAATAATGATTAACCCAAGACCTGCGCCCTTTTGATTCATAGCCCCGTCAAAATACATGGTCCATTCGGCCTTTTTAGCGTTCCCTTCCACTAACTGCTCATTAAGGAAATCCAGATTTTCAACATAGTCAGACTCTAGGGGTTGACTTGCCAAAAACTCAGCAACTGCTCTTCCTTTAATGATCTTCTTTGTGATATACTCGATATCAATCTCAGACAGTATCAAGAGCCAATGAGAGAGTTTCCTCGCCAATGTGGGGGATTGACAATGATACTTCATTCGATCAACCTTTGCAACTGCTTGAATTTTGTAGGACTAGAAATAGTGCCTCAACTTCTTAGTCGACCATACCATTGTTGTACAGGTCTTTTCTACTACATTGTATTTCGTCTCATATTCCAACAACTTCTTGCTTAAATAGTAGATGACATGCTTGCTCTTATCCTCTTGTTCTTGAACCAACATTGCCCCTACAGATGACTCTTCCATGGCTAAATATAGAATCAGCAGCTTGCCAGGCATCAGAGGCTTTAAAACTGGGGGGCTTAAAAGATAAGCCTTTATCTTGTCAAATGCTATCTGGCATTGTTTTTTCTACTCTATCGGCTGCTTCCTTCTCAATAACTTAAAGATTAGCTCACATACGGTTATTAGCTTGGCAATAAAGCAACTCGCGTATTGGAGCAATCCAAGGAATGACCTGACTTCCCTCTCAATTTTAGGAATAGGCTTTTATTGAATAGCTTTAACCTTATCAGTATCGACCTCGATTCCCCTCTGACTAACTGGCGAGTGCATTTGAGATCGATTACTGCAAGTATGGGGAGCTGCATACTTACTAGCAAGTGTATTTGAGATCGATTACTGCGGATAAGAGGCATCAATACGTCAGGTCCTTCCTCTTGAGCCTCCTATCAACCGTCTTCTTTCATGTATACTAGAGCAACCTTAACTATGGTTTGCTTTCTACTATGGAGGCTCTAGCCAACGTGCTTGGCAAGAACTAGTTTCGGACTATTCTGGCTCAGCTATACTATGGCCCTGACGTCAGGGTTCAGGGCCAGCAGGCTGAGTTGAAGATCAGCCATCTACTCCTTCTCGTAAACACTAAACTTTCCTTATCCTTTTAGCCTTATATTAAAACTGTCTTGTGGCTGACTTTTGATTCTTCTTACAGATGTGGGCATTCGAGCATCGCTTTATTCCCAGCTCAAACTTATCTGGTTAGCCTGATATGCATTATATTATATGCAGATGGATAGGTCCCTGGCAGTAGCAGCTCAGGACCGTTGCAGAGTATTGAGAGTACATCCGCTAGCTGCGCTCCCATTAGGTAAACCTTTTAAGCCTAAACCTGTATTTTCAATTTAACAAACTATTAGTGATAAACTATATTTATGAAGTTAAGGTTCTTATAGTGTGATCTGATTATATGTAGATTATTCATTATCCTTGGGTGTGCATGGTCATCCACGATGAGATCGAGGATATGTGGCATGGGGTGGATGACCGTCGGCTCGTTCTAGAGTCACCACTTTCCTTTGAGTGGTACCTAGGTGAGTGGGTTTATGGCTGGTAAATGAGATCTATAGTGGAGAGGCCTAATCCTCCGCCTATCCTTGTAGGCGTATGCTGGCCACACCTGATGTCGGAGACGGACCAAGGGTTGTATCTGCTAGGTGAGGGAGACCGAGTGTTGTCTGTTGAGGGTTATTATCCTGATTTCATCCGTATCTCACTACTCCAGCCATGCTCGAGGGTCCATTTAGGAGATATTCCTCTCGAGTTCCACTATAGGGACGACGATGATGATGATGACGATAAGGGTGGCGATGATGGAGTCGGAGGTGACCGTGGGGGACTTTTACTAGTTCGTCAGACTAAGGGCATTACTTGGTTCGCATCCTCTTCTACTTGGGTATATCCTTAGACTCAGCTCTATGAATCATTCACTCTTTTATCATTACGTGTACCAATAGTCAGTCTGACAATTTGTAAACTTGAACTGTAGTCTTTTGCTCAGAAGCGGAAGCAATGTGCTGCTACTGCCTCTGAGGTATCAGCTGATTAGGCTCCACCGAGGAAGCAGGCAAAGACTATCAGAGGCTTTAGGGAGGGCATCCTCCAGACTAACCTAGATTCTACCTTTTGCCTCCTTGACCATTCGGGGAAGTGCGCTGTATACGGGCTAGAGGAGTTGGTCCACATCATTCGCTTTGCTCCTCTTGGCGTGACCCATGTGAGCCCTTATGCCAAATTCTTAGCTTATATCCTCGTTAAACTTATGATGTGTATTCTGAGTTGACTGAGTTGGTTTCCATAGGTGTTTTTAGCTGAGGCAGAGAGGATTGCACGCAGGTGCTTCTCGACTAAGGATCTAATGATGGCACAAGATGCCTTAGCTGCGGTGAGTTTCTTTATTTACCTATGAAATATAACAAACTATGCATGCATGCTATGACATTTATATATGTGTACTGATCTTATGATTTTTATGGAGACCCTGTTGGTTATGAAGTGGGATAGATCTGCTCGGGACTTAGAGGTTGTCGAGGATCGGGCTAGCTTCTTCGAATACCAGCCACTGCTGAGTTGGATCTGATCCCTACGCTGGAGGCAGACTTGGAGAGAGATAGGAGAGAGACTGAGGTTTTACAGGCACACCTAGCTCGCATGACTGAGGGTAGGCGAACTCCGATTCTTTTTGATGATGAGTCTGAGGATGATCTTTCTGCATATCGAGTGACTCAAAGGGGCGTTGATAAACGTGCTGAGGGGGCTGATGCTGCTAGGACTGTCGCGGGGACTTCAGATATTCGGGACCCCACCCAAATGGCTACCGGTGTTAGTGATGCTGAGGACCATATAACCATAGACTTGGATTACCTGCTGATAGATACTCAGGGTTATACTCAGGACGGTGACTAGAGACAGGATCCCCCGATAGCTTAGGTTTTGATTGTTTTTCTGAACCATTTGGTACCTTTGGGCCCTGTGTGGCTTGTTTTTTTTTATTATGAACTTTGGATTGGTACTTTTGATACTTATTTTATGCTTATGGATCTTTCTTGAACTGAGATTGTTGAGTATTGTTGCCTCGTGAACCCGTACCCAATGATTTTGTAGCGAGAGGATCAAGTGATGTTCTAACTTTTGCATAGACCACTCGATGTGAGGTGACCTATCGAACCTTTATTTTTCTTTCATTTTGTCCTAATTTTTGCCTGAGCTATCCTTGATGGCTTATCCCAGTGAACTTTTTCTTCGTAGCTTTAACTTTTGCCTAGACCACCCTTTCGGGTTTTCAACCTAGCAAGCTTTTCTTTTTCTTTTTGCCTTAATTTTTGTCGAGACCGCCATTTTAGGATTTCAATCCCGCAGGCTGTCTTAAATTTTGCTTGAATTGTCCTTGACGGCTCAACCCAGTAGACCTTTCTTTTTGACTTAACTTTTTCCTGGACTGCCCTTTTGGGTTTTCAATCCAGCAGGCTTTTCTGAATATTGTGAATGTGTGGTAAAAATGAATACAATGATGCATAGCACATACAGAAAAATTGATGTTCACATACTACCGATTATTTCACCTAAAGACATGCATGCATTCATAAGACCAAGATTCTTAGCAAAATTATAACATGTTCATTGATGAGATTAATTTGAGTACATAGGCAATGGTAACAATTTCTAATGGTTAACCCTTATTGCCTACTGGTCTTTTATAGATTTTCCAGAAAGCAAGTGACATTTTTCTCTCGATGTCCTAACTTTTACCTAAGCCGCCCTTTTTGGGTTTTCAGCTTAGCGGACTTTATTTATGGAGTGCCCTAATTTTTGCTAGATCGGTTTATGGGATATCGATTAGCGGGCTGTACCCTAATTTTTGCCCGAGTAGTAGACGATCGCTCGTTGGGTGTTTCATTCTTTATTTCTTTTATTCTTTGTGCTGCTTTTTTATGATTTAATTCTTTTGACCTAGATATGATAACACTTAAGCCTATCTTGATTCACTGGATTCACGAACTCCTTTCCATCTATGTCTATAAGCTTGGTTCCTCCTTTACCAAGGACTTTCTTCATGACAAATGGTCCTTCCCAATTAGGCCTGAACTTGCCCCTAGTATCAGTGTTGACTTGGCGTAGCTACTTGAGGTCCAGATCACCCGCATTGAGAGGTTGTTTTGGGTATTAGATTTTATTGTTGTAAGCTCGAGTCATGCACTGTTGGTACATCTGGAGATGGTCAAGTGCCTTGAGACGCTTTTCATCTATCGCATTGAACTGTTCATACCTGGCTCTTGACCAATCTAATTCTTTTAACTGCGATTCAAATGCCACTCTTAGAGATCTTACTTCTGTTTTAACTGGTAACACGGTTTCCATTCCATATACCAAGGAGAAAGGTGTTTGATTGGTGGAAGTCCTTACACTGATTCTATACCCCCAAACTGCGAATGGAAGTTTATTAGCCCAATCTCTGTAGGTAGCCACTATCTTTGGCAAAATCTTCGCGATTGAGTTATTGGCAGCCTCAACTACTCCGTTACTCTATGGCCTATATGGAAAAGATCTGTGATGGTCAATGTTGAATTTCTCAAATAATTTAGCTGTGGCCCCTTAAAATTGAACTCCATTGTCAGAAACTACATGGTGCTGAATTCCATATCTTGCAAAAATATGCCTCTCTATGAACTTGGCCCTTTTCTTGGCGGTAATGTTGGTATAAGATTTGGCCTCTACCCATTTTGAAAAATAATCAACTGTGACTACGATGAACCGATGATCGTTAGTTGAAGATTGGCAAATTTCACCGATTATATCTATCCCCAACACCGAGAAAGGCCAAGGAGTAGACAAATTGTGAAATTCAGATGAAGGGAGATGTTGTATGTCCCCGTGAATCTGACATTCATGACATTTCCTGACCTTGTAGATACAGTCGGCGTTCATTATGGTCCAATAGTACCCTATTCTCTGAATTTTTCTAGCTGGAGCCATCCTATTCATGTGCGGACCACAATCTCCTGAATGTACCTAAGTCATTACCCTTTTTGCTTCTTCTTCTATCAAAAACCCCAATAATAAACCTTCAGCTGTCCTTTTGAAGAAATCTTTGCCGACTAGTCTGAACTGGGTCGCCAATCTTTTGAGAGTTAGATGGTCTGAACCAGATGACCCTTCAGGGCACTTCCCTCCTTTCAGAATCCTCTTAATGTCATTGTACCAATAGGCCTTTTTCTCCTCTATAACCATAACCTGAACCTTTTGATGAAATGGAGACCGAGCAGTTTCTACTATAAGCGGACGGATGGGTTGAGCCTCTTCTCCTCCCCACATAGAAGCTAGGGTAGCCAAGGATTCTATCATATGATTCTCATCCCTCGGTATATATTGGAAGAGGCATTGGTTGAACCATGCTAACAAATCCCAATTTGCTTCCACATACGGCGGGAGTGACTCTTCCCTGATTTTCCACTCTCCAACGACATGCTTTATCAGTAACGTGGAGTCTCCCATAACCCTAACTTCCCTTGCCCCAATCTTTAAGAGAGCATCAAGACCAAAGAGACAAGCTTCATACTCGGCCCCATTATTACTGACCGAAAACTCCAACCGTTTGCTCAATGGAATAACCTCACATTGTGGTGTAATGATGACTACCCTAAGACCTACGCCCTTTTGATTCATAGGCCCGTTGAAATACATAGTCCATTTGGCCTTTTCATCTTTCACTTCTGCTAACTGCACATTAGGGAAATCCAAATTTTCAACATAGTCAGACTCTAGGGGTTGACTTGCTAAAAACTCAGTCACTGCTCTTCCCTTAATGACCTTCTTTGTGACATACTCGATATCAAACTTAGACAGTAGCAAGAGCCAACGAGAGAGTTTCCCTGCTAACATGGGGTATTGACAAAGATACTTCATTGGATCAACCTTTGCAACTGCTTGAATTTTGTAGGACTGGAAATAGTGCCTCAACTTCTTAGTTAACCATACCATCGTTGTACAGGTCTTTTCTACTACCTTGTATTTCATCTCATATTCTAACAACTTCTTCCTTAAATAGTAGATGACATGCTCGCTCTTATCCTCTTATTCTTGAACCAACATTGCCCCTACAGATGACTCTTCTATGGCCAAATATAGAATCAGCGGCTTGCCAGGCATCGGAGGCTTTAAAACTAGGGGGCTTAAAAGATAAGCCTTTATCTTGTCAAATGCTATCTAGCATTATTCTTTCTACTCTATCGGCTACTTCCTTCTTAATAACTTAAAGATTGGCTCACATACAGTTGTTAGCTTAGCAATAAAACAACTCACGTATTGGAGCAATCAAAGGAATGACCTGACTTCCCTTTCGATTTTAGGAATAGGCATTTCTTGAATAGCTTTAACCTTATCAAGATTGACCTCGATTCCCCTCTAAATGACGATGAGGCCCAAGAGCTTTCCTGACGTAACCCCGAATACACACTTCTTCAGATTCAAACGTAGGTTGTACTTCTCGATTCTAGTTAGGAACCATTCTAAAATCTCAGGGTACTCTTCCATCATATTAGACTTTACTAGTATGTCATCTACATAAACCTTAACCTCTTTATGTATCATGTCATGTGGTAAGGCTGTCACAGCTCTTTGATAAGTTGCCCCTTCATTCTTCAGCCGCAAAGGCATCACCTTATAATAGTATACTCCCCATTCTATGATGAAGGCCATCTTTACCTTGTCGATGATGTCCATTAGAATCTAATTATACCTAGAGAACCCATCTATGAATGAGTACATTATGGCCCTAGCGTCCCTATCTACTAATAAGTAGATATGTGGTAATGGGAAGTCATATTTGGGAGATGCCTTGTTTAGATCGCGAAAGTCGACACACATTCAGACCCTGGCATCTTTCTTAGGAATCGGGACAACATTTGCTAACCACGTCGGGTACTCAATTACTTCAATGAATTTGGCTTCCAGTAACCTAGTAACTTCAGCTTTGATCTTATCGGCCCATTTTGGTTGTAACCTTCTTAACTTTTGTTTGACCGGTTTGAACCTGGGATAAGTCGGGATGCAATGTTCGGCAATTTGGCGATCTACCCTGGGCATGTCCTCATAGGACCAAGCAAAAGCGTTAACATATTTTCTAAGCACTTTTATCATCTCTCTCTTTTTGATAGAGGTTAGATCACTAGATATTGTTACCATTTTTGGATTTTCCTTAGTACCCAGATTAATGTCTTGCAATGAAGCATCATGAATGCTAAATATGTTATGCATATGGTCAGATGAATACATGGTGCCATTAGACAAAACATCAAACAATTAAGCAAAATCATTATCATTATCATTAGGATGCCCGAAGGCTACATCATTTGCATTATATATAATTGCATTGCTATCTTCCACAGGCAGAGGGCCTTCTTGGTCACTCATCAGAATATGAGTCAGGTCAAGATCCAGATCTTGCAACTGTTTCTTGGTCAACACATCATCTACAGCTTCCCTTGTAGCTTGGGCCAGGTTTCTTAAGGCTTCCAGAATTGGCGTCTTTTTCTTATTCAGCAGGCATAAGATGGTGTATATTTACGTGGTAAGAGTGTCAAGAGCTTTGTCTACTTTAATCTTTGATGGTTCACTGTCTTCTATTTGTTTGGCGCATTTTTTTTGCTTCTATAGCTGCTTCATGGCTCTCAGGGATAGTTTTGTATGCATTCACAAATGCTATCTTGCGAAGGTGAGGAGATAACCCGGCAATGAACCGGTCAGCTAATTCCTTCTCCTGGGGTTTCCTTTTAAGGGATACTGCGATCGTTAACCACCTCTAAAAGTAGTCATGGACAGGTTCTCCACTCAACTTTATGATAGCTATAAGGTCAAATATGGACGGTTCTTCTCTTACTTTCTTGGTCTCCATGATGCGTTTCCATACCTCACTTTCTTCTGATCCTGAGTTAATCATGGCTACCTTATCCCCTCTCCTTCGGGGCTGACAGACATTTCCTTTATCAATTAGTGCTATGATGGCTTTGAGGAGGTCCTCACATGTCCTAGTTAGATGATCAGGACTGACATGATATATGGAGAAGTTGCCCCTTTCAGTGGGTTTTTATGGCACATATGGTCAGAGATGGTTAATTAACTGGTATTTCTTTAGCTTCTTGGAGATGTTCAAAAGAGGAGTATCCTAAGGTGAGATGTCATCTATAGTCATAGGGTGAACCACTTGGTCGCGGTTCATGCCATAGGGTAAAACCATGAAATAAGGGAGGATTATCCCCTTTGGCATAACCACAAAGTCTGGCAGCTGACTCGGGTCCTTGCTACAATAAAACTACAGAATAACCTCTTGATGGAGTGAGTGAGTCCCATTGCTAACTATGCGAAGCATTGGGATCGCTAGTTGAATTGACTAACCAAGCTGAGCCATGACAGTGACCGATATGAGTGCTGGGTGGAATTGACAATTTTTTTCTCGAATTGAGGTAGTAACAAAGAGATCAGTACAAGCATGGGATATGGTATGCATGCATAAATCACAGCGATGCATGATGGGGTTAATCACAAGGTATGTAACACAACACATGCGAAGCGATCGATTTCATCCTTATTCCTTCCGCAGAGTTTGAGGGTATTCTTCCTTAGTCTAATCTCACGCAGAAATTAGGGTACCTAGAGGGTAAAATTCTATGGCTTTTGATAAGAATAGTATGGGGACATATTGTAAGTTGATGTAGAAGGTTCCCATTGCATCAAGCCTCTTTTGGAGGGAGATGGCAATGAGTGCTCCATCCACTAGAGTGTCCCCAATTCCTGGTGGGCATGGGTAACACTTTTGCGAGTGTCACGAAAATAATAGGGCACCCTAACCTCGCGCTAGAAGAAGAGCGCATCTAGCTAAAGAGAGAAGGAGTTGAGAAGATAGAGTGCGATAATTTTCCCAAATGATCAAAATAAAAGTGGGTTGAATAAGTTAATGATTTTCGGTGCTCATCTTAATCTTTTAAGCTTTTAAAATAGACCAACATTTTCCAAGTTAAAAGATTAATCCCCAGCAGAGTTGCCACTGTGAGGTGTCGATTATGTATGGGTCTCCCTTGGCGCATGTGTGAGAGGTGGGGCCCATTGGGGGTTTGGTTGGATTTAGGCGTGAAAAAACACTTTTAGTTAAAGTTTCCATACTAAGCCAATTTTAATGAATAAAAGAATCGAGACCTAAATCTCGATACAATTAATAGAGTCGCCACCTAAGTTGTCCACTTGGGAAAGAGTTTTGGTACAGTTCCCTCTGGGCGGGAGACTCGTACCTATTGGATCAGAGATTTGGGTATTATATAAGTCACTTATTTCTCATTTAGTTGATTCAAAATTACATTCACTGCGTAAAATCGTTTTAGTTTTCATCATTTAGGGAATTATCATAGAAATCCTATTTCTACCCTCTTTCACACTCGTTACATCCGTTTACATATTACAATAAAGCACAAGCAATAAATGGGAGAATAAAAATTACAACGGGGGGAAATGGGGGAATTGCAAAGAGAACCTATACATTTTTTCTAAGTTATAAAACAGAATGAAAATAATTTCCCCTCCATTTACAAACGGTAGCACAGTTTATATCACATCATAAGTCAGCACTTCAACGTATTTTGTTGTGAAAACACATTTTAACTTTTGTGGGTTGTTTTACCGGATTATTGGTGAAAATGATCGCATTACATATGGTGTGTTGGATTGATTTTTAATCGATTGAAGGTGAATTCTGGGTTCTTTCTGGGGGCTGACACCCATACGGATGGGGGTACTCACACGGGTACCAGGGAGGACCAATACGGGTGTAAGGGGATCTGTACGGTTCCTGTCTAGTCCTAGACAGAAACTCAGTTTAGTTCAATTTACAAATTAACAGATTATTGGCACGAAAATAAAATAAAAGGGATTTCCCTCCATATGAGTATGGTGCACCGATTTGCTATCTTTGGGGATATATGGTGCTAGTAAGGCTCATACGGGTTAGGACTAGACCCGAAATAGGAAATGAAAGGAACATATATAACAGAAGAAACATAGAATAATAATAACGAAATAACTGAGATGTGAGTTTCTTTGAAACTCAGGAGCGTTACCTTTGCGGCGTGAATCCACTTTGAGATGATCCCTTTACTGTTGAGAGAGTCCGACCAAAGTAGATGATGAAATAGGACTATTTAGGTGAGTATTTGTGAGGACATAACCTACCCTAAATCCTAATAAAAGAAGTTAGGAATGAATAAAATGTGGACAAAACCTCAAAGGAAGGGTTTTCTCCCTATGTTATACCTCCTATACCCCTACTATACCTTTTCTATACCTATAGAAATTACTAGAGGTTTATTATTATTTTCATATGAGATGTGTGTGTATTGAAATGAGGGGAAAAGGCCCTATTTATAGGGTGAGAGTCAGGTCTGAATGCAATAAACCATATTAAGACCTGCCTTTTCTCGAAAATGGTAAGAGATAGCTTCCAAAAGAGGCTGATTAGGAAATTAGAGGACCTATATGGGTGGGGCCCTACCCGTATCGGTACTAGGGGACCTGTATGAGTCCCCTCCATGCGTACGAAAGGTACTCACCTATAGGGGTCTGCTAGCGGATCCGTACCACTAGACAGAACCCGTATGGGTACCTAAGGGCAGACTAGGTCTCCTGACTTCAGCCAAACTCAACTCTACAGTAGTAGGAACACCTCTGATGGGCAACACCTGAAAGGCATTGCATCATATAGCTCTCATCGTTGTTTCATGAGAAGGATCGTTAAAATCCAGTGCTTACAACTGTTAGATTAGATCCAAGAGAATGTCCTTTAGGATGGAAATCTATGAATTTAGATTTGATCCAATTGATTGTGATCTATGAGATAGATTAAATCAAGTTATCCAATTAAGGCAAATCTACAGTGTTAGATTTGATCTTGGATGTTGAGATCTATGAGGTAGATCGAATTAGTTTATACGAGAAGACCAGATGTATATGGTCAAGCTATGATTGCTGAAAGCTGTAACTAATATAATAGCTCTATATAGTGTATTTGTTAATTCTACAACAGAAACTGGATACATAGTAGTGATGTATTACTACAAGTGGAGGTGTTTGAATTAGGAAGTTCATAAGTAAGTTAGGATGGATGGATCCTATACCTACTTGATGTTTTTCACGATAAAAATGGGAGCCACTACACAAGCTATAGGGACCCGGTCATAAGTTCGAACACGTGTTTAGTATGTCTAAGACATGTCATTACATAAGGTTGACGCAAGAACAATATCGTTGATCGTCTAACCAAAAGTCCATCATGGATGGAGCTTAATGGATTAGGTCAGATCTATAAAGATTGGGGCAATGCTTTTTGTGAACTAGTTCAAGTGGGAGATTGTTGGAAATGTTGGTGTGCCCTAATTCCTAGGCATTGGTTCGTACAATATGTATATACTAATGGTGTCACATTATAAAGGCAATAATCTACTACATATATATCTTGTGCTATAATATGAGTAGAGTATCCCTTGATTGATAATCATAAATATCCCAAGTCTGTTTTAGTCATGGGAATGAATAAAACGAAAGTCTTGTATATTGGATGATCTATAGCAATGTAGTTGCTATGTCACTTGGTAAGTAGATCATGAACATAGGCACATGTTGAGAACATGGGGTTGGACCGATCCACACAGCAAGGTCACATGGTCGTATGTCATAGAAAGTTTGCTGAGTAGGTCTCAATAGTCCTCAGAATTGATTTTAATTCATTTGTTAATGTGGAAGTGGGTATGTTGTGGCATATTACTAACGGGGTCCTTAAATGTTGAATTACAAGTACGGGTATGCTTGGTATATTTCATGACCATGTTAACAATAGTATTGAAGTAATAGGATTGCCATCAGTTTGATAAACTAAAATGAATCACCAGCCACTTTATGAGTAAAAGGGATAAGGACGTCCAATAAGTCATTGACTTATTTTATCATTTTATTCTAGATCAAGAAATGCAATGAATTGCATAAGGGGGTGACAAGCACCATGCCTCTTATTCATCATATTGATGTCAAATGGCAAAGGACTTTGTGAGATAACTACTAGGTTCAGTATCTTTTAGAGACGGTTGTACTCTGTCCTAATTGGGGGCTGTAATGGTTTGCTAGAATCCACTTATAGTCTATGGGTTAAATACTCATTGCCAACATATGGACAGACCCAAAGGATCGTGCACTTAGAACTACTGATATGAGACTTCTTGTACATGTAATGTTACATGACTAGATGAAGAATTGATTATTAATTAGTTGACATATCATGTAAATGTAATTGAATAATATATATAACTCCAATGAATTAATTTAGTTAATAGTATAATATAATGCAATTTATATTATTCATTAAAGTTAAATTAAATTGATTAAATGTATTCGCATATTGTACTTATTTAATTGACAATTAAATAAATTCATATGTCAAATAATTTAATTGAATGTAATTTAATCAATATAGTTTACATACTAAAATAATTTGTTGACTACTTTAGTTAATTAAATTAACTATAGTATGACATATAATTTGATTAAATTGTAATGTTTTAATTTTATCTACAGGTAAATTGTGAATTAAAAATAATGGCAATTAGATATTGTTTAAGGAATTAGACTTGGTTGTTTAATTATTAAATTAAGTTTCTAATGGGCCAAATTTATAATTAAATTAAACCCAACCCTAATTGACTAATTAGACCTATAAATAGACAATTTGAAAACAAAATAAAAAAATCCTAATTTCTACATGCATAAAACACAAACAGCCTTCCAAGAGGCAGGATACGCTTTGTTCATTATGAGGAATAGGGTTCTTGGAGCTATCTTTATTGTTCTACGTCCCTACGGCTAGCGGCGGTCCCGATTCAAGAGTAATTCGTGCACATGAGATAGGAGAGCTTCTACTTGCGAGCTTCATGACATCCGTCTATTTAGGAGACTACCAAGTACGTTTTTATTTGTTAAATAAATTGTTTTGAAACCCTATCAATAGTTCTTGAAAAGATCCTATTCCGAATTCGAGAAAATTTTAACCGGTAATTCTGCCTTTGCGGTTATATTTTCAATCGTAATTCCCTTCAGTTATTTATCCATGGTTCGACTGTACATATTGGTGTCAGATCCTCTTTTATCATGAATGATAACAGATTTCATAGTACGAGGGGGTATATGCTATATGCTTATGCTTTATTATCTGATTTATTATTATAATTAAGAAGCAATTAAGCCTTGTCATTAGAATTACATATCCTGTTTAGTTCAACCTTGAGGTGATTATCATGATTTGGACTTCATCAGGATGTTATTTTATCACTGTTGAAATATTCTTATTACTTTACCATCTGATTGCAAGATTCTTCATATAAATTCAAAGTTTTGCCAAAATTATCTCACCATCCGGCAGTTCGATCAAGTTGTTTGGAGAATTCAACATGTAAACAATGCAGATAGGTTCATATATTATTTTCCTTTCATTCTTGATTTATAAGTTTGTTGCTCTTATACTTGGTTTCATTCTCAATTTTAAGAGCTTCTTAATCTGTCTTATCTATTTGGACTAATTATTTTTCTATGCGAGAAAGGTTCACTTTCTTAGAAAATTACGACTATTTGGATGAGATTTCAGGTGGATGCAAACTATTGCTATATCTCATCGTAAGTCTCGATTTATCTAATTCAAAAATACTCAGAACCACCGATGATGGGTGTCGAGACCACAAAAAGTAAATCCTTGCGCAAAACAAACTGGTATTTAGCAGTGAGCGGGGGTCGAATTCACAAGGAACTATATTTGACAATGTTATTCTTAGAAGATGACACACAGCGTGACCTAGAAGTACTCTTCATGGGAATCTGTGGATTAAAACTAAATAAATCAAGTAATGAAACAATAAGAAACAATGGCTTAACCAAAACAGGACAAGACTGAATGTCATGGTGATCAAAGGATAAGAAATTAATTGCAACGAGACCTATACACATGCACCGTACAGTACTAACAACTTTTCCTTATTGTGTATGGAGGCCGGACTTCGCGCCACGACCTCACTATTACTCACTGTGTCTCTCGACTTCACCCCAAGAACTCGCCAAAAGAATAGCAATATAAATAAGAAAAGCCTAAATCCTTACCGATAGGTAGTGAAGCACTCCCAACAGGCGTAAGATTACCTTTCTCCAGTCTCGGTGGAGACTGTTGTTACTCCATCCATCTTCAGGCACAATTACGGATGCAAGAATAAAGATTAATAATAACCACAAAGACTTACCAAATGGGTGATCAGTCCACACAACGAGACCAAGTGATATTCTTACCATAAAACCCTTCAAGTACCGAGATTGGTAAATAGGTTGTCTTATGAATTTCTGTATTCAATTGCGGTCTTCACACCATTTAAACTCAGTCTTGACCATTAATTGGTCAAGCCGTGAGGATTCTAACTAAACATGGCTGGATTTAAATGTGTAAAAATATAAGGGGACTGAAAATAAATCATGCCGAGAATATAAAGACTGAAATTAAAACAAAGAAATAAAACTGAAAAATGAAATTGTAATTAAACTTAGAAATGTTGAAAACCAAAACTGTAAATCAAAGTGCTTAAAATTAAAGAACACACAGACTAAAGCTAGACTAGAAAGACTGAATGATAGATTGGATCCCAAATGTATATCTCTTTCAAAATGGCTGGCCTTGGTGTTTATAGTTGAGTGCTCTCCCTTATGCTTCTTCTTTAGTGAAAAAACAGGACTCTTTGCATTTATTTTGATGTACTCATTTCCTTTTAGTCTTGGTCTTCAAATGATAGTAAAATCCTTCCCTTTATGAAACTAGGTAAGAGATCAAACTTCCTTTTGAGATGGGCTCTTCCTGAATAAGATTTGCTCGAATTGGGTAACTTCCAGATTTGGATACGGCGTGCCCCAGTATTGATGTCATCTTGGTAGTTCTGAAGTGTTCTGGAGTCACCGGGACTAGCTATCGCTTCTGCTGCCTGCTTCAGGTATCGATGAGAGGCTCTTTTCCCTCAAATATCGCATGTTTTCTCCGAATTGCTTTCAAAACCTGAAAAAGACAGAAAAGGAAGTAATAGCGGCCATAAAGACTAAAAACATGGTCTCAATGATATGGAAATAAACACAAATACATGCTGAAAATACAACCCATCAATTGACATGAAGGTTGTCTTCGAATAAAAGATAAGTACAACTCTCTTATATTACTCACAAGTAGTTCATTCGACCATATGTAATGACATCTCATCCCTCGCAGCACCGAGTTAAGGTTATAAAACTTAATTACATGCTCTTATATGCAATATTTGGTATGGTCAATTGGATATACTATTTGCTTTCAACTCTGATATAACTGAGGATATCTGATTCGGGCGAAGTCTTTTTCTTTTTGTATCTTGATAAAAGTATTCAGGTTAATTATAAAAGCTCGCGAGAAAGGCTAAAAAGATTTAAACTGTGTCACGCACTCGTAAAAGCAAACCTCGTACATGGCAGTACAATTGCATCAAGGTAAAACCATCTAGATACAATAGTTCAACATACACAACTTCATATACAGATAAGCAAACATCCAAACTTTAGTTATGTTTTTCGTTGGAAATAAAATCATGAATATCTATGTAATAGCTTATGGCTCTTTATATTCAGCTATATACAGTTGCAGCTCATGGTTTATAATTGAAACCAAATTCCGAATCGGTGGCGTTTAATAGCTGAAATTTCGAACTAAATAATTTGATTACTTAAGTTGCAGGTTGGATCACGTCAACCTCTCATTGGTAATGAGAATTGGTTAATTATCTCCGATGCAATAAACGAACACTCCTGAATATTTCGCCCTTTTACTAATTATCAATAGAGGTTTAAGGATATATATAAACATATGTCCAAGCGGCGCATCCTCGGCCGGTGCCCAGCAGTAATTAACCTTGTTTAAATCACACCAATCTCGCAATCCCACTTTCAATTGGAGTATTAGTTGTAGTGCCAAATTAGGTGCACATGTTAATAACTTCAAGTCTCGCAATAGCCAGAAAACGCCAGATAAGTTCATGTGCTTCTGTTCTTTCACTCAGTGGCGACTTCTAGCAAGAAATCAATAATTATTTTCCATGCAAGATTCAATATTTTATCATTTTCGTTCGGGGTAAAATCCACCCAACATTTTAAGTGAAATGAAGATTCCATAATCAGTGACATTTGTAGGCTGAGATTTTGAAAGTAAATAAATTTATGAGTTGCAGGTTGAATCGTGGCCGGAACCTGTATTGATAATTAGTTAATTAACCCTTGTATAGCTTACTTAATGCGTGTATACAACTAACCACCTGGATGAGCCCTGTTTCTTTGTCGAAGTTTGATAAAATTTCAGGTCAATAATGAAGCATTCTTTCCGACTGACTCCTGTCAATGGAGCGGCCAGCGATGCCGCCTCTTCAGCCAGCATTAAAATTCCATGGGTGAACTATCATTGAACTAATGGCTCCAATTTCAAACGTTTTATTATTGAATTGATTTCATAGGATCCAAGCATCCTCTCTAGCGGACTAGCGGATACTTCAACTAGCTGCGTATTCTGCCTGAGATCTGAAAATTTCTTAACATTTTATTGGATGGAAGAGGAAAATAATCAAGCAAAAAATGCTCAAAACATAAAAATGAGTAATTCACACTAATTTTATTACAATACACTCATAAACTCTTATTATTTTTTCACTCTCTTACACTCTTTAAAATAGCAAATTACATTGCCTTATATAGGCATTTGATGAATTCTGCAATGACCCTATCATTTTCTCAATAATTCAGTCTATTACAAAATTCAAATTTAGGTTTAACAACTTACTTTAATTTTCCACAAAATCCAACTAACAAATCCTACAAATTCTAAGTCTCCTAATAATCCAAGTTTCCTAACAACATAACAATGCTTACCAATTCTTTTCAAAGTCTAATTTAGGTGGCTGCCTATTTTTGACCATTTTTTTCAGTATTTTTTATCAAATTAAGTTAAATAATTTTAACATTCCCCCGTAAAATTAATTATCCGTTATTCCCAATAACGCTCGCAATTGATTGAACACGTTATACTTCAATGGCTTTGTAAAGATGTCCGCTATCTAATCTTGTGTTTTGACATACTTCAATGTGACTTCCTTCTGCTCAATACACTCTCGAATGAAATGATACCTTGTATTGATGTGTTTGCTTCGATCATGGAAGACAAGATTTTTCGCCAACGCCAATGCCGATTTGTTATCGACAAAAATATTTGTTGGATCATGTTGCATCATTTGAAGTTCCGTTAATAGTCTTCTCAGCCATATTTCATGACACACACATGATGTTGCAGCAACATATTCAGCTTCACATGTTGACAACGTCACTATAGGTTGCTTCTTTGAACTCCAAGTAAATGCCGTGTTACCGAGAAAAAATACAAACCCGCTTGTACTTTTTCGGTCATTTTTATCACAAGCCCAATCACAATCGCTGTAGCCAACTAATTTGAATTTGTCAGATTTTGAATAATGCAATCCAGAATTATTTGTACCTTTAACATAGCGGAGTATTCTTTTCGCTACATTCCAATGGGACTCCTTCGGTTCTTCCATGTATCTGCTCACTAGTCCAACTGCATACAGAATATCTGGCCTTATGCACGTCAGGTATCTGAGACTCCTAATCAAACTTTGAAAAATTGTCGGGTTCACCCTGACTCCATTTTCATCCTTGGTAAATTTTAAACTGCATTCGGCCGGAGTGCTGACAGGGTTGCAATTTTCCATCTTAAATTTCCTCAAGATCTCTTTGGCGAAGCCACCTTGACAAATAAAAATTCCATCATCACTTTGCTTCACTTCAATGCCAAGATAGTACGACATAAGGCCAATATCAGTCATTTCGAATTCACGAGTCATCGTCTTCTTGAAATCATTAAACATTTGAGGATTGTTTCTAGTAAATATGAGATCGTCCACATATAAGCAAACAAGCAATATGTCTCCACCTTTCACTTTCACGTATAAGGCATACTCGTGTGGGCACTTGACAAATCCATTCTCGCAAAAGTATTTGTTGATGTGGCTGTTCCAAGCTCTCGATGCTTGCCTAAGTCTGTACAATGCCTTCTTCAGCTTCAACACTTTTCGTTCATGACCTTTGACAATGTAACCAGGTGGTTGTTGGACATAGATCTCTTCCTCCAAGTATCCATTCAGAAATGCTGACTTTACATCCATTTGGTGGATCTTCCATCCATTTTGGGCAGCAACTGAGATCACCAGTCTGATAGTCTCCATTCTTGCTACTGGTGCAAATACTTCATCATAGTCAATACTGGGTTTTTGACTATATCCCTTTGTGACTAGCCTCACTTTATGTCGAACCATTTCTCCATTTTCATCCTTCTTTGCCTTGAACACCCATTTGACTCAATGGGCTTTTTGTCAGCTGGAAGTTTGGTCAACTCCCACGTCTTGTTTTTCTCAATTGAATTGATCTCCTCCTCCATGGCTTTTCTCCATTTCTCATCTTTCATGGCTTCTTCAGCATCAATAGGTTCACTATCAATAAGATGACAATAAAGAGTCAATTCTTTATTGAGCTCTCTAGTTGCATCATAAAGATCTTCAACAAGATGAAATTTTCTAGGTCTTTCTCTTGGACTTTGACTTTCATCATCATCGTGTCCTGGAGATGCAATTGGAATGGGACTATATGACGTCGATGCTTTGCCTGGCTCCTCCACATCTCGATCATTGTTTTCATCCATGGTGAAAGGATAAAAACTGTAAATCTTCTGCCTGTCATTATTCCATTCCCAAATTGCTTCCTCATCAATAGTCACATCCTTACTGATGATCGTCTTCCTTGTGTCAGGATCAAACATCTTATAACCTTTTGAAAATTCTGAATATCCCATGAACAAGTTTTTTTTGCTTTTGTCGTCCAGCTTTCTCCTTTCTTCATCCGCAACATGAACATGTGCAACACTCCCAAAAACATGAAAATGAGAGATATTAGGCTTTCTCCCACTCCATGCTTCTTGGGGTGCCATATCTGACACACTTGTTATTGGAGATCGGTTCAAGATGTAGACATCACAATCAACAGCTTTTGCCCATAACTCTTTGGGCAAATTCTTGCTCTTTAACATGCTCCTCACCATATCCATTACGGTTCTATTCTTTCATTCAACAACACCATTTTGCTGAGGCGATCTCGGGACTGACAAGAAATGATGGATTCCTTGATGCTCGCAGAATCTTTTGAATTCATTTGATGTGAATTCTCCCCCTCTGACGGATCTTAAAGCTTTGATGTAATAGCCACTTTCTTTTTCCACCATATCTTTAAACTTTTTAAATGCTTCAAAAACTTCTGATTTCTCTTTCAGAAAATAAACCCACGTCTTTCTGCTATAATCATCAATGAATAGCAAGAAATATTTGTTGCCTCCCAATGATACTAGTGTCATTGATCCGCAGACATCGGCATGAATAAGCTCAAGGGGAGCCTTTGCTCTTGACATGGACTCTTTTGGAAAACTAGTTCTAGAATGTTTTCCAATAAGACATCCTTCACAAAGCTGATGGGGTTTATTAATCAGCGGAAGACCATGCACCATCTTCTTCTGGCTTAGCAATTTCAACCCTCCAAAATTGAGATGATCGAATCTCAAATGCCAAAGCCAATCAGATTCTTTCACACAAGCTTTTAAGCATCTTGCTACATCTGTCTTGATGTTGAGAGTGAACATTCTATTTTTTGACATTGGTACACTAGCTAGCAGCTCCTTCTTTTCGTTTAACAGCACTAACTTTCGGTTCACCATGTGAATTTGGTAATTTTTCTCCAGCAGTTGTCCCAAACATAAAATGTTGCTTTTTATGTTTGGAACATAATAAACATTGCTGATGAATTGGTGCTCTCCATTCTTTAAACAAATAAGAATAGTTCCTTTTCCTTGAATAGGAACTCTTGAGGAATCCCCAAAAACAACATTACCACTGAATGACTAGTCCAACTCTATGAACATATTCTTATCTCCGCACATATGGTTACTTGCACCATTATCAAGATACCATATGTTGTTTTCTTGACTGTATTCACCTTCACGGGTTAGTAATACCGAGTCGGTTACGTCCTCTTCTTGAATGTTGTTCGCCGTTTCCTCTGTTTGCTTTGGTGGGCTTTGACATTCTGCTGCATAGTGGCCATATCTGGAGCAATTGTAGCATTGAACATTGGACTTGTCACGTCCATCATTATGCCTCCAGTTTCCACTTCCTCGTCCACGTCCATGACCACGACCTCTGCCTCGTCTGATTATCTCCATTATTATTTTCACCTCTACCGAATGATTGATTTCTGCCATGTCCTCTTCCTCTTCCATTTCCTCCACGGCCTCTACCACGTCCTCGTCCGTAATGGATAGAATCCTGGCTACTTTCACCTTTGACTAAAACCTTTGCTGCCAAGACTTGTTCTACAGACTCTTCTCTTTGTCTGTTTAGTCTCTCCTCATGTGCTTGTAATGAACCAACTACTTCATCGATGGTCATTTTACTTATATCCTGAGATTCTTCTATTGCCACTACAGCGTAGTCAAACTTTGGTAGTAGTGACCTTAGAAGTTTTTCAACAACCCTGGATTCTTCAAGCTTTTCTCCATATTGCCGCATTTGGTTAGCGACAGATTTTAATCATGAGGAGTAATCTACAATCGCTTCTGTCTCCTTCATCTTCATCATCCCGAACTCTCCTCTCAACATTTGGAGCCGAACTTTTTATACTTTCTCCTCTCCTTGAAGAGAAACTCGTAGTATATCTCAAACTTGCTTGGAGGTGGTCACTTCTGCCACCTTCTCAAACATAACATCATTCATTTCTATAGAGGAAATTTTTTTTTCAAAGAGTATAGGGGTTGTTGCAACGCTTTTGGGTCTATTGCGACACTTTGGTGTGTCGCTATAGCTCCAGACAGATTTTGCAAGGAGAACAGCAAGGGAAAATATTTCCTTGCAATTTTAGATGAACTTGAAAATTTTCCAGAAAGGAAGTAAAAAGGCTATTGCAACTTTTTTGAGTATGGTGATACTTTATGCTAATTGCGACACTTTCTGCATTTTTTGCAACACTTCTAATAGCCTATTGCAACACTTTCTGGGCTGCTTCTGAAACTCTTCAAACTCGACTTTTTTACTCAGGGATTTTTGGGAAGAGGATTGGATACGAAATGGCTCTAGTACCACTTTGTTGGATGGAAGAGGAAAATAATCAAGCAAAAAATGCTCAAAACATAAAAATGAGTAATTCACACTAATTTTATTACAATACACTCATAAACTCTTATTATTATTTCACTCTCTTACACTCTTAAAATAGCAAATTACATTACCTTATATAGGCATTTGATGAATTCTGCAATGGCCCTATCATTTTCTCAATAATTCAATCTATTGCAAAATTCAAATTTAGGTTTAACAACTTACTTTAATTTTCCACAAAATCCAACTAACAAATCCTACAAATTCTAAGTCTCCTAATAATCCAAGTTTCCTAACAACATAACAATGCTTACCAATTCTTTTCAAAGTCCAATTTAGGTGGCTGCCTATTTTTGACCATTTTTTTCATTATTTTTATCAAATTACGTTTAATAATTTTAACACATTTATCCATTCGGTCAAGGGCTAGTTTACACCCGGAGTTCACAAGTCACATCTCTTACTCATACAGGAATACATGAATCGAGTTCAAGGGAACTGTGTCGAAACCTCATGGAATTATTCCTCCGATAGAGAGTTGCGTAGGTTGGATCATCAAAGAACGCCAATAGAAGCCTCTGGACAATCAAGCAAAGTGCTTTTTTCAAGATTATACAGATGTGAGACAACACAACAACATGCAACTATAAAAGCATAGATAAGTAGAAATTAATCTTTCCAATTACAATTAGTCATTCTATACATTAGTACTGCTACATGAATTATTTCTACAATTTGATGGAATAATCTTAACTGATCTCAAATTATTGTCATTCTCATAAGTCCCATGGATACAAATCCCAAATTCAACCTTTTGCATAGCTTTTTAAGTACTTTTACTCACATAAGATTTCATCATCTTATGAGTGTAGGACGAGATTCTATTCCAAATTAGTGGTCTCTGTAAATCATCAATTCGGTGAAAATTGGGGACATTCATTCTGCCAACATGTTGTTAAAACTCTTCAAGGAAATATCAAGATCCGTTTAACCCCTTTCGATGGGAAGATTAGTAAAAAATGTTTCCTATCTGAAAATTGTGCAAATCACATTCATTAAACCGTTGGATTATAAACTTGATCCATATCAATAGAAACCCAAAATCCAAATCCAATCAATTGGAGTCCAAGCCCACAAATCCAAAATGTAGTAAATTTATTTAGGTATTTTAAGTATGTAGATATTTGTGTGTGATAACCAAATTGGAGGCTATTAACTACAACCAATTTGGAGGCCATTAAATTAACTAAATAAGTTGACTATTAATTGTATTAGTTGGCTATTAATTGTATTAGTTGGAGGTGGTGGTGAGTAATTGAGTTAGTTGAGAGTTGTATAATTCACCTATAAATAGGTGAGTTGTTTTGTTATTTTTAATCAACAAAAATAAGAACTTCTTTAGAGAGAAAAGAAGTAAAGAGTGAGTTGTAGTTTTGTATTTTGAGTGAGAGTATTCTTGTAATATTTTCGAGTTTAATAAAAGTTGTTCATTTGAGTGTTTTAATTCCAACAAAGTGGTACCAGAGCTAGGTTGAGAGCTCGAGTCCTCCTCCCGAAAAGAATTTTTTTTTCCGAGTGCGGAAAAATCGATTTGAAACTGCCCAGGCGTTGCAGTAGCAAAAAAGCCCAGAAAGTGTCGCAGTAGACTGCCAAAAGCGTTGCAATACGTCCAGTTTGTTGCAAAAGATTCCAAAAAGTGTCGCAACAGCCCCTGTACGTCTAGAAAGGCTATTTGAGTAAGATGGCAAATAGCGTGGCACCGTTTCAAGTTCCAACACTCAACAACAACAACTATGACAGTTGGAGTATCAAAATGAATGCTCTTCTCGGTGTGAATGATGTCTGGGATATCGTAGAGAAAGATTTCAAGGAGCCCGAAAATGAAGCCTCTCTCACACTAGATTAAGCTACAACTTTGAAGGATTCCCGAAAGAGAGACAAGAAAGCTTTCTTCCTCATCTATCAAGCATTACGTGATGACGGTTTTGAAAAGATTTCAAGTGCAACTTCCTCCAAGCAAGAATGGGAGAAGCTACAAACCTCTTACAAAGGAGTCGAAAAGGTGAAGAAGGTCCGTATCCAAACACTAAGAGGTGAGTTTGAATCCTTGCACATGAAACCATCCGAGTCTATCCCCGAATACTTTTCTAGAGTAGCAGCCGTTTTTAATCAATTGAAAAGAAACGATGAGAAGTTAGAAGATGTAAGAATAATAGAGAAGATACTCCGCTCGTTGGATCCCAAATTTGAGCACATCGTGGTGACGATTGAAGAAACAAAAGACTCGGAAGACATGACGATCGAGGAACTCCAAGGATCACTACAAGCTTATGAAGAAAAGCACAAGATGAAGCAAGGGATCACTAAGGAACTCCTCAAACTATAACTAAAGGATACGAGTGTAAGCGATGGCAATAGTAGAGACCAACATAGCAGAAGTAGAGGTAGAGGCAGAGGCCAACGTCAAGGCAGCGGACGAGATAGCGGTCGTGGTCATGGACGAAGTTGGAATCACAATAACAACAATTCCAACAATAACTACAATAAGGGAGAAAGCTCCATACAAGGTCGTGGAAGAGGCAACTCAAACTCATGTATGACAAATCTCAAGTCAAATGCTATAATTGTCAAAAGCTCGGACATTACGCTTCAGAATGTAGATCCTCTAGCAGTAAGGTCGAGGAGAAGGCCAACTTTATGGAAGAGAAAATCGAAGAGAAAGAAACGTTGTTACTAGCATATAACAACAATAATGATCATCAAGACAACACATGGTATCTCGACAATGGTGCAAGCAACCACATGTGTGGAAGAAGGAACATGTTCGTGGAGCTCAATGATGTAGTAAGCGGCGATATCTCATTTGGAGATGACAACAAGATATCAGTGAAGGGAAGAGGTAACGTCCTTTTTAGAGCAAAAGATGATAGCCACCAAATGATTTCAAATGTCTACTATATACCTGGTATGAATGTAACATTCTTAGTTTGGGCCAGCTCTTATAAAAAGGCTATGATATTCACATGAAAAATTGTAGTCTTTTTATAAGAGATGGCAAAGGAGATCTAATTGCCAAAGTGCGAATTTCAAAGAATAGAATGTTTCCTTTGAACATTCAAAATGATGTTGTAAAGTGTTTGAAGGCATGTTATAAAGATGCATCGTGGCTATGGAATCTATAATTTGGTCATCTCAACTTCGAAGGATTGGAGCTACTATCAAAGAAAGGAATGGTCAGAGGCTTACCATGTATCAACAATCCCGATCAATTGTGAGAAGGATGTCTACGAGGGAAGCAATTTAGAAGAAGCTTTCCAAAGGAGTCAGACTATAGAGCCAAGAAGCCACTCGAGCTCATCCATACCGATGTGTGTGGTCCTATTAAGCCAAGTTCTCTCGCTAATAGTAACTACTTCCTTCTCTTCATTAGCGATTATTCAAGAAAAACTTGGGTATATTTCTTGAAGCAGAAATCAGAAGTCTTTGGAGTGTTTCGAAAGTTCAAAGCAGTCATGGAAAAGGAGAGCGGTCGTAAGATCAAAGCCATGGGATTTGATCGAGGAGGAGAATTTACATCCAATGAATTCAATGAGTTTTGTGTAGCACATGGAGTCCGTTGACCCTTAACGGTTCCTAGATCCCCGCAGCAAAATGGTGTGGCAGGAAGGAAGAATAGAACAATTCTTGACATGGCACGAAGTATGCTCAAAAGTAAGAAACTACCCAAGGAGTTTTGGGTGGAAGCAGTGGCATGTGCAGTCTACCTATTAAATCGTTCTCCTACAAGAAATGTGTTGGGAAAGACACCACAAGAAGCATGGAGCGGAAGAAAGCCTGGAATTTCCCACCTTCGAGTCTTTGGGAGCGTAGCTCATGTTCGTGTACCAGATGAGAATCGAACCAAGCTTGATGATAAAAGCAAAAGTTTTATTTTCATCGGTTATGACTCAAGCTCAAAAGGCTACAGGCTATACAATCCAAATGACAAGAAGTTTTTGATCAGTCGAGATGTGATATTTGATGAAGAAGGCAAATGGAACTTTGATTCTCAAACGGAGGACTTTAATTTTTTCCCATTCGAGGAAGATGAGCAGACAATGCTTGAGCAACCAAGACAACTTCAACAAGGCCTCACAACTCTACCAAATTCTCCTACTCATGGAGACGGGTCATCATCATTTCATTCTCCATCCTCAAGTGAGACTGAAGATGAAAGAGAAGTGCATCGTATGAGAAGTCTTCGAGAACTCTATGAGGTGACTGAACAATGGGACAATCTTACATTATTCTGTCCATTTGTTGATTGTGAGCCGGTGACATTTCAAGAAGCTGCACAAGAGAAACAATGAAGAGATGCAATGAACGAAGAAATCAAGGCCATTGAGAAGAATGATACATGGGAACTCACTTCACTTCCCAAAGGACACAAGGCGATAGGTGTCAAATGGGTGTACAAAACAAAGCGGAATGCCAAAGGAGAGATCAAAAGACACAAGGCAAGGCTTGTTGCAAAAGGCTATTGTCAAAAGGCTAGAATTAACTACGATGAGGTATTCGCTCCAGTCACTCGATTGGAAACTATCAGACTAATAATTTGTTTAGCGGCTCAAAACAAATGGAGAATTCATCAAATGGATGTAAAATCTGCCTTCCTAAATGGAGTTCTTGAAGAGGAAGTCTACATTCAACAACCACCAGGATACGAAGCAAAAGGCCATGAAGGCAAGGTGTTGAAGTTGAAGAAGGCTCTATATGGGCTAAAACAACCACCAAGGGCATGGAATAGTAGAATCGACAAGTACTTCCGAGAAAATGGCTTCAACAAAAGTCCCTATGAGCACGCTTTGTATATCAAGATCAAAGATGGAGATATTTTGATTGTGTGCCTCTACGTGGATGATTTGATCTTCATTGGAAGCAATCAGAGAATGTTCGATGAATTCAAAAAAGTGATGACGAAGGAGTTTGAGATGACAGACATGGGGCTCATGGTGTATTACCTTGGCATAGAAGTAAAGCGACAAACAGATGGAATTTTAATTTCACAAGAAAGCTATGCGAAGGAGATCTTGAAAAAGTTCAAGATGGATAACTACAAGCCGATAAGCACACCAGTGGAGTACGGGATCAAGATGTCCAAACATGAAGAAGGGGAAAGTGTAGATCCAACATTTTTCAAAAGTTTGGTTGGAAGTCTACGCTATCTTACATGCACGAGGCTAGTTATCCTTCATGCAGTCAGATTAGTAAGCCGCTATATGGAGTCACCAACAACCACCCATTTCAAAGCCGCGAAGAGAATTCTTTGCTATTTGAAAGGTACAACCGACTTTGGCTTATTTTATTTAGTATCTAATGATTACAAGCTTGTTGGATATAGCGATAACGATTGGGGTGGAGATGTAGATAACCGAAGCAGCACTAGTGGATTCATGTTTTTCATGGGAGACACTGCTTTCACATGGATGTCAAAGAAAAAACCGATTGTAACTTTGTCTACATGTGAAGCAGAATATGTTGCAGCAACCTCGTGCATCTATCATGCAATTTGGTTTAGAAATTTATTGAAGGAGATTGGATTAATGCAAGAGGAGCTGACTGAGATCCGTGTTGACAATAAGTCAGCCATTGCCTTAGCAAAGAATCCGGTATTCCATGATCGAAGCAAACACATCGACATCCACTACCATTACGTAAGAGAGTGTGTTGCAAGAAAGGAAGTACAAGTTGAATACGTGAAGACATAAGATCAAATTACGGATATCTTCACTAAGCCGCTCATAAGTGAAAACTACATCAAATTGAGAAGCTCACTCGAAATGACAAGATCAAGTTTAAGGGGGGGGGGGGGGTGTTGGATTATAAACTTGATCCATATCAATGGAAACCCAAAATCCAAATCCAATCAATTGGAGTCCAAGCCCACAAATCCAAAATGTAGTAAATTTATTTAGGTATTTTAAGTATGTAGATTTTTGTGTGTGATAACCAAATTGGAGGCTATTGACTACAACCAATTTGGAGGCCATTAAATTCACTAAATAAGTTGGCTATTAATTATATTAGTTGGAGGTGGTGGTGAGCAATTGAGTTAGTTGAGAGTTGTATAATTCACCTATAAATAGGTGAGTTGTTTAGTTATTTTTAATCAACAAAAATAAGAACTTCTTTAGAGAGAAAAGAAGTAAAGAGTGAGTTGTAGTTTTGTATTTTGAGTGAGAGTATTCTTGTAATATTTTTGAGTTTAATAAAAGTTGTTCATTTGAGTTTTTTAATTCCAACAGAAACTGCAGGATAAATAAACATTGTACGCTATACTTATATCTAATATGTGTCGCAATGAGTCTAAAGAAACTCAATAGAGGTAATCTAGCAAAGATGCCGAGTGGAGCACTAATCATATATCAAAGTAAAATCTTTGAAGATACTCAAGGTGATTGAGTGTCGAGCAAGTGATCTACACCGTGCCCAATAACCTAGTATGAGTTGAAACACAAGAGAAGAAGACACATTACTACAAGAAGGCCGAGTGCTCACTCGTATAAGGAAAACCATGCTTTTAAAAGATGTTGATCAAACTCAAATACACGTGGAAGAGGCCCTACACATGGGCATCTAATGAAAGACCGGCTCATCAGTCGGCAAGCAAAGTAAAGCCGTAGGACATGCTACATCTGGAGTCTAACACTTGGTGATAGAAGTCACAGTCCGGACTAGATAAAACCTTAGGGATAACGTGGCTGCACTTTTTTCCCTTGCTATTGGTTCTTCCCAACTGGCCATTGAGTTTTTTCTATAGTAAGGTTTTTGACGAGTCAACACTCCCTAAATGGTCCTATTCCTAGAAAAACTCGTAAGCTCGGGACACTTTTGCATCTTAGAAGTTCGATCAAACTCTCTAGCATGCTACCTGACCATAGAGTCGACATTCAACCGGTTATGCCCACCCAGCTCTACGAAAAGTCCTCGGTCACTTAAGCCCTACGGCATATTAAAAAAAGTCCTAGGCCACACTTGAGCCCTCAGGCATGCAAAGTCCTAGGCTAAACTTGTAAGATCGCAGGCATACCAAAAAGTCCTAGGCCCCAGAAGCCATTAGGCAAATTAAAAGTCATAGGCTATTTGTAAGCCTGCAGGCATGACAAAAAGACCTGAGCCCCATAAGCTTTCTGGCATATTTTGTAAGACCTAGGCCACACTTGAGCCCTCCGATACATTAAAAGTCCTAGGCAATTCGTAAGCCCGCAGACATATCTAAAAGACCTAGGCAACCCATAAGCCCTTAGGCGCCTAAAAGACCTAAGCAGACAATAAGACTTTCGGCACTACAAAAATATCTAAGACATGTCCTTTGTCACCAATACGGAATGAAAGAGTACACGACATAATACATGCAAAGAAAAATCTCAAGTTGAATCATTCGTCCCCGAGGCTGAGTGTAGTATACTTAAGAAAATCTCAAACCAAAAATATTCATCACACAGAATGAATAAAAAAGAATTCGTCTCTAAGACCGAATGTAGATTCATCAAACAAACTACACGCTACAAAGCATCTTAAGCTAATTCGTTCGTCCCCAAGACTGGATGAAACACACTTAGAAAAATCTCAAAAGCATTCATCACAGAGTGAATGAGTACATATAAAAGAAGAAACTGAATCACTCATCTTAGAGACCGAGTACATACACTTAAGAGAAATCTACAACAACCATCCTTATGACCAAATGTAAACGTTCATTCGTCCTAATGGATCAGGCGACAAGAATATAGTAGAAATATGCAGAAAAAAACGCAAAGAAAAAACATTCAAAGAAAAATTCAAGCAAGCTCAGTCGGTGTCAAACTAACCTCGGCATCTGGTGCACCAATCTCAAAACCTTCCTGGTCACCAGCCGGAGCATCATCTTTGGCAACGTCTTCCTTACCTGACTTCTTGCCATCAGAGACTTCTACCGCAACAACAAGGGCAACTTGGTGTGCGATAAACATAGCATATGAAGGGAACTCAACCTCCTCTAACATTTCATTCAGCTAGTCCAGATGAGTGGATTGGTTGGACCTCAACATAAGTTCACCGTATAGATAGCCACAATCAATCTGCTTATCTGTCATAGTGACCAAACATCTCCTCAAGCTTGGCTACCTTAGCTCGAGCTTGCGATAGCTACACTTTCAAACTCACTACTTCCCCCACCATCGCTTCCAGAGTCTTTGGACCACCCTTTCTCCTCATCTGACTTCACCCAGCCATTTTGAGCCAAGGAGAGCTTCCTTCTAGCTTCAGACTTGAGCCCGCCAGATGAGCTTAGAGCCACTTGACATTGATCATAAAACAAACAAATAACCTAAGTGCAAGCAAAAGAATCAAAGGTAAGGCAATATATAAGACCTTAGGCGTAGTAAAAGACGTTGTCTAAAACTAAGGAACATATCTAAGCTGAGGCATGACACAAAACCTTGGCCATAATGTTAAGGGATGATGAAGACCTAACCATTAATACTCCGAGCTAATTGCACTATCCATTCCTTAAACAAATCATACACAAATAAGAAGTCGTATGGGAAAGAACAATTAACACAGCAGCAGGTACAAAGCAAATAAGACGTATGCAGTACAGGCACAACTCAAGTATCAATAGATTTAGCAGCCCTTGCCTCGCAAAGGAGCTCAAACTCGTTACCTCTACAAAGAATTCAAACGGACCAATCACTTGGCTTACTTTTCAAGACTCTTTTGCAAAAAAAAAAAATGAGAAGATTCTTCCTCTTGCATACTCAAGGTCTCTCCCGGTTTAGATTCTTCCTCTCAAGTATCTTGCCTAATGCCAAGAAGATTACTCTTTCAAGTAACTCGGCATTCATCATATTTTCGAGCTTAAAACGGATAAATTTGCAACCTTAGAAGGCTTGAACTTGATTACAAGAATATCATCCGTGGTGATAACTCAACTGCGCATGATCATCTATCAGATGATATTTGCATGAAGACATTTTGCAGAAGAAATCAACATAAAAAGTTAAGCTTAAAATCTAAGCACATGCGACAATGTTCCATTACGTTAGACTAAACATTTGGATGCAACTCAACCAATAAAATCTTCATTCTTTAAGTAACCGGGTGACCACCTGGCTAGTCGAGACCATCATACAACATTCTTTCAGCCAAGTATGCATTATCTCCTCATTGAAGATATGATCACCGTGAGTAGAAGACATCGCGTTCTCCACACGAGGTCTCAACTTCCTCCCCATTTAGGCGAAACAACGTTGGAGGAGATGACTAAGTAAAATCTAAAAATTGATGATTTCTCACTCGTTCCCCCTACTAGATTGAAAAAAATTATTTCTTACGGCCCTTAACATGCAAGATGCCTCAAAAAGCTTGTACTAGTTACAACAATAAAAGCCTACTAGGACGTCATCTGCAAAGCTACATCAACATTCTCATCCTCATCTAAGAGTTCATTGGCAGTCTCCCAAGTCAGGAAATTCTCCTCATTCTTAGACTCCACTACTTTTCATCCAGATAGAGAAATTGCACTCGCTTTCTCTCTAGACTAAGGAGATTCTGACTCAGACAAATCTTCCTCTAGTCGAGTTTCCACCTTAGTTTCTTGATGAAACCGCCGAATCAACTTAAATGCGTATGAAAGATTTATAGGTGCACCATAGAGTGAGCCAATAATGCAGATAGCCATAATCACCTTACTCCATAAAGGTGACACAATCAACTTCACCCTCGAAGGGCCTTGCTCAAACACCCAGCTCTACTTCGCATTCTACAAGGACTTCTTCAGTCCACTAGCAACATCAACAACTTAACCATTTCAAAGAATTTACAAGAAATCTAGATGGTTGAAGAATTCAATAGAAACAGGCAGACTTTAAAAAGAACATGATAAACAGGAACAATAAATACCAAGTGCAAAATGCCAGTATTGCAGACATGTCTGAAGAACAAGAAGAAGTCAGAATTGGAGCAAAGAAAAGATAAAGGTGATGACATACTCGAGATTCAAAGAAGAAATTTAAGGTAAAAAGATAGAAGGGTGATGCTCATCGAAACTTCGAAGACCACTTAGAACAAAGAAGACCATCAAGATAGCCTTAGAAGAGGCAGTCCCATATCAAAGAAAACCATCAAGATAGCCTTAGAAGAGGCAGTCACATATGATACTATCACTGATAAAAACTTCAGGCGAATTTTCAACCCTAAAGAGTTTCACTAGACTTGCGGGGGGAATTCTATTAATTCGGTAAAAAATAGATTCTACGTGCCATACACATGTGATCCAATTACTTTGCTTGATCCTAGTTGGATGTACGCTTGGTCCCACTACTTTGCCTTGATCCAGCCGGATGCACACACGGCATACCGAATGGACCATAATCACGTGGATGAATGGAATCCTACTTAGATTCTGTTTCTATTCCTATACAAGATATTCACTAAAGAAGAGGTATACTAAACAAGACACTAGATAAATAAGAAGAATTCCACTATAAAGGAAACACTATATAATTAGGGTCCTTGGCTATCAAGGAAACCTAACTCAGTGGGAACAAAGATTCCCATCCTAATTAAGACATTCTACCTAAAATAAGATGATAAGCTTAATGAGGAAACATCCTCATCAAGAAACCTCTCCTAACAAGGAAGCATCTTATATCCTAAACATGACTCTCATTCCTTTATATAAAGGGACCTTCATGACCATTCCAGGTATCTCATTCTTAATCTCTAATCTCTCTTGCCTCCTCTTTACACCCCATGCTAACTTAAGCATCAGATAGGCTACGTCGGTCACCCAGCTAGTCGCTTATGAGCGAATGACCCTTTCCTACAGACTCATGTGAGAGGCGGGCACGAGAAAAGCAATGCGCAGCAAAGCGATCTAGAGGATTGATCCTCATTTCAGCTTGATGAAAAGATAGAATGATAAAATCGATGTTGAAGTTAAATTTTAGTCCAATTTAGGTGTTAGAGACACGAGACCCGGAATCCCATATTTTAAGATAGAGTCACAACCTGGTTTAGCTCTACCGGAAATTTGGGTACAATATTCCCATCGGGTGGTTAGACCATACCTTAAAATAGAGATTTTGAGTTCGGAAATGTTGCTTACTTTTCATTTATTAAATCAAACCATTTACATTTTAATAAACATGACTTTAATTCTTACACGATTTATATCCTCCTAATTAGTGTTTTTGGTTTGGGTATCCGTACATCACATGGCGCATCATGAAATAAAGCGGTAAATAAATCAAATAAATAATTATTACATGGCTTTACAAATACCTATATATTGGTTGCCTAAATGATCTAGCAAGTGCACTAGGTCATGGTTTGTAGTATAGGGCAAGCACAAGGTCGTATTCCTCAAAGAGCAAAGGAAATAATTTAAACTAAGAGGTAAACTAGTGAGTTTAAATACTAAACAAGTTAATTTGAGTAAAGTTCTGAAAAGTTAAGTGATTGCTCTGAATGGTAGCTCCTAACAATATTATAATGGGGCAAGCATAGCCAACAAGCAGTCAAGCATGGTTATTCACTCCCTTCTTTCATCTGAACATATTTTTAGCATTTTGATCTAGGTTTCTTATTCCATATCTATCAAACGTGGCTTTCGCTTCATGTTTAGTTTCTTTAAAGGTTAACTTATAGGTTTCCCTTTTCAAGTATCCCCTTTAACCATTATGAATAGAAAAACATTCTAATTAGATAGAAACCCCTAGCATTATCTAGTCACCTCTCGGTTCATTAGGATAAGCGTGTCTTATATTTTGGTCCGTGTTATAATTCTCTATCCTAGTTCTTCTTGTTACACTAAGCATAAGTTGACAGGACTTATGAGTTATTGAGCACAAATATAAGACAATCAATTATAGTTAAAGTTAAGAGTCAAAGAACAGGAGCGATCATACCATGTTAGCCTCGCATGCTTGCTGGTCATGCATGCATCGGCATTAGTTGTTCATAATAACAAGGATAGAACTCAATGAATTTCTGGAAATGATGAACATGATCTAAATAGTTATTTACAGAGTTTTTATAGATAGAAGTTGTGAAAAGTAACCAATCAAAAGCATCCCCCACATGTGAGACTTAGTTCTTAATATATAATGGCAAGTGGACCTTTCTAGAGGTGCCACTTACCCAAAATGATGATAAGTTCAGAATTTCATCCAATCAAAATAGTTCCAAAAGGTTGAAGCTTTCAAGTTATGTACGCCACTTGCTTAAACTTGATTACAAAAGGACAAAATGCACCGCCCACAAGTGGGAGGTCTTCCACCGCTTCAAGTAAGGCATCTTTCTAGAAGTTTTTATATTTCTGGCTCCTCCTCCCCTTTTCCTTGGGTTTGGGCTTCTTCCTCGAGTTTTGGTCCAATTTGATGCTCACTTTGCTCAGCCTTATGTTTTCCCTACTCAGATTCGTGCTTTCCCTGTTCTGCATGCTTGCTCTACTCCCCTCAATCCTTGCTCCGTCCAGTTTCCACTTTATGTGATGCTAACGCAAGTGTTTCTAAAGGATTCCTGAAATTATGGAAAAACACCAATAAATCACATGGTTTCTTCATACAAATGAGTACTTTTAATGCTAAGTAGCTAGTGTTTTTATGGTATAGATTACTCTTATCAAATTCCCCCACACTTAGATCGTTGCTTGTCCTCAAGCAAAACACTTTAAAGCAGAGAAACAAGAGAAGAGAAGAAAAGAGAACATAAGCAAGAGAAAAATAAGCAGACATAAAAACAGAAGAAAAGAAAACAGGAAAAACAAAAGTGGCAATCAACAATTGAACTTTAGCTTAGAAAATAGATTAGTCTACACAAAATACAAAGTTTAAGATAAGGGATGAATACCCCCACACTTAGCATGCAACTAAATCTCAAAAACATATCAAGACAATAGTTTAGAACTAGTTTGCAATAACTATTTCAGAGATGAAACCAACTTCCTTACCAAGGATGCCACTCCATTCACTCAAAGTGTTTGGGGTAAGTTTTTGTGAAATCACTCCTCAGCTACACACAGGAAACATAAGTCCATAGGCTTGATTAAGAATCCTATCTCCACCACTTAAAATAATGATCACCAATACAGTCAAAAGGTCTTTTCATGGGTTGTAATGTTGGCTTAGGGTTGGGTAGGTCAAATGAAAGGCTTTTTTATGTGTGAACTGATTTTACTAAGCAGCAATAATGTAATCATAGCAGAAAATATGGTTACCAACTTGCATAGATAGAAATTGAAGTGCAACCTTAAGGAGTAATAGTTAATAGTAAGAGCAATCATCCAATAGTAGGGATGATCATTCCAGCAAGAAGATTTCAAGCAACTACTCATAGCACTTTTAAGAGATCATGAAGTTTTGGGTCACTGTTTCAACATTTAAGAGATTGGTATTTTATTTCAGAAGCTGAGTAAGTTTCTTTTTCTTTCTATTTCTCTTTTTTTTTTCTTTTCTTCTTTATCATATTTCTTTCTAATTTTGTTTAAGGACTGGAATTCTTTTGGAATAAAGCTCAATGAGATTTTCCTTGAGAGAACAAGTCAGTGACCAATTAGAAACTTAGTTTTTGCTATTTGAGAAGTGTTTGGTAAAATCAAGGGTAGAAAAGAGTAAAACTAAAAAGGTTATTGGTTTAAATTGTTGTATGTGTTATGAAAGAAACAAGTTAAGGTTTAAAGGGGCTAACTAGGGGATACTCATGTAAGGGTGACTTTTTGGTTAAAGAAGTGTAATCCTAGTGCCTTAATCATTTTGTGCAGTGATTAGTAATGTGGTCTCAATAAGTATCTCCTAATCAAGTTCTAGCCTTAATCTATTGTGAAAGCCCTCTTACAAAGAAATTGGTCAATTTGTTTAAGAGGATAGATTGCTTTCAGAAAAAGGATGATTTGGAAGTTAAGTACTTAATGTATCAAAAGAGATTTGAATTTTAGATCATAGATACAGAGAAGTAAGATTTCATGATTGTTATTTATCAAGTTTAGGCTCAAATCCTCACTACAAGTTGGGTAAAATTTTAGTTACTTAATCTAGCCTTAATTATTGAAAAAAGTTCCAAATTGTGGTGTATCATGCTTTATTAATTCTGTGAATATGCTAATGTAGGGTTACCATGTCTAATCAGATCCTAAGTATTTTATCTAGACTAATTCGTTCCAAGGGTTAGTCTCTATTGCCAATTGCTGAAACATCAAACATACTTGAAAAAGCTAAAATATTACAAAGTTTTAAAAGAGAAGTGAAGCTATTTAAAAAAATGGTTGAAAGCAGAACATAGAAGAGATCACAAAGAAAAACACAAATAAGAACAACTTTCACTTGAAATTCAGGCAGTCAATCAAAGCTGGGCAAATCATAAGAAATAATCTAACTAGGGCAAACATAGCAACATACCAAAAAGGTATGCAAAATTCTAAATAACCCTCCCCCACACTTACCAGATGCTTTGTCCCCAAAGCAACAACAAAATAAGTAAAACATAGCAGCAGGGGCAAGTGTGTAAGGGGTATACCTTTCAAAGGATAAACATAAATTGAAATGAGAAAAGTTCAGGAAGTTAACTCAATGGGTTTAGGAGCAATTGGTTATATCACCTCATCTGGAACTTCCTTACCGTCACTGGGGTCTTCCTTATTTATTGAGTCAGAGAATATAGGGTCATTGAGCCTAGCTTGAAGCTCATTAGTGGGTGTGCTTTTGACAATGTCAGGGAAAGAGCACAAAGCATCATCTTCTAGTCTCCTTACCCTTCTCTCCATTTCATCCTTCCAAGTGTGGTAAGCGTTTCTTTCCTCCAATAACCCCTTAATTGTTATCCATATGTCTTTCATTGATGATCCAGCACATATTTCCAAGAAAGGCACCTTGTCCACCTCAGTTAGTCTTTTCCCCAGACTGGAGACTGAAATTTTGGTGGTTAGCTTTCTCTTCTTTGAGGCAGCAGTGCTTGTTCCCTCTTCCTTCATCTTTCTCTTATTTTTCTTTACTTCAAATTCTAGTGTAATATGCCATAAATACCACTGATTTCCTACCTTCTTGCAGATATCAAAATTGTTCATGTTGTTAAATTCTATAGGCTCAGGACAGCAAACCAGAAAATGGTGTGACCATACTCTTTGCAATCTTGGTGACATAAGAACCTACCAAGGTAGACTTGTTAGTCTTCTTAGGTAATCCCAGGAGAAATTTTGCCAGAAAACTCCCCACATTCACCTTCTCTCTTCTTTGCATGCAATACAGGGCAAACAAATCATCTTCAGAAATGTTAGACTGGTTAGACCTACTGAATATGGTATTGGCCATAAATTTGTGAACAATCTTATGCTTGTACTCTTTGAGGTGGATTGTACTGTTGTCCTTGAAGTTAGATTTTCCCGTGAGTTCCTTTTAGAAGGCATCCTTATCAAAATCCTCCAGAATTGATCTGTGAGCATCCTTGTAATCTTCAGTCAACAATATATCTTTTGGAATCCCAAGATGTTTATTCATATCATCTATTGATAAACCCCCTTTTCACCTAAAAAGCCTGAATACATACTTTTCAGGATCATCAGATTTTTGCATAGAGGTATTTTCAGCGAAGATGATAAAGAATTCTAGGGTCAGTTCTCTGTAGGCGGGGTCTTCATTTACTGCAAATTCCTTAAAACCATCACCCTTGAGAAGTTCTAAAATCAATTTTTCTAGCCCTAGGCTTTTGAGAGAGTCCTAGTTGAAGGCGTGAGAAGGGATGATTTCTCGATCTTTGAAGGCCAAGTAGCGCTCTTCCTCATATTAGCCCCTAGCTTCTCCCATCATCTGAAGGACGTGATCTGGAATGAGTTTGATAGGCTTATCAGAACCTGACATGGAAATCAGAGTGGTGGATCCCGCTCGTTTAGAAGTCGAAGCTTTCTATTTACGTGTGGAAACCATGGTTGAAGGAGAGGGGCTTTTGCAGTGAGAAAGAGGGAGGGGTTGAAGAAGATGAACAATGGTGAGGAGTTGAGAGAGTTCAAATCAGGAAGTGAGAGAAAGTGTGAAGTTGGAAGGTGAACTTTTGGAATCCTTCTCAAAGCCGTCACTTTTAGAGGCGATTAACTTGGACAATTTTAATTAATTAAAAATCAGATCAAAGGTCCAATAGAATTGCATGCATGCCTAAAGTGGAAAAGGTAATGATGATATTTGTCTTCCGAATGCAATTCTTCTACATGTGACACGCAACCTACAAGCATGTTGAGGAATTGTTAAAACAAATTTTTAAATTAATGAAAAAACTCCTTTGGAGAATGAACATAATTTTTAGTGGAAAGAGAATGGATGGGGCAAACATTTTGGGGCAAGCATTCAGAAAATTGTATCCTCTTTAAAATACTAGCTTGCCCTTAGAGTAAAAAATGATTAACTTGAAAAGAGGGTGGTGCAAAAAGAGTTACTAAAGTATGAGGAAAAACAAAAAGGAAATAGATGAGTCACTTGATTGTTGCATCTCCATACTTTGTTCATTGAATCCTGCCAAAACACAAAATGAAAACATTGAATAGGATATAAATAGAAAAGACAAAAGAAAAAGAAAATAATATGTACAAAAGTTTAGAGTGTGAGCTTTTTGGCTCAACATTTTGCTCCAATTGGTGTTTGGAGCGGACACAAGTGCTTGCATGGTTGTGCTAGGGTGATTGTAGTTGCTGAATTTGAGCAACTACTACTTGGTCATTGGATAGATAAGGCTTCAGTCTTTGACCATTGACCTTAAATGGTTGCCCTTTATGACTGCTTAGTTCCACTGCTACATGCGGGGTAACCTTGTGGATTCTGTAAGGACCAGTCCAACTGGATTTTAATTTTCCAGGAAATAACCTCAACCTAGATCCATAAAGTAGCACTTGTCGTCCAGGTTGAAAGTACTTCCTTTGGATCCTTAGATCATGCCATTTCTTGGTTTTCTCTTTGTAATTCAGGGCATTCTCATAGCTAAACAGCCAAAATTCCTCTAGCTCATTAAGTTGGAGCCTTCTTTGTTCACCTACTGCATTCCTGTCAAAATTAAGTAATGTGAGTGCCCATTATGCTTTGAATTCTCTCTCAACAGGTAAATGGAAATCTTTTCCATAGAGCAATCTAAATGGGGACATTCCTATGGGTGTCTTATATGCAGTTCTATAAGCCCATAAAGCATTGTCAAGTTTGTTTGCCCAATCCTTCCTAGAATTGCTAACAATTTTCTCAAGGATTCTTTTGATTTCCCTATTTGAAATTTCAGCTTGCCCACTTATTTGTGGGTGATAGGGAGTGGAAATTCTATATGTAACCCTATATTTGTTAAGTAACTTTTCAAATTGACTGTTGCAAAAATGTGTGCCTTGGTCAATTATGATTGCTCTAGGTACTCCAAAACGAGTAAAAAGCTTTTTGCTTCTACCCATTCACTGACATAATCAATAGCTAACAGTATGTATTTGTTACCAAGTAAGCTTGGGAATGGTCCCATGAAGTCAATGCCCCAAACATCAAAGATTTCATATACTATTACGTTATTTAGAGGCATAGCATTTTTGGAAGAGATGTTACCTGTCCTTAAACACTCATTACACTCAATAACAAACCTTTGGCAATCCTTAAAGATTTTTGGCCAATAAAAGCCACTTTCGAGAACTTTTTCTACGGTCATGCTTACTCCAAAATGTCCACCAGCTTCTTTGATATGACAAATTATTATGATTGCTTGGGTTTCTTCCTCAGGAACACATCTCCTTATGATTTTATCTGCACAAAGTTTAAAGAGAAATGGTTCCTCCCAAAAATAGTATTTAAGGTCAGCAGAGAAATTTTTCTTTTATGGATAAGATAAATGAACAGGTTTAATACCACATGCAAGGTAATTAGCACAATCAGCAAACCAAAGGAAAGATCCCATTGAGAAAAGTTGTTCATCAGGAAATGAGTCAGTGATTTTGTGGTTGCTCCACGTGATTGCCCTCAGGAATTCTTGATAAGTGATAAGCTACAACATTTTCTGAGCCTTTCTTGTCTTGGGTCTCCAAATCAAGCTCTTGTAAGAGGAGTAACCATCTGATTAGCCTTGGTTTTGCATCTTTCTTTCTTAGCAAGTATTTTAGGGCTGTATGATCTATGAAGACAGTAACTTTTGACAAGACCAAGTAGGATCTGAATTTGTCCAATGCATATACTATAGCAAGCAATTCCTTTTCAATGATAGTGTAGTTTTGCTGAGTTTCAGTTAAGGTTTTGCTTGTGTAATAGATTGTATGAAAATGCTTGTTAATTCTTTGGCCCAAGACTGCTCCAATGCAAGTATCACTCACGTCACACATTAGCTCGAATGGTTGCTCCCAATTTGGGGCAACCAAAATAGGTGCATTGACAAGCTTTCTTAAGCTCATTAAAGGCTTTTAAGCAATTTTCGTCAAATTTGAACTCAGTGTCCTTGTGGAGTAGTGTAGTCAAAGGTTGCGCCATCTTTGAGAAATCCTGGATGAATCTTCTATAGAATCCAGTATGCCCAAGAAAGCTTCTGACTTCCTTGAATGATTTTGGGGGAGTGAGCGTCTCAATTTCTCAACTTTGGCTTGATCAACTTCAATGCCTTTTTCTGAAATTTTATGGCCAAGAACTATGCCCTCATTGACCATAAAGTGGCACTTTTCCTAACTCAAGACCAAGTTGGTTTCCTTGCATCGAAGTAAAACAACTTTGAGGTTACTCAAACAGGACTGAAAGGTTGCCCCATAGACTGAAAAGTCATCCATGAAAATTTCAACCATTTTCTCCACCATGTCATGGAAGATAGACATCATGCACCTATGAAAAGTGGCCGGTGCATTGCAAAGTCCAAATGGCATTCTTCTATAGGAAAAAACACCATAGGGGCAAGTAAAGGCTGTCTTGTCTTGATCCAATGGATGGATTACAATTTGATTGTACCCTGAATATACATTAAGAAAACAATAAAACTTGTATCCAGCCAATCTCTCCAACATTTGATCAATGAAAGGAAGTAGGAAATGATCCTTTATGGTCGCATCATTGAGTTTGCGATAATCAATGCAAACCCTCCATCCAGTCACTGTTCTTGTTGGAATGAGCTCATTCTTTTCATTTTGCACCACTATTATCCCTCCCTTCTTTGGCACCACTTGGACTGGACTGGTCCAAACACTGTCCGAGATAGGATAAATGATTCTAGTATCAAGTAGCTTGATCACCTCTTTCCTGACCACCTCTTTCATGTTGGGATTAAGTCTCCTCTGTGGTTTCACCACTGACTTATGGTTATCCTCCATCAAAATCATGTGAACACAAATGGATGCACTTATCTCCTTGATGTCTGCAATTGTCCATGCCAATGCCTTTTTGTTCTCCTTCAACATCTCAATTAATTGAGCATTTTGGTTTTGGGTAAGTTTGGAGGAGATTATCACTGGTAGCTTGCTGGGGGGCTCAAGGAATGAATACTCTAGATGAGGAGGTAAGGGTTTCAATTCAAGCTTTGGAGGTTCTTCAAGGGATGTTTTAAGGGTCAAATTTGGTGTGTAGTTTAAAGTTTTAGCATGAGGCTTTCTGTATTGGGTTTGAGATTTGAGTGATTGTTCCATTAACTGTTCTGGTTATTCCTCTGCTGAGTGTGGTTGCTCCTGCATAGTTTCTTTAGGGGTAATCTCTTCTAGTTGCTCTAGCATAACTTCTGCTTCTACTTTTTGACCAATCTCCTGCAAAATGAAGGGATTTAAGTGAAAATCTGTGGTGTCTAAGAAATAACATTGATCATCAAAAGAAGAAGGTTGTTTCATTACTTCATTCATTTTAAATTTCACTTCTTCATCATGCACTTTCAAAATCAGTTTACCATTATGCACATCAATGAAAGCTCTTCTAGTAGCAAGGAATGGTCTACCTAGAATGATAGGAACATGAAAATGTTCATCCATATCAATGATAATGAAGTCAACAAGCAAAATAACCTTCCCAACATTCACTAAAACATCTTCAAGTTGTATAGATACTTTGGTTGGTTATGGTTCTCCTAAGCCTATTTGCTTATAAATGTAATATGGCATCAGATTTATGCTTGCTCCTAGGTCACAAAATGCATTATTAATATTCAAGTTACCAATAGAACAAGGAATATAAAACTCCTTAGATCTTTTATATTCTTAAGCAAAGGTTGCCTACTTTGGAGAATGGAGGAGCAATCTCTATTTAGTTGCACCATGGCCACATTTTCCAGTTTCTTCTTATTTGCTAGCAAGTCCTTTAAAAAACTCACATACATAGGCATTTGTGCAATGACTTCTAAAAATTTATCAAACTGCCTAGCCATTTCATGTTGTTCTGCTCTTTGAGGGTAAGAAATCCTAGGCTGATAGGCTGGTACTGGCTATTTTTCAAGAATGGGCTCCTTTGGAGTGGTCATAGGTTGGTTTTGTTATGGTTACTCTGAATCTGCTTGTGGTTGCTCCAGGTTAGGTTGTGCTTGCTCCTCATCATTGGTACAGTCATTAATTTCTACTTGTTCTTCTCGTGATTGCATATCCTTCTTAACTGCACTTTTATTACTAGTAACCATTGGGTTAGAAATTTCACAATTCTTACCACTACTCAAGGTCACAACTTTGCATTCCTCTCTTAGGTTAGGCTCTGTATTGCTAGGCATGACTCCTTTGTTTTTAGGAGTGACAATGGTGATGAGTTGCTGGAATTGTGTTTCCAATCATCTCCTTCATTTCCTCCATTTCTAATTTCTTTGGTTGTTGAGGTGGTCTTGCTTGCTGCATATTCTATTGTGGTTGTTGAGGAAAACTATTTTGTGGTTGCTGGTAGGGAACCTACTTGTTTTGGTTGCTCCAGGAGAAATTTGGATGGTTGCACCAACCTGGATTGTAAGTGTTGGAAAATGGGTTGTTCCTCTAGTTGTTCCCAGTATAATCAAACTATTCTTGAGTGAAAGGGGTATCACAATAAATATTTCTATGGTTGCCACCACAAAAATCACAAACTGCTTGCGTATTCGAGATTGCCGAGATATTTTGCTTGGCAAGTTGCTTCAAAATTAGATCCATCTTCTTGAAGAGCTTTGAGACAGATTCTAACTCCTTTAGCTTACTTCTTTCTTCCCTGACTGAGTTCCATTTGTAGCTGGTGTTAACCAACCTCTCAATGAGTTCATAAAGTTCTTTGGGGGCAAGGTCTTCAGGGTCACCATTTACTGTTGATTCAATCTGGATTTTATGTTGATCAGGCAATCCATTACAGAAATTTTGTATTTGCATCCAGAGTGGAATTTGATGATTTGGCACTTTTCTTAGTAGCTCTTTATATCTTTCCCATGCTTCGATAAGTGATTCTTCTGGTTGCTGTAGGAAATGAGTCACCTCATTTCTGAGTTTGTTTACTTGCCTTGGGGGAAAGTATTTTGTGAGAAAAGCTTGTGCCATCTGATCCCAAGTTCTTATGGATCCAGGCTGAAGATTTTTCATCCAATTTTTAGATTTATCCCTTAAAGAGAAAAGGAAAATCTTGAGTCTGATGACATCATCTGAGATTGCTCTATTTGTGCAAAAGGTATCACACATAATGATAAATTCTTCGATGTGAGAGTTAGGATCTTCTCCTGACAGTCCTTCAAATTGAACAATTGCTTGGAGCATTTGGATCATGAAGGATTTGATCTCAAAGAGGTTGTTCCCCTCATTAGGTATCATAATGGAAGATGAGTGTCCCTTTGTTAAAGGTCTACTGTACTCTCTGAGTGTTTGCCTTAGTGGGGGCAAGTTAATCTCGCCTTCTCCTTATAAGGGTCCATTGCCATTTGGAGGATTGGTTGCATCAGCCATTCTTTGTTGTCTGCTCCTTCTTCTGGCTGCTCAACTTAATCTACGGCAAGTCCTTTCAATTTCTGGATCTACCAGGACTATGGGGCGACCAGCTCTACGCATACAACGATGATTGCACCGAATAGACTAGTTCCTTTAAAATGGCAACAAATGGATTAAACGCACCAATTTACACACAAAATTTAAATATTTCACACGTTCCTCCCCGGCAACGGTGCCAAAAACTTATTGGTTGCCTAAATGATCTAGTAAGTGCACTAAGTCGTGGTTTGTAGTACGGGGCAAGCACAAGGTCGTATTCCTCAGGGAGCAAAGGAAATAATTTAAACTAAGAGGTAAACTAGTGAGTTTAAATACTAAACAAGTTAATTTGAGTAAAGTTCTGAAAAGTGAAGTGATAGTAGAAAGTAAAGTGATTGCTTTGAATGATTGCTCCTAACAATATTATAATGGGGCAAGCATAGCCAACAAGCAGTCAAGCATGGTTATTCACTCCCTTCTTTCATCTTAACATATTTTTAGCATTTTGATCTAGGTTTCTTATTCCACATGTACCAAACATGGCTTTCTCCTTGTGTTTAGTTTCTTTAAATGTTAACTTATAGGTTTCCCTTCGCAAGTATCCCCTTTAAGCATTATGAATAGACAAGCATTCTAATTATATAGAAACCCCTATCACTATCCAGCCACCTCTCGGTTCATTAGGATAAGTGTGTCTTATATTTTAGTCCGTGTTACGATTCTCCATCCCGGTTCTTCTTGTTACACTAGGCATAAGTTGATCAGACTTATGAGTTATTTAGCACAAATGTAAGACAATCAATTATAATTAAAGTTAAGAGTGAAAGAATAGGAGCGGTCATACCATGTTAGCCTCTCATGGTTGTTGGCCGTGCTTGCATCGACTTTAGTTGTTCATAACAATAACAAGGATAGAACTCACTGAATTTCTAGAAATGATGAACATGATCTAAATAGATATTCAAATAGTTTTCACAAATAGAAGTTGTGAAAAGTAACCAATCAAAAGTATGCCCCGTATGTGAGACTTAGTTCTTAATATATAGTGGCAAGTGGACCTTTCTAGAGGTGCAACTTGCCCAAAATGATGATAAGTTCAGGCTTTCATCCAATCAAAATAGTTCCAAAAGGTTGAAGCTTGCAAGTTATGTACACCACTTGCTTAAACTTGATTAGAAAAGGACAAAATGCACTGCCCACAAGTGGGAGGTCTTCCACCTCTTTAAGTAAGGCATCTTTCTAGAAGTTCTTATATTTCTGGCTCCTCCTCCCCTTTTCCTTGGGTTTGGGCTTCTTCCTCAAGGTCCGGTCCAATTTAATGCTCGCTTTGCTCAATCTCGTGTTTTCCCTACTACGCTTCGTGCTTTCCATGCTCCGCATGCTTGCTCCGTCCAGTTTCCACTTCATGTGATGCTAGCACAAGTGTTTCTAAAGGATTCCTAGGGACCTTCTTGCCCTTCACCTCGACAGGTTCTTCCTCACCCGAGAATTTTCTATTTAACTCTAGCCCCTATCATGCGACATGACTGAACTTTGGACTTCCTAGCACCTGGGCGATACCCCAAACTGAATCTAAATGGCCGTGGTACATGTATGATGGGTTAAGGCATGCCTTGAAGATTCTTCCCAAGCCCCTTTCCTCTCATGAAACCCTATTTCATCATGATTCTCTCAACCTTAAAAGATATGAATCCCCTAATTGAACACATTGTATCCTTATGAGTGATAGCCACCCTAGATTCCTTCTCCTCAGCTTCCATAGCTGCTATAATAGATGGTTCATCGGCTTCAATGGTCACTAGCTTGCCATTGTGGATGAGATTGACTTTCTGATGGACTGTGGAAGGGACGACCCCCAATGCATGGAGCCAAGGATGACCCAATAATAATGAGTAAGTCCCGGGGATGTTAAGGATAGTGAATATGACTTTAGATTTCACTCCCCCAATTGTAAACTCAGCTTCAAAGACCCTAATAACACTTCTCTTCGTATCATCATATGCCCTTATAACAGCATTGGATTTGTCTAACATAGACTCATCTAGCCCCAAGTTAGGAAGGATCTTGGTAGGGCAGAGATTAAGGTCATCCACCATAACACGTGGGATAGAAAGATAAAAGATTTGCACCTTGATGAAGAGTGCCTTATTATGCTTGTTTCCTTTAACTAGGAGATCTGATTGATAGAACATAATGGGTTCAACTCCCCAATGACTGAAAACACCTTAACTAAGATAATGGAAGGTGTAGCCTCTATGCTTAATAATTTTTCTATCAAACCACTGTGATGATCTTCAGAAATAATGAGAAGTTTCCAAATGCTATACTTGGCAGGGGTAACTTGCAACTGCTGGATAAGAGGGGTGACCTTTGAATCTTTCTTTCTAGTACCAATCTAAGTTTGAGTCTTGATAGTGGGTGTAAAGGTCGGTCCTTGACTGACACTCGAGATGACCTGAATGTCAACATCCTTGCCCCTTCTCTTCTTGAGGAGGGCAATAGGAGCAATCCTTCCACTTCGGGTAACAAGTAACACCCCATTCTTCATATAGCTTCTCCTCTTAGGGGTTTTTACAACCAAAGTCAGTTCTTTGAGGTCATCATACTCTAATAAGTAAGCATCAATGTCAATCAGTTTCGGTTGGACCAATATAGTTTCCTCATCATAAGTGTCCCCTAATTTGTATGCATTAATGTTGATAGGGACATGTTCAATAGGTAACACTAGTACTGAGTGAACCACAGGGATTAGCTTGTATGATCATATTGAAGACATGATGAGAGGACAGCCCTAACTCAACAGCTGTAACTTGTCTTTCAAAATTTGGCAGGGGGTTATTCATGGTGCTTGGCTTAAGTTTGGGTTCTTAGATCTTCTTCTCCCAAATTAAGCCACGGATGGCCTCCAGTAAATCTCTACAAGTGTCGGTGTGATGACCCTCACTAACATGATAAGCATAGAATTGGTCCTTATCCTCAGGCTTGGGTGGAACATAGGTTTTAACACTTTGGAGAAGACCAAGTGCCCTCAGCTTAGTGAAGATGGCGGGGAGGCACGCCTTCCAAGGGGAAATAACACCTTCAATGGTACGGACTACAGAAACTTCTTCTTGTACTATTACAGCTTTAGGATCTAAACTAGACCTTGGCCTAGGTGCCTGGACTGGGGCTGATGGGCCATTCTTCTTGAACCAAGGTTTGGCCAGCGCATTCGTCTTTTTTAATTCCTCAATCCTTTCCTATTTTTTGGCCTTCTCAAAGACCTCCACATAGCTAGAGAAGTTATCCATACCAAGAACCTTACGATAGATGGGTAAGGCACCATCCATTAATTTCGCAATCATCTCGGGAGACTAAGACGATCCTTCAATATAACTTGGGTGGCCATCCACCTTTCAAAGTAGGGCTTGAATTTCTTATTGTGGGCCTGTTTGATAGCTTCCAAATTCTGTGTGGTAGTTTCGATGGTGGTGTAGAAGCCATACTGCTGAATGAAAGCCGTAGATAAGGCCTTCTAGTCTCTAGTTACTTAATCAGAAAAAGTGTTTTACCATTCAATAGCAGGGCCCTCCAAAGTGCAAGGAAATATATCGGCAAGAACCTTATTACTCAACTTCCTTATCCTTATTACCCTTTGATAGGTAGTAATGTGAGATTGAGGTGGACCAGTTCCCTTATACTTCGCTATGCTAGGCATACTAAAGTTTTTAGGGACCCAATCCTCCTCTATAGTGGCTTTAACTGACAGTGCTGGTGGCTGGATGCTGGGATTGGTGGCAAGTAATTTTGGAAAACAATGATCTAGAAGAACAAAGTCAAGTAATTATCCGGATCTAGTTTGAAGAAAACAAAAACTTAAGGAACAAAAACATGTAGTCTCCTTAATCCAAAATGGAAGCATCCGATCCAAAATAAGTCATCAGGACAGTCATTTAAGACTTCAAGTACCTAAGCACATAATGGAAGCATCCGGTTAAAGTTTGGAAAGGAAACAAACTTTGAACCGCTTAAGATTAGCATCCGAAAGATGACTAATTAAATAGCATCCAAATATATTAAGACCAAAGTCATCTGGAAGATAAAGTTAACAAGACAAAGGGAAAAGTTTCAAAAATACCTTTCCCTTCCCTTTTTAGTATAAGAGTCAAAGATCCTTTCCCCTTATGAAAGACAGCTAGCAAGCATTTCAAAAAAGGACAGAAAGACTGACATCAAAAAGAGAAAAGGTAACAACCTTTTCCACCAAGACCAATAAGAAAGGTACGTGGAGCTCACACATCGGACTACTGGTGTAAAAGTTGGTGAATTTCTAAAATACAAGGAAAACGATCACTGACATCTTTTTAGCCTCAATCCCAAGGATTCAAATAGGACAATTACTCAGTCTAACGGATTTATCAATGGCTCCGGAAGTGCCACATATTACCTAATCAACGATCAAGATTCAAATCAACACAACGGATACATTTATGATCCAATCTTATAAAAGGAAGCTTCACAAGTTGAGAAGGGCTGGTCGTTTTTGATAAAGCATACACAAGAGACCGCTATTTTAATCAGTAAAACAGTCCCCCCAAGAAATATATCATTCCAATTTAGTTTGTAAGAATTCTCAAGTGAGTTATAAACTTGAGGAATTCAAAAACAAAAACCTTGAGAAAACAAGTTGTAAAGATCTCATACTTGGGTGAGTATTGAGATTGGGATATAGCTTAGAGTTGGCGATTTAACTGGCATCTCCCTGTGGGACTTAGCTTATGTTTGGGTAGAAATCTAAGTAGTATATCCTACTAAAGCCAAGAGGACTGAGCTAGGAGTTAGTGCTTCTAGTGGTATATCCTACATCCGGAAGGGGTTACCATTTAGAGATAAATCGTAAGGCTTGATTCCTGCCAGTTGGAAAGGAATCCATTAGTGGAAAAGCTCGAAGGAAGGAAACTCTGGGGACTGGAGTAGGCGGGCTCGAACCAGGATAAAATCACTATGTTTGATTTCCTGACTCTTTACATTATTGCATAACATTTCATATTTGCATCATCCAGATCCATCATATCCCAAACATAATCAAACAAGCTACACAAGACTTTTTAAAATCTGTTTATTTCCGTGAAAAGGGTCATTCGCCCCCCTAACCTTATTTAGACCCTTACAAGGACCAACAAGTGATATCAGAGTAAGTGCTCATAAATAGAGGTCTAACAATCTCGAGCTAAAAGTCTATATTTTGATCTAAGAATCAAAATGGCTTTCCAAAACTCATTCTGGAGTGTATGTCTATTACCCATCCTCCACTCTTCACCGTTGAACACTACACATTTTGGAAGAACTGGATGAAGAATTTCATTCAGGCATATAGCATGATGGCATGGATAGCCATTGAAAATGGACCATATGATCCTACTCATGAAGTAAAGGGTATAACTACCCGCAAACCCTCAAATCTATGGGATCAAAATGACTATAAGAGATTGCATGAAAACGAAAATGCTATTAACATGCTTCATTGTGATCTTAGTGCAGCTGAGTTTAATACGATATCCGAATGTGAGGCTGCACAAGAGATTTGGCAAAAACTGGATGTGACCTATGAAGGAACAATCAAGGTCAAAGAAGCCAAAATTGATCTACTCCAGCAAAAGCTTGAAGCCTTCAAGATGGAGCCCAAAGAATCCATCAGCAGTATGATTACTAGATACAACAATCTAGTAAATGAAATGAAGAGGCTTGGGTAGGAGATCTCTAAAGTAGATATGGTTAAGAAAGTGCTCCAAAATCTCACCAAGGAGTGGGATAACAAAAAGACAGCCATTGAGGAGGCTCATGACTTGAACTTTTACAATTATGATGAGCTCATTGGCAATCTCCTAACTCAGGAGCTATCCTTGGAGAGATATAGCCAACAAGAGAAGAAGCCTGAAGAAAGAAAGAAAGCTATTACACTAAAGGCAGAGTCCTGTAGATTAGTTTCCTCCGGAGAAGAAAAGTAACTCAAGGAATCTCAATGCAACAAGGAATAAATGGCCATGCTAGCCAGACAATTCAATAAATTCCTGAAAAATAAAGATAAAAGGAACTCTAGAAGATATGATTCTAGAAGAATGGAGGAAAAGAAGTATCCAAAAAAAGATGTTGCCTGCTTTGAATATGGAGAAAAAGGCCATTTCAGAACCAGATGCCCCAAGCTCAAAAGAGAAAAGAAACACATGAAGAAGGCAATTGTGGGCACATAGAGCAATAGTGAGGAAAGTAGCAGTTCATCTTCAACAAAAGAAGAAGAAGAGACTGCTAACTATGCATTCATGGCATTGGCTGATCTGGAAGCAGAGCAATCTAGAAGAAATCCTTCTAAGCAAGACACTATTCAAATTAAAGAATCAAAATTAGAGACAGCTAGTACTGAGGTAAACTTTCACTCTAATTCTATTTCTAAGTTTGAACTTGCTAGAGCTTTATGGATTGTGATCAAGAATGTGAGGAAGAACACAAAAGCCATCAAATCCCTATGAAGACAGGCACTGGAGCTTGCTGAAGATGCTAAAGCATTGGCACAAGATGTTAATATAATAAGAGCCACAAAGCATATTGATATGGTTAAAGAAAACTTCCTAAGAAGCCAAGTCCAGATCTGAAGTACAAACTTAACTAGGTTAGATAGGGAGCTAACTCTAATGAAGGAGGCATCCTAAAGGACACCATATCCCTCACAAAGAAGAAGGAACCCAAGATAAACAACACAAAGAAATCTAAATCCTCCAGCTAAGAAGAACCCAGGATCTTCAAATCAAAAGGAGAGAAAAGTTTGGAAGCAACCTCAAGCATAGAGATACACAACTGGTAAAAAGGGTAAGGCTAAAGTAGTCTATAATGAGCAACCTATCAAGCAAAGAAAGAACCATAGAGCAGAGATTGCACCTCCAACCAGCTTTCGGACTCATACTGGATAGACAAGTATACAAGAAGCTGGATACATTGGAAATTATGGAAAGGAAGGTCTCAAGAACATCTAAAAGAACCATGAGCAGAACATACCCATCTCAGCGTATAGGTTTTATGGGGAAAACAATCATTTTACTAAATTATATAGACTGAAAATGGTTATTATGATGTTTATCCTTGGCTTGAAATGGCTGATAACCCGAGAGGACCCAAATTTGATTGGGTACCCAAACCCACTTTATCTATTTTGCAGGTATTCTTTAGATCCACAGTAGATCAAGATATATGGTACATTGATAGTGGATGCTCAAGGCACATGATTGGTGATGAGAAAGCCTTCATCACTCTAATCTAGAAGAAAGGTGGAAAAGTAAGATTTGGAGACAATTAAAAGGGACAGATCATTAGACATGGAACCATTTGATCTAAATTAAAGATAGAAGATGTCTCACTAGTTGATGGACTGAAATTTAACCTACTAAGTGTTGCTCAACTCTGTGATAAAGGGAGAAAAGTCACCTTTGACTCCGGAGGATTTTCAATCATTGATAGTCAGTCAAATCAACTCATTCTTAATGCATCTAGAGTAAATAATGTCTATTGTGTTAACATTAAAAATGGGAAAAAGAACATATGCTTGGTGTCTAAAGAAGAAGAATTATGGCTATGGCACCGGATGTTGGGACATGTAAGCATGAACCTCTAGTCCAAATTAACCAAAAAGTAATTGGTTGTGGGCTTGCCTAAGGTTGCTTTTGATAAGGATCACATATGCATTGCATGTCAATTAGGTAAGCAACATAGAAAAAGCTTCCCTTCCATCTCCTACATTCCCTTGAAGAGAGTTCTTGAACTCTTACACATTGATCTATTTGGTCTAATTAAACTAATGAGTTTAGGTAGAAGAGAATACACCATGGTCATTATGGATGATTATTCTCGCTATACCTGGGTCACTTTGCTAGCTAGCAAGGAAGAAGCATTTGACCACTTCTTAAAAATATTTATCCGGATAGAAGTAGAATAGGGCATAAGCATTGCATGCATCTGGAGTGATAATGGAGGAGAATTCAAAAATAGGCACTTTACTGAGATGGCTAGAACAATGCTAAGTGAGAATAGTTTGCCTAAATATTTCCAGGGTGAGGCCTGAGAGCACGAGATTTTAACAATCCTTCTCACAAAACTATGATGAGAGCTATATAATGCAATGTCTTTCAAATGTTGTCTATTAGAGGTGTTCTCACTACAACAGAGTTGAGTTTGGCCAAAGTCCGGAGACCTAGCCTTTCCTTAGGTACCTATACGGGTTTTGTTTGGTGGTACGGATCCATTGACAGACCCATATAGGTAGATTCCTTCCATATGTATGGAGGGGACCCCGTACGAGTCCCCTAGTACTCATAGGATGGGGCCCCACCCATACGCGTCCTTTGATTTCCTAATCAGCCTCTTTCGGAAGCTATCTCTTACCTTTTTAGGAAAAGGCAGGTCTTGAATGTGGTTTACTACATTTAGACCTGACTCTCACCCCATACATAGGGTCTTTTCCCCCTCATTTCAACACACATCTCATATGAAAATTATACTAAAACTCTAGCAATTTCTATAGATATAGAAAAGGTATAGTGGGGGTATAGGAGTTATAAAATAGGGAGAAAACCCTTCCTTTGAGGTTTTGTCCACATTTTATTCATTCCTAGCTTCTTTTATTAGGATTTAGGGGAGGTTCTATCCACAGAAACACTCACCTAAATAGTCCTATTTCACCATCTACTTTGGCTGGACTTGCTCAACAGTAAAGGGATCGCCTCAAAGTGGATTCATGCCGCAAAGGTAACGCTCCTGAGTTTCAAAGAGACTCATATCTCAGTTATTTTATTATTAGTATTATTATTATTCTCTATTTCTTCTATTATATATGATCTATTCATTTCTTGTTTTGGGTCTGGTCCTAACCGGTATGAGCCTTGTGCGCACTACATATCCTCTAGGATGGAAAATCGGTGTGCCATACTCACATGGAGGGAAATCCCTTTTATTTTATTTTTCTATGATTAATCTGTTAATCTGTATTAAATTGAACTGAGATTTAGCCTGGGTTCAGACAGGACTCGTACGGGTGCACCTTACCCGTACTGGTCCTCCTTGGTACCCATACGGGTCCTCCCCATCCGTACTAGTACCAGCCCCCAAGGCAGAGCCCACAATTCATTTTTAACTGATTAAAAATCAATCCAACTCACCATATGCCATGCGATCATTTTCACTAATAATCCAGTAAATCAACCCACAAAAGTTAAAATGTGTTTTCACAACAAAATACATTGAAGACTTGTCCTTTCTCTCCGATCCTAGAAGCCGATAATCACATTTTTCTCATTCAAATGTTGACTTATGATGTGTTATAAACTGTACGTGGATGCAGAGGAATTTATTTTCATTTTGGTTTATGACTTAGAACAAATGTATAGGTTCTCTTGCAATTTCCCCCATTTCTCCCCCGGTTGTAACTTTTATTCCCCATTTATTACTTGTGCTTTATTGTAATATGTAAATGCATGTAACAAGTGTGAAAGAGTGTAGAAAAAGGATTTTTGTGATAATTCCCTAAATGATGAAAACTAAAAATGGTTTTACATGGTGAATATAATTTTGAATCAACTAAATGAGAAATAAGTGACTCATCCAATACCCGAATCTCTGATCCAATAGGTATGAGTCTCCCGCCCAGAGGGAACCTTACCAAAACTCTTTCCCAAGTAGAAAACTTGGGTGGCGACTCTATTAATTGTATCGAGATTTGAGTCTCGATTATTTTATTCATTAAAATTGGCTTATTGTCCAAACTTTAACTAAAAATGTTTTGTCACGCCTAAATCCAACAAAACCCCAGTGGGCCCCGTCTCTCACATAGGCTCCAAGGGAGACCCACCCATCATCGACACCTCATAATGGCGACTATGCTGGGGACATAATCTTTTTAACTTGCAAAATGTTGGTCTATTTTAAAACCTTAAAAGATTAAGATGAGCACTAAAAATCATTTACTTGATTCAACCCATTTTCTTTTTCATCATTTTGGAAAATTATCAAACTCTGTCTTCTCATCTCCTTCTCTCTTTAGCTAGATGCACTCTTCTTTTAGCGCTAGGTTATGGTGCCCTATTATTTTCTTGACACTCTCAAAGGTGTTTCCTATGATCGCTAGGATTATTGGGGACACCTTAGTGGGTGGAGCACTCATTGCCATCTCCCTCCAAAAGAGGCTTGATGCGATGGGAACCTTCTACATGAACTTCCGATATGTCCATACACCATTCTTATCGAAAGCCTTAGAATTTTACCTTCTAGGTTGCCATCTCCCTCCAAAAGAGGCTTGATGCGATGGGAACCTTCTACATGAACTTCCGATATGTCCATACACCATTCTTATCGAAAGCCTTAGAATTTTACCTTCTAGGTACCCTGATTTCTTTGTGAGATTAGACTAAGGAAGAATACCCTCAGACTTAGTAGGAGAAATAAGGACGGAATTGATCGCTTCACATGTGTTGTGTTACGTGCCATTGTGATTAACCCCACCATGCATCGTTGTAATTTATGCATGGATACCACATCCCATGCATGTACAGGTCTCTTGGTTATCACCTTAGCCAAAACTAAACCTCAAAGGGAAAAAGCTTGGTGATAATCTCAAGTCCATTTGACTCGCATTTCAGCTCCTCCAGTTCAACACCATCACTATCTATAGGTATTTCATCCATCAGTCAATTTAGTTCGCTTAATCTTTCTGCCTATAATCCTGAGGAGATGTCTGACATCTTGACTCTAGATGGCCAGATTGATGTTAAGGTTCAGAATGTTGCTATCGAGGAGGAGGCAAATGCATCAAGGACCAAGGTTAGGTTAGAGACCGCAAATGCCGTCTCACAGTACTTAGGAAGTGATTAGTTCTTGGGCCGAATGAATGATAAGATGTTATCCGCCATCAGGGCAATCATGCCGTGGAGAGAATGGCCAATGCTCCTCATAGCACGCCTGCTAGTGCTCTAGTAGTGAATGTTGTGATCAGTGAATAAGTATCGGGAGTTACACATAATCCATTCACCCAGATTCAGTTGCTACCTATATGGACTCATGGGGATTCTTCCAGTCAGTTGGGTTCTGTGGATCCATTCAGTTTAGTTGGCTTGCCATTTCAATTAGTGGGTACAATAGTTCCTCTAGTTGTTAGTCAGTTTTCTCAGCCTAGTCAAGGGTTTGTACCACCACCATTTTAGTTCGGGGCATCTGGTCCGATCCTAAATTTTATGGTCACACCTAAGGGGATGACCTTTCCTCAATCAACAAGTTTACCCTTGGGTGTGATTATTCAATCAAAAGGATCATCTTTATCCTCAGAATTGTGTGACCTACTTTAGAAATTGCTTGCTGCTAATCCTGGCTCCCAACCATTATGACTACCCATCCACGCAGCTAGAGAGGAGGATTGGGTCCCTGAAAACTTTAGTATACCTAGCATAGCGAAGTATAATGGAACTCGTCCACCTCAATCTTATATCACCACCTATCAAAGGGTTATAAGAATCAAAAAGTTAAGTGATAAGGTCCTAGCAAAAATGTTACCTTGCACCCTAGAAGGTCCTACTATTGAGTGGTACAACACTCTATCAGATGAAGTGACCGAAAATTGGAAAGCTTTATCGAAGGCTTTTGTTGAGCCGTATGGTTTCAACGCCACCATTAAGACTACCATAAAGAATTTGGAGGCTATCAAGCAGGCCCCCAATAAGAAGTTCAAACCCTACTTCGAAAGGTGGATGGTCGCTCAAGTTCTATTGAAGGATAGGCTAAGTCTCCCAGAGATGATCGAAAAATTAATGGATGGTGCCCTACCTTCTTATCAAAAGGTTCTTGATATGGATAAATTCTTTAGCTACATCGAGGTCTTTGAGAAAGCTAAGAAGTGGGAAAGAATCGAGGAATTGGAGAAGGCAAGTGTTCCGGCCAAACCTTGGTTCAAAAAAGAATGACCCTTCAGCCCCAGGCCAGGCTTCTAAGCTAAAGTCTGGCTCTGATCCTAAAGCAGCGGTAGTATAAGAAGAAGTAGCTACGGTCCGCTCCATTGAAGATGATATTTGCCCCTGGAAAGCATCTTTGCCTGCCATCTTCACTAAGTTAAGGCACTTGGCATTCTTCAGAGTATCAAGTCCTATGTCCCACCCAAACCTGAAGATAGGGATCAGTTTTGTGCTTACCATGTCAGCAAGGGGCATTGTACTAGTGCCTGTAGGGATTTACTCGAGGCTATTTGCAGTTTGATTAAGGAAAAAAAGATTCAGGAACCCGAGCTTAAACCCAATACCATGAATAACCCCCAGCCAAATTTTGAGAAATAGGTTGCAGCTGTTAAATCAGGCTTACCCTCCTATCATGTCTTTAGCATGATCTCGCAAGCTAATTACATGGTTCACTCGGTAGTGGCCTTGCTTGATCAACCAGTCCCCATGGACATCGATGCATTTGAGTTAGAAGGAGTTCATGATGAGGAAGCTATGTTGGTTCAAACAGGACCAATTAATATCAATGCTTATAAATTAGAAAATGATCAGCTCAAAGAACTGGCCTTGTTGGTGGAAGCTTCTGAAAGGAAAAGTTATATGCAAAATGGAGTGTTGCATGTCAATCAAAGTGGAAGGATCCCTCCTGATCCTCTCCCAAAAAGAAGAAGGGGCAGGGATGTACATATCCAAGTCATTCCAAGTGTCAATCAAGCTCCAATCTTTACACCTGCTTCAATCGGCAATGAAGAGCAAAGGTCACCCCTCTCATCCAACAATTGCAAGTTACCCCTTTTAAGTACAGTATTTGGCAGATCCTCATTGACTCTAAAGACCATTGCAAGGGTGTGAGAGAAAGGTTGTTAAGCATGGAAGCTACGCCATCTACTAATCTTGTTAAAGTGTTTTCAGTAATCGGGGGATCTCTTCCTAATTAGATTGAGCCCATTAAGTTCTATCCGTCAGATCTCCCAGCTGAGGGGAATAAGCATAACAAAGCACTTTTCATTAGGGTGTAAATCTTTGATCATTCTATCCCATGTGTTATGATGGATGATGGTTCCGCCCTTAATCTCTATCCTGCCAAGATCCTTCCTCACTTAGGGTTGGATGAATCCATGTTGGAAAAATCCAATACGATTATAAGGGCATATAACGATACAAAGAGGAGTGTCATTGGGGTCTTCAAAGCTGAAGTTACAGTTTAGGGGGGGTAAAGTCCAAGGTCTTATTCACTATTCTCGATATTCCCATCACCTACTCATTACTATTGGGTCGACCTTGGCTCCATGCATTAGGGGTTGTCCCTTCTATAGTCCACCAGAAAGTCAAACTCATGCATAAGGGTAAGCTAGTAACCATTGATGTAGACAAACCGTCTGTCATAGCGGCTATGGAAGCCACGGAGAAGGAATCTAAGGTGGTTATAGCTCACCAAGGTATGAATTTTTTGGTTAAGGGGGTACATATCACTTAAAATTGACAAGATTATGATGAAGTAGGGTTATCTGAAGGGTAACGGACTCAGAAAGAATCTACAGGGAATGCTGGAACCCCTCTTACCTTTTACATGGCCATAAAAACTTGGTTTAGGGAATTGCCTAGGTGCTAAAAAGTACAAGCCTCAGTACTACCTCATGATAGGAGCTGGAGTTAAAAGGGAATTCACGGGTGAAGAGGAACCTATCGAAGTAAGTGGCAAGAAGGTTCTTGGTTTTGAGATCTTCAATGATGAATATGATTTCAAGAAAGGCTACCTGATTAAAACCTCAATTTTTGTGGAAGTATGTAGGAATGCTCAAGAAGAAGAAATGAATGAGGCAATCGAGTCAATCACCAAAGCACTAGTGGTACTTATGAGGAAGAATTAGAAAAGAAATGAGAAAAGAAATCCCATCAGAAAGGCTGTCAAGAACTTAACAAGAACAGTGGCTGAAGAAACACATACATACTTGCACACCGGGGCTACTAGTTTGTCTATCAATCAACAAGGCCCTCCACCTGTGGAGGATGATTCAAATGATGTAATTTTTAATATTGCAAACACTTTTGGTGCAAACAATGTCGCTTATAAGGCATATCATGAATAAGTTATAGCATCAGTATCTTTATTTTTAACATGTCATGAATAAATTGATGCACCAATCATTCACATTCGACTCGAGTATTTCATTCTAATGATGTCATGCACTCATAACAACAACATTCTTAAAATATCATCATATTCATTAATGATGTTGACTTTGAGTATAACGCAACGGTATAAACATCCAATGATTAAAACCTATCATCAAAAGAGAGACAATAAAAGGTGCTTAGTAAACATGATAACGATTAGCCTAGGTCCTTCTTTCTTCATAAAGGGGAAAAGGGTATAAGAGCACACATCATCAAGAAAGAAGACTAAGAAGACTCATAAAAGCACCAGTAATAGGCTAACTCTGGTCATGAAAAATGGGAAGAGCATCTTGAGTCACAAAATAATTCCTACAGAAGCTCTGATCATTAGTGAATCAAGAAGATTTTATCCAAGACAATAGCTACCAATAGAGACTGGGCTGATAAACTTCCATTTGCAGTTTAGGGGTATAGAACCAATGTAAGAACTCCCACCGATCAAACACTTTTCTCCCTAGTATATGGAATGGAAGTTGTGTTACCAGTTGAAACAGAAGTAAGATCTCTAAGTGTGGCACTCGAAGCTCAGCTAAAAGAATCATATTGGGAAAGAGCCAGGTATGAACAGTTAAATACAATAGATGAAAAGTGGCTCAAGGCACTTCACCATCTATAAATGTACCAGCAGTGCATGGCTCGAGCTTACAACAACAGAATCAAATACCCAAAACAACGTCTCAAAGCGGGTGATCTAGTCCTCAAGCAGCTACGCCATGTCAACACTGACGCTAGGGGTAAGTTCAGGCCTAATTAGGAAGGACCATTCATCAGGGAAGAAAGTCCTTAGTAAAGTAGGAATCAAGCTTATGGACATGGATTGAAACGAGTTCATGAATCTAGTAAATCAAGATAGGCTTAAGCATTTTCATATCTAGGTCAAAAGAATTAAATCATAAAAAAGCAGCACTAAGAATAAAAGAAATAAAGAATAAAACACTCGGCGAGTGGTCCTCTACTTCTCGGGCAAAAATTAGGGTGCAGCCCGCTGATTAGTATCCCACAAAAAAATTATGGCACTCCAGCGCAATAAAGCCTGCTAAGCTGAAAACCCAAAAAGGGCAGCTTAGGCAAAAGTTAGGGCATCAAGCAAAAAATGTTAGTTGCTTTCTGGAATATCTGTAAAAGACCAGTAGGCAGTAGGTGTTAACCACTAGAAATTATTACAGTTGCCTATGTACTCAAATTAATCTCATCAATGAACGTTATGATTTTGCTAAGAATCTTGGTCTTATGAATGCATGCATGTCTTTAGGTGAAATAATCGTTGGTATGTGAACATCAATTTTTTCTCTATGTGTTATGCATCATTGTATTCATCTTTACCGCACATTTGCAATATTTAGAAAAGCCTTCTGGATTGAAATCCATAAAGGGCTGTTCAGGCAAAAGTTAAGGCAAAAAGAAAGGTCTGTTGGATTGATCCGTCATGGACAATTCAGGCAAAAATTAAGATAGTCTGCTGGATTGAAAACCCGAATGGGCGGTTCAGGCAAAAGTTAAGGCAGAACAAAAAGAAAAAGAAAAAAAAGAGCCTATGGGATCGAAAACCCGAAAGGGCGGCCCTGGCAAAAATTAAGGCAAGAAAAATAAAGAACAAGCTTCCTAGGTTGAAAACCCGAGAGGGCAATCTAGGCAAAAGTTAAAGCTAAAAATAAAAAAAGTCCACTGGGCTAAGCCGTCAAGGATAGTTCAGGCAAAAATTAGAACAAAAAGAAAGAAAAATAAAGGTTCGATAGGTCACTCCACATCGAGTGGCCTATGCAAAAGTTAGAACATCACTTGGTCCCCCCGCTACAAAATCGCTAGATAAAAGTACTCGATGATCTCAGTTCAAGAAAAATCCATAAGCATAAAAGAAGTATCAAAAGTACCAATCCAAAGTTCCTAATAAAAAACAAGCCATGCAGGGCCTAAAAGTATCAAACAGTTCAGAAAAAAAATCATAACCTAAGCTGTCGGGGGATCCTGTCCCTGGTGACCCTCCTGAGTCTGATCCTTAGTATCCTCTAGTAGATAATCCATGTCTATGGTCATATGGTCCTCAGCCTCGTCAGTATGAAAAGCTGGATGGGTAGAGTCCCTAATCTCTAAAGTCCCCACAGTGGTCCTAGCAGCATTAGCACCCTCAACATGTTGATCTCCTCTCCTCTGAGCCACTCGATATGCAGAAAGGTCATCCTCAAACTCATCATGAGAAGGAACCGGCGTTTGCTTATCCTCAGTCATCCTTACTAGCTGACCCCTTAATGTCTCAATCTTGGACCTCCCCCGAGTAGTGTCAGCCCTAGCCTGATCAGCCTCAATAGTGGCTGCCCGTTGTTGCTCCTCTAAAATGATGGCTCTCTCCTCAAAAGTGTCTAGATCCTGGGCAGACCTGCTCCACTCCATGGCCAACAAAGTATGCAATAGAAACCATAAGATCAGTACACATATATAAATATCATAGCATACATCATGCATAGTTTGTTGAAATTTTGCAGGTAAAAGAAACTCACTGAAGCTAGTGCATCCTAGGCCAATAGCAGATCTCAGATAGAAAAATAACCCATGGCTATCCTCTCAGCCTCAGGAATGGTCACCTGAAAGGAAAGGGTCACATCAGGATAAGACATCCTAAGCAATTGTAGTAATGGACAAAGTTAAAGGCAAAGGATTCCTTACATAAGTAGAGGTGGAAGGAGTAAAACATATAGGCTGAATCGACTCCTCAAGCTCCTTGATAGCTTGCTTCCTTGAATGGTCTAGGAGTCAAAAGAAAGTATCTAGGTCAGCCTAAAGGATGCCCTCTCTTATAGATCTGGAAGATTGAGACTGCTTCACCAGTGGCTTAGTGGCAACAGTAGCAACAGCAGCAGCAGACCTCTTCCATATGGTAATGGGAGGCTATAAAAGAATCAGACTCGAGATCATGATCAGTTTTAGGAAACAACAAAGTATTCACAAAGGCTAAGTTAGAAGTAAACCTGAGAAGAAGGGGTAGTAGACTTGACCGAGCCCTCAATACCCTGGACTATAGATGGACCCCCGCGGTCGCCCCTCAGTTCACCCTTATCATCATCATCATCATCCGCACTGTCACTCCGGTGAAACTCTAGTGGCTTATCCATATGGTGAATCCTCTCACATAGTGGAAGAAGTGAGGAATTGACAAACTCAGCATATGAGCCCTCTACAGACAACATATGAGCTCCAGGCCAAAAGATGCCTCTCGGGATCGGGGGAGGAATCGGTCTCTCCACCATGGCACTGGTCCTCCACCCACAGAGCCGCTCACCAAAATACCACTCATAGGAGAGTGATGACTCCAGGACAAAGTGGTGGTCATCTACACCGGCCCGAATCGATAGCTCCATATATGACCAATCTCTCCCACTAGTCTTGATTAACTTGCACAAAATAAATGCACTATGAGTATCGTAACCTAGTAAATATAATTTCTACTAAAGGTTTGTTGAAATGTAAAAAGCAGGTTTACCCGATCTGAACACAGCTGGCGTAAGAACTCTCAATACTACACTATGGTCAAGGGCTAATTCTGCCAAAGCCCTATCCATCTAGATATGATGTGTGGTGTCTAAGGATGTAGGGGCAAACCTGGTCTAGGAATTAACCAGAGCTCAAAAGCCCAAATCTGCAAGACAAAGTAAGGATTAGTTGTAACATAGTTTAGACAAAGAGTTAAAGCAGAAGAGATTAGTTTAGGATTTACCAGTAGTATCAGATGGCATATCTTGAGCTCAGACAGCTCACCCCGGACCCCTACATCTAATCTATAGTATAACTATGCTAGAATGGCCCAGCACTAGTTCTTACAGGGCACAGCTGTAAGATCCTCCACGACAGAGAGTAAACCATAGTTGAGGTTGCTTGACGGTGGTAAGGAACTTTAGCATGAAAGATCGGGTGTACTCATCCCTCTTATCAGCCGTAATAGGACTAGGATGCTCAATCCATTGAGTATATTGGTCCCTGTACTTGAGTTTTTTCATCCTGCCTGGATGAAGCCCAAGTAATATAGTAATGTAGGCCTCACCTCAGGCCGAGAGTGCCACCAGTTGGCGTAAACATCAAAGTGGACCACGTCCTCGCTCTATTCCAAGCCCGTCCTGGCACACACATTCGAGGGAGTAATAGTGACCTTTCTAATGGGCAAGTGGAAAGTATGGGTTGTCTATGACCACCTCTCAGTCAAAGCTGAAATAGCACCCAGGGGCAGCGTCTTAGGGGCCTGAGGGATGGCCCTGATAACGTCACTAAACCCAAAGGAATCAATGAGGGTCAGTAACTCCGTATCCCCCATAGCGTAAATCTCTTCATACCACTTCTTACAAAAGCTCAAGGCGCAGTCTTATATTAGACCTGCAAAGATAATATTACAATTCAATAGGGTTAGAACACATTAGAAAAGTCAGAAATCACAAAAGGATGGCAGAAAGCAAAGTAGCCAACATTCTTTCCCCAAGGAAAGGACCCGTATGGGAAAGCTCCACCTCTACGGGTCCCCGAGGAGTATCCGTATCCAAAATAGGACTCGTACGGGTCCCCCTTCACCCGTATAGGTCCCCTACAAGCAGCCCCTCTGCTAAAAATCTCCTAAAAATCCAAAATCATCCAATCTTGACCAAAGTTCATCCAAAACTATCCTAAAGGAATCCTAGGCTAAAGTTACATGCATATGGTTCTATTCCGAGGTCTAAAGCACCCTAATTAATGCCAAAATTTGAGAAATTGCCAAAGTTTTAAAATTGGAAAATGGAGAATAATCAAACAAAATTACATGAAGTTTTGAATCGTGGGTCAGGGGAGAAGGGATCAATGGCACTTCAGAGATAGGTGTAAGCCCCAGAAAAGAGTCTCCTCCATGAAATGCATACCCAATAGAAACCGGGCATTCTTGAAACCCCGAATCACCCACCGAGAGCAAGTCCTCAAGTCTAAGGGAGAAATGGCCGGTCTTTGGAATCTTTTTGTACATGTTTGGTTGATTCTAGTAGAAAAATTGCGGGAATTACAAAGTGGGAAGTTTTGGTAAGAGGTGGGATGTAAGGGGACTCATCTGCCTTTTGAAACCCCCGTCGAGGACCTATACGGGTCCCACCCCACTCGTACGGGTCCCAATGTTTAGGAACCCTACCCGTACGGGTCTGGCCCACCCGTATGAGCCCTCCCATATCATCTAGGGGCAGATATTTACACCAGTGTTTTGGCAAGCACCAGAAATTCATCTAGTCCAAGTTCGGGGCTAACCCACTCCCTCTCAATTATATTTCCATTATATTCAGGACAAGTCCCTATACTCACCTTGATTCTTGATTGAAGGGGAAAAAATATTTTTGTCTTCACAAAAGTCAATCAAGAATCAAGGTAAGCCATTTTTTGAATTAATTACTAATAGGGGAATTTTTGTGTACAGGTCTATCCTAGCACAGGAGTTCTTCCCCAGCAAATGAATTTTACAAGGAAAGGCCTCCCCAGTGGAAGAGGCTTTAAAGATATTACTTCATTCCCCAGCAGAGGAACCAGGTCTCAGGGGCATCTCTCCAAGGGGCATCCCCCCATTTCCCAGGAGTGGAATCAGTCAGTCTAGGGGCAACCTCCTATTTCCCATTAGCAGAATCATCAGGCCGTAGGGGCACCCAACCTAGGAGCATTCCCCAGCAGCAAAACAAGCAGCGATTGGGCCAAACCCGACATTTCTCACACTTTGCTCTCACTTCATATAATCCACACATCTTTATTCTTAATTGATGGGGAAAAAATATTTTTGTTTTCATAAAAGTCAATTAAGAATAAAGACATATCTCTTTATTATTGTCTCTTTTTAGGTTATTCGAAATTCCCTAGCAGAAAAGTCGATCCTCTTTAAGAAATGGATATGAGGAAAAGTCATCCGCATTAGGAAAAGGATATATCATCAGTCAGGAAAGTCGATCTGCCTTAGGAAAGGGATACACCAGCATCAATTAGGAAAGTTGATCTGCCTTAAGAAAGGGATACTAGGAGAAGTCATCCACCTTAGGAAAGGGATATATCATCGGTCAGGAAAGTCGATCCTCCTTAAGAAAGGGAAATGCCATCATCAGTCAGGAAAGTTGATCTGCCTTAAGAAAGGGATACACCAGCATCGGTTAGGAGAAGTCATCCACCTTAGGAAAGGGATATATCAACGGTCAGGAAAGTCGATCCGCCTTAAAAAAGGGATACGAGGAGAAGTCATCCGCCTTAGGAAAGGGATATATCATCAGTCAGGAAAGTCATCTGCCTCAAGAAAGGGATATGTCAGTTAGGAAAGCTGATCCACTATAAGAAAGGGATACACATACCCTCCCTAGTTGAGTCACAAGGGATGTGCACAGTGGCAAAAAGAAAGTCATCTGCCTTAGGAAAGGGATATGCATTAGCAAGGAAATTCATTTGCCTCAGGAAAAGAATACCCATTCCTAGTAGAGTTACAAGGGATACGCATCAGCAAAGGAAAGAAGTTCACCTCAAGAAAGGAACTCAGCCATATCATCACCTCAGGTACAATTTCTAGACCATCTCTCACATCGTGAGATCATACATATCTGTATCAGTGATGATCCCATGAGGGGCAGTCTATGAGTATGGGATTTTAATAATCCTTCTCATGAAACTATGATGAGAGCTATATGATCCAATATCTTATAGGTGTTGTACATCAGAGGTGTTGCCACTAATGCAGAGTTGAGTTTGGGCAAAGTTCGAAGACCTAGCCTACCCTTAGGTACCCCGTATGAGTTCTGTCTGGTGGTACGGATCCATTGACAGGACCATATAGGTAGAATCCTTCCATATGTGTAGAGGGGACCCATACAGGTCCCCTAGTACTTGTACGGGTAGGGCCCCACCCGTATGGGTCCTCTGATTTCCTAATCAGCCTCTTACGGAAACTATCTCTTACTTTTTTTGAGAAAAGGCAGGTCTTGAATGTGGTTACTGCATTCAGACCTGACTCTCACCCTATAAATAAGGCCTTTACCCCCTCATTTCAACACACACATCTCATATGAAAATTATACTAAAACTCTAGCTATTTCTATATGTATAGAAAAGGTATGGTGGGGTTATAGGAGGTATAAAATAGGGAGAAAACCCTTCCTTTGAGGTTTTGTCCACATTTTATTCATTCCTAGCTTCTTTTATTAGGATTTAGGGGACGTTCTATGCACACAAACACTCACCTAAATAGTCCTATTTCACCATCTACTTTGGCCGTACTTTCTCAACAGTAAAGGGATTACCTCAAAGTGGATTCAAACCGCAAAGGTAACGCTCCTGATTTTCAAAGAGACTCACATCTCAGTTATTTTATTATTAGTATTATTATTATCCTCTATTTATTCTATTATATATGCTCTATTAATTTCTTGTTTTGGGTCTAGTCCTAACCCGTATGAGCCTTTTTGGCACTACATATCCTCTAGGATGTAAAATCAGTGCGCCATACTCATACGGAGGGAAATCCATTTTATTTTATTTTTCTGTCATTAATCTATTAATCTGTATTAAACTGAACTAAGTTTCTGCGTGCTTCTAGACAAGACCCATACGGGTTATACTTATCCATACCAATCCTCCCTGGTACCCGTATGGGTCCTCCCCATCCGTACGGGTACCAGCCCCCCAAGCAGAACCCATGATTCATTTTTAAGTGATTAAAAATCAATCCAACTCATCGTATGCCATGCAATCATTTTCACTAATAATCTGGTAAATCAACCCACAAAAGTTAAAATGTGTTTTCACAACAAAATACATTGAAGACTTTTCATTTCTCTCTAATCCTAGTAGCCACCCGGGCACTACAGATCACAAAACTACCACGCTACCATAATTACATTTTTCTCAATAAAATTCTAACTTATGATATGCTATAAACTGTACTAACATCTGTGGATGCAGGGGAATTGATTTTCAATTTGTTTTATCACTTAGAACAAATGTATAGGTTCTCTTGCAATTTCCCCCATTTTCTCCCTCTGTTGTAATTTTTATTCCCCATTTATTTCTTGTGCTTTATTGTAATATGTAAATAGATATAACGAGTGTGAAATAGCGTAGAAATATGATTTCTGTGATAATATCCTAAATGATGAAAACTAAAAACGGTTTTATGCGGTGAATGTAATTTTGAATCAACTAACTGAAAAATAAGTGACTCATCCGATACCCGAATCTCTGATCCAATAGGTATGAGTCTCCCTCCTAGAGGGAACCATACCTAAACTCTTTCCCAAGTGGACAAATTGGGTGGCGGCTCTATCAATTGTATCGAGATTTGGGTCTCAATTCTTTTATTTATTAAAATTGGCTTATTATGCAAACTTTAACTAAAAATGTTTTATCACTCCTAAATCCAACCACACCCCAGTGGGCCCCACCTCTCATACAAGCGCCAAGGAAGACCCATACATCATCGACACCTTACAAGGTTGTAAACACATCATGCTATATTTTGAATAGAGCTCTCATTAGAAATACCATAGAAAAGACCCCATATGAAATTTGGAAGGAAAGGAAACCCAAAATTGGTTACTTCAAAGCCTTTGGATGTAAGTGCTACATCTAAAATGATAGAGAGCAATTAGGAAAATTTGATCCTAAATCAGATGAAGCAATTTTCCTTGGCTACTCAATACATAACAAAGCTTATAGAGTGTATAACAAACGAACTCAAACTGTGGTAGAGTCAATACATGTAGATTTCTATGAGACTAACCATGCAGGGAAAAGAAGTGCAAATCTAGAAGATTAAACTCCGAAAGCTAAAAATATTAGAGAAAAAGAAGAAGTGTAGATTCTAGATTCCTTTCAAATCAAGAAGTACAAAGAAGAAGATGAAGGAATCTCTCTCAACTCAGAAATTCCACTAGGTTATCTCAACCATCATGAGATAAACTTTATGGATAATCAAGAAGAAAAAGTTGAAGGAGTTAAGGAACAAACTCTAAATCAGCATGCAAATCATCAAAGAGATATTAGGACTCGCAGAGATCATCCAGTTGAAGCTAATTTGGATAATGTCCAAAATCTAGTCAGAACTAGAGGAAAACTCAATAGGATGATGAGCCATGGTACTTTTGTCTCTCTTATTGAGCCAAAGAAATTTCAAGATACTGAAGGAGATGAAATCTAGATGATGGCAATGGAAGAAGAACTAGATCAGTTCACTAGAAATGATGTCTGGGATTTAGTGTCACCACCAAAGAGGAGGTCAATCATTGGCACCAAATGGGTATTCTGAAATAAGCTAGATGAATCCGGAGTTGTATTGAGAAACAAAGCAAGGCTAGTTGCTCAAGGCTACAATCAGCAAGAAGGAATTGACTTTGAAGAGACATTTACCCCTGTTGCAAGATTGGAGGCAATTCGGATTCTATGTGCTTTTGCATCATTCATGGGATTTACATTGTTCCAAATGGATATCAAAAGTACATTTCTAAATGGATTGATCCAGGAAGAAGTCTATGTCAAGCAACCACCTAGATTTGAAGACTCAAAGCATCCGAATCATGTTTACCAGCTGAAGAAAGCCCTCTATAGATTGAAGAAAGCACCAAGACCTTGGTATGAGACACTCACTACATTTCTCATATCCAAGGGATAAGTCCAGGGCAAGGCACATATAACCCTTTTCATTAAGAAGAAAAAGGGTGATGTTATTCTGGTGTAGATCTATGTAGATGACATCATCTTTGGAGCAATAGATGAATAGATGTGTGAAGACTTTAACACTCAAATGCAGAAGGAGTTTGAGATGTCAATGATGGGAGAACTCAATTTCTTCCTTAGTCTGCATATCAAGCAGAGTCTAGATGGGATTTTCATTAATCAATCCAAGTACACCTATGAGATTTTAAAGAAGTTTGAAATGGACAAAAGCAAGCCAATGTCCACTCCCATGGGATCATATACATTTCTATCAAAGGATTGTGAAGGAGAAGGTGTAGATCAGAAGCCCTACAGAGGAATGATTGGATCACTTTTGTACTTGACAGCTAGCAGACCTAACATAAATTATGCAATTTGCTTCTGTGTAAGATATCAATCCAATCCTAAGGATTCACATCTCAAAGTAGTGAAGAAAATCGTCAGATATCTTCTAGGAACCACTGAAGTTGGATTATGGCATCCCAGTAATGGAGACTTCACACTCCAAGGCTTCATTGATGCAGATTATGGTAGAGACACTCTTGAAAGAAAGAGTACATCCGAAGGCTATCACTTTCTAGGAGATTGCTTGGTATCATGGTATAGCAAGAAGCAAACTTTAGTTGCTTTATCAATAATAGCAGTAGAATATATGGCAGCTGGAAGTTGTGTAGCTTAACTCCTATAGATCAAGCAATAGTTAGAAGATTATGGAGTTCAATCCGAATGTGTGGATGTAATGTGTGACAACAAAAGTGCTATTGATGTGTCAAAGAATCCAGTTCTCAATAGCAGGATGAAGCATGTAAACATCAGGCATCATTTCATCCGGGATCATGTAATGAAGTTGCATTGGTTTACATTCCAACCAATGAGCAAAGGGCATACATCTTTACTAAGCCATTAAGTAAAGATCAATTCAACAAGCCGAAGGATTCAATTGGAAAGTCTAATCCAATTTAAAGGAGAATCCAAAAGACAGTCTAGGATTAATTTGGACTTTTACAAGTCAAGGAATAAGGCATAAAAGAAGAAGTACAGCTAACTCTGCATCTAGAAGGAATATTACTAGCTCAGCAGATAGACTTGACAAAATGTAGTAAAAGTGGAAAAGGTAACTTCTCACATTTTGAATTTCAAACGTGTATTGGGTGTTACTCACGCGATAAAACCTAACAGTTGGATTTGAATAAGCCATTCCTATTCTTCGGTTAAATGCCATTTACCTCTCTTCCAATTTTTTACCTGCCATATAATCAATCCAGTTAAACTTAACTGAATCCAGATTACCATTATACCCTAACTCTTGAAAAATCTATAAAAACCCCCCCAAAACCCTCTTCCTTCTTCATTCAAGCAATAATCTTACTGTTACTCTGCAATTTTTACCCTAGAACCCTAAAATCCTAGAAACTCTTTCAAAATCTCTCAAATGGCAACTATAAATTCTCAAACCAAAGTCACCCCTCCCTTAAAGAACATCTTTAATGTGGAAGATCTTAAGAATTCTATCTTCATTCCAGTGAAGAAAGCCGTATCAGACACTGTCATCCCATCTGATTTTTTGGGAGATGATTGTCTTCTTTCAACAGACCCATTCAATCAACTCCTTAGAGATCAAGATGTTCCTTAAAATGCACAACCTAACCTATTCAGTGTTAGTAAAGCAATTTTACGACAATCTTAAAGCCCACAATTACTATTATGCCCTTCAGACCACCGTAGATGGTAGGGAGATTACTTTGACTCCAAAGTTCTTTGTAACTCATCTCAACATGAAAAATGATGGAGTGGTGTTGTGGACAGATGACAATGGAAATAAGGTGACGTATGAACCACTAAAATGGCTTCCAAAGAGATATTTTGGAGACAAGTTCTCCACTTACTGGCCAGAAACTACCAGAATTTTGCAATTTGCAATAGTGAAATTTGTGCTAATCCAGAAGGGCTCTCTCACCACAATCTCCTCATTCCAATACTGTGTCATCTCGAACTAGACTGAAAGTGTGGTAGTCAACATGCTTATGCTTCTAATTCATTTCATCTGGTAGCACAAATATACTCGTGGAGGCCTCATCACCAAAATCCAAATTTAAAATAGAATTGATGTCATAAAGGAAGAATAGGTGGATGGGAAGGCTATATTAGAGAAAAATTTCAAGAATATGTCCTTTGGGGAAAAATAGGATGAAGAGAAAGCAATAAGACTAAGGGAGGAAAGAAAGGAGAAGAGAAGAGTCCGGAAGGCCAAAGCTGAGAATGATCCAGAAGCTAAGAGAGCCAGAACACCTAACTCAAAGGCTCAAAGAAAAGTTAATCCTAAGAAAATAGTTAAGGACACACTTCCCCTCACTCAAATGATGAAAAGCACTCCTAAGAAGCCTAAGAAGAGAGTTAGGCTCATCAAAGTGGCTGATAAGAAAATGAAACTAGTTTGCAAACTAGAAGCAACTAAGAAAATTGCAGTGGCAGCTGCTGCAATCCAAAAGGGATGGAAGTAAAGGGAAAAAATAACAATCACTAACATTTTAGAAGCATAGGATGGCTCCAATAGTGAAGAGGCTAGGGATGGGGAGCCTATGCCAAAGAAATAATTCATTCGGAGGGGATCTACTTTTGATGAAGTGTTAAAAGCCAAGAGGACAAAATTGGCTGTAAAAAAGCCAACTGTTGGTATAAACATCCAAGAGCCAAACCCCAAAGCTACAACACAAGTAGATTTAAGCAAAGCCAAAGAACTTATTATTTTTACTGAGAAACTAGTCCTTCCGGATAACACCTTTCTAGAGGATCCCCAATATGAGGACAAGATGAGTGCAGTTCGGGATAACTCTAAGGTGAATACACTGACCAAGGAGGGACCCAGAGGCTCATCCGAAGTGGCAACAATAGATAGCCCATTAGTCCTAGTGGCCTCAACAGATCTAGTGCTTCTCAAAGAGGCAAGTATTCGGAGGAAGACTTATTCTTATTGACAGCCAAAACTGAGCCTCTCCCGGATAGCTTATTGAACACAGAAGTAGAGGTGATTGAGTTAGAAAGACCTAAAGAGGCAATTAAAGGGAATGGTGAGGATAATACCATCATTCTGGATGTTAAAGAGGAAGTGATTGCTGTAAGTCCTATTAAGGCAATAAGAGGGGAGACTGAGGTCATTTCTAGTCTTCCAAAATCTAGAGTAGAAAAGCCATCAGACAATTTAGAGCAAACCACTTAGGTAATCCTGGACTCAGTCACTTTTACAGTCAATACTAATGTGCCTATAATTGATAATACAGAAGTTGATAACAATGATAACTTAGATACTGAAACCCAAACAGTATCTAAGGATGGCATGCCTAACCCAGAGCAGAATAACTCGGAGGAGGGACATGGTCTGGGATCCAATCAGCACACTTCTAAAGTGGACTCAAAGAGCAAGGCCATTCTGGAGGAAAGGAAAGAAGAAGAGGAAGAGGACAATGAGTAAAAAGAGAGCAGTCAGAAGGAGGAAGAAGAATCCTCAAGCTCGAAGGAATCCAGAAGTAGCTCCAAATTAGAAGAATCATCTTTCTCCGATGGGAAAAAGAATCCAGTTAAGCCTAAACCATTCGTGGACTACAATGTCTCAAAAATGAGAAGATCTGTATGGGATTAACACTACTGGAACAAGCTACACTGTAAAGACAAAAGGATGTTGAATTCAAAACTCTGCTCCAAAACATTTGTGCGCAGTTAAGATCTGTAGAGAGCATAATGAAAAATCAATCAATGACTCTGGATCTTAAAGAAGAGCTAGGAGAAATTAAGAGCACCATGAAAAGCATTGAGACAAAGGTCAATAAATTTCCAATAGCTAATCAAGTTGCTGAAACCTCCCTATAAAAAATCAGTCCGAAATTAACCCTGCTCTCCACTGCAATTACATCAGCCAACAGAATAGCCACTCAAGCAGCAACTAGATCAGACAACAACAGTGCGACTATTCTGGGCACATAACTTCATCAACAACAGAACTAAAAACTGAGATAAAAAAATACATTGACAACGAGTTTGAAAACTTGGAAAATTTCATTCTTGGAGCCATAGTTGAACGTCAAAAGGGAATAACCTCTGGCTTAAGATACCTAAATGAAGAACATCAAGCAGCAAAGGAAATACTTACAAACTTTTTGGATGAGGGGTTACCCAAGATATTGGCCAAGCACATGGAAGATGTCAGTCAAGACTTCCAAAGCGCTCTTTCTAGAACTGAGAATATCATCAAAGAGTGGAAGAACAACTTCAATAATGAAATGCGAGACATGAATACAACTATCCACACTTGCAGAAGAGACATAGTTGAAGAAGTTGCTCATCTCAAATCTAGTATGAATTAATTATTTATCTCATCTCCCTCTACATTCGGATCTGCCATTCTGGAAAGTCTTCTCCTCCCAATTCTTCAAGACCTGGTCCAACACATTGGACATAAGATTCTTTGGATATAAGAGCAATATCACTCTCCTTAAGGCTCTATTTCCCTTCATTAATGAAAAAGATAGAGAGTATGTTTTGTCAATCACTTCGGATATAATCAAGTCCTACAAATAGCTCAAGAAGCTTATATGGTCACTTTATCTCACTCCTGCCACAATGGACACTATCATTAAGAAAAGAGATCAAGGCAACATAGACTACTCTGTCTACTCCAATTCATGGCAAAAGAGCTAGGATGGTAGAACCTATATGGTTATTGATCCCCAAGTTGATGAAAACCAAAAGGGGGAGAAAGCCAAAGGCAAAGATAAAGAGGGAGAGTCGTCTAAGAAAGGGGGAAAATGAAGAGCTGGTTTTCTTTTAGAATAGCTATTTTTCAATGTATAAATCTATAATAGATAGCTCTATTTTCACTTATATATATTCTGTACTTGTAATCCGGAACTTCCTTGATGTTAACTATTATTAACAGCAGAAGTATATATAGTGAAAAAAATTTACAAAATTGCTCCTAAGTACAACTATCAATTGTACTTTAAAAACTTAGAAGCTAGAATGCCAAAATCTTGGGGGATTTAGGATGCTTATATTATGGGGGAGTAAACTTGTAAATGATTAAGTATAAGAATCATACTTAGCTCATATAAACCTACGTATGCTTATATGTGCTTAGTTTTTATTTCCATCAAATGGGGGAGATTGTTGGAAAATAATGATTTCGAAGAACAAAGTCAAGTAATTATCCGGATCTAGTTTGAAGAAAACAAAAACTTAAGGAACACAAACATGTAGTCTCCTTAATCCAAAATGGAAGCATCTGGTCTAAAACAAGTCATCATGACATTGATTAAAGACTTCAAGTACCTAAGCACATAATGGAAGCATCCGGTTAAAGTTTGAAAATGAAACCAACTTTGAACCGCTCAAGATCAGCATCCAGAAGAAGACTGATTAAATATCATTCAGATATATCAAGACCAAAGCCATTTGGAAGATAAAGTTAATAAGAGAAAGGGAAAAGTTTCAAAAATACCTTTTCCTTCTATTTTTGGTCTAAGAGTCAAAGATCCTTTCCCCTTATGAAAGACAAAAAAGACAGATAGTAAGCATTTCAAAAAAGGATAGAAGAACTGACAAAGGAAAAAGAAAAGGTAGCAACCTTTTCCACATAGACCAATAAGAAAGGCGCGTGGAGCTCACACATCGGACTACTGGCATAAAATTTGGAGAATCACTAAAATACAAGGAAAATGATCACTGGCAACTTTTCAACCTCAATCCCAAGGATTCAAATGGGATAATTAATCAGTCTAACGGATTGATTAGCAGCTCCGAAGGTGCTATATAGTACCTGATCAATGGTCAAGATTCAAATCAAAACACAAGCCTATAAAAAGGAAGCTTCATAAGTTGAGAAGGGCTAGTTGTTTTTGAGAAAGCATACATAAGAGAATCTACTATTACAATCAGTAAAACAATCCCCCCAAGAAACATATCATTCCAATTCAGTTTGTAAGAATTCTTAAGTGAGTTATAAAATTGAGGAATTCAAAAATAAAAACCTTGAGAAAACAAGTTGTAAAGATCTCATACTTGGCTGAGCATTGAGATTGGGACATAGCTTAGAGTTGGTGCTTTAAGTGGGATGTCTCTGTAGGACTCGGCTTATGTTTGGGTAGAAATCTAAGTGGTATATCCTACTAAAGACAAGAGGACTCAGCTAGGAGTTAGTGCTTCTAGTGGTATATCCTACATCCGAAAGGGGTTACCATCCGGAGACAAATTGTGAGGCTTGATTCCTGCCAGTTGAAAAGGAATCCACTAGTGGAAAAAGCTTGGAGGAAGGAAGCTCTGGGTTCTAGAGTAGGCGGGGACGAATAAGGATAAAATTGTTGTGTTTGATTTCCTAACTCTTTACATTATTGCATAACATTTAATATTTGAATCATCTGAATCCATCGTATCCAGAACATAATCAAACACGCTACACAAGACTTTTTAAAGTCTGTTTATTTTCGTAAAAATTGTCTTTCACCCCCTTTTACCTTATTTAGACACTCATCGGGACTAATAAGCAACTTTTGTAATAGATCACGTAGTTCCACAGATAAAGATGATTTATCCGACTAAGTAGGTACAACCAAGGGTATACCTGATGATTGAGGAAAGGTTATCGCCTTAGGTGTGACTACAAAATGGCGTGAACCTTTGGCTAGTCTGAGTGAACTAACTGATGGCCGATGGAACCACTATACCCACAGACTGTAAAGGCTAAGTAACTGAACCAAATGGACCAAATGAACCCAACTGACCAAACTAGCTAGAGGACTCTTTGCTCCATATAGGTGGCAACTGAAACTGAGATCATGGATTATGAGTAACTCTTGAAAGGGGAAGCTACTCACTAACCACTGTGTTCACTACTGGAACACTAATAGGCGTACTATAAGAGGTACTAACCATTCTCTCCTCGTCTAAGATCATCCTGGTGGAAGCTAGCATCTTATATTCATAGAATCGAGGAGCTGACTACTTCCTAGGTATTGTGAGACGACATTTGCAATCTCCGACCTAACATCGGCCCTTGATGCATTTGACTCCTCGCTAGTAGCAACATCTTCAACCTCAAAATCAAACTAGCTCTCTGGAGTCAGAATGCGAGACATTTCTTTGAGCTGATAAGTAGTATTGGGATCAAATGGACTAAACTGACTGCTGGACAAAATACCTATAGGGCAACCCTTAGCTGGACTAGAGGAGGAGGAGGAGGTGGTGGAGCCAGAATTTGAGTCAAATAGACCTTAAAACGTTGGGAAGTTTTAAATCTTTGAGCTTTGGCTAAGGTAGTAACCAAAAGATAAGTAAATGTATAGGATGTGGTATGAATGCACAAATTATAACAATGCATGGTGTGATTAATTACAAGGGTATGTAACACAACACATGCAAAGCGATCGATTCTGTCCTTATTTCTCCCACCGATTCTAAGGGAATACTTCCTTAGTCTAATCTCACACAGAAATGGGAACCTAGGAGGTAAAATTCTAAGGCTTTTGATAAGAATTGTGTAGGGACGTATCAAAAGTTGATGTAGAAGGTTCCCATCATATCAAGCCTGAAAGAGGGATATGACAATGAGTGCTCCACCCCTCGGGTGTACCCATACTCTAAGCGGGTATGGGTGACACCTTTGTGAGTTCTATGGAATAATCGAGTATCCCAACCTAGTGCTAGAAGAAGAGCGCATTCTAGAGAGAAGGAGAAGAGAAGATAGAGTGTGATAATTTTCCCAAATGATGAAAAAGAAAATGGGTTGAATCAAGTAAATGATTTTCTGTGCTCATCTTAATCTTTTAAGCTTTTAAAACAAACCAAAATTTTGCAAGTTAAAAGATTATTTCCCCAGCAGAGTCACCACTATGAGGTGTCGATGATGTGTGGGTCTCCCTTGTCGCCTTGGTGAGAGGCAGGGCCTACTGGGGGTTGGTTGGATTTAGGCATGATGAAACCATTTAGTTCAAGTTTGCACATTTTAACCTATTTTAATGAATAAAAGAATCAAGACCCAAATCTCAATACAAATGATAGAGTCGCCACCCAAGTTGTCTACTTGGGAAAGAGTTTTGGTATGGTTCCCATTGGGCAGGAGACTCATACCTTTTCGATTAGAGATTTGGGTATCGAATGAGTGACTTATTTCTCATTTAGTTGAAATTCACCGCGTAAAACCGTTTTGTTTTCATCATATGGGGAATTATCAAGTAAATCCTATTTTCTACAATATTTCATGCTCGTTACATGCGTTTAAAGATTACAATAGAGCACAAGCAATAAATGGGGGAATAAAGATTATAACCGAGAGAAAATGAGGGAATTACAAAAGAACCTATACACTTGTTCTAAGTTATGAAACAAAATGAAAAAAATTCCTCTGCATCCACAAAGATTAGCATAGCTTATAGCACATCATAAGTCAGCATTTTATTAGGAAAAATGTGATTACGTTAGCATGGTAGTTTTGCGATCGATAGTGCCCAGGTGGCTTCTAGGATCAGAGGGAAATAACGAGTCTTCAACATATTTTGTTATAAAAACACATTTTAACTTTTATGGGTTGATTTACCAGATTATTAGTGAAAATGATCGCATGGAAAATTGTGAGTTTTGATTGATTTTTACCAGTTAAAAGAGAACTTTGGGTTTTGCCTAGGGGCTAGTACCCGTACGGATGGGTGGAACTCATACAGGTGCTAATGGGTCCCCGTACGGGTATGGGGGGACCCATACGAGTCCTATCTAGTCCGGGCAGAACCTAGGTTTGATAGATTTAATAGATTTTACATAGATGGGGTAGAATACAGAGAAATATCGATAATATAAATGAGATGTGAATCTCTTTGAAACTCAGGAGAGTACCTTTACGACGTGAATCCACTTTGAGGCGATCCCTTTGCTGAGAGAGAGTTTTACTAAAGTAGATGTTAAAATGGAGATTTTAGGACTATTTAGGTGAGTATTTGTATGGACAAAACCTCCCTCAAATCCTAATAAACGAAGCTAGAAATGAATAAAATATGGACAAAACCTCAAGGGATGGGTTTTCTCCCTATTTTATACCTTCTATGCCTCAACTATACCCTTTCTATACTTATAGAAACAGCTAGAATTTGTATATAATATGTCTTCTATATTGTGTGTTTTGAAAGAGGTGAAAAGGCCCCTATTTTTAGGGGGAAATTAGGTCTGAATGCAATGAATTGCATTCATTACTTGATTTCTCCCGAAATAGGTATGGATTACCTTCCATAAAACCTAAACATGCAAGTACGGGACCTTACTGATCCGGTGGGACCCATACATGCACCCTCCAAGTATATATGAGAAATGACCAGTATGGGTCCACCGATGGATCTATACTACCAGGCAGCACCCGTATTGGTCCCTAAGGGCCAACTAGGTCTCCAAACTTTGGCAAAACTCCACTCTACTGTATTAGGAACACCTCTGATGGATAATACCTATAAAAGATTGCATTATCTAGCACTCATCATCATTTCGTGAAAAGGACTGTTAAATTCCAGTGCTCACACTCCGTAAATGAACTCAGCCACAAGCAGCAAAGCCATCATGAAGGGATAAGAAATGTGTGATCTAGGGGTAGCTATACCCCAGTCTAGCACCCTACTAAGATCAAACCTCGATGATCTAGGAACTTAAGACAGGAATGTAGAAGGGGCATCCAGGTTCCACAACCCGGTCAATCAATCCTTGGCCCCGAAAATCACCTTTTGTGTAGCGAATCGTATCCCACAAGGGCAAGTCACGCCGAGAATGGCATAGAACTCCTCCACCATCAGACATAGCTCGAAATTCAAAATGCAGAACATATGATCCATTGTATCCCTAGATGAGAACGCCGGGTGAAGCAAAGTCACATTCACTAGCCTACTGGCAATGTACCGGAGCCCTGCCAGTCCAAAATCCTCTAGCTTTGCCCAATCAAAATTCTCTGAAGTACCCGAAAAATGCCTCAGTCGAGCATTATGCACTGCAATCTATAATCTCTATCTGCTAATTGCCTATCAAATAAGATCACACTATTGTTAATCCTTACAAATTCAGATGGGTGTAAAGATCAATCAGATTGTTCTTAGTCAAGTATCTACGTCGCCTAGCATTCATCTAGCAAGCAAAATAGAGCACTCAATCAAAATGCAATCAAGCAAACAGTCACATCATTTAGGCCAAGTTAATAAAAATAAGAGTATCATGTCACCGAGGTATCTGAAAGTCAAAAAGCAAGCAAGTAAGTGCAGAAAGTAAATCGATCGAGAGACATAGTGGTCTCAGTCATCAATCCCCCACATCAGATACGATATAATGCATCCCATCATCATCCTCACTCCCCTCCTCCTTGATATCATCCTTTGTATCCTCCTCTAAGGGAGCAGGAGTTGATGTCTATCCCAATGATGGTCTAGGGCAAACCGCAGATCCCATGAAAAGCACCTTCTTTGCCCTCGTTGAGCCATAGGTGGGGCCTAAGGATCTGAACTGTCATACGTCAACCATGAAGCCCTGATTGCCCCCTCTAACATCTCCACCTTTGCCTCGAACTTGACCTCTAAGCTGATCCTTAAAATTATCTCTCCATATCCATAATCTCTAAGCTTGATTGCTGAGCTGCACCACCTCCCAAGCATAAGCAGCTCTCTCATCCGTATACTGGCCTCTCTCCAATACCATCTGACTTCGGTAATCTGGCAACTCCCTCTTAGTGTGTAGCCGACCTTCCTCACTTGTCTGGGTGCGATCTTGTTCTTACATGATGTAGGCCTGCACATACCAGTGGACATTGAAATACAATTAGCCTAATAAGTCATGCATTATGGATACATTCATAATATATACATTTTTTGTTGTCTTTCTCTTTTTATAGGAAATGTGAAAGGAAATAATTACCCCAAATATAAGGTCCTAGGCCAAAGCCATGTCTCTCATCAAAAAATATCCTTGAGCTATACGGTTGGCCTTAGAAACAAGCACATACGTATTAAAAGCAATGTCAGGCTGATCACCAGAATCGAATAGCAACCAATCACAATCAGAAAGGCACATACATGAGTGGTATCATAAGGATTGAAGAAGATGGGCACGGTAGTCTCTTCAATGCGCTTAACCTCACACACCCCTGGTCTACTCAAAACTCAAAGCTCTCGCTCCATGGCATTCCCCATGACTCCCTCGATGACTCCGTGATGTGGAATCCCTCGAGTATGTGGAACATTGGTAGAAGTAGTCTTAGGCTTGACCTGTAGTCCCCATGATGTGTCCCCTGGCCTACTGCTAGTAGCACTGATAGTCCTTCTTCTTTTCTTGTGAGAAGTCTAAAAAAGGGACAAATCAAGTGTTAGTCAAATTAGTAAGGCAATAACAACCATCACCGGGGAGCAGGACAAATATTTGGTAGCCAAGATGATACCTTCTTCGGTCGAGGTAAGAAAGCTCTAGGACCAGCAAGGTCCTCAACATCAAAAGTCATACCATCATGATCCTTGGCTATGCCACTGCCCTCACCATCCGAAGGGCTCTCATCATCATCGCCGTCATCACCACCATACCCGTCGCTACCCTCGATCACATGCCATTGTCTCCAAAATCCCTATATCTGTCAAGTAGGGTCAATCTCCGACAAGCAGGGATAAGGTGGTCCAAATGGGTAGCATAGTCTCGCCAGATCGATGACACTCTCACCTGGTTGCCATCCATGTATCACAGCTGGTCTCTTGCAGACATAAGGTGAGGCAAAAAAGTACCCAGCAGCACGTCAGGTGGAACTCCATTCTGAGTAGTAATGCTAGTCCTCCATCTCTAAATGCACTCCCCAAAGTACCACTCCTGACTCCAGGCACACTTAAGTACAAAATGGCAGCCATCTACTCCTCTGCGACCATCTGCTCCCCTCCAAATTTCCTTGATGTGGTCATAATATGACCATCCTCTCCATGGCTCTGCAATAAGCTACAAAATAAAGACAAATCACTGTAAGTATCTCTCCTTTTTGTTCATACAGTTTTGGAGTAATGGTTTAAGATAAATGTGCAGAAAATAAATTCCAATACCCAATGACGGCGAAGCTGCTTCAGGTACTCCCTATACCAAACATGCTTGCGGTTTTCCTTATCCTTCCATCCTACAATCCACTACAATATGTAGTAAAATCCATCTTAGGGTTGGTCATCTAACCCGGGTGGAGGAACAATCATGTACACATATGCCCATACCTGTGAAAAGAATGCCAAAGTAAGTGTATCGTCAAACATAAGTAATTCGAGGTTTCTTTGGTTTGGGTAGAATTGCTCACCTGAATTTACAAAGACCTGTCCTTGAACTCACCAATGTCCCTATGAGCCGAGCAATCGAAGGTGTAATATATTTGTCTAAGTATAGCCTAATGCTAGTTCCACTCTTGGAAAATGGTCATATCCTCCAGTACACTGAGCAATCCCAAAGTAACAATGCTCAATGAAGAAGCAAAAATAGTATAGTAAGTAGTGTGATGACAAAAGACCGGAGATACTGAGTCAGCCTGTCGCCCCAATTATCGATCTCCTGGGTCCAGTAATCCTTGAGGGTAGTATACTTGAGCCTTTCTTTTCGCGGTGGCGCAACCTCGAGAAGCTCCTCTATTCGGCCTTGAGAAGCCGTCTTATCATAAAACAGATTGAGATATAAGTCAAAATGGATCACTTGACCCCCCCCACTGAAAGCTTTTCATCGCCACTATATTCAAAGGGGCAATGGTCATCTCCCCGACCTGCAAATGGAAAGTATGGGTGGTCTCGTTCCACCGCTCAACTAAGCATGCAATGGCTGTCTGACTCACCGGCTTATCCCCTGTCGATAAAGCCTCTATAAATGGTACAAGTTCGGTAGTGTTGATTGCCTAAATAAGAGAGAAATCTTGACTCAATCGTGCTCTTACCTTTATTTTCACACACCATTAGGTGCATCGTCTCAAGGAACCTATAGTCTTACAGTGTTGTGTCTGCAATGATATTAAACGTCAAAAGTTAGTACCAAAAGAGCAAAATCGAGAGTTAAAGTATACAAATCAAACAAAAAACAAAATTTCAGCATCTAGATCAACTCAGAATGAAATTTTGATAGCAAAATCAAACTCAACACAAAAAATCGGTCAAGACGGTGTTTTCAGATTTATTTCTCGGCCTTCCTAGCGATGGCGCTACCACCGCCACCACCATCGCAATCACGACAGTGGACACTACCATTATGGTGGCGGCGGCCACTATAACAATGGTGGCCTCTGCTACCTTGATAACAGCGGCAAAATGGTGGTGGCCCACGCCATTTTAGCCTCCTTTCCCCGAAAAAACCACAAATTAGTATCCAAATTTAGTACAAATTCATCCAAATGAGTTCCTCAACGATCCTAAACACATCCAAAACACAGTTCACCAATAAATTTCACCAAAAATCTAAGCCTAAACACCCAAAAATTTGAAATTAGGTCATAGGCATAAATTTCAAAATTCAAGCTTTTGTCAGGTTTCATCGAATTACCTGAAGAAAGGAGGCACGTCCTTGCAAATTGGTGTATATTTGGGGTTGAGAATAAGGAATACACCCCAAGCACTCATCATCTTGGTGAAGTCCATATGCTTGAGACACCGAAAGAAAGCTCAAGCCGTTGCTTCCTACGGGTAGAGAGCTGTGATTGACCCCATGGTCCCCTTCTTAATCATCTTTTTAAGCAACAAATTGAACAGAACTGAACCGAATTTTTTTGTTGGGTTAGGCAAAAGAAAATGGAAGTAAAGGAATGGAAATGAAAGAAGAAGAAGAAAGAAAGAAAAAGAGAAGTGCAGAATTTGAAAAGAGGAATAGTAAAAGGAATATTCCTTCCTTTTTAAAGAGATTCTCCTACCCAAGGGGCAATATCAACCAAACAACGTTCTTCCTGGATTCTCGGATATTACTAAACTCAATCTTTATTAATGTTTCATTTTTATTGATTAATTGAAGGGGCAAAAATATTTTTAACTCGACAAAATAAATTAAACAATAAAAACAAAAATTTTCCAACGAATTACTAACTCCTCAAAATTTTATTCTTAACAGGTCTGTTGATGGCTAATGTAAAAAACACCCAGTTCAGAATTTCCCAACTCAGAAAAAATCATTCCTGATGAGTCCATGGATGGTGAGTTCCCAAAACCGCCAGTAAACAACTAACTCAGGATTTTTGGCTTTGAGAAGTTCGTTGATGATGCATCCCAATACCATTCGTAGACAACCGGTTTGAGAATTCACTTTATCCCTATTTTGTTTCTCTTGAAAGATCCATTTATGGCAATCTAAGTAGACAATCGGTCCAGGAATCCACAGCTCAGGAGTAATCTTCCATCCAATGCTCTTTCATGAGATCACGCTCAGCCCACTGAGTGGTAATCTCCTGAGGGGCAGCCTATGACCACTGGCTTTTCGATTGCCTTGGAATGATGATGACTTTTTGCTCCAACCTTTTACGGTTATGGCAAATTTATTTTCTCCGGGTTCAAATCGCATTTGGAGATATCCCCTTTGTTGGTTTTTGGACTTAATCGCACCTAAACCTAATTTAAGTTATCCCCCCTCATCGGCCGAAGCTGCCCCCACTAGCGACGGCGCTTGTTCCAGCGGCAGCGTTGGTTACCACCTTTGTGGTGGCTCCCACCATATGGGGTGGTCACCCTTATTGTTACCCCCCCCGGCTACCACGGTAGCCTCCCTCGCTACCATGGTAGCAGCTACCACTGTGGCTATGGTGGCGGCTACCACGACGGTAGAGGCCACCTTGGCACGACCTGTTGCAGGCTGAGCCACCTCATTTTTTTCTCTCTCCTGACGTTTGGTTGAAGATTTTTCCACAAAATTCACCAAGTCGGCGCATTTTATGAGTGAGAACTATTTAAACCCATCTAAGAGAGAGAAGGAGGGACTTTTTTTTCTGAATTTCACATTAACATCTGATTTTTGAGAAAAAAATCAAGAACAAGAGAGAGAAAGGGAAGAACTAGAGAGAGAAAGCTTAAGAAAAGCATAGAATCTGGGTTTAATCCTTCTTAATCTCGATTCTTAGGTTTTCTTAGGCTTGATCTCATAGCTTAATCACTAAAATGGATTAGAAATCATAGGTTAAAATGAATTAAATAGGTATTTAGAGACTATTCTCAAATACCACCTAAAAGTTCATCATTAATCTGTCACTGATACCATTGCTGCTTTCATCACTACTCTACCACAAAACCATTAAAAGGACCTCACCAAGGGTTGATTCGAGTCTCTGAAGATAGATTCAAGGCCTAGAGGTAACAATACTAAGTTCCTTTATCTTTTACTATTTTTTATTGTATTTTAGTTGCTGTACTTGGTGTTTTTGGCATTTATTTCTTTAGTGTTTTTGTGAAATCCCGAAAAATGGCCAGACCTCTATAGGGACAGCCTTCACCGCTATCCCTATAGCCTTGGCCCCCATCCCTATGACGGCGAAGGCTATGGTTATAGCGGTGAACCCTACCGCTATAAAGGTCCCGCTATTTTCTGTGATTTTTGGGTGTTTTCTTCCCCAAATCCATAGAATCAATATTATTTGTGTGTTTTAAGTCCAGATCTATTGAAATAATGACTGATTTAAAATCTCGATGATTTTAAGTTTATGGATGCAAGACACCCAGTTTCTCCTTTGAAATTGAAATCTGATGCCAAGGCTATGGTTTCAGCCTTGGCCATCGCCATTATAGTCGTGACCGTCGTCCCGACGGCAGTGACCGCTATAATGATGGCGACCAAGGATGTCACTATAGCCTTGGCCGTCTGAGTTCAGATTTAACCCATTTTCCGTCTGTTTTTCATCATTTCTCGTCCTTTTTTGTGCTTTGATATGTATTTTTTTTATCATAATCTGAATTTCTTTTTATTTTTTTAACTTGTTAAATAATTTATTAACCGGTTAAATTGTTCAACTTGGCTTAAAAATCGGGCTTTTGTCACCTAAAAATCTCTTTAAGTGCTTTCTTGTTGTATTAGTCTTGTTTTTGGTGTGATCTTTATTTGCGCTTGCTTTGTCTATGATTTTGGATGATTTATCTTGCTTGAAGCCGGGTTCGTGTTGGTAAGTTCGTTGGAGACCCGATTTTGATCTCTTATTCATTTATCTATTTTATTTTTCCCCTCACTAGAAAAATGTATACGTATTGATAAAACCATTTAATAATTATTTATTTGCTTTATTTCTCGCTTTATCGCATGATTTACCGCATGATGTATGGATTATTTTAACCAAAAACACTAATTAGGAGGATTTAAATCGCATAAGAACTAAAGTAACCTTTATTAAAATGGAAATGGTTCGCTTTAATGAATAGAAAGTAAGCAACGTCATCCGAACTCGGAATCTCTATTTTAAGGTATGGTCTAACCACCCGGTGGGAATATCGTACCCAAATTCCTGGTAAAGCTATACTGGGTGGCGGTTCTACCTTAAAATATAGGATTTCGAGTCTCGTATCTCTTAACATTTAAATTGGACTAATACTCAACTTTAAGATCAATTTTACTAGTCTATCTTTTCATCATGCTAAAATGAGGATCTATCCTTCGGCTCACTTCACAGCGCTCGTTATTCCCATGTACCCGTATCTCATATGGGGCGGCATTAAAATGGTCATTCCCTCGTAGCTACTGTATCCCTTTCCTAAGGTGGATCGACTTTCCTAGTTGGTGTATCCCTTTCTTAAGGCAGATGACTCTCCTACTAACCTACTAATGGTGTATCCCTTTCTTAAGGCAAATGACTCTCCTATTGATGGTGTATCCCATTCTTAAGGAAGATGACTCTCCTACTAATGGTGTATCCCTTTCCTAAGGCAAATGACTCTCCTGCTGATGGTGTGTCCCTTTCTTAAGGCAAATGACTCTCCTGCTAGGGATTTTTAAGTTACCTATCAAGAGACAATAAGAATGTTACGTTAGTTACCACCTGAAATGACATGTCTTAATTCTTGATTGACTTTATAGTGAACAAAAAAGTTTTCCCCTTCAATCAAGAAGGAAGATATGTGGATGGGAGTAGGCCCCTAAATGAACCGAATACTGGGTTTAGAAATGTTGAATTTGGCCCAACTATCTTTTTGTTTTGGCTAAAATACCCCTTGGATGGTGCCCCTTAGGGGGATGCCCCTAGGTTGGATGCCCCTAGGGTGTTGAAAGGTGGGCAAGTGCCCTTTAACTGATTCCGTTGCTGGGGAATGGGGTAATGTCCCTTGTTTAATTCATGTGCTGAGGAAGCGTCTCCTTGAATGACTTATATGTTGGGGAAATTTCCTATGCTCGGGTGAACCTACACACGAAAATTATCCATGTTAATAATTGATCTAAAATTTCTTACCTTGATTCTTGATTGACTTTGTGGTGAACAAAATTTTTTGCCCCCCTTCGATCAAGGATCAATGTGAGCTAGGAGTTTTTCCCCCTGATTAACTGAAATAAGGAGTTTAGAAGAAGTGGGGTTGGCCCCAAATTTTGAATTTGATGCGCCCTTGCTACAGGGAGGATTTGTTCTACTTAAAAATTTCTTTTTCCTTGATAGTTGGGACCCGTATGGGTGGTCTTTTACCTTGGGAGGACCCATACAGGTCTTAGGGACCGGTATGGATGGTGGCAGGAAGACTTTAAAAACTGAACAGTCTCTCATTTTCCCCTTTTTCACCGTAAACTTCCCATTCTCAAATTCAGGCGAATTTCTTCCTAAAAGTCACATAAAGATGTATAAAAAGATCCCCGGTGCCAGCATTTCAACTTAAAACATGCGGAATTGCCTCAAATTAGTGAATTGAACCTCTAGCGATGCCGTGTGGCAATTCAATATGCATTTCTGGAAAGCGACTCTTTTCTCGGCTATTCTCCCTCCTCAGAAGTCTCAGTGGTGCCTTCTCCCACTACTCACCCCTCCGAACCCCAAGTAAGCGGCTATGAATTACCTATTTTTGATTTTTCTCCATTTTTGAATTTCTTAGATTCGATACAAATTTAGGGCATTTTAGGGATTGAAATAGAGCCTTGGCATGTCACTTTAGACTAGGGAATGTTTTAGAACATGTTGGACTAGGTTTGATTGAGCTTTGGATGAAAATGGCTTATTTGGGAATTTTTCATTGTTGAATCTATTAGTAGGGACCCGTACGGGTGGGGAGTGTTGTATATGATGTATGCCCTTGAGGCAATTAGGGCAATATATCTTAATTATGTAATAGTATGAATAATTTGTTTAATCAATAAAGGCATTTATTCTTTTGTTTATATCAATGTGTTTTTATGTATATATAATATAGCTGGTTAAATATATTCATTGATGTATGTATACAAAAGTCCTTGACATATCATAGCATGAAGTCAGAGAAATTATAGTTGGACTATATCTGGTGGAACCCGCTTCATGTGCAATTATAATTATGTCTAAACTATCCCTAGCCATAGTTTCATCAAGAAAGGATATTGATGAAGCGGAAAGACTAGCATTTGGTCAACTTTATTGGAAAGGGTCCAAGCAGTCGATCTCCTAAGGACTGAAGGTGGTGCCTTTTGTTTGACATATGGATATATCTGGGAGATATATTGGAGACCGCAGTAAGATAAACACTTGGTATATATATCAATGTGTTAGTGTTTATCTTCATGTAATAAGCTTTACGAATGTCCTCATACTTGAGATGCTAGTTACCTTGTGTGGTACTATTGCTATACTTTGGTTCATTACTATGCACTCATTAATTTCGGGTGTTAAGGGTGATTACGGGTATAGTGATGACAGCATGTTGGTAAGCTGAGTAGTTGGAAAGAATCCATCGCTCCATATATATTAAGGAGTTATACCTGGCCACTTGTTGAAGTGATGATTTCAACAAACCTCTTATTAGAGTATGTGTTTGATAGAAATGGTTTCTAGTAAAGCACATTATGGTAAAAGGCAATATACTTTGGTAACAATTAAACTACTAGGATAGCTTGGAGCAACCTCGATATTTATGGGTTAACACTTTAACCGAACCCTGTAAACCAGACGGTACTAATATTAAAGAATGGAAGGAATTTATTGCATTGGATAACTATTGCATTAACCTGGATTAAGTCATAAGCATAAATGACGTTCCGAGTAATGGGGGATGGTAGACCCTTGCTAGAGGCGTACTATAGTCGTTTATGGTAATCGAGTTACATTCATGGTCTAAAGCATTGAGCCAATGGTTCCATTAGAACAAGGGTTGGTAAAGGCTTAACAGCTCAATACTTCGGGATCCAATAAGGTCACACACATTGGACCTTCATCGGACTAAGTAATGAACTAATAGATTTATTCTATTACAAAAATATAACATAAATAATAATTAAATTATTATTTGATTGGTTAAAATTGATTAGATCAATTTTGGATAAACCAAGGAATTTATTTTGACCGATAACTAATTAATTAGAGTCATAAATAAATTATGGAATTGGTTAAAATTGATTAGATCAATTTTGGTTGGACCAAGAAATTTATTTTGATTGATAATTAATTTATTAAGGTCAAAAATATATATTTATTTGAAAGGACTAAAAGGGGAATTTTGCATTGGCGAGTTAAACCGAAAAGTATGAAATATTTTGTACAAAATTCTATTGCACGGAGTACACCGAGAGTTGCGCGAACACTGCTGGGCAGTGTTCACCGCAGCCCATGTTCATGGGCTACACAAAGGTAGCCCATGAAGGGCACTGGTTGCACAAAGCCATGGGCCACGAGGCCCAGCTCGCATGGAAGGCAAGCCCATTGCCTTCCAGCTGCATGGCAGGCGAGTAGAACCCGCAGATCCATTTGGATCCGCGGGTCATACCCGCATGGGATGTGCCAATGTGCACGTCCCACGTTGCTTTTTGGGGAGCAAATTTTTGCTCCCCAAGCCTATAAATAGGCTATCCCCTCCCCTTTTCAATGTGCACAACAGCCCAGAATACAAATCCTAAGCAAGATACAAAAAGAATAATCTCTCTGATAATTGAGCAAGTTATTTTTGAGGACCATGAATATATTCGGGCACCTCTAGTTTATATTTTCTGGTGAGGCTTCTGGAGTGGTCTGGCAACTACTCAAGGCTTCTTAGTTCTTCCTCCCGAGGTGGTTTTGGTTCGTGGGTTCATGTGGATACTGATAGAGGCTATGCTACGCTTGGAAGCTTGTGCAAAAAGGTTCTGCAAAAGCACACTTCAACTGGTAAGTTCTTTTTCTTTCTCTTTTAGTTATTAGGTCTTTTTCTTTAAGCGTTTTTAGACTTAATAATTATGCTTAGGTTGTTTTGCATACTTAGTTTATTTTGTGCTTAGGTTATATCTTAGAGTTATAACATGCCTAGGTTAAAACTTAGAGTTGTAATATGCTTTGTATTAAATAAATGTGCTAGGATATAATTTGAAATTATGGTATGCTTAGTCCTTTTGCATGCGAACCTAGGTAGAGAATTATTTAGTTAAGGCTTTATTTAATTTATATGCAACTAATAGGAGTTCCAGGGGACTGGGACAAAATTTTGAATTTCCTCCATGCATGTTATGCTTGTTCAATCTGACTGTCAGTTTCCAACAGTGGTATCAAAGCCTGCCTATTTAGTGCATAATTAAGTTAGAAGCGAACTAACTATTATTTTCTATATGAAATGATTTGTTTATTTAATTGTTTGGAACAATATATTTAAACTTGTGCCTTTCATTTCAAGGTTAGAAAATGGTTATGAATAATTTTGAATAAGCCTGCTCAACTTACTCAAATTATACAAGTGTCATTAATTTATTTAAATTACATGGGTTATAGATGCTTCCAATTTACATGAATTGGAAGAACAAAATTTATTAGTTCGAGAGAATCTATTGGTCTTCAGTTTTGTGCCCGTATTTGTTCTGGCTAAGGATTGGACTTGGTGTCTACTCCTCATAGGGCACCTCTCCTACCTGGGAACCTATATCGGTAAAATTTGAATTGACCAATGGGGGGATTAATATGAACTAATTTATTTCTAGTATATAAGATGGTGCTTATATATGTTTCTGTAACAAAGGAAAAAAATTAAATTTATTGAATAAAAGCTTAAAGGAAATGCAATATAAATGTAACAAATAAAAGTGTTAATTATTCTGCATATAATCTAGGTTGATGGAATAATTATAATAAAGAGTTGAACCCACCTAAGCTTAGACCTTATAAATTAATTTTAAAATTCCCTGAATTAATACAAGTTATTATAATTTTGTCCATCTAATAAAATCCTAGATTGGGTGAGATGTTTAACGCCAATAAAATCCCAAAGTAAATATATTAAGGCAAGTTGTAGTCTTCCTTACTTAAATTTATAATATGGTCTCTTTGGGCTATCAAAGTGCTATGCAAAGCATTCCTTCTAGTCCATATTGATTGGTTGTAAAGTTTGGGATAGGGTCTGCCTTAATAGAGCTGAGGTAGTTCACCATAAAATTGGGGGCTAGGCCCATATCTGAGACATATTCAAGGAGATGCTAATATAAGAGTACACGTCCCTTGGGATTAGGGAACTTGAATGAATTAGCAATTGCATATGATGAAAATGGAATGGGATTCCAACTATGACTAACTATTATGACTTGACTATTTAAATTGGGGGTTGTAATAGACTGGTTATAGATGCTACCTACTAGGAAATTTAGTTTGGCTAATATTCCCGAATTCAGTAGAATGGGCTATTGTAAATTTTTGAAGAAAATAGTAGGAAAATGTATTTAATTAAAAGTCCTCATATTAAATGCATGTACTTAAATTAATATCTAAACTCTTTTCTTTTCTTATATCTTAGGTTGAATATGAACTCCATTTTAAAAATCTGTTTTAAATACATCCAAACTTTAACAGCAATTAACTACCATGAATGGATCAAAGACGTAAGGGATATCCTTAAGAATTATGAGTTAGCATACGTTCTTGAGAATCCATTCGCAAGAATTCGTAGCACTGATGCACCGACTATTATTAAGGATGCATGGTTGAAATATATTAAGGATTCAGTTTATGTCTTATACTGCTGTTAGATACTATGAATCCTAAGATACGTTTACAGTGCGATCACATGAGTCTGCAAACCATATTGATCCATCTAAAGAGTTTGCCTAAGAAGGCAAGGTATGAAAGGTTCAAATTAACCAATGAACTTTTAAACTCTAAGATGAAGGAAGGGACAAGTGTTGTAGCACACATCAACAAGATTGAAGATTTCTTGGAGAAATTGGAATCGTTGGGATTTTTCGGTCGGTCAATCCTTAGGATTGGATTTCCTATTGGATTATTTACCCATCAGCTAAGCTAATTTTGTAAAGGAACATTGCTTTAAAGTTCATGATTGTACTTTCTCAGAAATTATTGATGCGTTAAGAAAATTAGATGTCAAAAGCAAAGAAGTTTCAAGAGAGTCTACAAACAAACATTCTCTAGAAAATGGCTCGGAGGATTCTGTCACTAAAGGAGTAGTTAAAGGGCTTAAAAGGAAGAAGAGGACACCTAAGTATGTCTATGAGCAATGTAACGTACCATTGGAACAAGAATTGCAAAGCTCCTGCTTCTGAGCATTTAAAGAAGAAGCCTACAGAGGCATCTACTTCAGGTATGTTTGTAATTGAAAACTTTGCTACTTTTCCACGTGAATCCACTTAGGTATTAGATACTGGTTGTGGTTCTCATATCTGTACTTCTATGCAGGGACTAAGGAACTGTAGAAAACTTGCAAAAGGGGAGATGGACCCATGCATGGGAAATGGAGCCAGAGTTGTTGTATTAGCCGTAAAGGAGCTTTAATATTGTTTTGCCAAGTGGACTTGTTTTAGTTTTGAATAATTATTACTACATTCCCAGTGTTACTAAGAATATTGTGTCTGTTGCGTGTTTAGCAGTAGAAGGATTTGAAATTTATTTTCAAATAATAAGGGCTATGGAATGTTGAAAGGTGGCATTTATACTCTCGATACTAAAACTGAAGTTTTTAATATAACCAATGCGAAGAAAGTTAAGTTAGATAATGAGAATTCCTTCTACTTCTGGCATTATCATTTAGGCTACATAAACAAATATCGCTTAACCAAGTTACATAAGCATGGAGACTTGGGCCCAATAGACTTGGAGTCTTATGGTGATTGCGAACCTTGTTTAAAAGGAAAAATGACAAAGTCACCCTTTCAAGGAGAGGGTGAGTGGGCCACATGTACATTGGAACTTATACATACTGATGTGTGTGGTCCAATGAGTGATCAGGTACTAGGAGGATACTCCGACTTCATAACCTTTATTGATGATTACTCTCGATACGGTTATTTGTACTTGATGAAGCAGAAGTCTAAAAGTTTTGAAAAGTTTAAACTATTTAGAGCTGAAGTAAAGAAACAGCTTGAGAAAAGTATTTCACTTTGATCGGATTGAGGTGGAGAATACTTAAGTCAAGAGTTTCAGGATTATCTAAAGGAAAATGGGATAGTTCCCCAGTGGACCCCTCCTTATACACCCCAACACAATGGAGTATCAGAAAGGAGGAATCAGACTTTATTAGGTATGGTCATATCTATGATGAGCCATACCGATCTTAGTAAATCCTTTTGGGGATATGCACTAGAGAGCATGGTTTATGTTTTAAATAGGGTGCCCTCTAAATTAGTTGATTTTACACCTTATAAATGATGGTGTAATAAGAAGCCATCTCTAAGTCACTTAAGAGTATGGGGCTATCCTGATATGGTAAAAAGGATAGCTTTAGATAAGTTGAATACCAAGGCTGATAAATGTCTATTCAATGGATATCCAAAGGAAACAATTGGATATCTATTTTACGAACCCAAAGCACAAAAGGTATTTGTGTCTCGGAATGCTCACTTTTTAGAAAAGGAACACTTACTTGCAAAAGTCAGTGGGAGGAGTATTGAACTGAAAGTTCAAGAGGATAAAACAGACAATCAACTGATTGACCCCATTCTAGATACACAAGAGAGTGTGAACCAAGAACAACTTGTCAAAACATAATCATTGCGAAGATCAGGTCATGTTCATAAGGGTCCCGATAGATATGGGTCATCATCACTGATGATAAGGAACTATATCTTATGGAGGATGATGAACCAAGGACATATGATGAGGCAATGAAAAGCTCAGATTCTGATAAATTGGTAAGAGCTATGAAATCAAAAATGGATTCCATGTACAAGAACCAAGTTTGGAATTTGGTTGATGCACCGCAATAGGTTAGACCAATTGGGTGTTCAAGAAGAAGATAGACATGGGCAGTAATGTAATTACCTATAAAGCAAGGTTGGTTGCTTAAGGTTATAGTTAACGGGAAGGTATTGACTATGATGAAACCTTTTCACCGATAGCCATGCTTAAATCCATAAGGATACTCCTCGCCATTGCTGCTTATTACGATTATGAGATGTGGCAGATGGATGTAAAAACAACATTCCTAAATGGGGATTTAGACCGAGATGTGTATATGACACAACCGGAGGGTTTTACATCTCAGAATGGCTTGAAGGTATGCAAGCTACAAAGATCCATTTATGGACTTAAGCAGGCATCCAGGAGTTGGAATATAAGGTTTGATCAGATAATTCGGGAACTGGATTTCTGCCCAAATGCAAATGAGCCTTGTGTTTTTTACAAGAAGGTTGATGGGAGTGCAGTCATTTTACCTAGTATTGTATGTTGATGACATTCTGCTAATAGGAAATGACATTTCTCTTCTTCGAAACATTAAAGTGTTGTTGTCAAGAAAGTTCTCCGAGTAATGGGGGACGGTAGACCCTTGCTAGAGGCATACTACAGTCGTTTAAGGTAATCGAGTTCTATTCACGGTCTAGAGCATCGAGCCAATGGTTCCATTAGAACAAGGATTGGTAAAGCCATAACAGCTCAATACTTTGGGATCCTATAAGGTCACACACATTGGACCTTCATCGGACTAAGTAAAGAACTAATAGATTTATTCTATTACGAAAATATAACACAAATAATATTTGGATTATTATTCGATTGGTTAAAATTGATTAGATCAATTTTGGATATACCAAGGAATTTATTTTGACTGGTAACTAATTAATTAAAGTCATAAATAAATTATGGGATTGGTAAAAATAGATTAGATAAATTTTGGTTGGACCAAGAAATTTATTTTGATTGATAACTAATTTATTAAGGTCGAAAATAAATATTTATTTGAAATAACTAATTTATTAAGGTCGAAAATAAATATTTATTTGAAAGGATTAAAAGAGGAATTTTGGATTGGCGAGTTAAACCGAAAAGTATGAAATATTTTGTACAAAATTCAGTTGCACAGAGTACATCAAAAGGTGTGCGAACACTGTTGGGTAGTGTTCGCGGCTGCCCATGTTCATGTGCTGCATAAAGGCAACCCATTAAGGGCACCGCGAGCTCGTGGCATGGGCCACAAGGCCCAGCTCAAGTGTAAGGCAAGCCTGCAAGGGCTTTCCTTGCAGCTGCCACTTGCAGCGTGCTATCCAAGCTACATGGCAGGAGGGTAGAACCTGCGGATCCATATGGATCCGCGGGTCATACCCGCGTGGGATGTGCCAATGTGCACATCCCACATTACTTTTTAGGGAGCAAATTTTTGCTCCCTAAGCCTATATATAGGTTGTCGTCTCCCCTTTTCAATGTGCAACGTAGCTTAGAATATAAATCCTAAGCGAGATTCGAAAAGAATAATCTCTCGAGTAATTGAGTAAGTTATTTTTGAGGAGCCTGAATTTATTCGGGCAGCTCTATTTTATAATTTCGGGTGAGGCTTCTGGATTGGTCTAGCAACTACTCGAGGCTTCTTAGTTCTTCCTCCCAGGGAGGTTTTGGTTCATGGGTTTGTGTGGATACTGATAGAAGCTATCCTATGCTTGGAGGCTTGTGCAAGAAGGTTCTGCAAAAACACGCTTCAACTGGTAAGTTCTTTTTCTTTCTCTTTTAATTATTAGGTCTTTTTCTTTAAACATTTTTAGACTTAATAATTATGCTTAGGTTGTTTTGCATGCTTAGTTTATTTTATGCTTAGGTTATGGCTTAGAGTTATAACATGCCTAGGTTATAGCGTAGAGTTATAACATGCTTAGAATAAAATAAATGTGCTAGGATATAATTTGGAATTATGGTATGCCTAGTCCTTTTGCATGCTAACTTAGGTAGAGAATTATTTAGTTAAGGCTTTATTTAATTTATTTGCAACTAATAGGAGTTTCTGGGGACTGGGACAAAATTTTGAATTTCCACCATGCCTGTTATACATGTTCAATCTGACTATCAGTTCCCAATAGGGAGGACTCGTATCGGTCTCGTTTTTCATACGGGTGCCAGAGGGGCACTTGTACAGGTCTGGCTCACCTATTCGGGCACTGCTTTCCGGGATTGAATGTCCAAAAAATTTATTTCTACAATTCAATTCTAACTTTTGACTTGCCCACTGTATTCTAACCTTGTTGCACTATTGTTTTATCTTTGCAGTTTCCCTTCAAGACCATCGGAACTTTGAGCTTCTATCAAAAATGGTATGAGGAGATCTGCTCTATGCGGGATGTTGAGATGCTAGCCCATATCAATGCTTTGGGCTTCAATGAGATTGTTCGGGCCATTCCTTTGGGGGTGAAGACCCTCACACCAGCTACAATTTCGGCTTTGTCCAAGCGGTGGTCTAAGACAACCCACACATTTCATTTTGCTATTGGGGATGTAACTATCACTCCCTCATATATGTGTGTGCTGACGAGATTAGATTGGGATGGGGAGATCATCCACTTTAATGTCTACGCAAACCGATGGAATTCTTGGGCCGAGGTGAAGGACTATGTGAAGTGACTTCTTTAGCTTTGTCCTGGTGGGAAGGATAAGCTCAGGTACGGGAATCTCCATACTTACTGGCAGGCGCAGCTGACCCCGATTCTGAGGATAGGAGGGACCAATATTCTAGGTCTTTTCTTTTGACCCTCTAGTCGACCGTTTTCTTCCCGACCTACTCGAGTGACATCAATTATAGGCTGCTATCTACTGTTGACGATCTTGCCAGCGTGACTTACAAGAACTAGTGTCGGGCTATCTTTTCTCAACTATACTATGGCTTGGATGTTGGCGTTCGAGGTCAACAGGCTGAGCTAAAGATCAGTCACTTGCTCATTCTAGTAAATTTTGAACTTTTCCTTACGTTTTCCTTTTGATTTTGATTGTTTGGCCACTGACTTTGATTTCTTTTTGCAGATGTAGCAATTCGAGCATAACTTAACCCCACAGTCAGGCTTATCTGGACAGCTTGAGACAACGCATAATATTACGAGGTGGATGGCGCATTGGCAGCAGAAGGCCAGGACTTTCGCTGAGTACCGAGAGTATATCCGCCAGTTGCGCTCTGATTAGGTATACTTTTAAACCTAAATCTGAACTTTCAATTCAACTAAATTTTAGTAGCAAACTATATTTACAAAGCTAGGGGTTCTTACAGTGCATTTTGTTATATGCAGCTCATTCACGATCCACGGGCTCGGTTGGTCATCTATGATGAGATCGTGGAGATGCAACAGGGCATGGATGACTATTGATTCATGTTGGAGTCACCACACTCCCTTGAGTGGTATTTTAGTGAGAGGGTTCGTGACTTACGGACGAGCTCAGTAGTGGAGAGGCCCATCCCTCCATCCATACCTGTAGGGGTATACTAGCCGCATTTGATGCTTGGGACAGATCATGAGCTGTATCATTTAAGTGAGGGGGCTCGCATGATGTCGGTCAATGGCCCGACCTATATTCCGACTTCATTTACACTTCACTTCTCTAGCCGTGCCTGAGGATCCATCTTGATGTTATGCCCCTTGAGTTCCACCATAGAGATGAACATGATGATGATGATGATGACGACGACAATGACAAGGATGGTGACAGAGCTGGAGGCAACCCTGGGGGTCCTTTCATGGTTCGCTGGACTGAGGCCATTTCTAGGCCTGCTGCTTCTTCTACTCGGGTAACTTCCACACTTGACTTGTAAATTTCTGCGTGTTTTCACTTTTGTATGAACTGAGGACATGACAATTTGTCAAACAAAATGTAGTCTTCCGCCCCCAAGCAGAAGAAGATTGGTGCTGTCGTTGCTCCCTCCAGGCCTGCCGATCCCAAGCTGCTAGTGAAGCAAGCCAGAGCTACCAGGGACTTAAGGGAGGGAGTCCTTTAGACTGACTTGGATTCCTCCTTTTGGCTCCTCGATCATTCAGGGAAGTGTGCTATATGTGGGCTTGAGGAGTAAGTCCATACTATCCGCTTCACTCATCCCAGTGCAACCCATGTAGGTCTTCTTGCCTTTCACTTTCAACCGATACCCTTTCTACATATCTAGATTATCTTTTGAACTGATTTGGTTGGTCCTTTTATGTATCTATGTTTGAGGCGGAGAGGATTGCCCAGGGATTCTTGTCAATTGGGGACTTAATGCTAGCACAGGATGCCCTTGTCGCGGTAAACTTCAATTTCCTATAAAAATTTAACAAACTATGCATGATGAATGCCTTGATATTTACATATATGTAGTGATCTTTTGATTTTCATGTAGGCTCTACTGGCTATGGAGCATGATAGGTCTACCTGAGACTTGGACGCTTTCGAGGACCAATCCAGGTTCTTGGAGGACCAGCTGCAGGCGACTACTACTAAGTTAGATTAGATCCCACTACTAGAGGTAGACTTGGAGAGGGCTAGGGGGAGGTGGCTAAGGCTAGGGCCGAGACATAGGTGTTGCAAGCGCAGTTGACCAGTATGATAGAGAGCAGGCGGACACTTGAGCCATCTTCTTCTTCGGATGATGCCTTAGGTTATCGGATCAAGCCGATTGTGACTTAGGTGGTCGGAGCTGGGTAGGATGTAGAGTAGTAGGTTGAGGTGACTGGTGCTGCGGCTGAGGGTGTTGTAGGAGGTTCAGGGGTCAGGGTCCTGACTTTCCTACTGTGGATGCTGACAAGGTAGAGGATCATGTGATGTTCGATGTGGGTGACTTGCTGGCGGACACTTGGCCCAAGACCAAGATCCTCCTATGGCTTAGGCTAGGATCATGTTGACTTTCTTTTTGACATTTGATTTTTTGGCCCTACGTGGCGTACTTCAGTGTAAACATGGATGCTATTTACATAGACATTCTTGTTGCTTTACTTTATACATGTGAACCTTCCTTTTCTATACTGAAACCAATGAATACTAATGCTTGTAGACCCATGCTGCCCCTTGGCATAATCAACAATGAATATTGTTTAGAGTACCCCATGAGCAAGTGAGTTAACCGTAGAACACTCGAAGTTCCTGATCACGATTAACTGACCCAATTTAAATTGACTAGTAAAACCAAGGCTGGTTGGTTTGAGATTAGCACTTTGGATAGCACATGCTATTGTGTGGCTTATAGTGGGGGAACAGAGTTTGACGGATCCCAACTATAAAACACTGCAATTACAAATGATGCTTGAAAATAAAAGAACAAGTTCAAAATAATGGCGCTTTGGAATTGAGTTCTAATTTTTTCATAGGTCATTCGATGTGAGATAATGTATCGAACATTTTCTTTTCTTTATATCTTTTTTTAAATCCAGCACAAGGATAGGCTGACTCAGTGGATGACTCAGTAGTGCTTAAGTTTTGTTCATACCAACTAAGTTAAGTTAGAGTTAATTAAATCAATAATGATGTTAAAATAAATAGTCTATGGTTATATGTGAGTTACTGAATTCGAGGGAAGAATTTCACGTCTCCGCTAACCTAGCTATTTAGTTTTAACTCTGAGTTGTTTGGGCTGAGCTGTGTAGTTAGTCGCTAACTAAGCACTATTCACTCAGCGCTCGATATTTAGATTATGTTTCAGCTGTGTTATTTAATTATTCATTTCACTGAGTTACTTTGTTTTCCAAAAATGCTGACCATTCCATTTAAGGAAAAATGGAATCTTGTTTTTTGACTAGTTACTTTTATAGACATTAATGAAAGACGTCATACAAAAGACCAAAGGAATTAATGACGCGACAAAGACAAAGCTCTACGTAGATAAAGACAAAAGTTTTTCGGGGAAAAGCTGCATGAAGACAAAGTCAAATTGGTTTGTTACAGCGTGTATCTCCAGTAAATGTGCGACTCTGCAAGAATGTCAGATTGTTAGAAGGAATGGGAAGATGACACGTAGCAAGTCAGCACAAGTTCTCTCTAATAGAAGACGGGCATCAAAAGATAAAGATTCAAATTTGAAGCTCTAATTCAATCTGTCTCAAACGGATTGATTTCTATTTCACATTGGTGTGATTCTATCTCCCAACAAATTGATTTGAAGAAGCAACGAGTGAATAGATGAGCTATTAAATTGCAGAAGATGCCAAAGCAAGTTCAATAACTACATTCTCATTTTCATCTATAAAAGGAGCAAGAAGGCAAGCATTAGAACTTGGTGTATACACTTGAATTTCTAAGAAGCAAAACTTAGTCAATTTCCAAGCTTTAAATAAGTTCATTCAAAAAAGCATCTACTTAGCAAGAATCTGCTTTGTAACAAGAGAGAATAGTAAAGATCATTTGAAATGTAATATCAGATTATTGTAACTAGATCAAGGTTTCTATAAGTTTAATCTAGCTCTTGTTTAGACTCTATTGAGTTGCTGGTAGAAGAGAGTATTCTACTTAGTGGGTGAGTGATTATAGTTTGGAGGGTACTTTCTATATTTGGGACACTCTTGTGAAAGGCTTCTCCGCCTAGGGTAAAGCAGTTGAGATTAGTGGATTAAAGCCAAGACACTCTCTTGGGACTAGATGTAAGTACAAGTTGCCGAACCAGTACAAAATATTTGTGTTCTTTATTTTATAGTTGAAGTTTTTCTCAGAATCTATTCAGCTTACTAACTTGCTCAGCTCAATTTGTTTAATCTCAAAAAAGTTACCTATTTTATTCTTGCGAGTCATTCGCTTCCTCTGACTCACTGAGTGTATGTAAAGGGACTAAGAAGTGGTATCAGAGCAAGTTCTCAATCTAAAGATTTCACAATCTTGATATAAATACCATGGTGTATAAAGGAGGAGAATCCAGTGGAATGGCCCAAGCCTACATTCTTCCTGAAGGCATGTCAGTCACCAGGCCTCCCATGTTTAATGCTGAGCACTATACCTACTAGAAGAACAGGATGAGGAATTTCATCCAGTCCTAAAGTATGTATGCTTGGATGGCTATGTTGAAGGGCCATTTTTCCCTAACTATTGTGAAGAATGGAGTTTGCATTGATAAGTATTCTGATGAGTGGGACAACTAGGACTTGGCCAGACTGAAGGAAAATGCAGCTGCTATCAACTATCTTCACTATGCTCTTGATGCAACTAAGTTGAACCATGTTTTAGGGTGTGAAACTACTCAAGAGATCTGGAAGAAGTTGGAAGTAACTTATAAAAGACCTGACAAGGTCAAGGAGTCCAAGATCAACATTCTCATAAAGGATTATGAGATGTTTTATAGGCAACCCAGGGAGGACATTTCTAACATGAACACCAGATTCATGAATATTGTCAATAAGATGAAAAGACTTGGTAAGAACTTCACTAAAGAATAAACTATCAAGAAGATTTTGAGAAGTTTAACACATGAATGGGATGCAAAGAAGAGTAATATCTAAGAAGCTCATGATTGGAAGACTTACAAGCTTGATGAGCTGATGGGAGCCTTGCTGACTCATGAGATGTCATTGAAGCAATATGAAGATGAGTCCAAGAATATCAAGCATAAGGAAAGAGAAAGCTCCATCAGAGCTGTTATTCTTAAGGTTGATGATGATTCATCTGAGGAAGAATATCCAGAGGATAGGAAGGAAGCGATAACATTGATGACCAAGAACTTTAATAGATTATTAAGGAAAGATATAAACTTTCAGAGATTAAGAAAGTCTAGCAAGAACAAGAAGGGAACAGATGAAAGACCATGAAAAGAGCATAACAAAGACATTAAATGCTTTGAATGTGGTGAGAAAGGGCATATCCAGTCTAGCTGTCCTAAAGCTAAGAAGGACAGGTTCAAGAAGAAAAGGGATAAGAAGGCTCTTACTGCTACCTAGAGTGATTCTGAACAAGAGTCATCATCCTCATCAGATGAAGAAGCACAAGATTCAGCCAATGTGTGTCTTATGGCAAAGGATGATCGACCCAACTCAAAGCTAGCTGACCAACCATCTAATTCTACTACCAATCAATTACCTGACTAGCATACTAATCAATGAAAGAGAACTAAGGTAAATTCTGAACCCCCTTTGTCACCTGATGAACTTGCTGCAGTACTTAATGATGTTATTAATATGACTAAGAAGTCAGCTAAGTACATCAAAGTACTCTAGAGGAGGTGTGACGATCTAGAAGATGTCAATTCTTCTATCTCACTTGACATTTTATACCTTATGGAAAAATCTAAGTACCATGATTGATATAACAATAAGCTCACTAAGAAAATGGATAAGTTAGTTGCTGAATTAACAGCTTTAAAAAAGGTGTGGGTCCCTCCTAAACAAAATAGGAATACTCAGAGTAACCGCACTCACCACTCTAAGAAGGCTTCTCAAAAGAGTAAAGTGAGTAGGCCAATCCTAAGGCCACTTGTAATTTTTGTGGAAAGTCAGGACATGCCACAGTCATGTGTAGACACAAAAATGGTTACTATGATGAGTATGACTGGTATAGGATGACCACCACTAACAAGGGAGGACCCAGCCAGAAAAAGTCATGGGTACCTAAGAAAACTTAATTGTTTTGTAGGTGAGCTTGAGATCAACTAATGACAGAAGAATGTGGTATTTGGATAGTGGATGCTCGAGGTATATGACAAGTGATGAAAAGCAATTCATCACATTGGAGCGAAAGAGGAATGGTAGTGTCAGTTTTGGAGATAACCAAAAGGGAAAGATTGTTGGCAATAGCAATGTGGGAGTCAAGCCTTCAATTGAAAATGTGTCTCTAGTGAAAGGCCTGAAGTTCAACTTCCTAAGCATTGCTCAGCTGTGTGACAAAGGCAGGGAAGTGATTTTTGACTCAGCGGGATGCTCAGTCATTGATGGTAATTCTGACCAAACTATTCTTTATGCTCATAGAATTAACAATGTTTATATGATTTATTTATCCCCTAGCTCCAGTGAGAGATGCTTAGTTTCTAAGGAGGAAAGTTCATGGGTATGGCAGAGAAGGTTGGGACATATCAATATGACCAATCTATCCAAATTAGCTAGAAATGAACTTGTTGAGGGTTTACCCAATCTAGCCTTTGAAAAAGATAGACTCCCCTTAGCATGCCAACTTAGGAAACAATTTAGGAAGACCTTTAAATCCTTAGCTAATATATCTTCTTCTCGTCCCCTTGATCTTCTAGACATGGATTTGTTTAGGTCAGTTTTGCCAACAAGTCTAGGTGGAATGAAATACACCCTTGTGGTTGTAGATGATCTGACCAGGTTCACTGGGATTATCTTACTTGCAAGCAAAGATGAAACATTTGAATCATTCTCTAGGTTGGCTACCCGGATCATGAATGAAAAGAACCTTAAAATTAATAGAATCCGTAGTGACCATGGAAGGGAATTCAAAAACAGACAGTTTGAGGAATTATATTCTAAGCGTGGTATTGACCATAATTTTTCTGCCCCTCATACACCTCAATAGAATAGGGTTGTTGAGAGAAACAATCACACTATTGCAGAGATGGGTCATTCTATGCTGAGTGATAACAATCTACCAAAGTATTTCTGAGGAGAAGCTGTTAACATATTCTAAATAAGGTGTTAATTCACCTAGTTTTGAACAAAACTCCTTACGAACTTTGGAAGGGGCGCAAGCTCAAGGTTGGTCATCTCAAGGCCTTTGGTTGTAGATGCTTTATATTAAACACTAAAGATAAATTGGCTAAATTTGACCCTAAGGCTGATGAAGGAATCTTTCTGGGTTACTCAACACACAGTAGGGCATACATAGTGTATGTCAAGATAACTGGCACATTAGAGGAGTCTATGCATGTAGATTTTGATGAAACTAACAATGTAGGTAGAGAAGCTAGTGATGATGGAAGGGAAAGAGACCAAGTCAGCGGATCAGTCAGTCAGCCCATTGTTATTCTTGATCCTCCAAAAAAAGAAGATTATAAAGTTGAATTAGACCAATCCAGCAACTTTGGTGATGATAATGATGCTCAACCTATGACAGTAGCTTAGTGAGCTGATCCTAATCTACCAAAAGAAGTCAGAGCAAGGAGATGTCACCCAATTAAGAAGATCCTTAACAGTGTGCAAAATCTAGAGCTGACTAGAGGCCAGCTAAATAGAATAATGAATCATTCAACATTTGTCTCATTGATTAAACCTAAGAAGTTTGAAGATGCTGAGTTTGATGACAACTAGCTGATTACAATGCAAGAGGAGCTAGACCAAATCAGAAGAATTGAAGTTTGGGATTTGGCAGAGAAACCCAACGGCAAGTCAATCATTAGCACCAAATGGGTTTTCAAGAACAAGCTAGATGAAGCTGGTAATGTTGTTAGAAACAAGGCCAGACTAGTTTCTCAAGGCTAAAATCAACAAGAAGGCATCGACGATGGAGAAACCTTTCCACTAGTAGCAAGACTTGAAGCCATAAGAATTCTATGTGCTTTTGAATCTTATATGAACTTCAAACTGTTTCAAATGGATGTCAAGAGTGCATTTCTTAATGGTTATATTCAAGAACAAGTCTATGTTAGACAACCCCCTGGTTTTGAAGATCCAAAGTATCCAGATCATGTCTTCAAATTGAAAAAGGCTCTTTATGGACTAAAGCAAGCTCCAAGAGCTTGGTATAAGAGACTGACTAACTTTTTACTCAGCAAAGGTTATGTTAGAGGAAAATCAGATATAACCATTTTCATTAAAAGGAAGCATTAAGATGTGTTGCTAGTCCAAATCTATGTTGTTGAGATCATCTTTAGAGCAACTAATGAAAGCTATGCAAAGAGTTCAACCAACAGATGAATAGAGAGTTTGTAATTTCTATGATGGGTGACCTTAATTTCTTTCTTGGTCTACAAATCAAGCAAGGTTATGATGAGATCTTCATTACCCAAGCAAAGTATGCTAAGGAAGTACTCAAGAAGTTTGACATGGATAAAGCTAAGCCAATGTCAACACCCATGGCCACTGATACAATTCTGAGTAAAGATGACGAAGGTAAACCTGTAGAGAGTAAGCTCTATAGAGGTATTGTTGGTTCTCTACTTTAATTAACTGCTAGTAGGCCTGACATTCAATATGTTGTATGTTATTGTGCGAGATATCAAGCTGACCCCAGAGAATCTCACTTAGCTGCTGTTAAGAGAATTCTCATGTATTTGCTAGGCTCTATTGACATAGATTTATGGTATCCAAGGAATGCAGATTTCACTCTAAGAGGATGCTGACTATAAAAGAGACAAACTTGAAAGGAAAAGCACCACTGGAGGATGTCATTTCCTTGGTCATTGTCTAGTAACATGATAGCAAGAAGCAAACTTTTGTGGTGTTGAGTACAGCTGAGTTTGAGTATATGGCTGTAGGAAGTTGTGTGGCATAATTGCTATAGATTAAGCAGCAACTGGAGGATTATGGTATAAAGTCTAAGTGCCTTGAAGTCATGTGCGACAACAAGAGTGCAATTGACCTATCCAAGAATCCAATTCAACATAGCAGGATGAAGCATGTCAATATTAGACATCACTTCAAAAGGGAACATATGCTAAAAGGAGAAGTCAAGCTCACGTATATTCCTACTAAAGAACAGTGAGTTGACATATTCAAGAAGCCCATTGGAAAGGACTAATTCAACATCTTAGGAGAATTAATTGGAATGTCTAATCCAATTTGAAGAAATATTTTCCCCACTAACCCATTCTGGAGCTGGCCTATCTTCCACTCTGAGCTCTAGCAAATTAGGTTAAGTATTTCTTCTTCGCGCCTGAATTTTGGACACGTCATTAAAAATGTCACCGGTTTCTTTTTAAAATTAAACTTGATTGAAACGGTAGCAAGTTTTAAAACGATCCATATTCAACCGCTTAAACTCTGTGCTTTACGTAATCATTTATTTCACGGTAATTGTTGATCAATCTCACCATTCAAATATTACCATTGCTTGTGAGTCGTACACATAAGCTTTGCAGGTAACATCAAAGAGGTTTTGCTATTTAAGGAGAGATAAAGAAGAAAGGAGGTTTTTACTTTACAAAATTTCTTCTGCTATCTTCTTCCTAAATCCCAAATTCTGTAATTCTCTCAAAGCTATTTTAATGGTGAGCACTTTAGGAAGATTATCTAATTCGAGTGTTTGAGAACCTCTCTTTATCAGTAGTAAGGATGACACATACAAGGTTACAACTTAAGATCACTTAGCCCAAGTTGCATTCAATCTAAAGGAGAGACAATATCTATTTATTCCAGTGGGGACTACCTATTCTCCGACGGAATGGTGTTCAAAGGAAGGAACTATTGTTGAAGACCCTATCAGTGTAGACATGTTAAGTTTTAAAGTGATGAGTGTTTTGGAAAATGGACGTGCCAGCAACATCTTAGAGGGTTCTTTGAAGTTCCTAGCGGGTGTTATGAGTAGATTGTTGAGAGATTCTTCCGCGGGATTCATAAGGTGGAAGGATTTGATGATATGTTTATAACAATAATGATGGGGAGAAAGGTCTATGTAACTCCCTAGCTAATTGAAAACCTGTTGGGAATTAAATAATGAGGATTAAGAATGCGAGCTGTAAGGGATGAAGAGCATGTAGATATCCCAGTGGACTATGAGGTACCCACTGACTACAAGGCTGGAGAACTCATAACTTCAATGTTCTCTAAGAAGGGGAAGCAGGCCTATGAGTTAGTAACAAAAGTTTTGCTACCAAATACTGGCGCAACTGGAAGCTGTTCCAAGTTTGAATGAGTGTCTTTTAATGCCATTACTAAGGGCATAAGTATCAACTGGCCCTTGACAATTTTACACAAGTTTCTTAAAGTTTCTAAACATATGGTGTATATCCACTTGGTGATGGAGATTTGTAGGGCATATGAGCTGGATTTGGAAAGATGGGCTCTGAGGAATGCAGTGGTATATAATGTTATTGAGTCTAGAGTACTTAGTAATGCCCACTTTCATAACTTGCACTATGAAGAGGAGTCCAAGACCACCAAGTACATCAAGCTCAAGCAAGGAGAGGTCAGAGTAAAGGACCCAAAGGCTACCATAAAGTTGAAGCCTATCAAGTATAAATATGAAGATCAGACTTTGACTACTTTTATGGCTAAGGAGTTGGAAAGAATCACAAGGCAGAGAGAGAAGGAAGGAGGGAAGACTCAATCTAGGAAGGGAGAGAAAAAGGAGGTTAGGAGAGACTCCAAGAAGGAAGTGAATGGAGCAAACTCAACTAGCTCTCGTGTTATGGATATTCCTATTCCTAAAAGATCAAGATTTTCTAAGGGATCCAAAGATGTGAAGCCCAGGGAGCTGACTGCTAAGGAGAAGGAGTAAGAGAAGAAGGCTGAAGAGGAACTCAGAGAAGATATGCCTTTGAAGAGGCTGAAGAAGAGGAAAGCAGATGATGTAGGAATCAACTATGAGAAGGCTGAGGGACAAGTAGCTACATCAATATATGTACCTGAAGCAGGACAACCTAGAAAGAAATTTATTGCAAAGAAGGTGACTAGCATAGTCCAAAATATGGAAGAGGCTGAGAAAGTTAAAGCAGCAGAAGCTAAAAGATTGAAAAAGAAGCAGGAGGACATTGAAGAGGAGATTAAGAGAAGAGCATAGGAGTCAGCTGCTCAAGCTAAAGCTAAGGTTGAGAAAGCTATCTAAAGTCAACTGCAACCTTATCTAAGAAGTCAATCCCTGAAGCTATTAATGGGATGATAGGTGCTTTGGAAGGGATTGAGAGTGAAAAGGAGCAGGGAGATGATGAAGGAGCTGATAATGTAAACTCAGTTGAGTTCAATGTGAATAAGGAATAAGACGACCATCAGATTATTGATGTAACTACTGAGGATGCTAAGGAGGAGAGAAGAGAAAAGAAGAGGAGGATTTTCAAGAAGATAAAGGTTGTGTTTGATGAAGATGAATGAGACCTGAAGGATAAGGATGAAGACGAAGTTGTTGTAGATAAGCAAGGAGCTCAGCTGGCTTAGCAATCATCTTTAGCTCAGGTTAGCGAGAAAATCGTTAAAGGTGTTGAAGGAGAGAAGGCTGAGGAACAGCAAGAAGAACTAATCCCATTCCTAAACCTTTCCATTAAAACACCACTCTCACCTACACACATTTCCATGTAACCCTTAACCACTCCTAAAACTCAATCACCTTCCACCTCAAACTCTGTCCAATCAAAAACATTAACCTCTAACCAAATAGCCTACCCAACCATCAATCCACTTCTTTCACCTATTGGATCTCATGTACATGAACCACTAATGATAGAAGGACTAGTTCTCAAAGGTCCAACTATTCAGGAGATCAACAATGAGCAACCACCACCTCCACCAAATCATCCTCAACCCCAATTCAACCCTCAAGCTGAACTCCTAGGAGATATAAGGATATTGGAAAGAGAGAGATATCCAGCACTGAGGACAGAGGAAGAAATTGATGCCACTGTAGCTAAATCATTATTGTCTGAGGAAGTGTTGAGGAGACTTGCAAAGGCTAGTGAGCCAGTGCAAGGGTTTACGGAGGCAGTGGAGGAGATGAAAGCCCATTTTAAGTCAGTTCCTACTCAGTTTTCATTGGTAAAGGCTATAGTATCCCACACTTTGCCTATTTTATCCATTGCAGGTAGGAGGGCTGATCACCTAAAGATGGAAATTGTTGGGCTCAAATAGAGAATGGAAAAGATTCATGAGAGAAATTGCAGAGTTGTGAATGAAGAGAGATTTGAAGAACTCTCTGATTGATAAGTTTAATCCAGTTTTGCAAGGATTGTAAGCAGTGCTTAATGGATTTAGCATTCTCAGTAAGGAGAATGATGGTAACACAACTAAACTAAAAATAGTGTTTGATGCCATCAATGCACTGATAACTGCTTTAAAGCAAAATCAAGGCAACTCTAATGAGCTTAGGCAGGTGAAGAATGAGCTATTGGAGGGAGTGAAGGCATCTGAAGAAGGAATTCTGACCACGCTGAAAAGATTAAATATATTTGATGCTCTGAGCAGTGACATTGTAATGTTAGAGGCTAAACAAGAACCATCTCTTCATCAGAAGCTTGGTCACATTCATGATCAAATCAATGCTATTGATGCTGATGTATTAAATGATGGTCAAGCCTTGGATCAGATACATAAGTAGATTTCTTCTCACATTCGAAGCACCCTAGTCCTTGAAAGGGAGTTGCGTGAAAACAACCAGGCCAGAGCTAACTCAAGCTTAACTAATATTTCTAGGAAAGGACTTAATGCCCAATTTAGAGTCAATTAATCGCAGTCATATGCTATTGTGGCACTCTTCTCTTGCTTAAAGGAACAAGACTTCATCTCTTAGATTATTTATGAGTCCCTGGTCAAGAAATTCTCAGCTAATATCGATTTGACCACATTTGAAGAAGCACTATAAGCACTGGATTTTAAAGCTCCTTATCACAAAACTATGATGAGAGCTATATGATGCAATGTCTCATAGGTGTTGTCCACCAGAGGTGTTCCTACTGCTGCAGAGTTGAGTTTGGCCAGAGTTAGGAGACCTAGTCTACCCTTAGGACCCGTACGGGTGCTGCCTGGTGGTATGGATCCATTGGCAGACCTGTATGGGTGGATTCCTTCTGTATGCCCAGAGGGGACCCATTGCCGGATAGGATCTTTCAAAAGCTATCTCTTACCTTTTTCAAGAAAAGGTAGGTCTTGAATGCGGTTTATTGCATTCAGACCTGATTTTCACCCTATAGAAAGGGCCTTTTCCTCACCTTTTCAATAGACGCATTTCATATGAAAAATATATACTATAGAGAAATTATAGTAAGGTTCTAGCAGTTTCTATAGGTATAGGAGGTATAAAATAGGGAGTAAACCCATTCCTTAAGGTTTTCTCCACATTTTATTCATTCCTAGCTTCGTTTATTAGGATTTAGGAGAGGTTTAATCCACACAAATACTCTCCTAAGTAGTCTTACTTCACCATCTACTTTGGCCAGACTCTCTCAATAGCAAAGGGATCGCCTCAAAGTGGATTCACGCCGTAAAGGTAACGCTCCTGAGTTTTAAAGAGACTTACATCTCAGTTATTTCATTATTAATTTCTGTGTCTGTTATTATATCTATTCTTGTTCTTATTTTGGGTCTGGTCCTAACCTATATGAGCCTTATTGGCACCTCATATCTCTAGCGGTAGTAAATCGGTGAGCCATACTCATATGGAAGGAAATTCCATTTTTATTTTATTTTTCTTCCATTAATCTGTTTATCTCGAACTGAGCTTCTGCTTGGCACCAAAAAGGACCCGTATGGGTCCCCCATACCCATACCAATCCTCCCCGGTAGCCATACGAGTCCCACCCACCCGTACGGGTACTGGTCCCCAAGCAGAATCCAGAATCCATTTTTAATTCGGTTAAAAATCAATCAACTCACCATTTGCAATGCGATCATTTTCACTAATAATCTAGTAAATCAACCCACAAAAGTTAAAATGTGTTTTTATAATAAAATATGTTAAAGACCCATTATTTCATTTTGATCCTTGAAGCCGCCCGGGCACTATCAATTTCAAAATGGCCACACTAACATAATCACATTTTTCTCAATAAAATGTTGACTTATGACATTCTATAGATTGTGCTGACATCTGTGGATGTAGGGGAATTTATTTTCATTTTGTTTTATAACTTAGAACAAATGTATAGGTTCATTTGCAATTTCCCCCCTTTTCCTCAGGTTGTAGTTTTTACTCCCCCAATTATTGCTTGTATTTTATTGTAATCTATAAACGCATGTAATGAGTGTGAAAGAGTGTAGAAATATGATTTCTTTCACAATTCTGTAAATGATGAAAACAAAAAATTGGTTTCATGCGGTGAATGTAATTTTCAATCAACTAAATGGGAAATAAGTGACTCATCCAATACCCGAATCTATGATCCAATAGGTATGAGTCTCCTGCCTAGAGGGAACCATACCAAAACTCTTTCCCAAGTAGACAACTTGGGTAGCGACTCTATCATTTGTATTGAGATTTGGGTATCAATTCTTTTATTCATTAAAGTTGGGTTATTATGCAAACCTGAACTAAAGTGTTTCATCACGCCTAAATCCAACCAAACCCCGGTAGGCCCTGCCTCTCACATAGGCGCCAAGGGAGACCCACACGTCATCAACACCTACAGTGGCGACTCTGTTGGGGAGTATAATTTTTTAACTTGCAAAATTTTGGTTTGTTTTAAAAGATTAAAAGATTAAGATGCGCACCAAAAATCATTAACTTGATTCAACCCATTTTGTTCTTCATCATTTGGGAAAATTATCACACTCTATCTTCTCATCTCCTTCTCTCTTTAGTTAGATGTGCTCTTCTTCTAGCACTAGGTTAAGGTGCCCTACTTTTTCATGAAGCTTACGAAAGTGTCACTCATGCCCTGCTAGGAATTGGGGACACTCTAGTGGGTGGAGCACTCATTGTCATCTCCCTTCAAAAGAGGCTTGATGCAATGGGAACCTTCTACATCAAACTTCCGATATGTCCCTAAACCATTCTTATCAAAAGCCTTAGAATTTCACCTCATGGGTACTCTAATCTCTGAGTGAGATTAGACTAAGGAAGAATACCTTCAGAATAGGCGGGAGAAATAAGGACAGAATCGATCGCTTCGCATGTGTTGTCTTACATACCCTTGTGATTAACCCCACCATGCATCGTTGTAATTTGTACATGCATACCGCATCCCATCCACGTATTGATCTCTTGGTTACTACCTCAATTCAAGACAATAAACAACAATCTTTCCCAGTTCTCATCCCAATCATCATCATGGCTCAGTTTGGTCAATCAGTTCAACTAGCAAACCCAGCGCTCCGTATAGCTAGTAATAGGACGCATTCGCTTCGCCAAGAGGCTATTTTACAAGTTCACTGTAGAGAATTCCTGAGTCAGTTGCCAGACTTCGTGGTTATGCCAAAGGGGACAATCCTCCCTTATTTCATGGGTTTACCCTATGACATGACCCGAGACCACATGGTTCATCCTATGACTCTTGATGACATCTCACAATGGGATACTCCTCTTTTGATCATCCTTAAGAAGATAAAGTAATATGGATTGATCGACCACCCACGACCATATGTTTAGCCAAAGCCCGAGGAATGGGGCAATTTTTATGTATATCATATCAGTCCTGACCATCCGACTAAAGTATGCAAGGATCTCCATAAAACCATCAAAGTGTTAATCAATAAAGGAAAAGTTTGTGAACCCCGGAGAAGAGGGGAGAAAGTAGCCATGATCAACTCAGGATTAGAAGAAAATGAGGCATGGAAGTGCATCATGGAGACCAAGAAAGCAAGAGAAGAACTATCCATATTTGACCTTATAGCTATCAGGCAGTGGAGTGGGGAGCCTGTCCATGACTACTTTCAGAGGAGGTTAACAATCTCGTAGCTCTTAAAAGGAAACCCTAGGAAAAGGAATTAGCTAACCAATTCATCTTTGGGTTCTCTCCTCACCTCAACAAGATAGCATTTGTGAGGGAATACAAAACCATCCCTGAGAGCTATGAAGCGGCCATAGAAGTGGAAAAATGGGCCAAACATATAGAAAACAATGATCTATCAAAGATTCAAGTAGATAAAATTATTGATACCCTTACCACTTCAATATACACCATCTTATGCTTGGGGGATAAGAAGAAGACACCGATTTAGGAAGCCTTGAGAAACCTGGCCTAGGCCACAAGGAAAGTTGTGGAAGATGTGTTGACCGAAAAATAGTTGCAAGACCTGGATCGTGACCTCACTCACATTCTGATGAGTCACCAAAAAGACCCTCTCCCTGTGGAGGATGATAATGCACTTATATGTAATGAAAATGATGTAGCCTTCGGGCATCCTAATGATAATAATAGTGATTTTGCATACTTGTTTGATGTTTTGCCTGACGACACCATGTATTCGTCTAACCATACGCATAACATATTTAGCATTCATGACTCTTCATTGCATGACTGTAATTTAGGTACTAAGGAAAATCCAAAAATGGTAACAATATCCAATAATGTGACCCCTATCAAAAAAGAGAGATACTAAAAGTGGTTAGAAAACATGTTCACGATTTTGCTTGGTCCTACGAGGACATGCCCGGGGTAGATCACCAAATTGCCGAGCATCGTATCCCAACTGACCCCGAGTTGAAGCCAGTCAAACAAAAGTTAAGAAGGTTACGTCTAAAGTGGGCTGACAAAATCAAAGCTAAAGTTGCTTAAATTCATTGAAGTAATTGAGTATCCGACATGGTTTACGAATGTTGTCCCAGTTCCTAAGAAGGATGGAAGGGTCAGAATGTGTGTCAACTTTCACAATTTGAATAAGGCATCCCCTAAGGATGACTTCTCAAAACTGAATATCGATATACTGATAGATAGTGCTGCCAGGGCCATAATGTACTCGTTCTTAGATGGGTTTTCTGGGTACAATCAGATTCTAATGGACATCATCAATAAGTTCAAGACATCTTTCATCAAAGAATAGGGGGTGTATTGTTACAAGGTAAGGCCTTTTAGGCTAAAGAATGTAGGGGTAACTTATCAGAGAGCAGTGACAGCTTTACTACATGACATCATCCACGAAGGAGTTGAGGTTTATATAGATGACATGCTAGTAAAGTCTAATACAAGGGAAGAGCACCCTAAGATTTTGGAAAGGTTCTTGACAAGAATTGAGAAGTACAACTTGCATTTAAATCCAAAGAAGTGTGTGTTTGGGGTTACTTCAGGAAAACTTTTAGACCACATTGTCAGTCAGAGGGGAATCGAGGTTGACCTTAATAAGGTTAAAGCTATTCAAGAAATGCCTATTCCTAGAACCGAAAATGAAGTCATCTCATTCCTTGGATTGCTTCAGTACATGAGCCATTTTATCGCCAATCTAATGACAATATGTAAGTTAATCTTTAAGTTATTGAGAAAGAAGCAACTGATAGAATGGAACGGGCAGTGCCAGACAGCATTCGATAGGATAAAGGCTTATCTCATGAGTACCTCAGTTTTGAAACCTCTAGTGCCCCGATAAGCCATTGATTCTCTATTTGGCCATAGAAGAGTCATCTGTAGGGGCAATATTGGTCCAAGAACTAGAGAATAAAAGTTAGCATGTCGTATACTATTTAAGTAAGAAGTTATTAGAATATGAAATAAAATAAACGATAGTGGAAAAGACATGCACAATAATGGTATGGTTAACCAAGAAGTTGAGGCATTACTTCTAGCCCTACGAAATTCAAGTAATTGCAAAAGTAGATCCAATAAAATATCTTTGTCAATCCCCCACATTGGAAGGGAAACTTTCTCGTTGGCTCTTGTTACTGTCTAAGTTTGATATCGAGTATGCCTCGAAGAAGGTCATTAGGGGAGAGCAGTGGCTTAATTTTTGGCAAGTCAACCCATAGAGTCTGATTATATTGAGAATTTGGATTTTCTCGATGAATAGTTAGCATAAGTAAAAGTTGTGAAGGTCGAATGGATCATGTATTTTGTTAGGGCTATGAATCAAAAGGGCGCTGGTACCGCAAGGTGAGGTTATCCCACTCAGCAAGCGATTGGAGTTCCCAGTCGCCAATAATGGGGCCGAATATGAAGCATGCCTCTTTGGTCTTGATGCTCTTTTAAAATTAGGAGCAAGGGAAGTCAGGGTGATAGGAGATTTTGCACTAGAGATAAAGCATGTTTTGAGAGAGTGAGAAATCAAGGAAGAGTCACTCAGGCTATATATGGAAGCAGTTTGGGACTTGTCAGTACAATTCAGTCAATGCTTCTTCCAACATATACCAAGAGATGAGAATCAGATGGTCGATTCTTTGGCTACCTTAGCCTCGATGTAAGAGGGAGAAGAGGCTCAACCCATTCAGCCACTTATAATCAAAATGGCTCGTTCCCCATTTCATAAGAAAGTTTAAGTTATGATTGTAGAGGAGCAAAAGGTTTGGACATTAAAAAGATGCTGAAAGAAGGGAAGTGTCCTGAAGGGCCATCGAGCTTGGATTACATGACTCTCAAGAGGTTGGTGACATAGTTTAGACTAGTTGGTGAAGATCTCTTCAAAAGAATATTTGAAGGTTTATTGCTGAGATGTTTAACCGAAGAAGAAGAAGACAAGGTAATGACCCAAGCAAACTCAGGGGATTGTGGCCCACATATGAATGGTATGGCTTTGGCTAGGAAAATTTAGAGAATGGGATACTTCTGGACCACCATGAACACTGACTTTGTCGACAAGGTTAGGAAGTGTCATGAATGTCAGATTCACGGCGATATATAGCATCTACCCTCCTCCAAACATCACAATTTGTCTACTCCTTGACCATTCTCGGTGTGGGGGATAGATATGATCAGTGAAATTCGGCCATCATCGACCAATTACCACCGATTCATCATAGTCACAGTTGATTACTTTTCAAAATGGGTAGAGGTCGAACCTTACACCAACATTATCGCTAAGAAAATGGCCAAGTTCATAGAGAAGCATATTTTTGCAAGATATGGAGTTCCGTACCATGTAGTTTCTGATAATGGGGTGCAGTTTAAAGGGGCTACGACTGAATTATTTGAGAAGTTCAACATCGAGCATCATAGATCTTCTCCATATAGACCACAAGCTAATGGGATAGTTGAGTCTGCCAATAAATCAATCAAGAAGATTTTTTCCAAGACAGTAGCTACCTACAGGGACTAGACTAATAAACTTCCATTCACAGTTTGGGGGTACAGAACCAGCATAAGAACCCCCACTGATCAAACACCTTTCTCCTTAGTATGTGGAATTGAAGGCGGTATATGGAATTGAAGCCGTGTTACCGGTCGAAACAGAAGTAAGATCTCTAAGAGTAGCACTCGAAGCTCAGTTAAAAGAGTCAGATTAGGCGAGAGCTAGGTATGAACAATTAAATGCAATAGATGAAAAGCAGCTCAAGGAACTCAACCACCTATAGATGTACCGATAGGGTATGCCTCGAGCTTACAATAATAGAGTCAACCTCTTAAAATGGGTGATCTGGTTCTCAAACAGCTATGCCAAGTCAACACTGACGCTACGGGCAAGTTCCTGCCTAATCAGGAAGGACCATTCATTGTGGAGAAAATCTTTCATAAAGGAGGAATCAAGCTTATGGATATAGATGGAAATGAATTCATGAATCTAGTGAATCAAGATAAGCTTAACCATTATCGTGTCTAGGTCAAAAGAATTAAATCATAAAAAAGCAGCACAAGGAAAAAAAGAAATAAAGAATAAATCACCTAGTGAGTGGTCCTCTACTACTCGGGCAAAAATTAGGGTGCAGCCCACTGATCAATATTCCACAAACCAGTCAAGCAAAAATTAGGGCACTCCAATGCAGTAAAGCTCGCTAAGTGAAAAACCCGAAAAGGGCGACTTAGGCAAAAGTTAGGGCATCGAGAGAAAAATGTCAGTTGCTTTCTGGAAAATCTGTAAAAGACTTATAGGAAGTAGGCATAAACCATTGGAAATTGTTACCATTACCTATGCACTCAAATTAATCTCATCAATGAACATGTTATGATATTGCTAAGAATATTGGTCTTATGAATGCATGCATGTCTTTAGGTGAAATAATCGCAAGTATGTGAAAATCAATTTTTCTCTACGTGTTATGCATCATTGTATTCATCTTCACCGTACGTTTTGCAAGATTCAAAAAAGTCTGCTAGATTGAAAACCCAAAAGGGCGGTCTAGGCAAAAATTAAGGCAAAGAAAAAGAAAGAAAAGTCCGCTGGATTGAGCCGCTAAGGACAATTGAGGCAAAAATTAGGATAGCTTGCTGGATTGAAAACCCGAAAGGGCAGTCCAAGCAAAATTTAAGACTCAAGAAAAGAAAGAAAAACCTATGGGATTGAAAACCAGAAAGGGCGGTCCAGGCAAAAATTAAGGTAAAAGAAAGAAAGAAAAAAAGATTGCTGGATTGAAAACCCCGAAAGGGGGGTCCAAGCAAAAGTTAAAGCTCAAAAGAAAAGAAAAATGTTCGCTGAATTGAGCTATCAAGGATAGTTCAGGCAAAAATTAGGACAAAAATAAAATGTTCAATAGGTCATCTTACACCGAGTAGCCTATGCAAAAGTTAGAACACGAGCTATGATTACCAATCATTTCACATTGAACCAGACTTGGTCTCATTGATAGCTATACTAAGAAGTAATTCAGTCCACGAGTACAACATCCAATGGTCTCAGTTCAAGAGAAAATTCAACATACATAAAAAGTTAAAAGTCAAAAGTATCAGTCCAGATTTGCATTCAAATCACGCCGCGCAGGGCCCAAAAGTGTTAACAGTTCAAAAAGTAAGAAAAGCATCATAATCTAAGCTATCGGGGGATCCTATCCCTGGCAACCCTATTGAGTATGATCCTGAGTATCCACCAGCAAATAATCCACATCTATAGTCATATGATCCTCGGCTCCATCGGCACCAGCAGCCGACGGGGCAGGGTCCCTAGTCTCTGATGTCCCTGCAGTGGCCCTAGCAGCAGAATCTCCCTTAGTATGCTGATCTTTGTCCCTTTGAGACACTCGATATGCAGAAAGATCATCATCAAACTCAACATCAGATGGATCCAGCGTCTATCTGTCCTCAGTCATCAGTGCCATCTGACCCCTCAACATCTCAATCTCGGCCCTTGCTTGAGCAGTCTCAGCCCTATCCTAATTAGCCTCAGTAGTGGCAGCCCGCAGCTGGTCCTCCAAGAGCCTAGCTCTCTCCTTCGAATCAGCCAAGTCCCAAGTGGACTTACTGCACTCCTTAGCCAGTAGAGTCTATAATTGAATCACGAGATCAGTACACATATATAAATGTCATGGAATGCATCATGCATAGTTTGTTAAATTTTATAGGTTAAAGAAACTTACCGAAGCTAGCACATCCTGGGCCAATTGTAGATCCCGAACTGAAGTAACCCCTGGCAATCCTCTCAGCCTCAAAGATGGTCACCTAAAAAAGAAAGTCATGTTAGGGTAGGACATTTTGAGTAATCACTATAATGGATAAGGTTAGAAATGAGGAATTCCTTACATGGGTAGAACTGGAAGGGGTAAAACCAATGGGCTAGACCGACTACTTAAGCTCATTAATAGCTCGCTTCCCCGAATGATCGAGGAGCCGGAAGAAGGTATCTAGGTCTGCTCGGAGAACTCCCTCTCTCATAGACACAAAAGCATGAGACCACTTCACCGGTGGCTCGGGAACAGCTGCAACAATAGTAGTAGTAAGCCTCTTCCGTGTGGGAGCGGGAGGCTATAACAAGAAAAAGTCACACTCAGAATCACAATCAATTGCAATAAATAACAAAGGTATTTACAAACGCTAAGTCGAGGAAATACCTAAGAAGAAGGGGTAGCAGACCTAGCCGAACCCATTGTCCTCCAGACTATGGAAGGACCCCCATGGTCGCCCCTCTGTCCACCCTCCTTGTCATCTTCATCATCATCATCATCATCATCCTCACTATTGCTCTAACAAAACTCGAGGGGGTCATCCTCATGGTGAATCCTCTTGCAAGGGGGAAGGAGTGCAAAATCGATGAACTCAGTATAAGAACCCCCTACCGATAACACTCGAGCTCCCTCATCCAATAGATACAATCCCTTGTTAGTCTCGGGCATCAGACACGATCAAAAGACGCCCGCCAGGATTTGGGGAGGGATCAGTCCCTCCACCACAGCACTGGTCCTCCATCCTCAGACCCGCTCACCAAAATACCACTCATAGGAGAGTGGTGACTCTAGGATGAAGCGACAATCAACCACACCAGCCCACATCTGTTCAATAACCCCATATATATCCAATCTCTCCTATAGGTCTCAGATGACCTACACAAAGTAAAATGCACTGTAAGCATCACAATCTCGTAAATACAATTTCTACTAATGGTTTGTTGAAATGAAAAATGTAGGTTTAGTAAGGAAGAAGTTTACCAGATTGGAGCGCAACTGGTAAAGGAACTCTCTATACTGTGTTGTAGTCAAAGGCTAACCTTGCCAAAGCCCTATCCACCTAGATATAATGTGCGGTGCCTCAGGCTGCATGGGCAAACCCGACCTAGGGATGAACCGGTGGTCAAAGGCCAGATTTGCAATATAAAGTAAGGATTAGTAGCGGCATTATTCGAACAAAAGGTTAAAGGATAAGAGATAAGTTCAGGATTTACCAGTAGAATCAGATGGTAGATCTTGAGCTTGAACTGCTCACCCCAAATTCCAACATCCAACTCGTAATAAAGCTATGCTAGAATGGCCCAACACCAGTTCTTGTAGGGCACAACAGCAAGATCCTCCATAGTAGAGAGCAAACCATAGTTGAGGTTGCTCGAATAAACCGAAAAGAATACGATAGTAAGGAATGTCAGCTGATAAGACCAGGCATACTGATCCTTCCTATCCACAGCAACAGGACTCGGGTGCCCAATTTAATAAGTATACAGGTCCCCATACTTGAGCTTGTTCATCCTGCCCCAATGGAGCCCAAGTAGTCTCTCAATATAGGCCTTCACCTCAGGCCGGGAATGCCACCTATCGAAATACACATCAAAATGGACAATATCCCCGCTCTAGTCCAGTCCCATCAGAGCACACACATCTGAGGGAGTGATAGTGACCTCCCCAATCGATAAATGGAAAGTATGGGTCGTCTCTGATAACCTCTCTACCAAGGCCGAAAAGGCACCTAGGGCTAGCATCTTTAGAGCCTGAGGGATGGCCCTGGTAATGTCACTGAACCCAAAAGAATCTATGCGGATCAGCAGGTCGGTGTCCCCCGTGGCACGAATCTCTTCGCACCAATTCCTACAGAAACTTAGTGCTCCCATAGTCTTGTATTGAAACTACAAAGATAAGATTATAATTCAACAGGGTTAGAATATGGCAAACAAGTCAGAAATTAGAAAAAAGTTACAAAAGACCAGGTTTTGAACCTTCTATCCCTGGAGAAGGGACCCATAAGGGTCCACCCTACCCGTACGAGTCCCACTATAGCACCCATATAAAAAATGGGACCCTTACGGGTCCCCTGTAAATAGTCCCCCTCCGAAAAATTTCCCATAGAATCCAAAATCATCCAAACGCTACCAAAGCTCATCCAAAACTATCCTGAAAGCATCCTAGACTAAAGTTACATGTATCACACTCTATTCTAAGGCCTAAAACACCCTAATTCATGACAAAATTTGGGAATTTATCAAAAGGGTTCAAAAATGGAAAATGGAGAATCAAACGGAATACTTGGAATTTGGAGGCATGAGTCTCAGGGGAAGGAACAAGGGGCACATCAAAAGCAGGAGTGAGCCTTAAAAATGAGTCCTCTTAATGGAAAGCAAACCCAACGGAAATCGGACATTCTCAAAGACCTAAATCACCTACTAGGGGAAATCCTCATGCCTAAAGGAGAAACAGTCAATCTTTAGGATCTTTTTATACATTTTTGTTGATTTTGGGGAGAAAATTATCGGAGTTGCAAAGTAGGAAAATTTTGTGTAAGAAGGGATATGAGGAGATGGATCTGCCTTTTGAAACCCTCGTCAGGGACCCGTATGGGTCCTAATTCTCAAGGTCCCACCCCTACGGGTCCTGGCCCACCCGTATGGGCCTTCTTTTGCCATCTAGGGGTAGATTTTGAATCGATATTTGATGCATACAAAAGAAGTTCATCTAGTCCGAACTCGAGGCCAACCCCACTTCTCCTAAACTCTATATTTTAGTAAATCTGGGGCAAACCCCCTAGCTCACCTTGATCGTTGATTGAAGGGGCAAAGATTTTTGTTTTCACAAAATCAAGAATCAAAGTAAGCCACTCTTGAATTAATTACTAATTAGAATAATTTTTGTGTACAGGTCCACCCGAGCACATGAAATTTTCCCCAACAAACATATCTTACAAAGAGTGATTTCCCTAGTAGAAAAGAAGTCGCCAAAAGTGCATTACTACACTCCCCAACCTCGGAGTCAATCCAGGGGCATCCTCCATTTCCCAATAGTGGAATTAGATCCATAGGCATCCCCCTATTTCCCAGCAATAGAATCAGATCCAGGGGTATCCCCTCATTCCCCAGTAGCAGAGCCAGCCAATCTAGGGGCATCCCCCCATCATCCAGCCCTCATAGGGGCATTCTTTGAGAGGCACCCTTCCAAGGGACAATTCTTTGTAAAGCAATCAGGCCAAACCCAACATCCCTTGCGTTTAGTTTATAGTTTTATTCAGGGGTTACCCCCCAATCCATACATCTTTATTCTTAATTGAAGGGGGAAAATTTTTTGTTCATCACAAAGTCAATCAAGAATAAAGATGTGTCAGCTTAGACAATAACTAACATATAGTTCGATTGTTGTCTTTTACAGTTTATTCAAAATCCCTAGCAGGAGAGTCATCCACCTCAGGAAAGGGATATGCATTAGTCAGGAGAGTCATCTGCCTCAGGAAAGGGACACGTATCACTTAAGAGAGTCATCCGTCATAGGAAAGGGATACACCATCATCACCCAAGAGAGTCGATCCTCCTTAAGAAAGGGATACACATATCTTCCTCAATAGAGTCACTAGGGATACACATCAGCTAGGAGAGTCATCTGCCTCAGGAAAGGGCTACATCAGCCAAGAGAGTCATCCGGCATAGGAAAGGGATACGCCATCATTAGCCAGGAGAGTCGATCTACCCTAAGAAAGGGATATACATATCTTCCCCTATAGAGTCACTAGGGATATGCATCAGCAAAGGAAAGTCATTCACCATAGGAAAGGGAGATACATTGGCAAAAGAAAGTTGTCCGCCTCAAGAAAGGGATATGCATCAGAAAAGGAAAGTTGTCCGCCTCAAGAAAGGGACACCCACGAATAGAGTTGGCCTTAAGAAAGGAACTTACCCATGTCATCACCTCAAGTATGATTTCTAAACCCTCACTCACGTAGTGAGATCATACAGATCCGTATCTACAATGATCCCACCAGGGGCAGTCTGTGAGCACTGGATTTTAATGATCCTTCTCATGAAACTATGATGAGAGCTATATGATGCAATGTCTTACACGTGTTTTCAATCATAGGTGTTCCTACTATTGTATAGTTGAGTTTGGTAGGAGTAAGAAGACCTAGTCTGCCCTTATGACCCCGTACGGGTGCTACTTGGTGGTATGGATCCACTGGTAGACCCGTACGGGTAGATTCCTTCCATACGCATAGGACCCGTATGGGTGGGGCCCCACCCATACGGGTCAACTTGTTGCCTGATCAGGCTCTTTCAAAAGCTATCTATTACCTTTTTCGGGAAAAGGCAGGTCTTGAATGCAGTTTATTGCATTCAAACCTAATTTTCACCCTATAAAAAGGGCCTTTTCCTCACCTTTTCAACAGATTTAAAAACATATTTACTATAGAGAAATTATAGTAAGGTTCTAGTAGTTTCTATAGGTATAGAAAGGGTATAGTGGAGGTATAAAATAGGGAGAAAACCCATGCCTTGAGGTTTTGTCCATATTTTATTCATTCCTAGCTTCGTTTATTAGGATTTAGGGGAGGTTCCATCCACATAAATACTCGCCTAAATAGTCCTACTTCACCATCTACTTTGGCCAGTCTCTCTCAACAATAAAGGGACCGCCTCAAAGTGGATTCACATCGTAAAGGTAACGCTCCTGGGTTTCAAAAAGACTCGCATCTCAGTTATTCATTATTACATTTTGCCTATGTTATTATATCTATTCTTGTTCTTATTTTGGGTCTGGTCTTAACCCATATGAGCCTTATTGGCTCCTCATATCCCTAACGGTATTAAATCTGTGAGCCATACTCATATGGAAGGAAATCCCATTTTTATTTTATTTTTCTTCCATTAATCTGTTTATCTTGAACTGACCTTCTGCCTGGGACCAGACAGGACTCGTACGGGTCCCCCATACCAGTACCGGTCATCCCCGGTAGCCATACGGGTCCCACCCATCCGTATTGGTACTGCCCCTAGGTAGAACCCAGAATCCATTTTTAATTCGGTTAAAAATCAATCAACTCACCATTTGATATGCGATCATTTTCAGTAATAATCCAATAAATCAACCCACAAAACTTAAAATGTGTTTTTAGAACAAAATACGTTGAAGACTAGTTATTTCATTTCGATCCTAGAAGCCGCCTGGGCACTATCGATTGCGAAACGGCCACGCTAACATAATCACATTTTTCTTCATATAATGCTGACTTATGACATGCTATAAATTAGACATATGTGGATGCAGGGGAATTTATTTTCATTTTGTTTTATAACTTAGAACAAATGTATAGGTTCTTTTGCAATTTCCCCCATTTTCCCTCGGCTGTAATTTTTATTCCCCCATTTATTGCTTGGGTTTTATTGTAATCTACAAACGCATATAGCGAGTGTGAAAGAGTGTAGAAATAGGATTTCTGTGATAATTCCCTAAATGATGAAAATAAAAAAATCGTTTTACACGGTGAATGTAATTTTGAATCAACTAAATGGGAAATAAGTGACTCATCCGATACCCAAATATCTGATCCAATAGGTATGAGTCTCCCTCCTAGAGGGAACCGTACCAAAACTCTTTCTCAAGTAGACAACTTGTGTGGCAACTCTATCATTTGTATCAAGATTTGGGTCTCGAATCTTTTATTCATTAAAATCGGCTTATTATGCAAACTTGAACTAAAAGGTTTCATCACGCCTAAATCCAACCAAACCACAGTGGGCCCCGCATCACGCAGGAGCCAAGGGAGACCCATACGTCATTGACACCACACAAGCGCTTAACTCGTTTGATATTCAAACTCAAGACATTTTGGATTCAATGGCAATGGGGGAGAAGGATTGTGGGAAGTGGAAGCAAGTAGAGAAAGAAAGTGAAGCAGGGATTGCTGAATTCAACTATGAGCTATCCCAGACTCTGATTTGCCCTGAAAAGGAATACTCTGAGCTTAGGAAGAGGAAAGGCAAGGAATCATGCCACCAAAGCAGAAGAAGTCCAGATGGGATGAGCAGGAAAATTAGAGGAAGGCTGCTAATACAAGGACCTATTCTGCCTGACAAGTTGTAGATTAGAATAGAATCTTGCGTAATCTTTTAGTGCTGATTGTAAACTTAGTATAAGTTATCCTTTTGTTCATTTTCACTCAGTTATCCTTATAGGAAAAGATTACTTATTCTATTCTAAGTTAAGAACTTATTATACTTTCTGCTATATATATATTACTGACTTTGCAGAAAAATATGAGAAGTGTTGAGGAATGCTGACCTAAGAGGAATCAAGGATTATGGGGGAGACATTAACTCTGAGAAAATTAAAGATGTTGAACAATGATATATCAAGCATTCTTTTGAGGCAACTCTGATCTAAATATCTTATTGATTTAATTCTCGTTCAGTTAATTGCCATTGATCAAAATGGGGGAGATTGTTGAACCCATCACAAGGATAGGCTGAATCACTGGACGACTCAGTAGTGCTTAAGTTTTAATCATACCAATTAAGTTAAGTTTGAGCTAATTAAATCAAGGCCAAATGCTATTTAGTACCCCCCAACTTGGGCAAAAACGCCTTTCATACCCTCCAACTTTGAAGTGGACCTCCGAACTACCTCAACTTGTAAAAAGTGTATCTCTGTGCTACCTGGCGCTAATGTGGCAACTGATGTGTCAATGCTTGAAAAGTCAAGCAAGTATGGTTGAAAAAGTTTCAAAAAATTCCATATAATAAATTCATTCAAGTCCCTGTTTATTTATTTGTTTCAAAAACACCATCTTCTACCTTTCAAAATCAACAAAATAAATCAAACCTCTAATTTACAGAAATCTATCCTTGCTAAAAATTTATCCAATTTAGAAAAAAAGGATAAATTTAGAAAAAAAAAAAGAAAAAAAAATCACTCAGTCTGCCTCTTGCAATCCGTCGGGCACAAAGACTTTTCTCTTGTAGTGGTGGACTTGCCAGAGTCGACATGTCCAATGACCATAATATTGATGTGAACCTTCTCTTTACCCATTTTAGTTATCTACGTTTCATCAAAAGCAAAATCAACACCAAATTTCAGTAATTATAAAAACAAAACGAGTCAAGTCTCCTCACAACAAAATTAAACCATTAATATAATAAACCACAAAATCAAATCGAATATACCATTACAGCCTCATGATAATAAATCTGCTAAATCTAAACAACGGAATCTCCTGATAGGAGATTCTAGCATGAAGAAACAAATTAAGCAAACCTAAAAGCCAAAAAAACAACTCAACAACTGAAATAGAAAACGACAACAGCGTAAGACTACTGTAAGAGCAAGGATTTTTCTCTTCTCCAGTTTCTTGAAAACATCATATTCTACTTCTTCACTGCTTTCGTAAAATAATCCAGCTCCGTACCATTTCTTTGCCCATCCATCATCGTATATGTTCACCTGTAATTGAGTAAATTAGGTTAAAAGAATTTGAATAAAATTGGGGGAATCGATGAAGTTAAATACATTTTTTGTGGGGAGCCATGGCGAGGATTGAGAGATTGGAAGGAGATGGAGGGCGGGAGCTAGGATTGGAAGGGGAGAAGGTGTGAAGTTGGAAACCCGGAAGAAAAGTGGCCATTGAGACCAAAATTTGAAATGAATGTTTTTATATAAAATTATAATAATTAATGACACGTGTCTCATAATTACTGGTTTGACTTTTCTACATTTAACACCTCACTCTGTGTGTAACACACTCCTTAGGCTGCGACTGGTATAGAAGGAATGAGGTAGCATGGAGATACACTTTTTTCAAGTTGAGGTAGTTCGGAGATCCACTTCAATGTTGAGGGGTATGAAAGGCGTTTTCGTCCAAGTTGGAAGAGCATTCGGCCTTAAATTAATAATGATGTTAAATAAATAGTCTATGGTTAAATGTGAGTTATTGAATTCAAGGTAGAATTTCAAGTCTCCACTGGCCTAGCCATTTAGTTTTGACTCTGAGTTGTTTTGGGCTGAGCTGTGTAGTTAGTCGCAGACTAAGCACTGTTCACTCAGCACTCGATATTTAGATTGTGTTTCAGTTGTGTTATGTAATTATTCATTTCGCCGAGTTACTTCATTTCCAGAAATGCTGACCATTCCATTTAACAAAAAATGGAATCTTGCTTTTTTGTCCAGTTACTCTTACAGACACTAATGAAAGATGTCATACAAAAGACAAAAGAAATTAATGACGTGACAAAGAAAAAGCTCAGCGTAGATAAAGGCAAAAGATGTCTACAGAAAAGCTGCACAAAGACAAAGTCAAATTGGTTTGTTACAGCGCGTATCTCCTGCAAATGAGTGACTCTGCAAGAATGTCAGATTGCCAGAAGGAATGGGAGGATGACACATAGCAAGTCAGTGCAATTTCTCTCTAATGGAAGACTGGCATCAAAAGACAAAGATTCAAATTTGAAGCTTTAATTCAATCTATCTCTTACGGACTGATTTCTATTTCACAACGGTGTAATTCTATCTCCCAATGGATTGATTTAAGCTGTCAAATAGTAAAAGATGCCAAGGCAAGCTCAACGGCTACATTCTTGTTTTCATCTATAAAAGAAGCAAGAAGGCAAGCGTTAGAACTTGGTGAATACGCCTGAATTTCTAAGAAGCAAAACTCTGTCAATTTCAAAGCTTTAAAGAAGTTCATTCAAGAAAGCATCTACTCAGCGAGAATCTGCTTTGCAACAAGAAGAGTAGTAAAGATCATTTGAACTGTAATATTAGATTATTGTAACTAGATCAACGTTTCCATAAGTTGAATATAGCTCAATATTAGATTATAGTAACTAGATCAACGTTTCCATAAGTTGAATATAGCTCTTGTTTAGACTCTGTTGAGTTTTTGTTAGAAGAGGGTATTCTACTCGGCGGGTGAGTGATTATAGTTTGGAGGGTACTTTCTATAATTGGGTCACTCTTGTGAAAGGCTTCTCCTCCTAGGGTAAAGGAGTTGAGATGAATGGATTAAAGCTGGGACACTCTCTTAGGATTAGATGTAAGCACAGGTTGCCGAACTAGTACAAAATCTTTGTGTTCTTTACTTTACTGTTGAAGCTTCACTCAATTTCTAATTAGCCCTCTGACCTGCTCAGCTCAGTTTGTTTAATCGCGAAAAGGTTACATGTTTTATTCTAGCGAGTCATTCACCCCCCCTCTGTCTCACTGAGAGTACGCATAAGGACCAACACTTTTTGTCCTAATTTTTGCCTGAATTGTAATTGGCAGCTCAATTTAGCAGACTCTTTCTTTCTTTTCCTTTGTCTTAACTTTTGCCTGAATTGTTGGGAACTGACAGTCAAATTGAACATGCATAACAGGCACGGCGGACATTTAAAATTTTTTCCATGTCCCCAGGAACTCCTATTAGATGCATATAAATTAAATAAAGCCTTAACTAAATAATTCTCTACCTAGCTTAGCATGCAAAGGCTAGACATACCATAATTATAAATTATATTCTAGCACATATATTTTATACTAAGGATATTATAACTCTAAGCTATAACCTAAGCATGTTATAACCCTAAGCTATTACCTAAGCATAAAATAAACTAAGCATGCAAAATAACCTAAGCATAATTATTAAGTCTAAAAACGTTTAAAGAAAAAGACCTAATAATTAAAAGAGAAAGAAAGAAAACTTACCAGTTGAAGTGTGCTTTAGCAGAACCTCCTTGCACAAGCCTCCAATCATAGGATACCCTCTATGAGTATCCACATGAACCACACCAACCAAAACCTCCCCGAGAGGAAGAACTAAGGAGCCTCGAGTAGTTGCTAGACCACTCCAGAAGCCCCACCAGAAAATATAAACTAGAGGTGCCCGAATAAATTTAGGCTCCTTAAAACGAAGTTGCTCGATTACTAGAGAGATTAATCTTTGCGAATCTCAACATGGGATTTATGCTTGAGCTTGGTGTAATTTGAAAGGGGGAACACAAGTGCCTATTTAAAGGCTTGGGGGAGCTAAAAGGCTCCCCCATTTCCAATGTAGGATATGCTAAAAAAAATCCCACTCGTGGGTTTAACCCCTTAGAGCCTGCGGGTTCTGCCCGCAAGCATAGTGTGCGGAGCACGCTGTGCTTCTCCCAAGCCTAGCTTTTAAGATTTCTCACAAGCCCAGCTTCCGAGATATCTTGCGTTGGGCTTTAGCACTAGCAAGCCTAGCCTCGTGGGCTCTCGCAAGTGGGCATTGTAGCACTTGCAAGCCCACGGTGCGGGATTTCGCACACCAAACGTGTTGCGAATCCCGCAGCCCATTTTGCAGTTTAAAATTGTCCAACAATTTTTTTTACAGGGTCTAACCCATTTGGAAAAATTCTCTTTTAATCCCTTTCAAATAATATTTATTTTTCGACCCTAATAAATTAGTTACCGGTCAAAAATAAATTCCTTGGTTTATCCAAAATGATCCAATCATTTTTAACCAATTAAATAATAATCTAATTATTAATATATTATATTTTCGTAATAGAATAAATTTATTAGTTCTTTACTTAGTCTGATGAAGGTCCAATGTGTGTGACCTTATAGGATCCTGAAGTATTGAGCTGTTAAGGCTTAACCAAGCGTTGTTCTAATGGAACCATTAGCTCGAGGTTCAAGACCGTGAATAGGATTTAATTACCTTAAACAACTATAGTATGCCTCTAGCAAGGGTCTACCATCCCCCATTACTCGGAACGTCATTTATTCTTATGACTTAATCCCAGTTAATGCAATTGTTATCCAATGCGATGAACTCCTTCCATTCTTTAATATTAGTACCATCTGGTTTATGGGGTTCGGTTAAAGTGTTAACCCATTAATAGCAAGGTTGCTCCAAGCTATCCCAGTTATTAACTTGTTACTAAAGTATATTGCCTTTTACCATGGTGTGGTTGACTAGAAACTATTTCTATCAAATACATACTCTGATCAGAGGTTTATAGCAATTATCACTTCAATAGGCAGCTAGGTACAACTCCTTGTACATATCTGGAGCGATGGATTCTTTCTGACTACTTAGCTTACCAACGTGTTGTCATCACTATACCTGTAATCACCTGTGACACCCTAAATTAATGAGTGTATAGGAATGACCCAAAGTATAGCAATAGTACCACACAATGCAACTAGTATCTCAAGTATGAGGATATTCGCAAAGCTTATTGCATGAAGATAAAAACTAACACATTGATATATACACCAAGTGTTTATCTTACTCCAGTCTCCAATACATCTCCCAGATATATCCATGTGTCAAACTTAAGGCACCACCTTCAGTCCTTAGGAGATTGACAACTTGGACCCTTTCCAAGAAAGTTGACCACATGCTAGTCTTTCTGCTTCATCAATATTCTTCTTGATGAAACCATGACAAGGGATAGTTTAGACATAATCATAATTGCACATGAAGCAGGTCTCGCTAAATATAGTCCAACTATAATTTCTTTGACTTCATGCCATGATACATCAAGGACTTTTGTATACATACATCAATGAATATATTTTAACCAACTATAACATATTTATAAACACATCAATATAAACAAAAGATTAAATGCCTTTATGAATTAAACAAAATGTTCGTGTTATTACATAATTAAGATATATCGCCTTAATTGCCTTAAGGTCATACATCATATCCAAAAAACTCCCACTTGCATTAAGGCCAATTAGTCATATGTCTTAATCCATATGCTTTAACATGCTGGTCATGTTTAACTTAAGTCAATGGCTTCGTCAGACCACTCGCGAGGTTCAGATCAGTGGGTACATATTCTAGTCTTATTATCTTAGCATCAATAACCTCCCTGATTATATGATACTTTCTGGATACATGTCTATTTTTTTTATGAGATCGTGGTTCCTTTGCCTAAGCTATGACACCATTGTTATCATAATACAAAGTAATGGGATCAATGACCTCAGGCTTCTTTTGCTGCTTCGAATGCAGTAATCTATTCAGATTCCATGGTTGAATCAGCAGTAGTTTCTTGGTTGGAACTCTTCCAGCATACCGCCCCTGCATTTAACACATACATATAACCCGACTGAGACTTAAAGTCATCCTTGTTGGATTGAAAACTCGCATTAGTGTAACCTCTAATTGTGAGGTCACTTTCTCCATATATCAAGAACTCATCCTTAGTCCTTCTCAAGTACTTAAGAATCGCCTTGACAACCATTTAGTGCTTTTCACCTAGATCTGACCTATATCTACTCATAAAGCTCAAAGACTGAGAGACATCTGGCCTAGTACATATCATAGCATACATGATGATGCATTGGGCATATCCTTCATACGCATTCTCTCCTGAGCTATCTTTGGACACTCAGCCTTAGATACGTTGATTCCCTTTGTCATCGGGAGATAACCTTTCTTTGAATGCTTAAGGTTGAACCTATTCAATACCTTGTCTATATATGTACTTTGAGAAAGACCTAACAACCTCTTGGATCTATCCCTATGGATCTTTATACCTAGTATAATGCTGCTTCACCAAGGTCTTTCATGGAGAATTTTATTGACAACCATACTTTAACATTTTGAAGAAGAGAAATATCGTTTCCTATTATTAGAATGTGATCGACATACAATACTAAGAAAATGACTGTACTTCCACTAACCTTCTTATAAACACAAGGCTCATTAATGTCTAGAGAGAAATACAGTTCACGGATTGTCTGATCAAACCTTATATTCCAATTCCTGGATGCCTGCTTAAGTCCATAAATAGATCTTTATAGCTTGCATACCTTCAAGCCATTATGAGATGTAAAACCCTTAGGTTGTGTCATATGCTGGGAACTGACAGTCAGATTGAACATGCATAACAGGCATGGCGGAAATTTAAATTTTTGTCCCTGTCCCCAGGAACTCCTATTAGTTGCATATAAATTAAATAAAGCCTTAACTAAATAATTCTCAACCTAGGTTAGCATGCAAAAGGGCTAGGCATACCATAATTCCAAATTATATCCTAGCATGTATACTTTATGCTAAGCATGTTATAACTCTAAGCTATAACCTGAGCATTTTATAACTCTAAGCTATAACCTAAACATGTTATAACTCTAAGCTATAACCTAAGCATGTTATAACTCTAAATTATAACCTAAGCATAAAATAAACTAAGCATGCAAAACAACCTATGCATATTATTAAGTCTAAAAACGCTTAAAGAAAAAGACCTAATAATAAAAGAGAAAGAAAAGGAACTTACCAGTTGAAGCGTGCTTTTGCAGGAGCCTCTTGTACAAGCCTCCAATTGTAGGATAGCCTCTATGAGTATCCACACGAACCCCACCAACCAAAACCTCCCCGCGAGGAAGAACTAAGATGCCTCGAGTAGTTGTTAGACCACTCCAGAAGCCTTACCCAAAAATATAAACCAGAGGTGCTCGAATAAATCAGGCTCTTAAAAAAACATGCTCAATTACCCGAGAGATTATTCCTTTCAAATCTCGCTTAGGATTTATACTCTGAGCTATGGTGCACTTTGAAAGGTGGAACGGAGAGACATATATATAGGCTTGGCGGAGCAAAGATGCTCCCCCTCTTTCAGATGTGGGATGTGCAAAAGAACATCCCACACGCAAGTCAGCCATGTGGGTCCAACAGGACCCATGAGCTGCCCCGCCACACACAGCGTGCAGCGCACACTGTGTGTGCAGCAAGCTAGGCTTCCAGGTTAGGCTGTGCTGGGCACACCCATCGCTACCCAGCAATGCTAGTGTGTCCCAGCAAGTGGGGTCGCTACGGCAAGTCCACTGCCCTTTAGCTAGCCTATATGGGGCCACAAAATTTGGGCCCCATTTCCATAGGGTCCGACCCTTATGCCCCGATTAGAAAATTCCCTTTTGGCCCCTTTTCAAATAAATATTTATTTTCGACTCTAATAAATTAGTTACCTGTCAAAATAAGATTCTTGGTCCAACCAAAATTGATCTAATCAATTATAATTTATTTATAACTCTAATTAACTAGTTACTGGTCAAAATAAATTCCTTGGTCTGTCCAAAATTGATCTAATCAATTTTAACCAATCAAATAATAATCCAATTATTATAAATATTATATTTTCGTAATAGAATAAATCTATTAGTTCTTTACTTAGTCCGATGAAGGTCCAATGTGTGTGACCTTATAGGATCCCGAAGTATTGAGCTGTTAAGGCTTAACCAACCCTTGTTCTAATGGAACCATTGGCTCGATGCTCTAGACCGTGAATAGAACTCAATTACCTTAAATGACTATAGTATGCCTCTAGCAAAGGTCTACCATCCCCCATTACTCGGAACGTCATTTAATCTTATGACTTAATCCTAGTTAATGCAATAGTTATCAAGTGCAATAAATTCCTTCCATTCTTTTATATTATTACCATCTGGTTTATAGGGTTTGGTTGAAGTGTAACCCACTAATAGTGAGGTTGCTCTAAGCCATCCCATAGTGTGTTTGACTAGAAACCATTTCTGTCAAACACATACTCGTATCAGAGGTTTATGGCAATCATCACTTCAATAAGTGGCCAGGTAGAACTCCTTAATATATCCAGAGCGATGGATTCTTTCCAACTACTCAGCTTACCAACGTGCTATCATCACTATAGCCATAATCACCCGTAGCACCCTAAATTAATGAGTGTCTAGTAATGACCCAAAGTATAGCAATAGTACCATACAAGGTAAGTAGCATCTTCAGTACGAGGACGATCACAAAGCTTATTGCATGAAGATAAACACTAACACAATGATATATATACCAAGTGTTTATCTTACTGCGGTCTCCAATATATCTCCTAGATATATCTATGTGTTAAACTTAAGGCACCACCTTCAGTCCTTAGGAGATTGACTGCTTGGACCATTTCCTAGAAAGTTGACCACATGCTAGTCTTTCTGCTTTATCAATATCCTTTCTTGATGAAACTATGACTTGGGATAGTTTAGACATGATCATAATTGCACATGAAGCAGGTTCCACCAAATATAGTCCAGCTATAATTTCTCTGACTTCATGCTATGATATGTCAAGGACTTTTGTATACATACATTAATGAATATATTTAACTGGCTATAATATATATACACAGAAACACATTGATATAAACAAAAGATTAAATGCCTTTATTGGTTAAACAAATTATTCGTACTATCACATAATTAAGATATATTGCCCTAGTTGCCTTAAAGGCATATATCATATCCAACATCATATACACATCCTGGTCTAAATCCCCATTTAGTAATGTTGTCTTAACGTCAATCTACCAGATCTCATAATCGTAATGAGTAGCAATGGCGAGGAGTATCCTTATGTATTCAAGCATGGCTACTAGTGAGAAAGTTTCATCATAGTCAATAGCTTCACGTTGACTATAAGCTTTTTCAACCAACCTTGCTTTATAGGTAATTACATTACCATCCATGTCAGTCTTCTTCTTGAAGACCCATTTGTACCCGATCGGTCTAACCTCTTGCAGTGCATCAAGAAAATTCCAAACTTGGTTCTCATACATGGAATCCATTTCTGATTTCATGGATTTTAGCCATTTATTAGAATCTGAGCTTTTCATTGCCTCGTCATATGTCCTTGATTCATCATCCTCTAAGAGATATAGTTCTTTATCATTAGTGATGATAAAACCATATCTATCAGGACCTTTATGAATATGACCTGTTCTTTGCAATGTCTGTGTTTCAATAGGTTGTTTTTGGATCTCACTTTCTTGTGTATCTAGAATGGGGTTAATTAGTTGATTGTCTGTTTCTTCCTCTTGAACTTCCAGTTCAATATTGCTCCTACTGGCTTTTGCAAGTAAGTGTTCCTTTTCCAAAAAGTGAGCATTCCGAGACTCAAATACCTTTTGTGCTCTAGGTTGGTAGAATAGATATCCTACGGTTTCCTTTGGATATCCAATGAACAGACATTTGTCAGATTTAGCATTTAGCTTATCTGACGCTATCCTCTTTACCATACCAGGACAGCCCCATACTCTTAAGTGACTTAGAGATAGCTTTTTATTACACCATCTTTTTTAAGGTGTAAAATCAATTGATTTAGAGGGCACTCTATTTAATACATAAACCGCGCTCTCTAGTGTATATCCCCAAAAGAATTTACTAAGATTTGCATGGGTCATCATGGACCGAACCATATCTAATAAACTCTTATTCCTCCTTTCTGACACTCCATTGTGTTGGGGCATATAAGGAGGGGTCCACTGGGGAACTATCCCATTTTCCTTTAGATAATCCTGAAACTCCTGACTTAACCTAGAATTTTAGTATAATTTTCCTATAAAGAATGTGTGCGTAAAATGTGAAGAGAAGGGGCCCCACCTATATGGATACTAGGGGACCTTTATGGGTCCCCCCCAAGCATATGGAAGGGGTGACCCGTACGGGTCTGCTAGTGGATTCGTACCACCAAACAGCACCCGTATAGGTCCCTAAGGGTAGACTAGGTCTCCAAACTTTGGCCAAACTAAACTCTACAATAGTAGGAATACCTCCAATTGAAAAAACCTAAAAGACTTTACATCATATAGCTCTCATTATAGTTTCATGAGAAGGATCGTTAAATCTAGTGCTCACCAAAGGAAATGCAGATGCAACTGATCTAAACAAAATGCCAACCACTGAGGTAATTCCTGACTCAGTGTCATTTGATATTAATGCTGACATCTGTACTATTGTTGAAATAGCAAAGGACTACTTGGATGTACAATCTCAAAGTGCATCTAAGGAAAACATGTCCAACCCGAAAGATACCATTCCGGAGGAGGGACTTGGTCTAGGTTCCTAAGAGAACACTTCTAGAGTGGACTCAAGGGGCGAGGCCATTTTGGGGTAATGGTTGGATGAAAGAAATGAAGATGAGGATAACTCAAGCTCAGAAGAAAGTGATAAGGTGGAAAGCAATAAAAATAAACAATCCGGAAGTAGTTCTAGCCCCGGAGAAACCTCAACCTTTTCATCTGGTCATTTGAACAAGCCAAGGCCTTAAGGCTAATTGAAGAAGCTACTCTGGAAGGGCATAGAGAAGGCAAGATCCTTAAATCTCTCCAGGATGTAATAACCACTCTACAATCTGTTGAGAAGCAACTCAGTGATCAATCTGATTCTCTAGACTTAAAAGGACTTGTTGGGGAAATAAAAAGGAGTGTACAGAAAATAGAAGAAAAGTTAGAAGATTTTTCAACTGCTGATCTAGTGGCAAAGTCTCACTACCTAAAGTTACTCTAGTAATCAATGAGCTAAAAGCCAATGTTGTAGTAGCAAGCTGATCCGCATACCAAGCCAATACAACAGCTACAAACAATTTTGCAATAGTAATGGACAAGATCACCTCCTCCTCTTCAGAGTTATCCACTGAACTGAAAGAATGCCTGGATACCAAGTCAGAAAACTTGTCAAAATTCATTGTTGAGAAAGAAGATAAGTCCTATCTCCCAAGCCTGAATGAGCAGCAGCAAATTATTCTGAATAAGCTGACTAAGTTCATAGAAGAAGATTTGCCCAAGCTTTTTGTCAAATAACTTGCAGATATTGTATGGGAGCTAGCTGGGCAATTCAATGGCCAAGACTCTGTCATTGAAAGAATAAGGGATGATCTTCGCAAGGATATGAACACATTAAACTCCAACATTCATAACATCCAGAGGGACTTGGGCAAAGACCTTGAGAAGCTGCAGTCTAGACTGTCAAACTTATCTATCTCCGGATCCTCCTCCTCTCCATCAGTCCCAGAAAGCCAACTCATTCCCATCTTCCAAGACTTGGTCCAGCATATTAGGGACACAAGATTCTTCAGAAACAAGGGCATCACTACTCTTCTTAAAGCTTCATTTCCTTATTTTGATGAGAAGGATAGGGATTATGTTCTCCAGATGGATCCCTACATCACTGGATCCTTCAAACAGCTCCAGAACCTCTTCCACCCACTACATTTATCTCCAACCACTATAGACCATATCCAAGAACAGAGAAAGCAAGGCAACTTGGACTACTCAATCTATTCAACGGCTTGGCAAGAGAAATGGGATGGTATTACATATATGGTGATTGACTCCCTTGCAGAAGACAAAAAGGGGGAGAAAGCTATAAAGGGGGAGAAAGGCAAGGGCAAAGAAAAGGAAGTAGGAGCATCTAGAGCATCTGGTAGGAATTAGACTAGCTTGAATATCCAATGTAAAACTTTGTATTAGCTAGATTCACTTATATATCTCTGTATTTGTAATCCCGCACTTCATTAATGTTAACTATTGTTAATAGCAGAAGTATATAGTGAATATCTAATTCCTTTAAAAATTGCTTCTAAAGTACAATCTATAATTGTACTATAAAAACATTAGAAGCTACAGTTCAAAAATATTGGGGGAGTTAGGATGCTAGAATTATAGGGGAGTAAAATTGAAAATGACTAAGTATCAAGAATCATACTTAGTTCATATAACTCCTTTTACCATATGCTTAGTTTCTATTTCCATCAAATGGGGGAGATTGTTCGAAAATAATGATCTGGAATCTCAATTAAATTAAAATATCTGGATCAAGTTTGAAAGAAACAAAAACTTAAACAAAGTATCTCCAAAATCCAAATGGAAGCATCTGGTCAAGATCCAGCTATAAGGACATCCATTAAGCATATACTGGAATCATTAGGTTAAAGTTTTGAAAGGAAACAAACTTTAAACCTTCAAGATTAGCATCTGAAAGATCTAATTGCACTAGCTCCGAAAGAAGACAGATACGGAGATTTTGAGTCTAAAGACATCCGGTAGACTCAAACTTCAAGACAATGGGAAAAAGTTTCAATTATAACTTTTTTCCTCCACCTTTTTAGTCTACAAAGTCAAAGATCCTTTCCCCATTAGCAAGACAAAAGAGACAGCTCGCACTTTTTAGAAAAAGGATAAAAGGACTGACACCGAATAGAAAAAGGAAACACCGTTTTTCACCTAAACCAATAAGGAGGCACGTGGAGCACACACCATAAAGCTACTGGTATAAAATTTGGTGTGACACTAGAAAACAAGGAAAAAGATCACTGACATCTTTTCAGCCTCAATCCAAATGATTCAAATGGGTCAAATTACTGTCTAACGAATTGATCAACGGCTCCAAAAGCACCATATTCTACTTGATCAATGGTGAAGATTGAGTTACAGCTCACTAGACTTGGGCATGGGCCGGGCTGGGCCGGGTTCGGGCCGGGCCTACTCGGGCTTGACTAAAAAAATATTGACCCAAGCCCGGCCCAACTAGTATTAAAAAAAATTCGGGCTTGGGCCGGGCCGGGCCATAGTTAAAATACCAAATCCCAGGCCCAGGCCCAGCCCGCAAGCCCATCAATTGATTTTTTTTATAAAATTAAATTTTTTTGAATTATTAAAATTAATTAATTGTTATGATAAATTTCAATGATCAATGGCACAAATATGGTTAATGAATTGTTATTTCCAACAATCACCGCAAAGAAATTCTCCCAAACATTAATTAGTTTTTCGTTTTCAATTACTATTCAAAGCTGCACTAATGAATTTCTCCGAACATTTAAAAAATCGATCAATTATTTACAGGTTTTATATAATAAATTATCTACAAATTATGTTTATAATGCATATATTCGTACTGTAATATATAATTACATACACATAACTTATTACTCCGGGCTGGGCAGGCCGGGCACGGGTTTTTGTATTAAACCCAAGCCCATTTAATAAATTAATCGGGCAACTACGGGTTCGGGCCAGGCCGGGCTTGTACTTCAACTTCCTTTTCCAAACCCGTCATTTCAAGGACGGGGTTCGGGCGGGCCTAACGGGCTAGCGGAACCATGCCCAGGTCTACAGCTCACCAACCCACAATGGCTACATTTATGATCCAAGCCTATAAAAGGGAAGCTTCACAAGTTGAGAAGGTGCTGATTGATTTCAAAAAAATCATATACTAGAAGTGCTGATTGATTTCAAAAAAATCATATATAAGAGAACTTGCTAGAAAGTAATCAGATTCATAAATCCCTCCAAGAACCAAATCATTTAAAATCAATTTATAAGGATTCCTAAGTGAGTTATAAACTTAATGAAGTCCAAAACCAAAATATTTGTTAAAAACCAAAGTGTAAAAGATCTCATACTTGGGTGAGTAGTGAGATTAGATATAGCTTGAAGTAGGTGCTTTGAGTAGGATCTCCCTGTAGGACTCAGCTTAGATTTAGGGTAGAAGTCTAAGTGGTATATCCTGCTAAAGATAAGAGGACTCAACTAGAAGTTGGTGCTTTTAGTGGTATATCCTACATCCGTACGGGGTACCATTCGGAGATAAACTGTAAGGCTTGATTTGTGCTAGTTGGAAAGAAATCACACTAGTGGAAAAGCTCAAAGGAAGGAACTTTGGGGACTGGACGTAGGCGAGGTTAAACCAGTATAAATCATCGTGATTGATTTTCTCTAACTCTTTATTTTATTTGCATCATATTACATATTTACATCATTCGGATTCATAACATGCAGAACATATCAAACACGCTACACAAGACTTTTAAAAGTCCAATTCCGCGAAAAAGAATCATTCGCCCCCCTCTGACCTTATATAGACCCTCACAGGGACCAATAATTCTTACCCAAATCTATGTGGATGATATCATCTTTGGAGCTACTGATGAAAAGATGTGTGAGGAATTCGACAATCAGATGAAGAATGAGTTTAAGATGTCAATGATGGGAGAACTCAATTTCTTCCTTGGCCTTCAAATAAAGCAAAGTCCGGATAGGATCTTCATCAACCAATCCAAATATACCAAGGAAATTTTGAAGAAGTTTGACATGGACAAAAGCAAGCCAATGTCCACTCCTATGGGATCAGATACAATCCTATCAAAGGATTGTGAGGGAGAAGATGTGGACCAGAAGTTGTTTAAAGCAATTAGTGGTTCACTCCTATATCTAACTGCTAGTAGATCAGACATACACTATATTGTCTGCTACTGTGCAAGATATCAAGTTAATCCAAAGGAATCACATCTTAAAGTAGTCAAGAGGGTGTTAAGATACTTGATCAACAAAAGTTGGATTATGGTATCCCAACAATGGAAATTTTACTTTGCAAGGGTATACTGATGTTGATTATGGGAGAGATACACTTGAAAGAAAAAGCACAACTTTCACTTTCTAGGAGATTGCATTGTGTCCTAGTATAGCAAGAAGCAAACTTCAGTGGCATTATCAACTACTGCTGAATACATGGTTGCCAGAAGTTGTGTTGCTCAACTTCTATGGATCAAGCAATAGTTAGAAGATTATGGAGTTCAACCAGGATGTCTTGATGTGATGTGTGACGACAAGAGTGTAATTGATATGTCTAAAAATCCAGTTCTACATAGCAATATGAAGAATGTCAACATTAGGCATCATTTCATCCGGGTTCATGTGATGAAGAAGGATATGGTTTTGGTCTACATTCCAACCAATAAAGCAAAGGGCATGCATCTTTACTAAACCTCTAAGCAAATATCAACTCAACAAGCTTAGGGAGGCAATTGGTATGTCAAATCCAATTTGAAGAAAGCTCCGGAAGACAAATATGAAGGTATTTCTATCTCCAACAATCAAATATCAAAGAGAAAAGAGAAGTGTATTAACTCTGGATCTAGAAGAAAAGATTGCCAGCTCAGCAAATAAGAAATGACAAATGGTAGTAAAAGCGTAAAAAGGTAACTGTACACGTTATGAATTTCAAACATTTATTAGGCAACGCATGCACGGTGAAAATACAACATTTACAAATGGAATAAACCGTTCTAATTCTCTAGTTTACACGCTATTAACCTCTCTCCTCAAATTTAATTTCCAAGTCATCAATCTAGTTAAATTTAACTACTTCTAGATTACTATATTACCCTCACCTCGAAAACTCTATAAAAGAGCCTCCAAAATTCCTCTTCTTCTTCACGCAAGTAATAAACTACTATTACTCTACAAATTTTTATCCGAAACCCTGAATTCTCAAACTTCTATTCTCACAAACACTCAAATGGCCAACACCAAAGATCAACAAACACTTCCTCTCAGGAATATGTTTTTGGCTACAAACCTCAACGATAAGGATTTTATCTCCATCAAACTCAAAAGCTCAGACACAATAATCCTATCTGATCACTTAGGTGATGAGTTTCTCTTCAAAACCGAACCCTACTCCCAACTTTTAAAGGACCAACATCTTGAGGTCTTCCTCCAGATGAAACACCCCACCTACCTAGTCCTTGTAAAAGAATTCTATGACAACCTTAAAGTCCATTTCTACTTTGATGTGCTCCGGACAAAGGTGCAAGGAAAAACAATCACTATCACCCCTGAATTCTTTGTAACTCATTTTAAAATAAAAAATGAGGGGGTGATCATGGCGAATGGCGGTGATGAGCAAATAGTTAAGTATGATCCAAAACTATGGCTTTTGGAGAGATTCTTTGGAGATAAATGCTCCACTCGTTGGCCAGAAACTCCCATATTACTCCAATTCATTCCTGCCAAATTCGTGATGATCTGGAGGGGCTCCCTTAACACTGCATCTACTTTCCAACATTGTTTCCTCTAGCATTGGGTGGAAAGCAGAGTACAAAATATGTCGGCTCTACTCATCCACTACATCCGACAACATAAGTATTCTCACGGAGCCCTCATTACCAAAACCTCACAGCCAATGGGATTGATCTTACTAGAGAAGAGTCCGTTGAAGGGAAGCCTATTTTGGAAAAGAATTTCCATAACCTGACTCACAATAAAAGAGGGGATGAAGCTAAGGCTCTTGAGTATAAAAGGGCTAAAGCAGAGAAAAGCAGATTAAGAAAATTCGGAGGCACTATAGAGAAAGCTCCGGTAGTGAAGAAACCCAGAACCACTAGACCTAAAGCCCAAAAGAAAATCAACCTAGATCCGATAGTGGAAGAAGAGATAGTGGAGGAAGTAAATGAGGACTAAATGACTCTCACCCAGATTATCAAATAAGGTCCAGAGCAGCCAAAGACAAGAAGGAGGGTGGTAAAACCATCATCTAAGAAGGGAAAATTGGTTAATTTATAGGCAACTGAAAAAATTGTAGTAGTTGTTGTTGCATCAGAGATGGGAGGAAGAGAGGGGCTGATCAAACCATAGAAGAAATTCTTGAGGAAGATGTTGCTATTGAGAGCAGTAGTACTAAAGAAGAAGAGATCATCCCAAAGAGAAAACTGATCAGGAAGGGACCAACATCTACCCAGGCCCTAAAATCAAAAAGATCTAAGATCACTCCTTAGAATCCTGCTGCTGGTATAACAATCAGAGAACCTGCTCCTAAGCAGACTAGAGCAAAAGTACTAGCAAAATCCCCGAGTAATAAGGGGAAGAATGTAGAACTTACTGCCAAAACTATGCGTCTAGAAGATCTAGAATATGTGTTGGTCCCTGTGAGGGTGTATTTTATATCAAAGGGGGGTGAATGACCTTTTATGTGGAATTTATAGACTTTAAAAAGTCTTGTGTAGCGTGTTTGATATGTTCCGGATGTAATGGATCTAAATGATGAAAATATGAAATAATGTGCAATAAATTAAAGTAGAGGAAATCAAACACAGTGATTTTATCCTAGTTCGGCCGCGCCTACTCCAATCCCTAGAGCTTCCGAAGCTTTGTCCACTAGTAGATTCCTTTTCAATTGGCAGGAATCAAGCCTTACAATTTTTCTTCGGACTACTGGATATACTACCAAGTTCTTCACTCTAGCTGAGTCCTACCAGGAGTAGGATATACCACTAAGGCACCAACCTTATATAAGTCCTCTCAAGCTTGTCTCTGGAAACTTCTTCTTCGAAAGTAGGATATACCGGTAGAAGCACCAACTCCTAGCTGAGTCATTTCTCATATACCACTTAAACTACCCAAGTCTAAGCTAAGTCCTACAGGGATATACCACTTAAAGCACCAACTCTAAGCTAAGCTCCAATCTCAATACTCACCCAAGTATGAGATATTACAACTGATTTTGCGAAGGGTTTGGTTTTTGAATTCTTCAAGTTTATAACTCAATTGAGAACTCTTACAAAATGGATTTGGAGTTTTCTAGTTCTTGGAGGAATTTTGTTCACTGATTGAATTAGCTTGAATTCTCTTTGTAATAGCTTCTTATGAAATCAACTAGCACCTTCTCAATCTATGAAGATCTCCTTCTATAGGCTTCGATCATAAATGTAGTCATTGTGTACCATTGAGGTAGATCTTAAATCTTCACCGTTGATCAGGTATGATATGGCACATCTAGAGCCATTGATCAATCTGTTAGAGATATATTTTGACCCGTTTGGATTTTTAGGATTGATGCAATAAGCTGTCACTAGTAATTTTTTTGGCTTTTTGCGCACTACCAAATTATATGCTTTCTTTGTCAGTTTGAGCTTCACGCGCCATGTAATTAGTCTAGGTTAAAAAGTTGGTTGCCTTTTTCTCTTTCTAAGTCAGATATTTGTCCTTCTGTGAAATGTGTGTAAGCTGTCACTTTTTCATTCTTCAAGGCAAAAGGAACATTGACTTCAGACCAAATTGGAGGGAATTATGATTTTCAAATAATTTCCCTTTATCTTGATAGTTGAGTCTTTCGTATATCTTCAGACTCAAATTATCTGGATGCTCTTCAATCAGTCTTTCTCAGGATGCTGACTTTGAGGGGTTAGAAGTTTGTTTCCTTTCCAAATACTAACCGGATGCTTTCAATAAAGACTTAGGTGTTTGAAGTCTTCATTATGTGTCCGGATTACTTGTCTTGGACTTATGTGTTTTTGTTTTCTTCAAACCTGATTCGAATAAGTCTTTGTATTTGTTCTTCCGGATCATTGGTTCCCAACAATCTCCCCCATTTGATGGAAATAAAAACCTAATTACATTTAAGCATAAGCTTAGGAGTTTTATGAACTAAGTATGATTCTTGATACTTAGTCATTTACATATTTACTCCCCCATTATTCAAGCATCCTAAACTCCCCTAATATTTTTTAATTCTAGCTTATAAGTTTTTGAAGTACAATTGATAGTTATACTTAGAAGCAATTTTTGGGTAGATATTCTTCACTATATATACTTCTGTTGCTAACAATAGTTAACATCAATGAAGTTCAGCATTAAAAATACAGAGGTATATAAGTGAAAATAATACAGAACTAGCTATTACAAAATTTTACATTAAAAGTAGCTATTCTATATAGATAATCTACTCCTCAGAAGCTTCCCCTTCCTTTCTTGTGCTCTTCTCCCCCTTTTTGTTGGCATCAGCTTGGGTTTCAGTGGCCATAGGGAGTGGTTTTATGAGTTTTTGGAGCTCAGAATAGGACTTTGCGAGATCTAGATGCAATTAAAGAGCATGTTACCTATCTTCTACTTCAAAGAATGGAAATAGTGCCTTGAGAGGAGTAAGATTGCACTGGTACCCAAAGAATCTAGTATCCCCAATATGCTGGATTAGTTCTTGAATTATTGGGAGAAGAAGGCTTTCCAGAATTGCAGGTAAAATCCCGGAAGATGGAGGAGTAATGAGTGAGAGTTGAGACATATTGGACTTTAGTTGTTCAACATCTTGGATGATGTCGCTCCAGCAGTTATGAAGACTAGTATTGAGGAGATTAAGCTCTTTGTTGAAATTATCCTTCCAGTTATTAGTAAGCTTTTCTGTTTTGGAGAGACGACATTGGAAATTATCACTCATATCATCCATGTACTTTGACAGAAGCTTTAGGAGTCCCTTATCAAGAAAATTACACAGCATCTCCTAAGAGGCCTGATGTTCCTCGTTAAGATAGGTTAATCCGAATGAAACATCCTTAGAGGATTCTGTGATTGCTTTGGGAATGAATTTTTCCAAGTTTTCAAACTTGCTATCAATATACTCCTTGTTCTACTTTCAAATCAATGGATGTGGAAGTGATTTGGCCCAAGGTAGTAGCACAATTATTGCCCGATCATGTTGTATCTTGGGTTGCTATTCTGTTGGCAGTTATGATTGTAGAATAGAGTTGGGTTAATTTCGGAGAGCTCTTAGAGAGAGAGGTTTTAGCAACTTGGGTAGCTGTGGGGAATAGGGAAACCTTCTTCTCAATACTCTTGACTAAAATCTTTATCTCTCCTAACTCTGCTTTGAGATCTGGAGTCATGGATTTATCCTGCATTAAACCCTCCACGGATCTCAACTAGGCACATATACCCCAGGGCATCTTCTTGATATTGTCTTTTTTGTTCCCTTCAATAGTGGCTTACTCTAATAGACTTAGAGCCATTCTAATCTTTTTAGCTCTATGGGGCTTTGGATTGATGGTTGACTTCTTTAATATACTATTAAAAGAGGATTCATCTTCTGAGCCAAAGTTGCTTCAGGTTTCTTCTGATTTGGAAGATTCTTCTTCCTCACTGCATTCCTCATCCTTCTTTTGTTCTTTTTTCTCTTATTCTAACCTTTCCTCCGGAGTGGCCTCGCCCTTTGAGTCCACTTTAGAAGTGTGCTCATTGGATCCCAGACCATCTCCCTCCTTCGGAGCATTGTGCTCCGAGATAGACTCATCTTTCTTAGATGCATTTTGATTGTTTGCATCTAAGTTGTCCTTATTGTTAGTGGCATCACCAACATTTAGAGAGTTAAGGTTTGGAGTTACCTCATTTTCCTATTGTTGTTTAGTATGCTTATCTACCTCAGCTTCTATTTCAACCTCCGTAAGATTGGCATTTGCCTTAATATCCATTTCTTTTGCCTTTACAGGACTTATAGTGTGCACATCTTTTGTTTGGTCTAGACTATTGGTAGTGTCCTCAACATTCTCTCCAGCTATCTTTTCTAGACTTCTAACTTTGATTACTTCCACTACTGGATTTAAAAGGTTTTCTAGAAGAGGTTCTGTTCTTGGTTTAAACACATATAAGTCTTCCTCGGGATATTCTCTTTCTCTAAGAAGACTCAAATCTGTACGAGAAATGGCAATAGGTGGAATCGCATCAGTTGTAGAGCCAGAAGAGCCTCTGGGTCCCTCCTTAGTGAGTTGATTGGCCTTGAGATTATCCTTTATTGCATCCATCATTTCAGCATGCCAAGGATCCTCTGGAATAATGTTGTCCGAAATAACTGGCTTGGTAAAGACCATAATTTCCTTCCTTTTTTATTATTGAGCCACAGCTATCTCCTCTGATCCATTTTCCTTGGGAGAGGGCTCATTAATTAAGATACCTAAGGCAGGTTTTTGCACTTAAAGGTTCACTCTTTGTCCCTTCATTGCCTCATTAAAGGTTAGCCCCTTCTTTTATAGCTGCCTTCTCTTTTGAATGAGCTCATCATCCTCAGTTTCACTGCCGAATTCACTAACATCTTCAAGAATTTATTGAAGTATTTTTGTAAAGGTCGTGTGTTCTTTTCTCCCATTTTTGTTAGCAGCTTTAATAAGCCTCCCTCTAGGCTTTTTGATAGGTGTTTGTCGTATAATCTAGGTGAGAGTCGTGGTATCTTCATTTGTTTCCTCATCCTCTTCCACTATAGGCTTGAGGTTTATCTTCCTTTGTACCTTGGGTTTGGTGGTTCTAGCCCTTTTTGCTTTCGGAGTAATTTCCACTCCAGCCTTTCGGACCTTACTCTTCTATTGCCTTTCTCTCTTCAATCTTAGAGCTTTTCCTTCATTCCAGGTTTCCCCAAAGCTCAACTTTCTGAAGTTCTTCTCAAGAATTTCCTTCCCTTGAACAGATGGGACTCTGGATAGATTCATCCCATTCTCATGGAGGATTTTGGTAACGAGCATGCCAGGGTGTGCTTATACTACTTCATGAAGTGCATAATTAGAACGGGCATGTTCAGGACTCTGCTTTGCATCCATTGTTGAAGAACACAGTGTTAGAATGAAGATGTGGTGGTGAGTGAGCCTTTCCAAATCAAAACAAACTTTGTCAGGACAAACTGCAGTAATCTGGGGGTCTCTGGCCAATAAGTGGAGAATTTATCTCCAAAATACCGTTCTGGAAGCCATAGCTTTGTATCATATTTGACCTTGAGTTCATCAGCATCATTTCTTATTTGTACTCCATCATTCTTCATCTGGAAGTGAGTTACAAAGAACTCCGAAGTGAGTGTGAACCTTGCACTTTTATCCGGAGTGCATCATAGTAAAAGTGGATAGTGAGGTTATCATAGAATTGCTTGATAATATCTGGATAGGTAGGGTGGTCCATCATGAGGAAGACCTCAAGATGTTGGTCTTTCAGGAGTTAGGAGTAGGGTTCAGTGCTGAACAAGAAGTTGTCGCCAAATAATCTAAGGGAACTATAGTATCCGGGCTTTTGAGTTTGAGAGAAGTAAAACCCCTATTATTAAGATTAGTCTCCTTGAAGATGTTTCTAGGAGGAGGAATGGTTTGGGTTTCAGCATTTGCATTTGTGAATTTGAGAAAGGATTTGGGAATTTTAGGGTTTTTGGAAATAAAATAGCAGAGTAACAGTAGATTAGTTGCTCGCGTGAAGATGAAAAAGGATTTTGGGGCTTTTTATAGAGTTTTCAAGGTGAGGGTATAATGGTAATCTGGATGCATTTAGAGTTAACTAGATTAATGAGGTGGATGTTAAATTTGAGAAGAGAGGTAAATGGCTTTTAAACTGAAGAATCAGAATGGTTTATTTTTTTAAAAAAGTTATGCCTTTTACCACACATGTGCCCCTAATAAACATTTGAAATTCAAAACATGTACAGTTACCTTCTGCGCCTTACCTGCCATTTGTCACTCCTTGTCTGCTGAGCGAGCAAGATTCCTCTCCGAATCCAGAGTCAATTAACTTTTCTTTATTCTCTTGATCTTTTGACTTGTAGAGAATCAAGATTAACTGTTGTTGTCTTCCGAATCTTTCTTTAAATTGGATTGGACATTCCAATTGATTCCCTTAGTTTTTTGAATTGATCTTTACTTAATGGCTTAGTCAGTGTTAGATATGATGTATGCCCTGGAGGAAATTAGGGCGATATAGCTTAGTTAGCTTTATTTATACGAACAAAGTTATATTGATAAAGGCATTCTTTTATTATATCAATGACTATGAAAATATGTTATGAATGGTTTAGAATATATTCATTAATGTGTTTGGAAAAGTCCATGACATAATCATAACATGTATTGCAAGGGCATAGTGGGACTATATTGGTGAGAACTGGTTTGTGTGCAATTATGATTTGCCTAAATATCCCTAGTCATAGTATCACCAAGACTGGACATTGATGATACAAATAGACTAGCATGTGTCATCATACCTCTTGAATTTGATTCAGAGTAGCATATCTATATTGCTAGAGGGTGGTACCTTAGGTTAACACATGAATGCATTCAGGGAGATACATTGGAGACAGCTATGAGACAACACTCGGTAATCTATATTATGTATTGGTGTTTTAATCATCTCATTGCAATAGTAATATGAATATCCTGAGACCTGAGATACTAGTTACCTTATTCAGAAGTTGCTATATTTTGGGTCATACCTAAGCACTTTATAGACTGGGTGATACGGATGATTACGGGTATAGTTGATATATGTCTGTTGGTAAGCTGAGTAGTGAAGATGGAATTTATCACTCCACTATAGTAATATAAGAGAGACGTACATTGGCCACTTATTAGAAGTGACACACTTGTAAACCTCTTATCAGAGTATGAGTTGATAGGATGGGATCCTAATCAACACATTAAATGGTTGAGTAGTGTGCTTTGGTAGCAAGACTAAATATTGGGGTAGCTATTATAGCTACTAGTGGACTAACACTTAAACTGAGTCCTAGAAACTAGATGGTACTTAAAAATTGATAGAAGGAGTGAATTGTATTGATACTATTGCAGTACTGAGATTAAGTCATAATGCACGTGATGTTCTGAATATTGAGGGGTCATATGCCCTTTACTAGAGAGCCACTATGACCGATCAAAGTAATCGGAGTCCACAACAGTCTGGAGCTTTGAGCCAGTCAACTCCTAAAAGGAATTGAGCTAGGTTAAACTTTTGACGGCTCGATACTATGGGATCCTATAAGGTTACAACTTTGAGTTACAACTGAGCTATGTAAAGAACCATTAGACTAGGTCTAATCTAGAAGAGCAAGAAAATATGGTTAGATCATAATATATGGTTAGACCATAACATTGGTTAGATCAATATTCATTGGTTGGACCAATGAACTTGCTAAATAATGAGGTTAAAATAGAAAAGAGGAAGTAGAAATAGAAATATAGCGGGGTTTAAGGAACTTGTGCGAGTGGATATGCACATGTACTGTTGGACATAACATGAGCAAGACCTGCGCGTGGGCCAGTGTAGAAGTGCACAAATGCCTGCAGGCCTTGCGCAAGCATGATGCCTTTGGCAGCCCACAGTACACGCTGCGCAAGCCCATAGTGGGCTCCGCGGGCTACGCTGGACGTGCAGGCCTTGGGCCTACACGTCATGCAGAGCGCGCCCCACTAGTGGGATGCGCTGTGTGCAGCCTATTAGCGGGTAGCGCAAGCCCACTTGGCCTGCGCTCCTGCGCAGGCCATAGCCCTAGCGGGCTGGGCTTGAGCTCCATTGCAACCCTAGCAACACTGCTGGCCGCCGGCCAACAGTGTTAGGGTTACATTGGGGAGCTTGCTCCCCAAGCAAGATCCCTAGTGTTTGTGCCAGTCTCTACTTCCTAGTTAATTAAATGGTCTTTTTTACCCTTTCTATTTTAATTCTAATTAGTTGAGGTTAGGGACTTTATTCTCCTTTAAATAATTCTTAACCACTATAAATAGAGGCCTCCTCCTTCATTATTTTTTGTCCTTAATTTCATACTCCTTCTCTTGGTCTCTTATTCTCTTAGTTGTTCTGATTCCTAAAAGTAATCCGTCGAATGACGTATTTACTTCGAATAGAAAACTAAGGGTATTTCTTCTAGAATAAATTAGCAGAGAAGATCTAGTTATCTTCCACTTATTTATCGGTACTCCCTTTCTAGAAGGTTTTGGTCGGTGGTGCTTGTGTGGACTATTTATAGAGGGCTTCTACTTTGGAGTCTGTGCACATAGCTGAGGGGTCTTTCTACTGACCATGAGATTCAAGCTTCAACTAGTAAGAGGTTAAATTATTATTATTAGGTCCTTTTAATAAGTGTTTATGAACTAGAATAATTTAAGACTAGCACTGTTATGAATCATGCCATGCTTAGGAGATCTTAAACACTAGATTAAATTTTTAAATTTCTACTGCTCCTATTTTACTTGCTAAAACCTTTAGTCTAGACCAACAGTGGTATCAGAGCCTGTCTAATGCGATTGTATGATTGACTAAAAATATGCTAAGTCTGATTTTCTATGAAATATTTTCGTGTATGTTATGCCATGCCTAGGAATTTATTTCTTGCAATAGAAAATGTTGTGATAACTAGATTAAGTGTTCCTCAAACTTAGTCAGGGTAGTTATCTAAGAATTAACAATGTTTTACTTGAAATTATAAATTTTTTAATTTTTGAATTATACGGAATAATTCTTAAATTAGAAAAGAACGAAATCTTTAATTTGATTAGTCTATGGTTAACTGAGTCAGAAGGGCCCGTGTTTATTCTGGCAAGGATTGGACAAGGCTACTCATTCACTTCAAGGGGGCCTCTCCTACCTGGGAATTCTCATTGGCTCTAGATTCTAATTACCAAAGGGACTTTTTGAATTAGTTGATTTTTAGTATAATGAATTGGATTCATTATATGGTTTTACAAATGAGAGTTTAAATTATTAAATTAAAACTTATAGACATAGGTACAAGAACTTGAACAATGAACCCCCTTGTTTGTTTTGCATGCTATGTGGAGTCTTTGCATGATGGAATGATTATTAATTACCAGTTGAGTATGATCCTAGGTTGGACCTACTAATTCCTTTTAGCCTGGAAATTAGTTATATTTTCATAATCATGTCCATGTATAAGTCCTAGATTAGGCGAGACATATTGCACTAATAAATCCCCATTAAAATATTAAGACAAAATTAGCCTTCCTAAAAGTCGAAGTGTGATTCTAAGCCATTTTATTGAATGAATTGCTCACACACAGCATGCTTTCTTCTTTAACATCGTCTGTTCACATGATTCGAATTAGGGTCAAGTCTTAATCAGACTAGGTTAGTTGTCTGTAATATCGGCGCTAATGCTGGGTAGGAGGCATCATTTGAGGAGTCATATAATTGGTTATGCACATCCATTGGTTGGAACTCAAATGGATTAGCAATTGCATTAGATGCAAGTGGACTAGATCCTCCTATAGCTATTTAAGTTAGCTTGACTCCTGATAGCGGGGGTTAGCTTAAATGAGTTATAAATGCTACCTACTAAGGAGAATGGTTAGACCATGTTTCCAAAAAACAATAGAGGGTCTATTATGTTTTCGAATAAACCTTAATAAAATAGTAGGAATATGTATTTAATTAAAAGATCTTAAATTAAATGCATGTACAAGAACTAAGTCTAAAGCAATAATTCTTTTCTTATATTTAGGTTGAATATGACTACAAACATAAACCTTCGCCCTATTCTTGACAGGAAATTAAATGGATGTAATTTTGACACAAGGTTTGAGGCTCTCAAAGAAGAATTAAAGAAAAATGATCTAGATTATGTTCTGGATCATCCCAAACCAATTAAACCGAATGTTGATGCATCCAATGAACAAAAGGTAGCATATGAAAAGCACAGGAAGGACGTGTATGTAGTATCTTTAGTGATACTAGAAACCATGTCTTCCAAACTTAGAAAGCAACATTTGGACATGGACTTAGAGTCCATTTTGATTCATCTCAAAGCATACAGAGAAAGCATTAAGCTTGAGATAGCTTAGATTACAAAATTCTTGGAACTGCTGATGAATCATGTAATGACATCTTGGTATATGAATATTGTGTAAAATACTTGGAGTATTCTAGACGTATGGTTCAGATAGGAGTCAGGGAGGACTTTGCATTGGAAATCGATTTTATGATAGATCAACTATTAGAGAAATATTCACCCTTTATGAATGACTATCGAATGACCAGAAAATCTTTTAAAACTTCATATTTATAAGTAACGTAGAAATTTTGAAAGAGAGCATCTACCAAGAATTTCATAAGCCCTAGAGAAAGGCTGAAAGGGAACTTAAAAGTTAACAAGAAAAGTGTCAAAAGAAAAATCAAAAAAGAGAAAAAAATTGTGGAGAATGTTTGTTTTCAATTCGGTGGGACCGATCATTGGAAGAAAGACTGTATTGCTGCATTTTCTGAGCATGAGAAGACAAAGCTGAAAGATGCTTATACTTCAGGTATGTTCATGATTAAAAATTTCACTACAATTTTTTATGAGTCTACATGGGTATTAGATACTAGATGTTGTACTCATATCTGTACTTCTGTGGGTTGCGAAACCATAGAAGGCTGGCTAAAGGAGAGTTGGATCTACGAGTTGGAAATGAAGCACGGGTTGCTGCATCAGCTGTAGGAACATATAGTCTCAAATTGCCAAGTGGTCTAGTTTTAGAATTAAATAAATGCTATTATATTCCGGTTGTTACTAAGAATATTATTTCTATTGCATGTTTAGCAGCACAAGGATTTGAAGTTTTATTTAATAATAAAGATTGTCAAATTCATAAAAATAGTGTTCTTTATGGCAATGGATTTTTGATTGATGGCATAAATGTTTTAAATACTAAAGCTGAAACTTTTAATATGAATTTTGCTAAGAGATTGGAATTAGATAAAGACAAATCATCCTACTTATGGCATTGTCGTTTGGGCCATATAAACGAAACTTGCTTAACTAAGTTACACAAAGGTGGTGACTTGGGCCCAATAGACTTGGAGTCTTATGGGGCGTGCAAACCTTGTTTATTAGGCAAAATGACAGAGAAACCCTTTAAAGGTAAAGGGCAACATGCCACAAGTACTTTGGAAATAATACACACAGATGTATGTGGTCCAATAAATGTGCAAGCACATAGAGGATTCGTCTACTTCATATCTTTTATCAATGATTACTCACGATAAGGGTATTTGTACCTTATGAGGCCCAAATCAAATAGTTTTGAAAGATTCAAAGACTATAAGAATGAAGTTCCAAAACAGCTTGGAAAGAATATTAAGGCACTGCCCTCAGATCAAGCTGGAGAATATTTAAGCCAAGAGTTTCAAGATTATCTAAGGGATAATGGAATATTACCCCAATGGAACCCTCCTTGTGCTCTTTAGCACAATATTGTGTCTGAGAGGAGGAATAGAACTTTGTTAGACATGGTTTGGTCCATGATGGGCCAAGCAGGTCTCAATAAATCCTTTTGGAGATACTCACTTGAGAGCGCAGTTTATATATTAAACCGTGTGCCCTCAAAATCAGTTGATATAACACCATACGAGAGGTGGTATGGTAAGAAACCATCTCTTTCTCACCTAAGAGTTTAGGGATATCCTACCTATGTTAAAAGGATAATGTCAGACAAGCTAGGAGCTAGGGCTGAAAAATGCGTGTTCATAGGTTATCCTTAAGAGAGAGTAGGATATACCTTATCCTACTAAAGGTGTCAAACAAAAGCTAGTGGGAACACATGCTTGCAAAAGCTAGAGGGAGCAACCTTGAACTTGAGGTTTAAGTAGGCAAAGAAGATGATGAACTGATAATTCCTATGCCTAATACAAAATAGAGTGTGATCGTGGAACAAACTATTACACAACAACCATTGCGTCGATCTGGTAGGGTTCCCAATGCTCCTGAAAGATACGGTTTTTTCATCATGGATGATAAACAAATCTTTATAATGGAGGATGATGAACCTAAGATGTACAAGGAAGCAATGGAGTGCTCAAACTCTAATAAATGGTTGAAAGCCACAAAATCAGAAATGGATTCCATGTATGAAAGCCAAGTATGGAATTTGCCGATGCACCTGATGAGGTTAGACCCATAGGTTGCAAATGGATTTTTAAGAAGAAAACCGACATGGATGGTAATGTGATTACCTATAAGGCAAGGTTGGTGGCAAAAGGCTATAGTCAAAAGAAGGAATTGACTATAATGAAACCTTTTCACTGGTAGCCATGCTCAAATCCATAAGGATACTCTTGGCCATTGTTGCTCATTATGATTATGAGTCTGGCAGATGGATGTGAAAGCCACTTTCCTAAATGGAAACTTGGATCGAGATGTATACATGACACAACCTGAGGGTTTTACATCTCAGAATGGCTCGAAGGTATGCAAGCTACAAAGATCCATTTATTGACTTAAGCAGGCATCTAGGAGTTAGAATATAAGGTTTGATGATACGATCAAAGAATTAGATTTTATATCAAACGCTTATGAGCCTTGTGTATATAAGAAGGTTAGTAGGAGTGCATTCATTTTCCTTGTGCTATATGTTGATGACATGCTACTAATAGGAAACGACATTTCTCTTCTTCAAATGGTTAAGCCGTGGTTGTCAAGAAAGTTCTCCATGAAAGTCCTTGGAGAAGCAGCATTTATACTAGGTATAAAGATCTATAAAGATAGATCCAAGAGGTTGCCAGGTCTTTCATAAGATACATACATAGACAAGGTATTGACTAGGTTCAACCTTGAGCAATCAAGAAAGGGTTATCTTCCAATGTCTCATTGAATTAACCTTTCTTAATCTGAGTGTTTGGGGACACAAGAGGAGAGATTGTGTATGAATAGAATACCCTATACATCTGTAATAGGATCTATCATGTATGATATGGTATGTACATGGCTAGATTTCTCACACACGTTGAGCATCACGAGCAGATTTCAATCTGATCCAAGTAAGAAGCACTAGAAGGCCGTTAAGAATATCCTTAAGTACTTAAGAAGGACTCAGGAAATGTTCTTGGTATATGGAAGAAGTGATCTCACAGTAAAGGGATTCACTGATGTAAGTTTTCAATCTGACAAAGATGACTGAAAGTCAGAGTCAGGTTACCTTTTATGTTAAGAGGAGGGGCAGTTGTTTGGAAGAGTTCCAAACAGTATACGACTACCAATTCAACCACTAAAAATGAGTACATTATTGCTTCAGAAGCAATAAAAAAAGCTGTCTTGATAAAGAGATTTATTGGTGATCTCGGCGTGGTGTCTAACAGTGAGGATCCAATAGTATTATATTGTGATAACACTGGGGCTATTGCTCAGGCAAAAGAACCACGGTCTTATTAGAGAAATGGACACGTACACAGAAAATATCATATAGTTCAAGATCTGATAAGGGATAAGGGTATGCAGATGGAATATGTACCCACAGATCAGAACCTAGCGGATGGTCTGATTAAGCCTTTGACACATATTAAGCATGACCAACATGTTAATAGTTATGGCTTACGGCACATAGCTAATTGGCTCTAGTGCAAGTGGGAGATTCTTAGACATGATGTACACCCTAGAGGCAATTAGGGTGATATATCTTAGTTAGTTTATTTGTACGAACAAAGTTATATTAATAAAGGCATTCTTTTATTATATCAATGACTGTGAAAATATATTATGACTGGTTTAGAATATATTCATTTATGTGTTTGCAAAAGTCCATGACATAATCATAGTATGTATTGCAAGGGCATAGTGGGACTATGTTGGTGAGAACTAGTTTGTGTGGAATTATGATTTGTCTAAATATCCCTAGTAATAGTATCATCAAGACTGGACATTGATGATACGGATAGACTAGCATGTGTCATCATACCTCTTGAATTTGATTCAAAGTAGCATATCTCCAGTGCTAGAGGGTGGTACCTTGGGTTAACACATGAATGTATTCAGGGAGATACATTGGAGACCGCTATGAGATAACACTCGGTAATCTAGATTATGTGTTGGTGTTTTAATCATCTCGTTGCAATAGCAATACGAATATCCTTAGACTTGAGATACTAGTTACCTTATTCAGATGTTGCTTTATTTTGGTTCATACCTAAGCACTCTATAGACTGGGTGATACAGATGAGTACGGGTATAGTTGATGTCTGTTCGTTGGTAAGCTGAGAGTCAAGATGGAATATATCACTCCACTATAGCAATATAAGGGAGATGTACCTTGGCCACTCATTAGAAGTGACACACTCGTAAACCTCTGATCAAAGTACGAGTTGATAGGATGGGATCCTAATCAACACATTAAATGGTTGAGTAGTGTGCTTTGGCAGCAAGACTAAATACTGGGGTAGCTATTATAGCTACTAATGGACTAACACTTAAACAAAGTCCTAGAAACCAGATGGTACTTAACAGTTGATAGAAGGAGTGAATTGTATTGATACTATTGTAGTATCGGGATTAAGTCACAATGCACGTGATGTTTCAAATACTGAGGGGTCATATGCCCTTTGCTAGAGAGCTACTATGACCGATCAAAGTAATCGGAGTCCACAACGGTCTGGAGCTTCGAGCCAGTCAACTCCTAAAAGGAACTGAGCTATATTAAACTTTTGACAGCTCGATATTATGGGATCCTATAAGGTCACACACTTTGAGTTACGACCAAGCTATGTAAAGAACCATTAGACTAGGTCTAATCTAGAAGAGCAAGCAAATATGGTTAGACCATAACATTGGTTACGCCAATATTCATTGGTTGGACCAATGAACCTGTTAAATAAAAAGGATGTTAAAATAGAAAAGGAGAAGTAGAAACTCAAATAGAGCGGGGTTCGGGGAATCTACGTGAGTGGATTTGCACATGTACTATTGGATAGTACATGTACAAGATCTGCACGCAGGCCAGTGGAGAAGTGCACAAGGTCTCGCAGGCCTTGCATGAGTGGGCTCCCTTTTGTAGCCCACGGTGCGTACTATGGAAGCCCATAGTAGGCTGTGTGTAGCGTAGAGCGCAGCCCACTAGTGGGTTGCGCATAGCGGCTGAACAAGCCCGTGTGGCCTGTGCTCATGCTCAGGCCACAGCCCTAGTGGGCTGGGCTTGGCTCCAGTGCAAGTCCAGCCACACTACTGGCCGTCGAACAACAGTGTTAGGGTTATATTGGGGAGCTTGCTCCCCAAGCAAGCTCCTAGTGTTTGTGTCAGTCTCTACTTCCTAATTAATTCAATTGTCATACTTACCCTTTCTATTTCAATTCTAATTGGTTAAGGTTAGGGACTTTATTGTTCTTTAAATAATTCCTAACCATTATAAATAGAGGACTCTTCCTTCATTATTTTTCGTGCTTAATTTCATACTCCTTCTCTTGGTCTCTTATTCTCCTAATTGTTCTGATTCCTACAAGTAATCCGTCGAAAGATGTATTTACTTAGAATAGAAAACTAAGGGAATTTCTTATAGAATAAATTAGTAGGGAAGATCTAGCTATCTTCCACTTATTTATCGATACTCCCTTTCTAGAAGGTTTTGGTCAGTGGTGCTCGTGTGGAATATTTATAGAGGGCTTCTACTTTGGAGTCTGTGCACGTAGCTAAGGGGTCTTTCTACCGACTATAGGATTCACGCTTCAACTGGTAAGGGGTTAAATTATTATTAGGCCTTTTTAATAAGTGTTTATGACCTAGAATATTTTAAGACTAGCACTATTATCAATCGCGCAATGCTTAGGAGATCTTGGACATTAGACTAAATTTTTGAATTTTCATTGCCTTTGTTTTACTTGCTAAAACCCTTGATCTAGACCAACAATAAGGATATCTACCCTTTGCTCATTTGTTGGGATGTAAACCAATGTGACCTCCTTCTTCATTACATGATCCCGTATGAAATGGTGTCTAATATTGACATGCTTTATCCTGTTATGTTGCACTGGATTCTTTGACACAATCAATTGCACTTTTACTGTTACACATAAAATCCACATATCCTGCTTGAACTCTATAATCTTCTAATTGCTTCTTGATCCATAGGAGTTGAGCAACACAACTTCCAACAGCCATATATTCATCTTCTGTGGCTGATAAGGTTACTGAAGTTTGCTTCTTGCTGTACCATGATACTAAGCATTCTCTAAAAAAATGACAGCCTGCGGATATGCTTTTTCTCTCAAAAGTATCTCTACAATAGTCTACATCAGTGTAGCCTTGCAAGCTGAAATTTCCATTACTAGGATACCATAGGCCAACTTTAGTGGTTCCCTAGAAGATATCTAAGAACTCTTTTCACTACCTTGAGATGTGAATCCCTTGGATTTGCTTGATATCTTGCACAGTAGCAGACTATATAGTGTATGTCAGGTATACTAGTTATCAAGTATAGAAGTGATCCAACCATCCATCTGTAGAGCTTCTGATCAACTTCTTCTCCTACACAATCCTTTAAAAGGATTGTATCTGATCCAATGGGAGTGGATATTGGCGTGCTTTTGTCCATCTCAAACTTCTTTAGAATCTCCTTGGTATATTTGGATTAATTTATGGAAATCCTATCTAGACTCTGTCTGATTTGAAGATCAAGGAAGAAATTGAGTTCTCCCATCATTGACATCTTAAATTCCTTCTATATTAAAGAGCTAAATTCCTCACACATCCTTTCACCTGTTGCTCCAAAAATGATGTCATCCACATAGATTGGCACAAGAATGACATCACCTTTCTTCTTTTTTATGAAGATGGTTGTGTCTGCTTTACCCCGGATGTATCCCTTGGATATGAGAAATGAAGTGAGTCTCTCATACCAAGCTCTTTATGCTTGTTTCAATCCATAGAGGGCCTTCTTCAGCTTGTACACATGCTTTGGATGCTTTGAGTCTTCAAATCCAGGTGGTTGCTTGACATATACTTCCTCTTGAATGACTCTACTTAGAAATGTACTTTTTACATTCATTTGGAATAAGGTGAATCCCATGAATGATGCAAAAGCACATAGTATCCAGATTGCCTCCAATCTTGCTACTGGAGCAAATGTTTCTACAAAGCCAATTCCTTCTTGCTGGTTGTAGCCTTAAGCAACCAGTCTTAAACCAGTCTTACTTTGTTTCTTACCACAACTTCGGATTCATGTAGCTTGTTCTGGAATACCCAATTGGTACCAATAATTTACTTTCCTTTCAGTGGAGGTACTAGATCCCATACATCATTTCTGGTGAATTGATCCAGCTCTTCTTGCATAGCCATCATCAAACTTTCATCTCCTTCTGCATCTTGAAACCTTTTTTGTTCTATAAGAGAGACAAAAGCAGCATGACTCATCATCCGGTTGAGTTGTCCTCTGGTTCTGACTGGATTTTTGACATTATCCAAAATGGCTTCCACTGGATGATTTCTTTGTGTCCTTATTTCCCTTTGAAGATCTTCATGCATTTCTGGAGCTTGCTCTACTGCTGCATCCAATTCCTTATCTTCTTCTTGTCAATCATTGAAATAAATTTCAGCATTCAAGGGATTGTTTGAAAGATGGTCTTAGTTGAAATCGATTTTCTCATCCTCTTCTTTATACTTATTGATCTAAAAGGGATCCTGAGCCTTCAATGATTCTACTTCATCTGGAGTTGTCTCATCTAGTTATTGGCTTTTCTCTCCTGCATGGTTAGTCTCATCAAAATCTACATGTATTGACTCTACCCTTTTTTTGTTCTCTTGTTATATACTCTGTAAGCTTTGCTATGTGTTGAGTAGCCAAGGAGAATTTCTTCATCAAATTTAGGATCAAATTTTCCTAGTTGCTCTCTATCATTCAAGATGTAGCATTTACATCCAAAGGCTTTGAAGTACCCAATCTTGGGTTTCCTTCCCTTCCAGATTTCATATGGGGTCTTCTCTATGGTCTTTCTAATGAGAGCTCTATTTAAAATGTAACATGCAGTGTTTATGACCTCACCCTAAAAGTATGTAGGCAGTCTATTCTCATTTAGCATTGTTCAAGCCATCTCAACTATTGTTCAGTTTTCCCTTCCAACAACCTCATTCTGTTGAGGTGTATGAGGAGCAGAGAAATTGTGCTCAATGCCCTTGGATTCACAGAATTCAGTAAAATGCTTAATTTTGAATTCTCCTCCATTATCACTCCGGATGTCTGCAATGCTTATGCCTTATTCTACTTCTATCCGGATGAATATTTTTGAGAAATGGTCAAAGGCTTCACCTTTGCTAGCTAGCAAAGCAACCCAGGTATAGCGAGAATAATCATCCACTATGACTATAGTGTATTCTCTTCTACCTAAACTCATTGGTTTGATTGGACCAAAGAGATCAATTTGCAAGAGTTAAAGAACTCTCTTAGAGGGAATGTAGAAGATGGAAGGGAAATTTTTTCTATGTTGTTTACCTAGTTGACATGCAGTGCATATGTGAGTGGATGACCTCTTTCCCACCAGCGAGGACCATGTGAGAGGCGTAGCATGGGAGGTGGAAAATAACGAGCGTTGTGAAGCGTGCTAAGGGAGAATCCTTATTTTAGGCATGATGAAAATAATAATGAAAAAACGATGTTGATGTTGAATTTAAATCCAATTTGCATGTTAAGGGATACGAGACTTAAAATCCCGTATTTTAAAATAGAGTCGCCACCCGGTTAAGCTCCACCAGGAATTTGGTAGGATATTCCCACCGGGAGGTTAGACCGTACCTTAAAATAGAGATTCCAAGTCCGGATGATGTTGCTTACTTTTCAATTTTTAAATCAAACTGTTTATATTTTAATAAGCGTTACTTTAATTCTTATGCGATTTAAGACCGATTATTGTTTGGAGTTTTCATTTTATATGCCATACATCACATGAAAGCGGAAAACAAAGCAAGTAAATAATTATTACAAGGCTTTACAAATACCTATACATTTTTCTAATGCGGGAAAATAAATAAACGAGTAAATAAAGCGAACAAAGAAAGACCCAAAATAGGGCCTCAACCGAACTTACCAACACCAAAATGGCTCGAAACACGATAAACAAATCACAAATAACCATAAATAATGCATAAATAATAAAAGGCAGAAAAGCAAATTTTATTATGGAGAAAAAACTTTTTTGGGAAATTTTAGGGTTGAAAAGGCATTTTTTAGGCATTTAATGGTTATTTAATCAATTTAAATGACAAAATAAATAAATTAAACAAATTAAAATTAAACAAAACATTTACAGATTATTTAGGATTTTGAGAAAATACTTTAGGGAGAAAATCAGGACTAGAAACACAAAGAAACATGAAAGAAAAGCTTAAAAATCAAGTTCCGGAGGTCAAAGCTGTGGCAATAGCTTTGACCGCCACCGTCATAGCCGCCGCCGCTACTACAATAGCGGTAGTTGCTATAGCGGCGGCGGTCACCGAATCTGGATTTTAAGGGGGACTCCATGCTCTTGCATCCATAAACTTAAAATCATCAACATCTTAAGTCGTAATAAGCCACATATCAACAGATCTGGACTTAAAACACTCAAATAATCATGATTCAATGGATTTGGGTATGAAAATACCCAAAAATCGCAAGAAATATGGCACCTCTATATAGGTAGAGTTCACCTCCATAACTATAGCCTTCACCGCTATAACAGTAGCGACCAAGGCTATAGGGATAGAGTTGAAGGCTATCCCTATAGAGGTCGAGCTATTTTCTAACGATTTTCCAAGGACACCAAACAAAAATGAAGAAACAAGACCAAGATCACCAAGAACAACAACAATAAACAATGAAATGAAGTAAAAGATTAAGGGAACTCAATTTTGTTACCTCTAGGCCGTGAATCTATATTTGGGGACTCGAATCAACCTTGGGGAGGTCCTTTTGATGATTTTGTGACAGAAGCTGACAAAATCCATGATGAAAACAGTGATAAAATGGTGACGGAATATTTAGGTAGTATTTTGAGGAATGTCTCTAAAACCTATTTAACCCCTATTAACCTATGATTTCTAGCTGATTTTAATGTTTAAGCTACGAGATTAAGCCCAAGAACAACTAAGAATCGATATTAGGAAGGATTAAACCCAGATTCTATGCTTTTCTTATGCTTTCTCTCTCTAGTTCTTCCCTTTCTCACTCTAACTCTTAATTTTCTCTCAAAAACTCAGATTAAAATTTCCAATCCAAAAAAGTCCTCTAATCTCTCTCTTAGATTCGCTTAAATACTCTCACACTAAAAAATCCATCAACTTAGGCAAATTTTTGGGAAAAATACGTGGCAAAATCACAACGAGAGAGAGTGAGCGAAGTGGCACAGCCATGGTGACCGCTACCGCTGTAGCGGCCACCGCCACCGCCATAGCGGCCACCACTATAGAGATGGCGGCTACCGCTGCCCCAGTGGTGGGGGTGGTCACAATGGGGGTGACCACCCCCGGTCAAAGGGGGGTAGCAGGGGCAACGGTCGCCGCTGCCAAGAGCAGCGGTAATTGCCACAATGGTGGGGGTGACTGCCGTAAGGACGGCGGTCACAGCAGCCGCCGGAGCACGCACCGCCGCCGTCGGCGATGACAGCATCGACTCTGGTCGGCGAAGGGGGACCACAAGAAAAATGCAGGAAAGGCAAAAAAATGCAATTTTGAAATAAAATAGGCAGGAAAAGGCAATTAGAACAGGATTGGGCGAGCTTCAGTTCGAAAATCATCAAATGGGACGTCTCAAAATGCGATTCGAAATTGGAAAAAAATAAATTGCTAGAACCATGTAAGGTCGGAGCAAAAAGTCATCATCATTCCAAGGCAACACCGAAAAGCCCGTGCTCACTGGCTGCCCCTCTGGATATTACCACTTGGAGGGCCAAATGTGATCTCATGAAAGAGCAAGGGATAGAAGATTATACCTGATCCGTGAATTCCTGAGCTGACTATCTACTAGGATTGCCATCAATAGATATTTCAGGAAAAATAAAGCAGGAATAAAGGGAATCCTCGAAACGGTTATCTACGGATGATACAGGGATGCATCATCAACGAACCAGGCGAGAATGGAAAGTTCTCGAGTTAGTTGTTTACTGGTGGTTTGAGAACGCACCATCAACAGACGTATCAAGATGAAATTCTTTTGAGTTGTAAAATTCTGATTCGGTTGTTTTTAGGGTTATCCATCAACAGACTTGACAGAATAAATTTTGAAAAATTAGCATGTGTCAATCATACCCATTTTTATTGTTTAATTGATTTTGTTAAAACAAAAAATTTTGCCCCTTCAATTAACAATAAAAAAGGGGTGGAATGAAAAATAATTGAGTTTAGAGATATCCGGGAGCCGGAATGGAATAACCGATCAAATAGTTTTGCCCCTTGCTGAAAGGAATATTCTAGGGAATCTGCTAAGCACTACATGACAAAAAGGAATATATTCCCTTTCCAACTATTCATATTTCATTTCCTTTCTCTTCTCACTTTTCATTTCATGCTCTTTCAACATCTTCTCTCTTCTCTCTTCTTCTTTTATATAGCCACAAACGGATTTGATTTTCTACAATTTATCATTCTAAAATGATCAAGAAGGGATCCGGTAGGATTGACCATAGTTCCTTGCGTGTGACTAACCATAGTTTGCGTGCCCTCTCAGTAGCCCAAGCATATGGACTTCGTCGAGAAGACAAGTAATTAGGGTATACTACTTACTCGCAACCCCGAATGTACACGAATTTGCATGGGCATGCCTCATCTCTTTAGGTAATACACCAAAACTCGATCAAAATTTTGAACTTTGCACTTAATGCACATGACCTAAGGCGCAGTTAACCCAAGATTTCTCACTTGTTGAGTCAATCACAGATACGGGTTTGGTGCCATTGTTAGAGGCGTTAACGACGGGGCACAAGCCTATGAGTTAGACAATCATGGCATGCCTGATAGAGCGATGGAGCGAGACCACCCACACATTTCACTTACTAGTTGGGGAGATGACTATCACCCTTTCTGACGTAGCGGCAATGACAGGATTCCGATGATCCATTTTGACTTATATCTCGACCATTTTCAAGACCAGCTAACCTCTCGGGCTCGAGTAGAGGCACTCCTCAGGGTTCCTCCCCCAAGGAAAGATATAGGCTCAAGTATGCCACTTTTGAGACATATTGGACCCATGAGACGGATATTAGCGGTGACAGGTTAACCCAGTATCTCTGATCTTTCGTCGTCACACTACTCACTACCCTATTCTTTCCCTCTTCTTTGAGCGTGGTCACCATAGGCTTGCTCAGCGCTCTTGAGGATATGACCATTTTTTGGGAGTGGAATTGGCCTCGGCCTATACCCGGGCAGATTATTACGCCCTTGATTGCTCGGCCCATGGGGACATTGCCGAGTTTAAGGCCAGGGCCTTCTAAATTAAGGTTAGAAATTCTACCCGCCAAAAAATCTAAAATAATTATGCTGACTTTACACTGACTTTATCATTCTTTTTGCAGGTATGAGCATATGTGTATAGAGTTATCCCGCCACCTGGGTTAGACGGTTAGCCCCCAGACGGCTCTCATTACATAGCCCGGTGGATGGTAGGGTGGAAGGATAAGGACACCCGCAAGCATGCTTGGTATAGGGATTACCTAAGGCAGCTTTGCCGACATTGGGTAATAAAAATCTATTCCTGCACATTTATTTTAAGCCATTAGTTCGAAACTGTATGTACAAAAGGAGAGACACTTACAGTGATTTATTGTTATTTTTTAGCTCATCATAGAGCCATGGAGAGGACTGCTATATTTGATCATATCAGAGAGATCTGGAGAGAAGCTGATGGCCGATGAGTGGTTGATGACTGTCAATTCGTACTTGAGTGTCCCCTTAGTCAGGAGTGGTATTTTGGGCTTGCCGGAGATTATCCCCACTCGATAAACCGGAGATTTTTGAAGATGATGGCATGGTGACCGAGTGTAGCAATGGGTATGGCAGAGATGATGATGATAATGAAGAGCCCCCTTTGGATGGCAAGGGCAGTGGTATAGCCATGGATCAGGATGGTGTACCTTTTGATAATGAGGATCTTACCGGTCTCAGAGTTTTCCTGCCTCAACAAAAAAAAGTACAACTTGACTATCGAGGATGCATTTTGATTTTCCGATGACAATCGTTATTGTCTCACTACTTAGACTGACATTTGATTTGCTCTTTTTCAGGCTTCCCGCAAGAAGAGAAGAGGGACCAGTGGCGCCCGTTGTAGTGGCCTAGGAGATACTTCACAGGGGCCGCAGTTTTAACCCGAGACAGCTTCCATGGAGATTCCTCACACTAGGGGGATTCCATCTCAAGGATTTATCCAGGGGGTCCTAGGGAATGCTATAGAGCGAGAGCTATGAGTTTTGAGTTAGCCAGGGGTGCGCGAGGTTAAGTTCATTGAGGAGATTACCATGCCCATTTTCTTCACTCCTTCCAATACTACACATGTGTGTACATTTTTTATTATGATAGACTGCTATCTGGCCTTGGTGATTGGTTTGATTTTGCTTCTGACTTACAAGTGCTTATTTCTAAGGCCGAGTGCATAGCTCGGGGATATTTTTCAGTGAGAGACAGGGTCTTAGCTCGGGATTTTATTTCTGGGATAATTGCTTCTTTTCTTATTTCCTACAAAAATATAATGACATACAAATATTATGAATGTATACATAATGCATGATTTGTTGGGGCTGATCATTTCCGAGGTTGTTGATATATGTAGGTTTTCATTGCAATAGAGCAAGGCCAAGTCCGGACCACTAAGGAGGGTTGAGTGCGCGCTGAGAGGGAGCTGGCAGAATATCAGAGCTAGATGGCATTCGAGAGAGCTCAATATACGAAGGAGAGAGCTGCCTAAGCCGAGAGGTTGCGCAGCTTAGTGACCAGGCCTAGAGATTATGAGTTTAGAGAGATGATTTTGAGGCCCAGCCCAGGGGGCAAGGGCAAGGCCAAGGCTCAGGCACAGTTGTGAGAGGTGATGGTCGAGGCTTTATGGCTGATGCGAGGCGACTTGGATCCTCGAGACTTATTCACGGTGCTACAGGGATGAGGAAGGTGTCCTTCATGAGGTCTGCAGTCTGCCCTAAGCCTTCATCTGAGCCTGTATCATCTCGCACTCTTGCAGGGGATACCACAAAGGGTGAGGGGAGCAAGGATAATGTTGGGATAGGATACATCCGATCCGATTATGACGGGGAGGATTGACGGTTGCAGGGGCTGCATCACCAGATCGATACATCTCTACACTAGCTTACTCTCTTTAGATACTCTGATGACTATTTTTTCTTTTCTTGCTAAGTTTTGGTGTTCGCTTGATACATTGGTGACTTGATACTTTGCTTTTTTATTTGGTTTGACTGATATGATTGCTTGCTTGCATGTTTGATTGCATTATTTGCTCGCTAGATGAATGCTAGGTGCGATAGATGCTTGATTAGGAACAAACTGATTAATCTCTGAATCAAATAAATTAACCATAGTGCAATTTATTTGTCAGGTGATTAGCAGATATAGATCACTAATGGCAATACACAACATTAGGCTAAGACAGTTCTTACGCACTTTAGGGAACCCTAATTGGGCAAGGCTAGAGGTTTTTGGATTGGCAGGCTTTGATATATCACTAGTAGGTCGATGAACATGGCCTTCCTTCATGCAGCATCCCTCTACTGGGACCTGATGGACCATGTGTTCCGCTTCTCAGGCTTCAAGCTATACCTGTTGGTGGAGGAGTATCATGTTATTCTTAGGGTAATCTATACTCGTGGGATGCGATTTGCCATGTCGGATGTGTATTTTGGGGCCTAGGATCAGTTGACCGGGTTATAGAACCTGGATGCCCCTACTACCTTCTTTACCAGATTCTCGGATCACCAGTATTCGATCTCTACGTGGTGCTTGATTGGTGTATTACCACACCCAGATCGCACATTTCATACCCTTATATGGTGGCTTTATTACTTATGGCCGAGTTTATCTGCGGAGTCGGCACCGTCGGTCCATTTTAGTTGGTCTTAGTCATTGGACAGGCCTCGGTGGGCATCTCTCCATTATTCATAGGGTTAGCTGAGACCCTATTTCATCTAGACTGAGCTACCGATAATCTTGCCCTCATAGGGGCTCACTTCTCCATGCTACAGGTATTCCTTTAACTAAACTCTGAATCCAAATCTAAAACTAAAACCAAATCTGAAATCAAATCAGAAACTGAATCTAAATTTGAATTTGAATCTGATGCTGAATCTAAATCTGAATCTATAACTGAATCTAAATCTGAAACTGAATCTGAATCTGAAACTGAAACTAAAACTGAAACTGAATCTGAATCTGAATCTGATGTGCAGGTTTGGCTCCTAGAGAAGCTGGCTTTGCTTTAGGATCCCCGGGGCGATCTCGGATGATATGGACCTAGGAACTATCATGGGAGGTCTCGTATCACTGCTAACCACGATACCCTGACAGCTAGTGATTAGACGGCGATTATGCAGGGCCTATCCGATGCAGACATTCACTAGGTCTGCCGCTGGGGGAGATCTCTGATGTTTTGGTGGGCACCGGTGGAGGTTAGGTTTAGCTTGTAGGGTTGCGATACTTCGTACACTACTCGCCCTACCACTTGTGCCAACAGTGGGGACGATGACAGAGGGTCCCATTGTATTTAGATGACTTCATGGCCAGGCCGTTCTCAACCCATCTTCTTGCTCATGCTAGAGAGGTTTAGGCACACCGAGCGAGCTAAGAGACCCTAGATTATAATCGATTGGACGCTATTACCACTGATGGATTCTATCGAGGATGGCTTCGATAGGTTGGGAGATTATGGAGTCGGGCGAAGTGCCTACGCTCATGGTTCGAGTGGAGAGACAGGCAAGTGGGACTCGATCCTTTATCATCGGAGGGGAAATTGGTTCAAGCTTTTGATTCTGACTATAACGATAATGATGATGATGATGATGAGGGCCAGGTCCCTATGGGTGATTGATGATGATCACACTATCTATATTTTCATTTGTCTTTACTTTTGCGTAGGCTCGAACATTTTGTTAGGCCCATCAGACTTTTATTTATTGCTTTTATATCCTAATTTTTTCCTAGACAGCCCTTTCGGGTTTTCAATCCAGCGGACCTTCCGGCTTTTGCATAGGCCTAGATGTTTTCAGCCCATCAGAATTTATGCCTCTTTATTATTTTTTATTTCTTTTTATAGGTGTTTGTATACATTTGAACTAAATGGCATCTCAAATTCAACTTATCTGCAATATTTCGACCTTAGGGCCCAATATATTCATTTGCACACAAATATAAGAGCTTAGTAAAAGTGACATTTCCATTAATTTAATTAAGCTTGAGTACATAATGATGATAACCATTTCTACCGACTCAAACTCTAGTGTTGACTAGCTTATGAAGGTTTTCTAGCCAACAAACTCTTATAGGTCACTTTTACCCTAATTTTTGCCTAGACCATCCGTTTTGGATTTTCAGTCTAGCAAGATATTTTGCACCCTAACTTTTGCCTGACCAATTTGTAGAATACCGATCCGTGGGATACACCCTAATTTTTGCCCGGGCAGTAGAAGACCACCCATCAGGTGATTTATGTATATGTATTATTTGTATGTGCCACTTTTCTGGATTTGATTCTTTTGATATAGATATGATAATGCTTTAATCAATCCTGATTGATAGGGTTCGTGAACTCATTACCATCAATATCCATGATTTTCATTCCGCCTTTACCGAGAACTTTCTTAATCACATAAGGTCCTTCCTAATTCGGTCAAAGTTTCCCCCTTGGATCAATGTTGGTAGGCTTTACTTGCTTTAGAACCAAGTCACTGGCCATTAATGGACATCGGAGATGCTTGACCCGACTGTTGTAATCTCTTGCCATGCATTACTGGTACATTTGGAGGCTATCCAAGGTTCTTAAGTACTGCTCGTCCATAGTATTCAGTTGTTCGAACCTTGCTCTTGTCCATTTGATCTGTTCGAGTTTAGATTCGAGTGCCACTTATAGAGACTTCATCTCAATCTCCACTGGTAAAACTGCTTCCATACTATAAACCAAAGAGAAGGGGGTTTGACTTGTAGGAGTTTTGGTGCTTGTTCGGTACCCCTAGAGAGCAAATGGTAACTTATCGGTGCAATCTCGGCAACTAGTGATAGTCTTAGAAAGGATCTTCTTCATAGACTTGTTAGCTACCTCCACCGCACCGTTGGCCTGAGTACTGTAAGATGAAGATCTATGATACTCAATACATATTTCTCGATCAATTCCAGGTTGCCACTTGGAACTGAACCCCATTATCTGATACAATATGAAGAGGTAGACCATACCGAGTGAAAATATGCTTTTCAATGAACTTGGCCATTTTCTTGGAGGTGATACTGGTGAACGATTCGGCTTCCACCCACTTTGAGAAATAATCTACTGCCACAATGATGAAGCGATGACCGTTAGTTGACGATGGCCAAATCTCGCCAATTATATCTATCCTCCATGCTGAGAATGGCCAAGGAGTAGATAAATTATGGAGCTCTATAGGTGGAAGATGCTGAATATCTCCATAAATCTGACATTGGTGACACCTCTTAACCTCGGAGACACAATTGCCGATCAGAGTTAACCAAAAGTACCCCATTCATTGAATCTTCTTGGATAAGGCCAGTCCATTCATGTGCGGTCCACAATCACTCGCATGAACTTCCCCCATAATGTGATGTGCCTCAAATTCGGTCAAGCACCGGAGAAATAAACCAGTGGAAGTCCACTTGAAGAGATCATTGTCAATAATTCGGAACTGAAATGGCAACTTTTGGAGTGTAGTGCGATCGGAATCAATAGCATTCTTAGGATACTAACCATGATGGAGGAACTGCACAATATCTGAGTACCAGCAGGGTTCATCACTGATGGTGAAGACTTGAGCAACGGCGCCCGAATGGTAAGGAACCATCGCAAAAACTAAGACCAGACAGAAAATGGGTTGGCGCTGAGGACCTTCCCACATTGAAGCCAGTGTAGCTAATGAATCGGCCATCTGATTTTTGTCTCGAGGGATATGCTGGTAGAGACATATCTCGAACTTAGCTGATAAATCCCAAACGGCATCGATATAAGGACGGAGAGACTCTTCTTTGATATCCCAATCCCCCACAACCTGATAGATTACCAAAGCCAAATCCCCAATGACTGAAACATGTTTTGCCCCTACAAGCAATAGGGCTTCAACACCAAATAGGCATGCTTTGTATTCGTCCCTATTATTAGTAGTGGGAAACTATAACCGCTTAGACAAATGGATAACTTCATTGTCGAGTGTGAATAACATAACTCTGAGCCCGCTTTGAATCTGTTTATGGCACCATCGAAATGCATAGTCCACCTGGGTTTTGCGACATCAATCATAGCTAATTGCTCATCAATCAGGAAAGTCCAAGTTCTTGACATAATCAGAATCGAGAGCTTGGTTCGCCAAAAATTCTGCAACTGCCCTACCCTTGATAACCCTCTTCACGACATATTCAATATCAAACTTGGAAAGCAACAGTAACCACCTTAACAACTTCCCGGCTAACAATGGTGACTAACAAAGATATTTCATGGGATCAACCTTAGTAATGGCCTGAACTTTATATGACTGGAAGTAGTGGCGCAACTTCTTAGTTAACTAAACCATGGCTGCATACTTCTTTTCAACAATCGAATACCGAGGTTTGTAATCCAAAAGTTTCTTACTCAAGTAGTACATTGTGTGCTCACACTTACTATCATCTTCCTGAACTAACATTGCCCCTTATGGCGAAATTATCAATTGCCAAGTACAAGATCAATGGCTTGTTGGGGTGGGGGGTCGAAGGACGGGTGGGTGAAGAAGGTAAGCCTTGATTTTGTCAAAGGTGATGTGACAATGCTCACCCCACACAATCGGTTGGCGCTTCCTTAACAACTTAACAAATGGTTGTGAGGCAAGAAGTGAACCTGCTGACATACTGAATAAACCCAATAAAAGACCGGACTTCTTTTTCTGTCTTTAAAGTGGACATATCCCTGATCGCTTTAATCTTGTCTTGATCCATTTCAATTCCTCTCTGACTGACCACGAGACCCAAAAGCTTCCCTGGTCTCATTCTTCGGAATTTTTGCTTGGCAGGACAGAATCTAGGATCGGTTGGGATATGATGTTCAGCGATATGGCGATCGACACTGGGCATGTCCATATACAACCAAGCAAAGTGTTAACATGATCTTTTAGAACTTTAATTATCTCACTTTTTATCTCAGGGGTTAAGTCATTAGAAAGGGTTACCGTTTTAGGGTTATCATCTATACTCAAGTTTATTTCAGTTAAAGAAATGTCATGAATACTGAACACATTATGCTTATGATTAAATGAATGCATGGGCCCATCGAGTAAAACACCAAGCAAATAAGTGAAATCAGAATCTTTTATTGAATTAAAGGCCTTATAGGCTACATTGCTCTCATCAAAAACACTGGAAATATTAAAAGTTACATCATCATAGATAGAGTCCTTGAATAGCAAGATCAGTAGAGTTGACACTCTTGGTAGGTTCCATGAGCAGGTCATCCAGATCATGATCCAGGGCTTTCACTTGATTGGCAAATAGCATACCTTCTTCGGTAGCAAGAAATCGGGCGAGCTTCTTAACGGCTTCGACCAGAGGATTGGCTTCGTCGTTCTTCTTCCACTTCTTCTTAAGCAGAACAGACATAGCTTTTGACATAGCAGCCATAGCATCTTCAGTTTCTAGGTCCACAGGCTTCTCTTCATCTAAATCAAAAAATAGCTGCCCCTTGTCTTTCTCATGGAATGCGACAACAGATATTGGCTTGACCGGGTTCTCCCCCTTCTCAATAAAGTAGTTCTTTTTGAAGTCATACACATCCTTGAAGATCTCAAAACTTGGCCAAATCTAACCATTATGCTCAATAGGCTCGGTTTCCCCCTTGTAGACACTCTTCCCTTAAACGTCACAAACAATCACTATGTTACAGTAGGTCGGGTGGACATGCCTGTAAATCTTCTTTGGAGTGTATCTGAAGCCATCTTGCTTTGGATGCTTCTTGATTGGGATTGGATCAACTATTCTACCAAAGCGCTTGCTTAGACACTAACCCGGCACATGTCCATGCTTCTTCATCATCTTCCTTGCCACAGATGAGTAGCGCTTATAGCAAGGGGCCTTAGGTTTCTCATTACTGACAACAGCCTTTCAAAATCCGGACTCCTCCTCGACTTTTATAATGGCCATGACTGAGGCATGATCAGCTTCAATAACCTTAACCTTTCCATCTTTCCCCATGGCTTTGATCTTTTGATGGAGTGTCGATGAGATCGCTCCTACAGAATGAAGCCAAGGTCAACCCAAGAGCAAAGAGTAAGTGATAGGAATATCAATGATAGTAAACTAAACCTTGGTAGAAATTTTCCCTGTAATCACTTCGGCTTCGAAAACCCCAATCACATCCCTCTTTGAATCATTATAGGCTCGGATGATAGTGTTAGATTTCTTAAGCATCTCCTTGGATAGGCCCAAATGAGGAAGAACTTTCAAAGGGCATAGATTTAGGGAAGAACCATCATCAACCATAATGCACGGGATAGTTCTATTGAGAACTTAGGCAAAATTGAATAATGCTCGGTTATGATTGCACCCCTCGGGTGGAAGATCTTGATTAGAGAACATTATCGGATCATCCCCTCTCAGGAGTGATATTCCTTTCCCTACCAGGTTGTACATCTCAATAATAGAAGTTGTAGGCTTTGCTTCAAGTTCCAGAAGTCTCTTAATCAGAGCCCTACGGTAATCATCAGAGCCCAGAACTAACTGCCAAATGTTAAAATGGGCTTGAGTAGTCTTCAATTGAGTAATTAGAGGATCAATAGCAGAACTTGTCTCAACTTAAGAAGATAACACTGTTGGCTTAGCTATGGCCTTAATGGGGTTTGGGATTGGATCATCTTCAATGTGGAGACGGTTGTCCTTAGGCTGTTACACTAGGCTGCTAAAGGTGACATTCAGAATCCCATTGATTAACAAACTTTTGGTGGATGGGGTTTCAAACGGATAGGGTGGCTCCTCATAAACCAATGACGAGTCCTAAAGTTTATACTCATCCATATTGAAAGCCCAAAACTCTTCATCAGATTATTCCCCTTTTAGAACATAATCATTGACATTGAACAGGGTCGTTTTAACCATTTCTATGTCCTCAGTCTTGGTCTCTTCTTCTTGCCCCATCTCTTCAATTTCCATGGAGCTTACCATAGGATTAGCCTGTGAGATCATTTCAAATACAAAGCTCGAAAGGAGACCAGAGCCAATAACCATCATGAATTCCTCAAACATCAGTTCCAGAATAGATTCTTCCTTCATACCAACAAACCAACTAGGTCTTAAGGAAGAATCTATTTTGGAACTGATGTACGAGGAATTCATTATGGTTATCGGCTCTAGAAAAGATTCTTCATTAATAGCAGAATTAATCATAGAGAACTTGCCTCCAAAATTAGGCAAAGGGTTTTCCATAGTGCTCGGCTTCCTAGCCAGTTCAGCCATCTTCCCTTCCTTGACCATACGAGCGATAGTCGAAGCTAGAGTCTTGCACTGGTCAGTTTGATGCCCCTTCTTTACATGGAACTTGCAAAAGTTCCCTCTTTCATCCGATTGAAGACCCTTGACATTGCGCAAAGGTTTCAGCTGGTCCACTTCATACATCTTAGTAAATATGACTCCGAGGGGCAATTTCCATGGGGATACAAATGGTTGCTGAGGAGGAGGAGGAGTAACTTGAACTGCGGATACTTCCTCTTGAGCTATAGTTTACACTGCAAGCGATTTGCCTTTAGCAGGAACTGGTGCAACTTCATTTAATTTATATTTCTTATACCAATGCCCGTTCCCACTCTGCTTGTTTGCCTTTTGTTTCTCCTCCCGGCGCTCAATTTTCTCGGCCTTTTTGAAGACCTTAGTATAGGACTCGAATGAATCAGTTTCCATTTCTTTTTGGAGCACCAGGAGAACCCCGTCGAGCAACTTCAAAATCATTTCCTTTAAACTGAAGTTTTGTTTCAACAAAACTTGGGTGGCCATCCACCGATTTGAAGTAAGATTTAAAGGACTCACCTTGTTTCTGCTTTATGGCTTCAAAGTGTTGGATAGTGGTTTCCATTGTTGAGTTGAAACCATAATGGGCAATTAAGGCCTCTAATAGGAGTTTCTAATCTAGTATTATTGACTCCAGGAGAGTATTATACCACTTAAGAGTAGGCCCCGATAAAGTACACGGAAATAACTTGGCAAGAACTTTGTCTCTGATATTCTGGACCCACATTATTCGCTCGTACATTACAATATGGGATTTGGGAGGTCCCTCACCAGAGTACGGCTATATTCGAGGCATAGAAAAAATTTTAGGCACCCAATCCTCGCCCATCTCCTCTTCCTTTTCTTCATTCTTACCCAAAAGCATCTTAAAGAACGCTGCCATTTTGAGTGTCTCGCCCAGAGGCTACATGACATGGTCATTGTGCACTGAGGATGTTCTGAACTGAAATGATAAGAGAGCAGGGATCTCAATCTGAGAGAGAGCAAAAGGATTCTGGGGGTAAGAGGTCCTGCGTGGAGTAACCATAAAATTAGGAGGTGACGGAGAAAAAGGTGTGGGCGGCGTTAAAGAAATGACGAAACTGCTGGAAGGAACAGCCATTTATGGGGTAAAACCTCCTAAGAAAGCAGGGAATATAGGAGCTTGAATGATAGGCCTCAAAGGTACAGGAGGAGGAAAGGCAAACACTAGTGGAAAAAAGCTGGGGTACGCTGAACTGAGGAGCTTTGACCAAACTGAACCGGCCAAACAGGCGGGAGCGGCGGAACTGAAAACTGATTCTCAACCGTCGGAGACTGACTAGATATATTCTGAGTGGTCTCTCTTTGAGCTTGAATAACAGGCCCAACTGGCCTTTGAATTTCTCTTTCCTCCCTAAGAGCCAATCAGACTTGCTCTCGAATAGTGACCCAAAATAGATCCGATTGTAAGAACATAGCCATAGCATTAGCCAATTCAGAACCCAACTGGGATTGCCCTTGATCAACTGGAGTCGAAGAAACAAGAGGAGAAATCTCAGATGGGACCCCACTAGCCGGAGGAATATCAGACATGGTAGAAAGAACTAATTTAAGTACTAACCTTACTAGATGGTGAATCAATCGGCGATCAAGTCATAACCAAAGAGGACTATGGCGATGTCTCGACCTAACTAGAGAAACCGGAAGATGATTAGCTCAAATCAAACCATGAATAAAATGAATGATTATGCAATAATTTGAGTGTCCTATACAAGGGGTTGGTTTAGAGAGGTAGATAGTATAAGAGCTCATGATGCGAAGCTTAAACCCCAAAATACGTGAGACGGGTAAATTCCTCACCATGCCTAGCGAACTAGGCACGGGTCGTCTAGACTTAAAGGATCTTAGGCATTTTATTAAATTCCCCCTTCAAGCGAAGGAAGAGTACTAGTAAGCAAAGACATATATTAAAATTCGGCCACAAGAAGCCTATCCATGATGTGCGTATGCATGAGCACAACACAAGTAGCACACGAAAGCGAAGAAATCTCTTACAACCTTATAGCTCCCACGCAATGCCAATTTCGAACCTGGGGTTAATGCTAGCGCCCAGGAAATGGCAAGAGAGTATGCGACCTAGTTCTAAATTATTTTAGTGAGCTTGAGGGGAAGTTGCTATAGCTAGATTTATCACGGGTCATAGTCTCAAACTGCTGGTGTCAAGGAATGACACTATAGAAGGGTCTCCTTTACCTTGATTCAGTGTATTCAACCACTCCTCGAATGAGTGTGATCGCGGGAATTACACGTTGGTTGAAACGAGTGATCCTCCCACAAATATCCCCAATTCCTAGGGGGCATGAGGTATAAAAGTGAGCTTCATAGGGGTGAAATAATGGCACCTTAAAACTTAGAAACTAACTAAGCGGTGGATTCAAAAGACATAAGAAATAAAGCATTGATTTTAAAATCATTTAGGCACATCCTCAAAATCCTTTAACCAAATTTCAAAAATGAAAGCAATTGTCAAATTTTAAGTTAAAAGGAAATCCTCAGTAGAGTCGCCACTATAAGTAGACGACCTCTTTCCCACCCGCGAGGACCATATGAGAGGCATAACACGGGGGGTGGAAAATAACAAGCGCTGTAAGGTGTGCTAAGTGAGGATCTTTATTTTAGACGTGATGAAAATAATAATGAAAAAGCGATGTTGATGTTGAATTTAAGTCCAATTTGCATGTTAAGGGATACGAGACTTGAAATCCCGTATTTTAAAATAGAGTTGCCACCCGATTAAGCTCCACCGAGAATTTGGGTACAATATTCCCACTGGGTGGTTAGACCGTACCTTAAAACAGAGATTCCAAATCTGGATGATGCCGCTTACTTTTCAATTTTTAAATCAATCCATTTATATTTTAATAAGCATTACTTTAATTCTTATTCGATTCAAGTCCGGTTATCATTTGGAGTTTTCAGATTATATGTCATACATCACACGAAAGAGGTAAACAAAGCAAGTAAATAATTATTACAAGGTTTTACAAATACCTATACATTTTTTTAATGCGGGAAAATAAATAAGCGGGTAAATAAAGTGAATAAAGAGAGACCAAAATCGGGCCTCAACCGAACTTACCAACACCGAAATGGCTCGAAATATGATAAACAAATCACAAATAATGCATAAATAATAAAAGGAAGAAAAGCAAATTTTATTATGGAGAAAAAACTTTTTTTGGGAATTTTTAGGGTTGAAAAGGCATTTTTTAGGCATTTAATGGTTATTTAATCAATTTAAATGACAAAATAAATAAATTAAACAAATTAAAATTAAACAAAACATTTACATATTATTTAGGATTTGGAGAAAATACTTTGGGGAGAAAATCAGGACCAGAAACACAAAGAAACACGAAAGAAAAGTTTAAAAATTAAGTTCCGGCGGTCAAAGCTGTGGACCGCCGCCGTTATAGCCGCCACCGCTACTACAATAGCGGTGGCCACTATAGAGGCAGCTGTCAAGGCTGTTGCTATAGCCTTGACCACCGAATTTGGATTTTAAGGGGGACTCCATGCTCTTGCATCGATAAACTCAAAATCATCAACATTTTAAGTCGTAATCAACCACATATCAACAGATCTGGACTTACAACACTCAAATAATCTTGATTCAATGGATTTGGGTATGAAAATACCCAAAAATCGCAAGAAATACGGGACCTCTATAGGGGTAGAGTTCACCTCCATAGCTATAGCCTTCACTGCTGTAACAGTAGCGGCCAAGGCTATAAGGATAGAGGTGAAGGTTATCCCTATAGAGTTTGATCTATTTTTCGACGATTTCCCAAGGACAACAAACAAAAACGAAGAAACAAGACCAAGATCACCTAGAACAGTAACAAATAAACAATGAAATGAAGTAAAAGATTAAGGGAACTTAGTTTTGTTACCTCTAGGCCATGAATCTATATTTGGAGACTCAAATCAACCTTGGGAGGTCCCTTTGATGATTTTGTGACAGAAGCTGACGAAATTTGCGATGAAAACAGTGACAGAATGGTAACGGAATATTTAGGTAGTACTTTGAGGAGTGTCTCTAAAACCTATTTAATCCGTATTAACCTATGATTTCTAACCAACTTTAATGTTTAAGCTATGAGATTAAGCCTAAGAACAACTAAGAATCGAGATTAGGAAGGATTAAACCTAGATTCTATGCTTTTCTTACGCTTCCTCTCTCTAGTTCTTCCATTTCTCACTCTAACTCTTAATTTTCTCTCAGAAACTCATATTAAAATTTCTAATCCGGAAAAGTCCTCTAATCTCTCTCTTAGATTCGCTTAAATACTCTCACACTCAAAAACCCACCGACTTAGGCAAATTTTCAGGAAAAATACGTGGCAAAATCGCAAAGAGAGAGAGGGAACGAAGTGGCACGGCCTGTAATAGGTCGTACCACGGTGGCGGCTACCGCTGTAGCGGCCACCGCCACCTCCATAGCGTCCAACGCCATAGAGATGGCGGCGGCCGCTACCCCAGTGGTGGGGCTGGTCACAATGGGGGTGACCACCCCGCATCAAAATGGGCCAGCAGGGGCAACGGTCGCTGCTGCTATGAGCAGCGGCGACCGCTCCAACGGCGGTGGTGACCCCCTAAGGATGGCAGTCACTGCAGCCGCCAGAGCACTCATCGCCACCGCCGGTGTCTTCGGCTGGCGAAGGGGACCACGATAAAAACACGGGAAAGGTAGAAAAAAATACAATTTTGAAATAAAAAAGGCAGAAAAAGGAAATTAGAACAAGATTGGGCGGGCTTAAGTCCAAAAATCATCAAAGGGGACGTCTTCAAACGCGATTCGAAATCAGACAAAAATAAATTACTAGAACCGTACATTGTTGGAGCAAAAAGGCATCATCGTTCTAAGGCAACACCGAAAAGCCCGTGCTCACAGCATATCCGATCCTTATCAAAAGCAACCTTAGGCAAACCCACAACCAATTCCTTTTTCGCTAATTTGGACAAGAGGCTCATGCTTACAAGTCCCAACCTTTGGTGCAAAGCCATGATACTTCTTCTTTAGACACCTAGCATATATTATTTTTCTCATTTTTAATGTTAACATAATAGACATTGTTTACTCTAGGTGAATAAAGAATAAGTTGATTTGAGTTACTATCAGTGATTGAGCAGCCTCCGGAGTCAAAGGTGACTTTCCTCCCTTTATCACAGAGTTATGCAACACTCAGCAGGTTGAACTTCAGTCCATCAACTAGTGAGACTTCTTATATTTTTAATTCAGATCCAATGGTTCAATGCCCAATGATCTGTCCCTTTTGATTGTCTCCAAAGCTTACTTTTCCACCTTTCTTCTAGATTAAGGTGATGAAGGCTTTCTCATCACCAGTCATATACGTGAGCATCCACTATCAATGTACCATGTTTGTTGATCTTCTATGGATCTAAGGCATACCTGCAAAGCAGATCAAGTGGGTTTAGGTACCCAATCATATCTGGGTCCTCTCGGGTTATCAACCATTTCAAGCCAAGGATAAATATCATAATAACCATTTTTAAATCTAAACATTTTATTCATATGGTTATTTTCTCCACAAAACATGCACCCAACAACTGGTTTGTTCTGCTTAAGCTTCTCCTCAATATTTTGGAGATCCTTCTACCCATATTCTCTGGAATATCCTACTTTGGCAAGATCCGGACTAGCTTATTTAGTTTTAATCCGTTAGTTGACTGGAGGTGCAACTTCTACTTTGTAGTTTTTCTTTTGCTTAGGGGATTGCTCATCATAGACCACTTTAGCCTTTCCCTTTTGAGTAGTTGTATATCTCTGAGTTTGATTCCTTTGTCTTGGTAGAGTATTGTGTTTTTTTAGCTTGAGGCTGCTTCCAAATTTTCTTTTGTTTTATAGGTTCCGGATTGCTTCTGGATGCAAGATCAGGCTTCCTCCTTTGATTTGAGGATTCTGGTTTCCTTCCGAATGCCTTCTTCGTCAGAGCTAGTTCCCTATCTAGCCTAGTTACATTTGCACTCAATATTTGCACTTGATTTTGTAGGAAGTTTTCATCAACAAGATCAATATGCTTTGTGGCCCTTATTATATTGACATCTTGTGCCAATGCTTCATCATCTTCAACAAGTTCCATTACTTGTCTTTGGAGGGATTTAATAGCCTTTATGTTCTTTCTCACATTATTGATTATGATCCCCAAAGCTCTACCAAGATCAAGGTTAGATATAAAAATTTGAGTGAGAGTTTACCTCGGTTCTTGATGTCTCAGATTTTGATTCTTCAATTTTTGTCACTCGGTTTGATGGATTTCTTCCAGATTGCTCTACTTCCGAATCATCTAGTGCCATAAACGTGCAGTTTGCAGTTTTTTCTTCTTCTAGTAAAGATGAGATACTACTTTCTTCACTATTGCTCCATGTGGCCACCATTTCCTTCTTCTAATATCTCTTGTCCCTTTCAAGTTTAGGACATTTAGTTATGAAATGGCCTTTCTCTCCCCATTCAAAACAGGTTGATTCTTTTTTCGGATCTTTCTTGTCTTTCGGAGCTTTTCTTGGCTTATCTTTTATGGAGGAGCTTTCCTTCATTCTTCTAGAATCATATCTTCTAGAATTCCTCCTTTCTTTCCTTCTCAGAAATCTGTTGAATTGTTTGGCTAGCATAGCCACTTGTTCTTTGTTGTATTGAGATTCTTTTAAATGTTTTCTTTTCTGGAGGAAGCTAATACAGAGGAGTCTGCCATGAGCGCTATCGCTTTCTTCTTCTCTTCAGGCTTCTTATCTTGTAGGGTATATCTCTCCAAGGATAACTCCTGAGTTAGAAGATTACCAATGAGTTCATCATAACTATAAAATTTTAAGTCATGAGCTTCCTCAATGGTAGTTTTTTGTTATCCCATTCCTTGGTGAGACTCTGGAGTATTTTCTTCACCATCTCCACTTTAGTGATCTCCTTCCCAAGCCTTTTCATCTCATTTACTAGATTGGTATATCTAGTATTCATGCTGCTGATGGATTCTTTGGGTTCCATCTTGAAAGATTCCAGCTTTTGTTATAAGAGATTGATTCTGGCTTCTTTGACCTTATTTGTTCCTTCATAGGTCACTTCGAGTTTTTGCTAGATCTCTTATGCAGTCTCATATTCGGATATCCTATTAAATTCTTCTACGCTAAGAGCATAATGAAGCATGTTAATAGCATTAGCATTTTCACACAACTTTTTGTAATCATTATCATCTCATTGATTTGTTGGCTTTCGGGTAGTTATACCCTCTACTTCATAAGTAGGAACATATGGACCATCTTTGATCGCCATCCATGCTATCATGCTTTGGGCTTGAATGAAGTTCTTCATCTAGTTTTTCCAGAATTTGTAGTGTTCACCAGTGAAGAGTGGAGGGTGGGTAATGGACATACCCTCTGGAAGAAGTTGTGAGTTGTTAAAATTTATTTTGATTTATGAATAGAAAAATTGGACCTTTAGCTCGAGATTGTTAGATCTCTAGTTATGAGCACTTGCTCTGATACCACTTTTTGGTCCCTGTGAGGGTGTATTTTAGGTCAAGGGGGGTAAATGACCCTTTCTACAAAATTTATAGACTTTAAAAAGTTATGTGTAGCGTATTTGATATGTTCTGGATGTAATGGATCCAGATGATGCAAATATGAAATAATATGCAATACAGTAAAGGGTTAGAGGAAATCAAACACAGTGATTTTGTCCTAGTTCAGCCCCACCTACTCCAGTCCCCGAAGTTTCCTTACTCCGAGCTTTGTCCACTAGTAGATTCCTATTCAACTAGCAGGAATCAAGCCTTACAATTTTTCTCCAGACTACAGGATATACCACCAAGTTCTTCACTTTGGCTGAGTCCTATTAGGAGTAGGATATACCACTAAGGCACCAAACTTAGCTAATTCCTCTTGAGCTTGTCTCCAAAAACTTGTTCTCTGGAAGTAGGATATACCACTAGAAGCACCAACTCCTAGCCGAGTCCTTTCTCTTTAGTAGGATATACCACTTAAACTACTCAAGTCTAAGCTAAGTCCTACAGGGATATACCACTTAAACCACCAACTCTAAGCCGAGTCCTAATCTCAATACTCACCTAAGTATGAGATATTACAACTGATTTTGTCAAGGGTTTAGTTTTTGAATTCTTCAAGTTTATAACTCACTTGAGAACTCTTACAAAACGGATTTAGAGTTTTCTAGTTCTTTGGAGGGATTTTGTTCAATGATTAAATTAGCTTGAATTCTCTTTTCAATAGCTTCTTATGAAATCAACTAGCACCTTCTCAATCTGTGAACATCTCCTTTTATAGGCTTCCATCATAAATGTAGCCGTTGTATACCGTTGAGGTAGATCTTGAATCTTCACTATTGATTAGGTATGATGTGGCACATCCGGAGCCATTGATCAATCTGTTAGAGACATATTTTATCCCGTTTGAATTTTTGGGATTGATGCAAAAAGCTATCAGCATTCGTTTGTTTGGCTTTTTGCACACAACCAAATTCTATGTGTGTTTTACCAGTTGAGTGAGCTTCACACACCATGCAGTTGGTCTAGGTTAAAAAGGTGGTTGCCTTTTTCTCTTTCCAAGTTAGATATTTATCCTTTTGTGAAATGCGTGCAAGCTATTACTTTTTCATTCTTCAAGGCAAAAGGAACATTGACTTCAGACCAAATTGGAGGGAATTATGATTTTTAAATAAGTTCCCTTTGTCTTGATAATTGAGTCTTCTAGATGTCTTTAGACTCAACTTATCTGGATGCTCTTCAATTAGTCTTTCTCCGGATGCTGGCTTTAAGGGGTTAGAAGTTTGTTTCCTTTCAAAATTCTAACTGGATGCTTTCAAAATGGACTTAGGTGTTTGAAGTCTTCAATGTGTGTCCGGATGACTTGTCTTGGACTTATGTTTTGTTGTTTTCTTCAAACTTGATCCGGATAAGTCTTTGAATTTGTTCTTCCAGATCATTGTTTCCCAATAATATGATCACATGATGGCTGCAATTGCTGAAAATGAAAACTTAACAACTCTATCCTAGCCATTAAAGGACCTAGAGGGTCATCCGAAGCATCCAGTCAAGCTCCTCCGGTAGCACCTACTCCACCGATCTTGATGCCTACTATAGAGATATAGTATGTAAGGGAGGGATATGGGGTAGAGATAGTAAATGAGCTGAATCTCCAACCATGCATAGAACCCCTTCCAGAATCCCTTCTTAACTAGGAAGTTATTGATGTTGAAGTTATAGAACTTGAAAGTGCTGAAAAGGCAGTTGAAAAAGGAGAGAAAAGTCCTTAAAAGGAACTTGTAGAGGAGATTGAGGACATTACCAATCTTCCAAAGGTCCAAATAGAAAAGGGAGTTGATGAGGAGGTAGAGCGCCCGGAACAGCAGATTGAAGAGGTAACTGCTAACTTTAACACTGAAATTGCTGAAACCACAAGGATTGATCAAATCAAGGCAAATTGGATGCCACTGAATCTCAAAGTGCATCCAAGGTAGACAAGCCTAGCCTGGTGCTAAATGCACAGAAGGAGGGAGATGGTTTGAGATCTAATAAGCATGCTAATATAGTGGACTCACAAGGCGAGGCCACTCTGGAGGATAGGGTGGAAGAGAAGAAAGGAGAGGAGAATGATGATAAGGGAAAAGAATCTTCAAGCTCTGAAGAATCTGAAAGTGAATCCGAAAGTAGCACCAGCTCAGAATCTAAAATTGATAGTGAGGTGAGAAGAAAAATAACCACTCCAAAACCCTCCAGAGCTGAGAAAGTGACAATGGCACTAAGTCTACTAGAACAAGCATCTTTGGAAGGAAAGAAGGATGATGATCTTAAACCACTAATAAGGGAAATCTGCCAGAGATTAATTGATGTGGAGAAATTAATCAACAACCAATCCATGTCTCTAAATATGAAGACTGAGCTTTAGGGTATAAAGACCAAAGATCGGTAATCTTGAAGAAAAAGTTAGCTATCCTGTGAGCACTAGATTTTAACGATCCTTCTGATAAAACTATGATGAGAGCTATATGATGCAATGTCTTTCAGGTGTTGTCCATCAGAGGTGTTCCTATTGCTGCAGAGCTAAGTTTGACCGAAGTCCAGAGACCTAGTCTACCCTTAAGTACCCTGTACGGGTTCTGTTTAGTGGTACGGATCCACTGACAGACTCGTATAGGGATTACCTTCCATATGTGAGGAGGGGACCCGTACGGGTCCCCTAGTACTCGTACGGTGGGGCCCCACCAATACAGGTCCTCTGATTGCCTAATCAGCCTCTTTTGGAAGTAATCTCTTACTATTTTTGGGAAAAGGCAGGTCTTGAATGCGGTTTATTGCATTCAGACCTGACTCTAACCCTATAAATATTGCATTTTCCCCTCTTTTCATAACACACACATTTCATATGAAAAATATACTAAAGTTCTAGCAATTTCTATAGGTATATAAAAGGTATAGTAGGGGTATAGGAAGTATAAAATAGGGAGAAAACCCTTTCTTTGAGGTTTTGTGCATATTTTATTAATTCCTAACTTCGTTTATTAGGATTTAGGGGAGGTTCTGTCCACACAAATACACACCTAAATAGTCCTATTTCACCATCTACTTTGGCCAAACTCTCTCACAGCAAAGGGATCACCACAAAGTGGATTCACGCTGCAAAGGTGATGCTCCAGAGTTTCAAAGAGACTCACATCTCAGTTATTTTTTTATTATTATTATTATTATTATTATTATTATTATTATTATTATTATTATTATTATTCTCTACTTCCTCTATTATATCTACTCTTTTTATTTCCTTTTTTGGATCAGGTCATAACCCGTATGAGCCTTATTGGCACCATATATCCTCTAGGATGTAAAATCGGTGCGCCATACTCATACGGATGGAAATCCTTTTTATTTTATTTTTCTGCCATTAATCTGTTAATCTTCCAATTAAACTGAATTGAGTTTCTACCTGGGACCAGACAGGACCTATACGGGTCCCCCATACCCGTACCGGTCCTCCCTGGCACCCGTATGGGTCCCTCTCATCCGTATGGGTACCTGTACCCTAGATAGAACCCAGAATTCATTTTCAACTGGTTAAAAATCAATCCAACTCACCATATGCCATGCGATCATTTTCACTAATAAACCGGTAAATCAACCCACAAAAGTTAAATGAGTTTTCACAACAAAATACATTGAAGACTTGTTATTTCACTCCGATCCTAGAAGCCTCCTGGGTATTATCGATCGTAAAACCGTCATGCTAATGCTGACTTATGATGTGCTATAAATCGTGCTAACGTCTATGGATGCAGGGGATTTCTGTGATAATTCTCTAAATGATGAAAACAAAAACGGTTTTACGCGGTGAATTTAATTTTGAATCAACTAAATGAGAAATAAGTGACTCATCCGATACCTGAATCTCTGATCCAATAGGTATGAGTCTTCCGCCCAGAGGGAACCGTACCAAAACTCTTTCCCAAGTAGATAGCTTGGGTGGCGACTCTATCATTTGTATCGAGATTTGGGTCTCGATTCTTTTATTCATTAAAATTGGCTTATTGTACAAACTTTAACTAAAGAATGTTTTGTCACGCCTAAATCCAACCAAACCCCCAGTGGGCCCTACCTCTCTCACAGGCACCAAGGGAGACCCACACGTCATCGACACCTCATAGTGGCAACTCTACTGGGGAAGATCTTTTAACTTGTAAAATTTTAGTTTTTTTTAAAAGATTAAAAGATTAAGATGAGCACCAAAAATCATTTACTTGATTCAACCGGTTTTCTTTTTCGTCATTTGGGAAAATTATCACACTCTATCTTCTCACCTCCTCTCTTTAGTTAGATGCGCTCTTCTTCTAGCGCTAGGTTAGGGTGCCCTATTATTTCCCCGACACTCATGAAGGTGTTACCTATGCCCACTAAGAATTGGAGACACCCTAGTGGGTGGAGCACTCATTGTCATCTCCCTCCAAAAGAGGCTTGATGCGATGGGAACCTTCTACATCAACTTCTGATATATCCCTACACCATTCTTATCAAAAGCCTTAGAATTTCACCTTCTACGTATCCTGATTTCTATATGAGATTAGACTAAGGAAGAATACCCTCAGACTCAGCGGGAGAAATAAGGACAGAATCATTCGCTTCACATGTGTTGTTTTACATACCCTTGTGATTAACTCCACCATGCATCGTTGTAATTTATGCATGCATACCGCATCACATGCATGTATCGATCTCTTGGTTACTACCTCACCCAAAACTAAACCTCAAAGAGAAAAAGCTTGGCGATGATCTCAAGTCCGTTTGACTCGCATTCCAGCTCCTCCACCAGTTTAGTTAATGGTTACTCCGTCTCTATCTACAGGTATTTCATCTAGCAGTCAATTTAGTCTGGTTAATCTTTCTACCTATCACCCTGAGGAAATGTCTCGCATCCTGACTCCAGAGGGCCAGATTGACGTTGAGGTTGAGAATATTGCTACTGGTGAAGAGGCAAATGCATCAAGGGCCAAGGTTAGGTTGAAGATTGCAAATGTCATCTCACAGTACTTAGGAAGTGATCAGTTCTTATACCGAATGAATGATAAGATGTTAGCCGCCATCAGGGCAATCATGGCTTAAGAGAGAATGACCAATGCCCCCTCATAGCACATATGTCAGTACTCAAGTAGTGAATACAGTGATTAGTGTACAAGTATCGAGAGTTACTCATAATCCATTCACTTAGTTTTAATTGCCACCTGTGCATACTCATGAGGATTCTTCTAGTTAGTTTGGTCAGTTGGGTTCTGTCGGTCCATTTAGTTTAGTTAGCTTACCATTCCAGTCAGTGGGTACCATGGTTCCTCCAGCCATCAGTCAATTCGCTCAGCCTAGTCAGGGGTTTGTACCGCCTCCATTTCAGTTTGGAGCATCTAGCCTAACCCCTAACTTTATGGTCATGCCTAAGGGGATAACCTTTACTCAATCAGCGGGTTTACCCTTAGGTATGGTTACTCAATTAGAGGGGTCATCCTTGTCCGTAGAATTACGTGATCTTCTTCAGAAACTACTTGCTACCAATCCAGGCTCCTAATCATCATCACTATCCGTCCAAATAGCTAGAGAAGAGGATTGGGTCCTTGAAAACTTTAGTATGCCTAGCATAGCGAAGTATAAGGGAACTGGTCCACCTAATCTCACATCACCACCAATCAGAGGGTTATGAGAATCAAAAAGTTAAGTGAAAAAGTCTTGGCTGAAATGTTCATTTGTACCCTAGAAGGTCCTGCTATCGAGTGGTACAACACTATCAGATGAGGTAATCGAAAACTGGAAAGCTTTATTAAAGGCTTTTATTGAGCAGTATGGTTTCAACATTACCATTAAAACTACCATAGAGAATTTGGAGGCAATCAAGTAGGCTCCTAATGAGAAGTTCAAACCCTACTTCGAAAGATGGATGGCCACTCAAGTTCTATTAAAAGATATACTAAGTCTCCTAGAGATGATCATAAAATTAATGGATAGTGCCCTACCCGCTTATCGTAAGGTTCTTGGTATGGATAAACTCTCTAGCTACGTTGAGGTCTTTGAAAAAGCTGAGAAGTGGGAAAGAATCGAGGAATCAGAGAAGGCAAGTGTACCGGCCAAACCTTGGCTTAAAAAGAATGACCCTGTGAGCACGGGCTTTTTGGTGACCCGCAGAACGATGATGACTTTTTGCTCTAACCTTTTATTGGTCTAGTTGTTCCATTATTTTAGAATCGAATCGCATTTGGCAAGTTCTTTGTTGACGAATTTATGCCTTTGATCCCGATTAAAAATGATTAACATGCATTTAGAATTAACCGTTTCCCTTCCCTTCACGCATAGTAATTTGTTTCGAGATTTTCCATAAGATTTGAACATTTTCAGCGAGTCTCATTTATATCGTTGGATATTTGACTCTCTGAGCTTTCCGAAATGTTAAGAATCGCTATAATCGGATAATTGTAGTGTAAGTTATGAGTGTTTGAAGTCTGACCTTCACCGAGACCATGTCCCTTACCCTAACCCTGGCCTGCCCTCTCCCCACCGGTGCCCCCGGTCCGGCAACAGCGGCCGACACCATGGCTAGAGGGTGGGGCTGTATGGTCTGTATGGTGGGCCATGTGGCTTACGCGGCCCGGCGTGGTCCTCTATGTCTAGGGGACCACGCCCCAAGCCGAGCCGGCAACGCGGCCTAGATCTGGCCGCATCGTCCGACACGGCCTTGGCGCGGGGTCTTCTGAGTTCTAAATTTTTCCGGGTTTTTCTTGCCCTGCAAGTCGGGTTTCACAATTTTTCCATCAAATTCAAACATTTGGGGGATTAATTATGAGATTTTGCACTCTCTAGGGTCTACAATAACCCCAAAAATTCAAATTTTGAGGACTCTTTACTGATTTTTGAAAGAAATTCTGATTTTAGAGTTTAAAGATATTTAGGAGGAATAAGTCTCATAAAGTTGTGGAAATCTAATCATCTTAATTCCTAAGCTTTATTAGGCTTCATTCTTTAGTTTAAAAAGTTAAAATCAACTAGAAATCTTAGGTAAAAAAACTGATTTAAATATGATTTACGGACTTTTTCCTTACAAATCACTATATCCCTTGCTAAATTGGTCACTGTTTCGTCAGGTTTCATCCCAAATCCATCACAAAGCTTGCCAAACGTCCGGTTTGAGTCTCGAGGGTGAATTCATGGCCTTTAGGTAACTTTCTGAGTTCCAATCTATTGCATTTAGTTATTTATTGTCTTTTGCTGTGTTTTTGGCTGGTTTTCCAGGCGCTTGGCCCTTATTTTTGACCCTTTTTGTGATTTTCCGATGGAACTTCGGCTGACCTTTTCGGCAAACGGTAGGCCACCTAAGCGACCTGGCTGGCCGACTCAGCGAGTCAGCCTACCACCTCGCTCAGTTGGCCTACGCGTCGCTTAATCAGCCAATCTGTATTTCACGGGATTTTTTGGGTTCTTTCCCCCCAAACTATAAAACCAAAGTTATTTTAGCATTTTAAGTCCAAATCTACTGCAATAGTGTAGGAAACGACTTGATGTGTCAATAATCTTGGGTTTTCAGGCACAAAAGTGTCGATTCTGGCTTGTTTAGACACTTTTTCCGGTAGACCACTTCAGTGGGCGGAAGGCCGACTGAGTGTCATCTAGGCCACCTCGCAGAGTTGGCCTACCATGTCACAGAGTCGGCCTACCACCTCACTGAGTTAGCCCACTGGTAAAAAATGTCCAAATGGTCCTTGTTTGTTTTATTTTGTATTTTTGGCCCTGTTTTGTCATTTTACTACGTTTCAACCCCAATTTTCATCCAAAAAATCTCCAAAAATCACAAATAATCTGAAATTAATTAAATTAATTTTTAATCTGCTGGAATTATTTTATTAATAATTAAACTGGTTAAATGTCTATTTAATGGCTTAAAATGGGTTTTTGACCTAACAAATCTAAATAAATCATTTTCCAACAATTAAAAATCTCAAAATATGTTCTGGAAATTTCTTCATATATTTTAGGTTGTCTAGTTTATTTAATTAATTTTTTTAGGTTGTTTAGATGCTTATTTAAATACCCCAAAATTGTGTTTTAGCCCAAACAATCCAAAAATATGTTTTCTCCATGCTATGTGTTTATTTTTCGCATTTATTTATTTATGCTTTGTCTATTATTATTCGCATATATCTTCTGCCTCATTTGGAGCTGGGTCCGAGTCGGTAAGCTTGGTTAAAACCTAGTTTCGCTCGTTTATTTATTTATCGCTTTGTTTATTTTCTGGCATTAGAAAAAATGTATAGGTTTTCGTAAAGCCTTGTAATAATTATTTTATTTGCTTTATTTACCGCTTTTCATGTGATGTATGGCATATAAATCGAAAACACCCAAGCAATAACCTGATTTAAATCGCATACGAATTAAAGTCGCATTAATTGAAACATAAATGGCTTGATTTAAAAATTGAAGAGTAAGCAACATCATCCTGACTTGGAATCTCTGTTTTAAGGTACGATCTAACCACCCGGTGGGAATATCGTACCCAAATTCCCGTGGAGCTTAACTGGGTGGCAACTCTATCTTAAAATATGGGATTTCAAGTCTCGTATCCCTTAACACGTAAATTGGACTAAATTCAACATCAACATCATTTTCATTATTATTTTCATCACGCCTAAAATAAGGATTCTCCCTAAGCACGCTTCATAGCGCTCGTTGTTTTTTCGCCCCCCATGCTACACATCTCACGTGGTCCTTGCGGATGGGAAATTGGTTGCTAGCTCACTGTGGCGACTCCGCTGGGGAATATAAAATTTGAAAGACCGCTTTCATTATTCGTCTTGTTAAAGGACTTTGATGATGTGCCTAAATCATTTTTAAATCAACTCTTTATTTCTTATGCCTTTTGAATCCACCGTTTAGTTAGATTCTAAGTCTTAAGGTGCCATTTTATCACCCCCGTGAAGTTTGCTTGTATACCTCATGCCCGCTAGGAATTGGGGATATTTGTGGGCGGAATACTCGTTTCAACCAACATGTAATTCCTGTGGTCGCACTCATTTGAGGAGTGGTTGAGTTACACAAAATCAAGGTAAACGAGACCCTTCTACAGTGCCGTTCCACGACACCAGTAGTTTGAGACTATGAACTGCGATAAATATAGCCATAGCAACTTCCCCTTTAGGCTCACCGGAACAATCTAGATTTAGGTCGTATACTCTCTTACCATTTCCTGGCGCTAGAGTTAACCCCATAATCCAAATTGGCGTTACGCGGGAGTCATAAGGTTTGAATAGGTTTATTTGCTTTCGTGTGCTACTTGTGTTGTGCTCATTCATGTAAAACTTATGCATAGGCCGCCTGTGGCCAACCTTTATTTTTGATTTTTGCTTACCTATACTCTCCCCTCGCTTGAAGGGGTAATTTAACAAAATGCCTGAGATCATTTGAGTCCCGGCGACCCGTACCTAGTTCGCTAGGCATAGCAAGGAATTCACATGTCTTATGTATTTTTAGGATAAGCTTTGCATCATAAGCCCTTCTGCTCTCTACCTCTCTAAATACCCCCATATATTTGGCATTCATCACTCGAATATTTATGTAATCATCCATCTCATTCATGGTTCAATTCGGGTTGATCATCTTTCGGTTTCTCTAGTTAGGTCAAGAAGTCCCCATCATCGCAGTCCTCTTTGGTTGCCTCTAGATCGCCGTTTGATTCGTCAGCCAGTGAGTTTAGTGTTTGAATGAGTTCTCCCTACCATGTCTGATATTCCTTCGGTCAGTGGGGTCCCATCCGAGATGTCTCCTCCTATTTCTTCGTCTCCATCTGATCAAGGGCAATCTCAGTTGGGTTCTGAATTGGCTAATACTATGGCTATGTTCCTGCAATCGGATAAGTTTCAGACCACTATTCAAGAGAAAGTTAGATCAGCTCTTAGGAAGGAAAGAGAGACTCAGAGGTCAGCGGGGCCTATAATTCAATCTTACGGAGAAATCATTCAGAATATGGCTAGTCAGTCTCTGAATGTTTAGAATCAGCTCTGCCGCTTCCCCCTGTTCATCCTATCCAACAGAGCCAATTTTAGTTTGGTCAGAGTTCCTCTCAACCACCCTTGTCATTTGCTCCACCAACCTTTGGTTTTCCTCCCCTTGTGCCTTCGAGGCCCATTAGCCAAGCTCCTATATTCTTGGCTTTCACAAGGGGTTTTACCCTATAAATGGTTGTTCCGTCTAGCGGCTTTGTCTTCTCCTCGTCCCCGCCAACCCCTTTTGCACCTTCTCCCCCCAATTTCATGGTTACCCCGCACAGAACTACTTACCCCAGAATCCTTTTGCTCGCCCCCAGATTGAGATCTCGGATCCTCTGCCATTTCAGTTCGGATCATCTTCAGTGCTTAACAACTAGGTCACGCAGCCTCCGAGCATGACACCATACGACCAGGTCAGGCAGCTTTTGGGCATGGCACCCGAAATGATGGCTTTCTTCAGGCAATTTCTGAGTAGTTGCGAGGATAAGGAAGAAGTGAGAGATGATGATTGGGTGCCCAAGAATTTTTTGATGCCCTGAATGGAAGCTTATTCAGGTGAGGGAGCTCCCAAGTCCCACACAGTGATGTATGAGTGGATCATGCATGTCTAAAAGATTGGGGATAAAGTGTTGGCTAAGTTATTCCCGTTTACCCTTTAAGGCCCTACTCTTGAGTGGTACAATACTCTCCTAGAGTCCACAATCCTGGATCGGAAACTCTTATCTGAAGCTTTGATTGCCCACTATGGATTTAATTCCACAATGGAAACAACCATTCAGCACCTTGAGGCAGTCAAGCAAAAGCAAGGTGAGCCCTTTAAGTCATATTTCAATAGGTGGATGGCCACTCAAGTTTTGTTAAAGAAAAATCTCAGCCTGAAAGAAATTATCCCAAAGTTGCTTGATGAGGCCCTCCCAATTCTCCGGAAAGAAATGGAAAATGACTCGTTCGAATCTTATCAAAAGGTCTTTAAAAAGGCTGAGAAAATCAAACAACATGAGAAGAAAGAGAAAGCTAGCAAGCCGAGTCACAACAAACCCTAGTTCAACAAGAACAACAATTCTGGAACTTTTGAAACTACTCCCGTCCTAACCGGGGATGGGAATGTCTCTGCAGCCCAAGCCATTATCCGAGAGAATGCTTTGACCACCCAGGTTACTGCTCATAAAGGGATCTTTTTATCTCCATAGAAATTGCACCTCGGTGTCATTTTCGCCAAGCTATGGGAGACAAGCCAACTTAACCCTATGCATGAGTATAGACCTCCCACCGCCGAAGGGAAGGGAAGCTTCTGCAAGTATTTTATTCAGAAGGGGCATTCAACTGATCAGTGCTAGACTCTAGCTTCTGCCATCACTCGAATGGTTAAGGAAGGGAAGATTAAAGAGCCGGTTAGGAGAACCGATGCTGAAGGGAAACTGTTACCGACTTTGAATGATGAGATAGGGTCAATCAACTCCAGTGTACCCGAAGAATTTGTATTGGCCATAATCTTATCTAGTTCAGCCGACACTGTTATGGAAGCTAATTCTATCACCGATAAGAATCTCGCGAGGTCTCTAGCGGATGAAGGAGACGAGTTATCAGCCGACCAAGTGAAAGTTTTGGATTTCATAATGGACGACACACCAATGAAAGCTGCCGAGGAAACCTACTCTACCAGCGCCAATAATCAAGACCCTCCGCCTGTGGATGATGACTTTTCTATGATGCAATTTTCTTTCTTTATGATTCTAGTATTTTGATCTGACAATTCTGCCTTTAAGGCACTTTAACTTAATGAAAGACTCTCATTGTGTTTACTCGTTTGATGTTTTGCCCGATGGGTCTATGCATTCATTTTTGTCATAAGCATAACGTGTTCAGTATTCATGACATTTCTTTAACTAAACCAAATATGAGTATGGATGATAACCTAAAATGGTAACCATTTCTAATGTCCTAACCTTTGAAAGAAAAATAGAGAGATTAAAGAGTGCTTTAAAATCATGATAACGCTTCTGCCTGGTCATGCCCAAACACACTCAAGGTTCATTGTTAGACTGTCAAGCATCTTAATTCTTTCTTAGATAGGTTCAATATGTCAATTGGCTCATCGTCGGCCTATCGATTATGTACAATCCCATTTTCAAACTACCAAAGAAATGTCAGCCTATTATGGAAAAGGAGCATCGCCAAATTACCTTCGAGAAATTCGAGGCTTACCTTTTTTTGCCCACCCATTCTCAAATTTTCCCCCTATTACACCATTGATTCTTACTCATATCATATCCCTTCCAATTCCCACGCCTTTATTGTTTCTCTCCTCATTGGTCATTCTCGACGAGGGGCACACATGATCGGTAAGATTCAGCCTTCATAAACAAATGAACACTACTTCATCATCGTAGGGGCACATTGCTTCTCAACATAGGGGGAAGCTGAGTCTTTCGACACATTACCGCCAAGAGGATATCCAAGTTCATCAAGCAATGCATCTTCACCTGGTATGGACTACTTCACCGCTTGGTCTCAGAAAATTAGTTTTGGTTCTAAAGGGCAAACCACTGATTTGATCAAGAAATAAGGAACTGAGCACCGTATGTCCTCATCGTGCACACCATGAGCCGATGAGCCACCAGCTTATCAAGAAATTCATCTCCATGACCACCACAAAGATCAAAGATTGAGCCGATGAGCCACCATTCACCCTTCAAAGAAGTCAAACAAATATCAGAATTCTCCCAAATCGAACACCTTTTTCCTTTGCCTACGGAATGGAAAGCGTGCTAACAACCAAAACCGAGATGAAGTCCTTAAGAGTCACAGTCAAAGAGATCCCCATAGACTAAAGCGCGGTTTGAATAGCTTAAGCAGTCTTCAAGTATACCGACAGCGCATAGCGAGGTCGAACAACAACCTAGTCAAGCGTCAGGTACCGTCAAAGGCCGATGATCTGATTCCAAAGCAAGCAAAGCCTGCCAACACCGATCCAAGGGGGAAGTTCTAACCACATTAGGAAAGACTTCGCATATTCAGAAATATACTCGATACAAGGATGGTAATGAGTTCGTAAACCCTACTAATTAAAGTAGGTCGAAGCTTTATCATATCTAACCCAAAAAGAATTAAATCCAGAAAAGCGGCACATAAATAATAAATAAAAAATCAATCACCCGACGAGTGGTCCTATACTGCTCGGGCAAAAATTAGGGTGTACCCCATTGTTTGGTATTCTACAAACTAATCAGGAAAAAGTTAAGGTGCAAGATTAGCCCGCTAGGCTAAAAACCCAAAAAGGACGGTCTAAGCAGAATTTAGGATAAAGTGAGTTACGAGAGTGTGTTGGCTAGAAAACCTTCATAGGTTAGTTAACACCAGAGTTTGGGTCAATAGAAATGGTTATCATCATCAAGTACTCAAACTTACTTCATTTAATGAAAATGTTATTTTACTGAATCTTTTATATTTGTGCTTGAATGAGTATATTGAGGCCTAAAAGGCGAAATGTTGCAAGTAATGCAAAAGCCAGAAAGTACGCTGTATTAAAACCCGAAAAGGGTGGTCCAGGCAAAAATTAGGACATAAAAGCAAAATAAACAAGTTTGATGGGCCCAACACAATGTTTAGGTCTATGCAAAAATTAAGACAAATACAAAGATAAATAACTATCATCAGTCACATCGAGATACCCGCATTATTGTCATCATAGTCATAGGGCCTGAATATCTTCTACAATCCAATAGACTCAAGGGGCTCGTCTCCATCCTCTACACGTGTCTACTCTATATCCGGCCACGACCGAGTATCTTGAGTCCGCAAGATCCAAATCCTTCAAAGCCATCCTTGGTAGAATTCATTGGTAGTGATAGCGCCTAGTCGTTCATTATCCAGAGCCTCGACCTTCGGTTCGTGCACCCCCTTGTCTTCAACCTGCTTAATCCAGCAATCAATTTATAATGGACTCGCCGCTTTGTGTACATCCCGGCTTCCTTAATGATCCACCAGGAGCATCCCTACCTAATTTGTGCAAAATCCCTAATCCTTCGCTAGGGGCATTCTCGTCTTATTCGTGTCGCAAGGCTTTTCCATTTGTCCTCTCTCCTAGCAAGAGGCCGGGTTAGATAAGTTAATCAGGCAAGCAACTGAGTTAAGCAAAATCGACCAGCCCAACAGTCGTGTAGCTCATATATAGGAGATGATCAGTCCAAGCAGCTCATGCATTCATGCATCCATGCATAATATCCATAAATGTCATGTCTATTATTCGGTGGTAACTGCTACAGGAAACAAAGCACGGAAAAGTATTCTCGAGCCATATGCTCGACCTCCAAGCAAATACCCATATCAAGGGGCATGCCAGCCAGACTCGGCGCTCGACATCAGTAGTTTCTCCGGACTCCCAAAAATCTCATCTCAATTTATATTTCATTCTTCTGTTTTTGTTGCTTAATTAAAGGGACAAAAAGTTTTGTTCCACAAAATCAATTAAGTAATAAAAATGTCACTTATATCATTTACTAATGCTTCAAGTCTACCTTGATAGGTACACCATGTGGTATTCCCAGATGGACAACCAACTCGAGGATCCAAAATTCTAAGCTCAAAAATTTCTCCTATGGGCACCTTAATGCAAATACCCAGGGGCATCTCGATGTAATCATCAAAGGCATCCCAACACATGTTTCGAGCTGCACTCAAGAGGTATATCAGCTAGACCTGATGGATGGCTCGACAGTTTCTCCAGACTCCCAGAAATCCTAACTCAGTTTCAGTTTTATTCTTTCATTTTTATTGTTAATTGAAGGGGCAAAAAATTTTGTCTCGACAAAATTAATAAGCAATAAAAATGCAACTTATATCATTTACTAATGTCTCAAAACCTTCCTCACTAGGTACACCATATGGCAAACCCGGTGGACAACTAAAGCGAGGATTCAAAATTTAGCACTCAAATTTTGAAAAGTCTGAGGTGACCGTAAAGGCGTTCGAGGGGTCCGAGGTGACCGTCAAAATCTCAAGTCCTTTTTTGAAGACTTTGAGGTGACCGCAAAGATGTTCGAAGGTCCGAGGTGACCGTTATATTCCGAGTCCATTTTTGAAGAGTTCAAGGTGACCACAAAGATGTTCAAAGCTTCGAGGTGACCATTATATTCCGAGTCCATTTTTGAAGAGTCCGAGGTGACCACAAAGGTGTTTGAAGGTCTGAGGTGACCATCAAAATCTCAAGTCCATTTTGAAGTGTCCGAGGTGACCACAAAGATGTTCGAAGGTCCGAGGTGACCATCAAAATCTAACGCCCATTTTTTAAAGTGTCTGAGGTGACCGCAAAGGTGTTCAAGGTTCGAGGTGACCGTTATATACCGAGTCCATTTTTTAAGAGTCCGAGGTGGCTGCATAAATGTTTAAAAGTCCAAGGTGCCCGCAAAATACCAAAGTACCGTATACAACCAACAACCTGTCTCAAGTCTGTTAGGCGCAACGAAGGCAATACCGAGTCAAAATCTCTAAGTTAACTTGGTTCTTGATAGGTCTATTTATGGCAATCCCAGAGGATAACCGGTTCGAGAATCTGCACCTCAAGTATAACCTTCTATCCCTTATTCTTTCATGAGATCACACTTGGCTCACCAAGTGGTAATCTCCCGAGGGGCAACCTGTGAGCACGGGATTTTCGGTGACCCGCAGAATGATGATGACTTTTTGCTCTAACCTTTTATCGGTCTAGTTGTTCCATTATTTTAGAATCAAATCACATTTAGCAAATTCTTTGTTGATGAATTCATGCCTTTGACCCTGATTAAAAATGATTAACATGCATTTAGAATTAACCGTTTCCCTTCCCTCCCGTGCAGTAATTTGTTTTGAGACTTTCCATAAGATCCGAACACTTTCAGCAAGTCTTGTTTATATTTTTGGATTCTTGACTCTCCGAACTTTCTGGAATGTTAAGAATCGCCCTAATCGGATAACCGTAGTGTAAGTTATGAGCGTTCAAAGTTTGACCTTTGCCGGGACCTTGTCCCTTGCCCTAACCCTGGCCTGCCCTCTCCCCGCCGGCACCCCCACTCCAGTGATGGCGGCCAGTGCCATTGCAGGAGGCCAGGGCATGGTCCCCCATGTCTGGGGGACCACGCCCCAGTCCTCGTCGGCAACGCGGCCTAGATCTGGCAGCATCAGGTGAAGCGGCCTTGGCCGGGCCGCGTTCTTCTGAGTTCTACATTTTTTTGGGTTTTTCTTGCCCTAAAAGTCGGGTTTCACAATTTTTCCGTCAAATCCAAACATTTGGGGGATTAATTATGAGATTTTGCACTCTCTAGGGTCTATAAAAACCCCAAAAATTCAGATTTTGAGACTCTTTGCTGATTTTTGAAAGAGATTCTGATTTTAGAGTTTAAGGATATTTAAGAGGAATAAGTCTCATAAAGTTGTTGAAATCTAATCATCTTAATTTTCTAAGCTTTATTAAGCTTCATTCTTTAGTTTAAAAATTTAAAATCAACTAGAAATCTTAGGAAAAAAGCTGATTTAAATAGGATTTAGGAACTTTTTCCTTACAAATCACTAAATCCCTTGCTAAGTTGGTCACTGTTTCGTCGGGTTTCGTCAGAAATCCGTCATAAAGCTTGCTAAATGTTCGATTCGAGTCTCGAGGGTGGATTCACGGCCGTTAGGTAACTTTCTGAGTTCCAATCTATTTCATTTAGTTATTTATTGTCTTTCGTTGTGTTTTTGGCTAGTTTTCTGGGCGTTTGGCCCTTATTTTTGACCCTTTTGTGATTTTCAGATGGAACTCTGGCTGACCGTTCCGCGAACGGATGGTCGCCTGAGCGACCTAGCTGGTCAACTTAGTGAGTCGGCCTACCCGTCGCTCAATCAACCAATCGGTATTTCACCGAATTTTCTGGGTTCTTTCCCCCCAAACTGAAAAACCAAAGTTATTTTAGCAATTTAAGTCCAAATCTACAGTAATAGTGTAGGAAACGACTTGATGTGTCAATAATCATGGGCTTTCAAGCACAAAAATGTCGATTCTGGCTTGTTTAGACACTTTTTCCGGTATACCACTTCAGTGGGCAAAAGGCCGACTGAGTGTCATCTATGCCACCTTGCTGAGTCGGCCTACCATGTCACCGAGTCAGCCTACCACCTCACTGAGTCGGCCTACTGATAAAAAATGTCCAAATGGTCCATGTGTGTTTTATTTTGTGTTTTTGGCCCAATTTTATCGTTTTACTGCATTTTAACCCCGATTTTCACCCAAAAAAATCTCCAAAAATCACAAATAATCTGAAATTAATTAAATTAATTTTTAATCTGTTGGAATTATTTTATTAATAATTAAATTGGTTAAATGTGTATTTAATGGCTTAAAAATGGGTTTTCACCTAACAAATCTAAATAAATCTTTTTCCAACAAATAAAAATCCCAAAATATGTTCTGGAATTTTCTTCACATATTTTAGGTTATTTAGTTTATTTAATTAATTTTTTTTAGGTTGTTTAGATGCTTATTTAAATGCCCGAAAATTGTGTTTTAGCCCCGAAAAATCCAAAAATATGTTTTCTCCATGCTATGTGTTTATTTTCTGCATTTATTTATTTACGCTTTGTCTATTATTATTCGCATATATCTTTTGCCTCATTTGGAGCCGGGTCCGAGTCGGTAAGCTCGGTTAAAGCCCGGTTTTGCCCGTTTATTTATTTATCGCTTTATTTATTTTCTCGCATTAGAAAAAATGTATACGTATTCGTAAAGCCATGTAATAATTATTTTATTTGCTTTATTTACTATTTTTAATGTATGGCATATAAATCGAAAACTCCCAAGCAATAACCGAATTTAAATCGCATACGAACTAAAGTCGCGTTTATTAAAACATAAATGGCTTAATTTAAAAATTGAAGAGTAAGCAACATCATCTAGACTTGGAACCTCTATTTTAAGGTATGATCCAACCACCCGGTGGGAAATATCGTACCTAAATTCCCAGTGGAGCTTAACCGGGTGGCGACTCTATCTTAAAATACGGGATTTCAAGTATCATATCCCTTAACACGTAAATTGGACTAAATTCAACATCAACATCATTTTCATTATTATTTTCATCACGCCTAAAATAAGGATTCTCCCTTAGCACGCTACATAGTGCTCATTGTTTTTTCGCCCCCGTGCTAGGCATCTCACGCGGTCCTCACGGGCGGGAAATTGGTCGCTAGCTCATAGACTCTTCAGCCCTAGCCTAGGCTTCTAAGTCAAAGTCTGGCTTCGATCCTAAAGCAGCAGTAGTGCAAGAGGAAGTGGCTGCAGTCCGCTCCATCAAAGACGGAATTTCTCCTTAGAAAGCATCTCTGCCTGCCATCTTCACTAAGTTGAGGGCACTCGGCCTTCTTCATAGTATCAAACCCTATGTCCCACCCAAACCTGAAGATAAGGATCAGTTTTGTGCTTACTATGTTAGTAAGGGGGATCGCACTAGTGCCTATAGGGATCCACTTGAGGCTATTCACGGTCTGATTAGGGAAAAGAAAATTCAGGAACCCCAACTTAAGCCCAGTACCATGAATAACCCCCTACCAAATTTTAAGAAATAGGTTGCAGCTGTCGAATCAGTCTTGCCCTCCTATCATGTCTTTAATATGATCTCGTAAGCTAATCCTATAGTTCACTTGGTAGTGGCTTTACCTGATATTGACATTGATGCATTCGAGTTAGAAGGAATTCATGATGAGGAAGCTATATTGGTGCAACCAGAACCAATTGATATCGATGCTTATGTATTGGAGAATGATGAGCTTAAAGGACCACCCTTGTTGGTGGAAACTTTTGAAGGGAGAAGTTATATGAAAAATGGGGTATTGCATGTTACCCGAAGTGGAAGGATTCCTCCAGATCCTCTCCCAAGGAGAAGAAGGGGCAGAGATGTAAATATCCAGGTCATTCCAAATATTAACTAGGGTCCAATCTTCATGCCTGCTATTGAAACTCAAACTTCAGTCGGCAATGAAAAGAAAGATCCAAAAGTCACCCCTCTCATCCAGCAGTTGCAAGTTACCTCCGCCAAGTACATCATTTGGCAGCTTCTCATTGACTCGGAATACCATCGCAAGGGTCTGATAGAGAATTTGTTGGGCATAGAAGCTATGCCATCTACTACTTTGGTTAAAGTACTTTCAATAATTGGGGGATCTCCTTCTGATTGAGTTGAACCCATTAAGTTTTATCCGTCAGACCTCCCAGCTAAAGGGAATAAGCATAACAAGGCACTTTTCATTAGGGTGCAAATCTTTGATCGTTCTAGCCCATGTGTTATGATGGATGACGGTTCCGCCCTTAATCTTTGTCCTACCAAGATCCTTCCTTACTTAGGGCTGGATGAATCCATGTTGGAAAAATCCAATATTGTCATAAGGGCATATGATGATACTAAGAGAAGTGTCATTGGGGTCTTTGAAGCTGAAGTTATAGTTGGGGGAGTAAAGTCCAAAGTCTTAGTCACTGTCCTCGACATTCCTGTCACCTACTCATTATTGTTAGGATGACCTTGGCTCCATGCATTAGGGTCGTTCCTTCCATAGTTCACCAGAAAGTCAAGCTCATCCACAATGGTAAGCTAGTGACCACTGAAGCTGACGAACCATCTATCATAGTGGCTATGAAAGCCGATGAAAATGAATCTAGGATGGTTGTATCTCACCAAGGTATGAAGTTTTCGGTTAAGGGGTACATACCACTTAAAATTGAGAAGATTATGATGAAGCAGGGTTATGTGAAAGGCAAAGGGCTTGGAAAGAATCTGCAGGGAATGTTAGAACCCATCTTGCCTCTTCCATGGCCATTCAGACTTGGTTTGGGGAATAACCCAGGTGCTAAAAATTCCAAGCCTCAGTCCTACCTTATGATATGAGCTGAAGTCAAACAAAAGGTATTCACGGGTGAAGAAGAATCTGTCAAAGTAAAGGGCAAGAAGGTCCCTGGTTTTGAGATCTTCAATGATGTATATGATTTTAAGAAAGGCTACCTGATTGAAACCTCAGTTTCTATGAAAGTACGTGGGGATGTTGAAGAAGATGAAATGAATGAGGCAATTGAGTCCATCACCAAAGCACTAGCGGTAGTTATGAGGAAGAATTGGAAGGGAAGTGAGAAAGGAAATCCCATCAGCAAGGCTGTCAAAAACTTAGCTAGAGTAGTGACCGAAGAAGCATATGTAAACCTACAGACCGGAGCTACAAGTTCAGCTCTCATTATTGCCAAAGCCGATCAGTAAGGCCCTCTGCATGTGGAGGATGATTCAAATGATGCAATTTTTAATGTTGCAAACATTTTTGATACAAATAATGCCGCATACAAGGCATATCATAAATAAGTTGTAGCATCAATATCTTTATTTGTAACATGTCATGAGTAAATTAATGTGCCTATCACATTTTGCTCGAGTATTTCATTATAATGACATCATCCACTTATAACAACAACATTCTTAAAATATCATCATATTCATTAATGAAGTTGACTTTGAGTCTAATACAATGGTTAAAACCTATCATCAAAAGAGAGATAGTGAAAAGTGCTTAGCAAACATGATAACAATTAGCCTAGGTCCTTCTTTCTTCACGAGGGGGAAAAGGGTACAAGAGCACTCATCGTCAAGAAAGAAGACCAAGAAGACTCATGAAAGTACCAACTACAGGCTGATTCCATTTAAGAAAAATGGAAAGAGCATCTTGGAGTACGAAACAATACCCAAATTCTTTAGAAGCTCTAAAGGGAAGCTGATCATTACTACTCTTGTTAAAGACAGTGGCTACTTGCAGAGACTAGGCTGATAAACTTTCATTCGCAGTTTGGGGGTATAGAACCAGTATAAGAACTCCTCACCGATCAAACACCTTTCTCCTTGGTATATGGAATGGAAGTCATTTAAAGGTTGAAATAGAAGTAAGATCTTTAAGAGTGCACTTGAAGCTGAATTAAAAGAGTCAGATTGGGCAAGAGCCAGGTATGAACAGTTAAATGTGATAAATGAAAAACGGCTCAAGGCACTTGACCATCTACAGATGTACTAGCTGTTGGATATGATGTATGCCCTTAAGGCAATTAGGGCGATATATCTTAATTATGTAATAGTACGAATAATTTGTTTAATCAATAAAGGCATTTGTTCTTTTGTTTATATCAATGTATTTTTATACATATATATTATAGCTGGTTAAAATATATTCATTGATGTATGTATACAAAAGTCCTTGACATATCATAGCATGAAGTCAGAGAAATTATAGTTGGACTATATTTGGTGGAACCTACTTCATGTGCAATTATGATTATGTCTAAACTATCCCTAGTCACAGTGTCATCAAGAAAGGATATTGATGAAACGGAAAGACTAGCATGTGGTCAACTTTCTTGGAAAGGGTCCAAGCAGTTAATCTCCTAAATACTGAAGGTGGTGCCTTAAGCTTGACACATGGATATATCTGGGAGATATATTGGAGACCGCAGCAAGATAAACACTTGGTATAAATATCAATGTGTTAGTGTTTATCTTCATGCAATAAGCTTTGCGAATGTCCTCATACTTAAGATGCTAGTTGCCTTGTGTGGTACTATTGCTATACTTTGGGTCATTGCTATGCACTCATTAATTTAGGATGCTACGGGTGATTACGGGTATAGTGATAACAACACGTTGGTAGACTGAGTAGTCGGAAAGAATCCATCGCTCCGGATATATTAAGGAGTTGTACCTGGCCACTTGTTGAAGTGATGATTGCCGTAAACCTCTGATCAGAGTATGTGTTTGATAGAAATGGTTTCTAGTCAAACACACTATGGTAAAAGGCAATATACTTCGGTAACAAGTAAATAACTGGGATAGCTTGGAGCAACCTTGCTATTAGTGGGTTAACACTTTAACTGAACCCAATAAACCAGATGGTACTAATATTAAAGAATGGAAGGAATTTATCGCACTGGATAACTATTGCATTAACCGGGATTAAGTCATAAGCATAAATGACGTTCCAAGTAATGGGGGATGGTAGACCCTTGCTAGAGGCGTACTACAGTCGTTTAAGGTAATCGAGTTCTATTTACGGTCTAGAGCATCGAGCCAATGGTTCCATTAGAACAAGGGTTGGTTAAGCCTTAACAGCTCAATACTTCGGGATCCTATAAGGTCACACACATTGGACCTTCATCGGACCAAGTAAAGAACTAATAGATTTATTCTATTACAAGAATATAACATAAATAATAATTGGATTATTATTTGATTGGTTAAAATTGATTAAATCAATTTTTGATAGACCAAGGAATTTATTTTGACCGATAAACTAATTAATTAGAGTCATAAATAAATTATAATTGATTAGATCAATTTTGGTTGGACCAAGAAATTTATTTTGACTGATAACTAATTTATTAGAGTCAAAAATAAATATTTATTTGAAAGGATTTAAAGGGGATTTTGTATTGACGAGTTAAAACCGAAAAGTATAAAATATTTTGTACAATATTCGGTTACACGAAATACACCAAAAGGTACACGAACATTGCTGGGCAGTGTTCGGTGGCCCATATTCATGGGCTGCACAAAGGCAGCCCATGAATGCCACATGCAGCACGTGCATGTGGCATGTGTGGGATGGGAGTTTTACTCCCATCCCACATCGTTAATTGGGGAGCAAATTTTTGCTCCCCAAGCCTATATATAGGCTATCCCTTCTCCTTTCAAAATGTACCAAGCTCAAAGCATAAATCCTAAGCGAGATAATTAATCTCTCGGGTACTTGAGCAAGTTATTTTTGTGGAGCCTGAATTTATTCGGGCACCGCTAGTTTATATTTTTGGGTGAGGCTTCTAGAGTGGTCTAGCAACTACTCGAGGCTTCTGAGTTCTTCCTCCTGGGGAGGTTTTGGTTGGTGGGGTTCGTGTGGATACTGATAGAGGCTATCCTACGACTGGAGGCTTGTGCAAGAAGGTCCTGTGAAAGCACGCTTCAACTAGTAAGTTCTTTTTCTTTCTCTTTTAATTATTAAGTCTTTTTCTTTAAGTGTTTTTAGACTTAATAATTATGCTTAGGTTATTTTTGCATGCTTAGTTTATTTTATGCTTAGGTTATAACTTAGAGTTATAACATGCTTAGTATAAAATAAATATGCTAGGATATAATTTGGAATTATGGTATGCCTAGTCCTTTAGCATGCTAACCTAGGTAGAGAATTATTTAGTTAAGGCTTTATTTAATTTATATGCAATTAATAGGAGTTCCTGGGACAGGGATAAAATTTTGAATTTCCGTCATGCCTCTTATGCATGTTCAATTTGACTGTCAGTTCCCAACAGTGGTATCAGAGCCTGCCTATTTAGTGCATAATTAAGTTAGAAGCAAACTAAATATTATTTTCTAAATGAAATGATTTGTTTATTTAATTGTTTGGAACAATATATATAAACTTCTGTCTTTCATTTCAAGGTTAGAAATTAGTTATGAAGAACTTTGAATAAGCTTGCTCAACTTACTCAAATTATACAAGTGTCAATAATTTATTTAAATTACATGGGTTATAGATGCTCCCAATTTACATAAATTGGAAGAACGAAATTTATTAGTTCAAGAGAATCCATTGGTCTTCAAGTTTGTGCCCGTATTTGTTCTGGCTAAGGATTGGACTTGGTGTCTACTCCTCATAGGGCACCTCTCCTACCTGGGAACCTATATCGGTGCAATTTGAATTGACCAATCGGGGGATTAATATGAACTAATTTATTTCTAGTATATAAGATGGTGCTTATATGTGTTTCTATAACGAAGTAAAAAATTAAAATTATTGAATAAAAGCTTAAAGAAAATGCAATATAAATATAACAAATTAAAGCGTTAATTATTTTGCATATAATCTAGGTTGATGGAATAATTATAATAAAGAGCTGAACCCACCTAAGGTTAGACCTTATAAATTAATTCTAAAATTCCCTGAATTAATACAAGTAATTATAATTTTGTCCATCTGATAAAATCCTAGATTGGGTGAGACGTTTAACACCAATAAAATCCCAAAGTAAATATATTAAGGCAAGTTATAGTCTTCCTTACTCAAATTTATAATACGGTCTTTTTGGGCTATCAAAGTGCTACGCAAAGCGTTCCTTCTAGTCCACATTGATTGGTTGTAAAGTTTGAGATAGGGTCTGCCTTAACAGAGCTGGGGTAGTCCACCATAAAATTGGGGGCTAGGCCCAGATCTGAGACATATTCAAGGAGATGCTAATATAAGAGCACACGTCCCTTGGGATTAGGGAACTTGAATGAATTAGCAATTGCATGCGATGCAAATGGAATTGGATTCCAACTATGACTGACTATTATGACTTGACTCATAAAATTGGGGGTTGTAGTAGACTAGTTATAGATGCTACCTACTAGGAAATTTAGCTGGGCTAAAATTCACGAATTCAATAGAATGGGCTATTGTAAATTTCGAAGAAAATAGTAGGAAAATGTATTTAATTAAAAGTCCTCATATTAAATACATGTACTTAAACTAATATCTAAACACTTTTCTTTTCTTATGTCTTAGGTTGAAAATGGCTTCCAATTTTAATCTCCGTATGTTACTTGACACCAAATTGAATGGCTCGAACTTTTCTGATTGGTTCCGAGCAGTGAGAATAGTTCTCAGATCTGAGGGAATTGCCTATGTCCTAAGTGAAATTTTCCCTGTAGAACCTGATGTTGAGGATCATGTGGAACATGATGCCTGGTTAAAGCACAGGAAAGATCGTGAGACTGCCATGTGTATTATGTTGGGGTCCATGAATTCTGAGCTTCAGAAACAACATGAGAACATGCCCTTGGAGGATATGGTTCTCCATCTTGAAGAACTCTTTTCGGAGAGGGAGAGGACAGAGAGGTATGAGACCTCTAAGCTCCTTTTCGGGACCAAGATGCAGGCTGGCACCTCTGCCTCTCAGCATGTACTGAAACTCTTGGGATACCTTGAGAAGCTGAATCGATTGGGATTCGAGATGAATCATGACTTGAGCATTGACCTTGTGTTGATGTCCTTGACAGATAGTTACTCAAATTTCGTAACTAACTATTACATGAACAGGATTAATTCAACTATCCCTGAATTAATTAACATGCTGAAAACAGTAGAACCTCAGATCAAGAAAGATCAGAAACCTCTACTGTTGGTTGAAAAAGGCAAGGCTTCTAAGAAAAAGAAGCAGGCACTGGGTGCCAAGAAAAGAATCAGTAAGAAGAAGAATGAAAAGAAGGCATCTAAGTATGTCTGCTTCCAATGTGGGAAACCGGGACATTGGAAGAGGGATTGCAAAGCTCCTGCTTCTGAGCATTTGAAGAAGAAGCCTACAGAGGCATCTACTTCAGGTATATTTGTAATTGAAAACTTTGCTACTTTTCCGCAAGAATCCACTTGGGTATTAGATACTGGTTGTGGTTCTCATATCTGTACTTCTGTGCAGGGACTAAGGAACTGTAGAAAACTTGCAAAAGGGGAGATGGACCTACGTGTGGGAAATGGAGCCAGAGTTGCTGCATTAGCCGTAGGGAGCTTTAGTCTTGTTTTGCCAAGTGGACTTGTTTTAGTTTTGAATAATTGTTATTACATTCCAAGTGTTACTAAGAATATTGTATCTGTTGCGTGTTTAGCAACAGAGGGATTTGAAATTTTATTTTCGAATAATAATTGTCAGATTCGTTTGAATAATATTCTTTATGGTTATGGAATGTTGAAAGGTGGCATTTATATTCTTGATACTAAAACAGAAGTTTTCAATATAAATAATGTGAAGAAAGTTAAATTAGATAATGAGAATTCCTTTTACTTATGGCATTGCCGTTTAGGCCACATAAACAAAGATCGCTTAACCAAGTTGCATAAGCGTGGAGACTTGGGCTCTATAGACTTAGAGTCTTATGGTGATTGCGAACCTTGTTTAAAAGGAAAAATGACAAAGTTACCCTTTAAAGGAAAGGGTGAACGAGCCACGAGTACATTGGAACTTATACACACTGATGTGTGTGGTCCAATGAGTGTTCAGGCACTAGGAGGATACTCCTACTTCATAACCTTTATTGATGATTACTCACGATACGGTTATTTGTACTTGATGAAGCACAAGTCTGAAAGTTTTGAAAAATTCAAACTATTCAGAGCTGAAGTAGAGAAACAGCTTGAGAAAAGTATTAAAACACTTCGATCGGATCGAGGTGGAGAATACTTAAGTCAGGAGTTTCAGGATTATCTAAAGGAAAATGGGATAGTTCCCCAGTGGACCGCTCCTTATACACCCCAACATAATGGAGTGTCAGAAAGGAGGAATCGGACTTTATTAGATATGGTCAGGTCCATGATGAGCCATGCAGTTCTTAGTAAATCCTTTTGGGGATATGCACTTGAGAGCGCGGTTTATATCTTAAACAGAGTGCCCTCTAAATCAGTTGATTTTACACCTTATGAAAGATGGTGTAACAAAAAGCCATCTCTAAATCACTTAAGAGTATGGGGTTGTCCTACTATGGTGAAGAGGATAGCGTCAGATAAGCTAAATGCCAAGGCTGACAAATGTCTGTTCATTGGATATCCAAAGGAAATAATTGGATATCTGTTTTACCAACCCGAAGCACAAAAGGTATTTGTGTCTCGGAATGCTCACTTTTTGGAAAAGGAACACTTACTTGAAAAGGTCAGTGGGAGCAATATTGAACTGGAAGTTCAACAGGAAGAAACAGACGATCAACTAATTGACCCCGTTCTAGATACACAAGAGAGTGTGATCCAAGAACAAACTGTTGAAACACAATCATTGCGAAGATCAAGTCGTGTTCATAAGGGTCCCAAGAGATATGGGTTTATTATCACTAATGATAAGGAACTATATCTTATGGAGGATGATGAACCAAGGACATATGATGAGGCAATAAAAAGCTCAGATTCTGATAAATGGCAAAAGGCCATGAAATCAGAAATGGATTCCATGTACGAGAACTAAGTTTGGAATTTGGTTGATGCATCGCAAGAGGTTAGACCAATTGGGTGCAAATGGGTCTTCAAGAAGAAGACAGACATGGATGGTAATGTAATTACCTATAAAGCAAGGTTGGTTGCGAAAGGTTATAGTCAATGGGAAGGTATTGACTATGATGAAACCTTCTCACCGGTAGCCATGCTCAAATCCATAAGGATACTCCTCGCCATTGCTGCTCATTACGATTATGAGATCTGGCAGATGGACGTAAAAACAGCATTCCTGAATGGGGATTTAGACCGGGATGTGTATATGACACAACCTGAGGGTTTTACATCTCAGAATGGCTCGAAGGTATGCAAGCTACAAAGATCCATTTATGGACTTAAGCAGGCATCAAGGAGTTGGAATATAAGGTTTGATCAGACAATCCGGGAACTGGATTTCTGCCCAAATGCAAATGAGCCTTGTGTTTACAAGAAGGTTAGTGGGAGTGCAGTCGTTTTTCTAGTATTGTATGTTGATGACATTCTGCTAATAGGAAATGACATTTCTCTTCTTCAAAATGTTAAAGTATGGTTGTCAAGAAAGTTCTCCATGAAAGACCTTGGTGAAGCAGCATTTATACTAGGTATAAAGATCTACAGGGATAGATCCAAGAGGCTGTTAGGTCTTTCTCAAAGTACATATATAGACAAGGTGTTAAATAGGTTCAACCTTGAGCATTCTAAGAAAGGTTATCTCCCAATGACAAAGGGGATTAACCTATCTAAAGCTGAGTGTCCGAAGACAGCTCAAGAGAGAATGCGCATGAAGGATATACCCTATGCATCCGCGATAGGATCCATCATGTATGCTATGATATGTACTAGGCCGGATGTCTCTCAGGCTTTGAGCTTTACGAGCAGATATCAGTCAGATCCAGGTGAAAAACACTGGATGGCCGTCAAGGCAATCCTTAAGTACTTGAGAAGGACTAAGGATGAGTTCTTGATTTATGGAGAAGGTGATCTCACTATCAAAGGTTACACTGACGCAAGCTTTCAATCTGACAAGGATGACTTTAAGTCTCAGTCAGGTTTTGTGTATGTGTTAAATGGAGGGGCAGTATGCTGGAAGAGTTCCAAGCAAGAAACTACTGCTGATTCAACCACGGAATCTGAATACATTGCTGCATGCGAAGCAGCAAAAGAAGCTGTCTGGTTAAAGGGATTTATTGGTGATCTCGGTGTGGTGCCTGAGGCTATTGATCCAATTACTTTATATTGTGATAACAATGGTGCCATAGCTCAGGCAAAGGAACCACGGTCTCATCAGAAAAACAGACATGTATCCAGAAAGTATCATATAATCAGGGAGATTGTTGATGCTAAGATAATAAGATTAGAATATGTACCCACTGATCAGAACCTCGCGGATGGTCTGACAAAGCCATTGACTCAAGTCAAACATGACCAGCATGTTAAAGCATATGGATTAAAACATATGGCTAATTGGCCTTAGTGCAAGTGGGAGTTTGTTGGATATGATGTATGCCCTTAAGGCAATTAGGGCGATATATCTTAATTATGTAATAGTACGAATAATTTGTTTAATCAATAAAGGCATTTGTTCTTTTGTTTATATCAATGTATTTTTATACATATATATTATAGCTGGTTAAAATATATTCATTGATGTATGTATACAAAAGTCCTTGACATATCATAGCATGAAGTCAGAGAAATTATAGTTGGACTATATTTGGTGGAACCTACTTCATGTGCAATTATGATTATGTCTAAACTATCCCTAGTCACAGTGTCATCAAGAAAGGATATTGATGAAACGGAAAGACTAGCATGTGGTCAACTTTCTTGGAAAGGGTCCAAGCAGTTAATCTCCTAAATACTGAAGGTGGTGCCTTAAGCTTGACACATGGATATATCTGGGAGATATATTGGAGACCGCAGCAAGATAAACACTTGGTATAAATATCAATGTGTTAGTGTTTATCTTCATGCAATAAGCTTTGCGAATGTCCTCATACTTAAGATGCTAGTTGCCTTGTGTGGTACTATTGCTATACTTTGGGTCATTGCTATGCACTCATTAATTTAGGATGCTACGGGTGATTACGGGTATAGTGATAACAACACGTTGGTAGACTGAGTAGTCGGAAAGAATCCATCGCTCCGGATATATTAAGGAGTTGTACCTGGCCACTTGTTGAAGTGATGATTGCCGTAAACCTCTGATCAGAGTATGTGTTTGATAGAAATGGTTTCTAGTCAAACACACTATGGTAAAAGGCAATATACTTCGGTAACAAGTAAATAACTGGGATAGCTTGGAGCAACCTTGCTATTAGTGGGTTAACACTTTAACTGAACCCAATAAACCAGATGGTACTAATATTAAAGAATGGAAGGAATTTATCGCACTGGATAACTATTGCATTAACCGGGATTAAGTCATAAGCATAAATGACGTTCCAAGTAATGGGGGATGGTAGACCCTTGCTAGAGGCGTACTACAGTCGTTTAAGGTAATCGAGTTCTATTTACGGTCTAGAGCATCGAGCCAATGGTTCCATTAGAACAAGGGTTGGTTAAGCCTTAACAGCTCAATACTTCGGGATCCTATAAGGTCACACACATTGGACCTTCATCGGACCAAGTAAAGAACTAATAGATTTATTCTATTACAAGAATATAACATAAATAATAATTGGATTATTATTTGATTGGTTAAAATTGATTAAATCAATTTTTGATAGACCAAGGAATTTATTTTGACCGATAAACTAATTAATTAGAGTCATAAATAAATTATAATTGATTAGATCAATTTTGGTTGGACCAAGAAATTTATTTTGACTGATAACTAATTTATTAGAGTCAAAAATAAATATTTATTTGAAAGGATTTAAAGGGGATTTTGTATTGACGAGTTAAAACCGAAAAGTATAAAATATTTTGTACAATATTCGGTTACACGAAATACACCAAAAGGTACACGAACATTGCTGGGCAGTGTTCGGTGGCCCATATTCATGGGCTGCACAAAGGCAGCCCATGAATGCCACATGCAGCACGTGCATGTGGCATGTGTGGGATGGGAGTTTTACTCCCATCCCACATCGTTAATTGGGGAGCAAATTTTTGCTCCCCAAGCCTATATATAGGCTATCCCTTCTCCTTTCAAAATGTACCAAGCTCAAAGCATAAATCCTAAGCGAGATAATTAATCTCTCGGGTACTTGAGCAAGTTATTTTTGTGGAGCCTGAATTTATTCGGGCACCGCTAGTTTATATTTTTGGGTGAGGCTTCTAGAGTGGTCTAGCAACTACTCGAGGCTTCTGAGTTCTTCCTCCTGGGGAGGTTTTGGTTGGTGGGGTTCGTGTGGATACTGATAGAGGCTATCCTACGACTGGAGGCTTGTGCAAGAAGGTCCTGTGAAAGCACGCTTCAACTAGTAAGTTCTTTTTCTTTCTCTTTTAATTATTAAGTCTTTTTCTTTAAGTGTTTTTAGACTTAATAATTATGCTTAGGTTATTTTTGCATGCTTAGTTTATTTTATGCTTAGGTTATAACTTAGAGTTATAACATGCTTAGTATAAAATAAATATGCTAGGATATAATTTGGAATTATGGTATGCCTAGTCCTTTAGCATGCTAACCTAGGTAGAGAATTATTTAGTTAAGGCTTTATTTAATTTATATGCAATTAATAGGAGTTCCTGGGACAGGGATAAAATTTTGAATTTCCGTCATGCCTCTTATGCATGTTCAATTTGACTGTCAGTTCCCAACACTAGCAGCACATGGCTTAAGCTTATAATAATAGAATCAGATACCCAAAACAACCTCTCAAAGCGGATGATCTGGTCCTCAAGCAGCTACGCCAGGTTAACACTGAGACTAGGGGCAAGTTCAAGCCTAATTGGGAAGGACCATTCGTTGTGAAGAAAGTCCTTGGTAAAGGAGGAATCAAGCTTATGGATTTGGATGGAAATGAGTTCGTGAATCTAGTGAATCAAGACAGGCTTAAGCGTTATCATGTCTAGGTCAAAAGAATTAAATCATAAAAAAGCAGCACAAAGAATAAAAGAATAAAGAATAAATCACCCGGCGAGTAGTCCTCTACTACTCGGGCAAAAATTAGGGTGCAGCCCACTGATCGGTATTCCACAAATCGGTCAGGCAAAAATTAGGGCACTCCAACGCAATAAAGCCCGCTAAGCTAAAAACCTGAAAAGGGAGGCTTAGGAAAAAGTTAAGGCATCAAGAGAAAAATGTTAGTTGCTTTTTGGAAAATCTATAAAAGACCAATAGGCAGTAGGGGTTAACCATTGGAAATTGTTACCTTTGCCTATGTACTCAAATTTAATTTCATCGATGAACATGTCATGATTAGCTAAGAATCTTGGTCTTATGAATGCATGCATGTCTTTAGATGAAATAATCACTGGTATGGAACATCAATTTTTTCTTCCACGTGTTATGCATCATAGTATTCATCTATACAACACATCTACAATATTTATAAAAGCCTGCTGGATTCAAAACCTAAAAGGGCGGTCCAGGTAAAAGTTAAGGCAAAAAGAAAAGTCTGCTAGATTGAGCCGTCAAGAACAATTTGGGCAAAAATTAAGATAGTCTACTAGATTAAAAACCCGAAAGGGCGGTCCAAGCAAAAGTTAAGACGGAGCAAAAAAAAAGAAAAGCCTGCGAGATCGAAAACCTGAAAAGGCTATCCCGGCAAAAATTAAGGCGAAAAAAATAAAGAAAAAGCTTGCTAGGTTGAAAACCTGAAAGGGCGGTCTAGGAAAAAGTTAAAGCTAAAAAGAAAAAAGTCTGCTGGACTGAGCCGTCAAGGATAGTTCAGGCCAAAATTAGGACAAAAAGAAAGAAAAAAAAAGGTTTGCTAGGTCATCTCACATTGGGTGACCTATGCAAAAGTTAGAACATCACTCAGTCCCATCACTACAAAATCTTTGGATAAGATACGGGTTTGGAACCCATAGTATCAGATGGCAGATCTTGTTCTCAGACTGCTCACCCCGGACTCCAATGTCCAACCCCGTAGTATAGTTGTGCCTAAATGGCCCTGCACTAGTTCTTGTAGGGCGCTACAATAAGGTCCTCCATAGCGGAGAGCAAACCATAGTTAAGGTTGCTCGAATAAATGGGGAAGAAGACCATCGTAAGGAACGTCAGCAGGAAAGACTAGGTGTATTGTTCCCTCCTATCAGCTGCAACAGGACTCGGCTGCCCAATCCAATAAGCATGTAGATCCCTATACTTGAGCTTTTGTGTCCTGCCCGGATGAAGCTTAAGTAATCTTGCAATGTAGGCCCTCACCTCAGGCCGAGAATGCCACTTATCAGCGTAAATGTCAAAGTGGACAATATCCCCACTCCACTCTAGGCCCGTCATGGCACACACGTCCGAGGGAGTGATAGTGACCTTCCCAATAGGCAAGTGAAAAGTATGGGTCATCTCCGACCACCTCTCTGTCAGAGCTAAAACAGCACCTGGGGCTAACGTCTTAGGAGCCTAAGAGATGGCACTGATAATCTCACTAAAGCTGAAAGAATCAATATGGGTCAGTAACTCTGTATCCCCCGTGACACGAATCTCCTCGTACCATTTCCTACAGAAGCTCAAGGCCCCACAGTCTTGTATTGGAACTGCAAAGATAAAATTACAATTTAACAAAGTTAGAAAATAGCAGACAAGTCAGAAATCAGAAATGGATTGCAAAAATACAGGTTTCAAGTATTCTGTCCTAACAAGAAGGACCCATACGGGTCCACCCCACCTGTACGGGTCCAAAAGGAGTACCCATATCAAAAATGGGACCTATGCGGGTCCCCTCTCACCCGTACGGGGTCCTCTACAAACAGTCCCTCTACGGATAAATCTCCAAAAATCCAAAATTGTCCAAATTCCTCCAAAGCTAATCCAAAACTATCCTAAAAGCATCCTAGGCTAAAGTTACATGCATCAAGCTCTATTCCAAGGTCTAAAACATTGTAATTCATGCCAAAATTCAAGAAATTGCCAAAGGTTCAAAAATGGAAGATGGAGAAACAAGCAAAATTACTTGGAGTTTTGAAGCGTGGGTCTTAGGAGAAGGGATTAGGGGCACTTCGAAGATGGGATGAGCCCCACAAATGAGTCTCCTCCGCAAAATGCATACCCGATAGAAACTGGGCATTCTCGAAGCCCTGAATCACCCATCGGGGGTAAATCCTCGAGTCTAAGGGAGAAACGGTCAGTCTTTGGGATCTTTTATACATTTTCAGTCGATTTTAGGAAGAGAATCGCCGGAATTACAAAATGGGGAGTTTTTGGTATGAGGCGGGATATGAGGGGATTGATCAGCCTTTTGAAACCCCCAGCAAGGACTTGTACGGGTACCACCCCATTCGTACGGGTCCCATTGTTCAAGGACCCTACCCGTATGGGGTCCTGGCCCACCCGTACAGGCCCTCTCTTGCCACCAGGGGTAGATTTTTAAACTAGTGCTTCAAAAAAGCACCAGAAATTCATTCAGTCCAAGTTCAGGGCAAACCCCACTCCTCCTCAACCTTATATTTCAATTATATTCGGGATAAGTCCTTATGCTCACCTTAATCCTTGATTAAGGGGCAAAAATATTTTTGTTTTCACAAAGGTCAATCAAGAATTAAGGCAAGTCGTTTTTGAATTGATCACTAACTAGGAAATTTTTGTGTATAGGTCCATCCTAGCACAGAAGTTCTTCCCCAGCAGAAGAGGCTTTAGTCAAAGGATATTACTTCCCTCCCCAGCCAAGGAATCACTCAAGGGGCATACCCACATCATCAAGAACCCTAGGGCACCCCATCCTAGGGTCATTCTCCAATAGAGGAATTAGGTCCTAGGGGCATCCCCCCACTAACCCAGGGGCATCCCCCTATTTCCTAGTAGCAGAATCATCAGGTCTCAGGGGGCATCCCCCTATTTCCCAGTAGAGGAACCAAGTCCTAGAGGCATCCCCCCACCAACCCAGGGCCATCCCCTTATTTTTCAGTAGCTAAATAATCAGGTCTTAGGGGCATTCCCCCCATTCCCCAGCAGCGAAATCAATCAATCTAGGGGCATCCCCTCCATTGTCAAACTCTTTGAGGGGCATTCCTCGAGAGGCACCCTTCCAAGGGGCATTTCAACCTAAAGCAATCGGGCTAAACCCGACATCTCTCACACTTAGTTTTCAGTTTATCTCATCAACACATCTTTTTTCTTAATTGAGGGGGCAAAAATATTTTTTATTTTCACAAAAGTCAATTAATTGATTAGACAACGACTAACTCGGTGTTTAATTGTTATCTCTTTTTAGGTTATTCAAAATTCCCCAGCAAGAGAGTCATCCACCTTAGGAAAGGGATACACCACCAGTAAGAGGAGAAGTCATCCACCTTAGGAAAGGAATACACCAGTCAGGAAAGTCTATCCACCTTAAGAAAGGGATACGAGGAGAAGTCATCCGCCTTAGGAAAGGGATATATCATCAGCAGTAGGAAAGTTAATCTGCCTTAAGAAAGGGATATATCATCAGCATCAGGAAAGTCGATCCGCCTCAAGAAAGGGATACACTATCACCAGTCAGGAAAGTCGATCCACCTTAGGAAAGGGATACACTCACCCTCCCCAGTTGAGCTACAAGGGATATGCATAGTAGCAAAAGGAAAGTCATCCGCCTCAGGAAAGGGATATGCACAGTAGCAAAAGGAAAGTCATCCGTCTCAGGAAAGGGATACGCATTGGCAAGGAAAGTCATCCACCTCAGGAAAAGGATACACATTCCCTAGTAGAGTTACAAGGGATACACATTAGCAAAGGAAAGAAATTTGCCTCAAGAAAGGAACTCACCCAAGTCATCACCACAGGCATAATTTCTAAACCCTCTCTCACATCGTGAGATCATACAGATCCATATCTGTAGTGAACCCATGAGGGGCAGTCTATGAGCACTGGATTTTAATGATCCTTCTCATGAAACTATGACGAGAGATATATGATGCAATGTCTTTTAGATATTGTCCATCAAAGGCATTCCTACTATTGCAAACTGAGTTTAGCCAAAGTCTAGAGACCTAGTCTGCCCTTAGGTACCCATACGAGTTCTGTTTAGTGGTATGGATCCACTGACAGACCTGTACGGGGATTATATGCGTCCCCTAGTACTCGTACAGGTGGGGCCCCACCATTACGGGTCCTTTTATTGCCTAATCTGTCTCTTTTGGAAGTAATCTCTTACCATTTTCGGGAAAAGGCGGGTCTTGAATGCGGTTTATTGCATTCAGACATGACTCTCACCCTATAAATAGGGCTTTTCCCCCCTCTTTTCACAACACACACATTTCATATGAAAAATATACTAAAGTTCTAGCAATTTCTATAGGTATAGAAAAGGTATAGTGGGGGTATAGGAAGTATAAAATAGGGAGAAAACCATTTCTTTGAGGTTTTGTCCACATTTTATTCATTCCTAGCTTCGTTTATTAGGATTGAGGGGAGGTTCTGTCCACACAAATACTCACCTAAATAGTCCTATTTCACCATCTACTTTGGCCGAACACTCGCAACAAAGGGATCACTTCAAAGTGGATTCACGCCGCAAAGGTAACGCTCTTGAGTTTCAAAGAGCCTCACATCTCAGTTATTTTATTATTATTATTCTATACTTCCTCTATCATATCTACTCTTTTTATTTCCTTTTTTGGGTCTGGTCCTAACCCGTATGAGGCTTGTTGGCACCACATAACCTCTAGGATGTAAATTCGGTGCACCATACTCATATGGAGGGAAATCCGTTTTATTTTATTTTTCTGCCATTAATATGTTAATCTGTAAATTGAACTGAACTGACTTTCTGGCTAGGACCAGAGAGGACCCGTACGAGGTCCCCCATACTTGTACCGGTCCTCCCTGGCACCTATATGGGTCCCTCCCATCCGTACGGGTACCAGTCTCCCTGATAGAACCCAAAATTCATTTTCAACTAGTTAAAAATCAATCCAACTCACCATATTCCATGCGATCATTTTCACTAATAATCGGGTAAATCAACCCACAAAAGTTAAAATGTATTTTCACAACAAAATACATTAAAGACTTGTTATTTCACTCTGATCCTAGAAGCCGTCTGGGTACTATCGATCGTAAAACTGCCATACTAACATAATCACATTTTTCTTAATAAAATGTTGACTTATGATGTGCTATAAATTGTACTAACGTTTATGGATGTAGGGGAATTTATTTTCATTTTGTTTTATAACTTATAACAAATGTATAGGTTATTTTGCAATTTCCTTCATTTTCCCCCGGTTGTAATTTTTATTCCCCCATTTACTGCTTATGTTTTACTGTAATATGTAGATGCATGTAACGAGTGTGAAAGAGTGTAGAAATAGGATTTCTGTGATAATTCCCTAAATGATGAAAACAAAAACAGTTTTATGTAGTGAATGTAATTTTGAATCAACTAAATGAGAAATAAGTGACTCATCCGATACCCGAATCTCTGATCCGATATGTATGAGTCTCCTACCCATAGGGAACTATACCAAAACTCTTTCCTAAGTAGATAACTTAGGTGGCGACTCTATCATTTGTATTGTGATTTAGGTCTCGATTCTTTTATTCATTAAAATTGGCTTATTGTGCAAACTTTAACTAAAGAATGCTTTATCACGCCTAAATCCAACCAAACCCTTAGTGGGACCCACCTCTCTCACAAGCGCTAAGGGAGACCCACACGTCATTGACACCTCACATAGTTCCCTACTGCAGACCAAGTTGCTACCACTTCCTTGTCAAAAATCACTACGGTTCTGCAACAGCTTACCTCAAACATTGCAGAACCTAATCGCTCTGCTACTCAAGCTACAACCGGAGTTGATAACAATTGTAAAACTATTATGGGGCATGTCACCTCTTCCTCCCCCGATCTCAAAGTAGAGTTGAAAGAATATATGGATTAGAAATTTCAGGAGCTAGTCAACTCCATTCCTGCTGCTATCACTTAAGGAGGAAGCACTATAACCTCCCGACTCTATGATCTTACAACAAAATAAAAGGCGCGTCAGGAACACTTTTCCAAATTCATCAGGATAAGTTGCCTACTCTCCTAGCCAAAGAAGCTGAGGACATAGGGCATGATTGCAAAAATAGTCTCTCAAATATAGATACAAATATTGGGAATTGGCGTGAAATATTCAACATCGAGCTCCAGCACCTCAATGAGAGCATCCACAACGGTACAAAAGCAACTACAGATCCTATAACACAGTTAAATTTTGGTATGAATAATATCAATCTCACTGCTCCATCTACTTTTACCTCTGCTCTTCCTCTAGCTATTTTGGAGAGCATGCTACTTCCCCTCTTGCGACAACTTGTCCAACACATTAGGGAAACTGGATATAATGGCTACTAGTGCATGCTTACCTTACTCAAAGGGATGTTTCCCTTCTTTGAAGAAGAAGACAGAAATTATGCTCTCTCCCTGCACCCAAATCTGGCCAAGTCATATGCTCAACTCCGGAAGCTAATCAAGCCAGTTCATCTCATTCCTACTACAGTGGATAAAGTCATTGAGTAGCACCTAGAAGGAAATGAAGATTACACCATTTTATCAGAGGCTTGACAGAAAAAGTGGGATAAGAGGACCTACATGGTAATTGAGCCTCCGAAAGATGCAAACAAAAAGGGGGAGAAGGAAGTTACAGAAGAACATGAGCCAATTGAGGAATAAATAGCTAGTTAGATTTTTTTCTGTAAACACATGTAATAGCTAGCTACAATGTATTTTTCACTTATAATTTCTGTACTTGTAATCCTATGCTTCGTTGATGTTAACTTTTGTTAACAGCAAAAGTTATATGGTGAAAAGTCTTATTGAAAAAAATCTACTTCTAAAGTATAACCATCAATTGTACTAGAAAAACTTAGAAGCTATTATGCAAAAATATTGGGGGAGTTAGGATGCTAGATTATGGGGGAGTTAATATGTAAATGACTAAGTATCAAGAATCATACTTAGCTCATATTCTCTATTTAATTGCTCACTATACTAAGGTTTTTGTTTCCATTAAATGGGGGAGATTGTTGGGAAATAATAATCCGAAAGAAGACAACTCAAACCAAACATCCGGATCAATGTTTGATAAAAACAAAACTCCTAAGTCCAAGAAAGGATCTGGACAAGATATTGAAGATAACAAATCCCTAAGTCCAAGAAGAAAGCGTCCAGTTAAAGTTTGGAAAGGAAACAAACTTCTAACCCCTTGAAGATAACATCCGGAACAGATCACTATTGAATAGCATCCGAACTAAGACTGAGTTTGAAGACATCAAGAATACTCAACTCTCAAGACAAAGGGAATATTCAAATTCCCTCCAAACATTGGTTTGAAGTCAACAAGCCCTGTTTACCTTAGAAAAAGGAAAAGTGACAGCTTGTACACAATTTAGAAAAGGACAAAATGACTGACATGGAAAGAGAAAAAGGTAACAACCTTTTTAACCTAAACCGATGGCTTGGCGCATGGAGCTCAAACAACTGACAAAGCTACCTAAAATTTGGCAGTACAAAAAATGCCAAATATACAACGACTGACACCTTTGTCTCACCAATCCGAACAATTCAAATGGGACAATTAATGAGTGTAATAGACTACTCAATGGCTCTGAAAGTGCCACTTTATATCTGATCAATGGTGAAGATTCAAGATCATACCAATGGTACACAACGGCTACATGTATGACCCATGCCTATAAAAGGGAAGCTTCACTAAGTGAGAAGATGTTGGTTGATTTTACAAAAGCTATTGCATTGAGATTTCAAGCTATTCAATCAGTGAACTTAATCCCTTCAAGAACTAAACACTCTAACATGTTTGTAAGGATTCTCAAGCGAGTCTATAAACTTGAAGAATCCAAAAACCCTAACCCTTTGATAAAACAAAGTGTAAAAAATCTCATACTTGGGTAAGTATTGAGATTGGGACTCAGCTTGAACTAGGATAGTTTGAGTGGTATATCCATGTGGGACTCAGCTTTGACTTGTGTAGAGTTTGAGTGGTATATCCTGCTAAAGAAAAAGGACTCAGCCAGAAGTTGGTGCTTTTGGTGGTATATCCTACATCCGAAAGAGAGGTCATCTTCTGGAGACAACGAGCAAAGGACTCAGCTGAAGATTGGTGTCTTTAGTGGTATATCCTACATCCGGATGAGAATAAATCTCCGGAGACAAATTGTAAAGGCTTGGTTTCTGCATGGTAAAGAAATCTAAGATCGGAGAAGGGAACTCCGGGAACTGGAGGTAGGTAAGGCTGAACCAGGATAAAAACATATGTGTTTGATTCTTTAACTCTAAACTTTACATTCAAGCACATCCGTATTAAATATTTGCATTATCCGGAGCTTACATCAGTCAGCTTCTGGATCATACATATCACGCTACACTAAGACCTTTTAAAAGTCTGAACATTATGCAACAAGGGTTATTCACCCCCCTCTAACCCTAGTTAACACTTATAAGGGACCAACATCAATATACAAAAACTACCTTATCAGTGGCCTTTTACACAGGTTCCCCGGATTAAGTCTTCCCTTGGTCCATTATCGGCCTTTTTTCCCTCCTTACCGAATCCCCAGTTCTCATTAACAAACTTATAGAAACCCCTGTTTTATCGATTTATGGGATTCGAGCGGTGAAATTGACGAGATTCGATAGACCGAAGGCAGAAATTGATTTCTATTTTAGGGATTATGGTGAGAAAGACGAAATCGATTTTGAAATTGACGGGATTAGATTTGTTTCTTGCACGCGCTGTTAGTAGATTTGAAATATGGTAATCGATTTTTTAGGGATTTCAGATTTGGGGGTAAACTGACCAAAGGTGTATTTTATGAATAATAATTCCTGAATCTGCATTTTGTAAATTATGGATTTCTATTTCTTAAATATTTATTTCCCATAGGGGCATCTACCTAAGTTACCCTTTTTAAATATGTTTCAAAAATAAAGTTTCCTTTCATCCTAACATTTGGGTTATAACTTTCCCTAACCAAACAAGTTTCAAAATTAAAGTTGTATGTTCCACCCTTGCTCTCCACTATTCATGCTACTGTTCACATACACTATTCACACATTATTCACATTTTTTAAAATTTCTCATCTTATTTTGCTATTATCTCTCAAACCGTTTATTTTTTTAACATACCGCTTTAAAGTTTTTTGTTCGTCTCATTTTACCAATTGTGATATACTTTTTGAAACTTTATTTTTCAATTGTTCGACAGATGGTAGGAAACTGGTAAGCACATGGTAGGAACATGGTAGGAACCTTATATTTCATTGGAAATTTATTCAATCCACCAAGTTTATATTTTTAACAGGTTTCTACATTATTTCATGAATTTACTAGCATTCTACCAGGTATTTATGAGGTACTTACCAGTTTCCTACTACATTCATTCAAAAACTTTTTTTACAATTGTTCAATATCTGATAGGAACATGGTAGAAATCTTATATTTCATTAGAAGTTTGTCCAATCCACCAAGTTTATGTTTGTAATAGGTTTCTACATTATATCCTGAATTTACTAGTATTCTATCAGGTATCTACCAGATTCATTCAAAAACTTTTTTACAATTGTTCAATATCTGGTAGGAACCTGGTAGGAACCTTATATTTCATTGGAAGTTTGTTTAATCCACCAAGTTTATATTTGTAACAGGTTTCTACATTATTTCATGAATTTACTAGCATTGTACCAGGTATCTACCGGGTGCTTACCAATTTCCTACTAGATTCATTCAAAAACTTTTTTACAACTGTTCAATATCTGGTAGGAACCAGTTACTTACCAGATATCGAATAACCGAAAAAAAATTCGAAAAAGTATATCAGAATTGATGGCGTTTCGAAGATAAAAATGAGATGAATAAAAAACTCTAAAGTAGCATGTCAAAAAAATGAACAGTTTGAAAGATAATGTCAAAATAAGATGAAAAAATAAAAAATGAATAGTGTGTGAATAGCGATGGAACGTATTCTTTGATAATGGAAACTTAAAACTAGTTAGAGAATGCAAAGAATAGATAAGAAAGTAAATATGAAACTTAAATAATATATTTTTAACAATTTTTCAACATTAATCATGATAATTATATTAAAAAGTACTATAATAATTGATGGTAAAGCTTCAATTTTAATGTAAATAAATATAATTTTTTATTATTAAAAAAATAAACTGAATTTTTTAAAAAGTAAAAGGAGTTCGATTGTCAAAAAGGGTGGTATAGAGGGATTCGAACCCTGCACCACCTGGAACAAAACACACTACCCTGCCTTAAGGCTACACCCTTCTATTATTCATCTCCTACACGTTTTTATATATATTTAAATTTTTTCTTATACTTATACTATAGCCAAACTAAAATTTAAGGCCCCAGAAAAACTTGGGGCTCTGAGCGGCCGCCCCACTCGCTTTCCCTAATGACCGACCCTGTTCCATTATGTTCCACCATAATCTACACTATTGAATATATATGTTATTCATTCCCCATCATGTTCGGCCAAACCAAGTAGCAATAATCATGTTCAAAGCTTACTAGTCTAATTGAAAATGGAGAGTGAAATACAAATTCACTACAAATATAAAAGAAGGCCAAATGGATCCACAAACCCTAATTTTGGTAACTTTTTGTTGGAAGCCACCCTAAAATTTTCAAACTTTCAGTTAACTTTTCAAACTTAGCAAAAGTGCATCGATTTGCCCTCTCAACTTCACGTGTCAACTGTTGGTTAGAGATAGAAAAATATGAAAAATGACATGTTTGATGAGTTAAATCAACCAGAAGCTGTTTTGAAAAGCGCTAGGCTCTAGTCGGGCGACCGGAGCTTCAAAATGCCTAAGCGGGGCCTGAGCGGAGCTTAGACGAAACTTAGGCGGGACCTAGGTGGATTTATATTATTTTTTTTAAAATATTTATTATATATATAAAATTATAAGTTTAACTAAAAAATAAATTATAATGATATAAAATATCAAAAAACATAATTCTGACCACGTTTTAAAAATCATTAAGTGCTATGAACGGTAGGGGCCTCCTTACTAATGGCGTACAACATATTGTTTCTCGGTTTGAGACTCAAAATGATAATTTTATTGTGAGGACACTTTAATGTACTTTAGTTTTACCAACTAAACTACTTTTTGTTGATAAACTATGATTATAAATAATGGTATCATAAAAAATCAAAATTAGGCGTTGCCTAGACGGAAAAAATTGGACTAGACCGTGCTTAGGAGGTAATAAATCGGTCGAGCGCCTGATAGCACCCTAAAAATGAAAAGTCGGACAACAAGCCTCAAAATACCGCATAGTCAAGGCCTGGACGAGACTAAGCGGAGAATTTTAAATCAATGAATTTTACAAGTTTAAAGCGTTGATTGAGTCTCTTTAACAAAAGTTACAAGTTGTATTGATACATTTTAAAAAAGTGCAATGGCGAAGATAAAAATATGAATGTTAAATAAAAGAATGAGTATTGCCGACAACTTCAAAGTTCTAGGATTACTATGACGCGTGAGATAAGACTTGAAGCTGAAAAAACTAGAGATGAATTAATGAGTCACCTACTGTCAAGTCCATTATGCCATAACATAATTAGGATGAGCCCTAGGGCTTTTATTACACTGTGTGATATCTTGATGCAAAATGGTGGCCTTAGACCAACAATGTGGTCTACAGTTGAAGAACAAGTAGAGAAAACACTTGACGTGTTAGGGCATGAGAGCAAAAAACGGATGCTAGCTTTCTTCTTTAGAAGATCTACTGAAACATGTAGTCGTCACTTCCATAAAGTCTTACAAGCTATTCTAGAGTTGGGGGGGGGGGGAGGGAACTTCATCAAGCAGCCCGATGGTTCGACAATCCCTGAACAAATTGTAACCAATAATAGATTCTTTCCTTATTTCAAGGTGAACCAAGTTGATGTTGTAGTAGACATTTTATAGTAATAATGTTTGCATATAAATAATGTATGATAAATGACAGGATTGTATAGGTGCAATTGATGGAACCCATATACGAGTTAAAGTATCTAGAAAAAATGCTCCTAGGTATCTTGGTAGAAAAGATTATCCCACTCAAAACATATTAGCAGCTTGCTCATTTGATTTGAGATTCACGTATGTTTTACTTGGATGGGAAGGGACAGCATCCGATTCAAGAGTTCTTAAAGATGCCTTAACTAGAGACGATAGACTAGTAATTCCGGAAGGTGACCATAATTATCATTGTATTAAGGCTTTATACATACTTTAAACCATTGTATTAAAAGTTTCTTTCATTTTAGGAAAATATTATCTAGTTGATGGTGGGTTCATGTTAAGGAGCGGGCATATTACACCTTATAGAGGAGTGCGATATCATTTGAAAGAATTTTCAGGAAATCCACCAAGAAATGCTCGTGAACTATTTAATCATCGCCATGCATCTTTAAGAAATGCAATTGAGCGTGCTTTTGGAGTCCTTAAAAGGAGGTTTCCTATTGTTGGAACTAGTGAACCAAGATACAAGATTCGTACTCAAAATCTTATAATTTGTGCTTGCTGCATTTTACATAATTATTTGCGAGGTGTAGATGGAGATGATGAGTTCCTTGCAGAAGTTGATGCTGAATTGGATGACAATATGGAAGATGAGGATCATGACAATTTTACTTTAAGTAATGAAGAAACTAAGAGGGGAGCGATGCTTAGGGATTCTATAGTAGTTGATATGTGGATTAATTACAATTGATAGTTCCTCCATATATTTTGTGTTAATTTTTTTATTTAGCTTATATAAACAATCATGAGATCGTATGTGTTGTATTGTTTACTAGTTTTTTTAAAATGGATAAATATGTTTTTCTCGTACTTTCTTAAATTCAATATAAATATGATTATCATTATTATGCAGTTATTAGTATGCCGAAAAGAAAGGTGAGTGCTATTGATCCATTGCACTAGACAGATGCTATGGATGATGCATTGATTGATGCATACTTGCATCAACTTGCACTTGGTAATAGGAATGGTGGCACCTTTACAACACATGCAGTTGATAACATTATTGATGAGATGAAAAAACTATTTCCTACTCAACTATTTGATAAAGAAAAAGTACACAACCGTATCAAAAGGTTGAAGACTGCTTTTGCTAAATGCTATGATATTTTTCACAATGCAAGTGGTTTTGCATGGGATCCCATTACAGAAATGTGGTTAGCTGAAGCTGAAGTATGGGATGATCTGATCAAGGTTAGTATATATTATATCACATTATATCTTATTCTTTGTTGAATTGCTATAATAATGTGTTTTATTTTCATAGGCCAAGCCTGAAGCTGCACAATGGAGAGATAAAAGTGCGCGCAATTACTCTAAGTTGCTTCATCTTTTTGGCAAAGAGAGAGCAACAGGAAAAAATGCCGAGACTCTAAATGAAATGAGGCGTAGGAAAGCAAACGGTGATAATGACCATGTGACAATTGATGAGATCAATGATGGAGTGGCTAGAAGAGAAATACATTTAGATAATTCTATGGACAATTATGAAAATGAGCAAGATGAAGGAACTCATGATGCAACAAAGTTGAATGCACCTTTTTCAAATAACACAAAGAGAATGAAGAAGGTTGAACTAGAAGATTTAGGGGTTGTCATTAAGGAAGGAATGCAAAGTGCTGCGTGTGCCATTAATAATCTTAAACGTTTTCAACCTCCTGCTCCTCCTAGTGAAATTCACAAATTAGTGTCGGAATTGAACTTAGAACCAGATATGAGAAGGAAAGCTTACGCAGCTCTTACTCGATATGAATATCTTTATGTCACCGTGAATGAGTGCCCAATTGAGGACCGTAAAGCTGTTTTGTTGGATCTACTTGCAGGATATGTTGATGGTCAAGATATGACGGTGATGCTTGAGATATCTATAGATTTGGTATATCTACTTGTAGTTCTTATGTTTTGTTGAATTTATTCAGTTAAACTTAGAATTGGATTACTTCAGTTTTTATTGCTATATTGAACTATAAAACTGTAATATGAATGGGTTTTATAATTATATCTGATGTTTGATATGAATTTGATCATAATCTATTAGTTATTTAACCATTATATTGGTCTTTGATTTCTGTATTTGATAATTTTAGAATTGAAGTACTGGTGCCTTGGATAATTTGATGTGGTTTCACGTTGAACTCATTCTAATTGAAGTCATTAGTTAATGGATATTTAGGTAATTTTATTAATATTTGAACCATTCCATACCATCAAACCAAACAAAAATTTTTACAAAACCATATCATACCACACCATCAATCCAAACAAAAAAAATTTTAAAAATCATACTATATCTTACATTAGTATACTATACCAGACTTTAATCAACTATGGATAACCATGATCCAAAACAGGGCCAAAGAGAGACGAAGGGTTGGGCAGTTAGAGGACACTGAGCAGTGGCAGTTGGAGCAGAGCAGTAACTATCACAATATCAACATAAAAACAACAGATTAGAGACAAGGTGGAGAAGAAGAGGAAAAAAAGAGGCGGGCGGTTTCAGTCCTCTCCTTTCTGGCCCTCTTTATCTCTTTCCCAATCCTTTCTTCTTCTCCACACGATCCTCACTTCTTTGTTTGTATTACTTTCTTCCACTCTCTCTATGCGCCTCTCACTCATGGCGCTCCTTCCTTCCTCTTCTCTCTCTCCTCATCCTCTTCTCTATTCTCCTGCCTCTGCTAATAATCCACTCTTGTTTTTCGATTTTGTTGGCTTCTATCCTAAATCCAAGGGCCGATGTCGCAGAATTGGGTTCTCTTCTTCTCCTTCCCCTGCTTCTTCGTCTGTTGCAAGGAGAAAGTCGTGGTCTGCTAGAGCTTCTGCTGCTAAATCGGCTCATTTCAAACCTAAGGTGTGCGTCTTCTGTGTTTGATTTTGGCCTTCAATGTTCTATTGAGTCTGTTTTCGTGTTCATCTATTTGTATCGGTTCATCAATTGCACGGACTTGGTTAGTAAGTAGAAATTCGTGCTCAGTGAGCTACTGCTGCTATTTGAGTTGATTTCAAAGCGAAGCTGTGCGTGTGTTGTGTTGGATTTTCCCATCAGTCTCATTCATCGTTATCTTTGTGTGTTTTTGCTGAGTCGGTTTTGTGTTGACCAATTTGTTGCATATTCACAACTCAATCGGTTTACCTTTTCCTAGTAAAATGCGCCTATGAATTCTATATATTGCTTAAAAGTTTGACTTTTCTTCTTTTCCTCCCTTCCTATGCTACTATAGTAGTGGTAAGTTAAGAGTTCTCTTTGGTTGGAGTAATATCCAACCGTCATTTTATCTGGTCTTTGTAATTAATTGTGAAACAATTTTCAACTTTTTATGCCAATCAGTTGCGTTGACCAAACTATATCAGAGGTTTTTCTGATTGCTTTCGTAGCTTTACTCAAAATCGAAAAGGAATGTTTTCAAATGTCTTTAACACAAGAGCTTTGGCTAAATATTAGTGCTTTTCGTATGACTTGTCAAACATTGATCAATTTCAGCTTTTAGGTGCAAAGAATATTGTAGAGTAGAACAATGAAACTTTTTTTTGAAGAAAATAGGCTTGTAAAAACATAAAAAAATTTCAGCTGTTTCAACAAGTTGGTATGAAGCTAAATTTTCTTGTCTCTTTATAAAATTGGTTAAAATGTCCTTTTGACATTACCTGTGATACCCTTGCTTTCTTGTTCAAAGTTTGGTTGAGGTGTAGAATTTCCAAGATAGGGAGGCTAGCTTTTTGTTTGAATTCCATAGCAGTTCCGAAGTTTTTTGTGCTCATAGTCAGTGAGAATGTGAGATGATTTGTACAATGAAGACAAGTTACAAAAGTTAGTTCAACAAATCATTATTATTTACAAAAGTTTTTTGTGTTACACCTGTAAACATGATTGTGGTAGTTTCACTTTTACATTTTGAAATTTTTGTGGCAGACTACACTATGTAGTCATATCTACGTTGGGCTGATTGATGTGATTATGTGAATATACCTGAAATTTTGCTTGTTCAAATCATTAAGAGGTAGAGCTATTTTGGTGTTTTAAGTTGTAAAATTTGATTCTTCGTTCGACAATGGATCTCAAGATGGACAAAATAAGTACGGCTTTATCTGGTGGATCATGTGACTGGTTTATCAAGCAACGATTAGATTTAGGATAGAAAATTAGCTGTTACATTCTGCAATTGGTTTGGGAAATCCAGAGTTTTGCTATGAGACCTGTAAAGGTCATATGGGAACAAGCACATTAGCTTGATAAATTCTAAAATCAGTTGGTACATCTTGCAACATTCTCAAAATTCTATAGTATGTGCCTTGGCATGTGAGAAGAAATATTAGAAAAATAGCGAAAAATAAGTAATTCTTTTAACACATTTTTTTGGCGTTTATAATTATGAGTTTCTTGTAGAGTGTAAAGAAGGATTATATTCACTTTATTTTATTTCGAATGGTGGCATGGTTTCTGCTTCCTTTTGAATTTATCGCTGTCATATTGTGGAATGAAATGTAAATTCGCTTGTGTTTACTTGGTTTTATGTTGTTCAGGTTGCGAGCTTGGATGACATACTGTCGGAGAAAGGGGAATGTGGAGTTGGATTCATTGCTAATTTGGAAAACAAAGCATCACATGAAACCATTAAAAATGCCCTTACAGCTCTTGCATGCATGGAACATCGTGGAGGTTGTGGTGCAGACAATGACTCTGGTGATGGATCAGGAGTCATGACATCAATTCCATGGGATCTATTTGAGAATTGGGCTGATAAGCAAGGGATTGCTTCCTTTGATAAGCAGCACACTGGTGTTGGGATGGTGTTTCTTCCCAAGGATGATAACTTTATGAAAGAAGCCAGACAAGGTGATTATGCTAATGAAGTTTAAGTCCATTCAGTAATATGCTTTCATGAGTTATAATTTGGCCCATTTCTCAATTTGTTGAATTTGAACTGTAAAATAACTGTTCTATTTTGAGTTTAATATATGCTATGCTGTGTGGAAACAGAAAGTCGCGCTGGGAAACCATATTTACAAAATACAGATGCAAATGTTTGATGCATGCGATTGACACATGATAAATTGATTAGGAGATTTTAAAATGTCTCCAAAATACAGTGTCTGAAGAAACAAGTTTCCGGTTTTCTTAAATTACTGAAACGTGACTCAATACTTTAGGTTTTGGTTGGTAAGCTTCTTTCCGTATGTTAAGTTTCAGTATCTGATAGTTTTGGAAACTGAAACTTGAAATAATTTGGACATATGTGAAACACGGAAGCTTTTCAACATCAAGGTTTCCATACAAATCATATATGATGTGCTGTATTATATTATTTGATTTTCCTTTCTGATCTCTGTATTATGTAACATTACCAACTAATGAGTTTCTTCATGATCCAAATAATCAGTTTTTTGATTCTGTAATTTATTTTGTAGTTGTTGAAAATATTTTTAAACAAGAAGGCCTTGAGGTGCTTGGATGGAGGCCTGTTCCTGTAAATAAGTCTATTGTCGGTTATTATGCAAAAGAAACGATGCCTAACGTACAACAGGTGTTCGTTAAAGTGGTTAAGGAGGACAGTGTTGATGACATTGAACGAGAGTTCTATATATGCCGGAAGTTGATCGAAAGAGCTGCAATTGCAGCAAGTTGGGGGGATGATCTGTACATGTGTTCTTTGTCTAATCAAACAATTGTTTATAAAGGAATGCTTCGTGCAGAAGTTCTTGGATTATTTTATTCTGACCTCCAGAGTGATCTCTATAAATCGTCTTTCGCCATTTATCATCGACGGTATAGCACAAACACAAGTCCTAGATGGCGTCTTGCTCAACCAATGCGGTTTCTTGGTCATAATGGAGAAATCAATACTATACAGGTTTAAACGTTATCTGGTTTGTTGATCTGTAAAATTATAAGACATGCTGTTGGCCTTATTCTAAAATGTAATTGCAGGGCAACTTGAACTGGATGCAATCTAGAGAAAGCTCATTAAAATCTCCTGTATGGCATGATCGTGAGAATGAAATCCGTCCTTTTGGTAATTCAAAGGCATCAGACTCAGCAAATCTAGATAGTGCAGCAGAAGTATGAGCCAACACTTCCATATTCATTTCTTTTTTCAGATTGCTTGAGAAAATTCATCTAACCTGAATGTACATTTCAGTAGCATGACCTGTGTCGTAAGCGTTTGTTTTATTTCTACTTGCATTTTTTTTCAATTTTACAATTAGTAAGGAATGAGGACGGTTATGATTAATTAGGCATTGTCTAATCTGAATGTACATTTCAGTAGCATGACTTGTTTCTTACATGCTTTTTTTAATTCTACTTGCATTTTTTTCTATTTTAATATTAGTAAGGAATGAGGACAGTTATGATTTATTAGGCATTAAGAAAATTCATCTAATTTACATGTATATTTCAGTAGCATGACTTGTGTCAGGCGCTTGTTTTATTTCTACTTGCATTTGTTTTTCTATTTTACAATTAGTAAGGAATAAGGACAATCACAATTAATTAGGCATTGAAGAAGCTGAAATGCCAAATATAAGTAAATTGGTCATACCTTTTGCTGGAAAATATGGTCGTGGTTCTCCAGATACAACTTGATCCATTTTATATTCGTTACTACTTACTAATTGTAAAGATTCTAGATAGCTTAGTTGTTTGATTAGAATCATGTATTTTGTTTCCGACGATACGCATCAATAACCAAATTAAGACGATTTTAATAGTTATGCATTCAGCGGGTACTGGGTACATGCACCAACAGAATGTAGAAGTTTGCCTGCAGTGTAATTGTATAGTAGAATTTATTATTGTGAGCCATGAATCCTTATATATATATATATATATATATATATATATATATATTATTTTCATTGGATTTTCTAAGTTTGAGATTTTACTTTTCAGTTGCTAATAAGAAGTGGTCGCACTCCTGAGGAGGCCTTAATGATTCTTGTCCCAGAGGCATATAAGAATCATCCAACCTTGACAGTCAAATATCCTGAGGTATCGTTTCTTAAGGATTACTGGTCGGATCAAGATGCATGTAATGATCAATAATATTCTGTTTTAATATTTTTTTTCAATCATGTGGAGTTTTCTTGGTTGCCTTTTCCTACGAGGATGTCTCAAGGCCTACATATGATCTGAGCCTGGGTTGTTACATTTCACAATTTGTGATAGAGACAGAGAGTCTTAGGTTTGAGTCTGGGGTTTTCATTATCATCTTTTCCCTGATTTTTAATGTGTAAAAGAAACTTCATTACAGTTCGTCATTACCTTTTTGGTATTTGAAAACAAGATTATTAGAACTTTTAGAACAAGACAAACAATGCTGAAGCCTCAAGATGTGGTTGTCAATGATGGGCTGTCCACAGATGGGGATGTGGACTTGTGCGTCCTCCAGCCAAGAAGTTTCATCTGTTTTCTGAAAGGCAAAATATCTCTTTGAGACCTTAAAATTTTCCTATTTGTTGCAGCTTATGCTTCCTTTTTTTTTCACTTTCATCCAGTAGTTGGCCTTAGCCTGACATTCCTTCTTGCTAATCTACTCTTCTCTTGCCTCTTGGTCTTGTCTTCAAGTTAAACATGATTGCTTCCTGTTACATTTTGTTAATTGTATAACCCTCTAGCTTAATTAATGGCACTTCCTGTTGAAAACTTTCAAGGCAAATATGGGGCTAATGTGTATTTATTTTTTATACACAGGTTGTTGATTTTTATGACTATTACAAAGGTCAGATGGAAGCTTGGGATGGGCCAGCTTTACTTTTATTCAGGTGATAATTTCAACGACTGTAACTTTATAGGCTTCTACTGGATAATATGATTGATTATGTTCTCATTTGAAGTACTCCCATTTAAAGTGTAAATTCAGTACTATCAACTTCTTATCAATGAATCTTTCTTAGTAAAGGAACTTCTTTCACGAAGAAAAAATAATTCGATAATGGAAATTTCTGAGGGCTTAATAACAAACATGTACAGTGATATTTAAAGCGGTAAGTTACTTGAGATTTAAACATCAAGTGCAGTACAGGTAGGAATGATAGCTTTGCAGCTCACCTTTGTTTCCTCATCTTTGAAACAAAATATTTAGAATTAATACAAGCAACAGAATGCTTTGCCATATAGAGCAGGGGAAAGACTGCGTGATAGACAACCTTCTCTCTGTCATCGTGAGATATTCTAAATTTCGTTAATTTAAGTTGATATACAAGGAGTTTTGACTTAATTTAAGTGTTTTAGAACAGTTTACGACTTAACACTTGTTTCATCAATTTAAAGGCTCATAAATAACTTGGTGTCCTTAAATGGTGAAGTTGCTTTCCCGTGTTGATAATATTTTCTGTTTACTAGTACCTTATGTTTAGTTGACTAATTTTCTTGTGGAGCAATTTCAGAATTAAAAAATGTGTCATGAACAGACAAAGCCTTAAAAATATTTATTTAACCTATGGCTTACAGCGTAAGAGTTTCAACGATACAAAACCTTTTGTAATAATATTGTGCCAGTGATAAGTAAAACAATGCAAACTTGAAGCTTAAATTTTATATTCTTGTACTTACAGAATATATCCAATCATGTAGCAGTGGTAGGAAAGGGGGGTTTTACCGAACTGTGAGTAGACCTATATTTACTTGTTTTCTGTTATTCATGCTGTATTGATGCTCTTCAATCTTGTAACTAAAGTAGTTGCATCCTAGACTTTCTTTTGTATTGTTTGAACAAAACAAGCTCTTATGTTGGTTCTGTTAAACAGTTCAATGGGCATTATTACAATCATAGCATCTAATGTCTAAAGCCATAATTATAAGCTATATAGGTGATCATGTGTGTGACCATGTAAATGCATGTACTTACGTATATTTATGGTGGGAATGCAAATTCAGTAGTGGAAAATATCATTTAGGATTTTCTCCATCGCTGTACAACAAATTTTATGCATTTAATATACAAAATGGTCAATATTATGGGTATCCATTACAATTCCATGAGCTTGAAGGTGATTTACCTCTGCTCTATCTAATTCTTGAACCCTCTAGTGCTATCTTCTGGTTTTTGTGTGCTTGGATATACAAACCAGTATGTACTCATACACGTATACAATGCATATATTTGGAGGTTTATGCGTGCTTGAATGTACAAACAATTATGTATTCAAATAAATGTACAATACATAAATTTAGTGGTTATAAAAAGGTGTAATGTGCAGTTTCATATATGCTTTCCCAGTTAGTGTTTCCTTTCCGATTGCTTATGTTCTATATAAATGTCACAGTGATGGAAAAACAGTTGGTGCTTGTCTTGATCGGAATGGACTTCGTCCTGCTAGGTATTGGCGGACAGTGGACAATTATGTATATGTTGCATCTGAGGTGGGTTGAAGAATACTTTTGAGCTTTCGAATTATTTTATGTTATCTGAGTTTGAACTAATCAGGTCGCACAGTATAGTGGATATTTTTATGCAGTTTAACCATCTTATTAGACTGAGTGTTGGGTTTCATGGCGTGTGATAATTTCCATTTGCATTTGTTATTCTGAAGCAGTTTGAAATTTTTATTTGTAACAAGTTTGGTTTAACGGAAGTCCAATCAAGCTTTGGGCAGTTTCGGATGGCAGTATTTCCTGGCCAATAATCATTGTAGAATTTTATTGATTTTGTTTTAAAGTTATTCTAGTTGGCACTTAAATCTAAATTCATGAACAAGAATTAGAGTTAGCAATTAACTGAACTTAAAGCTGAAAATGATAGATTAGGCCTAATGATAATTTTTACATACTATATTTTACACACCCCTGCATGCTAATCGCCCTCGGGCTTGATGCATTTACATAGAAAACCATCCTTCCATGAATTGAGATTTTAACCACAAGTGGAGTTTCTGAGGGAATGAACCCTCAACTTTGATCTAAGGCGCTTTGGTAAATTTCAGGGAACCATCAATCTTAAAAGCTTAAAGTGATAGTAAGGTGCAAATTTAGCTTCTATACATTATCTTTGACAGTTAATTGTTAGCAAAAGGTTGTCGAACAATATTATTCTACCACATCCTTAGCAGACATGTTATTATTGAAAGCTATGGTTGTGGTCTATCATTTCATTTGTATCCCAAAATTGCATTCCAGATTGCTTTATGGTTTCAAATCTGTTCCTCAGAGTAATAAATTTAAGATAAGCAGAATATAATCTTTTACTGATAAGGGTTGAAGTTATAGAAAATTAAGAAATGGCCATTACTTTTGATCCAAAACTTTGGATAGGCAAAACTTTTTTGATTCATGCTCAATTCTTAATATACGTCATGGAAATCATATGTGAGCGGACCAGTCTCATTGAGAAAATGTATGTTGAATTGGAAATGGTTAGAGGTGAGAAAATAAGGAATTTCACACCATTAGTCTTTTATTATAAAAATTGGCAATTGACCATGTTCAGCTCTAGATTCATGCATTATGGAAATCTTATGTTGGAATATGGTTGGTTCTGTTGCCCAATCTCATTAAATAAATTTATGTTTAATTGAGGGACTGAATTTAATATATGAGAAATTGGTTTCTTATTTTGATTTATAAACTAGGAAGTTAATTTGACATGCTTCTGCAACTTTTTTGCATGAATACTGTTACTATAGTAATTTGTTTGACGTTACACTTCATATAACTGCAAAAGTACTGTTCATTGGTTTGTTATAGTTTTGATATGCATCTGGTAATTATTTCCTGGCGGTAGTTTTCTTTTTCCCATTCCATTTCATCATTTTCTTAAAGTTGTTTTTATCTGATAGTCCTTGATATATTGATCATGTTCCATGTTGTCCAGGTTGGTGTTCTACCAATGGATGAATCAAAAGTAACTATGAAAGGTCGATTAGGTCCAGGAATGATGATTGCCGTGGATTTGATTGGTGGTCAGGTTTGTGGAGCATTTACTTTCTACTTTACTTTTTGTGGGGGGGGGACATTACTCTGTTTCTGCCTCTTGCTAAACATGTCAAGTATACTGGAAAAACAGTTCCCCTCGACTTTCATTGAACATTCACATAAACACAAACTAAACATGTCAAGAACTGGATGTTCACTTATTTAGGGTAAACTATTTTTATTGTTTTCTTCCTTTAAATGCTTAACTCAGACATGAATTTCCAGTTTAATTTTGTAAGAAATACATAACTCAGGCTTGAATTTCCAGTTTAATATTGTAAGAATCTTGATATGCAGGTTTATGAGAATACTGAAGTAAAAAAGCGAGTAGCTTTGTCAAATCCTTACGGGAAATGGGTTAGCGAGAACCTACGAGCTTTAAACCCTGCAAAATTTCTCTCGACAACAGTTTTTGACAATGAAGCAATCCTGCGGTGTCAACAGTAAGTTTGCTTGTTTAATTGCTAAATGCATTAAATATGATATAATTGTTTGCTGGATATCGTGGAGTCCTGAGGCCTATGAATAGAGCTAGCTGAGAAATTGCAGCATTATTTTCTTCTATGGCATTTGTACAGTTGAGATTGTGCTATAGAAGATTTATTGGGTCACAAGATCTTTTTGTGTTATTTTAAATGTTCTTGGAAAACTAATTTGCATCCTGTGGAATGTTTCTAAATTTTGTTTCTATTTGTGTATCAAATTCCTACTTTCTAGACCTTTCCATTGGTCCAGATGCTAGTATCCTTACTGGAAAACTATTTTCTAGTTATATGAGTGGGTAGATTATTTATTTTGTAGGAGTAGGTGTATTCTGGTATTTTCATAAATGAGTCATGTATAATGAAAGTGGGAATAATCAAATGTGTGCGTGGAACCATTGAATGGTTTCCAAATTTATTGACGATCTGTGTATTTAATGCTTATTAGTAATTTAGCTGTACATTAGGTAGTAGATGGATGCTTGTAGTATCCCATTTATATTCTTCTTTCCTATATATGTTTCCTTTAGAAAGATTAAAGTACTGATAGGTAATATATCCAATGACTTGAAAATGTGTTTGTGTGTGTGTACAGCCATGTTCCTTGCAGAAATAGTTATATCCAATAAAAAGGATCATATATGCCAATTTCTTATGCTTTGTCCAATTTGTTGATGAGACAAAGCTGTTTGTCTTGTTTGCTTTAGATTTCGATTTACCTGTAGATTTATAATAATTCAAAGGTCTAACACACATGTCAATCCTTTCTGCGAATTAAAGAAACTGTTGCTAGTAATTCAGTAATGCTTACAATAGCTTAATCTTTTTTTTGAATATGAATCGAATACATGTATTGTTCACATTGTAGCAGAATTCTGATCACTTTATGAAACTTAAGGTGTCTCAAGAATCTGAGAATTCTACGTAAACTGAACATAAGAATATCACATTGTTTAAGCTGCATTTAGGTACCGCAGTAGGAACTATACTGGTTTGGCAAGAGTACTAATACCTGCAGTTGTAGTTGGAGAAGCATGCATATATCAGTAACTAGTTCCCCAGGTGCTGTGTGCAACAAGGCTAACTTTTGAAATTATACAAACTGGATACATTTCCTCTCCTGCTGGTCATGCCACATGGTGCTTAAAGATGCATTTTATAAAGTGGAAGGATTTTCATACCTACAAGTTATTTAATTCCAGATCTAATCATGTTCACTAATATCTTAATGCATGCACTACTGTACAATTGTTTCTCATTTGTACATGTCTCACATGACAGGGCTTTTGGTTACTCCAGTGAAGATGTTCAAATGATTATTGAAAGTATGGCTTCACAAGGGAAGGAGCCTACATTTTGCATGGGAGATGATATTCCATTGGCAATATTGTCCCAAAGGCCACATATGCTTTATGACTATTTCAAACAACGATTTGCTCAGGTTTCTTACAAGCTCATTTTCCTTTCTCTCCTTAATTGTCGTTTTGTGCTTACAGTAGTGATTTCTCACATTATTCAGTTTTCTAATTCTTTTCAATAGTTTGATTCCACGAAAAACTATAAATGTTCTGTAGTATTATGTATTCATAGAATTTAAAAACATTGATAAGCATCTCCTTTATCCATACATTATATGTCTTCACCAATTCTAAGTACTTATGCATAGATCAAAATCTGAATATGCATGCAGATCATCATGGTAATGTTTTTGGATGCCATTTAGAAACGGAAATATCATAAATATAAAACACATGTCATGGGAAGTGTAACATTACATTAATTCCTTGTGACATTTGTTATTGTAGACAATCCGTGGGCCAAGAGTGTTGGGCTTGATAAGCTAAGTGAGCATAAAGTGGGGGTAAACTGTGACCATATCTAACACAAAATCAATTGACTTGTGTTAAGGACCAATCTACACCACTTACACACCACTCATATTCTTGTTTATTTCCGATGTGGGATAACCAACATCTCCAACACTCCCCCTCAAGTCCAACTGGGTTTGGATCAGTTGCCACTTGTGAAACATACCTTGGCCTATCTCATGCGAGACCCAAGGTCATCATCGGGTCTAGTCATACCTTGGCCTAGTCTTACCTGCTAGCCCATCCATGGGTCTAGTCTTATCTGCTAACCAAAATTCCACTAGGACTTTTAAGTATGGACCCAAGTTCTTTTTCTCTGATACCATGTAGACAATTCGTGGGACTTGAGAGTGCTAGGCTTGATAAGCTGAGTGAGCATATAAGTGGGGTTTAACATGTCTAATACAAAACCAATTGACCTGTGTATGGCCCAATCTATACCACTTATATACCACTCATCATTCTTATTTAATTCCAATGTGCGATAACCAACAACTCAAACACTCCCCCTCAAGTTCAACTGGGCATGGACCAGTGGCCACTTGTGAAACATACGCTGGCCTATCTTCTCTGAGGTCCAAGGTCATCAACAGGTCTAGTCTTCCCTGCTAGCCCATCCACGAGTCTAGTCTAAACTCCTAGTCCAAATTCCACTAGGACTTTTAAGTATGCCCAAGATTTTTTTTTCTCTGATACCAAGTAGAGTGTTGGGCTTGATAAGCTGAGTGAACATATAAGTGGGGCTTTACCTGTCTAACAAAAAACCAATTGGCTTGTGGTAAGGTCCAATCTACACCATTTATACACCACTCATCATTCTTGTTTATTTCTGATGTGGGATGGATAACCAACATCTCCAGTATTATGATTCATGAATTTATGATACATGAAAAAGTAGTAAAAAATTTCTTACAACATATTCGTTGCATTTATAAATGAATATGCTATTTGGTTCCTAATATGTGGGGAATCCTCCTATCCTCCCACTAGGAAGTGTGCGTGAGGTGGGTTAGGGCTTTATTTACATGTTATAAGTGAGGCAATCCTCCCCTTTCACATATCTTTTGAGTGATTTAGACCTTGGTTTAAATTTAATGTCAATTTTAGTAGATTTCAACTGGAGCGAGAGAATGGAAGTGTCAAAGTGAAGTTCATGACATATATGTTAAGGAATAGACGATATGTTCAATTTAGCATCTTGTTGAAGACTTTAGAGGTGGTTTGTAGGAACAATTCATGCTAGAAGATGAAATTTTTTGAGCTGCAGACTGTAGTTTTGGATTTTAGAATATTAGGTTTGCATCTTGTTATTTGTTACTTATTTCTGCAGAAGAGCAATAATCTACCCTAACTGTAATAATTTTGTGTACTGATCTGTAAAGTTCTGCTTTCCATACGATAGTTTTGAGAAGAAGCAATGCTAGTTCGAACTTTCCTTCAATGTTTGAAATCGTGCTCATATAGAGGTTATTGGATTGGAAATATCTTTATTGGCAACTCCATATGCTGTCCATATTCCTCCAAGCAACAGTACCCCTTATCCTCCTTTAGATTCTTGATAGCTATACATGTGCATTTTTGTAGCTATTTTTGAAGCTATCATCCATTCAATGTGCATTGTGGATCTGCACATTTGATTTGTACTTGTAATATGAAACTGTAATTCCAATTAAACATCACAATTGATCTTGTGTTTTCATAGGCCATAGAAAAATAGGTGTTTGTTGTAGACTTGTATAGCTCGTCGACTATTCTTAATTTGCAAGGAAATAAAATGTTTAATTTTTAAGTACGTCCTGACGGAAGTTCATGGATTCAGACAGTCTCATGAACCCTGATACGTGCTGTATTTTTTCAATTATTTTTTATGAAGTTGAAGATGAATGTTCTCTGCATCAAGTTTGAGTTGATCTTTGTTATGCTTAGCCCTTTACTTTCTGAAAATTCTTCTACAGTTGAATTGAACTCTGTCTTGATTGATATATATAGCCTTCTGACTTAAGTACCAACTTCTTTTAATTTTCTTTTCTGCATTTGCATAGGTTACAAATCCAGCTATAGACCCTCTTCGTGAAGGATTAGTCATGTCTCTTGAAATCAATATTGGAAAGCGAAGGAACATATTGGAAGTTGGACCTGAAAATGCTATGCAGGTCTCATTCATCCTTTCTACCGCCAGTGAATTATTATGTAGATGATACTTTTATGAAAATACTCCTTTGCTAGGTTCTGTATTGGCAATGGAATTTGACTTGGTATTTTGGATTAGGTTATCTTGTCAAGTCCTGTCTTGAAGGAAGGAGAGCTCGAGTCATTGCTTAAGGATCCACATTTGAAAGCAAAAGTTTTACCGACCTTTTTTGACATACGTCAAGGGGTTGAAGGTACTTTGGAGAAAACTCTTAATAGGCTCTGTGACGCTGCTGATGAAGCTGTTCGAAATGGTTCACAATTGCTTGTTCTCTCAGACCGCTCTGATCGGCTAGTAAGTTCTTTCCTTAGTTCTTTCCTTAGTTCTTTCCTTATATAGCTGCAGCTATGGTCTTTTCCAAACCTATTTATATTATTTTCTTATATGATTGATGAAGACTTTCTGATTCTCTTTATTACTGGTATGTTATTGCTTCCTCTTTATTTTTTCGTTTCATCAATTACTGTTTCCAGTTTGTAGCTCTATCAGGCTTGAAGCATATTGAAAAAATGCTACTGATAATTTAGTGACAGTATAAAAATAATGTTGCAAATAATGAAGCTTGTATCTCTGTATGGATGAATGTGAGAGTGGTGGAGAAGAAATTTGCATGTGCATGCCTTTATAGTTTTCCTCCTGTGTTTGTTTTCTGTCTGGAACATGAGAAGGTTAAATTCCAGATTTTTTAACAATAACCGCAGAATTGTTTGTTATTTTGTCATGTAAGCTTTGCTTATAACTAGCTCGCACATGTCTCACTATCATGCATGCCCTGTATGTATTTCTCTTTGCCAGGGCTACAAGTGTGTAATGATTCGTTGTACAACATGAAAATACTACTGTGATCTTCTCTTCTATGAGATTTTTTTATTTCGTTCAACTTTGCTGATAAGTTTTTCTTTTCTTGTGTTCTACTTACTCCAAATTTACATGAATGTTGGCATTCCAGCACTTTTAATACCATTTTTCCCATCTCAGGAGCCTACTCGACCAGCCATCCCTATTCTTCTTGCTGTTGGTTCTGTTCATCAACATCTTATTCAGAATGGCTTGAGAATGTCAACTTCCATTGTGGCAGATACTGCTCAGTGCTTCAGCACACATCACTTTGCCTGTCTGATCGGATATGGTGCAAGGTTATATATACTTAATCCTTCATAAGTGCAAGCCCTTTGGAGTGATAGTTTTCCTTCACCTAATGTGAAAAAAGTAAATACAACTGTTTTAAACAAAATGTAAAAGATCTGTCTTGATAGGTGATCATGAAGTGTTAAATGATATTTTCTAAGTCTCATATATTTTATCCTGAGTACTCATATCACTGATTTTTGAAAAAAATAATATGCGTATCGGATACCTTAGTTATTACTTCCTTTAGAGTTAAGATGAAGTGAAGCCCTTCGTGGAAATTTTCTTCACGTTGAGATTAATATAGAATAAATGATACATTTAGTAATGCAATTTGGTTGAATAGTTTACTTTGTCCAATTTTCTAATGGTTCTATAAATGTAGCATCTATTCATTATTATGAAATTGGGCTAATATATTATAGGATCTTGTTGACTCTATATCCATCTCAAATACAACAGGAGCTTTTCTTTGCCTCATTTTCTCCTGGGTGTATAAAGTTAGGTTTTGTCTGTTGCTTTCAATTACAGTGGACATAATTTGATTGTTGTGTGGTCTCTCAGTGCGATATGTCCATACTTGGGGTTGGAAACATGTCGTCAGTGGCGTCTGAGTACTAAAACTGTAAATTTAATGCGGAATGGAAAGATGCCCACTGTGACAATTGAGCAGGCTCAGAAGAATTACTGCAAGGTTAGTGCATGTTTGGATTTTTTTTGTAGATCTCCTTTTTCTTTTTTGATACATGCTTATTTCTCCTGAACAAGTGATATCTCGTTGGTGAAATATAAAAGAGATACTAGTATTAGCTAACTGAGTAACACAACTCTTTCAACTTCGTCATACAAGTGGTGTTTATTTTTTTCTGGAATATTTCAAATGCTGTATGTGTGTCTAGGATGTTCTACTGGTCCGAATATTGCCTGTTAGAAGCGTTGTTTATAGGCCACACTTCAACGAATGAATTCAAATTAGTATGCTTGAACGGAAAAAGTGCAAAACTCCTGCAGTTGGGCTGAACATAAAATTTGTGTTTGACAACATTTTGTTTATTACAAAGTGCCTTACTCTGAACCCCTTAAATTTTTATATTCTTAAATAAATTTTCTGTGGTTAAAGTTCGGTAGGTACCTTTGAAAATGCTCCCGTTGTAGCAAATTAAAATAACTTTTAACAACAAAAGACGTTGGAGAAATGGGAAGTTACTTGGGACTTCTAGCGACTACATAGAAAGGGAAAAGTATTAGATGGTCTCATCTAATGTCCCATCATCTACTACATTTAATGATAGGAATTGGCTTCAGAAATGGGAGCATTTGGAATAGAATAGGAAACTATAGGTGGAAGCAAGAAGCAAGAAAAAGACCCTTCTATAGTGTTGACAACTTTCTGTGATGGTGTTTCAGTAGGAGTGCATGATAATGAAAAGCTATCAGATTATGTATTGGGAATGATGGTCCTGGACATTCATGATTCATCAAATAACATAATGACCAGTATTCGAGATTGTGATTAGTAGTCTAGTGATAATTCTTTGCTCTGTCTTAATTTATATCTGTTTGGTCTGAGGATATGCTATGCAAAACTTTTTTTTTTTCGTCTTGACCCATGGATTTGAGACGACCAACTTTTGTTGACTCTTTCCAGCACTTTTGTCAAAAATTTTGTGATGAGCTACTGAACTTCAAATATTTTCTACTTGGATCTGGACCTTCTAATTGTGCAAATGGACATTCACATAATTGGTACTGAAATTTATCTAGAGAAAGTATACACATGAAGTCTGTGTTCTCACGAGAAAAATGATCTGAGCCCAATATTTGATGTATGACAATCTGTTAATTCTTGACATATGATCTCAGCTTATAGAATATCACTTGACTGTGCAATTAAGAGTGAGCTGTCTATTGTAATGAACTGATGATTCTTTGACATTTTAGGCTGTTAAATCTGGTCTCCTAAAAATCCTATCCAAGATGGGAATCTCTTTGCTTTCAAGGTACAATTTCAAAGTACCATCTCTTCATTATTATGGCTTTCAATGCATAGCTATGATTTTTAGCCCTTGTTTGACTTGTTTATTTCTTGTATTTAGTTACTGTGGTGCCCAAATATTTGAGATTTATGGATTGGGAAAGGAAGTCGTTGATTTAGCATTCTGTGGAAGTAGGTCAAGTATTGGTGGAGCAACTTTTGATGAGGTATGTAAACAATCAAATGTTTTTGTACTACGAAGAATAATATTTTTATTATGTTTACATACGTATTTTATCAAAAGCTTATGCAAGTAATTGATAAATCATTTACTGGATTGCTTTTTTTTTTGTCTGATTTTCATTTTGATATCTAGTTGTAAATTTTTGCTTTAAAGTAAATAGATTAATGCAACATATGTGTCTAATTGTTGTGAGGATATGTATTGCAGTTTTTGTTTATAGATGAATAGACTATAAAACACTAAAGATATTATTCTAGCTGAAATAATTATGATAATGTAGACTCTACTTTTCAAAGTTGATATGGTATTGCTTTTATAGTGTGATTCTGATGAGGAATGCTTTTCGGAAAATGTTGTCTTTGGCTTTTCTTGAACATCATGGGCGATTTGTTATATTGCACTCATTTAGATGTAAAACCATGGGTTTAAAGTTGTATTTGGTTGGGACCATGGGCCATTGGGGTCGGCTTCTTCTGTAATTAAATGATATATACAGAAGTCGCTATTACTTATTTTCCTATGTTTAATTTTTTAATCAACTTCAAAGATGTTCTTGACTTCTTGTTATTTTCATCATTTTAGCCTCCAATAATCAATAAAACACATTTTACTTTCTTGTAGTTGGCTAGGGAGACGTTGTCTTTTTGGGTGAAGGCTTTCTCTGAAGATACAGCCAAAAGACTGGAAAATTTTGGTTTTATACAGTCTAGACCTGGAGGTATACTTATTGTGCAATGTGTTCTGCCCTTGATAGGTTTTAATTTTGTTATAGGTCTTAAAGCTTCCTTTAATTGCAATTTTTTTAATCATTTTTTAGGCTGTCAAATTTATTATAGCAGTAATTGCTAGTACTTGAGTAATACTGTTACTTCAAATTTTATTGGTACCTTGAGTTGTCTTATATAAAATCTTAAACATGACAAAAATGAAAATAAAATTTAAGTTTTTTTTCATTATGTATTTGCATACCGCCAACAATGTTTTAACTTCCCATTTTGTTTGTGTAATATATTCCAGGAGAGTATCATGGAAACAATCCAGAGATGTCGAAGCTTCTCCATAAAGCAGTTCGACAAAAGAGCGAAAGTGCATTTTCTATCTATCAGCAGCATTTGGCCAGTCGGCCTGTGAATGTGAGTGCTCTAATTAATCACTCTCCTATATATGTTCACCTTTGATGTAGTTTGTTTTTGTAACCAATAGTTTATTTACATCTTGAAATCATTTGAATTCTAGGTTCTCCGAGATCTTCTTGAACTCAAGAGTGATCGAGCTCCAATTCCTGTGGGAAAGGTTGAACCTGCTTTAAACATTGTAAAGCGATTCTGCACTGGTGGAATGTCGCTCGGGGCTATTTCAAGAGAAACACATGAGGCGATTGCCATTGCAATGAATAGAATAGGAGGAAAGTCCAACTCAGGTGAAGGTGGTGAGGTAATTAGCTTCATCTTGTTCTATTGTATGGGGAAAGTAGCCTGCCAGTTTCACCATAATATTGTTGTTTCTGTCAATTCTATATGTTGATGCATTTATTTCGATTCAACCATCTTGTAATTGAAATAGAACTCTTCGAGAAACAATTGAGCACATTGATTGTCAAACATGTTCTATTTTGATATTTGGTACTGTGTCATACAGGATCCAATTCGCTGGAATCCACTTTCTGATGTTGAGGATGGGTATTCACCTACATTGCCACATCTCAAAGGACTTCAAAATGGTGATATAGCTACAAGTGCAATCAAGCAGGTATTGCCCATGAACTTGATTTGAATGATTTTTTGAAGCTCCATATGCAACAAATAGGAAATAGATATTAGTAGTCTGATAGAAATTGCATGACTAAGGCCCTGTTCTTTTCAACTTATTTTCATTCAGTAATCAGTAATCATTTTGTTTCATTTTGTACATTATATAAATATTAATAATCAATATTATTAATAACACATAATAACAAAGAAAAATAACTAATACTAATATTTTCAAAATTATAAATGATGATTTATACCATGAATTTTATTAAGACAAATAGAAGTAACAATATTTTGTAAATATTGATAAAAATTAATATAATAAAAATTATACGATTACAATCTAATCGAGACACAATACAATCATTGCAACACATAGTTTTTCTATTACTTTTTAATTCAATCTTCGTCCATGCTATCATTTTCATTATCCCCGTCGACATGTTGAATATTGCTTTGTTTCGTTTCCCAAATTTGTAGTGCAATGGAAGTTCGCACTAAAATATAAAATTCATAATAATAGTTGCAATGAAATAAAATATAATAATACTATTAATTTATAATGTTAAATTTAATTATTATTATTATTATATGTAATAATTGATTTTATTATAATATATAAATATTATTTAAAGTATTATTATTAATATTTAAAATATTAATATTTATATTATTAATTATTTTTCAGTTTCAGTTCAGTTCAGTTTCAATATTTTCAGTTTCAGTATCATTCAGTTCAGTTCAGTACACCTAATAAGTTGAGGCCCTGTTCTTTTCAACTTATTTTATGTTCAGTTCAGTACCATTGAGTTCTGTTCAGTAGCATTTAGTTCAGTTCAGTAGCATTCAGTTCAGGCCAGTTTCAGTTTCAGTATTCAGCCATTAGTATTCAACATCCAGTATTAATTTTCAGTTTATGCATTATATTAATATTATTAATTTATATTATTATTCATAAATAATAAAAAATAATGAATATTAATGATAATATCATTTCAATTTCAATTTCAGTTCATTTCTATTTATACATTATATAAATATTAGTAATTAATATTAGTAATCACAAATAATAACAAAGAAAAAGTAACCAATAATAATATTTTCAAAATTATGAATTATTATTTTTACGATGAATAATTTTGTGGCACAAATAAATAAAAGTAATAGTATTTTATAAATATTGATAACAATTAAAATAATAAGTTAATATTCATAACAATAATTGTAATAAAATATAATATATAATAATAATAATTTATAATGGCATATTTAATTATTATTATTATATGTAACAATTAATAAATTTTATTAGAATATATAGTATTATTTAAAGTGCGATTACGTTAATAAATTTTAATATTTTAAAAATATGATTTATATTATTAATTATAATCAGTTTCCGTACGATTCAGTTCAGTTCAGTTCCGTACCAATCAGTTCAGTTTAGTACATCTACTTATCAGTTGAATAGAACAGGGCCTAAGGGTGTGTTTGGAAACAATTCCACGAGAAAATGAAAAGGAATTCAATTCAATTCAATTGATAGAATTCAATGGAATTGATTTCTTGAAACAAATTCTTTGTTTGGAACCTTCATTCATATTATACAATTCAATTGATTGGTAATAAATTTATTTAATATTTTTTCGAAATTGTTTACACAAGTTATTTCACTCTTTAAAATTAAAAAAAACATGTCAAGGATGATATGGTAAAAATAATATCTAAAAGCTTAGCTCAAATGAATTTCATCAAAATCATGCAACTTTTGGCAAGATTTCTATTCCTTACACTCACAAGAAATTCAAATCTCGCATGATTTGAATTCTATCGATATTTTTTGGTTCCAAACAAGGGAATTTGACAAAATAAATTGAATTGAATTGAATTCTCTCAAAAGTGAGCTTTCCAAACACACCTTAAGACACTGCATTTTAGTAGGAATAGTCTGTAATTTCCTATTGAGCTTACGAACTACGACTAGCTTTTTGTACTTCGGAAATCTTTGTTTGACAATTGTTTTTGACGGTTGGTGTTTTCTTCAGGTTGCATCAGGACGTTTTGGTGTTACTCCAACATTTTTGGTTAATGCAGATCAGTTAGAAATTAAAATTGCACAAGGTGCAAAGCCAGGTGAAGGTGGTCAATTGCCAGGGAAGAAAGTAAGTGCTTATATTGCGAGGTTAAGAAATTCTAAACCTGGTGTTCCACTTATATCTCCACCACCACACCATGACATCTATTCAATTGAAGATCTTGCACAGTTGATCTATGACCTTCATCAGGTTTGGTTTCTTAAATGTGTTTTCTCAATTATAGATATATCCTTCTGAGTTCAAGTTGCTAACTCCGATATCTGCCAAAGTAGGTCAATCCTAAGGCTAAGGTATCTGTAAAGCTTGTGGCAGAAGCTGGTATCGGTACAGTGGCTTCTGGGGTTGCGAAGGGTAATGCTGATATCATACAGGTAAAATGCATATGCTGCATATATCTCTTGAGCTCTGTCTCATCTAAATCTGATGACTTAGGGACATGGATTTGCAACCTTTTTTGCACAAAAAGGTCAAATCATAAAAGTGGATCTGAAATTCCTTATATTTTATTCCATATGGCTTATTGGCGTTCTCTTCCACCCCAATGACCACCCTAATGTGCAACTGGTCTATCAGTTGTCACTTGTTAAACAAGCTTGAAATTTAACTACTGCAAATGAACCTGGCTGGGTATGTCCGTTTCAGTTTCCCAATTGTACCAGGAATATGAGCCTGAGATAAGAAGTATTTTGAAACTTACCTTGTTAGAGTGTGTATCTGATGCCCTGTGATCATGGACAGAATGAGGGGGTGGAGTCCATATCGAACAACCAATTAGTTTCTGCCAAGATCCAATTTTTGGCCACTTGAGAATTTTCCCATCTTCAACTAGTTCTAAGAATTAGCTTTTTATTTCCATGTCTTTGGAACATTTTCTCATCTTAATATTTTCTGTTGAATAATTTATATTCAACAAGCACTGGGCGTTATCAATTTTCATTTTTTAAATTTTGAAGAACCAATTTCGCATAGCATGCAAGTATATGTGGTATATCTTGATACTGAATTTGTTGTTTCAGATGGTACCCTGTTTTTTTTCTCCATATGTTCTTCCTTTCCTGCAAAAAATTTTAAATTTTATTTTGTTCAAATGCTACTGCTACTTGCAACTGCCTCAATAGCCTCAGTTGATATCGTTTTTGTTTTCTGTTCTTCCAAATCCATATAATGATTCCTAGGAACATCACTACAATTCAAATTGTTCATTGATCTCTTGTGGTATGTTCTTAACTATCAAGAAGGTTTGAATATGTGAAATGCCATTGACTTACTCTTTCCCTTCTAAAGCCCCTCAATCTTTTTGTCTCGACTGTTTTTATGCATGTGTTGTCTTGATTGATTGTGAACTTAGAAATATAATAGATAGTCTAAAAAAATAAAATTGCAGTTTCCAACATACCGAGAAGAATGCAGAAGGTAATTGTGATGTCTCCTTGCAGATATCAGGGCATGATGGTGGGACTGGAGCTAGCCCTATAAGCTCCATTAAGCATGCTGGCGGTCCTTGGGAGCTTGGACTTACGGAAACGCATCAGGTTATTATTTTCTACGAAGTGTGCATTGAATATTGCTTGTTTTGATTATTATTTCATACACTTGATGTTGTTTTCTTAATTACAATCTTATACAGACTCTTATTGAAAATGGACTCAGAGAAAGGGTAATTCTTAGGGTTGATGGAGGTTTCAAAAGCGGGGTTGATGTCATAATGGCTGCAGTAATGGGAGCTGATGAATTTGGATTTGGTTCTGTGGCAATGATTGCTACTGGATGTGTTATGGCTCGCATTTGTCACACAAATAATTGTCCTGTTGGTGTTGCAAGTCAGGTACTAATGAGAGCTTGTCTGTGGTTTTATAATGTTGTCTACTGGTCTTCAATTATTGATTATTGTGCATTGTATTCACTATAGAGAGAAGAACTACGTGCTCGATTTCCTGGTGTGCCTGGAGATCTTGTTAATTACTTTCTGTATGTTGCAGAAGAGGTAATCATTCTGCTTTTGTTTACACTGTTTGATAGTTACTTGTGTTCAGTCTGTAGTTTGACACTTCCAAAACAAATTGTAGAATTAAGCCAATTTAACCCACTGATTCAAAATTCCCCGCCTAAGCGCTACTTTGGAGCTTGCTGCTGACTATTTGTTCCTAGGGCGCTGTCTGGTGCTTCGTCAATTTATTGCCGCCTGGGCACCGCCTAGTCCTATTTTTTCCGCCCAGGCGCCGCCTAATCTAAATTTTTAAGATGCCGATATCTATAATTATTATTACTTATTTTTTTTACCCACAAAAAGTAGCTGAGTTGCTAAAACTAAGGTATATTAAAGTGTTCTTGTAGTAGAATTGTCGTTTTGAATCTTAAATCGAGAAACAATGTGCTCTATGTCACACAAATAAGGAGGCCTCTACCGTCCAACTAGCACCTAGCGATTTTTAAAACATTGTCTAAATTATGTTTTTTAATATTTTATTATATTATAATTTATTTTTAGTTGAATTTGGATTTTTATGTATTAAGAAAAATTAAAAAATACAAATACGTCGGTCACCGCCTAGGCGTTGGAAGCCTCAACTCATGATTTGGTGTTTTACATTTACTGCTCCTTTTGGCCAGGTAAGAGGCATGCTTGCCAAGTTAGGTTATGAGAAACTGGATGATGTTATTGGACGGACAGATCTATTCAAGCCACGAGATATTTCCTTAGTGAAAACTCAGCATCTTGACCTCAGTTATATCCTTTCAGTATGTACTCAAAATTAACTTTTCTCTCCATGATGAGTTTTTTCTGCTCTGTGTCTATAGCTTTGTAATATTGCCTGTCTTTTTTTTCCAGAATGTTGGCTTGCCAAAAATGAGCAGCACTGAAATCAGGAACCAAGATGTTCATACTAATGGACCGGTGCTGGATGATACTCTACTTGCAGACCCAGAGGTGAAATTACTTTGAATGTTTGGACTGAGTTTACAACAATAACAACAACATTACCCCAATGGCTCCCGCACAAATGGGGTAAGGGGGGGTCTGGTGTACGCAACCTTACCCCTGTAATTACAGAGAGGTTGTTTCCAATTGACCCTGAAGTGGAGTTGCAAACAGCTATCCGTGACATCACAATAAAAAGAAGATAGACAGTTTAATGAATCATTTTGCTTTAGTCCATTATAATCTAAAGCCAAAGAATGGTGAATCTTTGGCCCCATCGAAATAATGGACAATTTTGGACTGAGTTTAGATGAAAAAAAATTATCTTTTGTCACAGATTAAATTCCTCTTGCTGAATCCACAAAAATATATCATTTTAACTTGAATTAATTTTATGTTTTCTCGTCAAAAGATTTTACCATTGAACATTACACTTGTGTACAACTGATATCATCTATCATTGCACGTACACAGTCAATTTTAAGTGGCTTCTGAAAAAATTAACCATCATAGACCCCACAACTGAACAATAAAAAATTCCAAACTCTTGAAACAATAATCCATGTTGAATATGGCCTTGTCTGTCATGGATAATCAGCTTTTTTTAATTTTGCACCGAAACATCTCCCCAAATTTTATTGAGTTCCAAAGACTGCAAATTTAAGATGCATTCTTGTTAATGTGGCAGATCTTGGATGCTATTGAGAATGAAAAAGTTGTCAATAAAACTGTAAAGATATACAATGTGGATCGTGCTGTTTGTGGGCGTGTAGCAGGTGTGGTTGCAAAGAAATATGGAGACACTGGTTTTGCTGGGCAGCTGAACATAACGTTAGTCCTGGATTCTTTATTATTAATTTATTACAGATTGCGTTAGGTATTATTTCTTTTCAGGGTAAATAAATTGTTCTCATGTCAACAGGTTTATTGGGAGCGCTGGACAGTCATTTGCTTGTTTTTTGACACCTGGAATGTACATTCGGTTAGTCGGAGAGGCCAATGATTATGTTGGAAAGGTTTGTTAATCAAATATTTGCCTGAGTTGGTTTCAATTTATCATTTCATCTGAACTTTTCAGATTAGTGGTCTCCTACATTAACCTTTTATTGAACATGGTGAATTAGAAGGCCAAATACACCAATTGCCCCCTAAACTTGGCTCAAATGGTCTAATGCTCCCCTGAACTTTCCAAAGTTTCTCTTTGCCCCCTGAACTTGGCAAAAGTGAACCAGTTTGCCCCCTGATTGCCATGTGTCAACTTCTGGTTGGAGATAGAAAAATAAAAAATGACATTTTAAAAGTCAAGCCAACCAAAAGCTGACACGTGGCATTCAGGGGGCAAACCGATTCACTTTCGCCAAGTTGAGGGAGTTAATAGATACAAGTGGAAGTTGGGAACTGTTACAGACTAAAAAGACTACATTTTCACTTAACTTAGTTCACTCAATACATACACATATATACACACATTTGTTAACATAAAGTCAAAGACAAGTTGGTAGACAAGCCACCAACAGCCCACAGACAAGCTGCCTATCAGCAGCCTAACACACAACTAATTTACAGCTAACAGGAATGTATTACAAATTGTTGGAACCTCTAAGGTGTGATGTTAGCAAGTCTACATACTTAATGTTATAAAAGCTTGAGCTAATATGCTATTTTAATTCTAAAATGTAATTCTGAAGCTAGAAAGTTGAATGATGTTAGGGTATGGCTGGAGGAGAACTGGTTGTAACTCCAGTGGAGGAAATTGGATTTTGCCCAGAGGAGGCAACCATTGTGGGGAATACTTGCTTGTATGGGGCAACTGGTGGGCAAGTATTTGTTAGAGGTAAAGCTGGGGAGAGATTTGCTGTTAGAAACTCCCTTGCTCAAGCTGTTGTTGAAGGCACTGGAGATCATTGTTGTGAGTATATGACCGGTGGTTGTGTGGTGGTTCTTGGCAAGTGAGTTCTCTCTCTCTCTCTCTCTCTCTCTCTCTCTCTCTCTCTCTCTCTCTCTCTCTCTCTCTAAGCAAGATACTGTGTCTGTCGGTGTTATTAATACCATATCACCCAGTTCAACCGGTAAAACCGCGAATTGACTATGATACGGTAGATTAAAAATAACAGTATAAAAGAATCGCAAGTATAGCCGGTTCAAAATGAAAAATTAGGCGAAATGATAATCAAAATTGTATTTATATGACATAAATGTATTCATATATAATTGAAGAAGTGTATATTTCGCGCTTATATCTAAATATATTGACGTGTAAATAATATTTTTATGAAATTAATAGTCCGGAAAAACCACTGGTTGAACCTGTAATACCACGTACTACTAGCTTCAAGGGTTTGATGTCCGGTTCGGTTATGATAACATTGGTGTCTAATGGTTGAGAATGCTGACTGATTCTTTTATAATTAACAGAGTTGGCAGAAATGTAGCTGCTGGTATGACTGGGGGCTTGGCATATATGCTTGATGAGGACGATACTCTTTTACCCAAGGTCTGTATTTATATCTCTACTTCGTGTTTTCAACTGTGGTTTTAACACTATGTGGGCATAACCACTGTTTTGAACCCTATGGAATAATCTATTTACCCATTTGGTCCCTCTCTAGCACATAGGTTACTTATTTGGTCCTTGTGCTATAAATTATAACCTATTACCTATTTGGTCCCTTTAGTGAAAATTATGTGTAGTCACATCAATAGAGAATCTACAATGCAAGGCCAAAAAAGATAATAAATTGCATAGCATTGACTTAATGGGTAATGGTTGCATAACATTAATACCAAAGGGACCAAATGGGCAAATGAGTTATACTACCAGGACCAAATTGGCCTTTATGCCCACTTTGTCCTCTGTTTAACCTATGTTAATAATTTCGCGAGTCCGAAAAAAGGCAGACTTGAAATGGTGCTGGGATTTTGACTTAGTTTCAAGAGTGACTTGAGTTTTCTGTCTATTAACTCTATACTCTCTAGTCTAGATCCGCTTCTCCATGCTTCTAGTAAAATTTGCATGATAATTTCCACCATGGTCCATTACTTCTTCATATGGTTATGACGTATGAAGAATTGCACACTTCAATAACGCCAAGTGGTCCTTTTATTCTTTTTTTCTACATATGATTGTGTTTTTTGAATAATGATTGTGAAGAATACTGTAAGAGAAACGATTGGGCTTTACCTATTAACTTAAACTTTCATATAAGACAAAGACGTGCAATAATTTGTTCCAATTAATACGTTTACAATGTCTTCTACAGAACATTTATTGATTTCCAATACCTGCTGTGAAACCCTCTCTCCTTTCATATGCCTTCCAGATATCTTTCATAAAGATATTATATTGTGTTATGTAAATAGGTGAATAAAGAAATCGTGAAGGTTCAAAGAGTTACAGCTCCTGTTGGTCAGATGCAACTAAAGACGCTCATAGAAGCCCATGTTGTAAGCTAACTAACAACTTTAATAACCGTTTCTTTAGTCACCGTCATTCCCTTATAACTTGTTGAATGTACATTCATTTCGCATATTTCGAAAAAACATGACCTAATGCATCAGTAGGTACCTGAACTTGTCCCAAAAATCCTACTATCTCCCGTAGCTCTTCCAAATTTCAAAAAGTGCACCACTGCCACATGACAGCTTCTGATTGGAGAGAGAATATCAGAAAAATGGCATCTTTGAAAAGTCAAGCCAACCAGAAGATGATACTTAAGTGGTGCACTTTTTAAAAGTTGAGGGAGATAATAAGTTTTATGGAAAAAGCTCAGGTATTAGGAGATGCATTAGCCAAAAAAAAAACTCCATGAAAGGTTTTTTCGCATATCAAGTAGTGTAATAATAAATGTGTTATCTACTGAAGGAGAAAACTGGGAGCAGTAAAGGCGCGTCTATTCTCAAGGAATGGGAAACATATCTACAACTGTTTTGGCAGTTAGTTCCACCAAGTGAAGAAGACACCCCAGAGGCTTGCCCAGATTACCAGTCAACAGTTGCTGGTAAAGTCACATTTCAGTCTGCTTAGTATAAGAAAGTAGCCATTGTACATATACCCCCATGCTCGTCAAAACCTAGCAGGCAAGTACCACAAGCATTGGTTTTGTAAAACGGTTCTCAAGGTCACAACATGTTAATATTAGAAGAAAGATTGGATTGTGAGAATCGGATTGGGAGTCATCAGATCAGCATTGCAGAATTCGTATAGTGACATGGAGCAGCAATCAGTGTGAAGTACAAATTAGTTTTACGAATTCTTTTCCATTTTGTTGTCAACTGCCAAACTTGCATGGTTTTGATAATAAAAATTGATAGTTCTAATTGTTCATGTTCATATCCTAATATTCCTAACAGCAATGTTCTTTGAACTTCTGCGAGTAAAATTGAACTGAACTTAAGTGTGGATTTTATAGTTATGATAGCTAAATTGAACTGAATTTATTTTCAAGTCCTTGTGCCTCCGAGCGAGAATTGAAATATGGGTCCTCGTAAACTAAAATAAGTAATATTGCAGATATTGTCGCTTTTGGCCCAATTTTTTAAAATAATTTCTGTCCAAGTTTGGTCCAATAACCTAAAGCTCCCATTATATTCTGTCAATAACCTGGATACGATAATCATAACTTTGTAACCATTTTTAAGGTTTCCCAAATTACCTTTACACGCTCATCATCAACGGCCATGCGATTAGGTTGGTTTTTTTAATTTTTTTGGCTTATTTTGCATTTATCTCTCAAACCGTTCATTTTTCGAAATGCCGCTTTAGAGTTTTTTGTTCGTCTCATTTTTATCTTCGAAACGCCATCCATTGTGATATACTTTTTCCAATTTTTTTTGACCTATTACAAATCTAATATAATTCTGTTGTAAATCTAATATATTTATGTAACAGACTTATAACAGATTAATAATAGATATATATCAGTTCAATGGGCATTGCAACTACAAAGAGACTTATATTAGACTTATAAGGGACTTATTTTAGACTTATATATTAGACTTATAAGGGACAATATATATAACAGTTCAATGGGCATTGCAAATACAAAGAGACTTATATTAGAATTATAACAGAATTATATCAGAAATATATTAGATACGTATCTGATATAATTCTGATATTTTTCTAATATATGACAGATTTTGTAGTAGATGTTCATCCAAATCAGTGTTGAAACAAAAACAACGCAGCAGAATTCCTATTCAATTGCTCAAAATCAATTCGAAATTGTTTTAGTGAGAAAAAATTGTAGATGGAAAGTAAAAATTGCAGATAGAACGAAGAATAACGATTATGTTTGATATATAACAGATATATATCAGAATTATATCAGAAATATATTAGATACGTATCTAATATAATTCTGATATATGACAGATTTTTGCAGTAGACGTTCATCCAAATCAGTGTTGAAACAAAAAAAACGAAGCAGAAACAGATATATATAAAAAAACGGTGTAGACATATTAGTAGAACCCGGCCTAAACCTCAAAAATCGCTTGCTAAGATAAGAAATCCTTACACACAAGGAAAGCACATAAGTTTTACATCTGCTAAACCCAGAAAAACCTAAGTTAGGGCTTAATTAAACCTAATTGACTGTTGCAAAGAGATGATACCATGTGGGGATACTTGTCTTGATCGACAATGTGAGTGTTCTCGAGCTTGATATTGAGGTATCGATCCAGATAGTGCAGAGTTCCTCTGATTGCCAAATCGTTTTTCAGTTCCACTGTCACTTCCCTCCCTACCAAGTCCTTGAAATACGAAAAGAAGAGCTGCAATGCACTAAAGAGAAACAAAAATAGACCTGATTCATCAAGACATACTATAATTGAATTATATCAAAAGAAAAAATGAACGAGGAAAACGCATTTACAAAGAAGAGGTTGGGTTTATATGGAGAGCGTATTATGGTTAATAAGTTTTCAAAATATTCCAAATAGGTTACAAGCATATTCTTATGGCATTTTGGTCATTATTTTGCACAAATTGATGCATTTTGATACTTTTCCTAAATAAATATGTTGAAGCCCATTTAGAGTTTCAGCCAAAACTTTAGCCCACAACTTTTTTACCTAAAAACATGAAAGGGAATTAAAACTTGTATGTTCCTTGACATTCCTTAATACATCTTAAATTCCCTACTTCTTCTCCACTATTTTAAAACTTTCCCTCTTGCGATTTCAAAATCGTTCCTCTCTCGATCACTTTTCAATCTGAAACAAACAAATAGATCTCGCATTCAACACAACAACAATGAAGAAATCAGTGAAGATCGTCGAAAAGACTGAGGCACAAAATTGTAAAGCCTAAAATCTACTTTACGTACATAAGTCCCCTTTTGACCTAATTGAAACTATTGCAAATAACAACAAAAATGGCATCACAACTTGATTGATTTTCTTTATAAAACATGTGCTTATATTTTGTTTTTCACACATTATATTATGATGGTAAAATGTTGGTATAAAGTTGTTTTTGTTTTATTTCTTTTATAAAACAGATGCTTATGTTTGGTTTTATTTTTCACACCTTGTATAATGCAGGTATAAAGTGGATTTTGTTTGATTTCTTTCATAAAATAAATGCTTATGTTTGGTTTTGTTTTTCACACATTGTATAAAGCTGGTATAAAGAGGTTTTTGTTTGATTTCCTTTCATAAAATAGATGCTTATGATTTTGTTTCTTCCCACCTAGTATAAACCTCGTATAATGCTGGTATAAAATGGTTTTTGTTTAATTTCTTTCAAAAAAATATATGCTTATGTTTGGTTTTGTTTTTGTTTTTCACACATTTTATAATGTCAGGTATAATGTTGTTTTTCTTTGGTTTCTTTCATAAAACAAATGCTTATGGTTTTGGTTCTTTACACCTGGTATAAACGTTGTATAGTGCTGATATAAAGTGGTTTTTATTTTATTTCCTATAATAAAATAGATGCTTATGTTTGATTTTGTTTTACCTTGTTTAATGTCAGGTATCATGTGATTTTTCTTTGGTTTCTTCCAAAAAATAATTCCTTATAATTTTGGTTATTCACACCTAGTATAAACCTTATATAATGCTTGTATAAAGTGGTTTTTGTTTGATTTCTTTTAAAAATAAATGCTTATGTTTAGTTTTTTTTCACATAATGCTGGTATAATGTAGTTTTTATTTGATTTCTTTCATAAAATAGATGCTTATGGTTTTGGTTCTTCACACCTGGTATAAACCTTGTATAATGTTGGTATAAATGTGGTTTTTATTTGATTTCTTTCATAAAATAGATGCGTACGTTTCGATTTGTTTTCACAACTTGTATAATGTTGGTATAATGCTTATAAAGTGGTTTTTGTTTCATTTCTTTCATAAAATAGATGTTCATGTTTATGGTTTTGGTTTTTCACACCTTGTATAAACCTTGTATAATGCCGGTATAAATGTGGTTTTTGTTTGATTTCTTTCATAAAATAGGTACTTATGTTTGGTTTTGTTTTTTTACACCTTGTATAATGCCGGTAAAATGATTGTATAAAGTGGTTTTTATTTCCTTTCTTTCACAAAATAGGTGCTTATGCTTTTGGTTATTCACACATGATATAAATCTTGTATAATGCTGGTATAAATGTGATTTTTGTTTGATTTCTTACATAAAATAGATGCTTATATTTGGTTTTATTTTTCACACATTGTATAATGCTGCTATAGTGTAGTTTTTCTTTGGTTTCTTTCATAAAATAGATGCATATCACACCTTGTATAATGCATGTATATCATCTATTACATTTCTCAAAAATAAAAATTCGCAAAAAGTATATCATCATGTATCTAGTTTCAAAGATAAAAATGAGACTAACAAAAAAACTCTAGATGATATACATGCATATTAAAAAATCAACGGTTTGCGAGATAAATGCAAAACAAAGTAAAAAAGTAAAAAAAGGTTTCGGTTCTTCTAGGAATGTATGATAAAAAAAAGAAAATTTAAAAATTGACAAAAAAAGTTAATTATAAAACTAGAGGATATTTGTATAAATATTTTATTCAACCCATACATTTTTTACAATTTTCCTAAAATAATTTAAGATAAACTTAAAAAATATATCACTTTTGATTTATCATTTTCCAAAGGGGTATTGGGAAATTTTTTTCAAGATTTGGGATGTTAGCAAAAAAATTTATTTTTTCTTTACATCGTCATTGACGATGACGTGGAAAGGAACAGTTTCAAAAACTCAAAATTTCTTCTGCTCTTCGTTGACTCTAAATTTAGGGCAAAAATATGTACCATAATAAAATCAAGTCTAGATTCCAACACAACCTTGTAAAAACAACAATCAAATAATCACAAACCAAGCTAAACGTTTTTTAAACAATAAGCTTCGTTGGGCTTATAATAATAAAAAAAAAATAAAAAAAGAATTTATCCCATAGACTTAAATTTATAATCTTTAAAATCACAATTTTAGGATTAATCATTAAACTAGGACTTTTGCCATAAACCAAGCTACATACTGAAAAAAAAAAAAAAGACTAATAACAACAAAAGTAGGGAAAAGAGTTGCATAAAAAAAGTAGGGAAAAGAGTGCATAACAGGATGCGTTTCAAATTCGATAATGTCAGGTTTTGATTAATTAAAGAAAAAGTAATAATTACTTTAGAACTAATGTAATGATTATAAAGGAAAAAATATAATTATTTGTAAAAACTAAATACTGACCCACGTTAAGTTCCCATTTTTCAAAATTTTTAGGTAACTTACGGATTTAAATCTATTGTCCCTAATTATATGTTCAGTTATATATTTTTTATTTAAATTTTATTATGTATTAGATATGTATGAGAGAGAAATAAAAAAAATAGAAAATGAGAATTGAAAATAAAAAATAAAAAATTAAGTATAAAAATCTAATACAAAAAATCATAATATTCATTTATCAATTTTTTAGTGGACAGTGAGGCGCTTGTCAAGAGAACCAAGCTTCTCTTTCCTATATTTTTCATAAAAAAAGTTGAAAAATAAATTCAGTTGTGATTTTTATTTATTTGTTTACATTTATTTCATAACTAAATGGATGTCTTCAAGGTTTTTATAATTTTCCGGTAAAGTGAATAATGAAAAACAATAAAATCATTAATACAATATAAATTATTTATAATATAGGGCATTTTTATTTGAAAAACCGTTACAAATATATAAATTAAATTTTATATTTACATCTTTAATCCATTATTTACACTTTGCACTCTAACCAATTTTAAGTTTTCATTATCAATTAATAAGCTCAAGCACTGTTCACCTTTTTATAAAAAAAATCTCATTTTATTTTGACATTATCTTTCAAACCGGTCATTTTTTAGACATGTCACCTTAGAGTTTTTTACTAATCTCATTTTCATCTTCGAAATACTATGCATTGTAATATTCTTTTTCAAAAACTTTTTTTTGGCTATTTGATATCTAGTAGCTACCTAATAGATACCTGATAACAAGCTTATTTTTATATGTTTAAATTGTTATTAGTAATTGAACAAAATCTACTAGATATCCAGCAGGATGCTAGTATATATTTATGAAATATAGTAAAAACTAGGTACAAACATAAACTTCATGGATTGATCTAACTTCCAAGGAAATATAAAATTCCTATCACCTTCCTATATTGCAAATATAAACTTAATGGATTAAACAAATTTTCAATAAAATATAAGAATTCTAACATGTTCCTACTATAAAACCCCTTTTTATTTTTAAGCAACCTATGATTCAATCTAACATAATACCCTGCCTTCCCGGACTGGGAGGAAGGTGTGGCACCTAGCAAAGTGGTTAATATAATATAAGTTGATTGAACAAAGTTGACACAAGTTTTATATAAATTTTCCGACTCTCATTCTACTATTTCATTGTAATTTTATAAGCACAGTTTTTTAGGTACAAATTTTACATATTACAATATCAAGAAGCTGAACAAAAATACCTTACTCTAAGACTGTCCAAATGACAAGACCAGAAGATGCAAAGGAATTGGTTTGAACTTGTAAAAGGTGAGAAGGGTCGGTGAGCTCCTGAAGCTTTCCATCATCCAAAACGAACACTCTTTTTGCCATCAATGCTGTTTCCAACCGATGAGCGATCACTATCACCTATCACATACAATACGCAACCAAAGAATTTTTCATGACAGATTGATGGGGCTCTTATTTGCATTTGTTGATAAACGGTAAGAACTGAAGAACAGATGCAAGTAGTTGTTTTAGACCAACTTCGCTCCCTGAACACCACGTGTCAGCTTCTGATTGGAGAGACAAAATCAGAAAAATGACATATTTGAAAAGTCAAACCAATCAGAAGCTGACACATGGGGAGCAAAGTGGTGTACTTTTTGAAAGTTGAAGGAGCTACGAAGTCACTTTGAAAGTTAGGGGCAGTAGGTTTTCATGTATATGGAGAAGCATTGAGCCTTTTTTATATAAGAAAAAAGCAACTAAAATTTAAATTTCATAAAAATGCCCCCACACTTTTATTAATTACGCATCTCCCCCCATTTCCTTTTCCTACAGTTCCCCCCAATATTGTTTCAGTTTCAAAATACTGCAATACTGTAGAGTAAAGAATGATACTTACCGTACGATCTTCCATCAAGCGGTGCAGAGCTTCCCTGACCAAAGACTCAGACTGGCTATCAAGAGCTGAAGTTGCTTCATCCAAAATCAGAACAGGAGAATCCTGATACACTGCCCGTGCAATACATAATCTGCCCGTGCAAAATCATGCTAACAACATTAAATTGATGTAATAAGAACAAATTTGTTACATTTTTTGTATGACCAAGTACATCATTTACCCCTTGAATTTGGCCCATATGGTCTACTACCTCTTTGAACTGGCCAAGGTTTCTCTTGGTCCCCTGAAGTTGGCAAAAGTGCACCGGTTTGCCTCCTAATTGCCACGTGTCAACTTCTGGTTGGAGAGAAAAAAAACAGACAAATGACATCTTTGAAAAGACAAACCAACTAAAAGCTGACACGTGGTATTCAGTTTCCTGGTGCACTTTTGCCAAGTTCATGGAGTTGATAAAAAACAAGTGAAAGTTCGGGGGCAGTAGATCATTTGGTTCAAAGGGTAATTAATGTATTGAGCCTTTTTTTTATGAAACAGAAGTTAGGAATTGACTTTTATAATCTGTAGCTATGCATAATATTGGGATTGAAAGTTTTACCTCTGCTTCTGGCCTCCGCTTAAACTGGAACCCCTTGGTCCAACATTTGTTTGGTACCCATTAGAAAGTGGTTTAATAAATTGAACCGCATTTGCAATTTTTGCTGCCATCTCAACCTTGTCCATGTCAATTTCCGTCGTTAGATCCCTATATCCTATGTTTTCAGCAACCGTTCTGGAAAAAAGTGCCTGAAAATTGTAGGATGCATACATAAGCATTTTGGGATAATTCAACCAGACACACTTCAAAAAAACAGAGGGAATAAAGATACAAATGGGAAAACATACAAATAATACATGAGAGAAAAACAAACAAGTACAACAATCCTGTTGATTGGATGCTTCCTCAACTCATGCTAATTAGCCCAATTAGAAAGATTACAATTAATTGCATTTATTTGTATTTATTTTGTTACCTTTCATATAAGGTTCATTCATATTTAAATACCCACATTGTAATATGTTTGTAAATCAAGAGAAATACAATTATCTTTCTCAAAATTTTTCATGGTATCAGAGCCATTGCTGCCTTTTGAGGTCATGAAATTTTCTCAGCAGCCTGTTTTTCGATTCATTTTACCCAGTTTGGAGTTTCAAAAATTTTCAGCCACTGGCGATTAGTGTTCATCATGTGGATACTGTTAATCACCTGCGGCACTGTTTACAACGTGGTTATTGTTCATCGCCGACAACACTGTTCGCCGGAGGCACTGTTCACCAGAAGTACTGTTCATTAATTGTTTGTATTAATGGGAGATCCGAAAATGAACTTGTATACTTCCGGAACTACTACTTATGGGCAATCAGGTATAGTAGCGCTTACTACTAATCTTAATTCTTGGATTATTGATTCTGATCCGAATAGACACATGACAAGATCTTCACAAAGCTTCCAAACCTATACCATTTGTCCTAACAGAAACAATGTTAGAATAGCAGATGGTTCTTTGTCTCCTATTTTTGAAACAGGTTCTGTTGTCTATGCACCTAATATTGAACTATCTTCTGTTCTTCATGTGCCAAACTTTCCCATAAACCTTTTATCTGTCAGTTCCATCACAAAAGCCTCAAATTGCAAAATTGAATTTTTTTTTTCTGCCCATTGTGTTTTTGAGGACCTTGAAACTGGGAAGAAGTTGGTAGTGGCAAATTGCATGATGGCTTATATTTAATAGATGGTAGTTTGGAGTTGGGAAGTCGGGCATTCTTTGGAGAGAATAAGATTGTTAATCACGAAATATTGCAATGACATCGACGGTTAGGACACCCATCTTTTTTTGCAATGAGAAAGTTATATCCAGATTTGTTTCCTAAAACAAATTTTGAATCATTGTTTTGTGATGCTTTGTGATGCTTGTGAGTATGCCAAGCACACAAGAAAGTCTTATCCTTTAAGCAATAGTAGAAGTACAACCCCTTTCTCCACTATTCACTCTGATGTGAGGGGTCCAACTAAAACAGTTTCATTATCTGGTAATCGTTGGTTTGTTACTTTCGTTGATTGTTGGACTAGAATTACATGGGTATATTTATTAAAAGCAAAAAATGAGGTTTTTTCATGTTTTCAATCTTTCCACAAAATGATTTTTACTCAATTTGACACCAAAATAAAAATCCTGCGAACCGATAATAGCACAGAATATATGGGTAAAGATTTGGTGCTTACTTAGAGTCACATGGGATAATTCACCGAACTAGTTGTCCTTATACTAGTGCTCAAAATGGGGTAGCAGAATGAAAAAATAGGCATTTGTTGGAAGTTGCTAGATCCCTTATGTTCACTATGAACTTGCCTAAACCTTATTCGGGGGATGCATTCTTGCTGCTTCTTACCTGATTAATAGGATGCAACTAAAAGCCCTCGACTTTAGGAGTCCTTTAGAAATGTTAAAAGGAAAAAACACATATGTTGTTCCTCCGAGAGTGTTTGGGTGTGTGTGTTTCATTCAATCGCGAAATAGTGGGAAACTTGACCCTCGGGACCTTAAATGCATATTCCTTGGGTATTCTCCTACACAAAAAGGATACAAATGTTATCATCCCCCTACACGGACATATTTTGTAACAACGGATGTTACCTTTCGAGAAACCGAATCATATTTCGACAATTCCACATCACATATTGAGATTCCTACAAATGAAGATATGATGTTATTTGATGTTGAGCAAGAAATGGGGGAGACTGAAAGACAGGGGGAGAGCACTAGGAGGTTGGGTAGACCCAATTTGTTAGATAGGCCCAACTTGTTAAGGTATTCAAGAAGGCCAAGAATAGAAGAAGCCATTATGCATACTGCTACTGACAATTCTCCTCCTTCCTCAGGTGAGTCATCCCTTCTCCTAATGATGTTGATTTACCTGTTGCCCAAAGAAAAGGATCAGGTCTTGTATTAATCATCCTTTATACCCTTTACCTAACTTCGTCTGTCATCATTCATTGTCTCCCTCCTATAGAGCTTTTGCTTTGTCCTTCTTGTCTATGTCTACACCACAGGATTGGAGAGAAGCCATTGTAGATCCGAAGTGGAAGCATGCTATGCTTGAAGAAATGAAAGCATTATCCAAGAATGACATTTAGGAACTTGTTGTTCCTCCAACAAACAAGAAGTTGGTAGGTTGCAAATGGGTGTTCACTGTCAAACACAAAGCGGATGGCTTGATAGAAAGATACAAGGCTCGATTGGTTGCAAAAGGTTTTACTCGGACTTACGGAGTAGACTACCAAGAAAAATTCGCTCCAGTTGCAAAGATGAACACCGTCAGAGTCATATTATCATGTGCTGCTAATCTTGATTGGGACTTACACCAATTTGATGTCAAAAATACATTTCTTCATGGAGACTTGGAAGAAGAAGTTTACATGAACATTCCTCCTGAATTTGAGAACCACCCGAGTGAAGGGAAAGTCTGTAAATTGAAGAAAGCCTTGTACGGTCTAAAGCAGTCTCCAAGAGCATAGTTTGACAGATTCAGCAAAGATATGATATCTTTTGGTTACAAACAGCGCCAAGCAGATCATACTCTCTTCATAAAACATCAATGGGATAAGGTCACATTACTCATTGTGTATGTTGACGATATAGTTATGACATGAGATGACAACAAGGAGATGGCTCAACTAGAAAAGTTGTTGGCTCGTGAATTTGAGATCAAAGCTTTAGGAAAGCTCCAATATTTCTTGGGAATTGAGGTTGCCAGAACAAGTAAAGGGATCCATATTTCTCAGAGAAAATACGTCCTAGACTTGTTGACAGAAACTGGAATGTTGGGTTGCAAACCCATGAATTCGCCTATTAAAAGCAATCACAAGCTTCAGTCTGGGATCGGAAAGTCAGTGGGCAAGGAGAGATATCAGAAGCTCGTGGGTAAGCTCATTTATCTTTCACACACAAGACCAGATATAACCTACACAGTTAGCTTGGTGAGTCAATTTATGCATGACCAGCGAGATCCACATATACAAGCTGTCTTTCGTATCCTGAGGTACTTAAAGTCTGCACCTGGAAAAGGCCTTCTTTTGTCGAACCATGGTCATCTTCGAGTTGAAGCTTTTACGGACGCTGATTGGGCAGGATCTCTTGATGATAGAAGATCAACTTCCGGTTATTGTACCCTAGTAGGAGGAAATCTTGTCACTTGGAGGAGCAAGAAACAAAGTGTTGTTGCTAAATCTAGTGCAGAAAAAGAATATAGAGCCATGGCCCAAGGCATCTACGAGGTTCTCTGGTTGAAGACACTGCTTGAAGATCTGAAATTAGCAGAGAAAGGAAAAATATCCTTGTACTGTGATAATAAAGCTGCAATCAGCATTGCTCATAGCCCAATTCAGCATGACCGAACAAAATATGTTGAAATTGATCGGCATTTCATCAAAGAAAAGATAGAGGACAACAACCTTGATCTATTTCATGTTTCTTCCAAAGAACAGTTAGCAGATGTCCTTACAAAAGGCCCTGACAAACGGACATTTCATATATTGCTTTGCAAGTTGGGCATGTGTAACATCTTTGCACCAACTTGAGGGGGAGTATTAACTGGATTCTTCCCCAAGTCATGTTAATTTGCCCAATTAGGAAGATTACAATTAATTGCATTTATTTGTATTTATTTTGTTACCTTTCATACAGGATTCATTCATGTATAAATACCTACATAGTAATATGTTTGTAAATCAAGAGAAATACAATTATCTTTCTCAAAATTCTTCAAATCCTACTTGGTAAAACACACCTATTTGGTTCTTGTGGTCATAGTAGTTAAGGGTGCAAGGCGCACTCAAGCACAGGGTTGGCCTGTCGCCTAAGTGCAAGGCGCAAAAAAAAACACACGTCTAGGAAAAGAAAAGCGCAATAATTTAAAAAATTATAAAAACATATTTTATACCATTCCACAATTTTAATAGATTAGCAAATAATACACTATAATTAATACTAAAACAAGTACCAAATTCACAAAATTAAAATAAACATTACTTAAAAGTTTAATTAATAAAATAGGAATTAGTTATAAAACGAATTATAAAAACAAGGTTATACATATATTTTTGGGTAAATTTCAAAAACATACCGTGTGGTTTCGAGCATTTTCAAAAATAGAATCATAAAATTTTTATTTTCGAAACGAGGACTGAAGTTTAAAACGTTATCAAACAAAGGAAAAAATTTACAAAATGTTACTCCTCTAATATTACAAATGGTATTTTAATCAATTCAACATTCCTATAAATTAACCATATTATTTAAGAATTATATATCAAGATTTGAATAAATTTCGGAGGTTTTTCATTTTGTTACAATTTTTCGAAACTACCAGTCTTTCAAATAAAAAAAAAATATCTATACTTCTAAAAAAATTTCAAAAATTATTATGGAGGTGTATTATATTTTTATCAATCAACCTACAAAATTTCAGTTTAAAACGGACATAATTACCCTTTTTCATGACATATTTTCAAATTGAGGATCTTTTTTTGTCTTATGTTTGCTAACTTTTGAAACCACAAACCCCGTTTTGAAACAAAAAAAACTGATCCTCCTTTTGAAAATGTGTAAAGCCACATGGCATGTTTTTGAAACGTTGGGTGTTAAACCAGGTGCTTTCTCTAATTTTAATGCACCTGGGACTAATTACATTATTTTTTGTTCATACGAGTTCATGTTGTGTATGGCAAAAAACATGAGAAATATGAGAAACTTGTTTTATTGTCTGTACCAGCGCCCAATTTATAGAGGCGCAACGCCTTGTGCGTCTTACACCTGGCAAAAGGAGTGTTGAGGCGCACGCCTTTTCATATTCCTACGCCTTGCACTACATCAAGGCGCAAGGCTGCACCTCGTTGCGCCTGTGCGCTTAGGCGCGCGCCTTTAACTACTATGCTTGTGGTATAGCCCATTTACCCATTTGGTCCATGTGGTATACATGTTATCCATTTAGTCCATGTGCTATGCAATCATTCTCCATTTGGTACCTGTGCTACACAATCATTACCCATTTGGTCCACTTGCTATGTAATACGTTAACTTTTCAAGCCTTGTGTTGTAGGATTCCTATTAATGAATATGCATAACGGGACAAAAGATGTAATATGTTTTGCATAGAATATGAACCAAATGGGTAACATGTATAGCACAGAAACCAAATAGGTAAATGAGTTATACACAAACAATTTATGAAGAATCTCTGTCTCATTTTGAATAAACAATGAATGATATATAGGACAAGTTCAAAATCACTCACTATATCTTGAGAAACCAAACCGATATGCCGTCTCAAAGTTTCCAACTTGATATTTTGAATATCACAGTTATCAACAAGTATATGACCTATACAAGCAAAGACGATTAGGCAACTATTTGCACAAGGAATAAAAATAAACCATCTACAGAGAGAAGCCATACCAGAATATGAATCATAAAGACGAAGAAGCAATTTAACAAGAGTTGTCTTTCCTCCACCTGAGGGTCCAACAAGAGCTATTGTCTCTCCAGCTTTAATATGAAGGTTCAGTCCTTTCAAAATATGTGGTCTACTTTCGTCGTATTTAAACGAAACATCACAAAATTTGATATCACCAGTAACATAGTCCAAAGCAATGGCACCTGGTTTATCAATCTCCTATATTAAGGATTATTTGATTTAAGATCACAAAATAACAAAAAATAGTACACAAGAGTTACTGCTGACATGGACAATAAAATATCATGCCCCAATTCATTTCATTTGTTCATTGAAAATACCAAGAATTTCAACTTTCTAGATACTTAAAATCAAAAGCACGACTTTTCCAAATTGTTGCTAACATCAGCAAAAGTTAGCATTAATAAAAAGAGTAAACTTCAAAAAGATACAATGTGGTTTCACTATTCTTCAAAAGGTCTGTGGATTTTTTTTCCAAGAGGGGGTATGTGGTAATAATTAGCAAATAAAGGGTCCTCAATATTAAATTATACCACGACAATGGGTAATCTTGTTCATTTTCATCTGAAATTTTGCATATTGGTTAATAAAAATTCAATGCAAAATGGTGATAAATTTTGAAATATTTTAAAAAGTGAAAATATTATTTTTAATTAAATATGATAATAAACTTTGATAAATCATAACAAAAAATCTCCGAAACATGCTCAAAACGTGATGTATGATTTTTAAATAATAAGGTTTAATTATGAGAATGTTGAATTGATTAATATACTCTATGTATCTGTTAGGAATAGACCTAACTAGCTTGATCTCAGTAGGGTAGTGATAGAAAAAGAGGAAATTTTAGGTTAGGGAAGAAGAAAGATATGAGAAAATCAGAGAGAAAAGAGAATAGATGAGTGAATTCTGTAAATATTCATTAATAATTGATAATTCCTTACATCTGGGTATTTATACTAGGAAGGACATGACAGCTAACAGCTGCTAATAATTTCCCTAACGGTCTAGAACACTATGCCCTAGCTATATTTAAATGGCTGCATCAGCTTTTTTTGAAATAAAAGACTACTATGCCCTAGCTATAGCTTCTAGAACACAATATTTAAATAGCAACATAACTGAAATAACTTTAAACTGAAATAACTGTTGTTTTCTCTTCTTCCTCTCATACTTGACAATACCTCCCCCTTGAGAACATTCTTGTCCCCAAGAATGGTAGAAAGCTGGAAATTGTCCGCTGAAGTGAGGTTGCTCTTCCCAAGTGGCATCAATAGTTGGTAGTCCTTGGCATTGCACCAATAGCTGAGTGATGGTTTTACCCTGAATCTCCACACTCCTGGTGTTGATGATTTTTGCTGGCTCCAAGGGTAACAAGCCATCTTGTATAGGAGGTAGAGGAGTGATAGATGAGTGAGCTATCTCTGGTTTCTTTTTGAGGAGTGAAACATGGAAGGTTGGATGGACCTTGGAGTCAGGTGGTAACTTGAGTGTATAAGCTACATTCCCTACCTTAGCTACTATCTTGAAAGGCCCATAGTATTTAGCAGACAACTTTTGTGACCCTCTCATTGCAATAGAGCCTTGCATGTAAGGCTGTAGTTTGAGGAAAACCCAGTCCCCTACTGCAAATTCCCTCACTCCTCTTATTTGTATGCTGCTTCATTCTATTTTGAGCCTGTAGTATTGACTCTCTAAGGAGTGTATTCATGGCTTCCCTCTTTTGCAAGGCATCTTCCACTGCAGCAGCTGAACTTGTGGGTGTGACCAGAGTTGGTAGCTGAGGTTTAATGCCATATAGGGCCTCGAAAGGTGTCATCTTAATAGCAGAGTGGTAAGCGTTGTTATACCAATATTCTACTAGGCTTAGCCAATTAGCCACTGTTTAGGTGTAAGAAAACACATAGCCCGTAAGTAACTCTCTACACATTGGTTAAGCCTTTCTGTTTGATCATCTGTTTGGGGATGGTAAGAGCTGTTGTATAGTAGCTTGGTTCCCATAATCTTCATGAATTCTTTCCAAAACACTCCAGTAAATATCTCATCCCGGTCAGACACCATGGTGCGAGGCATTCCATGTAGTTTGAAGATATTGTCCATGAAAACCCTTGCAACTGTGGCAGCAGTGAAGGGGTGAGTCAATGTCATGAAATGCCCATACTCGGTGAGCCTGTCCACTACCACCAGTATGGTGTCCTTGCCTGCAGACCTTGGTAAACCCTCAATAAAGTCAAGTAAGACATCTTGCCAGGCCTGCTTTGGAATAGGCAATGGTTGCAGTAAGCCTGGACTGCACAGTGCTCTCCCTTGCCACTAAGGCAAACCTCACATTTGGTTATCCAAGAGACTATTCCTTCGTGCATCCTAGGCCAATAGAAATGTTGTTGGATCCTTACCAAGGTGCCTCTAATGCCTGAATGCCCTCCTATTGGGGAGTCATGAAAGGCCTGTATAATCTTGTTTCTGAGGTCCCCTTGGTTGCCTACATAGATCCTGGCCTTGTAGTAAATAATGCCCCTCTCCACCTTGTAGTTTACCTTTGCCTGTGGCTTAATTAAGAGTTCCTGAATCAACTCTTGGGATGCTGTGTCCCCTTGTAGGAGTTCTGTACCTCGGTTAACCAAGTAGGCACCACTATAGATAATGCCCTAAGTTCCCCATTTGCCTCTGTCTCTTCAATCTGCCTAGGTAGTGCATCAGCCACCCTATTTTCTGTCCCCTTTTTATACTGAATCATATAATCTAGCCCCAAAAGCTTAACCACTCCCTTCTGTTGTATCATAGTGTGGAGCCTTTGTTCCAAAAGATGCTTGATACTCTAGTGGTCTGTCCTAATAATAACGGTTGATACCTCTAAATAGGATCTCCAGGTTGTCACTGCTTGTAGAATAGCCAGTAATTCCCTCTCATAAGCTAAGAGTTTTTGATTCCTAGGGCAGAGTGTTTTTACAGGTAGCACAGGGGCCTCTTCCCTTGCATTAAGACTGCTCCAATCCCTTTGCTGCTTGCATCACACTCTAGTATGAAGGGTTGAGAGAAATCAGGCAGTGCAAGCACAGGGGTGTGGGTCATGAGGTGCTTGAGCTGCTAGAATGCCTCTTCTGCTTCAGGGGTCCATTTGAAATGGTCCTTCAACATATCATGAAGAGGCCTGCAAATGATGCCATATCCCTCCACAAATCTCCTGTAGTAGCCGGTGAGCCCTAAGAACCCTCTTAAGCCCTGGATTGTTTTAGGTTTTGGCCAACTCAACATAGCTGTCACCTTCTCTGGGTCTGTTGCTACCCCTTCTTTAGATATAATATGCCAAGTAAGCTACTCTTTCCACCCCAAACTCAGACTTTGACAGTTTAGCAAACAGTTAATTGGCTTCCAGTGTAGTGAATATTGTTTCAAGATGTTATAGATGGTTGTATAGGTTAGGGTTGTACACTAGTATATCATCAAAGAATACCAAAACAAATATCCTGAGGTAGGGTTTAAATAGCTCATTCATAAGGGACTGGAATGTTGCAGGGGCATTGGTTTGCCCAAAAGGCATTACCAAAAACTCATAGCGGCCAGAATGGGTCCTAAATGCAGTTTTTCATGTCTTGATCCATCATTCGAATCTGGAAGTACCCTGCCCTTAAATCAATCTTAGAGAATATTGATGCTCCATGTAGCTCATCTATTAATTCCTGGATTATTGGAATGGGGAATTTGTCCTTCACCGTGGCCTTGTTAAGTCCCCTGAAATCCACACAGAACCTCCAACTTCCATCCTTCTTCTTGACCAAGAGGACTGGTGATGCATAAGGGCTCTGACTTGGCCTGATTAGTCCTTCATGTAATATCTCCACCAACCTTTCAAATTCATTTTTCTGCCAGTGGGAATATCTATATGGTCTCACATTTATAGGTTCAGTGCCTTGCTTAAGGGGAATAGCATGGTCATGGGTTCTTTTTGGGTAATTTAGTGGGTGGCTCAAATAGGTGGTGATAGGTTTGTATGAGGTTTTGAATGGGTTCAGGGGTCATTGCTTTAGGTGGTTTGGTTTGTGTTTGTGTTTCAATTTCCGAGGTAGAGACCATAAGTAGCAATCTAGAAGCTACTCCCTTCCATCCCTTGGTAATCATCTTATTGATGGACTTAAGTGACATTATTCTCAATGCTACTTCTTCCTTCATCCCTTTCAAAACAATCTACTTACCCCCCTTGTGAACTACGAGTATATTACCAACAAAGTCAAAGGTTAAAGGGTTGTGGGCTCTCATCCAGTCTACACCCAGTATTACATCATAATCTCCTAGCTTTAAAACTCTGAAGGTGAACTGGAATCCAATTCCCTGCATGTTCCACTCACACTCCTCACACTTAGAGTTAACACTTAGTTTTCTTCCATCTGCTACAGTCACCGGGGCTGGATTAATAAGTACTAGGGGTAATTTAGCCTCTCTAGCCAATTTAGAATCTAGGAAATTATGTGCGCGACCGCTATCATTAAGTATCATAATAGCCCTTTTCTGGATAGTACCTTTCAACTTCATGGTGGTGTCAGTGATACCTCCATCTAGTGCATTGATGGAGAGTTACAGTGGATCAGCCCCTTCAAGTCTAGTCTCCTCTGGTTCCTCTACAACTCCAAACCCTACTTGTTCAGGCCCTATTTCCTGTACTTCCTCCTTTTCCAATGCCATGGCCATTAATTTCTTACACTGGTGTCCTGGAAAGAATCTATCACCACATTTCCAGCAGGCACCTGGTGTTCTCTTCACTCCCTGAAAGCCTTGTGGTTTTGGTTCATTTGGTTTAGGTTGGGTTATAAGGCTGTGTTTGGGTTTGGTCTGAAGCTGGTTTTAGGCCTAACTGCCTCTAGGAGATCCTTCATCAGGTTTTCTTGCAGCTTAGCCTATTTGATGGTTGTGTATAGCTCCTGAGGACCATGGGACCTCACAGCTGACCTGATCTCAGGTTTAAGACCATCTATGAAGCTTTTAACATAAAAAGCTTCCTTCAACTCAGGGTGCTCCGTCTCCATCCTCAACTTGAGCTCCTCAAACTTCTCCTGGTAGGCCAGGACTGTTGTATCCTACCTTAGTTGCCCAAGTAGTTCCACCACTTCTTCTATTTCCACCTCCCTAAACCTTTTAACTACTTCTCCAAATCTCTCCCAAGGAACTTTTGTGTTATACTGTATCCAATTTCTATACCATCTTTCAGCCTTACCACTCATGTATAACCCAACTAACTCCACCTTCCTTTCTTCTGCCACCTTAAACAAGCAGAAATACTTGATACATTTGCTGATCCACCCTGCCACTTCTTCTCCACTTAAAATAGGTGTTTTTAGGGTTTTGGTTGTCTGTGGGGTTTGAAGGGTTAGGAAAGCTGTGTTTGGTTAGGGTTGATGAGGTTGGGGTTAGGCAAAGAGCCCAGAATAGAGGCTCCGGCTTGGGGAATGCCCTGCAGGATTACAGATGCCTGCGGGTTAGAAGAGCTTGGTGTGAAGTTGGATAAAGAATGGGGTTCTTGAGATGGGTTTTGGGATGGGTTCTGCAGCATACTCTTCAAACTGGCAAAGGGGTCATCCATTTTCTTTGTGAGCTTTTCAGTAGAGTCCCACTGGCTTCTCTTGAGGTCTAGTAGCTCCTTTGCATTTTTTCACTTTGCTAGCTCAGGGTTTGCTCTAAAGTTTCAAACTTTTCGGCATTTTTTTCATCTCTATCATTGAGCCAGGTGGTGATGACCTTTATCTGTTCTTCAAGGTTCTGCATTTTCTTAGATTCAGTGACTTTTCTTACCATTCATAGGTCGGATAGCTCTGGTACCAGTTGTTAGGAATAGACCTAACTAGCTTGATCTCAGTAGGGTAGTGATAGAAAAAGAGGAAATTTTAGGTTAGGGAAGAAGAAAGAGATGAAAAAATCAGAGGAATAATAGAGAAAAGAGAATAGATGAGAGAATTATGTAAATATTCATTAATAATTGATAATTCCTTACATCAGGGTATTTGTACTAGGAAGGACATGACAGCTGCCAACAGCTGCTAATACTGCCAAAATTTCCCTTATAGTCTAGTATCTCCCAATAATTGGATAACTATTAAATGGCTGAATCAGCCTTTTTTGAAATAAAAGACTACTATGCCCTAGCTATAGCTTCTAGAACAAAATATTTAAATAGCAACACAACTGAAATAACTTTAAACTGAAATAATTGTTTTAACTGTCATTCCTTGTTTTCTCTTCTTCCTCTCATACTTCACAGTATCATCACTATTGTTTAAAATAGGGTAAACTTCAAAAAAGTACCTTGTGGTTTCACGATTTTGCAAAATGGGGTTTGTGAATTTTTTTTTAAAAAAGGGGTCTGAGGTTTCACAACGTTAACAAATAAGGGTTTTTTCACTGACGCCGTCAAAACTGATGATGTGGCAAGGGGTAATTTTGAAAACCCTAATTTTTTTCTTTTCCTTTGACCAGCGGTTCTTCTACTTCATCGTCGTTGTTGAAAAGTGCTTCACCGAAATCGACATCATCTTTGCCAATCATCTGTTCTTCTAATTTCTTCACCGTCTGATGTTGAAGAATAAATCCATTTACTACTGATTTCGCTGGCACATGTATACTGCCTTGTCTTGAGCAGTTGAGCTTCGATTGGTCCACTATCCATCATGGTCGGAATCGAAATCCATTTGAATTAACGGTGGAGCTTGATGTCTAAGATTCGCTGGGAACCCAAGGGAGGTTTGCTGTTGAGTATTGCCGAAGAGGAACTACTGCCACTTGATTTTTAATTTGGCTTTTATCATCTTAATTATAAAATAAAAGAATTACATATTTTTGAACCATTTTTTGTTCTGCCGATTTCCGGATAACAAGAACTCATGTTTTTGTTAACTTTCTTTGATTAATTGTATGTTAGGGTTTGACGAAAGAAAGATGGGGTTGAGAAGCAATTATTTGGGTAAATTCAAAGAGACATTCTATTGGATTCTAGCCTTAAACATCTGCAAATTTTTTTCTGATTTTGAGGATGATTGGCTTTAGAGGCATAGAGAAGAACATTATGAAGACAGAGTTTTAGAGATAAATTTCTGCAAATTTGTTGACTGAAGTTCGATCGAAAACACCAGAATTGAAAGAGAGAATTTCAATGGTTAAAACACTTCTTGCTCTGCAACTCCTTGAATTGGAAAATTATAGCGACCAATTTATCAGAAGTATTATGCAAGCTATGTCACATGGACTCGTCTACAAGTGTCGGACACGGGCACAGATCCGCGTGTCTAGTACGGTAAGTTCAAAAATTTAGGACACACGGACACTGTTGCAAAACCCAATCCAACTGTATTATAGCGCAAAATAGAGAACTAACTATTGTTAGAGAAGGAGATGAAAAGACGAAAGAGCAAAATTGAGTTACAAAAGATGGCAAATATTGATGAGTTGATAATTTGATTGATAAACTAAATACTATTTAGTAAATAGTGATTAATTGGTAGTAATTCATAGACATAAGACGTTTCAAAAGAGTCTTTTTCAATGATTTCTAATTCAGAAAAGGAGAAATAATAAATAGGAAAATTGGAAAAATCACTCACGTAATCAATTGGGAATGTCTTTATTATAGGAAATTAGATAAATACTTAATTAATTAAGAATCAATCAATCAAGATAATTTAATATTTTGATTATATCTTATTAATTAGATAAATATTTAATTAGGAGGATTATTCAAAAGAGATTGATTCCTATTTGAAAGCTCCAAATTTGATTTCATTATTAATTAGTCTATTGAAAATTTTAATTTAAAAATAAATCTTGTACCTGATATTGATGTGTCCGAGAGCCAACTGCCGGATCGGACACGGATTATGTGTCCCTGTCCGTGTATCGGACATGGGTGCGGCTACTCTTTTGGAGAGTCCATGTGACATAGTATGCAGGTAAATTTACAAACGTCTCTTCAGATTCATTGTTTGGAATTACCGTTTGATTTTGGTAATTAACCAATTTATAGTTCAATTAATGTTCATTGGGGACCTCTGTTCATCATCCTGGGTTTCGCTTGGAGAGCCGGTCAAGAGAAAAAGAAATAGAAAAAAAATTAGGGTTTCCGAAATTACCCCTTGCCACATCATCAGTTTTGACGGTGTCAGTGAAAAAACTCTTATTTGTAACGTTGTGAAACCTCAAACCCCTTTTTTAAAAAAAAAATTCCACAAGCCCCATTTTGCAAAATCGTGAAACCACAAGGTACTTTTTTGAAGTTTACCCTTTAAAATAAGTATTTTTTTATCCTTTTTTTCTAATTTTTTGAAACCACATACCCCGTTTTGACAAAAAAAATTCCACATACCCGTCTTGAAAAAAGATGAAACCACAAGACATATTTTTTAAGTCTACCTTAACAAATATTCAGAGTTCACTCGGCAAGTAGCGATTATTGGTAATCGGAAGAAGTCCATCTAACATTAGGCAGTAAAAACGAAATCATATTCAGTAGTTATTTTCTCACACATTCTGGAGAAGTTTATTTTTCATGAAAATAAATGGAAATTCAACAAGATATCATTGTAGTCAAAAGCGCGCTTTAAACGCTAGGCGCTCGAGGCGACTTACCTAGCGCCTCTAAGCTTCTTAGGCGGCGTATGTGGCAAAAGCGTGCGCCTAGGTGTGTAAGGCGCAAAGCACAAGGCGCAAGGCAAGGGGCAAAAGACGGATATGGTGCAGATAATTGAATTTTTAAGGTTTTTTTCAAATTAGTTTAATAGTGCCAACTACTTTTAGTTTTCTTATTTGGCTATTTAGTAATTAAAACCTATTAAACTCTCATTTATTTATTCCTTATTAACTTGATGCACAAGCACAGATCTGAACTACTGCAAAAAAATTCTACAGTTCTTTATTTTCAATGTACCTTGCTTTACCGATATTATTGCTGACTTAAGTAGTTCACTTATTGCCTACAGTTTTCAACCTTTGGGTCTAGTAAAAATTTCAGCTCAACTAACTAGACAATGTTTTTAAGGATTTAACTAGCATAAAAAATAGGCATTTAGAGATCAGCCTATGATCTGCTCAATTTTTACCATCCCTAATTCCACTGTGAAGGTCTAATTCAAACCTGAACTTGTGCCAACTTTCTCCACAGTTTTGCATGTTTAACATATACAGAAGATGTAGGATCAGATTCGTTGATCTTGATGATTCTGATGATTGATAGTTTATATTTTAGATTGATAGGGATTAGTATTATGAGTAAGCTTTGAATTCTTGAATTTCCTTTAACTATGTCTTGGAATGATAGGAATTAGTTTTATGGTTATAAACTTTGAATTCTTGAATTTCCTTTAAGTGAAGTGAAAAACTTTTAATTTTATATTTTCTTAAGTTCATGCGCCTAGCGTGCGCCTTTGCCTTCGCCTCGCGCCTAGGCGACATGACCCTCTGTCGCCTTGGCTGCACCTAGCGCATTAACTACTGTGCAAGATATAGTTGAAGAAAAACCGTTAATACAACAGTTATGGGTCGAGAAAAAATAATTTTACCTTAGATTTTGACCTAGCCAAACCAAACAAACGTTCAATGGCTGGCTCTCCTTGCTTCCACTCATTGTATGCTTTTCCCACATCCTGTGCATGTTTTATTGTTTAGACTGATAAATTGGGAAGACAGATATGGCAAAGGTGTAATATCATCTAGAATAATTACCAAAACTTATACAAATCCATGTGAACTCAATAAAATGGACAACAATAAAAGAAATATAAATCAATTCTAAACAAAAATTATTATGAATGAACATATTATTTTACTTGTGGTGAATGTCTTATCCCTGGTTAAGGCTGAACTGAACCTTTGGCTTCTAGAGGTCCCAGGTTCGAACCACATCCGAGGTGGATGAAAATTTTTTTTCCATTTAATGTAAGCGCCGCAACCGAGCAAAATTTTTTTTTGAGAAAGAAAACGTTATTTTACCTGAATTGGCTCAACCAAGAAAACCAGAGAGGTCAAGAAAGAAATCATGCTACAGCCATCAAAACAACTATAAGAAATCACCAGGGATCCATAACAAAGGGTAGATAAAGCGCCAAAATAAATAATCTGTATGATCTGAGGGATGAGAGCTTTCATTTTCTTCTAAGTTTATAAGCAAGCCTTTGAAACCTTGCACTTTCACACATCTCTCCATTATTTGCTTTCACAAACAGAATGGTAGGGAGGACCTGAAATCCATAACATAAGCACAAGTAACTCCTAGTGAACGATAATGACAAAATAGTACTATGGGCTCGTTCGATTCGCGGAATGCCTATTCCATGGAATAAAATAGAAAAGAATATAAACATGTCAAATATGGTCAAATATTTGTCTAGAAACAGTCGTCGGATGGAATAGCTATTCCTAGCTATTATACATCTCATGGAATAGTTATTCCTATTTTAAACGAAGGATGTAAACTAACTAGGAATAGGTATTCCATCCGACGACATATTCTAGACAAATAATGTATTTAACATTTTTCCATTTATTTATGTTCTATCCCATAGAATAGACATTCCGCAAACAAAACGCTACTTATGTACGCTTCAAGGTGTTGCAAGTCATTGAGGGAATCTGAACGCGCACAACATATTGTGCGGGTTCCAATTTTGAACCCACTACTTGAGCTGCTCCGCAATTAGTAACATATTAGACCTAATGTGTCGGCGGACTACTTGAGCTGCTCCGCAATTAGTTACATATTAGACCTAATGCATCTCCAGGCAGATTAACTTATCTCAAAAAAACCATTGCCCCACTGAACTTTTAAAGTGACCCCGTAGCTCCCTCAACTTTAAAAAAGTGCACCACTTTGCTCTTCGAACGCCATGTGCCAGCTTCTTATTAGAGAGAGAATAAGAAAAATGACATCTTTAAGAAGTGACGTGACGTTTAGGGAGCAAAACGATGCAGTTTTTGAAAGTAGAGGAAGGTACGAGATCACTTTGAAAGTTCAGGGGGCATTTGGGTACCTACTGATGCGTTAGGCCTATAAGTCTAGTGTATTTGCAATCATCATGAATGCACATGTTCATAAGAAATGTGTCAATACACGAAAGGCTTAATGCATCAACAACATCCTCAACTTGACACAAAAAACCTGCTACCTCCCTGGCCTCTGAAAGTGACCCCGCAACTTTGAAAAAATGCGCCATTTAACTACCTCAAATGCCCTAGACCAGTCACAAATTTGTTTGGGTTTCTTAATCCCTTGAAATTAACAACCGATCTTATTCAATCAACAAGTGCTTATAGGTCAAATCGAAGTTATGAAAGATTGAAAAAATCAATTGGGAAAATCTTCCCCAAAAAAAATCAACATGCGCCACTAAAGTCAAAGGAAGCCACGTCAGCTGCCACATAGGATTAGGGTAGTTAAATGGTGCAACTTTTCAAAATTGAGGTAGCCGCAGGGTCACTTTCAAAGGTTAGGGAGGCAGCAGGTTTTTTGTGCCACGCATGACGTTTAAAGATGTCGGCGGACTACTTGAGCTGCTCCGCAATTAGTAACATATTAGACCTAAGCATCTCCACGTACCTTAACTTATCTCAAAAAAACTATTGCCTCCATGAACTTTCAAAGTGAACCCATAGCTCCCTCAACTTTAAAAAAGCGCACCACTTTACTCTTTGAACGCCAAGTGTCAGCTTCTAATTGGAGAGAGAAAATCAGAAAAATGACATCTTTAAGAAGTCAAACCAACCAGAAGTTGACACATGATGTTTAGGAAACGAAACGATGTAGTTTTTGAAAGTTGAGGAAGCTACAAGATCACTTTGAAAGTTCAAGGGCAGTAGCCATAAATTTTTTGAGACAAGTTTGGGTACCTACTGATGCATTAGGCCTAAAACTCTAGTGTATTTGCAATAATCATGAATGCACATGTTCATAAGAAATGTGTCGATACACGAAAGGCTTAACGCATCAATAACATCCTCAACTTGGCACAAAAAACCTGCTACCTCCCTGACCTTTGAGAGTGACCTTGCATCAACTTCAAAAAAGTGCACCACTTTGCTCTTTGAACGCCATGTGTCAGCTTCTGATTGGAGAGAGAAAATCAGAAAATTGACATCTTTAAGAAGTCAAACCAACCAAAAGTTGACACGTGACGTTTAGGGAGCAAAATGATGCAGATTTTTGAAAGTTGAGGAAGCTACGAGATCACTTTGAAAGTCCAGGGGGCAGTAGCCGTAGATTTTTTGGGATAAGTTCGGGTACCTACTGATGCATTAGGCCTATTATTCTAAGTGTATTTGCAATCATCATGAATGCACATGTTCATAAGAAATGTGTCGATACACGAAAGGCTTAATGCATCAACAACATCCTCAACTTGGCACAAAAAACCTGCTACCTCCCTGACCTTTGAAAGTGACCCCGCAGCTACCTCAACTTTGAAAAAGTGGGCCATTTAACTACCTCAAACGCCCTAAATCAGTCACGATTTGTGTGAGCTACACTCTCCCTTAGTGCATGACGTATGGCATTTTAAAAAAAAGTCAACCAAAGATTATTCTTCTTCTTCTTCTTCTTCCCCTCTCTCATATTTCTCTCACTTCACTTCTCTTTATTCTTGTTGTAATTTTGAAAGTTTAGTTTAATTGATTAAGATTCATTTGGAGATTTGTTTGATTTTCTAAATCCTTTGAAATTAACCGAATTGATTCAATCAACAAGTGCTTATAGGTCGAATCGAAGTTATGAAAGATTGGAAAAATCAATTAGGAAAATCTTCCCCAAAAAAAAGTCAACATGCACCACGAAAGTCAAAGAAAGCCACGTCAGCTGCCACATAGGATTGATGTAGTTAAATGGTGCAACATTTCAAAATTGAGGTAGCTGCGGGGTCACTTTCAAAGGTTAGAGAGGCAGTAGGTTTTTTGTGCCACGTGTGACGTTTTAAGATGACGGCGGACTACTTGAGCTGCTCCGCAATTAATAACATATAAGACCTCAGCATCTCCAGGTACCATAACTTATCTCAAAAAAACTATTCTCCCTAAACTTTCAAAGTGACCCCATAGCTCCCTCAACTTTAAAAAAGTGCCCCACTTTGTTCTTTGAAAGCCATGTGTCAGCTTCTGATTGGAAAGAGAAAATCAGAAAAATGACATCTTTAAGAAGTCAAACCAACCAAAAGTTGACACGCGACGTTTAGGGAGCAAAATGATGCAGTTTTCGAAATTTGAGGAAGCTACGAGATCACTTTGAAAGCTTAGGGGGCAGTAGCAGTCAAACCAGCCAGAAGTCGACACGTGATGTTTAGGGAGCAAAATGATGCAGTTTTTGAAAGTTGAGGAAGCTACGAGATCACGTTGAAAGTTCAGGGAGCAGTAGCCGTAGATTTTTTGGATACCTACTGATGCATTAAGCCTATAATTCTAGTGTATTTGCAATCATCATGAATGCACATGTTCATAAGAAATGTGTCGGTACACGAAAGGCTTAATGCATCAACAACATCCTCAACTTGGCACAAAAAACTTGCTACCTCCCTGACCTTTGAAAGTGACCCCACAACTACCTCAACTTTGAAAAAGTGCACCATTTAACTGCCTCAATTGCCCTAAATGAGTGACGGCGTGTGGAAGGGAAAAAGAACACTTTTCTATTCTAATATTGTGAGAAACGAAATTGGAAAAGAAAATTGATGAATTTGAGATAGATGAATGTTTTTGGATCACATACAAAATCCGTTGAGTGTTTTTGGAAACAATCAAAACCCTTTAGTTTTTGGAAACTAATAAAACCCAATTAGTTTTTGGAAACTAACAAAACCCAAATGTGTTATAACGCAAATATTTTCACTAAACTTATAATCTGATATATTTTTTATTATAACTTTTCTTGTTTAAATAATGACTTGGGAAGAGTTACAAAAGGATAAAATAAAAGACACTTAACTATGAGTTATGAAAGAAACTTAAAGCTAAGAAGTTACAAATGAACACACTAAAAGCTAAATAAAAACTGCCTAATTAAACAATAAAAAATAGAAATTAAAAATAAATTATTATAGGAATTAAAGCATAGAACAACAACTAAAATACTTCAAACGTTCTCCTCTTGTATTTGTTGTAAATTGAGCTTAAACCATGATTTAACGAAGTATTATTGGGCCTCAAACAGGTCTTGAATTATTCTTGCATTCTTGCTTGTAACAACTCAAAAAGATTTTAAATGACTTTGAATTTACACCTAATTTTCCATAAATCTTCATCTGAAACCATAAACATATTTCTTCGATTTACCAATCTATTTTGCCACCAAAAAATAAAGAATATATTATCATGTCCGTCATCATTCTCCCATTCTTCAAAAGATTCGTCCTCGAATCTTGTAATTTGAGAACATAAGGAGAATCATATATTTCAAAATTACCACAAACAGATTCTTTCTCACCAAATTGTTTAATCTCAATATCCACATGCCAAAATTCCTTTTCAATTTGAAATTGGATGTTTCATTTCCAAAAAGCATTTCATTCTCAAGATCTTCAATCTCTTGAATGGTCATTATTTTACTTTTAGGAGCAAATTGCAAATCATCATGCTCTTGATATATTGAGCCTTGCGGGTACAACTTCAAAGGAGCACATAGATTGGACATTTGCTTATTCATTTTCATTACTTAAGGAATTTGAAATGGAGGTTGCAAATTTTGGTTCATTTGAGGAAGAAATTGGCAAAGTGGAAGATGTAGCGTGATTTGGAAGAAAAGAAATTTTTTTGAGGCCAAAGCTTATAATTACCGTTGGTTCCAAACCTTTTCTGTAATTGTGTTTCCAAATATTCATGCTTTGCCTTAACCGCATCTAATTCTGATCTTAGTTTCTGAAATGCAGCATAAAGATCTGGATCCACAAACATGATTTGACTTCAATTCTTCAAGGGTAACACAAAAATGACAATGAGAAAAGAAAATTAGGATCACGAATCCTTGGCTTTGATACCAACTGATGGCATGCGGAAGCGAAAAGAACACGTTTCTGTTCTAATACTGTGAGAAACGAAATTGGAAAAGAAAACTGACGAACTTGAGATAGATGAATGTTTTTGGATCACATACAAAACCCGTTGAGTGTTTTTGGAAACAATCAAAACCTTTTAGTTTTTGGAAACTAATAAAACTCAATTAGTTTTTGGAAACTAACAAAACCCAAATGTGTTATAACACAAATATTTTCACTAAACTTATAGTCTGATATATTTTTTATTACAACTTTTCTTCCTTTAAATAACGACTTAGGAAGAGTTACAAAAGGATAAAATAAAAGACACTTAACAATTAAAGCATAAAATAACAACTAAAATACTTCAAACGTTCTCCTCTTGTATCTGTTGTAAAATGAGCTTAAACCATGATTTAACGAAGTATTATTGGGCCTCAAACAGGTCTTGAATTATTCTTGCTTGTAACAACTCAAAAAGCTTTTAAATGACTTTGAATTTACACCTAATTTTCCATAAATCTTCATCTGAAACCATAAACATATTTCTTCGATTTACCAACCTATTTTGCCACCAAAAAATAAAGAACATATTATCATGTCCGTCATCAATGAGTCACGGATTTGTGTGAGCTACACTCTCCATTACTGCATGACGCGTGACATTTTTTAAAAAAAAAGTAAAACAAAGATTCTTCTTCTTCTTTTTCCCCTCTCTCTCATCTTTCTCTCCACTTCTCTTTATTCTTGTTGTAATTTTGAAAGTTTAGTTTAATTGATTAAGATTCATTTGGAGATTTGTTTGGTTTTCTTAATCCCTTGAAATTAACAACCGATTAGATTCAATCAACAAGTGCTTATAGGTCGAATGGAAGTTATGAAAGATTGGAAAAATCAATTGGAAAATCTTCCAAAAAAAAAGTAAACATGTGCCACTAAAGTCAAAGGCAGGCACGTCAGCTGCCACATAGGATTGAGGTAGTTAAATGGTGCAACTTTTCAAAATTGAGGTAGCTGCAGGTCACTTTCAAAGGTTAGGGAGGCAACAGGTCTTTTGTGCCAAGTTGAGGGTGCTGTTGATGGGTTAGGCCTACATGAAATAAGTAAAAAAAATAGGCTGTTTTAGCTCATGAAATGGATTATATACCTCATTGAGATAGGCTGAAAGAGTGGCAATACTAAGATGCGCCTTTTTAGATATCTTACGAAGCCTTTCACCAAGATATACAATAGCAAGAGCCATGCATGGTATGACCTAAAGTAGAAGATTATATTTATTGGTCTATGCGTGTAAAATACGAATATATACAGGCAAGAATATTAAACACCTTACCATAGCTGAAATCAAGCAAAGGACAGGACTAACAGCCAACATCTGGCCTGTCATAGCAGATAGCTGTACAGCACTGGGAACAATTGTCTGAGACAAGTATTACACTAACAATAATCAAAACTAAGCTATCAGAGGAATATATAGTTGAGGATGATAAGAAAATCATTTAAAATACAACCAATTTGGTGGTTCCAAAAATCTATACTTCCATAGTTATATAAGTGATGATTAAAATACGTCATGTTCTATAATCCAAATGCCCTTTAGGTGTCTGACCTATAAATTGCCTATTTGGTGCGTACTGTATTCATTTTTCACCTATTTGGCGCCCAAGGCATACAATATTTGCCTAGCATGACCTATTTGCTTTTAGTAGGTCAAACATCCATTTAGCAACATAAAAAACGTGAAATACAAATATGGTCATTTGAAGCATGGATATGTTTTGTTGATCATTCATAGAATTCCCGACCATCAATGATCCCTCAAGTTGCATCAAAATTTAACATGTCAGAAACCAAAAGGGATGAAAATTAATATGTCGGGCACCAAATAAGCAATTTCAATAGGTCGGACACCAAAATGACATTTGAGTTATAGAATAGGACAAATAAGTATTTTTTATGATAACATGCCACAAGAAAAACCATATGCCAAACAAAGGCAGGTTGCAAGAATAACTATTTATTATCTTTTAAATTTAAACACACTCTACATATCACTCCAGCATATGCTGAAATTTAGTTCAATACAATATTCAATAAATGAACTTCCAGGACTTGACTACGGGGTTATGTGCGCATATCATCATCAGATATTTTAAAAATGTTCCAATATGCAAAGAAAATATCATTTAGTGCCCGATACAGTCTTAAAAGAATTATGTTATATTCTAGCCAAAATTGAATTTTAGGACCATAATGAAACATTGACAAAAAATTTAATGGCTTATCTACGCATTTAACCGCTAAATTTCAATACAAAATTGATGCCAAAGGTAGCACGGCTTAGACACAAAGTTTCTCATTGTATTTGATGTTTCCTGTTTCAGTTTCCCTTATGAGTTGCATAAGTTTGAGCTGATATGACTAAACATTATACAAAACGTAATACAATGGCTTGGCTTAAAGCATCTCCAGGTACCCAAATTTGATCCAAAAAACTTAATGCCCCAAACTTTCAAAATAAGTTCATACTTCCCCCAACTTTTAAAAAGTGCATCAATTTAGCGCCACATTGATTGGTTTGACTTTTCAAATATGTCAAAATTTTGTTGGCATTCAAGGACTTTTTAAAGTTGGGGGAACAGTAGGTTTGTTTGGGATAAGTTACTTGAGATGCATTAAGCCCTATTGTAAACATAATACATTGATCGGTGCATAACATGTATCAACACAGAAACTCACATTAAGAAGTACATGAAGAGTATCAGCAACATCTGCTGCCTCAGTAGTGATCCTGTAAGCAATATCCCCACTAGAAACTCCGCCATCTCCCTCGAAAAAACCCAATTCTCTCTGCAAAACCCCCTCGAAAACATCAACCCGAATCTTATACCCCGCATTTAGCGCTGCCTTCCACAAAAGCGCATGCTGGCCGTAAGTAGCAACCAATTTGGCCCAGAAAAGAGCAACAATTAGAAGCCCCTCATTTCTCAGCCTAACACCATCCAATTTCACGATTGCAGATGAAAACTGGCCGATCCTAGGGACAAGGTGGGCAAGAGAAACCACAGAGAGGAGGCTGCAGAGCCAGCCGAGGAGAATTAGATTGTGCTGGGCGAGAATATAGGGTCTGACATCTGAAAAAGATGGGAAAGGATTGCTGGGAATAGAATTGATGGGTTTAATTAGGGTTTTGGAGAGGAATTTGGAGGGGGGAGATGGGTATTGGAGTGTAGGGTTGAAACTGGAAGGAAAATGAAAGGGATTGTAGGGTTTGAAATGAGAAGGAAGAAGAGAAGAATAAGGAGATTGAAAGTGAAAAGATTGTTTAGGAGGGGAACACAGTGCCACACTTCCCATTAACATTTCTGCACGCGATGGAGATATCAAGAAAGAAGCCATTCAACAATGAGGTCTTAGCATCCCGAATAACCAACCGTATTAAACTGAAATAAATTAAATTTAAGTTATTTTCATATAAATTTATATATATATATATTAAATTAAATATAAATTAAAAAAATATTATTTAAATTAAAAAATTATTAATAATAAATAATTTATAAAATAGGGTGCTAATGCCCCCACCCCTTTTACATAAGCTCCTAACCCCGATTCACTAAAAATAAATGTTCTTAATATTATTTATTAAAAAAATAAATAATGTTATTTACCCCTTATTTTTATACTTTCGCCTTTAAAATTATTTATATATCATTTACTTTTGTTAATTAAAAAATATAATATTTCATCAAAATATGTTATTGCACAAAACATTAGTTGGACAAATTGTGGTTTAGCTCAATCATATGTTTAACCTTAAAAAAAATTTAAATTATTTTTAAAATAAAAGTTAAATATATAAATTCTTTAAAATTACTTTTTTTGTTTAAAATTTGCCTCATTTGGTCTTTTATTGAATAGAAAGAAAAATCCTTAACCCGCCTTGGATATAACTCGAACTGAGACCTCTAGATGCCATGGCTTCAGTGTTAGCCTTTAGACCAACACCTTAGTCACAATTATTTAAAATTACTTAAGTAATTATACTTATACTTGTCATAATTAAAACGACAAGTCAAAATGAATAACTTTGCATAAAAAGACAAGTCAAAATGAAGAATTTTGCTAATAAATAACTGTATTTTTATAAATTTTTTAATAATAAATTCGATAAATCTTTCCGAAATTAAATTATTTATATATTTACTTCCCATTTTTACAATTTTGCCTCAAATTATTTATATCCCATTTATAATTACTTATTATAAAAATTATATTTCACTTAATTAAATGGTTTAGTCAAAATTCATTTTGGCCCAAAACATCGGTTTGACAAAATGTAGTTTAGCTCAACCATAGGTTCAATTGAACCTCATTGCCCAACCTTCAAAAAATTTAAATTAATATTAAAAAATTAATATATAAAATATATAAAAATACTAAAATACTAAAATAATTATAATTATAAATGTGATTAATAAAAAAGACAAGTCAAAATAAAGAACTAAATTGCTAACAAATAATTGTGTTACTTGAACTTTTTTATATCGAATTTGATAAAGATTTATAAATTTATATTATTTAAATATTTATTGTAAAATTAAATATATTATTAATCTAATTTAAAATCAAATAAATTTCTTTATAAGGACGTTTTTGTCGTTTTGGGATGGTAAATATAAATAGTGTTGTTGTGTAGTTTTAGTTTGTTGGATCTAGCTCAGAGGAAGAATATACCACAGCAATTCGTTATGTATGGATGATGAAATTCCATTGATACAGAGCCAATTCCAATAGACTTATTGGAGGGTCCCATTGGCGTGCATCCAGTAGGAATTGAACCTACGAATTCGCCAATTATGAGTTGGGCGCTTTAACCATTCAGCCATGGATGCTTAGCGGGGATCCTCGTACACGGTGAATAACCAAATTCCAATTGAAATGAAATCTTTACGATAAATCAATGCAATTTAGGAGGAATCAATGAAAGGACATCAATTCAAATCCTGGATTTTCGAATTGAGAGAGATATTGAGAGAGATCAAGAATTCTCACTATTTCTTAGATTCATGGACCCAATTCAATTCAGTGGGATCTTTCATTCACATTTTTTTCCATCAGATGATGAGTTTTGGAAATAACAAAAATATAGAAGACTGCGCTCACAGGAGGAATCAAAGATAAAATGAGTTCTGAAGATAACAAAAGACTACGCTTAAAGAAACAAAAGAAGATCTTGTTCAGAGGAATCATGAAGGATATCATCTTGGTCAACACAAGTTTAAGCCATACCTCAGAAGCATGCTAATCTCTTTCCAAAATGTCGCATCATAAGTGTGATGTGTCGGGCAAAAATATATGGATTTCTCTTGGCGCCTTGTGGCAGGATCCAATGGGGGTTTGTTTATTTAGATGTGATGAAACCAATTAGTTCAAGTTTGCACATTTGCCCATTTTTAATGAATAAAAGAATCGAGACCCAAATCTCAATACAAATGATAAAGTCGCCACCCAAGTTGTCTACTTGGGAAAGAGTTTTGGTACGGTTCCCTTTGGGCGGGAGACTCATACCTTTTAGATCAGAGATTCGGGTATTAGATGAGTCACTTATTTCTCATTTAGCTAATTCAAAAATTACATTTGCTGCGTAAAACCATTTTCTTTTCATCATCTGGGGAATTATTACGGAAAGCCTATTTTTTTACACTCTTTCACACTCGATTCATGCATTCACAATTTACAATAAAAGCACATACAGTAAAGGGGGAATAAAAATTACAACCGGGGAAAATGGGGGAATTGCAAGGGAACCTATACATTTGTTCTAAGTTATAAAACAAAAATAAATAAATTCGCCTGCATGACAACGTTAGCACAAATACGACACATCATAAGTCAACATTTTTTAGGAAAAATGTGATTATGTTAGAGTGGTTGTTTTGCTATCAATAGTGCTCGGGCGCCTTGTAGGATCGAAAAGAAATAACAAGTCTTCAACGTATTATATTATGAAAATACATTTTTACTTTTCGTGGGTTGATTTACCAGAGTATTAGTGAAAATGATCGCATGGCAAATGGTGATGTTAGGTTCGTTTTATAGATCTGCCTATGGGGCCAATACCCGTACGGGTATGGGGGACCCATATAGGTCTTGTCTGGACCCAAACAGAACCTCATTTTTAGTTTAAATAGAACATGTTTATAGAAAAAGAATGGAATAAAATGGAATTTCCTTCCATATGAGAATGGAATAAAATGGAATTTCCTTCCATATGGATATGGCGCACTAGTTTAGCAACCATAGGGGCATATAAGTGCCAACAAGGCCCATATGGGTCAGGACCAGACCCAAAATAGATCAACGAATAGATCAAACCAAATAAATGAAAATGATAATAAAATAAATAGAAAGTGAGTCTCTTTGAAACTAAGGAGCATACCTTTACGCCGTGAATCCACTTTGAAGCAATCCCAATGCCGAGAGAGAGTCTAGCCAAAGTGGTAGATAAGGAAATGGTGGTTTTAGGACTGTTTTGGTGAGTTTTTGTATGGACAGAACCTCCCTCAATCCTAATATGAAGCTAGAAAGAAATAAAATGTAGACAAAACCAAAGAGGAATGGCTTTCTCCCTATTATATCATTTCTATACCTCTTTTATACCCTTTCTATTACTTAAAAAAATACTAGAAAAATAATGTCTAAATTATTCTAAATTGGCTCTTTTTGTTCTCTAAATGGTCCCTTTTGAAAGTGAGGCAAAATGCCTCTATTTATAGGAAAATTGTGTGTCTGAACGCAATAACTCCAACTTATGGCTGATTTAATCAAATATGGTCTGATTGCATTCAGTCTGGCCTGATTAGCCGAAGGTGGCACCCGTAAGGGAAGGACACGTATGGATCTAGGTAGGACCCGTATGGGTCCCTCCAGGGCATACGATGGATGTGGGGATGTATGGGTCAACCCATGGACCCTTAACCCTAAGTATGACTCGTATGGGTACCTAAAGGCAGTCTAGGTCTCCAGAACTTGGCCAAACTCAACTCTGCAGTAGTAGGAACATCTCTAGTGGACAACACCTATAAAAGATTGCATTATCTAGCTCTCATCATTGTTTCGAGAAAAGGACCGTGAAAATCTAGTGCTCACAGATTGTCCCTCATGGGATCATGACATATACAGATTCGTATGATATCATGATATGAGCGAGTGTTTAGAAATCATACATGATGTGATGATAGGGATGAGTTCCTTTCTTGAGGCGAACTCCTTTCCTAGGTGTCCCTTTCTTAAGGCGGACGACTTTTCTTCGTGTTCCTTTCATAAGGTGAACATACTTCCTTTGTGTTCCTTTGTCCAGGCGAACCACTTTCCTTTGCTGAGCATATCCCTTTCTTAAGGTGGATGACTTTCCTCTGACTGATGTTGATGTATCCCTTTCCTAAGGCGGATGACTTCTCCTTGTATCCCTTTCTTAAGGCAGATTGACTTTCGTGGTTGATAGCGTATCCCTTTCTTAAGGCAGATGACTTTCCTACTAATGGTGTATCCCTATCCTAAGGTGGATGACTCCTCCTCATATCCCTTTCTTAAGGCAGATCGACTGTCCTGAATTATGGTGTATCCTTTTCTTAAGGTGGATGACTCTCATGCTAGGGAAATGGAGTTACCTGTCAAAAGACAATAAAAACGTTGTGTTAGTTACTACCTTGAATGATACGTCTTGATTCTTGATTGACATTATGGTGAACAAAAAATTTTCCCCTTCAATCAAGAATGAAGATGTGCGGATAGGGATTAGTCCTTGAGTGAAATTTAGACTCGATTTAGAAATGTTAGGTTTGGCCCAACTGCTTCATACTGGAATGCCCCTTAGTGGGCGCTCCTTTAGGGAGTGCCCCTAGGATAGATGCCCCTGGGAATGATATCGATAGGGTGTTTTGAAGATGGGGAGAGGCCCCTTAACTAATTCCTTGACTTGAATCCGCTGCTGGGGATTAGAGGAGGATGCCTCTTGATTGATTTTACCACTGGGGAATGGGGGGATGCCCCTGTTTGATTTCGTTGCTAGGGAATTGTTTGTCTTTTGCCTATTGGGGATACCTTTGAGGACATTTCCCCTTCAATGAACTTGAGGATGGGGGGATGCCCCCTGATTGATTTCTCTACTGGGCAAAAGGTTCCTCCAAGTGATTTGACTGCTGGGGATATCCTTCAAGATGATGCCCCTCATGTGGTACCCCTTGAGTGGCCTCTTTGTGGGGTATTTCCTTTGAGGTAAATGCCCCTAGGTCGGTGCCTCTTGGATGGCACCGCTATTGTGAGGTGTCGATGACGTGTGGGTCTTCCTTGGTGCCTGTATGAGAGGCGGGGCCTATTGGAGGTTTTGTTAGGTTTAGGCATGATAAACATTTTCAGTTAAAGTTTTCACAACAAGCCAATTTTAATGAATAAAAGAATCGAGACCAAAATCCTGATACAAATGATGGAGTCACCACCCAAGTTGTCTACTTAAGGAAAGAGTTTTGGTATGATTCCCTCTGGGCGGGAGACTCATACCTATTGGATCAGAGATTCGGGTATCGGATGAGTCACTTATTTCTCATTTAGTTAATTCAAAATTACATTCACTGCATAAAATCATTTTTGTTTCATCATTTAGGGAATTATCACAGAAATCCTATTTCTACACTCTTTCACACTCGTTATATGCATTCATAGATTACAATAAAAGCACAAGCAAATAAATGGTGGAATAAAAAATACAACCGGGGGAAAATGGGGGAAATTGCAAAAGACCCTATACATTTGTTCTAAGTTATAAAACAAAATCAAAATAAATTCCCCTGCATCCATAAATATTAGCACAGTTTATAGCACATCGTAAGTCAACATTTTATTAGGAAAAATGTGATTATGTTAGCATGACAGTTTTACGATGGATAGTAATGGGGTGGCTTCTAGGATCAGAGAGAAATAACAAGTCTTCAACCTATTTTGTTGTGAAAACACATTTTATCTTTTGTGGGTAAATTTACCGCATTATTAGTGAAAATGATTGCATGGCATATGGCGAGTTGGATTGATTTTTAACCGATTAAAAATGAATTCTGCATTCTATCTGGGGGGCTGGTACCTATACGGATGGGAGGGATCCGTACGGGTACCAGGGAGGACGGTTACGGGTATGGGGGATGTTGGATATGATGTCTGCCCTTAAGGCAATTAGGGCGATATATCTTAATTATGTAATAGTACGGATATTTTGTTTAATCAAAAAAGGCATTTAACCTTTTATTTATATCGATGTGCTTATAAATATATTATAGCTGGTTAAAATGTATTCATTGATATACGTATACAAGAGTCCTTGACATATCATAGCATGAAGTCAGAGAAATTATAGTTGGACTATATTTACTGGAACCTGCTTCATGTTATGCCTTAATTATCCCTAGTCATAGTTTCATCAAGAAATGATATTGATGAAGCGAAAAGACTAGCATGTGGTCAACTTTCTTGGAAAGGGTCCAAGCAGTCAATCTCCTAAGGACTGAAGGTGGTGCCTTAAGTTTGACACATGGATGTGTCTGGGAGATATATTGGAGACCGTAGTAAGATAAACACTTGGTGTATATATATCAATGTGTTAGTGTTTATCGTCATGCAATAAGCTTGGCGAATATCCTCATACTTGAGATACTAGTTACCTTGTGTGGTACTATTGCTGTACTTTGGGTCATTCCTACACACTCATTAATTTAGGGTGTTATGGGTGATTACGGGTATAGTGATGACATCATGTTGGTAAGCTGAGTAGTTAGAAAGAATCCATCAATCCGGATATATTAAGGAGTTGTACTTGGCCGCTTGTTAAAGTCATGATTTCTATAAACCTTTGATCAGAGTATGTGTTTCATAGAAATGGTTTCTAGTCAAGCACACTATGGTAAAAGGCAATATACTTCGGTAACAAGTTAATAATTGGGATAGCTTGGAGCAACCTTGCTATCAGTGGGTTAACACTTTAGCCAAACCCTATAAACCAGATGGTACTAATATTAAAGAATGGAAGGAGTTCATCGCATTAGACAACTATTGCATTAACCGGGATTAAGTCATAAGCACAAATGACGTTCCGAGTAATGGGGGATGGTAGACCCTTGCTAGAGGTGTACTGCAGTCGTTTAAGGTAATTAGTTCTATTAACGGTCTAGAACCTCAAGCCAATGGTTCCAGTAGAACAAGGGTTGGTTAAGCCTTAACAGCTCAGTACTTCGGGATCCTATAAGGTCACACACATTGGACCTTCATCGGACTGAGTAAAGAATTAATGGATTTATTCTATTACGAAATTATAATATAATAATTGAATTATTATTTAGTTGGTTAAAAATGATTAGATCATTTTGTATAAACCAAGAAATTTATTTTTGACCGGTAACTAATTTATTAGGGTCAAAAAATAAAATTTTAGGGAGAGCCAAAATCAGATTGCCAAAGCGAGGGTTGGACCCTGTGCACATGGGCCCCGCAAGCCCGAAAGGACTTATGGGGTCTATGACAAAAAAGGGCCACATGAGTGCATGGTGCACACGTGGGCCACATGCCATGTAAGCCCAGCTTGCGTGGGCATGCAACCTAGGCTGAGCAAGATCTGCAGAAGGAGCATTTGCACAGCCCAAAGTGGCCTTTCGCGAGCTGAGCTCTTGGTAAAGCTCGCAAGGCCTAGCTCGCAGGGTAAGGCAGGCTCGCAAGAGCCTACCTTGTGCAAGCCCGATAACCCAGCTTGCTGTGCAAGCCAGGTTAACTTAGGCGGCATGTGGATCCTATGGGATCTGTGTGTTTTGCCAAGGGCGAGATGGGTATTTACCCATCCCACATTAATTAGGTGGAGCCTTTGCTCCACCTATAAAAGGGGGCTCATTTCTTCATTCCAAATCGTACCAATTCAAGTGGAACTTGAATAATTTTATTTATATTTTCGGGTGAGAATTTTGGAGTGGTCTAGCAACTACTCAAGGCTCCAAGGCTTATGCAAGGAGGTTCTGCTAAAGCACGCTTCAACTGGTATGTCTTTATTTTTCTCTCTTAATTATTATGTCTTTTTCTTTAAGCGTTTTTAGACTTAATAATTATGCTTAGGTTGTTTTGCATGCTTAGTTTTTTTTATACTTAGGTTATAGCTTAGAGTTATAACATGTTAAGTATAAAATATATGTGCTAGGATATAATTTAGAATTCTGGTATGCCTAGCCCTTTGCATGCTAACCTAGGTAGAGAATTATTTAGTTAAAGCTTTATTTAATTTATATACATCTATTAAGAGTTCCTAGGACAGGGACAAAATTTTGAATTTTCACCATACCTGTTATGCATGTTCAATTTGACTGTCAGTTGCCAACAGTGGTATAAGAGCCTGCCTATTTTGTGCATAATTATGTTAGAAGCGAACTGAATATTACCTTCTATTTGAAATGATTATTGTATATTTAATTGTTTGGAACAATATATATGAACCTATGCCTTTCATTTCAAGGTTAGAAAATGGTTGTGAATAATTTTGAATAAGCCTGCTCAACTTACTCAAATTATACAAGTTTCAATAATTTATTTAAATTACATGGGTTATAGATGCTTCCAATTTACATGAATCGGAAGAACGAAATTTATTAGTTCAAGAGAATCCATTTGTCTTCAAGTTTGTGCCCGTATTTGTTTTGGTTAAGGATTGGACTTGGTGTCTACTCACTTCAAGGGCACCTCTCCTACCTAGGAACCTATATTAGTGCAGCTTGAATTGACCAACCAGGGTTTAAATATGTACTAATTTATTTCTAGTATATAAGATGGTGAGTATATATGTTTCTATAACAAAGTAAAAATTAAATTTATTGAATAAGGATAAAGGAAATGCAATATAATTATAACAAATAAAAGTGTTAATTATTTTGGATATAATCTAGGTTGATGAAATAATTATAATAAAGAGCTTGAACCCACCTAAGGTTAGACCTTATAAATTAATTCTTAAATTCCCTGAATTAATACAAGTTACTATAAATATGTCCATCTGATAAAATCCTAGATTCGGTGAGACATTTAACACCAACAAACTCCTATAGTAAATATATTAAGGCAAGTTATAGTCTCCCTTACTCAAATTTATAATACGGTCTCTTTGGGCAATCAAAGTGCTACGCAAAGCGTTCGTTCTAGTCCATATTGATTGGTTGTTTGGGATAGGGTCTGCCTTAACGAAAATGGGGTAGTCCACCATAAAATTGGGGGCTAGGCCCAGATCTGAGACATATTCAAGGAGATGCTAATATGAGAGCACACGTCCCTTGGGATTAGGGAACTTGAATATATTAGTAATTGCATACGATGCAAAAGGAATGGGATTCCAACTATAACTTACTATTGTGTCTTGACTCAACTACTCAAGGCTCCTTGGTTCTTCCTCTTGGGAGGTTTCGGTTGGTGGGGTTCGCGTGGATACTCTTAGAGGCTATCCTACACTTGGAGGCTTGTGCAAGGAGGTTCTGCTAAACCACGCTTCAACTGGTACGTCTTTATTTTTCTCTCTTAATTATTAGGTCTTTTTCTTTAAGCGTTTTTAGACTTAATAATTATGCTTAGGTTATTTTGCATGCTCAGTTTTTTACACTTAGGTTATAACTTAGTGTTATAACATGCTTAGTATAAAATATATGTGCTAGGATATAATTTAGAATTATGGTATGCCTAGCCCTTTGCATGCTAACCTGGGTAGAGAATTATTTAGCTAAGGCTTTATTTAAATTATATGCATCTATTAGGAGTTCCTGGGGACAGGGACAAAATTTTGAATTTTCGCCATACCTGTTATACATGTTCAATTTGACTGTCAGTTCCTAATAGTGGTATCAGAGCCTCCCTATTTAGTGCATAATTAAGTTAGAAGTGAACTGAATATTATTTTCTATTTGAAATGATTATGGTTTATTTAATTGTTTGGAACAATATATATGAACTTGTGCCTTGCATTTCAAGGTTAGAAAATGGTTGTGAATAATTTTGAATAAGCCTGCTCAACTTAAATTATATAAGTTCCAATAATTTATTTAAATTACATGGGTTATAGATGCTTCCAATTTACATGAATCGGAAGAATGAAATTTATTAGTTCAAGAGAAACCATTAGTCTTCAAGTTTGTGCCCGTACTTGTTCTGGTTAAGGATTGGACTTGGTGTCTACTCACTTCAAGGGCACCTCTCCTGCCTGGGAACCTATGTTGGTGCAGCTTGAATTGACCAACCACGGATTAAATATGGACTAATTTATTTCTAGTATATAAGATGGTGCTTATATATGTTTCTATAACAAAGTAAAAATTAAATTTATTGAATAAGGTTAAAGGAAATGCAATATAATTATAACAAATAAAAGTGTTAATTATTTTGGATATAATCTAGGTTGATGGAATAATTATAATAAAGAGCTTGAACCCACCTAAGGTTAGACCTTATAAATTGATTCAAAAATTCCCTGAATTAATACAAGTTATTATAAATATGTCCATTTGATAAAATCCTAGATTGAATGAGACATTTAACACCAATAAAATCCCATAGTAAATATATTAAGGCAAGTTATAGTCTTCCTTACTCAAATTTATAATACGGTCTCTTTGGGCTATCAAAGTGCTATGCAAAGCTTTCCTTCTAGTCCATATTGATTGGTTGTAAAGTTTGGGATAGGGTATGCCTTAATGGAACTGGGGTAGTCTACCATAAAATTGGGAGCTAGGCCCAGATCTGAGACATATTCAAGGAGATGCTAATATAAGAGCACACGTCCCTTGGGATTAGGGAACTTGAATGAAATAGCAATTGCATACGATGCAAATGCAATGGGATTCCAACTAAAACTTACTATTGTGACTTGACTCAACAACTCAAGGCTCCTTGGTTCTTCCTCTTGGGAGGTTTCGGTTGGTGGGGTTTGTGTGGATACTCATAGAGGCTGTCCTACACTTGGAGGCTTGTGCAAGGAGGTTCTGCTAAAGCACGCTTCAACTGGTACGTCTTTATTTCTGTCTCTTAATTATTATGTCTCTTTTTTTAAGCGTTTTTAGACTTAATAATTATGCTTAGGTTGTTTTGCATGCTTAGTTTTTTTTATACTTAGGTTATAACTTAGAGTTATAACATGCTTAGTATAAAATATATGTGCTAGGATAAAATTTAGAATTATGGTATGCCTAGCCCTTTGCTTGCTAACCTAGGTAGAGAATTATTTAATTAAGGCTTTATTTAATTTATATGCATCTATTAGGAGTTTTTGGGGACAGGGACAAAATTTTGAATTTCCACCATACCTATTATGCATGTTCAATTTGACTATCAGTTCCCAACAGTGGTATCAGAGCCTGCCTTTTTAGTGCATAATTGAGTTAGAAGCGAACTGAATATTGTTTATTTAATTGTTTGGAACAATATATATTGTGCCTTTCATTTCAAGGTTAGAAAATGGTTGTGAATAATTTTGAATAAGCCTGCTCAACTTACTCAAATTATATAAGTTTCAATAATTTATTTTAATTACATGGGTTATAGATGCTTCCAATTTACATGAATCGGAAGAATGAAATTTATTAGTTCAAGAGAATCCATTGGTCTTCAAGTTTGTGCCCGTATTTATTCTGGTTAAGGATTGGACTTGGTGTCTACTCACTTCAAGGGCACCTCTCCTACCTGGGAACCTATATTGGTGCAGCTTGAATTGACTAACCACTGATTAAATATGGACTAATTTATTTCTAGTATATAAGATGGTGCTTATATATGTTTCTATAACAAAGTAAAAATTAAATTTATTGAATAAGGTTAAAGGAAATGCAATATAATTACAACAAACAAAAGTGGTAATTATTTTGGATATAATCTAGGTTGATGGACTAATTATAATAAAGAGCTTGAAACCACCTAAGGTTAGACCTTATAAATTAATTCTAAAATTTCTTGAATTAATACAAGTTATTATAAATATGTCCATCTGATAAAATCCTAGATTGGGTGAGACGTTTAACACCAATAAAATCCCATAGTAAATATATTAAGGCAAGTTATAGTCTTCCTTACTCAAATTTATAATACGATCTCTTTGGGCTATCAAAGTGCTACGCAAAGCGGTCTTTCTAGTCCACAATAATTAGTTGTAAAGTTTGGGATAGGGTCTGCCTTAACAAAACTGGGGTAGTCCACCATAAAATTGGGGGCTAGGCCCAGATCTGAGACATATTCAAGGAGATGCTAATATAAGAGCACACGTCCCTTGGGATTAGGGAACTTGAATGAATTACCAATTGAATACGATGCAAATGAAATGGGATTCCACTTATAACTTACAATTATGACTTGACTCATAAAATTGGGAGTTATAATAGACTAGTTATAGATGCTACCTACTAGGAAATTTAGCTAGGCTAAAATTCTCGAATTCAGTAGAATAGGCTATTGTAAATTTCAAAAAAAAAAAAAAAATAGTAGGACAAATGTATTTAATTAAAAGACCTTATATTAAATGCATGTACTAAAACTAATATCGGAACAATAATTCTTTTCTTACATCTTGGTTGAAATCTTTATTTTAATACAAACATTTGCATTGATAACTAATTTTGATTGGCTCTAGCTTCAAAGGGTTTGTTTAGAAATATGAGGATAGTCCTCAAAGCCTTGTACTTTGTATAAGCCCGAATCTAAACAACATGATGCAAGCAATTCTGCTTGAAATAGATATGCATCAAATACAAAGGAAACTAGGATACAACACCTTGGAGGTTATTAACATCCCTGTTACCTTATGTAAGTAGCTGGCAGGAGACAAAGGATAAACATCAAGTCAGATGTCAGGATCCATGTTTCCTTAGCTACAAGGGCATCATAAAATCATGGACTTGAAAGTCTATGTCTTTACATCTTAGAGAAAGGATTTCCTATTGTGGAAAATTTGAACCAAAATATCTTTGATGAAAGATTGGTGGACCAGTTAGTTAGAAATTTAAATGGTTCATATCTCAAAGAAGTAAAGGGACACATTGTGTCTAGTATTGAAGCAAGATAGAGAAGAGAAAAGAGAAAAGTAAAAGAATATTGAGAATTTTGTCTAGAATATATAAAATGATTGTTTTCAACATGAAATATTGGAAACAAGATCTTAATTTCAATATGGGATATTGGAAATAAGATCAAAATGGCTATAGTCTCAAAGCATGAGAAGAGGAGGCCTAAAGCTTCCACTTCAAGATGTTTGATATTGAGAAATTCTACATCTTAAGGGAATTCTAAATTGGTATGGAATACCTAATGAGAATCACATATCCATACGAAGGTATAGATATTGTTGAGAAGTAGAGGTTTGGAAAAAAGAAGAGTTGTACATACGGAAAATCATTCGAGCTTGATGGCTGCTATTGATGTAGGAACTTGAAATTTCCATTTTGCTAAAATTTGTACAAGGATGAAATTCAATTGTCATTATAAAATATTGTTTTTGCTTCATAGCAGATGGAATTTTATTCCAATTTGATAAAAGATGTTATCAAAGCTATGAATGATATTTTATTGTAATATGACAATTGATATTTCTAAATTACAATACATATTCTTAAATATAAACATTGTTAAGAGAGAAATTTAGATAATGAGAAATCTTTCTACTTATGGCATTATCATTTAGGCCACATAAACAAAGATTGCTTAACCAAGTTGCATAAACGTGGACACTTGGGCCCAATAGACTTGGAGTCTTATGGTGATTGTGAACCTTGTTTTAGAGAAAAAATGACAAAGTTACCCTTTCAAGGAAAGGGTGAACGAGCCACGAGTACATTGAAACTTGTACATATTGATGTGTGTGGTCCAACGAGTGTTCATGCACTAGGAGGATACTCCTACTTCATAACCTTTATTGATGATTATCCCCGATACGGTTATTTGTACTTAATGAAGCACAAGTCTGAAAGTTTTAAAAAGTTTAAACTATTCAAAGCTAAAGTAGAGAAACAACTTGAGAAAAGTATTAAAATACTTCAATCGGATCGAGGTGGAGAATACTTAAGTCAGGAGTCTTAGGATTATCTAAAGGAAAACGGGATAGTTCCCCAGTGGACCCCTCCTTATATGCCCTAACATAATAGAGTGTCTGAAAGGAGGAATCAAACTTTATTAGATATGGTTTGGTCCATGATGAGCCATGCAGATCTCAGTGAATCCTTTTGGGGATATGCACTAGAGAGCGCGGTTTATATTTTAAACAGAGTGCCCTCTAAATCAGTTGATTTTACACCTTATGAAAGATGGTGTAATAAAAGGCCATCTCTAACTCACTTAAGAGTATGAGGCTATTCTGCTATGGTAAAGATGATAGCTTCAGATAAGCTAAATGACAAATCTGACAAGTATCTATTCATTGGATATCTAAAGGAAACAATTGGATATCTGTTTTACTAACCCGAAGCATAGAAGGTATTTGTGTCTCGGAACGCGCACTTTTTGGAAAAGGAACACTTACTTGCAAAAGTTAGGGGGAGCAATATTGAACTGGAAGTTCAAGAGGAAGAAACAGACAATTAGTTGATTGACCCCGTTCTAGATACACAAGAAAGTGTGATCCAAGAGTAGCCTATCGAAATACAATCATTGTGAAGATCAGGTCATATTTGGTTTTATCATCACTGATGATAAGTAACTATATCTCATGGAGGATGATGAACCAAGGACATATGATGAGGCAATGAAAAGCTCAGATTTTGATAAATGCCTAAAAGCCATGAAATCAGAAATGGATTCCATGTATAAGAACCAAGTTTAGAATTTGGTTGATGCACCGCAAGAGGTTGGACCAATTGGGTGCAAATGGATCTTCAAGAAGAAGACTGACATAGATGGTAATGTAATTACCTATAAAGCAAGGTTGGTTACAAAAGGTTATAGTCAACATGGAGGTATCGAATATGATGAAACTTTCTCACCGGTAGCCATGCTTAGATCCATAAGGATACTCCTCGCCATTGCTGCTCATTATGATTATGAGATCTGGCAGATGGATGTTAAAACAGCATTCCTGAATGTGGATTTAGACCGGGATGTGTATATGACACAACCTGAGGGTTTTACATCTCAGAATGGCTCGAAGGTATGCAAGCTACAAAGATCCATTTATGGACTTAAGCAGGCATCTAGGAGTTGGAATATAAGGTTTGATCAGACAATCCATGAACTAGATTTTTGTCCAGACGTTAATGAGCCTTGTATTTACAAGAAGGTTAGTAGGAGTGCAGTCGTTTTCCTAGTATTGTAGGTCGATGACATTCTACTAATAGGAAACAATATTTCTCTCCTTCAAAATGTTAAAGTATAGCTGTCAAGAAAATTCTCCATGAAAGACCTTGGTAAAGCAGCATTTATACTAGGTATAAAGATCTATAGGGATAGATCTAAGAGGTTGTGAGGTCTTTCTCAAAGTACATATATAGACAAGGTATTGAATAGATTCAACCTTGGGCATTCGAAGAAAGGTTATCTCCCGATGACAAAGGGAAATAACCTATCTAAGGCTGAGTGTCTGAAGATAGCTTAAGAAAGAATACGCATGAAGGATATACCCTATGCATCCGCAATAAGATCCATCATGTATGCTATGATATGTACAAGGCCAGATGTCTCTCAAGCTTTGAGCTTTACGAGCAGATATCAGTCAGATCCAGATGAAAGGCCCTGGATGGCCATCAAGGCAATCCTTAAGTACTTGAGAAGGACTAATGATGAGTTCTTGATTTATGGAGAAAGTGACCTCATAATTAGAGGTTACACTGACGCGAGTTTTCAATCTGACAAGGATGACTTTAACTCTTAGTCAGGTTATATATATGTATTAAATGAAGGGGCGGTATGTTGGAAGAGTTCCAAAAAGAAACTACTGCTGATTCAACCACGAAATCTAAATACATTGCTGCATGCGAAGCGGCAAAAGAAGCTGTCTGGTTAAAGGAATTTATTGGTGATCTCGGTGTGGTGCCTGAGGCTGTTGATCCAATTATTTTGTATTGTGATAACAATGGTGCTATAGCTCACGCAAAGGAACCATGGTCTCATCAGAAAAAAGACGTGTATCTAGAAAGTATCATATAATCAGGGAGATTGTTGATGCTAAGATAATAAGACTAGAATATGTTCCCACTGATCAGAACCTCGCGGATGGTCTGACGAAGCCATTGACTCAAGTCAAACATGACTAACATGTTAAAGCATATGGATTCAGACATATGGCTAATTGGTGCAAGTGGGAGTTTGTTGGATATGATGTATGCCCTTAAGGCAATTAGGGCAATATATCATAATTATGTAATAGTGCGAATATTTTGTTTAATTAATAAAGGCATTTAGTCCTTTTGTTTATATCGTTGTGCTTATAAATATATAATAATTGGTTAAAATATATTCATTGATATACGTAAACAAAAGTCCTTGACATATCATAGCATGAAGTTAGAGAAATTATAGTTGGACTATATTTACTGGAACCTACTTCATGTTATGCCTTAACTATCCCTAGTCTTAGTTTCATCAAGAAAGGATATTGATGAAGCAGAAAGACTAGCATGTGGTCAACTTTCTTGGAAAGGGTCCAAGCAGTCAATCTCATAAGGACTGAAGGTGGTGCCTTAGGTTTGACACATGGATATGTCTAGGAGATATATTGGAGACTGCAGTAAGATAAAAACTTGGTGTATATATATCAATGTGTTAGTGTTTATCTTCATGCAATAAATTTTGCGAATATTCTCATACTTGAGATACTAGTTACCTTGTGTGGTACTATTGCTATACTTTGGGTCATTCCTACACACTTAATAATTTAGGGTGTTACGGGTGATTACAGGTATAGTGATGACAACACGTTGGTAAGCTAAGTAGTCGAAAAGAATCCATCGCTCTGGATATATTAAGGAGTTATACCTGGCAGCTTGTTGAAGTGATGATTGCTATAAACCTCTAATTAGAGTATGTGTTTGATAGAAATGGTTTCTAGTCAAGCACACTATGGTAAAAGGCAATATACTTCGTTAATAAGTTAATAACTGGTATAGCTTGGAGCAACCTTGCTATTAGTGGGTTAACACTTTAGCCAAACCCTATAAACCAGATGGCACTAATATTAAAGAATGGAAGGAGTTCATCACATTGGACATCTATTGCATTAACCCGGGATTAAGTCATGAGCATAAATGATGTTCCGAGTAATGGGGGATGGTAAACCCTTGCTATAGGTGTACTACAGTTGTTTAAGATAATCAGATTCTATTAATAGTCTAGAACCTCGAGCCAATGGTTCCATTAGAACAAGGGTTCGGCAAGCCTTAACAGCTCAATACTTAAGGATCCTATAAGGTCACACACATTGGACCTTCATCGAACTGAGTAAAGAATTAATAGATTCATTCTATTATGAAAATATAATATAATAATTGGATTATTATTTAATTGGTTAAAAATGATTAGATCATTTTGTATAAACCAAGAAATTTATTTTTGATCGATAACAGATTTATTAGGGTCAAAAAATAAAGTTTTAAGGAGAGCCAAAATCGGATTGCCAAAGCGAGGTTTGGACCCTGTGCACATATGCCCCGCAAGCCCGAAAGGGCTTGTGGGGTCTATGACAAAAAGGGCCACACGAGTGCATGGTGCACTTGTGGGCCGCATGCCACGCAAGCCCAGCTTGCGTGGGCATGCGGCTTGGGCTGAGCAAGCGCTGTACAAGCAGCGCTTGCATAGCCCAAAGGGGCCTTCCGAGAGCTGGGCTCGTGGGAAAGCCCGCGAGGTCCAGCTCACTATGTAAGGCAGGCTCGCAAAGGCTTCCGTGCGCAAGCCGGATAACCCGGCTTGCAGCAAGCCAGGTTAACTTGGGCAGCACGCTAATCCTATCAGATCCGCATGTTTTGCCAACGCATTAATTAGGTGGAGCCTTTGCTCCACCTATAAAAGGGGGCTCCATTCTTCATTCTAAATCATACCAATTCAACTGGAACTTGAATAATTTTATTTATATTTTTGGGTGGGAATTTTGGAGTGGTCTAGCAATTACTCAAGGCTCCTTGGTTGTTCCTCTTGGGAGGTTTCGATTGGTAGGTTTCGGTTGGATACTCATAGAGGCTATCCAACACTTGGAGGCTTGTGCAAGGAGGTTCTGCTAAAGCACGCTTCAACTGGCACGGCTTTATTTTTCTCTCTAAATTATTAGGTCTTTTTCTTTAAGTGTTTTTAGACTTAATAATTATGCTTAGGTTATTTTGCATGCTTAGTTTATTTTATACTTAGGTTATAGCTTAGAGTTATATCATGCTTAGTATAAAATATATATGCTAGGATATAATTTAGAATTATGGTATGCCTAGCCCTTTGCATGCTAACCTAGGTAGAGAATTATTTAGTTAAGGCTTTATTTAATTTATATGCATATATTAAGAGTTCCTTGGTTGTAGGACAAAATTTTGAATTTCCGCTATGCCTTTTATGCATGTTCAATTTGACTGCCAGTTCTGAGCAGTGGTATCAGAGTCTGCCTATTTAGAGCATAATTAAGTTAGAAGCGAACTGAATATAATTTTCTATTTGAAATGATTATTGTTTATTTAATTGTTTAGAACAATATATATGAACTTGTGCCTATCATTTCAAGGTTAGAAAATGATTGTGAATAATTTTGAATAAGCCTGCTTAATTTGCTCAAATTATATAAGTTTCAATAATTTATTTAAATTACATGGGTTATAGATGCTTCCAATTTACATGAATTGGAAGAACGAAATTTATTAGTTCAAGAGAATCCATTGGTCTTCAAGTTTATGCCCGTATTTGTTCTGGTTAAGGATTGGACTTAGTGTCTACTCACTTCAAGGGCACCTCTCCTACCTGGAAACTTATATTGGTGTAGCTTGAATTGACCAACCGGGGATTAAATATGGACTAATTTATTTCTAGTATATAAGATGGTGCTTATATATGTTTCTATAACAAAGTAAAAATTAAATTTATTGAATAAAAGCTTTAAGGAAATGCAATATAATTATAACAAATAAAAGTGTTAATTATTTTGCATATAATCTAGGTTGATTGAATAATTATAATAAAGAGCTTGAACCCATCTAAGGTTAGACCTTATAAATTAATTCTAAAATTCCCTGCATTAATACAAGTTATTATAAATATGTCCATCTGATAAAATCCTAGATTGGGTGAGATGTTTAACACCAATAAAATCCCAAAGTAAATATATTAAGGCAAGTTATAGTCTTCCTTACTCAAATTTATAATACGGTCTCTTTGGGCTATCAAAGTGCTACGCAAAGCGTTCCTTCTAGTCCACGTTGATTGGTATAAATTTTGGGATAAGGTCTGCCTTAACGGACTTGGGGTAGTCCACCATAAAATTGGGGGCTAGGCCCAGATCTAAGACATATTCAAGGAGATGCTAATATAAGAGCTCACGCCCCTTGGGATTAGGGAACTTGAATGAATTAGCAATTGCATACAATGCAAATGGAATGGGATTCCTACTATAACGCACTATTATGACTTGACTCATAAAATTGGGAGTTATAATAGACTAGTTATAGATGCTACCTACTAGGAAATTTAACTAGGCTAAAATTCTCGAATTCAATAGAATGGGCTATTGTAAATTTTAAAAAAATAGTAGGACAAATGTATTTAATTATAAGACCTTCTATTAAATGCATGTACTAAAACTAATATCTGAACAATAATTCTTTTCTTACATCTTGGTTGAAATCTTTATTTTAATACAAACGTTCACATTGACAACTAATTTTGATTGGCTCTAGCTTCAAAGGGTTTATTTAGAAATGTGAGGATAGTCCTCAAAGCCTTGGACTTGGCTTGTACTTTGTATAAGCCCAAATCTAAACAATATGATGTAAGCAATTCTGCTTGAAATAGATATGCATCAAATACATAAAGGAAACTAGGATACAACACCTTGGAGGTTGTTAACATCCCTGTTACCTTATATAAGTAGCTGCCAGGAGACAAGGGATAAACATCAAGTCAGATGTTAGGATCCATGTTACCTTAGCTACAAGGGCATCATAAAATCATGGACTTGAAAGTCTATGTCTTTACATCTTAGAGAAAGGATTTCCTATTGTGGAAAATTTGAACCAAAATATTTTTAATGGAAGACTGGTGGACCAGTTAGTCAGAAATTTAAATGGTTCATATCTCAAAGAAGTAAAGGGACACATTGTGTCTAGTATTGAAGTAGGATGGAGTAGAGAAAAGAGAAAAGCAAAAGAATACTGAGAATTTTGTCCAAAATATATAAAATGATTGTTTTCAACATGAAATATTGGAAACAAGATCTTAATTTTAATATGGGATATTGGAAATAAGATTAAAATGGCTATAGTCTCATAGCATAAGAAGAGGAGGCCTGAAGCTTCCACTTCAAGATGTTTGATATTGAGAAATTCTACATCTCAAGGGAATTCTAAATTGGTATGGAATACCTAATGAGAATCACATATCCATACGAAGGTACAGATATTGTTGAGAAGTAGAGGTTTGAAAAAAAGAAGAATTGTACGTACGGAAAATCATAGAGCTTGATGGCTGCTATAGATGCAGGAACTTGAAATTTCCATTTTGCTAAAATTTGTAAAAGGACGAAATTCAATTGTCATTATAAAATATTGTTTTTGCTGCACAGCAGATGGAATTTTATTCCAATTTGATAAAAGGTGTTATCAAAGCTATGAATGATATTTTATTATAATATGGCAATTGATATTTCTAAATTACAAAACATATTCTCAAATATAAACATTGCTTAGGGAGAAATTTAGATAATGAGAAATCTTTCTACTTATGGCATTGTCGTTTAGGCCACATAAGCAAAAATCACTTAACCAAGTTGCATAAACGTGGAGACTTAGGCCCAATAGACTTGGAGTCTTATGGCGATTGCGAACCTTGTTTAAGAGGAAAAATGACAAAGTTACCCTTTCAAGGAAAGGCTAAATGGGCCACGAGTACATTAGAACTTATACATACTGATGTTTATGGTCCAACGAGTGTTCAGGCACTAGGAGGATACTTCTACTTCATAACCTTTATTGATGATTATTCACGATACGGTTATTTGTACTTAATGAAGCATAAGTTTGAAAGTTTTGAAAAGTTCAAACTATTCAAAGCTAAAGTAGAGAAACAGATTGAGAAAAGTATTGAAACACTTTGATCGGGTCGAGGTGGAGAATACTTAAGTCAGGAGTTTCAGGATTATCTAAAGGAAAATGGGATAGTTCCCCAATGGACCCCTCCTTATACGTCCTAACACAATGGAGTGTTAGAAAGGAGGAATCAAACTTTATTAGATATGGTTTGGTCCATGATGAGCCATGCAGATCTCAGTAAATCCTTTTGGGGATATGCACTAGAGAGCGCGGTTTATGTTTTAAATAGAGTGCCCTCTAAATCAGTTGATTTTACACCTTATGAAAGATGGTGTAATAAAAGGCCATCTCTAAGTCACTTAAAAGTATGGAGCTATCCTGCTATAGTAAAGATGATAGCGTCAGATAAGCTAAATGACAAATCTGACAAGTGTCTATTCATTGGATATCCAAAGGAAACAATTGGATATCTGTTTTACCTACCTAAAGCATAGAAGGTTTTTGTATATTGGAATGCTCACTTTTTGGAAAAGGAACACTTACTTGCAAAAGTCAGTGGGAGCAATATTGAACTGGAACTTTAAGAAGAAGAAACAGACAATCAGTTGATTGACCCCAGTATAAATACATAAGAAAGTATGATCTAAGAGCAGCCTATTGAAACACAATCATTACGAAGATCAGGTCATATTCATAAAGGTCCTGATAGATATGGTTTTATCATCACTGATGATAAGGAACTATATCTCATGGAGGATGATGAACCAAGGACATATGATAAGGCAATGAAAAGCTCAGATTCTGATAAATGGCTAAAAGCCATGAAATAAAAAATGGATACCATGTATGAGAACCAAGTTTGGAATTTGGTTGATGCACCGCAAGAGGTTGGACCGATTGGGTACAAATGGGTCTTTAAGAAGAAGATTGACATGGACGGTAATGTAATTACCTATAAAGCAAGGTTGGTTACGAAAGGTTATAGTCAACGTGAAGGTATCAACTATGATGAAACTTTCTCACTGGTAGCCATGCTTAAATCTATAAGGATACTCCTCGCCATTGCTGCTCATTACGATTATGAGATCTGGTAGTTGGATGTTAAAATATCATTCCTGAATGGGGATTTGAACCGGGATGTGTATATGACACAACCTGAGGGTTTTACATCTCAGAATGGCTTGAAGGTATGCAAGCTACAAAGATCCATTTATGGACTTAAGTAGGCATCCAAGAGTTGGAATATAAGGTTTGATCAGACAATCCGTGAACTAGATTTCTGTCCAAACGTTAATGAGCCTTATGTTTATAAGAAGGTTAGTGGAAGTGCAGTCATTTTCTTAGTATTGTATGTCATTGACATTCTACTAATTGGAAATGATATTTCTCTTCTTCAAAATGTTAAAGTATTGTTATCAAGAAAATTCTCCATAAAACACTTTTGTGAAGCAGCATTTATACTAGGTATAAAGATCTATAGGGATAGATCCAAGAGACTGTTAGGTCTTTCTCAAAGTATATATATAGACAAGGTATTGAATAGATTCATCCTTGAGTATTCGAAGAAAGGTTATCTCCCGATGACAAAGGGAAATAACCTATCTAAGGCTGAGTGTCCGAAGACAGCTCAGGAAAGAATGCGCATGAAGGATATACCCTATGCATCCGCAATAAGATCCATCATGTATGCTATGATATGTACAAGGCCAAATGTCTCTCAGGCTTTGAGCTTTACGAGCAGATATCAGTCAGAGCCAGGTGAAAGGCACTAGATGGCCATCAAGATAATCCTTAAGTGCTTGAGAAGGACTAAGGATGAGTTCTTGATTTATGGAGAAAGTGACCTCACAATTAGAGGTTACACTAACGCGAGTCTTCAATTTGACAAGGATGACTTTAGGTCTCATTCAGGTTTTGTGTATGTGTTAAATGGAGGAGCAGTATGTTGGAAGAGTTCCAAGTAAGAAACTACTACTGATTCAACCACGGAATCTGAATAAATTGCTGCATGCAAAGCAGCACAAGAAGCTGTCTGGTTAAAGGGATTTATTGGTGATATTGGTGTGGTGCCTAAGGCTATTGATATAACAATGGTGCTATAGCTCAGGTATAAGAACCACGATCTCATAAAAAAGACATGATCCAAAAAGTATCATATAATCAGGGAGATTGTTGATGCTGAGATAATAAGACTAGAATATGTTCGAATTGATCAGAACCTCGCAGATGGTCTGATGAAGCCATTGACTCAAGTCAAACATGGCCAACATGTTAAAGCATATTGATTAAGACATATGGCTAATTGGCCTTAGTGCAAGTGGAAGTTTGTTGGACAAGATGTATACCCTTAAGGCAATTAGGGCGATATATCTTAGTTATGTAATAGTATGAATATTTTGTTTAATCAATAAAGGCATTTAATCTTTTATTTATATCGATGTGCTTATAAATATATTATAGCTGGTTAAAATATATTCATTGATATACATATACAAAAGTCCTTGACATATGATAGCATGAAGTCAGAGAAATTATAGTTGGACTATATTTACTGCAGCCTGCTTCATGTGCAATTATGATTATGTCTTAACTATCCCTAGTCATAGTTTCATCAAGAAAGGATATTGATGAAGCGAAAAGACCAGCATGTAGTCAACTTTCTTGAAAAGGGTCCAAGCAGTCAATCTCCTAAGGACTGAAGGTGGTGCCTTAAGTTTGACACATGGATATGTCTGGGAGATATTGGAGACCGCAATAAGATAAACACTTGGTGTATATATATCAATGTGTTAGTGTTTATCTTCATGCAATAAGCTTTGCGAATATCCTCATACTTGAGATACTAGTTACCTTGTGTGGTACTGTTTCTATACTTTGGGTCATTCTTACACACACATTAATTTAGGGTGTTACGAGTGATTATGGGTATAGTGATGATAACACATTGGTAAGCTAAGTAGTCAGAAAGAATCCATCGCTTCGAATATATTAAGGAGTTGTACCTGGCCGCTTGTTGAAGTAATGATTGCTATAAACCTCTAATTAGCGTATGTGTTTGATAGAAATGTTTCTAGTCAAGCACACTATGGTAAAAGGCAATATACTTCGGTAATAAGTTAATAACTGGGATAGCTTGGAGCAACCTTGCTATTAGTGGGTTAACACTTTAGCCGAACCCTTCAAACCAGATGGTACTAATATTAAAAAATCGAAGGAGTTCATCATATTGGACAACTAATGCATTAACTGGGATTAAGTTATAAGCATAAATGACGTTCCGAATAATGGACGATGGTAGACCCTCGCTAGAGGTGTACTACAGTTGTTTAAGGTAATCAGGTTCTATTAATGGTCTAGAACCTCGAGCCAATGGTTCCATTAGAACAAGGGTTGGTCAAGCCTTAACAGCTTAATACTTCAGGGATCCTATAAGGTCACACACATTGGACCTTCATCGGACTGAGTAAAGAATTAATAGATTTATTCTATTATGAAAATATAATATAATAATTGGATTATTATTTAATTGGTTAAAAATGATTAGATCATTTTGTATAAACTAAGAAATTTATTTTTTACCGATAACTAATTTATTGCGGTTGAAAAATATAATTTTAAGGAGAGCCAAAATCGGATTACCAAAGCGAGGGTTGGACCCTGCGCACATGGGCCCTGCAAGCCTAAAAGGACTTGTGGGGTTTATGACAAAAAGGGCGGCACGAGTGCATGGTGCACTTGTGGGCCTGCCATGCAAGCCTAGCTTGCGTGGGCACTCAGCCTGGGCTGAGCAAGCGCTACACAAGCAGTGCTTGCAAAGTCCAAAGGGGCCTTACGCGAGCTGGGCTTGTGGGAAAGCCTGCGAGGCCTAGCTCATGGAGCAAGGCAGGCTCGCAAGAGCCTTCCTTACGTAAGCCTGATAACCCAGCTTGCTGTGCAAGTCGGGTTAAAGTCGAGTTAACGTGGGCAGCACGTAGAGCCTATGGGATCCGCGTGTTTTGCCAAGGGCGGGATGGGTATTTATCCATCCCGCATTAATTAGGTGGAGCCTTTGCTCCACCTATAAAAGGGGGCTCCATTCTTCATTCCAAATCGTACCAATTCAAGTAGAACTTGAATAGTTTTGTTTATATTTTTGGGTGGGAATTTTTGAGTGGTCTAGCTCATTGCTCCTTGGTTCTTCCTCTTGGGAGGTTTCGGTTGGTGGGGTTCTTGTGGATACTCATAGAGGCTATCCTACACTTGGAGGCTTGTGCAAGGAGGTTCTGCTAAAACACGCTTCGACTGGTACGCCTTTATTTTTTTCTCTTAATTATTAGGTCTTTTTCTTTAAGCATTTTTAGACTTAATAATTATGCTTAGGTTGTTATGCATGCTTAGTTTATTTTGTGCTTAGGTTATAGCTTAGAGTTATAATATGCTTAGTATAAATATATGTGCTAGGATATAATTTAGAATTATGGTATGCCTAGCCCTTTGCATGCTAACATAGGTAGAGAATTATTTTGTTAAGGGTTTACTTAATTTATATGCATATATTAGGAGTTCCTGGGGATAGGGACAAAATTTTAAATTTCCGCCATGCCTGTTATGCATGTTCAATTTGATTGTCAGTTCCCAATAGGGGACTCGTACGGATCCTATCTAGTCCAGGCAGAAACTCAGCTTAGTTTAATTTGCAGATTAACAAATTAATGGCAGAAAAATAAAATAAAAGGGATTTCCCTCCATATGAGTATGGCGCACCGATTTTACATCCTAGAGGATATGTGGTGGTAATAAGGCTCATACGGGTTAGGACTAGACCCAAAGCAAGAAATAAAAAGAACAAATATAATAGAGGAAGCAGAGAATAATAATAAAAGAACTGAGATGTGAGTCTCTTTGAAACTCAGGAGGTTTCCTTTACGGCTCGAATCCACCTTGAGGCGATCCCTTTGCTGTTGAGAGAGTTCGACCAGAGTAGATGGTGAAATAGGACTATTTAGGTGAGTATTTGTGTGGACAGGACCTCCCATAAATCCTAATAAACGAAGCTAGGAATGAATAAAATGTGGACAAAACCTCAAAGAAAGGGTTTTCTCCCTATTTTATACTTCCTATACCCCCTCTATACCTTTTTTATACTTATAGAAATTGCTAGAGTATTAGTATCTTTTTCATATGAGTTGTGTCTGTTGAAATGAGGGGAAAAGGCCCCATTTGTAGGGTGAGAGTCAGGTCTGAATGCAATAAACCGCATTCAAAACCTGCCTTTTTTTGAAAATGGTAAGAGATTACTTCCGAAAGAGGCTGATTAGGCAATCAGAGGACCTGTATGGGTACTAGGGGACCCATACGGGGTCCCCTCCACACGTATGGAAGGTAATCCTCGTACAGGGTCTTGTTAGTGGATTCATACCACTAAATAGGACCTGTACGGGTACCTAAGGGCAGACTAGGTCTCTTGACTTTAGCCAAACTCAACTCTGCAGCAGTAGGAACACCTCTGATGGACAACACCTGTAAGACATTGCATCGTATTGCTCTCATCATAGTTTCATGAGAAGGATCGTTAAAATCCAGTGCTCACAGACTGCCCCTTGTGGGATCTCTGTAGATACAGATCTGTATGATCTCATAATGTGAGCGAGGGTTTAGAAATTATACCTGTGGTGATGACCTGGGAGAGTTCCTTTCTTGAGGCAAACTTCTTTCCTTTGCTGATGCGTATCCCTTGTAATTCTACTGGGGAATGTGTATCCTTTTCTTGAGGCGGATGACTTTCCTTGCAATTGCGTATCTCTTTCCTAATGCAGATCGACTCTCCCAGCTAATGCATATCCCTTTCCTGAGGTGGATGACTTTCCTTTTACTACTATTTATATCTCTTTCCTGAGGTGAATGGCTTTCCTTTTGCTACTATGCTTATCCTTTTCCTGAGGCGGATGAATTTCCTATGCTTATCCCTTTCCTGAGGTGGATGACTTTCCTTTTGCTACTGTGCATATCCCTTTCATGAGGCAGATGACTTTCCTTTTGCTACTGTGCTTATACCTTTCCTGAGGTGGATGACTTTCCTTTTGCTACTGTGCATATCCCTAGTAACTCTGCTTGGGGAAGGCGTGTATCCCTTTCTTAAGGCGGATTGACTTTTCTGCCCGGTGTATCCCTTTCTTAAGGTTGATCGCTTTCCTGACTGGTGTATCCTTTTCTTAAGGCAGATTGACTTTCTTGACTAGTGGTGTAACCCTTTCCTAAGGCGGATCGACTCTCCTGCCTGGTGGTGTATCCCTTTCTTAAGGCGGATTGACTTTCCTGACCGGTGTATCCCTTTCTTAAGGCAGATCAACTTTCCTGACTGGTGTATCCCTTCTTTAAGGCAGATTGACTTTCCTGACTGGTGGTGTATCCCTTTCCTAAGGTAGATCAACTCTCCTGACTAGTGTATCCCTTTCTTAAGGCAGATTGACTTTCCTAACTGATGATGATGTATCCCTTTCCTAAGGCGGATGACTCTCCTGCTGGGGAATTTTGAATAACCTCAAAATAGATAACAACGAAACACCAAGTTAGTAATTATTTTTATAGACACCTCTTTATTCTTAATTGACTTTTGTGAAAACAAAAAATAGTTTTTCCCCTTCAATTAAGAATAAAGATGTGTGGATGAGATAAACTGAAAACTAAGTGTGAGAAACGTCGGGTTTGGCCTGATTGCTTTAGGCCGAAATGCCCCCTGGAAAGGTGCCTCTCGAGGAATGCCTCTCAAAGAGTTTAACGATGAGGGGATGCCCCTAGATTGATTGATTCCACTGCTGGAGAATGGAGGAATGCCCCTAAGACATGATGACTTCGCAGTTGGGAAATGGGGGAATGCCCCTAGGGCCTGGTTCCTCTGTTGGGAAATGGGGGAATGCCCTTGAGACCTGATGATTCTGCTATTGGAAACAAGGGGAATGCCCCTGGGTTAGTGGGGGGATGCCCCTATGACCTGATTCCTCTATTGGTAAATGGGGGGATGCCCCTAAGACCTGATGATTCTGCTATTGGGAAACGGGGGGATGCCCTTGGGACCTGATTCCTCTGCTGGGGAATGACTCTAGGATGGGGTGCCCCTAGGGTTCTTGATGATGAGAGTATGGCCCTTAAGTGATTCCTCAGTTGGGGAGGGAAGTAATATCCTTTGAGTAAAGCCTCTTCTGCTTGGGAGGCCCTTCCTTGTAAAATTCATTTGTTGGGGAAGAACTCCTGTGCTAGGATGGACCTGTACACAAAAATTTCCTGGTTAGTGATTAACTTAAAAATGGCTTACCTTGATTCTTGATTGACTTTTGTGAAAACAAAAATATTTTCACCCCTTCAATCAAGGATCAAGGTGAGCATAGGGACTTGTCCCGAATATAATTGAAATATAAGGTTGAGGAGGAGTGGCGTTGGCTCTGAACTTGGACTGGATGAATTCCTGGTGCTTTTTGAAACACTAGTTCAAGAATCTACCGTTAGATAGCAAGAGAGGGCCCGTACGGGTGGGCCAAGACCCGTATGGGTAGGTTCCTTGATTGTTAGTACCCGTACGGGTGGGGTGGGACCCGTACGGGTCCCCGACAAGGGTTTTAAAAGGCTGATCAGTCCCCTCATATCCGACCTTATGCCAAAACTTCCCATTTTGCAACTCTGACATTTTTCTTCCAAAAATAAACTAAAGATGTATAAAAAGATCCCAAAGACCCGCCATTTCTCCCTTAGACTCAAGGATTTGCCCCCGGTGGGCGACTCGGGACTTCGATAATGCCCGATTTCCTTCGGGTATACTTTTCATGAAGGAGATTCATTTCTAGGGCTCATTCAAGTGCCCCTAATCCCTTCTCCTAAGACCCACGCTTCAAAACTCTAGGTAATTTCACTTGATTCTCCATTTTCCATTTTTGAACCTTTTGCAATTTCTCAAATTTTGGCATGAATTAGGGTGTTTTGGATCTTTGAATAGAGCCTGATGCATGTAACTTTAGCCTAGGATGCTTTTAGGATAGTTTTAGGTGAATTTTGGATGAATTTGGATTTTGGGGAGATTTGTCCGCAGAGGGACTGTTCGCAAGGGACCCGTACGAGTCCCATTTTTCATACGAGAGTGGCTATAAACCCGTACGGGTGGGGCTTACCTGCACGGGGCCTGTCCTTAGGGATAGAATCCTTGTTACTCTGATTTCTACCATTCTTTTTCTGATCTTTGACTTGTCTGCTGTATTCTAACCCTATTAAAATGTGACTCTGTCTTTGCTGTTTCAATACAAGATTGTGGGGGCCCTAAGCTTCTGCAGGATATGATACGAGGAGATTTGTGCTACTGGGGATACAGAGTTGCTGACTCGTATTGTTTCCTTCAGCTACAGTGATATCAGGGCCATCCCTCAGACTCCTAAGACATTGTCCTCGGGTGTTGTTCCAGCTCTGATAGAGAGGTTGTCGGAGATGACCTATACTTTTCACTTGCCTATTAGATATGTGCGCTGTGACGGGCCTGAAGTGGAGTGGGGGTATTGTCCACTTTGACATTTACACCGATAGATGGCACTCTCGGCCTTAGGTGAAGGCCTACATTGCTAGATTACTTGGGCTTCATCTCAGTGGGACGAACAAGCTCAAGTATAGGGGCCTACATGCTTATTGGATCGAGCAGCTGAGTCCTATTGCGGCTAATAGGAGGGATTAGTAAGCTCGGTCCTTCTTGCTGACATTCTTTACCACCGTCTTCTTCCCCATTTATTCGAGCAACCTCAATTATGGTTTGCTATCTGCTATAGAGGATCTTGTGGTTTTGCCCTGCAAGAACTGGTGCCGGGCCATTCTAGCCAAGTTATATTACGGACTGGATGTCAGAGTCTGGGATGAGCAATCTGAGCTCAAGATCTACCATCTGATAATACTGGTAATCCTAAATGGTTCTCTTGTGCTCTAACCCTTTTGTCTAAACTATTCTGCAACTAATCCTTACTTTATCTTACAGATTTAGGCCTTCGAGCATAGGTTGATTCCTAGGCCGGGTTTGTCCATGCAGCCCAAGACCCCTCATATTATATCTAGATGGATGGGGCTCTGGCAAGGCCAACCCTTAACTACTGTACAGTACCTAGAGTTCTTACGCCAGCCGTGCTCAGATTGGGTAAACTTCTTTCCTATTACCCTGTATTTTACATTTCAATACACCATTAGTAGAAACTGTATTCACGAGATTATGATACTTACAGTGCATTTATTCTGTATAGGTTATTCAAGACCCATGGGAGAGATTATTCTCATATAGGGCTATCGATCGGATACGGGGCTGGCATGGATGACCGCCATTTTAACTTGGTGTCACCACTCTCTTATGATTGGTATTTTGGTGAGTGGGTCTGAGGGTGGAGGACCAGTGCCATGGTGGAAAGACCGATCCCTCCCCCTATCCTGGCGGGCATCTTCTGGCTTCATCTGATGCCGAGACTGATTAGGGGCTATACTTGTTGGGTGAGGGGGCTCTCGTGCTGTCTGCAGAGGGCTCCTATGCTGAGTTTATTGATTCCTCACTTCTTCCTCCTTGCGAGAGGATTCACCATGAGGATAAGCCCTTTGAGTTTCACTGGAGTGATAGTGAGGATGATGATGCTGATGATGATAAGGAGGGAGGACCAAGGGGTGACCATGGGGGTCCATCCATAGTTTAGGGTGCTGGGGGCTTAGCCAGGTCAGCTACCCCTTCTTCTCGGTATGCTTATAACTTGGCCTTTGTGAATACCTTACTCCTTTCTAAAATTGACTGTGGTCCTAAGTCTGATTATTTATTGCTATAGCCTCCCACTTCTACGTAGAAGAGGCCTGCTACTGCTACTGCTGTTACCCATGAGCTGCCGGTGAAGCGGTCTCGTGCTTCCGAATCTGTGAGGTAGGGAGTCCTCTGAGCTGAGCTAGATACTTTATTCTGACTCCTCGACCATTCAGGGAAGCGAGCTATCAAGAAGCTCGAGGAGTCGGTCAAGCCAATTGGTTTCACTCCTTCCAGCTCTACTTATGTGAGGAATCCTTTGCCTTAATCTTCATCCATTACTATTGTGATTGTTTAGAATGTCTGATTCTGATGTGACCTTTTCCTTCTAGGTGACCATTTCTGAGGCCGAGAGGATCACCCAAGGCTATTTTTTAGTGCGGGAACTGCTACTGGCCCAGGATGCATTAGCTTCGGTAAGTTTCTTTATCCTGCAAGATTTAACAAACTATGCTTGATGCATGCTATGACATTTATATATATGTACTGATCTTATGATTTCTATTACAGACTTTGTTGGCTATGGAGCACAGCAGGTCCACCTAAGATTTGGACGCTTTTGAGGAGAGAGCTAGATTTTTGAAGGAGCAGCTGTGGGCAGCCACTACTAAGGCTAACCATGCTAGGGCCAAGACTGCTCGGGCAAGGGTCGAGATTGAGACTTTGAGGGGCCAGCTGGCGAGGATGACTGAGGATAGGTAGACACCGGTTCTTTCTGATGATGGGTCTGAGGATGATCTTTCTGTATATCGAGTGACTCAGAGGGGTGGAGATCGACATGTTGAGAGAGTTAATGCTACTGGGATTGCTGTGGGGGCTTCAGAGACTAGTGCCCCCGCCCAGCCAATTATTGATGAGGCTGAGGACTATATGACCATAGACATGGATTATCTACTGGCGGATACTCAAGATCAGACTCAAGAGGGTCGCCAGGGACAGGATCCCCCAACAGCATAGATTATGATTACTTTCTAAACTATTTTGATACTTCTAGGCCCTACGTGGCTTATTTTGATTGTAAACTTTGGATTGGTACTTTTTGACATTTGACTTATATGCATGCTGACTTTTCTCGAACTAAGACCATTGAGTATTGCTGCTTTGCGAACCCGTATCTTATCTAGAGATTTCATAGTGAGGGGACTGAGTGATGTTCTAACTTTTGCATAGGCCATCCAATTTTTGTTTTTCTGTCTTTTTGTCCTAATTTTTGCCTAAACTGTCCTTTACGGCTCAGTCCAGCGAACCCTTTTTTTTGCTTTAACTTTTGCCTAGACCGCCCTTTCAGGTTTTCAACCTAGCAACCTTTTTATTTATTTTTTCGCCTTAATTTTTGCCAGGACCGCCCTTTTAGGTTTTCGATCCTGCAGGCTTTTCTCTCTCTTTTTGCTCTGTCTTAACTTTTTCCTGGACTGTCCTTTTGGGTTTTCAATCCAGCAGACTGTCTTAATTTTTTACTAAATAGTCCTTGATGGCTTAATCCAATAGACTTTTCTTTTTGCCTTAACTTTTTCCTGGATTGCCCTTTTGGGTTTTCAATCCAGCAGGCTTTTCTAAATATTGCAGATGTGCGGTAAAGATGAATACAATGATGCATAACACGTGGAGGAAAAATTGTTGTTCCATACCAGTGATTATTACACCTAAAGACATGCATGCATTCATAAGACCAGGATTCTTAGTGAAATCATAACATGTTTATTGATGGGATTAATTTGAGTACATAGGCAATGGTAACAATTTCCAATGGCTAACCCCTACTGCCTACTAGTCTTTTACAAATTTTCTAGAAACCAACTGACATTTTTCTCTCAATGCCCTAACTTTTGCCTAAGCCGCCCTTTTCTGGTTTTTAGCTTAGTGGGCTATATTGCATTAGAGTGCCCTAATTTTTGCCTAACCTGTTTGTGGAATACCGATCAGCGGGCTACACCCTAATTTTTGCCCGAGCAGTAGAGGACCACTCGTCGGGTGATTATTCTTTATTTCTTTTATTCTTTGCGCTGCTTTTTTATGATTTAATTATTTTGACCTAGACATGATAACGCTTAAGCCTCTCTTGATTTACTAGATCATAAACTCATTTCCATCCATATCTATAAGCTTCATTCCTCCTTTACAAAGGACTTTCTTCACAACGAGTGGTCCTTCCTAATTAGTACTAAACTTGCCCCTAGTGTCAGTGTTGACCTTGCGTAGATGCTTAAGAACCAGATCACCTGCTTTGAGAGGTTATTTTAGGTATCTGACTCTTCTGTTGTAAGCTTGAGCCATGCGCTGTCGGTACATCTGTAGATGGTCAAGATCCTTGAGCCGCTTTTCATCTATTGCATTTAACTGTTCATACCTGGCTCTTGCCCAATCTGACTCTTTGAACTGAGCTTCGAGTGCCACTCTTAGAGATCTTATTTCTATTTCATCTAGTTACGCGGCTTCCATTCCATATACCAAGGAGAAAGGTGTTTGATCGGTGGGAGTTCTTATACTAGTTCTATATCCTCAAACTGCGAACATAAGTTTATCAGCCCAGTTTTGTAAGTAGCTACCATTTTGGACAAAATCTTCTTGATTGACTTATGATCAACTTCCCTTTAGAGCTCTTTATGAAACCACTTCGTGACCCCATATGCTCTTTTCATTTTTCATAACTAGAGTTAGCCTGCTGTTGGTGCTTTCATGAGTCTTCTTTCTTGACGATGTGTGCTCTTGTACCCATTCCCCCCTTGTGAAGAAAGAAGGACCTAGACTAATTATTATTATGTTCTCTAAGCACTTTTCATTATCTCTCTTTTTTTGGTAGGGGTCAGATCATTGGATATTGTTACCATTTTTGGATTTTCCTTAATGCCCATATTAATGTTGTGCAATGAAGTGTCACGAATGCTAAAAATGTTATGCATATGGTCAGATGAATGCATGGTGCCATTAGGCAAAACATCAAACAAGTAAGCAAAATCATTATTAGTATCATTAGGATGCCCAAAGGCTACATTATTTTCATTACCTAAAATTGCATTGTCATCCTCCATAGGTGGAGGGTCTTCTTGGTCACTCATCAGAATGTGAATCAGGTCACGATCTAGGTTTTGCAACTGTTCCTCGGTCAACACATCGTCTACAACTTCCCTTATGGATTGAGTCAGGCTTTTCAAGGCTTTTTGAATCGGTGTCTTCTTCTTATCCCCCAAGCATAGGATTGTGTATATCGAAGTAGTGGGGGTATCTATAGCTTTGTCCACTTCAATCTTTGATGGGTCACTGTCTTCCATTTATTTGGCACACTTTTTCGCTTCTATGGCTGCTTCGTAACTCTAAAGAATGGTCTTGTATGCCTTCACAAATGCTATCTTGTGGAGGTGAGGAGATAATTCAAAGATGAATCGGTCGGCTAGTTCCTTTTCTTGCGGCTTCCTTTTGAGTGCTACCACGATTGTTAACCATCTCTGAAAGTATTCGTGGATAGGTTCCCCACTCCACTGTTTGATAGCGATAAGGTCAAATATGAATGGTTCTACTCTTGCTTTCTTGGTCTCCATGATGCATTTCCACACATCATTTTCTTCTAATCCTAAGTTGATCATGGTTACTTTCTCCCCTCTTCTCTGGGGGTCACAAACTTTTCCCTTGTCAATCAATGTTATGATGGTCTTAAGGAGATCCTTACACACTCTAGTCAGATGATCAGGACTGATATGATATATGCAAAAATTACCCATCTCCTCAGGATTTGGCTGAACATACAGTCGAAGATGATCAATCAACTGGTATTTCTTCAACTTCTTGAAGATGTCTAAAAGAGGAGTATCCCAAGGTGAGATGTCATCTGGATGGATCATTTGGTCATGGGTCATGGCGTAGGGTAACCCATAATATAAGGGAGGATTGTCCCCTTTGGCATAACCATAAAATCTGGCCACTGACTTTGGTCCTTGCTATTGCAAAATTTCAAAATAGCATATTAACGGAGCGAATGAGTCCCACTACTAACTATACAGAGCGTTCGGTTTGCTGGTTGAACTAACTAACCAAACTGAGCCATGATAGTGACCGGGATGAGTGCTGGACGGGATTGTCGGCTCTTGTCTTGGACTGAGGTAGTAACCAAGAGATTAGTACATGCATGGGATGCGGTATGGATGCATAAATTATAATGATGCATGGTGGGGTTAATCACAATGGTATGTAACACAACACATGCGAAGCGATCGATTTTGTCCTTATTTCTCCCACTGAGTCTGGAAGTATTCTTCCTTAGTCTAATGTCACATAGAAATCAGGGTACCTAGAAGTTGAAATTCTAAGGCTTTCAATAAGAATGGTGTAGGGACATATCGGGAGGGAGATGACAATGAGTGCTTCACCCACTAAGGTGTCCCCAATTTTCCTGGCAGGTATGGGTAACACCTTTGTGAGTGTCGTAGAAATAATAGGGCACCCTAACCTAGCGCTAGAAGAAGAGCGCATCTAAGTAAAGAGAGAAGGAGATGAGAAGATAGAGTATGACAATTTTCCTAAATGATGAAAACAAAAGCGGGTTGAATCAAGCAAATGATTTTCAATGCTCATCTTAATCTTTTAAGCTTTTAAAACAAACCAAAATTTTGCAAGTTAAAAGATTATATCCCCAGCAGAGTCGCCACTGTAAGGTGTCAATGACGTGTGGGTCTCCCTTGGCGCCTGTGTGAGAGTCAGGGCCCACTAGGGGTTCGGTTGGGTTTAGGCGTGACAAAACATTTTTAGTTCAGTTTGCATAATAAGCCAATTTTAATGAATAAAAGAATCGAGACCCAAATCCTGATACAAATGATAGAGTCGCCATCCAAGTTGTCTAATTTGTAAAGAGTTTGTATGCGGTTCCCTCTGGGCGGGAGACTCATACCTATTGGATTAGAGATTCGGGTATCGGATGAGTCGATTATTTCTCATTTAGTTGATTCAAAATTACATTCACCGCATAAAATCATTTTTGTTTTCATCATTTAGGGAATTATCAAAGAAATCCTATTTCTACACTCTTTCATACTCGTTACATGCATTTATAGATTACAATAAAGCACAAGCAAATAAATGGGGGAACGAAAATTACAACCGGGGGAAAATGGGGGAAATTGCAAAAGAACCTATACATTTGTTTTAAGTTACAAAACAAAATGAAAATAAATTCCCTTGCATCCGCAGATAATAGCATAGTTTATAGCACATCATAAGTCAGCATTTTGTTACGAAAAATGTGATTATGTTAGCGTGACAGTTTTACGATCGATAGTACCTGAGCAGCTTCTAGGTTTAGAGAGAAATAACAAGTCTTGAACGTATTTTGTTGTAAAAACACATTTTAACTTTTGTGAGTTGATTTACTAGATTATTAGTGAAAATGATTGCATGGCATATGGTGAGTTGGATTGATTTTTAACAGATTAAAAATGAATTATGGGTTTTGTCTGGGGGGCTGGTACCTATACGGATGGGAGGGACTCGTATAGGGTACTAGGGAGGATCAGTACGAGTATAGGGGACCCGTACGGGTCCTGTCTGGTTCTAGGAAGAAACTTAGTTCAGCTTAATTTATAGATTAACAGATTAATGGCAGAAAAATAAAATAAAAGGGATTTCCCTCCGTATGAGTATAGCACACCGATTTTACATCCTAGAGGATATGTGATGCCAACAAGGCTCATACGGGTTAGGACTAGACCCAAAACAGGAAATAAAAAGAACAGATATAATAGAGGAAGTAGAGAATAATAATTATAAAATAACTAAGATGTGAGTCTCTTTGAAACTCAGGAGCGTTACCTTTGCGGCGTGAAGCCTCTTTGAGGTGATTCCTTTGCTATTGAGAGAGTCCGGCCAAAGTAGATGGTGAAATAGGTCCATTTAGGTGAGCATTTGTGTGGAAAGAACCTCCCATAAATCTTAATAAACGAACCTGGGAATGAATTAAATGTGGAAAAAACCTCAAAGAAAGGGTTTTCTCCCTATTTTATACTTCCTATACCCCCACTATACCTTTTCTATACTTATAGAAATTGCTAGAGTTTTGGTATCTTTTTCGTATGAGTTGTGTCTATTGAAATGAGGGGAAAAGGCCCTATTTATAGGGTCAGAGTTAGGTCTGAATGCAATAAACCTCATTCAAGACCTGCCTTTTCCCGAAAATGGTAAGAGATTACTTCCAAAAGAGGCTGATTAGGCAATCAAAAGACTAGTACGGATGGGCCCCCACCTATATAGGTACTAGGGGACTTGTATGGGTCCCCTCCACACGTATGGAAGGTAATCGCCATACGGGTCTTGTCAGTGGATCCATACCACTGAACAGGACCCGTACGGGTACCTAAGGCCAGACTAGGTCTCCAGACTTTAGCTAAACTCAACTCTGCAATAGTAGGAACACCTCTAATGGACAACACCTATAAGACATTGCATCGTATAGCCGTCATCATAGTTTTGTGAGAAGGATCGTTAAAATCTAGTGCTCACAGCTGTCCTACATAGAATCTTCCATAATGTACATGCGTATAAAAAAGCATTGATGTTAGTGAATATTTTGAAAAGGCTTACCTTGATTCTTGATTGACTTTTTATCAAACAAAATTTTTTCCCCTTCAATCAAGGATCAAGGTGAGCAAGGGGTCTTGCCCCTAATTAACTGAAAAGATGAGTTTAAGACATGGGGTTAGCCCTAAATTCTGAATCTGATGTGCCCCTACTATTGGAGAGGGCTTAGTTTACTTTAAAACTGCCATGCCTTTGAAAGTTGGGACCCGTATGGATAGTGGGGACCTATACGATTGATTTATTGTGCTTGAGGGGCCCATACAGCCAGTAGGGGCAGGTACGGGTGGTGTCGAGGAAACTTTAAAAACTGAATAGTCCCCTTCATTCCCTCTTTTACAGAAATTTCCAATTCTCTTCAAAACTCTAGCGAATTTCCTCCAAAATCAATTAAAGTTGTACAAAAAAGTTCCCAACGTCGGCCGTTTCATCCTCAGGTATTACCCAAATTGGCGAGTTAGAGCTCCGGCGTGCCCGATTTCTCTTGGACACGCGTTTCATGAAAAGGACTCCTTTTTGGGTTTCACACCCTCTTCTGAAGGGGCCTTGGTCCCTTCTCCTACCACTCTCCCCTCTAAACTCTAAATAAGTCCCATTGATTCCCCCTTTTCGAGCTTTATTTGCAACTTTTGAATTCCTCTAATTTTGCATGATTTTAGTGTGTTCTAAGGATTGAAATAGAGCCTCTTGTATGTAACTTTAGTCTAGGGAACCTTTGGAATTAGTTAGGTTAAGTTTGGTTGAGTTTTGGATGAAATTGGCTTATTTGGGAAATTTCCCGTTGGTAAACTGTTTGTAGGGGCTCGTACGGGTGGGGAGGACCCATACGGGTCCCGTTCTTCATATGGGTCCACCTTGAGAACCCATACAGGTCTTGGGCACCCATACGACCCCTGTTGCCCAGGACAAAATGTCCAAATCTCTATTCTTTGTAATTTCTTTCTAACTTCTGACTTGTTTACTGCATTCTAAACCTATTGTGCTACTATTTTGTTTTTGTAGTTTTGTTTCAAGACCATCGGAGCCTTGAGCTTCTGTCTAAAATGGTATAAGGAGATTCGTACTGCAGGGGATATCAAGTTGCTAGCCTATATAGACTCGCTAGGTTTCTCTGAGATTGTTCTGGCCATCCCTTTGACGTCGAAGACCCTTGCACCTGCTATGATTTTGGCATTGACGGTGGGATGGTCGGAGATGACCCACACATTTCACTTCACAATCAGGGAGGTTACCATCACTCCTTTGGATTTTTGCGCGTTGATGGGGCTTGCTTGGGGTGGAGAGATCATCCACTTTAACGTCTATGCCGACAGTTGGCATTCACGGGCTCAGGTGAAGGCCTATATGGAGCAGCTTCTTAGGCTTCATCCCTATGAAAAGGACAAGCTCAGGTACTGGGATCTTCATAGATACTGGTAGGCGCAGCCAAGCCCGATTTTTGAGGATATGAGGGACTAGTATGCCAAGTCCTTCCTTTTAACTCTCCTGTCAAATGTCTTCTTTCCTAGCTACTCGAACAACATCAATTATAGGCTGCTCTCAATTGTAGAGGATCTTGCCAGCGTGCCTGACAAGAATTGGTGTTGGGCTATCTTGGCTCAGTTGTACTATAGCCTTGACATCGACATTCGAGGTTAGCAGTTGAGCTAAAGATCTATCATTTGCTCCTTCTGGTAAATTTTGAACTTCTATCTAGGCTTTCACTTTGATTTTGACTGTTTGGCCACTGACTTTTATTTCTTTTTGCAGATCTAGGCATTCAAGCATCGCTTCATTCCTAGGATTGGCTTGTCTGGACAGCCCGAGATGCCCCATATCATTGCGATGTGGATGGGGCCTTGGCAGTAAATGCAGGGTGTGTAGCTGAGTACCGAGAGTACATCCTCCAGCTGTGCTCTGATCGGGTAAAACTTTTAAACCTAAACCTGCACTTTCAGTTCAACAAACTGTTAGTAGCAAACTGTATTCACAAAGTTAGGAATTCTTACATTGCACTCATTCTTCATAGGTTATTCAGCATTCGTGGACTCGCCTAGTCATCCACGATGAGATTGAGCCAATGAGATAGGGCGTGGATGACCGCCAGTTTGTGTTGGAGTCCCCGCTCTCACTAGAGTGGTACTTTGGTGAGCTGATTCGTGACTGGCGGGTGAGCTCAGTAGTCGAGAGGCCCATCCCTCCACATATTCCTGTGGGGGTTTACTGGCTGCACCTGATGCCTGGGATGAAGTAGGGAAATTATCTTCTAGGCGAGGGGGCCTACGTGCTTTTGGTCGTTGACTCATACCCGAATTTCATTCGCACCCTGCTTCTCCAGCCATATCCAAGGATCCATCTAGATGATACAGTCCTTGAGTTCCACTATAGAGAGGATAATGATGATGATTATGATGATGATGATGATGATGACAACGGAGCTGGAGGCAACTACGGAGGCCCTTTGGCGGTTTGGGGGACCGAGGGTATTTCTAGGCCTACTTCCTCTTCCACTCGGGTAAACTTCTCCACTTAACTTGTAAATTCCTACATGCTTTTACTCTTACTTGTATGAATTGAAAACCTGACAACTTATGAATTGAAATGTAGTCTTCCGCCTCCAAATAGAAGAAGACTATTGCTGCTGTTGCTTCTACCGAGCTTGATAATCCTAAGCTGCCGATGAAGCGAGCTAGGACCACTAGGGACTTTTAAGAGGGAATCCTTCGAATTGATTTGGATTCTACCTTCCGGCACCTCGATCACTCGGGGAAGTGTGCTGTGTGTGGGCTTGAGGAGTCAGTCTATACCATTCACTTCACTCCTTCCAGCACGACCCACATAAGTCTTCATGCCTTTATCTTTCAATCCATACCCCTATTGAATATTTAGATCATCTTTAGAACTAATTTGGTTGGTCTTTGCTGGTGTCCATGGCTGAGGCAGAGAGGATCGATTGGGGATTCTTCTCGATCCGGGACCAGATGCTGGCATAGGATACCCTCACTGTGGTAAACTTTATTTTCCTACAAAATTTAAATTTAAACAATGCATGATGAATGACATATACATTTGTACTAATCTTTGGCCTTCTTGTAGGCTTTACTGGCTATAGAACGTGACAGGTCCACCGGAGACTTGGATGCTTCTAAGGAGCAAGCCACATTCCTAGAGGAGTAGCTACGAGTGACAACTGCTGAGGCTGAGAGGGTCCGACTACTGGAAGAGGAGCTGGTGAGGGCCAAAGCAGAAGCTAATCGAGCGAGAGCTGATGCTAAGATGGTATGGGGAAAACTGGCTTGACTTACTAAGAGTAGGGTGACCCTAGAGCCATCTGATTCTTCGTTCAAGGATGATAGTTTAGCGTATCATGTGGCGCCAGCTGTTACTCTGATTTTCAGGGAGGATGAGGTTTAGCAAAGGGTAGAGGAGCAGGCTAGGGATAGGGAGGGTCAGCTGGTAGTGGAGCCGACCAGGGAGCAGACTAAGGATCTAGTTGGGGTTCAGGCTGAGGATACTAAGCCAACTACCCTAGCCGTTGATGCTGAGATGGCTGATGCTACGGCTACTGAGGGTGATACCAGGGCAGAGGACTAGATGATGTTCGACATCTCGACCCTGTTCTCGAATATCCAAGACCGGACTCAGGGTCTGCCTTAGGATTAGGATCCTCTAGCATCTTACACGGACTCTTTCTGATTTCCTTTTCGATACTTTCAGCCCTGCATGGCTAACTTTTGTACAAACATGGATACCATTTACAAACCATTTTGCTTTACTTTATATAAGTTTGAACTTTCCTTTTCTGCACTGAAATAATTGAATACGGCTGTTGCTTGTTTATTCATGCTACCCTTTGGCATATCTTACTGAAAAACTGAAATCACAGAACCCTGATAGTGACTGGGGATGGCCTAAACTGATATAACACAACTAGATGAACTTTATGACTTACTAATGAGGACTGTTTAGAGCACATCATGGGTAATTGCGTTAACCGTTGAACACTCAGAGTTTCTAATCATGACCAACTGACCCAATTTAGACTAACAAGTATTACCAAGGCTAGTTGGTTCAGATTAACACTTCAGATGACTTGTGTTATCGTACGACTACATAGTGGGGGAACAGAGTTCAAGGGATCCCAACTATAAAGTGCATAAGATAAATGGTGCCATAAAAATAAGTGCAGAATACTGGCGTTTTTTAATTGAGTTCTAATTTTTACATAGGCCATTAAGTGTGAGATGACCTATCGAACATTTACTTTTATCTTTCTTTTCTTTATTTCTTTTCTTTTCTTTTATTTTTCTCTTTTCTGTCCTAATTTTTGCTTGAATTGCCCTTTCGGGTTTTCAATCCAATAGACTTTTTCTGAATTTTGCATAAACCTTGTTTCTATTATGGATTATCGGCATTTTTGTCTTTTGTTGAATGATACACGCACAGTAAAGATAACAACAAAGAGTACAAAATGTAGAGAGAAAAAAATTGTTCACATACTTACGATTATTTCAACTAAAGACATGCATACATTCATAAGACCAAGAGCTTAGCAAATCATAACATGTTCATTGATGAGATTAATTTGAGTATATGGGCAATGGTAACAATTTCCAATGTTAACCCCTACTGCCTACTGGTCCTTTTATAGATTTTCCAGAAAGCCACTGACATTTTTCTCTCGATGCCCTAGCTTTTGCCTAAGCCGCCCTTTTTGGGTTTTCAACTTCGCGGGCTTTATTTTTATGTTAGGGTATCCTAATTTTTGCATGGCTGACACAGGGATCACCAACCGATGAGTATTTTATTATTATTTATTTTTTTGTTTGCCGCTTTTTGTGATTTATTTCTTTTAACCTAGACATGATAGCGCTTAAGCCTGTCTTGATTCACTGGATTCACGAACTCATTTCTATCCATATCCATGAGCTTAATTCCTCCTTTTCCAAAGACTTTCTTAACCACAAACGGTCCTTCCCAATTAGGTCTGAACTTGCCCCTAACATCGGTATTGACTTGGCATAACTGTTTGAGAACCAGATCACCTACTTTGAGAGGCTAATTTGGGTATCTAAATCTATTATTATAGGCTCAGGCCATGTGCTGCTAGTACATCTATAGATGGTCAAGTACTTTGAGCCACTTCTCATCTATTGCATTCAACTATTCGAATCTAGCCCTTGCCCAATCTTACTCTTTCAACTTAGCTTCAAGTGCCACTCACAGCGATCTTACTACAATTTCAACAGGCAACATGGCTTCCATTCCATATACCAAGGAGAAAGGTGTCTAATAGGTGGGAGTCCTTACACTGGTTCTGTATCCCCAGACTGCAAATGGGAGTTTATCAGCCCAATCCCTCTAGGTAGCCACTGTCTTGGACATAATTCTCTTGATCGACTTATTGGCAGCTTCAAATGCCCTATTGGCTTATGGTCTATAAGGAGAGGACCTATAATGCTTGATATTGAACTTTTCTAATAATTCATTCATAGCTCCTTGAAACTGTACTCCATTATTGGAAACCACATGATGCAGAATCCTGTATTGAGCAAAAATGTGGCTCTCTATAAACTTAGCCATCCTCTTGGCGGTGATATTGGTGTAGGATTCGGCTTCTACTCATTTTGAAAAATAATCAATTGCGACTATGATGAATTGGTGCCCGTTGGTTGATGATGGCCAAATTTCGCCAATTATATCTATCCCCCATGCCTAGAAAGGCCAAGGAGTAGACAAATTGTGAAGTTCGAATGGGGTAAATTCTTTATATCCCCATGAATTTGGCATTCATGACATTCCTAACTTTTTCTACGCAGTCAGCATTTATTGTGGTCCTAAAATACCCCATTCTCTGAATCTTCTTAGCCAAAGCCAACCCATTCATGTGTGAACCGCAATCTCCCATGTGCACTTGAATCATCATTTTTTTGCCTCTTTTTCTGTCAGACGTCTCAACAATAACCCCTCGGTGGTCCTCTTGAAGAGATCTTCATCTATTAGCCTGAACTATACTACTAATTTCGTAATGGTCAGGCGATCTGAACTTGAAAGCCCCTCGGAACATCCTCCTTCTTTCAAGAACTTCTTAATGCCATCGTACCAACAAGCTTTGTGTTCCTCCACGGTCATAACTTAAACTTTCTCATGAAATGGGTAACAAGAGGTTTCCATTATCAAAGGATGGATGGGTAGGGCCTCCTCTCCTTCCCACATGGATGCTAAGATGGCCAAAGAATCGACCATTTGGTTCTCATCCCTGGGTACATGCTGAAAGAAACATTGGCTGAACTGTACTGATAAATCCCAAACTGCTTCCACATACGGCCTGAGTGACTCTTCTTTGTTTTCCCACTCCCCTATGGAATCACAAATTACCTTTGCTTCCTTTGCCCCTACCTTCAATAGGGTGTCAAGATAAAAAAGATAGGCTTCATACTCAGCTCCGTTGTTGGTGACTGGGAACTCTAATCATTTGCTTAATGGGATGACCTTGCCTTGAGGTGTGATTATGATTACCCCAAGACCATCACCTCTTCTATTTACGACCCCATCAAAGTACATTATCCATTCGGCCTTCTCTACTTCTATTATTGCTAATTACTCATAAGGAAAATCCAAATTTTCCACATAATCGGACTCCATTGGTTGGCTAGCTAGGAACTCTAGCACGACACTCCCCTTGATTACTTTTCTTATAATATATTCGATATCAAACTCAGACAACAAAAGAAGCCATCGAGAGAGTTTTCCTGCCAATGTAGGAGATTGGCAAAGGTACTTCATTGGATCTACCTTAGCGACTACTTGAATTCTATATGATTGAAAGTAATGTCTGAGCTTCTTGGTCAACCATACCATCGTGGTACACGTCTTCTCCACAACAGTGTATCACGTCTCATACTCCAATAACCTCTTGCTCAAGTAGTAGATAGCGTGTTCACTCTTATCATCTTGTTCTTGAACTAACATTGCACCCATAAATGATCTTCTATGGCTAAATAGAGAACAAGTGGTTTACCGGGCATGGGAGGCTTCAAGACTGGCGGCTCATGAGGTAAGTCTTGATTCTATCGAAGGCTATCTGACACCGTTCATTCCATTTAATCAATTGTTTCTTTCTCAATAACTTGAAGATCAGATCACATACTATCGTTAACTTGGCAACAAATCGGCTTACATACTGGAGCGACCCAAGAAATGATCTGACTTTCCTCTCAGTTTTGGGAATATGTATTTCTTGGATAGCTCTGACCTTGTCAGTGTCGACTTCAATTCCTCTCGACTGATGGTATGGCCTAGGAGATTCCTAGATGTTACCCCAAACACACATTTCTTTTGGTTCAAACAAAGGTTGTACTTCTTAATCCTTGCTAAGAACCTGTCTAAGATCTCAAGATGGTCCTCCCTTGTGTTAGACTTCACTAACATGTCATCAATGTAAACCTTAACCTCTTTATGGATCATGTAGTATAGTAGGGCAATCATATCTCTCTGATAAGTTGCCCCTGCATTCCTCAACCCGAAAGGCATTACTTTGTAATAGTACACTCCCTATTTTGTGAGGAAAGCTATCTTTACTTTATCAATGATATCCATTAAGATCTGATTGTACCCAGAGAAACCATCCAAGAATGAATATATCGCTGCCTTGGCGGCGATGTCTATTAGTACATCGATGTGAGGTAACAAAAAATCGTCCTTTGGAGCTGCCTTGTTTAAATCGTAAAAGTCAACACATATCCTAACCTTTCTATCCTTCTTCAAAACTGGGACCACATTTTCTAACCATGCCGGATGTTGAACTACCTTGACGAACTTAGCTTCAAGCATCTTGGCAACTTTGGCTTTAACTTTGTTGGCCCATTCTGGACATAACCTCCTCAACTTCTTCTTAACTAGTTTGAACTTAGGATCGGTTGATATACGATGCTTGGTGATTTGACGATTTACCCTATGCATGTCTTTGTAGGAGCAGGCGAAAGCGTTAACATGTTTTCTAAGCACTTTTATCATCTCTCTTTTTTTGATAGGGGTTAAGTCAGTTGCTATTGTTACAATTTTTGGGTTTTTCATAGTACCCAAGTTAATATCATGCAATGAAACATCATGAATGCTAAAAACATTATGCGTATGGTCTGATGAATGCATGGGGACATTAGGCGAAACATCAAACAAGTAAGCAAAATCATTGTCATTATTATTAGGGTGCTCAAAGGCTACATCATTTTTACTACATATAACTGCATTATCATCCTCCACAGGCGGAGGGTCTTCATGGTCACTCATCAAGTGGGGGGATAGGTCGGGATCTATAACTTGTAACTGTTCTTCGATCAACATATAGTCCATGGTAACTCTTGTGACTTGGGCCAGGTTTCTCAAAGCTTCTTGGATTGGTGTCTTCTACTCATCCCCCAAACATAGGATAGTGTACATTGAAGTGGTGAGGGTATCAATGGCTTTGTCTACTTTGATCTTTGATAGGTCACTGGCTTTCACTATCTTGAAATGCTTTCCTGCTTCTATGGCCGCTTTGTAATACTCAGGAATGGTCTTGTATATTTTCACAAATGCTATCTTGCGGAGGTGAGGATGTAGCCCAAAGATGAACCATTTGGCTAATTCTTTTTCATAAGGTCTTATGAGAGCTACTAAGACAGTTAACCACCTTTAGAGATATTCATGGACATGCTCTCTATTCTACTGCTTGATAGCCATCAAATCCATTATTGACGGTTCTTCCTTAACCTTCTTGATTTCTAAAATAAGCTTCCACACTCATCTTCTTCTAAACCTGAGTTGATCATGGCTAATTCCTCCCCACTAAGCCTGAACTCACATATTTTTCTTTCATCGATCAAGACGGTGATGGCTTTGAGGAGGTCTTCACAAGCCTTTGTCGGGTGGTCATAGCTAATATGATATGCATAGAAGTGTCCACTTTATTCGGGGCTTTAGTGGAACAAACAGCTAGAGGTGCTCAATCAACCCATACTTCTTCAACTTCTTGAAGAGCTTCACAAGAGGAGTTTCCCAAGGTGAGATGTCATCGAGAGTCATTGGTGGACCTTCTGGTCGTGAGTCATACCATAGGGTAAAACGGTTGAATAGGGGAGGGTTGTCCCCTTTGGCATGACCATAAAATCGGGAAACTGGCTTGGGCCCTTAATATGGTGAACTTGTGGAATGGCCTCTTGAGTGAGAAAATGGATTCCACCCCTAGCTGTGAGGAGCATTGGGTTTGCTGATCAAACTGACTGATCGAACAGAGCCATTAGGTGAACTAAAGTGTGGACTGGTGTGCTTGTTGAATGAGGTTGCTAAGTATTGTCTTGAACTGAGGTAGTAACCAAAAGATAAGTACATGCATTGGTTTAGTTATGCTTGAGTCATGTACAATAATGCATGGTAAGGTTAAAATACAAGGGAATACAATAAAACACATGTGAACCATTTTCTTCCAACCTTATTCCTCCCACCAATTCGGAAGGTATTTTCCTTTGAATATCACGAGGATAACAAAGGGAGACCTAGTATAATCTCATAGGAAAAGGTACCCAAAGGGTAAAATTTCTAAGGCTTTCGATAAGAAGGGTGTAGGGGCATAACGAAAGTTGATGTAGTAGGTTACCATCGCACCAAGCCTTATAGAGGGAGGTGATAATGAGTGCTCCACCCACTACGGTGTCCTCAATTCCTGGCGGGCATGAGTGACACATTTGCAAGCTTAATGAAAAAATTGGGCACCTTAGTCTAGTTTTAGAAGAAGAGCACATCTAGCTAGAGAGAAGGAGGTGAGAAGATAGAGCGTAATAATTTTCCCAAATGATAAAAAAGAAAGCGGGTTGAATTAACTAAATGATTTTCAGTGATCATCTTAATCTTTTAAGCATTTAAAAAGCAAACCAAAATTTTGCAAGTTAAAAGATTATATCCCCAGCAGAGTCACCGCTGTGATGTTTCAGGGTAAAAATATGTGGATTTCCCTTGGCGCCTTGTGGCAGGGTCCGCTGGGGGTTTGTTTATTTAGGCGTGATGAAACTAATTAGTTCAAGTTTTCAGATTTACCCAATTTTAATGAATATAAGAATTGAGGCCCAAATCTTGATACAAATGATATAGTTGCCACCCAAGTTGTCTACTTGAGAAAGAGTGTTGGTATGGTTCCCTTTGGGTGGGAGGCTTATTCCTTTTGGATTAGAGATTCGTTTATCAGATGAGTCACTTATTTCTCATTTAGTTAATTCAAAAATTACATTCACTGCGTAAAACCATTTTCTTTTCATCATTTGGGGAATTATTATGAAAAGCCTATTTTTCTACACTCTTTCACACTCGATTCATGCGTTCACAATTTACAATAAAGCACATAAAATAAAGGGGGAATAAAAATTACAACCGGGGAAAATGGGGGAATTGCAAGGGAACCTATACATTTGTTCTAAGTTATAGAACAAAAATAAATAAATTTGCTTGCTGTGAGCACTCGATTTTAACGGTCCCTCTTATAAAACGATGATGAGAGCTAGATAATGCAATCTTTTACAGGTGTTATCCATTAGAAGTGTTCCTACTACAGCAGAGATTAGTTTAGCTAAGTTTGGAGACCTAATCTGCCCATACGGACCAATATGGGTCATACCTGGTGATACAGGTCCACTAGTTGACCCGTACATGTCAAAACCCCTTACAAGCCTGGGTGGGACCCGTACGGGTCCCTACATGCCCAAACAATCAGAATGGCAGGTATATCATACCATTTTTGGAGGAAATTAGTTATGAATGCAATTTATTATGTTCACACTCGATTTCCCCTATAAATAGAGGCTTTTTGCCTCATTTTCAAAAGGGGAGAGCGAATTAGAAACGAAATTAGATTATATAGTTTGTGATTTTTAGCCATTTCACAAGTATTAGAAAGGGTATAGTTGAGGTATAGGAGGTATAAAATAGGGAGAAAACTCATTCCTTGAGGCTTTGTCCACATTTTATTCATTCCTAGCTTCATTTATTAAGATTTAGGGGAGGTTCTGTCCACACAAATACTCACCTAAATAGTCCTAAAATCATCATTTCATCATCTACTTTGCTAGACTCTCTCTCAGCAAAGGGATCGCTTCAAAGTGAATTCACAATGTAAAGGTACTGTTGAACCAAGCACGAGTTTAGACTAACTCAGTGGATGACTCGGTAGTGCTTAAGTTTTGATCATAAAAATTAAGTTCAGTTTGAGTTAATTAAATCAATAATGATATTAAAATAAATAGTCTATGGTTTTGTGCGGGTTATTAAATTCAAGGGTAGAATTTTATGTGTCTCCGCTGACCTAGTTATTTAGTTTAACTCTGAGTTGTTCTGGGCTGAGAATGTACTTTAGTCGCTGACTACATACTATTCACTCAGCACTTGATATTTAGATTTTATTTCAGCTATGCATAATTTTATATCTTTCATTGAGTTACTTTATGTCTATCAAAGGTGTTGACTTTTCTATTTAAGGAAATATGGAATCTTTGCTTTTAGTGTTGCTTTTTGTAGAACATTAATGAGACAAAGACAAAAAGAATTAATGCCTTGACAAAACTCCGGTTTATGAAGAAAAAGACAAAGTCTTCTAGAATCAAGCTGCAAAAAGTCATTTCCTATTTTGGGAAATTCTGCAGATCAACAACATAGTATCACATGCTCTGTAAAATTTTAGATTACCAGATGGATTGGGAAGATGACACGTAGCAAGTCAGCATGAGATCTCTCTAACGGAAGACTGGCATCAAACGATAAAGAATTCAAATAGAAGCTCGAATTTCATTCTAACTGATTGATTTCTATCTCACAACGGTGTGATTCTATCTCTTAACTAATTGATTTGAAGAAGCAATGGGTGGATAGATGAGCTGTTATTTTCAGAAGATGCCAAGGCAAGTTCAATGGCTACTTTCTTAATCCCACTATAAAAGGAGCAAGAAGGCAAGCATTAGAACTTGGTGATTACACTTATACTTCTAAGAAGCAAAACTCTACCAATTTACAAGCTTTAAAGAAGTTCAAACGAGAAAGCAACTACTCAACCAACATCTACTTTGAACTAGAGAGATTAGAATAGATCATTTAAATTATAATATCTGATTGTCTGTAACTAGATCAACATTTCTATAAGTTGATTCCAGCTCTTGTTTAGAATTAGTTGAGTTGCTAGTAGAAGAGGTTATTCTACTCAGCGGGTGAGCGATTAAAATTTGAAGGGTACTTTCTATAATTGGGGAAATTTGTGAAAGGCTTCTCTACATAGGGTAAAGGAGTTGAGATTAGTGAATTAAAGCCAAGACACTCTCTTGGGACTGGATGTAAGCACAGGTTGTCGAACCAGTATAAAATCTCTGTGTTCTTTACTTTGAAGTTTTTCCAGATTTTACTCAGCCAGCTGACCTACTCAGCGGAGTTCATATAATCGCAAAAAAAGTTTCTTAAGTTATTAGAGCAAGTCATTCACCCCCTTCTGACACATTGAGTGTACGTATAGGGACCAACAAGTGGTATTAGAGCAATTCTCATTCTAAATATTTCACAATCTTGAGATAAAGACCATGGCGTACAAGGGTGGAGAGTCCAGTTATATTCTGCTAGAAGGCATGTTAGTTACCAGCCCTCCCATTTTTAATGGTGAGCACTATACTTACTAGAAGAACCAGATGAAGAATTTCATCCAGTCTCAGAGCATGCATGCTTGGATGGCTATTGTTGAAGGGCCATTTGTTCCTACTATCATAAAGAACGGAGTGAGCATTGATGAGTACTCTGATGAGTGGGACAATCAAGACTTGGCCAGATTGAAGGAAATGCGGCTCCTATCAACTATCTCCATTGAGCTCTTGATGCAACTGAGTTTAATCGTGTTTTAGGGTGTGAAATTGCTTGAGAGATATGGAAGAAGTTGGAAGTAACTTATGAAGGTACTGATATGGTCAAGGAATCCAAGATCAATATCTTTATGAGGGATTATGAATGGTTTCATATGCAACCCAAAGAAGATATCTCTAACATGAACACCAGGTTCATGAATATTGTCAATGAGCTAAAAGACTTGGCAAGACCTTCATAGAAGAAGCACATGTAAAGAAAATCTTGAGAAGTTTAACACAGGAATGGGAAGGAAAGATTGCTATTAAAGAGGCTCATGATTTGAAGATCTACAAGTTTGATGAGCTAATGGGAACCTTGCTAACTCATGAAATGTCCTTAAAGCAATATGAAGATGAGCCCAAGAAACATAAGCACAAATAGAGAGACTAGTAGAGCTATTGTCCTTAAGGCTGATGATGGTGAAGGTTCCTCTAGGGAAGATTATCCAAAGGATAGAAAGGAAAAGATAACACTGATGACCAAGAACTTTAAGAGGTTCTTGAAGAAAGATAAGAACTTTCACAGATTCAGAAAGTTCGGCAAGTACAAGAAAGGAGCAGATGATAAACCACGAAAGGAGTTCAACAAAGAGCACAACAAAGAGCACAATAAAGATATCAAATACTTTGAATATGGTGAGAAAGGGCATATCCAGTCTAGCTGTCCTAAAGCTAAGAAGGACATGTTTAAGAAGAGAAAGGATAAGAAGGCTCTTACTGCTATTTGGAGTGACTCTGAATAAGAGTCATCATCCTTAGATGAAGAGGTACAAGATTCTGCAAATGTATGTCTCATGGCTAAGGATGATCAACCCAACTTAGAGTCAGCTAACCAACCATCTACTTCCGCTGCTAATCAATCAGCTAAGCAGAGTAGAGACAAAGGAAAGCAAATTGAGGTAAATTTTGAACCCCCTTTGTCTTCAAATAAACTTGCTGCAGTACTTAATGATGTTATTAATGTGACTTAGAAGTCAGCCAAATACATCAAAGTATTCTAGAGGAGGTGTGATGATCTAGAAGATGTCAACTCTTCTACCTCACTTGACATCTTATACCTTATGGAAAAAGTTGAGTACCATAATGGATATAACAACAAACTCACTAAGAAATTGGATGAGCTAGCTGCTGAATTAATAATGTTAAAAAAGATACGGGTCCCTCCTCAACCTAGCAGGAATACTCAGAGTAACCACACTCACCACTCTCAGAAGGTTTCTCAAAAGAGTAAAGTGAGCAGGCCCAACCCTAAGACTGTATGTAGTTTTTTTAGGAAAGTCAGGACATGCTACAGTCATGTGTGGACACAAAAATGGTTACTATGATGAGTATGACTGATCAAGGATGACCACCACTAACAAGGGAGGACCCAGCCAGAAAAAGGCATGTGTACCTAAGAAAACTTGATTGTTTTGTAGGCGAGCCTGAGATCCACTGATGATAGAAGAATGTGGTATTTGCATAATGGATGCTCGAGGCATATAACAGGTGATGAAAAGCAATTCATCACATTGGAGCAAAAGAGGAATGGAAGTGCCAGTTTTGGAGACAACAAAAAGGGAAAGATTGTTGGTGTTGGCACTGTGGGAGTCAAGCCTTCAATTGAAAATGTGTCTCTTGTGAAAGGCCTAAAGTTCAACTTGCTAAGCGTTGCTCAGCTATATGACAAAGGTAGGAAAGTTATATTTGACTCAGCTGGCTGCTTAGTCATTGATGGTAATACTAATAAAACTATTCTTTATGATCCTACAATTAATAATGTTTATATGATTGATTTATCCCCTGGCTCCAATGATAAATGCTTAGTTTCTAAGGATGAAAACTCATGGCTATAGCACATAAGGTTAGGACATATCAATATGACCAATATGTCCAAATTAGCCAGAAATGAACTTGTTGAGGGATTACCCAATCTAGCCTTTGAAAAAGATAGACTCTGCTTAGCATGCTAACTTGGGAAACAATTTAGGTAGACCTTTAAATCCTTAGCTGATATATCTTCTTCTCGTCCCCTTGATCTTTTACACATGGATTTGTTTAGGCTAGTTATGCCAACAAGCTTAGGTTGAATGAAATATACCCTTGTGGTTGTAGACAATCTGACTAGGTTCACTTGGATTGTCTTGCTAGTAAGCAAAGATGAAACATTTGGATCATTCTTTAGATTGGCTACCCGGATCTTGAATGAAGAAGTCCTTAAAATTTATAGAATCCGCAGTGACCATGGAAGATAATTTGAAAATAGGCAGTTTGAGGAATTCTATTCCAAGCATGGTATTGAACACAATTTTTTTGCTCCTCATACACCTCATCAAAATGGGGTCGTTGAGAGAAAGAATCACACTATTGCAGAGATGGGTCGTTATATGCTAAGTGATAACAATCTACCAAAGTTTTTCTAGGGAGAGGCTATTAACACAACTTATTACATTCTAAATAGTATTTTAATTCGCCCAGTTTTGAACAAAACTCCTTATGAACTTTGGATGGGGCGCAAGCTCAAGGTTGATCATCTCAAGGCCTTTGGTTGTAGATGCTTCATATTAAACATTAAAGACCAATTAGCTAAATTTTACCCCAAGGCTGATAAAGGAATCTTTCTGGGTTACTCAACATACAGTAGGGCATACAGAGTGTATGCTAAGAGGACTGGCATCTTACAGGAGTCCATGCATATAGATTTCAACGAAACTAACAATATAGGTAGAGAAGCTAGTGATGATGAAAAGGAAAAGGAATAAGTCAGCAAATTAGTCAGTCAACCCATTGTTATTCTTGATCCAGTACCAGAAAAAGAAGATTAAGAAGTTGACTTGGACCAATCTATCAACTTTGGTGATGATGTAGATGCTCAACCAGTGATAGTAGCTCAATGAGCTGATCCTAACCAAACAAAAGAAGTTAGAGCAAGGTGAGATCACCCAGTTAAGAAGATTCTTAATAGTGTGTAAAATCCAGTGCTGACTAGAGGTCGGCTGAATAGAATGATGAGTCATTCAGAATTTGTCTCATTGATTGAACTAAAGAAGTTTGAAGATGCTGAGTTTGATGACAACTGGATGATTTTAATGCAAGAAGAGCTAGACCAGTTCAGAAGAAATGAAGTTTGGGATTTGGTGGAGAAACCCAGAGGCAAGTCAATAATTGCACCAAATGGGTTTTCAAGAACAAGCTAGATGAAGCTGGTAATGTTGCTAGAATCAAGGCCAGATTAGTTACTCAAGACTACAATCAATGAAAAGGCATTGACTATGGTGCAACCTTTGCACCAGTACCAAGACTTGAAGCCATAAGAATTCTCTATGCTTTTGCATCTCATATGAACTTCAAATTGTTTCAGATGGATGTTAAGAGTGCATTTCTTAATGGTTATATTCAAGAGGAAGTCTATATCAGAAATCCCCCAGGCTTTGAAGATCCAAAGTATCCAAATCATGTCTTCAAGCTGAAGAAGGCTATGTATGGACTAAAACAGGCTCCAAGAGATTGGTATGAGAGGCTGACTAATTTCTACTCAGCAAAGTTTAAGTTAAAGGAAAAGCAGATACAACTCTATTTATCAAGAAGAAGCATCAAGATGTATTGTTAGTCCAAATATATATTGATGACATAATTTTTGGAGCAACTGATGAGAAGATATGCAAAGAGTTCAACCAACAGATGAAGAAAGAGTTTGAAATGTCAATGATGGGAGAGCTTAATTTCTTTCTTGGTTTGAAAATCAAGTAAGGTAATGATGGGATCTTCATCAGCCAAGCTAAGTATGCCAAGGAAGTACTCAATAAGTTTGACATGGATAAAGCCAAGCCAATGTCAACACCCATGGCCACTAATACAATTTTGAGTAAAGATGAGGAAGGTAAACCTGTAGAGAGTAAGCTCTACAGAGGTATTATTGGTTCTCTACTTTACTTAACTGCTAGTAGGCCTGACATTCAATATGCTGTATGTTATTGTGTAAGATATCAAGCTGACCCCAGAGAATCTCACTTAGCTGCAGTTAAGAGAATTCTCAGGTATTTGCTAGGCTCTATTAGTGCAGCTTTATGGTATCTAAGTAATGCAAATTTCACTCTAAGAGGATACACAAATGCAGACTATGAAAGAGACAAACTTGAAAGGAAAAGCACCACAGGAGGATGTCATTTCCTTGATGACTGTCTAGTAACATGGTATAGCAAGAAGTAAACTTCTGTGGCTCTAAGTACAGTTAAGGCCGAGTACATGACCTCAGGAAGTTGTGTAGCACAACTGCTATGGATCAAGCAGTAATTGGAGGATTATGGTATAAAGTCTAAGTGTCTTGGAGTCATGTGTGACAACAAGAGCGCAATTGACCTATCCAAGAATCCAATTCAACATAACAGGATGTAGCATGTCAATATTAGACATCACTTCATAAGGAATCATGTGCTAAAAGGAGAAGTCAAGCTCACATACATTCCTACTGAAGAACAACGAGCTGACATAGTCACCAAATTCTATTGGAAAGGATCAATTCGACACTCCAAGGGAGTTAATCAAAATATCCAATCCAATTTAAAGAAATTCATTCCCCATTGACCAATTCTGGACCTAACTAAGAAACTAGGGCACACTCTGAGCTTATATGAATTAGCTTAAATAATTCTTCTTCATGCTTGAATTTTGGACACGTCACTAAACTGTCACCGGTTGCTATTGAAATTCAAAATTGATACAAATGGTAGCAGGTTTAAAAATGATCCACATTCAACCGTTTAACCTCCATATTTTATATAATCATTAATCTCATGGTAACCATTGATAAATCTCACCGTTGAATGATGACCATGGATTGTGAGTCATACACGTAAGGCTTTACAGGTTTTAGCCAATAGTCTTTGCTATTTAAGGAGAAATTGAGAAAGAAGAAAGGTTTCTTTACCAAATTTCTTTTCTGCAATCTTCTTCTCTAAATCCCCAACCTCCCTATTTCTTTCAAAGCAATTTCTATGGCGTACTTTAGGAAGATCGTCTAAACCCAATCTGAGCAATCCTTGTTTGTAAGAGATGAAATGGATACATGTTGGGTTACTACCATAGATCATAGGGCGTAAATGGTGATTGGAATCAACAAGAGGGAAGATCTGTTCAGTCCAGCAGGAACTAGATATATACCAACTGAATGGTGTACTAGGGAAGGAGCTATAGTTGAGGAGCCTACAATAATATATATGCTCAATTTTTCTAGTCAAGAACGATTTAAGAAGTGGACGTGCCAACACCATCTAAGAGGGTTCTTCGAGATACCCAGTGGGTGCTATGAGCTAGTTGTGAGGAGATTCTTCCATGGCATTCACATGGTAGAAGGTTTGAAGGACTTATTTGTCACTACCATGATAGGGAGGAAAGTTTATGTGACTCCCAAGCTGATAGCTGGGTTATTAGATATGATAGAAAGAGCACTTAGAAGGCTTGTTATTAGGGATGAAGAGCATGTGGACATCCCCATAGACTATAAAGTTCTTGCTGACTATAAGGCTGGAGAACTAATAGCCTCTATGTTCACAAAAGAAGGAAAGTAGGCGCATGAGCTGGTTACAAAGGTGTTGCTACCCAAGGCTGCTTCTATAGGAAGCTGCTCAAAGTTTGAAAGAGTGTTTGTCTACGCTCTAAATAAAGGGATGTGCATCAACTGGCCCCTGGCAATTTTACACAGATTTTTAAGGGTGTCCAAGCACATGATCTATAGGCATCTTGTAATGGAGATTTGGAAGGATAGGCACAGAAAAGCAGAATCACTCTGAAGGCGATTGAATTAAGAATTCTGAGCAATGCACGTTTTCATGGCTTAAATATGATGAGAAGCCAAATAATACCAAGTATATCAAGCTGAAGAAAGGAGAGGTCCAAATGAAGGATATAAGGGCTATAATTCCTTGACTCCAATTAAGCCAGAAGAGACCTTGGATGAGTTTGTGGCTAAGGAGCTTGAGAGAATTATCAAGATGAGAGTAGAGACTGGAGAAGATAAGGCTGAGATGAAGGGAAGCAAGAAGGAGGTCAGGAGAGACTCCAAGAAGGAACTGAAGAAGGCGAGCTCAGCTAGCTCTAATCCTGTAGTTGTGTCTATTCCTAGAAAGACCAAATCTACTAAGGGAACTAAGGAAGAGAAGTCTAGATAGCTGACTGAGAAAGAGAATGAAGAGGAGAAGAAAGTAGAGGAATAGTTGAGAGAGGAAATGCCTCTGATTAGAAGTAAGAAGAGGAAGAGTGAGGAAGCTCAGCTTGATGTTGAGAAGGCTATAGGATAGGAAGCTATATCAGTTCCTATACCTAAAGTAGGTAGCCTAAGAAGAACCTGGTGGTCAAGAAGCTAACTAGCATAGTCTAGAATGTTGAGGAGGCTGATAAGTTGAAGGTAGCTGAGGCTAAGAGAATTAGGAAGAGATAGGAGGATTTGGAAGAAGAAATAAGAAGGAGAGCTGAAGAATCTGTAGCTAAGACTAAGGCTAACACAAAGAAAGCTATTGAAAATGTTGTGGTCAGTCTAGTTGATAAATCTATTCCAAAAGTAGTGGAGGAGATGATAAGAGCCTTGGAAGGTATTGAAAACCAAGAAGAGCAGGAAGATGATGAAGTTAAAGTAGTGGAGGCAATGGAGTTTGATATTAATGAAGAAGTCCTGCAAGTTCATTTGACTGCTGAGGAAGCTAAGGAGGAAAGGAGAGAAAATAAGGGGACGATATTCAAGTAGATGAAAGTGGTTTTTGATGAAGATAAAGGAGATTTGGAGGACAAGGAGGGTGAAGTTGATGAAGTTGAGCATGGAGCTCAACTGACTGAGCAAACTCTAGCTCGGGTCAGTGAGAAAATTGTTGAAGGTCATGAAGGAGAGAAGGATGAGGAGAACCAAGAAGAACCATTCATTTTCCCTAACCTTTCCATAGAAACACCCATATTACCTACATCCCTATCCATGCAACCATTGCCTAAAACCCAAATACCATCCACCTCTCACTTTGATCAACCAAACACCTAAAACCATAATCATCCCATTACTTTCACCAGTTAGATCTCCAACACCGAACCATTGCTCTTGGAAGGACCAATAATCAGAGGTCTACCAATTATTGAGGAGATTCCAGAACCACAACAACCACAAACTCAACCCCAATTCAACCCCTATGCAGCTTTGTTAGGAGACATAAGGAGGTTTGGGAGAGCTAGATTTCCAGAACTGAGGATAGATGCAGAGATAGATGCTGAAATTGCTAAATTATTGATGTCTGAGGAAGTTCTGAGGAGGATTGCAAAGGCTGTTGAGCCAGTGCAAGGATTTTTGGTTGCTGTTGAGGAGATGAAGGACCATTTCAAATCAGTCCCTACCCAGTTCTCAATAGTCAAGGCTATAGTATCCCATACTTTGCCTTTGTTAAATATTACAGGTAGGAAGGCTGACCATTTAAAGATGGAAGTTTCTGAGCTTAAGGAGAAAGTGGAGAAAATCTATGAAAGCAACTATAGAGTGGTTAATGAGGACATGGAATTCAGAAATTCCCTAATTGATAAGTTCAATCTTGTGTTATAGGTTATGCAGGCAATGATGAACGGATATAGCATTCTAAGCAAGGAGAATGATATTGATTCTTCCAAGATAGATGCTATTATTGATGCCATTAATGCGAGGATCATAGTGGTCTCTAATCAAGGCAACTCAAATGTGCTGAAGCAGATGAAGGGAGATATTTTAGAAGGAGTTAAGGACTCTAAGGAAGGCATTTTCTCAGCACTTAAGAGGCTCAATATATCTGATGCTCTGAATAGAGACATTATTATGTCAAAAGTTGAACAAGAACCATCTTTGCACCAGAAGCTTGGTCACATTCATGATTAGATCAAGTCTATTCATGCTAATGTCATTAGTGATGGTCAAGTAATTAATCAGATTAATAAGCAAGTATCTGAGCACATCTGAAGCACTCCAATGCTAGAGCGGATCTTAAGGGAGAATAATCAAGCCAAGGCTCTGGCCAGTCTCACCTAGATTTCAAAGGAAGGACTGAATGCTCAATACTAGGTCAATCAATCCCAATCTCGTGATATTGTAGCACTCTTTGCTTATAGATTAATTCTTTGTTATTTGTACTCAAGTTATTCTTATATATAAAGATTACTCTTTCTATTCTAGAAGAATCAAGGATTATGGGGGAGTTAGCATTCTCTCTGAGCTAAATGAAGATAAGGAACAAAGACATATCAAGCATGAGTATAAGGTAGCTCTAATCTAGATATCTTATTGATTTAATTCTCGCTCAGTTAATTGCCATTGATCAAAATAGGGGAGTTTGTTGAACCAAACACGAGTTTGGACTGACTCAGTGGAAGACTTAGTAGTGCTTAAGTTTTGATCATAATAATTAAGTTCAATTTAAGTTAATTAAATCAATAATGATGTTAAAATAAATAGTCTGTGGTTTTATACGGGTTATTGAATTCAAGGGTAGAATTATGTGTGTCTCCGCCGACCTAGTTATTTAGTTTAACTTTGAGTTGTTCTGGGCTGAGTATGTACTTTAGTCGCTGACTAAATACTATTCACTCAGCACTTGATATTTAGATTTTATTTCAGCTGTGCATAATTTTATATCTTTCACTGAGTTACTTTATGTCTGTCAAAGGTATAGACTTTTCCATTTAAGGAAATATGGAATCTTTGCTTTTAGAGTGTCCCCAATTCCTAGCGGGCATGAGTGACACTTTCATAAGTTTCGCTGAAAAAATAGGGCACCTTAACCTAGCGCTAGAAGAAGAGCACATCTATCTAGAGAGAATGAGATGAGTAGATACAATGTAATAATTTTCCCAAACGATGAAAAAGAAAACGAGTTTAATTAAGTAAATGATTTTCGGTGCTCATCTTAATCTTTTAAAATTTTATAACAAACCAATATTTTGCAAGTTAAAAGATTATACCCCCAGCAGAGTCGCCATGTTGAGGTGTCAATGACGTGTGGGTCTCCCTTGGCGCCTTGCTGTAGGGTCCACTAGGGTGATTGGTTGATTGATTTAGGCGTGATGAAATTATTTAGTTCAAGTTTGCATATTTTAACCAATTTTATGAACAAAAGAATCGAGACCCAAATCTCAAAACAAATGATAGAGTCACCACACAAGTTGTCTACTTGGGAAAGAGTTTTGGTATAGTTCCCATTGGGTGGGAGACTCATACCTTTTGGATTAGAGATTCGGGTATCGGATGAGTCAATTATTTCTCATTCAGTTAATTCAAAATTACATTCTCCGCGTAAAACCGTTTTATTTTCATCATTTGGGAACTATTATGGAAATCCTATTTTTCTACACTCTTTCACACTCGATTCATGCGTTTACAATTTACAATAAATTACAAAAAATAATTGGGGGGATGAAAATTACAACCGGGGGAAAATGGGGGAATTGCAAAAGAGCCTATACATTTGTTCTAAGTTGTAAAACAAAATAAAATAAATTCTCCTACATCCACAAAGATTAGCATAGTTTATATCACATCATAAGTCAGAATTTTGTAAGGAACAATGTGATTAGGTTAGCGTGGCGGTTTTGCAATCGATAGTGCCCGGTTGGCTTCTAAGTTAAAAACTCATTTTAACTTTTGTGGATTGATTTATCGGATTATTAGTGAAAATGATCGCATGGTAAATGGTGATGTTAGATTGATTTTACAGGTTAAAAAGGAGAACTTCAGATTCTGCCTGGGGACTAGTACCCGTACGGGTAGGGTGGGACCTATACAGGCTCTGGTGGGCACCCGTATAGGTCCTGTGTAGTCCTGGAAAGAACCTCAGTTCGGCAAATACGACAGATTTATATAGATGGAGAAGAATATGAGAAATAATGATAAATATAAATTAGATGTGAGTCTCTTTGAAACTTAGGAGCACACTTTTGCGATGTGAATCCACTTTGTAGTGATCCCTATGCTAAGAGAGAGTCCAGCCAAAGTAGATAATGAAATGATGATTTTAGGACTGTTTAGGTGAGTATTTGTGTGGACAGAACCTCCCCCAAATCCTATTAAACGAAGTTAGAAATGAATAAAATATGGACGAAACCTCAAGGAATGAGTTTTCTCCCTATTTTATACCTTCTATACCTCAACTATACCCTTTCTATACCTATGAAAATTGCTGGAATTTCATAAACTATATGCTATAATTTCTTTCCTAATTGTCTCTTTCTTGTATATTTTGTCTCCCCTAAAATGAGATAAAAAGCCTCTATTTATAGGGGAATCAAGTCTGAATGCAATAAATTGCATTCATGACTGATTTCTCCCAAAAATAATATGGATTACCTACCATAAAGCATGTTTAGGCAAATCAAGGACCTGTACGGGTCCGCTGGGACCCATACAGGTCCCTCCTAAGCATATTGGAGCATATGGGTCAACCGATGGATTTGTACCACCAAGCATGACCCGTATGGGTCCCTAAGGGCAGATTAGGTCTCCAGACTTGGCCAAACTCAGCTCTACAATAGTAGAAACACCTAAGATGGATAACACCTATAAAAGATTGCATTATCTAACTCTCATCATCATTTCGTGAGAAATATTATTAAAATCTAGTGCTCACAGCCCCGCAAGGCGCCAAGGGAGATCCACATATCTTCAACCACTGAGATTTCGTAGTGGCGACTCTGCTGGGGACAATAACCTTTTAACTTGAAAAATTTTGGTTTGTTTTAAAAGCTTAAAAGATTAAGATGAGCACCGAAAATCATTTACTTAATTCAACTTGCTTTCTTTTTCGTCATTTGGGAAATTTATTACACTTTATCTTCTCACCTCCTTCTGTCTAGAATTAAATGCACTCTTCTTCTAGCGCTAGGTTAGGGTGCCCTATTTTTCTATGAAACTTATGAAGATGTCACCCATGCTTGCCAGAAATGGGGGACAACCTAGTGGGTGGAGCACTCATTATCATCTCCCTCCAAAAGAGGCTTGATGTGATGGGAACCTACTACATCAACTTCCTTTACGCCCCTAGACCATTCTTATCAAAAGCCATAGAATCTTACCCTCTCGGTACCTTTTTCTAGTGAGATTAGACTAGTTCGCCCTTTATTATCCTCTTGGTAATCAAAGGAAATACCTTCAGAATCAGCGGGAGGAATAAGGTTGGAGAACACGCTTCGCATGTGTTGTGTTGTATATTCCGTTATAATTAACCTCACCATGCATTATTGTAAATTACGCATTTAAACGCCATCCCATACATTTACTGATCTTTTGGTTGCTACCTTAGCAAGAGTCAAAGCTCAGCAATGACCACAAGTTTGTTTGGTTTGCATTCCAGTTCTACCTTCACTGCCTTCGATTCTGTTAAGGGTTGAGGATCCACCTCTGCCTCCTTCTCTGGGTAGTTTGTCAAGTGGTCAGTTTGGTTCTTTCGATCCTGAAACTAATCACTAGTTTAAAGAAATGTCTTGTATTTTGATTTAGCATTTTCCAATGAAAAATCAAAAAGTAAAAATTTGGTCAAACATAGGTAATCAGCCCACCGGCTATTTACCTATCTATAGTAAACAAAATTAAATCTTATCGAGATCTGGCAAGATTCTAAGGGATCTAATGTAAAATCTTGTCAGATAGGTAATCAGCCCACCGGCTAATTTCCTCCCCATTATAAATAAGGGACTCGCCCCTCATTTTCAATAGAAGACAAAATTTCAGATATTTCAAAATTCCCATTGTGTCCCTTTTCAGTTTCGGGAGTCCTAAAAGCCCCTAAACTCTTTCAAAACACTTCTAAATTTGAGCTTTGTCAACTACACTAGGTATAAACTCGATTTAGTGTCTTTTTAGATCGAGATCTCACAGTGATCTTCGGTCTAGAAATGACCCAATCTCTAAAAAATCCAGCATTTTTTTTAGGAATAATCTAAGATTATAGTCATAACTTGGGTTAAACCTGTTTTCCAACCAAATCACAATCTCTCCTCACAACTTTGGTCCCGCACTGGCTCTCAAGTCAACATGGATAGACGAAAAGGTAAACTGAGGGTAATTGGCTCTAAGCCCAACTTTAAAATTCATTAAAATCGTAATTTATTATTTTATTATTGCACTTTGCATTCCCATTTCTATGGTGAAGTCATCCATTGGAGCTAATTAAACTATAATATATGTAAATAAGCTCACAGGTATAGATGAAACATCCAAGTTTCCGGGCCAAGACCCAAACGCTGCCGTTAATCTGCCAAAAATTTGGTAGAAAATATCAATTTATTAAGCCATTATAATGCATGTTTTATTTCTTGACTTTATTTCTTAAATAAAGCCGTTATAATGCAGAAATTACCATAAATTTCAAAATCCAAAATTAATACAAACGATTTGAATAATATGAGTACCTATTATGTCCGAACTCAGAGTCTCATTTTCTTTTCGGTATAAAAATCCCATTTTGGATTAGTGTACCACAATTCCCGGTGGAGCTGAACTGGGTGGTGACTCTATTTTATTTTTGAATAAAGTAAAATTGATTTATTTCAAAAACATCTTTCCTAAATAAAATGTGTAAATATATTTCTCAATATAATCACATTTTTTGGCTTATATAAAGTCACTACATTTAAGCAAACTAGGTTTTCTCAAACCAAACCAAAATGTGCCCCGCGCACCGCACTCTGCGTGCATGACCAGACCCCGAAAATGTCCACCCACTCATAGTGGCGACTCTGCTGGGGATTTAAAATTATTTTTTATAAAAACCCAATTTTTCTAAAAATTCGTTTTTGACAAAATAGTTAAAATATTGTTCAAATTAAATTTTGGAATTACAGAATATACGGTAATTCAACATTACACAAATTATAGGATTGCATAGCATCTGCATTCTTTACCCCTAAACCAATTTAGGTGTCTTTTGGTGAAGTATGTCCAAGTTCGCTTTAGGGCTTGAGGGATATGGATCCAATCATACCCCTTGCGTAACCTACGAGGGCCTTGTTCATTTAAGGGCAAGACTACCCGAGTTTATTATATGTGGAAAAGTTTCCTTTGGTTCGCTTAAGGCCTCTGGGACTCGGTACACAAAGGCGCAGGGTACCCAACCCAATCCTCAGACAAAAACCCACATATAGATGAACTATAGAAACTTTCTCACAAGTTTACCCAGAAATCTCGACTACACGCGAACAAGCTTCACTAAGTCCCCCGTTTGCTTTAAAGCGAAGTAACCCATTAGAGTTAAAAGGGCGGTAGGCACGATCTAACCATTTGCTACATGTGCAGGTTTATTAAATATAAATAAACTGAAAATGTACATCATAAGCATCATGATTGTGTGTAAACTAACCACATCTTTATGCAGCCATGACATTAATGTGTGCTATACCATTTTGTTCCCCAAGACTAGTGAGTCCACCTAGGCTCAGCCCATGAGCCGAAATAAATCCAAACCAGCCGGCCTATCTAGGCTTAAACTTTGGACCATAAAGTCAACCTTCGAGTGACCAGCGAGTCAACTCACCTTGGACCATAGAGTCAACCTTCGAGCGACCAGCGAGTCAGCTTATCTTGAACTACAGAGTCAACCTTTAAGTGACCAGCGAGTCAGCTTACCTTGGACCATAGAGTCAGCCTTCGAGTGACCAGCGAGTCAGCTCACCTTAGGCCATAGAGTCAACCTTCGAGTGACCATCGAGTCAGCTCACCTTGGACCGTAGAGTCAACCTTCGAGTGACCAACGAGTCAACTCACATTGGAATATAAAGTCAGCCTTCGAGTGACCAGCTAGTCAGCTCACCTTGGACCATAGAGTTAACTTTTGAGTGACCAGCGAGTAGGCTCACCTTGGACCATAGAGTCAACCTTCGAGTGACTAGCGAGTTAGCTCACCTTGGACCATGGAGTCAACCTTCAAGTGACCAGCGAGTCAGCTCACCTTTAACCATAGAGTCAGCCTTCGAGCGATAAGTGAGTTAGCTCACCTTTGACCGTAGATTCAACCTTTGAGTGACCAACGAGTCAGCTCACCTTGGACCATAGAGTCAACCTTTGAGTGACCAGCGAGTCAACTCACCTTGGACTATAGAGTCAACCTTCGAGTGGCTAGCGAGTTAGCTCACCTTTTACCATAGAGTCAGCCTTCGAGTGACTAGCGGGTCAGCTTACATTGGACTATAGAGTCAGCCTTCGAGTGACCAACGAGTCAGCTCACCTTTGACCATAGAGTCAACCTTTGAGTGACCAGCGAGTTAGCTCACCTTGGACCATAGAGTCAGCCTTTGAGTGACCAGTGATTCAACTCACCTTGGAATATAGAGTCAAACCCCGAGTGACCAGCGAGTCAGCTCACCCCTAATTATCAAGTCAAATCAAACTTGATTCAAAAAATTTGCATATACCCAACCTCCCTATTATTTGTACATATCCATCCATTCATTCACTCATTCATTCATTCACCTACTCATTCATCCCGAAAGGCCAAGGTAAGTAGGGCTCAGAGTTACACCCGATACACTTACTAACACTTGATCTCTTACATTTTCAGGTTGGAGGCGAGAGAAAAGGAGCTTAAGACGTATCATGGAAAGCCCAAAAGTCACACCCCCACCACCAATCGAATCTCTGGCTGTATTTTTCTCTGATCCAAAACTTGAAACTACGATGGCAGATGATGATGCAGTTGGACAGTCCCTTAGGAGGGTTCTAGAAGCTCCAGAATTTTATGATGTTTGGGAAAGGCTGAGCGCTTCCAATGCTCAGAGAGCCCAAGAGCAAGAGGCCGAGATAGCGGTGTTAAAGGCAAAGATGGCAGATATAGAGAAGGTGTCTTCTACAAAAGATAAATTTGTTGCTCCCTCCATCAAGAAGTACATGGATATTGACTGATTTTTGCCTAAGGAGTTAGAAGCCCTTTTGGGTAATTTCATAATGCCCTATATGGCCCCATATACTGGCATTGGACCTTCCCATGTACATGCAGAGAGATATCTTTGAATTATAACTAGCATGAACATCCCTAAGGTCCATATAGTCAATCTATTTTAAGCTACTCTATAAGGACCCGCTTCTAAGTGGTACATGAGGATGCCAATGGACGTGAAATCTGATTGAAAGATGCTATGCTTTGCATTCCTGGAAAATTATGCCTTTAATCTAAAGGTCAAAACTACTCTGCAAGACCAAGAAATGATCAAACAACGGCTAAATGAGTCATTCAAAGAATTTTACCTAAGGTGGATGGCTGTTCGTGTACTTATAACTAGGGCGCCTGACCAAGACACCCTGACAGTGAAGCTTGTGGAAGGATCTAGCCTAAAATATCAGGATGAAATGAAGATGAAAAGATTTGACACCTTTAATAACGTGGTGGACCGTACCAAGAGACTGGAAAAGACCAGGCCAAGAAGCAAGAGCAGCATGCCTACACTAAACCAAGATACTGGGAAAAGGGTGGATCCTCCAAATAGGGCAGCTCCAAGTCCTCAAAAGCTCTATCTAAAGTGGTGGCAGCTACTCAATTGCAGACTCACTAGTATATCTCCTCATGGGTAGAATCACTGTTACAGATATTCAGTAAGCTGAGGAAGTCTGACTAACTCCAAAGCATCAAACCATTTGTTCTACCTGCCACGGTAGACATAGATAACTTTTATGCCTACCATGTAACCAAGGGGTACCGTACTAATGAATGCACAAGACTACTGAAGAATTTACAGGAGATGATTATCGATGAGAGAATGAAAGAGCCCGAGAAGAAACCAAGCATGCAGACTAATCCCTTGCCAAACTTTTAAGCTACAGTAAACGCCATCGACATCTATGTGGAGGCTAAGGAATATGGTATTGAAGTGATGGATAACTTCCTACATGACCCAGGATAGGGAGGCAATATGATTTTTGACAACATGGATATCATCTACATGGTTGACCAACATGTCCTGAGGATGAGGAGAGAAGGGCTGAATGAATACCAAGAACCGCCACATCTCATATACTGAGGACACTCTAACTTGACTGAACATATAGAAGAATTTCTCCAATTTATGCACAAACAACGAATAGCCATGATGGGTTTTGCACCTCAGTTCCCCAGATTCTTAGAAGGACCAGCAATGGACTGGTATAACACGGTGCTAATGGAAAGCCGATGAAACTGGTACTTTGTCGAGAGATCCTTCCTTCATCACTTTAGGGCTTCCTAACCGTACCCGAATGCATTCTGCTAGTGGTTGGTACCATAAGTAGACCAACAGAATGCTGGCTGGCAAGATATTCCTCCCCTTCAGCCTCCCATATATACTTTCCCAGATTACATTAGCCTGAACTACATCAGAACAAGTTTACTCGATTTTGGAAGCTCCTCTGGGATGGCACGCCCAGAAAGTCAAGAGCTGTATGATCCTGACAAGCCTGAAGCAATCATGAGGACTAGCAAAGGTATCTCAGCTAGAACCTAGATGAGGAAACGCGAGACCCGTTTGAAGGAATTCGTGCTAACATTACAGCATATGGTGCCTGTGTAGAGGAAACATTTGCCAGCATATGGGCCATAGTCTCTAACTTTTGCGTAGCTATTATAGGGGTCGAGGATGGAATGAAAGCCGAAGAAGAACCCCAAAGAAGAACCCGAAGAAGATCCCGAGGAAGATCCTGAAGAAGATCCCGAGAAAGATCTTGAGAAAAATCCTCGAGGCAGAACCCAAGGAAGAACTCGAGGAAGATCTTGAGGAAGATTCTGATGATGATGTCCCAATTCAGCATGCACCAAATTGGGTCTTTAAACCATGGAATGAGCAACAGCCTTTTGAGGATTCAGACGAGGAGGTAGAATAATTTATGGACTCCGATGAATCAGATCAGGAAGATGAAAGTGAGATAACTTGGGGTACAAATCAGAGGTATTTTCAAACGATGAGCTAAACCAACTGTTGGGAGATTTCGAGTATGAAGCCCCCTTCTCCAATGGGATGATGGTCGATTACGATGATGCTGAGAGCTATGCCTCATCTTTAGAGCATGATTCCCCGGGCTCCTTATGGTCTGTATCAAGTGATGATTCTAGAGATTTCACAGATTTTGACTCAGGTAGCGAGCACTTCATTAATATGATTCAAGAAGGGGGACAAGAACCTTCTCAGGAGTACATCATGGAGAGAATCCGTGCCAAAAATGAATTACCCAGGGCCAGTTACCAAGTCTGAAGTCCAGCCTTGGCAGAGGTTTATCCCATATTCTACAATGGGAACACAAGGCCACAACCCCACATCCAAAAGTTTGTGCAAATGATGAATGATGGGTACAGTCACTATGCCCATTGGCCCAAAAGGTTCCACTTGACTCTCCGAGAAAAGGCAATACTCTAGTACGAAGGGCTTACATTCTACCAAAAGTCATTCTAGAATACCCTAGCTAAGCAATTCATTGATTACTTTACATGGGTTGATCCGCCTGGAGACTCAACCTCAGAACTGGATAAACATGGGAACCTGTTGTTGTATTGGGAATGGGAACCAACCAACACTATCTGTCCAACGTCGAGGGAATCAACCAAGGAATATTTGTGGTACATGAAATAAATATGACGATGAGCCAATCACTTATGGCGATGCACCCGACATACTCGGTAACAATCAAGATCCAACTGATAGAGCTTCCTCATCCATTCACATGATTGGGCAAGACTACAACCCCATTCTATGCCATATCCTACAAGAGAACCCCATCATTCCAGAAAGACAACCTGAAAAGGCTCCCTTCATACAATTGGCCCTTTGCCACCAAAGCGCCATCTTCCGTAAACAAGCTAATTCACTTGGGAGAGATTCCACTTGATGAAGATTTTGACGAATTCAAAGTCTTCAAAACAACAGACTTGCCAACCCAAGTTATTAATCTTATTACTAGAGGAGGGAAAATCATTAGGTCAGTAGCCCCGACTGTGCCAAGAGCGGAACCACCGGTGCCCCTTACTTTCGTTAAATCCTCAAGGCAGATAGAAAGTCTGATTATAGATCAACTAAAAGCCACTATAACTAAGATGAGCATCTGAAACCTCCTTCTTGGTTCTCAAGATCATAGCCTCACTACTGTTAAAAAGCTGATGGAAATCGAAACATGTCCCCTAGCGTTGCCCAAATAGGTCTGTGCACTACTTAACAATGAGACTTGCACTTTTATCCTCGACATTATATTCTTGAGCTTGGATCTACCCAATGAAGGCATTCGCTGTAGTAAGGCTCTCTACTTGAAGGCTAGTGTCTTTGGGCACATCATGCCCTGTATAATAGTCGATGATGGTTTATCACTGAATGTGTGTCCTAAGGATATTCTACCAATCCAAGGACTAACTGAGAAGGGCTTAAAGAGATCCACAATAGTCATTAAACCTTACGACAACTCCAAGAGGACTGTCATTGGCACATTTGAGGCCGAAGTTACCATTGGTGAAATCTCATCTATAGTACTTTTCATAGTCATAGATATCCCAGTGACCTTCTCTATGCTGCTCGGACGGCCATGTTTCCATGCTCTAAGAGGAGTTCCATCCACTCTTCACCAAAATATCAAAATCTAGTTCAACGAGAAGATCATTACCATAGAGGCTGACGAAGCCTCGGTGGTGGCAACACTAAAAATGGAAGAAAGCCATATGAAAGGATTCACCAAAGCCACGATTGGGCAAGAATCAAACAAGCACCTAGAGGTGCACTGGGGCCCTTGGATTCGGAGTTACATGCAGAAATACTACATTCCTAAAAAAGGACTAGGTGCCCATGAATAGGGAATGCCGACCTTCAATATAGGGACAGGAGAATGGATGCCCATAGGACTCAGTTATACTGGATCCAAAAGGATCACCCACAAGATGGTCTCTCAGAAGAGGTCATAGCAACCCTACATTGGGACTCCTAAACCTGTCACTCACCAGGGAAGGACAGTTTCGGGATTCAAGATTTTCTCAGACATAGTCAACTATGGCAAGTGTAGTGAAAACTCCATAACTTGTGTATTAAAGGGAGCAGGTCGCCAGCTAGATATGTGGGCAATCCTGGATCAGACCAAGCTTGATGAATAGGTACACCTGAAGAAGATCAAGAAGCCAAGCAAAGAGGAGGAAATCCTGGACACCCTAACCAAGGACCTTCAGGCACAACTTAAGATTGTGGAAGAAATAAAGAGAAATAGGGGTAGCTTGAGCTAGGCTATCATGGACATGTTCAAGATCATGAAGGGCAAAGCAAAGGTGGAAAATGAAGGCGGCAAGGACATCCGGTTGAAACTAGCTGCCATAGAAGAATCATCCACTGGAAAGCCATATCCTACCGATCAGGATGAGTCTCTTGTTTCCATTTCCAGCATGTTTAAAATGAATAATGTACTTGATGATGATAATAAGATGAAGAACTTTACTTGTTTGGATTGTGTTTTTTATTACGATTCCATGCATCCATTCTAGCATTCATCTAGCACCTTTAACATCAATAATGATATTATACAAGAAATTAACTTAAATGCGGAAGATGATCCAAAAACGGTATACATTTCTAATAAATTGCCCATCGAACAAGAGAGAAAAGTGATAAAAGTATTAAAAAGTCATGTTTTAGCCTTCGCTTGGTCTCATAAAGACATGCCAGGACTTGATCGGCACATCGTCGAGCATAAGATCCCCACGGACCCAAAAGTTTGACCAGTAAAGCAGAAGATAGGAGGATGCACCCAAAATGGGCCGAAATGGTCAAAGTAGAGGTAGCCAAGTAGATCTAGGCTAATTTCGTCAAAGTTGTCAAGTATCCCACTTAACTATCCAATGTAGTCCCGTGCCAAAGAAGAATGGTGACGTCTGAGTTTGTATTGACTTCAGGGACTTGAATAAGGCTACCCCTAAGGATGATTTCCCGCTACCACACATCGATGTTCTGGTAGATAGCGTGGCAAGAGCGGCCATGTATTCCTTTATGGGTGGGTTCTCTGGCTACCACTAGATCCTTATAAACGTAATAGAAAAGTTCAAAACTGCATTCATCTTAGAGTGGGTAACCTATTGTTTCAAAATAATGCCTTTCGGGCTCAAGAAAGCTGGGGCAACCTACCAACGAGCAGTCATAACATTGCTACATAACTTGATCCATAAAGAAGTTGAAGTCTATGTAGATGACATGCTTGTAAAATCCACTATGCTAGAAGAGCACCCAGTAAGGTTTGAGCGATTCCTCTCGAGAATAGAGAAATACAATCTCCGTCTCAACCTAAAGAAGTGTACATTCGGTGTCACATCAGGCAATTTACTGGGGCATGTGGTTAGCCAAAGAGGCATAGAGATGGATCCCGACAAAGCTAATGCTATCAGGGAAATGCCTGTGCTAAAAACTGAGAAAGAAGTGAGAATTTTCTTGGGATCCATACAGTACGTCAGTCGCTTTATAACACAGTTGACTAATGTCAGGAAGCATTCGATTGGATCAAAGCTTACATAATGGAATGACTAATGTCAGGAAGCATTCGATTGGATCAAAGCTTACATAATGAACCCTTCAGTGCTAAAGCTGATAATTCTTGGAAAGCCGCCCATTCTCTATTAAGCATAGAAGAGACATCTGTAGGAGCCGTGTTGGTTCATGAGCATGAAGATAAGAAGGAACACGCAGTTTATTACCTCAGCCACAAATTGCTAGAGTACGAGACTCGATAAAACATCGTGGAGAAACCTTGTGCCGCCATGGTTTGGCTTACCAAGAAACTCAGGCACTACTTCCAATCTTATAGAATTCAAGCAATCGCGGAAGTTGATCCAATGAAGTATTTATGCTAGGCTCCCTCGTTAACTAGAAAGCTGGCCAGGTGGCACTTATTAGGGTCAGAATTCAATATTGAGTACATCACTAAGAAGACCATTAAGGAAAGGGTAGTGGCCGAATTCCTAGCAAATCAACCACTCGAGGAAGGAGAACAGAAGAACCTAGAATTCCCTGACAAATGCTTCACAATGACTAAATGAAATTCTAGAAAATGGGTCATGTTCTTCAATGGTGCCATTAATAAGCGAGGAGCTGGTTTGGGAGTCATCATCATTACGCTAGATGGAGCACTCAAATCTCTGTCAAAAGTATTACAATTTCTCACCACAAATAGTAAGGCAAAATATGGAGCCTGTTTATTCGAAATGTTTCCTCTGATCACTCTCAGAGCGGATAAGGCGAAGATTATTAGTGACTCAGCTTTGGTCATCAAACACGTCATAGGAGACTGGGAACTAAAAGAAGAATCACTTAGACCTTACCTCGAGGCTCTATGGAGGAAAGCCGCAATGTTCATTGAATGTGGATTTTGTCACATGCCCCGAGAGGAGAACCAAATGGTAGATACATTGGCCACTTTAGCCTCCATGTAGGAAGGGCCCCAAAAGCAGCCAATCAAACCCCTTGTTATGGAAATGACTCAATTTCCGTACTACGTCCGCACAATAGATGACACTATGGATAAGGAAGAACCTTGGTACTCTGACATCATCAAGTTCCTCGAAAATGGTGAATTTTTGGCCAAGGCTATGGATTCTGACAGAAATACGCTAAGGAAGCTCACTGTATAGTTCTGCCTGATTAAAGGGGATCTATTCAAGAGGTCATCTGACGGCCTACTACTAAAGTGTCTGACCCAACAAGAGTCTGAAAGGGTTATGAAGGAGGTACATTTGGGAGACTACGGTCCATACATAAATGGCATCATGATGGCAAGGAAAATCCAAAGAATGGGATACTTCTAGCTAACCATGCTAGCTGACTATGTTCAAGAAGCAAACACTTGCCATGCTTGTCAGATATATAGAGATGTGAGCCACTTACCCCCGACAACATTGCAAAGTTTAACAATGCCTTGGCCATTCTTAGCTTGGGGTATCGATTTCATTTATGAGATAAGACCGTCTTTGATTATAGACCATTGGTTCATTATAGCAGCGGTCGATTACTTCTCTAAATGGGTTAAAGTAGAATCATACACGAGCATCATGACCAAGAAGATGGCCTGGTTTATTCAGCGACATATCTTCACCAGATACAACATTCCTCATCATATAGTAAGTGACAATGATATACAGTTCCAGGGGGAAGCAACCAATTTTATTGAGAAGCACAGGATTGAGCATCATCGCTCTTCGCCCTATCATTCTTAATCTAATGGAGCTGTAGAAGCTGCCAACAAAGCCATTAAGAAAATCTTCTCTAAGATGATCTCTAACTACAGAGATTAGGCTGATCATTTACCCTATTCCTTATAGGGATACAAAACTAGTGTCAAAACTCCTACAGGTTAAACTCCTTTTTCCCTCATCTATGGAATGGAGGCGGTATTGCCTGTTGAAATAGAGATCAAATCTTTGCACTAAAGTGAGACTACCTGAAGATGAATGGGCAAAGACAAGACACGAGGAACTAACTTTGATCGATGAAAAATGATTAACTATGTTTGAGAATCTATAGTTATACCAACAATGCATGGCTAGGGCTTACAATCGTAAAGTTAAAGGGCAAGACCAACCTATGAGAATGGGTGATCTGGTCTTAAAGCGATCTCATAAAACGCACACAAATGCTCGAGGAAAGTTCCAGCTGAATTGGGAAGGGTCGTGCATAGTAAGAAAGACTCTTAGTAAAGGGGCAGTAAAAATCTCAGATCTGGATGGCAATGAATTCGTGAATCTAGTAAATCGCGATAAGCTAAAGGGCTATCTCGTGTAAAAGAAAAAAGAGAAGAAAAATAAAAATATAATGGTTTGTCAAGAGCTAGTGAGGGCTCTAGAGCAAAAATAAAGACCCCAATTTAAAAGAGCGAAGCCTTAGGTAAAATCCGTTCGGAACCTTAGGCGATGATGGGCATTTCTTGGGAATAAGTACCATTTTTCCTTCCTATTTATATAATATCTTTTGTAATGACATATTATGTTAAAGATACTAAATGAGTGCATTAAATGGAAACTGTGAATTGTTTAAATAAAACACGCATTCAAATGACATTTTTCATCCTTACTACACATAAAAGTGCTTTACAAATAGGAAATGGAAATAACAAAGACAAATAATGAGGCCCGATGCCTTTATTCCCCCATGGGAGCAAAAGACACACAAATACAAGCTCAACGAACCCTGAGGAAGCAATGGACCCTCCTAGTCTTGCTGAGTCTCTTGTCAAGAGTAGCTAGTCCACGAACACTGGTAGCCCAGACACGATAAGCCTCAGAAGGATGGATGTCGAAAGGCACGGAATAGTTCATCTCCACCCGAGAGCAGTTGATCCATAGCATGTCATGGCGATAAACTCGGGTATAAGAAAGCTCAAAGCCAATCAGGGCACACAAGGATGCCGAAAACCCCTGAGAATGGCCATACTGCCTATAAAAGCGACTAGGAGAATAAGTGATAATCTTTGAAAGACCAATGAGGACCACATCACCTCTAGCAACATCAGTAGTCACATACGTGATTCCCTAACAAGGGCAAACCCAACAAATATCCTCAGCAGCTCGGCTCCCCATAAACTCGACCCACTCCTCAATAGTAAAATCTCTATAAGGATGATTACCAATGCGGACTACAATACCCCGTGCCCAGTAGGCCTTCGGATAATAATCCATACTCATAAGGATAGGTAACACAGAGAGCTTGTCCCAAAGCTAAAGCTATAAAAGTAACACAAAAACATGAAAAAAAAATAAAAAAAGAAGAGAAAAAGAAAAAAGACAGCCTGCTGGATTAAAAACCTAAAAAGGCGGTCCAGGCAAAAATTAAGGCAAGCCTGATGAATCAAAATCCTGAAAAGGCGGTTCATTCAAAAAGAAAGGCTCAAATAAGATTTACCCAAAGTGGAAGTCTACTACCCCTGGTAGTAGCTTCAGCCGTATTCTAGGAAGAACGCACAAAGGTCAGTGTCTCAGCAAAACTCACCGCAATGGGAGATTCCCCCTCTAACATCTGATCAACGATAGTCAGGAAGGAAAAGCTGCAAACCATAGTGGGAACCTCATAAAGGAAGATGCCTATCAAGAGCAAACAAATGACCGAAAGCTAACTCACGTCATTAAGAGGGAGGCTTCTAACTATGTCGAAAGCCATATCCACCCTCAAGCCCTCATCACAAATCAATCGGAGCCTGTCAAATCGTTGCAACTGAAAATGGTTCACCAACGGGTTACAAAACTCAGGATGATGTGTCAAAATGGCATGAGGCATGTCAGTTGAAGATCTCAGGAGCCCACAAAATTCCTCATACAAGGGGCATAGCTCATGATCACTGAACAGGAACATGTTGTTGATAGGATCCTAGAACCTGATAGCAGCTAAGATCACATTATCCTAAATAAAAATGAGACAATATTCCTTCATATGCGCTAGGCCGCAAACCCCAAGATAGCCCCAACCATCAGAGTTCTTTAGATCAACATTCAGATCAGCACGAAAACGGATGTAATTCTCCATGGCGAAATATCAAAGAGTAGCAGTTTGCTATACATAGTTTATGGGGCAATCTGCCAATATATGGCAGATTACCCCGATAAACTCGATCATCGATAAAAGACAACACAAAGCAAGGAATGATTCAAAATTCTTTTATATATAACGAAAAAGATATGTGTTTGTACAAGAAAAGGCGCTATAAATGGCCTAAAAGAGTACTAAGAAGAAAAAAAAGCCTATCTATCGCCCTATAGAAAGAATCCGGGAGGATCACCCTGTCCTTATTGTGGTTGCTGCTACAGGTCATCCACCTGAAGCATTCCCAATAGACCTCGAAGTAGTCAGATCTCCAGTTGCAATGTTTTAACATAGATCATTCATATGCATTTCATAACATGCCATGCATCATCATTAAAATGATAAAATAATGAACACATTGCCAGATCAGAGATTTGGTGCATCAAGAACCGCTGCTGTCCTTAGATGTATCCCCAATCGGAGATGCTGTCAGAAATAGGCATATGCGAGAATGAGAGATCAAAGTAAATCAGAACCATCACAATCTAAAAAGAAGGAGAAGAAAAAGAAGAAAAGGAAGAGAAGACTTGCATGAGTGGCGCTAGCAGGATGGAAAGTCACCAGATGCTTCGGAGCCACATAAGGCGGAATCATAGAAGTATAAGTACTTAGGTCAGGATGATACATTAAGAACATGGGCGGCTGATAATGAAACCCCTGCTGTCCCTCTATCATCATCAAATCCTGAGGTGGGATAGATGAAGCCGAGGAGCTATCCATGTGAACGGAAGTAGATGCAGGCCTTTTCCTACCTTGGTGATCCTGCAAAGACATTAAAACATTGGTAAATTAGTCTAATTAAACACAATAGTGAAAAGATAAGAAAGAAAACCGAGTCAATGAAAAGGAGGTACCGTCATCCGGACAGTCTCAGGGGAACCCGATCTAGCTTGACTGCTAGGGGCAGAAGTCAAAGGGGAATCACCCTCGAAAGGATTGTGAATGTATGGCTCAGGCTCAATAGGAACGGGATCCGTCTCCATCCATCCAAGCAGCTGCAAATGGTAAAACTCCTCATACCCCCAACCCACTCCTGAAGGGGCTGAGTGAGCCATCGAAGGCCAATCATGCAAAGTTAGAAAATCCATCGGGGCATCTTAGGAGGGATAGATCGCAACCTGGGAGGAAGATGCCAACCCCGGATGCACTTTCTAAGATACCACTCTAAAGAGAAGGGAGTCTCTATAATCAACCTGGTGTTCACAAACTCCCCAGTTAATCTCATAACCTCCGGCCAGTGAAAAGCATGCCCCCAAGGCTGTGTCTTAGTCTAAAAGAAGAAAAGAAAGCCAGGTATTGATATAATGATTGTAGCAGATATAGTGATTGAAATGAATCAATGAAGCTATAAAGTATACCTACTTCGAAGACAGGGTAAGAAGATGGACAAAAAGAGCAGAACCAGACTCCATCTCCTAACCGAGCCAGTAATGTGGCAGATGAGGATAGAATGGAAAGCTACCGTCCCGCACGAGCTTGGTCCTCAGGGGAATCCCCATCTCAAAAAGCCAGATCTGCAAGCGGTTAAAAGGAATCAGAACGCCGAAAGATAGAAAAAATTGCTTATAAAGAAAAGATAGGAGTTAAATCCTTACATAGACAATCTGAAGACAAGATTTGAACTTGCCAATCCTGTTCCTCGCGAACTGGTCAAGGGCCCAATACAGGTGACCCAACGTGGCTCAGCCCCATGCAAACTCGTCAAAGCGGGATGGATCAGTCAAAGTTGGCAGAATATGGAGATTCACACGAACCCTAAGTAGGAAAACATAGCCATGATAAAGTAGCGGCCATGAAAGCTCTAGCCTCACAGGTAGAAGTCAAGTGCCTCCTATCCCCAGTAGCCCAAAAATTCATGAGTTTCTTACAAGAAACTCGCCTCGACTTATCCCCCGAATAGCCAATCAAAGCCTCAATGGTCACCACATTGAAGTTTTGATAAGTAAAGCAAGAATTGAAGTGGATCACGTTACCATGGAAGGGAAGAGCTGTGATGGCATAGTAATCCAACGGAGTGATGGTATATTCCCCGCAATGGAAGAGGAAAGTGTGGGTAGTGTCGGACCACCTGCTCAAGATAAGGGTAGAAGTGCCGGCTGGGATGAACGGATACTTATGGGGCCTTGAGTACTTGCAATTCATCACCATCCTCCCCAAGGACGTCCCGTCAACAATGGCCCTAGCGCTAGGAGATAGTACCTCGTACCACTTGTAAAAGTGGGAAATGCAACCACACTTGTGGCTAGTGACCTGTAAAATAATAATATACATATAATGCATGCACACTAATCACACACCAGTTTTCGGTAAATCGCACGATTATCAAAAATCATTGCATTCAATAAATCATTGCATAAAATAAATAGCAATAAAATGAATAAATAAAAGCCATAATATAAAAATAGCGGTAAGGCTTACTAGGATCTGAGAAAGATGATCGGAAGGCTTCAAGGCAGGCGGAATAAAATCCCTAGGACGAATCCCGTGGTACATCTAATTTGACGGAAGCCCGTATAAAGCCTCAGTAGGAGCCTCAGATAGTTCCACTTGTTGTCCGTTGATGATCATGTTCCGAGTAGTCACTTGGACTGCTGGCAAATCTAGACGAATATTATAAAGCTTGAACCACATAGAGACCCCGCCAAAATCTGAAGAGGAGGGATAGAAATGGAAAAAAGATGAGAGAAATCATTGTAAAAGATAGCTAGGAAGGAAAATTTTTTGAAGTAGAGAAGTAGAAAACGTAAAGAGAAAGAAGAGAGAATTTTCGGTGTGGTTAAGATGGGAGCCAAGCTATTGTTTTTATAGGCCGTAGGTAATTACCCGGCGCCCGCCGGCTAATTACATATGTAATTAGTCCACCGGCTAATTACCTATCCAGCTGTCACGCATTTACCAGTTGCACGCGTTTACGCATAACGGCTATAAAAGTTACTATTACATAGGTAATTAGCCCGCCGGCTAATTACGTATGTTTTGAAAATTTTTGCAATTTTGCATATTTCATCCATTTTCTGCATTGTTTATAAAACGAGCGGACCTAAAAGCTGTTTTTACACAGTCATCCATGCATGAAGCACCCAAAAATATTTATTTCAACCCCCGGTCAATTTTAACCTCATGCAACTCATTAATAAATTTTTAATCGAAGGGACAAAATATATTTTATTTCAAAATTTGTCGATTAAAAAGTATTTTAACTCATTGCATTTAACACACACTATTTTGTTTGTTTCGCATACGACAAAATTTCTAGCACGAAATTTATGTATACAAGGGGCAAACTATTAGCACACGTCCGTTCCAGCCCGATGAGGAATTACGCCTCTTTCGTTCAGTGATAAGACAACAGAGCCAAAAAGGACCGAATTGTCATCCAAAATCCGAAATTCAAAAATCCACATTCAAGGGAAGCTCCAATTTAGCATTTTTTACTAAAAAATCAAAAAGTCAAAATTTGGTCAAACATAGGTAATCAGCCCGCTAGCTATTTTATGGGATCTGATGTAAAATCTTGTTAGATAGGTAATTAGCCCACCGGCGAATTACCTCCCCATTATAAATAGGGGACTCGCCCCCTCATTTTCAATAAAAGACGAAATTTCATAAATTTCAAAATTCCCTTTGTGTCCCTTTTTAGTTCCGGGAGTCCAAAAAGCCCTGAAACTCTGTCAAAACATTTCCAAATTCAAGCTTTATCACCTACACTATGTATAAACTCGATTTATTGTCTTTTTAGATCAAGATCTCACAGTGTTCTTGGGTCTAGAAATGACCCAATCTCTCAAAATCCAACATTTCTGTTAGGAATAATCCAAGATTATAGTCATAACTTGGGTTAAACCTATTTTCCAACCATATCATAATCTCTCCTCACAACTTCGATCCCGCACCGGCTCTCAAGTCATCCTAGATAGACGAAAAGGTAAACTGAGGGTAATTGGCTCTAAGCCCAACTTTAAAATTCATTAAATTCATCTTTTATTATTTTATTATTGCACATTGCATTCTCATTTCACTGGTCAAGTGAGCCATTGGAGCCACTTAAACTATAATATGTGTAAATAAGCTCGCAGGTATAGATGAAACACCCAGAATGTGAGGAAACTCTATCCGAGTTTCTGGGCCAAGACCCAAATGCTGCCGTTACTCTGCTAAAAATTCGGTAGAAAATATTAATTTATTAAGCCGTTAGAATGCTTATTTTATTTCTTGAATTTTTTTCTTAAATAAAGTCGTTATAATGCAGAAATTACCACAAATTCCAAAATTAATACAAACAGTTTGAACAATATGAGTACCTATTATGTCCGAACTCAGAATTTTATTTTCTTTTCGGTATAAAAATCCCATTTTTGATCAGTATACCATAATTTCCAGTGGAGCTAAACCGGATGACGACTCTATTTTATTTTTGATAAAGTAAAAATGCTTTATTTTTAAAATATCTTTCCTAAATAAAATTTGTAAATCTATTTCTCAATATAATCACATTTTTGGCTTATATAAAGTTACTGCATTTAAGCAAACCGGATTTTCTCAAACCGAACCAAAATGTGCCCCATGCACCGCACTTCATGTGCACAACCAGACCCCGAAAATGTCCGCCCGCTCACAAGTAGGGTGCCCCCATTTAGCTGTAAAGCTTACAAAAGTATCACTCATGCCCTACTTAGAATTGTGGATGCCTAGTGGGTGGAACACTTGTTGCCACCAACATATAACTCCCTCGATCGCACCTATTTGGGGAGAGGTTGAGTAAAATGTGGCAAAGGTAAATGAGAGCCTTCTACATCAACAACCCCATACCAAAGTCACGTTAGTAAAGCCATAGTTGTTTTTCCCCTTAGGATTGCCAAAAAATGTAAATAAAATAAAGGGATGCACAATTCCTTTGCCATTTATTGGCATTGAAGTTAACCTCCATCTTTTTTTTGAATGGCATTTACGTGGGAGTCATAAGGTTTAAAGAGAGACATTTTCATGTGCTACGCCCTATGTGCCCATTCATCACGACATCCATGCATCGGCACTTGGGTGCTAACCACTTTTTGGTCAACTTACCCTTACCAATTTCCCCTAATGGAGGAGGTTTAGCAACATCCGTAGTACATCCATTGTACCCCAATGAGTCATGCCAGATTTCTACATGTGATGAGAGGTGCATGCATCTCATGTATGTTGGAGGGATAAGCCTTCGCATCATCACACTTAACCAATTTCGTGTAGTCATTCACCCGAACATATCTATTGGATCTAGCTTAGAGATAAAAGACCTCCTCATAATCAACAAAGCATTGTTTTAACTTAAAACTAAGAAGAAGATCCAAATTTGAATATAATAAAAAGAGTTTAAATATAACAAGAGAGGCTAAAGATAACCAAAGGGGTTGAAGATAACAAAAGATAAAATCCATCAGAATCAAGCTCAAAAGGAGAAATCAAAATACTCAAAACCTTAGAAGAATATTAAGTTATGCTCACAAACGGATACAAGATGCCATCATCCTCAAGGATAAAAGAAAGACAAGACTATGCTGACAAGGAAGCCAACCTCAGAGGAACTCTAAAAAGATATGAGACTAAGTCAACATAAGTTGATATCATATCCTCATTCCCTTTGCAATCAAAGAAGTCTCCCAAATATTAGAAGGATCTCAATCAGACTTTAAAAAGAAATCATCAAAGGCAAAAACATCCAAAATATATATAAGGTCTTAGACAAAAGACTAAGTGCTCACAAGCATAGACAATACTGCATCAGAATCAGAGGACTCAAAGGATAAAACCACTGCATTAATCATCAAAACTCAGCACTCACCGGGAGAGTACATTCAAGTTACAAGTTTATAGGATATGAAGAAGGCTAGAGTTAAGAACGTCTTATCTAAAGCTCTAAAGAACCAATCCAAGGACAAATAGTAATCAAGAAGAATATCTGTCAAAAGAAGGAACAAATCAAGTGAATGACGCTTGATAGCTGATTCTGAGAAACACCAAGGATTCCTCAGAATCACTTGCATCCGAAGCTCAAGATATCATTCCTGAAGTTGTTCTCACTCACTAAGAAGAAAAACATCCTCAGAGGAACCTTGCTTAAAGAACTAAAGGGATCAAAGGTATCAATGGGCTCTTAACCAAATAGTATGTCTGAGAAATTGATAAGCCCTAAGCAACTCATGTGAAGCCACCTTTTCTAAGAATAGTAGTCTTAAACTTCTTGAATCATAAAAGACTAGCTACCTGGCCATCACTAAGAGAGATAACACATCTCTGAAAATGTGAGTTAACTAGCAAGAGCAAAAGCTACTTTCTACCATCTAATCCTGACACATGGAAAGCTGAAAGCACTAAAATGGTAAAAAGGGCATAAGTTAGAGTACAGATAGAATTGACCAAGTTTGGACTTATCAAACAGAAGGATTGATCTCAGTCTGACTATAAATCCAATGGTCTAGAAGAAAGAAGCTGTTAAGAGATAACGACCAGAAGGCTCCTTAGAGGGTAACAGTTTTAAGGATTGAATTTTTCTTATTGCAAGGGTCAAGAATTGTGAGCATGGGCTTTTTGATCGCCTCTGCAGAATGATGATGGAAATTTCTCTAACCTTTTATGGACCTATGAGCGGGCGGACTTTTCAGGCAGGACCCTTCCAAGTCATCGGTCGGATTGGCATGGCCAATGCGGGACTCCCAGGTGTTTATGTAGGGAGTCGCCACTAGAGCGCGGGGCTTATTGTATCTGTGAACGTACTTGGCATTACCAATTGGAAAAAGGGTCAGGGACTCCTTTGGGGATTAGCCCTTGTTAAATACGGGAGTAGGGTCCCTATTTTATGCAATATTAGAGTAGCCACCGGGATAAACTCTTTCAGGAAATTAGTCGTATAGCTGATCCGAGCAGGATTCCTATACCGATAAAATAGAGATTCTGGTTTTGGATGAAATATTTACTTGTCATTTAAATTTGGATAAATCATATTTTGAAAAATCTTATGATTTTAATAAGCAAAGATAAGAGTTGGAGAGATACGACCTTTGTGGGCCTAGCGCTTGGAGCATGGGCCCAACATGACTCGACTAATGCATGATAAAAATTAATATTCTTGACCCTCAGTTACCTTTTGTTTGCTTTACGATTACTAGAAGGCCCGATACAGACTAGGACCGTGTTTCTACGGGGAATTCCTCAAGGTTTTTGTAGGGATAACCTTGGGAAATTAGGCAGGAGGACTTTTTGAGTGTTTTTGATTTGTGTGGGTAGCTTTTTGACTAAAAGCTATTTTGAGGAGGGGTGTCTATACCTTGGTATAGTTTCGGTATAGGCTCAATATCTTTGAGGGACGGAAAGAGCTCGAAAGACTTTGAATTTCAGAATTGGGAGGTTTTTCGAAGGTGATTGTTGATTGGAGATGCCAAGAGTAGCTTTTCTTTTATAGAAACTTTGGGAGCATCGATTGACACAATGCTTGTCATAGTAGCTTTGTTGAGTCATTGGGTCTAGATTCTGTATTAGCATCGATTGTCGCATATAGGTAGCGTCGATCGATGCAAGTTGGCTGGTGGTAGCCTTGTTGAGTCATGGTTGTAGGTTTGATGAGTAATCTGGAAAATTGACACGTAGTAGCGTCGATCGTCGCTATAGGATAGCGTCGATCGTCGCTATAGGATAGCGTCGATTGATTCAATTAGGGTTATGTCCAGTGTCGATTGGTGTTGATTTTTAGGATGTTAGAATCCTATTTCCTTGGAGGGGTTTATAGTTTGGAATGAAACACGGTCTTTGTCAGTACTGGTCTGCCATCTACTGGACGGACCATCCTTATAGGCTACCCCTCACGTATAATAACTTATATAATAGAGGTAAAGTTTTTGCATACACGAAGTGAGCGCGGTGAGTAAAAGAAAGTGTGCGTGCTTTTGTGAGAATATAGTCAACATTATTTGATCAACTAAATTTTGAAAAATAATTTTTGCCCCTTCGATCAATTAATGTTTAACTAGTTTTGAAAAATAAAACCCTTTTTAAGATTCTCACAGTTTTTGTTTATTTGGAAATTTTTGGGTCTGCCAGTATTTTAGAAAACAATTTTCATGGAAAATGCAATTTTTGAAAATCTTTGGGTTTTAATTGGCATTGCAATTTGTTCCCAAAAAAGGCAGAAAAGGCCATTTTTTAATATGTGTCAATCGACGCATGGGGTTTGTGTCGATCGACGCAAACATTCAGATTTTGATCGTTTGAATTATAGCGGTCATAGGCATTAAAATTCGTGTTGAAACTTGCGTTGATTGACACATATGCATTATGTCGATTGACAAAATCGAAAACCCTATAAATTTTGTAGTTTTTCTACAAATAGAACACATCCCATACAGAAACCCTATCTTCCTGCATTTTATTCCGTCAACAGAAACTATGTTAGAGTTTTTCACACTCTCCTTTCTTTTGATTCTCATTCGGTTCTAATCCTTTATGATATGGACAAAGATCATGGCCTCATGGGATTGAAATCGTGCCCCTACCTCGGTGCTATGGGTAAGCATTCATGGGGAGATAGTTCACATCCCATTCCTTACCACGGAGGACAACTGTGGGCTTCCTATGAGGAAGATTTTTCATGGTGTGGATAGAGGTAACGCCATTCCGCTTGTTCTCAAACCTGAGTGCCATCTTTCCCGTATTCTAGTAAGTTCCTAACTCTTTTCTTTAGAATTGGCATGCTTTTAGGAGTCTTTTTGATGATACATGGGTTGTTGAATATGCTATATATTTTATTTTGCTATGCACTGCTTGTTTGACATTCTATAAATCCGGGATTTTAGCTTTAGCATCGATCGACATTTCTGATCCTTCTGGATGTGTCGATCGATGCTCCTTTGTGTCAATCAACACTGTTGTCTTTGGAAGCTTACTTTTTTCACAATTTTGAGTGTTCTAGAGTTTTCTGTAGTCCATGAAACAATCTGCGATGTTTTATTGTGCATATGCTGCTGCTGTTTTGCAAAATCCGGGGACTTTTAGGTTAACTTTGTGACTATTAGCCTTGTGATGCCTTAGAAATTCCCGTACTTAGCTTGTTTTGGATGTTCGTGCTTAATGGCTATAAGCTTCGTGGATCTTTGGGCGCTTAATTTCTATTAGCAGTCCCTTGATATGGTGTTGTGTCCTCATAGAGCCTTGAGCATCGTGGTGCCGGTAACTTCCATGACCTTGTCACCTGGTGGGGAGTGCTTTCTCTTGAAGTGAGGAGGATCCTTGAGGATGTGGGTTTTAGTGCTTTTATCAAGAGATTCATTCCAGTGAAGCTGGTTCGATACTTCCATGCGGTCTTGCCATCAATTTTGAAGAGATGGTCAGACTCGACCCACACCTTTCGCTTGCCATGCGGGGAGTATACCATCACATTATTGGATTTTACTACCATTACCGGTTTGCGATTTGATGGGGAGATTGTCCATTTTAACTGTGCTATGAATATGGGCAACTACGACCCTATACTGATACAGAAACTGTTTGGATTTTCTAGTATGAACAAAGAAATTCCCGCCAATGATCTATATGACTTTTGGTCGGCTTCGGGAAATAGGGCCCTAGTGATGATGAGGCCCGAGAGTAGTGTGCTCATTCTTTCATGCTATATGATTTGACCAATACCTTGTTCCCTATTGGTAACTCGGCACTCAACCTGAACTCTTTGGGTTCACTGGTGACTTTGAGGAAGTTTAAAGAGTTAGCTTGGGGTAGAGCTGCACTAGGACAACTATATTTAGCTCTAGACCATTGTGCTAAGAAGCACACTTTGGAGCTGAGGTCATCCAAGCTAGTTCTTGAGGTAACTTACCGAAAAATCTATTAAATATATATATGCTTGTATCATGGATTGACTAACATTTTCCCCTTTTACAGATTTGGGGTTTTGAGAAGGGAATTCTTCCTTGGCCGATGAAGGCCAAGATTCGTAAAGACATTGCCTACTTCCCTCGGCTCCCTTCCTAGTTGGTTGCCTGGGGGAACCTGGATTCTACTGAGGCTGAAAGGCGAATCAAGAATATTTCTTTTAATAAGGTGAGCTTCGCGTGTATGTTTTTATTGTTTCACTTTCGACAAGTACTGATAACGCTTGTTTGTAAATCAATCATTCCCCGAGCGGGAACCCTTCTAGCTAGAGTAGGGTTACGACTGCTGCTGGCGAGATGGTGCCAAAGCGAGTAATTTTGGAGAGTCCTTCTTCCCTCGAGTGGTATTTAGAGGAACGGGTGGTGTAATGTGACAAGTGTCTAGGGGAGAGACTGGTGCCACCCGAGCTCCCGAGGTGGTTATTCTAGCCAAAGTTGGCAGAGGAGACTCCCAACACCTTAAAGGGAGAGGATAACATGGTGGAGTTATACAGTGAGGCCAGCTATTATCCTGATTTGGTGACCGAGTGCTTACTTGGTTGGCCCCCAGAGGATCAGGTAGCACCACAAGGGGTATGTTTCTGTATTTTAATGTCCATCTATGCTGTTTCTTCGAGTACTAACCCCATTTTGTTTTATACGGCAAAAGGTCAAGGGCTCTACATTTGTCAAGCGAGGCTACTTCCCATTTCACGGGGCATCAAAATTATCAGGTTCCCAAGGGGTTGCACATCTATCAACCTGATTTATCAGTATACTTCCCCGCCTTTTAGCACGGATGACTTGATCAGGGTAGACATGACCTTCACACCTCCTCATGCGACTCACATAAGTTTTGACATTCCGTTATGCAAATTGTCTTTGTTTTTGTGCTAAATGTGGTTTTTCTGACAGGTATCGAGAGAGGATAGCGAGATAGATGGATGCTTGCTCTTCGACTTTTAGAACATCATGCTGGGGAATAACTTTGAGATGGCGGTAAGGCTCAGTATTCTTGTTCCTTTCTTTTGCAATGAATATGCATGGATGAGTGCTTATGCATGAAATGTTTGCAGGGAAGAATTTGGGCATAGAACACGGAGTTAGACCAGCTCAGAGCCAGTTACAGGGTGCCTCCACTGATGGGATCCTCAGGCTTTGGTTAGTATGGGTAGGCTCATCCTTTAGCGTATGCACCACACCCATCTAGTTATGGAGCGTAGAGTCATATGCTCGGCTATCCGAGCTAGGCTGGTTTCGCAGGGGTGAGTTCCTAGTTTCCACTAACTCCTCCATTTGTTGTTCCACCTTTTCAGGTTCTGCCAAGCTAGGGGGAGCAAGAAGGGGCAGGAGAGGGTGCTGAGGTACCGCAATCGAATTTTGACGTCCCTCTCCACTCAGGCAGATATGATTCTTAGATTTTAGCTCAGCACAAAATACATATATTTTTTGTGGGCCTTAATTTTATCTACTAAATTCGATGGTTGGATTGGGCTTGTCTTTGCCTCTTTATATTTTTCTTTTTCTTTTTGTGGATTGGTGGGTCCTTTGAGGCCCTATTTATTTTCTTGATGGATGACTTCTTTTTATTGCTTTGACGTGCTAAATCCATTTTGGTTGTTCTTACCTGAGAACGAATTTCTTTTCGTGTAGTTGGTATTGATCTTGCAGTCCATTCTTGCCTTTATCTAGCGATGATTAAGTAGGCATGGATAGATTCAAAACACAACTGGTAGGCTACCTTCAAACTCTGAGCCCAGCTGATTGGGATCAGCTTTAGGTTGAGCGCCTTTTCAACAAGCTATATTACTACAACATCATCCTGGATGACGCACTTCTCTAGAGTGCAATAAGTCTGTAGGATCCACTAGACCATGTATTTCACTTCAATAATCAAGAGTTGTGTCCTCTCTATGAAGAGTTTTATGCTATAATGGACATCCCTTGCAATTGGGATATTGCGGTGCCTGACTATGGGGCTGCCATGGAGCAGTAAGACATGAGTTTTCTTAGACTTTCTGACCATCAAAGGGGTAGAATAGTGTCCACAAATCTCGAGCAGCCTGGGCTAATTCTAGGTGTGGCCTTAGAGATTTGTTCCTCCATCACTACTAGTCACCAAAGTTGGGTTCCTCTTATAGTTGTGTTATTGATGTGGGGTTTTTTGTGTGAATTAGACAATGGGATATGTAGCCCTAGGTTGATCTCTGTGGTCCGCAAAACTTTAGAGGGATTGTCTCCCATGGCTATGGTCTTAGCAGAAACTTTTATTTAGGTGGACTCAATTCACTTGGGTGACGATGCGATGGTGGGAGGAAGTAGGTTGCTTCTTAAGATATGCTAATCGTCTTCTCATCGATCACTTGTCGTGATCTTTCATTAGTAATAGCCTATTGACGAGGTTGTCTTATTGCAGTTGTGGCTGATGGAGTGTTTGCAGATGATTAGGGCACTAATGGGACAACTAGACTCCTATGCCCCAAAAGACTTTTGGGGTCGAGGAACGCAGCCTGGGTACCATAGAGGTCAGTCCTTATACGAATGGCTATATTTTCTGCAGTGGTTAACTGAGAGGGATATCAGGTGGACCTGGCCCTGGTGGAAGACTGATGAGGAGATTACCCACATAGTGGCTCAAGGCGTTCAACTGTTGGGCCTAGAGCGAATATCGTTTTATTTCCTAGAACGCATAAGGCGACAATATGGCCGTTCTCAGTACATGCCTGAGTATGTTCATGCTTTGCTCGTGAGACCTTGGGGACCTTTGTGGCCAGCCCATGTCCAAACCAAATGGGAGAATTGTACGCTGGCCGTCATGAATTACGAGTTACCATTTAACATATTCCTTGATAAAGCATATGTGGAGTGGCTCTCTTCCATCAAGTTAGCGTCTTCTGGGCTAGAAAGGCTGGCGATCGCCTGCCACTACTGTCATCATATGGCAGGTCCTAGCCACTAGATTGTGTTTTTACAAACTTGTAAAATAAAGCCTTGACTTTGTTTCAGGCATAAATGTGATGTATGCGTACTTCTTTTTAATGCATTTCATTTCATCTTACAACATACACTTTTAATGTTCATGATTTTTCAAAAGATACAAATTATGGGATAACATCGACTTTTCAACGTGATTTTCCTCCGTTCCGCATTGACCTTCAAACGTAATATAACTTCAGCTTATCTTGATTAATTGGGTTTATGAACTCGTTTCCCTCCATATCCATGATTTTTATAACTCCTTTGCTAAGGACTCGTTTTATCATGTATGGACCTTCCCAATTAGGGCAAAATTTCCCCCTAGGGTTGGTATGGGTGGCTTTGACTTGTTTTAGCTCAAGGTCACCTACTTTAAGAGGCATTTCAACCTTTCTTATTGGATTATTGTAGGCTCGGGCCATTCACTATTGATACATCCCCAAACTATCAATGGCTTCAAGACGTCTTTTATCGATGGCGTTAAGTGTGTTGTAGCGGGACTTAGCCTATTCATCTTCATGTAGCTTTGGCTCGAGGACCAGATGAGGCGAGTTGACTTCAATTTCCACAGGAGAACCACCTCTATTCTATACACCAAGGAGAATGACGTTTGACCTGTTAGGGTCTTGACGCTGGTGTGATAGCCCTAAAGCACGTAAGGTATATGATCGACCCAGTCTCGATAGGTAACCACCATTTTGGACAAAATTTTCTTTATGGCTTTATTGGCCACCTCCACTTCCCTATTAGCTTAAGGGCGATATGGTGACGAGCGATAATGTTTGACGTTGTGCCATTCTAGTAGGTGGGCGGTCTCTCCCTAGAATTGCACTCCATTGTTAGATACCATATTGTGGGGTACACCATATCGTGCAAAGATATGCTTCTGAATGAACTTTACCATCTTCTTGGTGGTGATTCCTGTGTAGGATTCAGCTTCGACCCATTTTGAAAAGTAGTCTACCGCTACTATGATGAACTTGTGTCCATTGGTCTAGGATGGTCTGATTTCTCCTATAATATCGATGCCCTAGGTCGAGAAGGGCCAGGGTGTAGCCAGGGGCTAGAGTTCAATCGACGATAGGTGACTGATATTACCATGAATCTGGCATTCATGGCACTTCTTGACTAGGTTCATACAATTGGCTATCATGGTTTGCCAAAAGTACCCCATTCATTGTACCTTTTTAGCCAACATTATTCCATTCATATGGGGACCACATGCCCCTGCATGTATCTCTTGCATGACTTTGTCAGCTTCTGCTTGTCCAAGGCATTTAACGAGGATTCCATTAGAAGATATCCAAAACAATCGTCCATTGATGAGTCTAAAGTTAACTGATAGCTTCCGTAAGGTTATTCTATTGGCATTGGTGGTTTCTGCGGGGAACGTCCCGTTTTTGAGGTATTAGAGTATATCATTGTACCAAGGTGTTGGTTTAGCAGAGATCTGTGCGACTGAGGTAAGGTAGAATGGAGTGTCCACTACTTCCACTACTATCGGTCTTATGGGTTATTGTTTTGGGTTTTCCCACATTGAGGCCAGAGTGGCTAACGAGTCCGCCATCTGATTTTCTTCTCTCATTACATGATGGAATTCTCATTTTTCAAAGAGAGATGCTCTGGCCCATACGGACTCTAAATATGGGCAAAGTGATTCCTCCTTTATTTCCTAATCTCCTACTACTTGTCTGATGACTAGAGCAGAGTCCCCATTGACTTTCGCTTCTTCTGCTCCCAATGTATGTAGCGAGTTTAAGCCAAATAGACATGCTTCATGTTCAGCACTATTGTTGGTTACTGAGAATTTTAACCTTTTAAAGAGTGGGATTAGCCCTCCCTCGGGGGATATAATTATGACTCCTAAACTGGCTCCCTTGCGGTTCACCGCCCCGTCGAAGTACATAGTCCACTTTCGGGGTCCCTTTGATATCGTGGCCAATTGTTCGTCTGGGAATTCAAGGTTTTTAACGTAGTTGGATTCTAAGGGTTGGTTGGCCAGAAATTCTGCCGTGGCTCATCCTTTGATCACTTTTTGGGTGACGTACTCGATGTCGAATTTCAAAAGGAGCAACAACTAGCGAGATAGTTTCCCGGCCAAGGAGGGTTCTTGGCAAAGGTACTTCATAGGATCTACCTTTGCAATGCTTTGGATTTTGTAGGACTAGAAGTAATGCCGAAGCTTCTTCATTAACCAGACCATACCTGCATAGGTCTTTTTGACTATAGTGTATCGAGTTTCATATTCCAAGAGTTTCTTGCTGAGGCAGTAAATGGAGTGTTCTTTCTTGTCTTTGTGCTCTTATACCAACATTTCACCTACAAAGATTTCTTCAGTGGCTAAGTATAAGGTGAGAGGCTTTCCTAGTATGGGGGGTTTTAATACTGGCGGGCTAGATAAGTATACCTTGATCTTATTGAAGGCTTCTTGACATTGCGGGTTCCATTTGACGGGCTATTGCTTCCTAAGAAGCTTGAATATGGACTCACAAATTGTGGTTGATTTGGCGATAAATTTGTTGACGTACTGTAATGATCCAACAAAGATTCGGACTTCCTTTTTGGTTTTTGGCGGAGGTATATCGAGGATCGCCTTTACCTTATCAAGGTCGATTTCTATGCCTCATTGGCTAACAATATGTCCTAGTAACTTCCCTAAGGTTACTCCAAAGACACACTTTTTTAGGTTGAGTCATAGGTTGTACCTCTCTACTCAGGTAAGGAAGCGATCAAGCACAGCTAGATGCTCCTCAGGAGTGGGTGATTTAACAACATGTCATCCACATATACCTTAACTTCTTTATGTATCATGTCATGAAGCAAAGTGGTGACTGCCCTTTAATAGGTCACCCTAACGTTTTTTAGTTCGAATGGCATCACTTTGTAACAGTATACTCCCCATTCTGTAATGAATGATGTCTTGAATTTGTCGATGACATTCATCAATATTTGGTTATATCATGAGAAACTATCCATGAATGAATACATGGCTGCTCTAACTGTACTGTCAATTAGCACATCTATATGGGGCAAAGGGAAGTCATCTTTAGGCGAGGCTTTGTTGAGATCTCGAAAATCAACATAGACTCGGAACCTGCCATCTTTCTTCGCCACTAGTACAACATTTGCAACCATTCCGGGTATTCTATAACTTCCAAGAATTTGGCTTTAATTTGTTTAGCTATTTCTTCTTTGACTTTTTTGGCCCATTTGGGTCTTAGTCTTCGCAATTTTTGCTTGACCGATCATATCTTCGGGTCGGTGGGGATCCTATGCTCTGCAATAGTTCTATCAACTCCGGGCATGTCATTGTAGGACCAAGTGAATGCCTTCACATGTGATTTGAGTACTTCTACCAATTTTGCCTCTAGCTCGGGATCAAGGCCAGCGGAAATCGTTATCATTTTAGGATCATTTCCTTGTCCCAAATTTGTTTCTTTTGTAAGATTATCATGAATACTAAAAATGTTTGATGTATAATGGGATGAATGCATGTAATCGAAAGCATCACACAAGTAAGAAAAGTTGTTCATTTATTGCTATTATCATTCTCACAGTACAAGTTATTTAGTTCAAAAATATCAGAGATTGAAATGCCTTCATCAGGCTCAGGGGTCTCCTTATCCGGACTTTTCGGGCTGCTCCTGGTGATAATGTCTCCCACCTTGGATTTTCCCTTAATCATAAGCTGGGCTAACTCAGAGATTATCTTGTCCATTCCTTCTTGTGAAGGTTCTACTCCTCGCACCTTTGCTTCGACCTTCCTGTCTTCGAGATGGGCTTCCATTAGCTTATCTAATATCATGGTCAATTCTTCTATATTTGATTGGTTCGTCATCTTCTGTCTCTTAGTAGTCTCCTCTTTAGGTGGGGCTTTTCTCTTCTCCATCTGCCTTTTGTGACTGGTTGGGGCAGCGGTGTCTCCGAAGTTTGCAACATCGGACAATATTTTGAAGCCAAGCACTTCTCCCTCTTTGGTTTTGATTGGTTTTGGCTCGCCTTGATAAAGAATTTCCCCGGGTTAGGCAAATATTCTGACATTTGACATCTTTTAGACCACATCTTTTGTCGGTTCCTGCCCCGATACCCGAGTCCTGAGGGGTTGTAAGTTCCTATTGCAAACTTGAATTCTGAGAGGCCTTGCTCTCATGCCCCTAGGTTGGCTCACGGGGTAAGGCATTGGCCTATGTAGCTCTTCACCCATTCAGACCACTGAGGTGGTTTTTTGTCTTTTCTTATGGTGGCCGTGAGAAATCCGCCTACTCGTTCTAAAGCAGTGTGTATAGCAGCCATAGTTGACTCCTCGTCTGCCTCAAGGGTCACAATCTTCCCTTTATAGGGTATCTTCACCTTCTGGTGTAGATTGGAAGGGATGCCTCCTTGTACATGGAACCATGGTAGGCCAAGCATGAGGGAAAACGTGACAAGAATGTCTATAACGGTTAAGGTTGTGAGGGATTCTATCTCTCTTGCTTTTACTATTGCTTTGAAGGTCTCTTAGATGGACTTTTTGGAGGTATCATATGCTTTAATGACCATTCAAGATTTCTTAAGCATCCCTTCATTTAGTCCCAAGATAGGCAAGATCTTTCGAGGGCAGACATTGAGTGTAGAGCTATCATCTACAATGACACATAGCATTACTCTGTCTAGTACTTCAACCTTCAAGTATAGGGCTTGGTTGTGTCGTAGCCCATCATCTGGTAGATCTACATTGGAGAAGACAATGTCTGGAAATCTATAGAGATTCCACTATCGATTAAAGCACATATTTATGCAGGCGAGTCCAGCGATAGTGCTTCCATTTCTATTAATTTTTGCATGATAGCCCTTCTGTGTGCCCGAGACCCTCGTAGGAGATCCCAAATGCTCATTTTGATGGGTGTATTTGTTAGTTGTTCGATCATAGGGATACCAAATACTTTTATTGGGCTGTCTATTGGTAGGGTACCAACGGAGCTAGGGTTGACCTGGATTTGGGGTTGGTAAATCCTCCCACTCCTGGTAATATGGTTGACGGGTTTGAGGGAACCTTTGGGGGTGTTTTTGGGTTTGAACACCGTAAATTTGTCATAGTTTTCTTCTAGGGGAATGTCTTACAACTGTATGGGCCTAGAAGTATGAGAGACTGAAAGTTTTATGTTCATTGGCTGGCAACGTACAACGGTCAGCAAAGCTATGGTATGGTTTTCCCAAAGGATTTCATCCATTACATGGGCTTGTGGTTCATTTCTCTGATCATTTTGATAACTTCAGAACATGCCAAGACAAGATTATCTAGTATTTCAATAATTTCTGGATGAGGGACTATTGTAAAGAAAGGGTAAACACAGGCTGCTAGCCCATCCCTTTGGTACGGCTCCATCCTGGGTGGATCACCTCTTGGTCCTTTGTCTGGTTCCTACATGGTAAAATGGTAGAGGAATGCCTGGCTCAGGATGCCCTAAAAGAAGCAATAATGGTGAGTGGTTGGATTATTCCATGTCTGGTTATACCATTCCAGTGCCCTTCCTTCAAGAGTGATACCAAAGATTTTAGGCCAAAGGTGGTAGTGTTCATCCCTCAAGTTCATTACCTCGATGAATATGGCAAGGTAGATTTGAGGGTGCCCACTCCCCTCGTACTCGAGTTCTGGAGGCAATTCGGGGAGGAGCATGGTCCCATGAGTTGCTTCACAGGCAATCGCTGATTCATATGCCGCGTTAAGCCGCCTATAAAACCTTTGATCATCTTATATGCCCACAAACGCCATTAGGCTCACAAGGGCGTTGGATTGATGCCTCCTCCGCCGTGAGGATCCCCTATTTTCTTGTTGTATCCTTTAGAAGACTAGTCTTTCTATTAAGCTTCTGGTCCCAATCATGTTGTGTTTCGTGGGAGTCCCATCCATGATTCTTTATAGTTCTTCCCGCACAGATTAAGGATGTGGGGATTCAGGACTCAGTAGTGTATTTTCAATCCGTTATGACAGGGAATCCCAGAAGTGTACCAGTTCTGGGGCTCTTAATTGAGGGTTTGCAGGGATTGTTCTAATATAACTGGTTGGCATTTGCTCCTCAGTAGGCGTGGGGTATGGTGCTAGCCTACTTGATATTATGCTAGGGCAGCCTGTGCTTCCGGGAAGATTTTATGGTAGCGGATGAGCAAGTCCAGTAGCACAAGATGGTGTGGTTCTTTCATTTGATGGGCCAGTACTTGGAGGGGCCAGCCCCATTGCACCTACTACTTTCTCCCATTTTAAAGTGGGGGTTCTGGTGAGACATGTGTCCCCTGAATTCCCGTGGGTCGTGTATCTCTTTGCACGTGGTGATTGTGGTGTGATGGATTACATGGGTCGTCCTGTCTCCTGGCCCATTTATGTATCTTTCATAAACAGGTCCAAAGCATATGCTTTCAGGAGCGGGTGGGAGGATCCAAGAATATGACCCATCATCATTTCTGAAGAACGACATGTGTAGGGCAAATGCCTGAATGAATTTTGGCACATTAGGGGCCAATCCCATTGCAAAATTCAAGAGTACCAAGCCTGGGCCTAATCGATCAAGAATATTGGAAATAGAGTTGGCGCTCCCAAGATGCTAATTTTGTATAGTTCCAAGGTTTGGAGGAACCATTCTAGGAATCTGATGGGATCGGCGTTTCCTGAAAATCTGGCTCAATTTCCTTCCCAATTTGCCATATAGAGGAACCCACGTGCTTCAAGCTCTTCCCCGTAAGCTGACACCCTTTCTATCATGTACATTTCATCGAATATGGGGTTTTCATCAAAGCAGGGATCCTCATCTTGATTATCCAACCCCCATTCTTCTACATCCTCACTAAGTGATATAACATTGATGAACAATGCATCATAAAATTTTGATTCAACCCTATCCTCCTGAGGTTAGGATGTCACCGTGCTCCTAATGGTTGATTCATGGCTCCATACTGCGTTCCAATAATTACATCTTATGAAGGTATGTGCTAGGCTAGCATTTACATTAGAAATATCCCAATTCCATTCAATTGGCAACCTATAGTACCAATTGTGGACTTGGTTATCCAAGAAAGTAGCTAGCAGAACGGGGGCTGCAGAATTACTGACTTGCCTGAACGAATTGAGGAGGCCAACCAGGTCAGGCCCTACCTTGATCCCATTGTCTTTGATGTCTATGAGGCCTATGGTCCTTAGGTTAGTCATGCAGACTGGAACATCATTCGATTGCCGCCATTCAGAGGATGGAGCTTCTTCGTGCTCAATAAGGTATATTGTCTGACTGGTGGCATCAAGGGATTCTTGAAAGATCCTAATCCTGTCACTAGGGAAAGCCTCCAAGAATTGATTCTCTAGCTTTACCTCATCCCATAATTATTGAGGCGATATGGTATGGTACCAATCCGTTGCATCTTCTCTGAGAAGTATGAGGAACTCTGTGACTATGCCGTGAGGTGGTATATCTTATTTTACTAGGAGATCATAGAAGTGGTCCAAGAAGGTGGCTACATTCATATCCCCTTTGTACAGGAGTTCTTCTTTGGGTAAAGCATAGAGTTTTCCTGACCTCCACAATTTTCTTGTGCAGGCATCCACCTGATCTATTTCTATGAGTGCCTATCCCATATCGTTTTCCCCAAATCCCAGGTCAAATTGGGTATTATCACTTTCTCCGTTATCATTCTCATGAAAGAGGATAGCATTTATTGGGGACTTAAAGGTTAAAGCGGGTTATTTTGAGTACTTGGCTTTTGATCCGGCTCTTCTACATTTCCTTCTTGGATCATCTTTTGTAGGTCACGTAGTAATCAGACAGATTCGTTTGTCCTGTGTCCTTTCATCACATGGTATGCACAAAAATTATCTCAATCGACCGGTGATGGCGGTACGAATGGTTTCAAGCTCTGCGTGGCCCCAGTCTTCCTTAGTTTGGTGAAGATTTGGGACAAGGATTCTGTCCACGGTGATATTGGCTGAGGTGGAGTTAGAGTGATCCCGGCAGTGATGGCTTCTATTTTCTTTTCCTCCCTTTTAGTGTGGGAGGGCTTTGGCTGGTAAGACCTCAGAGGAGCCACCCTATCATATGGCTTGTTTTTCCATAATAGGCTGCTTCCTCTTGTCGGATGCGTTCCTCCTCATCATATTTTTCAATTCTCTTGGCATATTCCACGACATCTCTGAAAGTGTGGAATTTTTTCATCTTTATTTCTTCCCAAAATTTGGGATTACATCCCTCCACTAGTTTGATGACAAAAGCATCCATTTTTGGGGCTTCGTTAACTAGTGATTGGACTGCAACCCATCTGCGGTGGTAAGCCTCAAAAGGTTCGTTGATGCCCTAGCACACCCTTTCTAGATCCTGCAAGGTTGTTTCCACCCTGACATTGTAGGCATAGTTTTTAATAAAGGCCGTACTGACTAACTTCCAGTTTGATTTTACTAGACTGGACATTCTCATATACCAATCGGTGGCGGGGCCATGCAACATGGTTTAGAACAGATTTACCCGATGGACTTCGGGAATACCCATGCTCATCATGATGCGCAGGTATCCCTCGATGTGTGCTTCATAGGACCCTGTGCTATCAAATGGTGGGACATAAGGCATGATGAAGTTTGCGGGTAGCAGTTCTGGTATTATGAGTTTAAACTTCTCCGGATCTATATACTTGGCACTAGAAGGCCCCATAATGCGTTTCAATTTTGGGAGAATTTCCTCGAAATCTAAGAATTTCTTCTTAATTTCCGCCACTTTATCGTTGGAGTCGGAACCTAAAATTTTGGCGGCTCTCATGTTGTCGATAACGATTTCGAATTTCCTAACAAAATCCTCAGAAAGGATCATGTCATTTACTACTTCGAGAGTCACCTTATGATTGTTAGCCATTTCGTTGCTTTGTTCTATGAGCGTGAGATCATCGAAATCTGATTCCTCAGGAACTCTTCTCTGAGGTTGCTTCTTCTTAGTGCCCTGGGTGATTTTCGCCTTGCAAGCTAAAATGAGCATGGATTGGCTCACACCTTTGTGTATGATGCATGGACCTACAGGTTTTTATTATGTTTTATGAAGCGTATGATGTGCAAAAGCTGAATCATGGTGCATGGTATGCCATAGGATTGGTGACTCTAGGGTTTTCGTTTAGTATTGGGATTGCATGCGATGGTGCACTTCTAGGGGCAGCTTTTCTTTTCGCTTTGTACCAGGGGTATGTACAATGGTGTGCTCTAGGAACGGCTTTTTTGAGGTCGTATCGCTTAATACCGAGGGTATGCATGATGGTGCACTCTAGGAGTGGTATCGCTTAATACTAAGGTATGCATGATGGTGCACTCTAAGAGTGGCTTTTCTGAGGTGGTATCACTTAATACCGAGGGTATGTGCAATGGTGCACTCTAGGAGCAACTTTTCTAAGGTGGTATCGCTTAATACCTCGGGTATGTACGATGGTACGCTCTAAGAGCGGCTTTTCTGAGGTGGTATCACTTAATACCGGGGGTATGCGTGATGGTGAGCTCTAGGAGCGGTTTTTCCTAAGGTTGTATCGCTTAATACCAAGGATATAGGCGATGGTGCACTCTAGGAGCGGCTTTTTTGAGGTGTTATCGCTTAATACCGGGGGTATTAGCGATCGTGCGCTCTAGGAGTGGCTAATCTGAGCTTTGTATTGCTTAATACCAGGGGTATGTGAGATGGTCCAATTGTATGATATGGCTATTTTATGTAATGGCTGCATGCAAATCGTGGTTAGCGGTGCTTGTGTGATGCGATGTTGAAATAGGCACACTGTTAGCATATGTATTTTTTTTATCTCTCCCTTTCAACCTTATTACTCCATTATGGTGAGTATCTTTCCTAGATGGGGCGGGGGCGGGGGGGGGGGGGGTTCTATCCTCTATTACCAACCTGGGGTAGGCGAGGATGTGCTCTTTCTCGTGACTTTTAAGAAAATCATTGGGTGTCCCTAGGGGAAGTTTCTAGGGTTGCATTGCTATATGTTGAGCTGAGTCTGACAAGGTTATGGTTGATGGTAACCATGCATTATGTACCTAGGCCCAGGATTAACTTGAGTAATTCTAGAGACATGCTAATGAGGCCACCAGGGTTTTGGGGTATATGCAGATGTTATGCAGTAAACCCTAATAATTCCAAATTCAAATGATTTTCATTATTTCATCTTTTTAAGAAGAACATAGTCCCCAGTAGAGTCGCCATTATGAGAGGGCGGACTTTTCGGGCGGGACCCTTCCGGTTTACTGGTCGGATTGGAGTGGCCAACGTAGGACTCCCGGATGTTTAGGCGGGGAGTCGCCACTAGAGCATGGGGCTCATTGTATGTGTGAACAGACTTGGCATTACCAACCGGAAAAAGGGGTCGGGGAATCCTTTGGGGGTTAGCCCTTGTTAAATGCGGAAGTAGGGTCCCTATTTTATGCAATATTAGAGTCGCCACCCGGATTAGCTCTTCTGGGAAATTAGTGGTATAGCTGATCCGAGCAGGATTCTTATACCGATAAAAGAGAGATTCTGGTTCCGGATGAAATAGTTAATTGTCATTTGAATTTGGATAAATCATATTTTGAAAAATCTTGTTATTTTAATAAGCAAAGATATGAGTTAGAGAGATACAACCTTTGCAGGCCAAGCCCTTAGAGCGTGGGCCTAGCATGACTGGACTAATGCATGATGGAAAGTAATATTCTTAAATCTCAGTTACCTTTTATTTGCTTCAGGATTATTGGAAGGCCCGATACTGACTAGGACCGTGTTTCTACAGGGAATTCCTTAAGGTTTCTGCAGAGATAACCTTAGGGATTTTAGGCAGGAGGACTTTCTGAGTATTTTTTATATATGCGGATAGCTTTTTGACTAAAAGTTATTTTGAGGAGGGTGTCTATACCTTGGTATAGTTTCGGTATAGGCTCGATATCTTTGAGGGATGGAAAGAGCTCTAGGGACTTCTAATTTTGGAACTGGGAGGTTTTTCGAAGGTGATTGTTGATTAGAGATGCCGAGGGTAGGTTTCCTTTTATAGAAACTTTAGGAGCATCGATCGACACTAATGGGAGCATCGATCGACGCAATGCTTGTTAGAGTAGCTTCGCTAAGTCATTGGATCTAGATTTCGTATTAGTGTCGATCGTCACATATGGGTAGCGTCAATCGACACAAGTTGGGTGGTGGTAGCCTTGCTGAGTCATGGTTGTAGGTTTGCTGAATCTTCAGGAAAATTGACATGTGGTAGCATCGATCGTAGCTATGGGATAGAGTCGATCGACGTGATTAGGGTTATGTCCTGTGTCGATCGACTCTGTTTTTCAAGATGTTAGAATCCTGTTTCCTCGAAGGGGTTTGTAGTTGGGAACAAAACATGGTCTTAGTCAGTACGGTCTGCCATCTCTTGAAAAAGGTCTCAGACATCATCGGGCTTGGACAGACCGTGCTCATAGGACCTATCATTTTGTTTCTCTGGTTCGAGTCACATTTGGAAAGTTTCCTTAAAGACAATTTTGGACCTTTGGCCGTGCTTAAAAATCATTAAATTACATTTTAAAAATGAATCATAATTTTTCTCCCGTGTGCAGTAAACTATGTCATGATTTTCTCTTAAACCCAGTCATTTCCTGTAAACCTCATTAATTATACTAGATTTTATACTCTCCGAGGTTTCCAAAATGTTGAAAATTGCTTAAATCGAATAACTGTAGATTTTATACTCTCCGAGCCGCATTGGCTGCGGTGGCCATGCCATATGGTGCAGCCATCGCCCGGCCTGCACGACCCCTTTGATGGGGCTGCGCGCGTATGTCTGCGCTGTCCTTAGTCGTGCCATATAGCACGGCCTGGCCTCAGGGTCTGATTCTGGACGTTTGGGGCTCTTCTCTCTCCAAAAAATCTCGTTTTTACCAATTTTTTGGGAAATTCATGTTTACAAGGGATTTTTTGGGTTATTTGCACCTAATTAAGTCTATATAAACTCCTAAAATAATTAGTTTAAGGACTTTTGCCATTTTGAACAGTTAATCTCTCATTTAGGGTTCTTCGTTCTTCTAGTGTGACAAAGTTGGAGAAAGAGGTAGAAACTTGAATTAATACACATTAATCTAGGTTTTTAATCATTCTCAGGCTTAATACTTAGTTAACACACTAAAATGAACTAGAAAACTTAGGATTAAAATGGATTAAATAAGATTAGAGACTTTTCCTTGAAAGACTTCGTAAATCCATCGCTAAATTCATCATTGATCGTCACTTTTCGTCAATGTTCGGCACAAAATCTTCATAACAACTCGCCGAAGGTTGATTCGAGTCTCGAGGGTGGATTCACGACCTAAAGATATAATTTCTGAGTTCCAATCTAATTCTTTAATCATCTATTCACATTTTTTGGTTGTTGTGCTTGGTTTTGGGGCATTTGGCCCTTTATTTTCGAAGTTTTTGCAAATTTTCGGCTAGTTTCTGATTGACAACTCCGATGACTAGCTGGCCACCCAAGGTGCACGATGGCCGCACCAACTGGTGTGGCCACTACTCCACTCGAGTGGCCTGATCGTTGTTGGAGCGGCCAGTCACGTTTCACCGGTGTTTGCGGAACTTTTTTCCTCCCGGCTCAGAAAATCGATATTATTTTGCTATTTTAAGTCTTAATCCACTAAAATAATGTGGGAAATGATTTAAAATGCCAATAATCTTGAGGTTTTGGGAGTAAAAATGTCGAAATACCCCTTTTGGAATTTTTTCCGATTGGCCACTCCAGTGGACATCTGCTCGCTTGAGCGACATGCTAGCCACACAAACTGGGGTGGACACCGTGTGGCTCGAGCGGACAAACATCCATTTGAGTGGCGAGCTAGTAAAAAATACCCCGAATGTTCCTGCTTTGTTTTATTTTATGTTTTTGGCTCTGATTTATCATTTTTTTGCTTTTTAGCCCTATTTATCAACTAAAAATTTATCTAAAAATTGTAAATAATCTTGAATATTATTAATTAATTAAAAAAATTTTTAGTTTAATTTATTAATTATTTAATTGATTAAATAACTATTTAAGGCCTAAAAAATGTATTTTTCGCTCTAAAAAATTCGTAAAAATTATTTTCCCCCGTAACTAAATTTAATTTTTGCCTAAAAATATTTGCATATTATTTATGCATTGTTTGTGATCGATTTTGGGTAGTTTATGGTGTTTGAAGTTGAATCGGCATTGGTAAGTTTGATTCAGGCCTGATTTTATCGTATTTACTTTCCTGCATTAGAAAAATGTATAGGTTTTGTAAAGCCATGTAATAATTTTAATTTCTCGCATTCATTTTTTCATTTAGGATGACTGTAATAATTATTTATTAGCTTTGTTTACCGCTTTATGCAAGATATGCTATGTGATGTATGGATTATTAACCAAAAATTCTAATTAGGGGAGTTAAATCGCATAAGAATGGATTGATACTTTTATTCAAATATAAATGATTTGATTCGATTAGTAACGAAGAGTATGTAACATCATCCGGGGCTCAAAATCTCTATTTTAAGGTTTGGTCTAACCACCCGATAGGAATATCGTACCCGAATTCCCGGTAGACCTAAATCGGCTGGCAAATCTGTATTAAAATACGGGATTCCGATCCCGTATCTTTTTAACAATTGAATTGGACTTAAAATTCAACTTCAACATCACTTTCTTTAATCAACTTTTCATCACACCTTCTAAATCGAGGGCTCTCCTTTGGCTCGCTTTGCCGCGCTTTATCTTTCACCTCTCCCTAACTTTAAAAGGGGTTCCAAAAGAGGTCGTCCGCTTACACCGACCCAATGATGCAACACTGTCTCTCATCCCTCCTTAAATACAGATCCCATCTATTTCACCCTCATCATGAAACTCCTGATCAGCATCACCTACCAAAAGGACCTCACTAACTACATCACCCACACCTCCAAAATCAAAAACTCCTTCCTCTTCACCAATCAAAATACCTTCCACATCATCTTCTCTACAAAATTCACCAATCTTGCCATTAGCTGAGGATGAAATATCCCAATCCAATGACGCAACTTCTCTAAATGAATAGGAAGCCAATGAGGCCCAAGTGGGGGCTAGGGCTGAGCAATCTGAGAAGGTCTGTGATGCCATTGTGGCTGAGATAACTATTATTGATCATGCCCATAAATCAACACTGCGGCATGTTCGTGAGGCAGAAAAGTAAGGCAACTTAGATGGTGAGAAATCACCAACTAAGGAAGTGGGAGGGAATGTATTACAGTTAACTTCTCATGACATCATCCAAACTGAGAAGGATGTAGAGACTATCAAAAATGCCCTTGTGAACTCCGATAAGGAAGGATTGATAAAGCCTTCCGAGGATGACAAGGAGCCTAGGATAAGCTTAGGAGCAATAGATTCTGACTCTCAGGATGACACATCCTCCTCAGAATCAAGATATCATATCCAACTAACGAAGACTCAAAATCGGGTAGTCACAGATCAACAGTAATAATATTAATAACAAATCTCTGAGCGAAAAGAAGATAGTTCTAAAGCCCTACAAATTCATCCAACAACATGCGGAGATAATAAAAATTTTGAGAACACTAGAGACATCTATTCTTAGGTTTCTAACTCTCAAGTGGCCACACAACTAGCTCAAAACTATATGAGCCTAACAGGACAAACAGCAGCAATTGAGGCATCAACTAGCCTCATTCCAAGGTCACCAGTTATAGCCCTAGATCTGAAACATGCCATCATACCCCTAATGGATGATAGGTTAATAGAGAACAAACATATTGCAACCAAAATGCTACAGCTGAATTAGAAAGTCATTGAGAATGAAGGACACTTGGTGGATAGCCAGAAGGTGATCAAGGAAAACCTGGAAAAGTTGTTTGCTCAGTAAGGAGACATGCTCAAAAGTCTCCAAGAATCCACTGATAAGCATTTTATAGCATCAAAAATAGAGCTTATAGAGGAAATTTAGAAGATAACAACCTCAATGACTCAAGTCGCCACTATTGAGGAAGAAGAGAGGAAGAACAATAATAAGAGTACCAAAACTCTACAGTCTGGGTATCAAACATCTGTAAAAAATCTCATGGATGCTCTAACTAAACTTTAGGAAGAAATGAAAGCTGAGTTTGGAACAATAAGTGAGCACTACTCCACATACGTCTCCACAGACGTAAAAAAAGGTAATAAAAACAATAGTGGAAATAATAACCAAGCTCATTCAGGACTTAGAATCATCTAATAGAAATGAGATTAGGCTGAGCACTCTAATCCTCTCTAAGCAATTGGAAGATCCATCATCTAAACTCTAGAGCCTCACTCTTGACTTAGACCCATTTTATGTCAATGAGTCAATGATAGTGTAATTCCATCTTCCTATTGGACAATGTGGAATTGCACTTCTCTATAAAGGACTATGTGAGTACATTAATCCTATATACCTCCTGCTTATCACATCTCTTATGTCCAAAATAGAAGCTTCCACTGCTAAGCTCTACAAGGTCATTGAGCCCTTTGCTCAGCCCCTAGAAACCATCATGACAAATGCTGAAGCTTGGAAGCACAGGAAATTGGCACTAATCTCTTATAAGAAGCTTGGAAAGTACAAATACTTCAGCCAGAATCTATGGGATGTTGATCCCCCATTTCGATGCTAACAAAATGGGGGAGAGTAGTATAGACAAAGGGGATAATGATGAAGATAATGCTCCACTATCGAAGCTAATGCAAGCAATGAAAGAAAATAAGCATGAGTAATTATGTGATAGCTATTTAAAGTATAACTAGTTGTATCTATCTGCTGTTATTTTTAATCGCGCTTCATAGAAGATAACACATTATACTTGAAGATTAATAGTGAAAAATCTCTCTTATCGTATGTGAAGATAACTATACCCACTTTTATCTTTGGATCTAAGGTAGATTTGAAAGGGATCTTCAATGTGAACTTGATTCCTAGATTTCTGACTCATGCCCTAAGCCATTGGGATTTCATCTAGAGAGGGTCTTAGAGTAGTGTATGAGTGCCCCTAGGACTCAGTCAGCCTGGCCTTTGATGGTAGTTGTAATACTAATGAGCCTGTATATCAGTGCAATAGAGCATGGTGTTTCACCTTTTGCCTACTCTCGATTATTGACAAACTAGCAGAGGGATCAACACCGCTGCTATTGTCCTAGTTGAGACCCTTATTCACTTGGATGCCACTTCATAGGATGCGGACTTGGTCGGGGACCATTTCATGCTTCTTTAGGTAATGGTCTGTACTATTCTCTTATATACTAATTAAGTGAACTATACTGACATGTTGTTTTAGGTGTGGACTTTAGAGAAGTGAACATTAATTTCTCCTCCAGCTAATATTAGCAAATATAACCCTTCTCACTTTGCAGCTCGTGCTACTAGTACTTCCAGACATCAAGATCTAGGTTTAGTTGAGTGGAGTAGGATTTTGCAGACTTATTATGAGGACCAGATCTACTAGGTTTTCCCCTAGTGGAAGATTTTAGATATGATTACTGAGGTGTGGTCTGGTGGAGTGCAGCTACTCAGGCTACGGATGGTGACCTCTTATTAGCCTTCTAGGTCATACAGACTATAAGGGGGTACACAATACATTCTTACTTCTTTTTACGTCATTGAGCCATCTATGTACCCATTTGACTAGCCTACCATTATTGCTGAAAAGTGGGCGGTAGCTACTCACTTTAGGGTTTTGAGATATGATTGTCTGAGGGTTGTCGAGACCGACAAGTTTTATAGAGGATGAATTGCTGCCAAACGAGTCTTGCCTACCCGTAGGGAGCGACTAACTACTAGTATTGATTGGAGCTACCATTTGAGGAGTGCTTGATCGATTCCTACCATTGGGAAGAAGAGATATCTGGCGTTATGATGCAATGATGTGAACTATGGTTGATTGAGCATTTGAGTTCTAATTTTTGCATAGGGAGTTACATTTGGATAATTCTCAACCTATCAAACTTTTCTTTGTCTGGAATTTTTCTTGGACCGCCCTTTTCGGCTTTTCAATCCATCCGACTTCTTTTTACTTTTCTTTTTTAATTTTTGGGTTTTGCATAGACCTATATGTTTTCATTCTATCGGATTATTTTGCCTTTTCTACTCAAGGGATATAGATTTTTTATGTTGAATTAATTGCATATGAATATAGATGGGAAACAAATACATTTACCTACTTATGAGTCTATTACGCATTCATGCAACATACATTTATAAGACACATGCCATAAGATTTAGCAAGAATGATGCTTTTATTAATTGATTTTAAATTGATTACAACTGTTGGTAACGATTTTAAATGAAATATCTCCCATCGTTGGCTACCCTGTGAAGGTTTTATAGCTAACGACTCTTAATTATTTTAAGTCTTAATTTTTGTCCAAACCCCTCACAAAGGTTTGAAAGACTTTATTTACGACATAACTTTTCCTCGACACGCCCTTTTTGGGTTTTTGAATCAACATGCTACCCTAATTTTTGCCCAATCCACCCTTTTTGGGTTTTCAAATTGGTAAGCTTTATTCTTTATTCTTTAGTATTATTTTTTTACATATGGTGGCGCTTAAGCTTGTTTTGATTGATGGGGTTCACGAACTCGTTGTCATCCATGTCCATGATCTTGACTGCTCCATTTCCCAGGTTCTTCTTGATTACATAGGGACCTTCCAAATTTGGTCAAAATCAATCATCCACTTTGGTATCTTATTGAACAAAAAGGGTGATATTGTTCCTCCATTAATTAAAAATTTCGATTTTTGGGAAGTATCATGATCCTCCAATAAGAAGGGTTTATTTTGTTTTGAAATACCCTTTTTAGCTTAGTCTAAGGCAAATCTATGTCTTGTCCAAGATAATCTACTTATACTTAGGGAACATAAATATACCCAAAAATAGGAAAAAAGTTTCTAACGCTTTAAAGGAATAGTAGAAAAGGTTTTTCGAGTTTGCATGGTCCAATCATTGATCCTGAAAACTTCCCCTAGCATCGGTGTTGACTTGTCTCAACTACTTAAGGACTAAGTCTCCTACTTTGAGTGGCTCTTTCAGTTGCTTGACTTGGTTGTCATAAGCCCCAGCTATACACTGTTGGTACATCTATAGGTGATCCAAGGCTTTCAATCATGCTTCACCTATCATGTTCAATTGCTCAAATCTAACTCGGACCCAATTTGTCTCTCTCAGCTGTGGTTCTAAGGTGACTCTTAGAGACTTAATTTTGATCTCAACTTGAAGGACTGCCTTCAACCTATATACTAATAAGAATGGGGTCTGATTGGTTGGAGTATGGATGATGGTTCAGTAACCCCATATTATGAATAGAAGCTTGTCGACCCAATTTATGTAGGTGACAACCATCTTGGAGAAGATTTTCTTGATTGCTTTGTTGGCTGCTTCTACTGCCCCATTAGCTTATGGTTAATATGGAGATGATCTATGGTGCATGATGCCATTAAATCTGTCATTTCTCCTTGAAGTTGAACCCCACTATTAGAAACAACATGATGAGAGATCCCATACCTAGCAAAAATTTGGCGTTCAATGAACTTGCCCATTTTCTTGGCGGAAATCCTGGTGAAGGATTCGACCTCAACTTGGAAAAGTAGTCTACTACCACGATGATGTATCTTTGCTGATTTGTTGAAGATGGATAGATCTCGCTAATTATGTCTGTCCTCCACATTGAGAATGGCCAAGGAGTTGATAAATTTTTAAGCATGATGGGTGGTAAGTGAGAGATCTGCCCATGTATCTCAAATTTATGACACTTCTTCTCTTTTTCGATGCAGTCAGTGTGAGCACTGGATTTTTATGATCCTTCTCACGAAATGATGATGAGAGCTAGATAATGCAATCCTTTACATGTGTTATCCATCAGAGGTGTTCCTGCTGCTGCAGAGCTGAGTTTGGCTAAATTTGGAGACCTAATATGCCCTTAGGGACCCGTACGGGGTCATACTTGGTGGTACAGATCCACCGGTGGACCTATACTGGTCAAATCTCCCACACGCCTGGGAGGGACCCATATAAGTCCTGTATTTGCCTAAATAGATTTCATGGTAGGTGATCCATACTATTTTTGGGAGAAATCAGTCATGAATGCAATTTATTGTGTTCAGACTCATTTTCCCCCAATAAATAAAGCTTTTTACCGTATTTCAAAAGAAAAGGAGGAAGACAACACATACAAGAAAGAGCCAATTAGAAAATAAATTATAGCATATAGTTTATGAAATTCCAGTAGTTTTTATAGGTATAAAAAGGGTATAGTTGAGGCATAGAAGGTATAAAACAGGGAGAAAACCCATTCCTTGAGGTTTTGTCCACATTTTATTCATTTCTAGCTTCATTTTTTAGGATTTGGGCAAGCATCTATCCATATAAATACTCACGTAGACAGTCCTAAAATGACCATTTCATCATCTACTTTGGCTAGACTCTCTCTCAGCACAGGGATCACTTCAAAGTGGATTCACGTCACAAAGGTACGCTCTTGAGTTTCAAAGAGACTCACATCTCATTAAGTTTATCATTATTTCTCATATTCTGCTCCATCTACATAAAGTTTCTATCTTTGGTTGAACTAAGGTTCTATCCGGGACTAGATAGGACCCGTACGGGTCCCCACCAGCACTCGTACAGGTCCCATCCACCCGTGCGGATACTGGCCTCCAGGCAGAACCCAAAGTTCCCCCTTTTAACATGTAAAATCAATCTAATATCACCATTTGCCATACGATCATTTTCACTAATAATCCGATAAATTAATCCAAAAAAGTTAAAATGTGTTTTCCTAACAAAATATGTTGAAGACCTGTTATTTCTCTCTGATCTTAGAAGCCGTCCGGGCACTATCAATTGCAAAATTGCCACGCTAACATAATCACATTTTTTCTTAACAAAATGCTAACTTACGATGTACCGTAAACTATGCTAATCTTTTTGGATGCAGGCAAATTTATTTTATTATGTTTTATAACATAGAACAAATGTATAGATTCCCTTGCAATTCCCCCATTTTCCCCCGGTTGTAGTTTTTATTCCCCCATTTATTGCTTGTAATTTATTATAAATTGTAAACGAATGAATCGAGTGTGAAAGAGTGTAGAAAAATAGGATTTCTATGATAATTCCCCAAATGATGAAAAGAAAACGGTTTTACATTGCGAATGTAATTTTGAATTAACTAAATGAGAAATAAGTGACTTATCCGATACCCGAATCTTTGATCTAAAAGGTATGAGTCTCCCACCCAATGGGAACTGCATCAAAACTCTTTCCAAAGTAGACAACTTGGGTGGTGACTCTATCATTTGTATCAAGTTTTGGGTCTCAATTCTTATATTCGCATAATTGTTTAAAATGTGCAAACTTGAACTAAATGGTTTCATCACGCCTAAATCAATCAGCCAACCCCCAGTGGACTCCGTTGCAAGGCTCCAAGGGAGATCCACATATCCTTATCACACCTTACATGGTGACTCTGCTGGGGATAATAATCTTTTAACTTGTAAAATTTTGTTTGTTTTAAAAGCATAAAAGATTATAATGAGCACCAAAAATCATTTACTTAACTCAACCCGTTTTCTTTTTAATCATTGGGGAAAATTATTAAACTCTATCTTCTCATCTCATTCTCTCTAGCTAGATGTGCTCTTCTTTTGGCGCTAGGGTGCCCTATTTTTTTGCGACACTTATGGATGTGTCACTCATGCCCGCTAGGAATTGGGGACGCTCTAGTGGGTGGAGCACTCATTGTCATCTCCCTCCAAAAGAGGCTTGATGTGATGGGAGCCTACTACATCAACTTTCGTTATGTCCCTACACCATTCTTATCAATAGCCATAGAATTTTACCCTTCTAGGCACCTTTTTTTCGGTAAGATTAGACTAGTATGCCCTTTATTATCCTTTTGGTAATCAAAGGAGAATACCTTCAGAATCAATGGAAGGAATAAGGTTGGAGGACACAATTCTCATATGTTGAGTTGTATATTCCCTTGTAATTAACTCACCATGCATTGTTGTAAATTTGTACATGCATACCACATCCCATGTATGTACTAATCTTTTGGTAACTACCTCAGCCAAAGTTTAAATAGTCAAAGGTTTGCGATGATCTGAAGTCCGTTTAATTTGCATTCCTATTCCACCTCCGCTTCTTCCTCCATTTCAGTTAAGGGTTACTCTACCTCCATCTCCAAGTGATTCATTGAGTAGTCAGTTTGGTCCCTTTGATCCCGATACTACTCATCAGCCCTAAGAAATGTCTTGCATTCTGACTCTAGAGGGCCAGATAGATGTTAAAGTTGAGGATGTTGTTACTAATGAGGAGACAAATGCATCAAGGGTTAGTACTAGGTCAGAGATTGTAAATGCTGTCTTGTAGTCTAAGAAGTGATCAGTTGCTCGATCGGGTGAATGATAAGAAGTTAGCTTTCATTAGGGCGATATTAGAAAGAATGGCTAATGTCTTTCAAGGTGGAGTCATTAGGATTCCGGTAGTACACGCAGTGGTCATTAAGCAACCTTTCCTTTCAAGGGTTGCTCACAATCTGTTCACTCAGTTTCAGTTACCACCTCTTCAGATTCATCAAGAATCTTCTAGTCAGTTTGGTCAGTTGGGTTTAGTTGGTCCATTTGGTTCAATTAGGCAGCCATTACAATCAGTGGGTACAGGGGTTCTACCAGACGTTAGTAAGTTCACTTAGCCTAGCCAAGGGTTCATACCACCAGCATTTCAGTTTGGGGTACTTGGCCCAACACCTAATTTTGTAGTCACACCTAAGGGGACAATCATTCCTCAATCAGCAGCTTTACCCTTGGGTACGATTGCTCAGTTGGATGGATCATCTTTGTTCGTGGAATTATGTGATCTATTACAAAAGTTGCTCTATACCAATCCCAGCATCCAGCCATCAACATTGTTAGTCCAAGCCCCTAGGGAGGAGGATTGGGTCCCCAAAAACTTTAGTATGCCTATCATAGCGAAGTATAAGGAAAATGGTCCACCTTAATCTCATATCACTACCTACTAGAGGGTAATGAGGATAAGAAAGTTGAGTGATAAAGTCCTTCCTGAGATGTTTCCTTGCACTTTGGAAGGCCCTACTATCGAGTGGTACAACACTTTGTCCGATGAGGTAACCTGAGATTGAAAGGCCTTATCTAAGGCTTCCATTGAGCAGTACGGTTTCAACGCCACGATCAAAACTACTATAAAGAATTTGGAGGCTATCAAACAAGCCCCCAATGAGAAATTCAAGCCCTATTTTGAAAGGTGGATGGCCACCCAAGTCTTGTCGAAAGATCAATTGAGTCTCCACGAGATGATCGTAACGTTGATGGACAACGTCTTGCCCGCTTACCATAAGGTTCTTGGTATGGATAAAATCTCTAGCTATGTGGAGGTCTTTAAGAAGGCTAAAGAGTGGTAAAGGATCGAGGAAATGTAGAAGGCGAGTGTGCCGAGCAAACCTTGGTTCAAGAAGAATGACCCATTAGCCCTAGGCCTGGCCTCAAAGCCAAGGTCTAGTTCAGATCCCAAAACCACAGTAGTGCAAGAAGAAGTGGCTACAGTCCCTACCATTAAGGATGGTATTTCTCCATAGAAGGCACCACTACCTGCCATCTTTAGTAAGTTGAGGGTGCTTGGCCTTCTCCAAAGTGTCAAGCCCTATTTTCTGCCCAAGCCTGAGGACAAGGATCAATTTTGTGCTAATCATGTTAGAAGGGTCATCGCACTAGCTCCTGTAGGGATTTACTCAAGCCTATTCATGGCCTAATTAGGGAGAAGAAGATCCAAGAACCCAAACTTAAGCCAAGCATCATTAATAACCCCCTGTCGAATTTTGACAGGTTGTAGCTGTTGAGTCAGGACTGCCCTCCAATCATGTCTTCAATATAATCATGCAATCTAATCCTGTGGTTCACTTGGTAGTAGCTTTACCCAATGAACCTGTCCCTATTGATATTGATACGTATCCGTTAGAAGGAGCTTATGATGAGGAAGCTATGTTGGTTCATCCTGAACCAATTGATATTGATGCTTATGTATTGGAAAGTATTGCCCTCAGAAAACCTTGAGGGAAGAAGCTATATGAGGGATGGAGTATTGCTTGTTACCCAAAGTGGGAGGGTGGCTCCTAACGCCCTCCCAAAGAGAAGAAGAGGCAGGGATGTTAACATCCAGGTTATTCCAAGTGCGGACTAGAATCCAGGCATTACACCTGCTCTAGAGACTTAAACTCCACTTAGTACTGGGAAGGTAGATTTGATGGTCACCCCTCTTATCCAGCAGTTGCAAGTTACCCCTGCCAGGTACAACATTTGGTAGCTTCTCATCGACTCTGAAGATCATCACAAGAGTTTGATAGAAAAGTTATTAAGCTAGGAGGATATACCTTCCGCTTCCTTGGTTAGGGTGTTTTCAGTTATTAGAGGATCTTCTCCCAGTCAGGTTGAACCTATTATGTTTTATCTATCAGATTTTCCTGTTGAAGGAAACAAGTATAACAAGGCACTTTTCATTATGTTGAAAATCTTTGATCGTTCTATCCCATGTGTTATGGTGGATGATGGTTTCGCCCTCAACCTTTGCCCTTCCAAGATCCTTCCCCACTTGGGACTAGATGAGTAGATGTTGGAGAAATCCAATACTGTTTTAAAGGTATATGATGACACAAAAAGGAGTGTCATTGGATTGTTCTAAACTAAGGTTTCAATTGGGGAAGTGAAGTCTAAAGTCTTATTCACCGTCCTTGACATCCCTATCACTTACTCATTATTGTTAGGTCATCCTTCACTCCATACATTAGGAGCTATCCCTTCCACGGTCCACTAAAAAGTCAAGCTCATCCACAATGGCAAGCCAGCGACCATTGAAGCCGATGAAGCATCCATTATAGTGACAATGGAAGCCGAGGAGAAGGAATCTAGGCTGGCTGTTACTCACTAGGGTATGAAGTTTTCAGTTAGGGGATACATATCCCTTAAGGTTGAAAAGATTATGATGAAGTAGGGTTATGCGAAAGGACAGGGGCTTGGGAAGAATCTTCAGGGTGTGCTACAAGCCATCATACCTGTGCCATAGCCCCTCAGACTTGGTTTGGGAAATCGCCCAAGTGTTAGAAAGTCCAAACCTCATTCGTGTCTCATGATAGGGGCTGAGGTCAAGAAGAAGGTGTTCATAGGTGAGGAGGGACCTGTTGAGATAAGAGGAAAGAAGGTCCCTGGTTTTGAGATCTTTAATGATGTGTACGACTTCAAGAATGGATGCATGATTGAGACCTCATTTTCTATGGAAGTATATGGGAAACCTGAAGAAGACAAGATGAGTGAAGTAGTCAAAGCTATCACAAAGGCCTTGGCCATACTCATGAAGAAGGATTGGAAGGGGGATGAGAAAGGCAACCCTATAAGCAAGGCCATCAAGAACTTAGTAAGAGCAGTGGCTGAAGAAACTCATTCAAACCTACAAACCGAGACTACCAGCTCAGCTGCCAGTGTTGCCAAGGCTGACTAACAAGGCCTTCCGCCTGTGGAGGATGATTCAAATGATGTAATTTTTAATGTTGCAAACATTTTTTATGTAGACAATGCCGCTTATGAGGCATATCATGGATAAATTGATGCATTCTCCATTCATATTCTGTTTGAGTATTCCATTTTTAAGGACATCATGCACTCATAACAAAAACATTCTTAAAAATATCACCATATTTATTAATAAAGTTGACTTTGAGTATATCACAATGGCATGAAAATCCAATGCTTAAAACTTACCACCAAAATGAGAGATGATTAAAGTGCTTAGCAAATATGATAACAATAAGTCTTGGTCCTTTCTTCATGAGGGGGAAAAGGGACTCATAAGAGCATTAAGAGTAGGCTAGTTTGGATGGAAAGTAAGCCTCGGGTTATATGATCAAAGCAACCCCTCATGAGAGCATAAATAACAGGCTGGCTTTGGTTATGAAGAATGGATAGTACACATTGGGTTACAAGACTATACTCAAATCCCTCAAGAGCTCTAAAGGGAAGCTAATCATTAATGTCAATAAGTCGATTAAAAGGATTTTGTCCAAGACAGTGGCTACCTACAGGGATTGGGCTGATAAACTTCCATTTGCAGTTTGGGGGGTATAGAACCAGTGTAAGGACACCCGCTGATCAGACACCTTTCTTATTGCTATATGGAATGGAAGCCGTATTGCCTATCGAGACAGAAGTAAGATCTCTTCAAGTGGCACTCAAAGCTCGGTTGAAAGAGTCAGATTGGGTAAGGGCTAGGTATGAACAGTTGAAAGCAATAGATGAGAAGTGCCTCAAGGTGCTTGACCACCTACAGATGTACCAGTAGCTCATGGCTCGGGCTTACAACAACAGGGTAAAATACCCAAAGCAACCTCTCAAGGTGGGTGATTTGGTCCTCAAGTAGCTATGCCAAGTCAACATTGATGCTAGGGGCAAACTCATGCCTAATTGGGAAGGACAGCTCATTGTGAAGAAAGTCCTTGGCAAGGGATAAATTAAGCTTATGGATATGGATGGAAATGAGTTCGTAAATCCAGTGAATCAATATAGGCTTAAGCATTATCATGTCTAGGTCAAAAGAACTAAATCATAGAAAAGCAGCACAAAGAATAAAAAGAAATAAAGAATAAATCACCCGATGAGTGGTCCTCTATTGCTTGGGCAAAAATGAGGGTGCAACCAGCTGATTGATGTTCTACAAACCGGTCAGGCAAAAGTTAGGGTACTCCGACACAAATAAAACCCGCTAAGTTTAAAAACCAAAAAGGGCTGCTTAGGTAAAAGTTCGGGGATTGAGAGAAAAATGTCAGTTGCTTTCTGGAAAATCTGTAAAAGACCAGCAGGCAGTAGAGGTTAACCATTGGAAATTGTTACCATTGCCTATGTGCTTAAATTAATCTCATCAATGAACATGTTATGATTTTGCTAAGAATTCTGGTCTTATGAATGCATGCATGTCTTTAGGTGAAATAATTGCAAGTATCTGAATATCAATTTTTCTCTACATATTGTGCTCTTTGTTGTTATCTTTACTATACATACATTATTCTAAAAAATAAAAGAAATACTATCAATTTCTCTCTACATATTGTGCTCTTTGTTGTTATCTTTACTATACATACATTATTCTAAAAAATAAAAGAAATACCGATAGGTCATAAAAGAAATCAGACCATGAAAATTTAGAAAACGTCTGCTAGATTGAAAACTCGAAAGAGCGGTCTAGGCAAAAGTTAGGATGAAAGAAAATGAAAGAAAATGTCTGCTGGATTGAAAACCCGAAAGGACGATCCAGGCAAAAGTTAAGCCAAAGAAAAGAAAAAGAAAAGTTCGTTGATTTGAGCCATCTAGGACAGTTTAGGAAAAAATTAGGACAAAAAGAAATGAAGATAAATGTTTGATAGGTCATCTCACACCGAGTGGCCTATAAAAAATTAGAACTCAATTAAAAAGCACTAGTTTTGTTATTTGTAATAATTAGAACATCATTTGCAATCGTTGTGTCTCACAACTAGGATTCCTTGAAATTAGTTCTCCCATTGTGAAATAATAGGATAGAACGTATCCCCAGAAGTGCCAATTCCAACCAGCCAGCCTTGGTAATTCTTGTTAGTTATATTGGGCCAGTTCATTATGATCACGAACTTCGAGTGTTCGACGGTTAACTCTCTTACTCATAGTACATTCAAAACAAGCTTCATTGTTGGTTATGTTAAGGGACACTATGGGTTCACATACAATGATATTTAATGGTCTCAATGCAGAAAAGGAAAGTTCAGCATGCAATAGTGAAGTTCAAAGCAATAAAAGCACTCTGTAAATAGTATCCAGGTTTACATCAAAATGAGCCACACAGGGCCACTAATGTCAAATGTCTAGAAAGTGAAAAGTGCATTATAATATAAGCTATAGGAGGATTCTATCCCTAGTGCTCATCCTGAGTCTGGTCCTACGTATCTGCCAGCAGGTCATCCATGTCGATCATCACATGATCCTCTACCTCACCAATATCCTCAGAAGGGAGATCAGGCACTCCATCGCTGAATTCCTGGCGGCACCCCCATCAACAGCACGGGTCGCCTCAACTCACTGCTCTACCTCCTTCTCAGCTCTAGCCGCCGGAGTCACCACCGATGCCACTCGATATGATGAGCTATCATCATCAGACACGTAATCTGATGGATCAGGTGTCTGTCTACCCTCAATCATCCGGACGAGCTGGCCTTGCAACACCACGACCTCGGCCCTTGCCCCGAGCAGTCTCTGCTCTAGCCCTCTCTAACTCCTCCTCCAATGGCCTAACTCGGTCGGGCTTAGTTGTGGCTACTCAAATTGCGCCTCTAGGAACCTAGCATGCTCCTTATAGGCATCCAAATCCTAGGTGGACTTACCTCGCTCAATAGCCAACAGATCTATGATGGAAATCATAAGTTTAGTACACATATATAAATATCATGGCATGCATCATGCATAGTTTGTTAAATTTTGCAGGTAAAAGAAACTTACCAAGGCTAGTGAGTCCTTAGCTAGCAGTAGGTCTGGGACAGAGAAGAAACCCTTAGCGATCCTCTCTGCCTGATACACGATCACCTGAAAAGGAAGATAACGTCAGAACCTAACATCCTAAGCAATATTATAAGAATGAGACTAAAGGCTACGAATTCCTTACATGAGTGGAGCTAGATGGAGTAAAACGGATGGCATGGATTGACTCCTCGAGCTCTATGATAGCTTGCTTCCCCATATGATTAAGGAGCAGGCAGAAAGTATCCAACTCGACCCGAATGACCTCCTCTCTCACACCTCTCGAAGCACGAGATTGTTTTGTCAGCAGCTCAGGATCGATGGCGGAAGCAATGGCAAACCTCTTCTATGTAGAGGAAGGAGGCTATAATGACAAAGCACGTACACTTAGGTTCATAGTCAATTCCATGGAATGATGAGAGAATTCACAAAGACAGAGTTAAGAAAATACCTAAGAGGAGTGGGTAGTAGACCTAGTTGGGCCATCACTACTCCGTACCATAAAAGGACACCTTCAATCACCCCTCAGTCCACCCTCATCATCACCATCATCATCATCATCACTGTTGCCATCACTCCAGTGGAACTCAAGGGGGATGTCCTTGAATGGATCCTCTCATAGGGAGGAAGGAGTGAAGAGTTGATAAATGCAGTATAGGAGCCCCCCACCTACATCACTCGGGCCCCCTCACCCAATAGATATAGCCCCTAATCTATCTCAAGCATCAAATGCGGCTAGAAGACTCCTACTAGGATAGAAGGAGGGATCAGTCTCTCTATAATGGCACTGGTCCTCCAGTCTCAAAACCTCTTGCCAAAGTACCACTTTAGGGAGAGAGGAGACTCCATTATGAAGCCACAATCATCCATGCCAGCCCGCATCCGCTCGATGTCTCCATGTATAACCATCCTCTCCCATGGGTCTCGAACTACCTACACAAAGTAAATGCACTATAAGTATCTTCACTTTATAAATAAAGTTTCTACTATTAGTAGTCGAAATGTAAAATACAGGTTTAGCATAAGAGAGATTTACCCGATCAGAGTGCAGCTGGCGGAGGAACTCCCTATACTCTACTATGGACACAACCTTATACTGCCAAGGCCCTATCCACGTTGAGATAATATGAGGCATCTCTGACTATCCGGGCAAGCCAAGCCTATGGATGATCCAATGCTCAAAGGCCCAAATCTGTAAGAAGTATCAAAGTCAGTAGCAAAGCTGTTTTAATATAAAGGGTTAAAGCACAAGAGATCAGTTCAGAAATTACCAGTAGGATCAGATGGCAGATCTTGAGCTTAAACTACTGGCCGTGAACCCTAACATCCACCCCATAGTAAAACTGTGCTAGCATGGCCCCGCACCAGTTCTTGCCTGGCATATAAGCAAGATCTTCAACGGCAGAGAGCAAACCATAGTTAAGGTTGCTCGAGTAGACTGGGAAGAAGAGAGTGGAGGGGAAAGCTAGTAGGAAAGACTGGGTTCACTGGTCCCTCCTCACGGTATCAGGGCTCGACTGCCCGTCTAGTAATCATGGAGCTCTCCGTACTTGAGCTTGTCCTTCCCTCCAGGATAAAGCCTAAAAAGTCTCTCTACATAATCCCTCACCTTATCTCGAGCATGCCAACGATCTGCGTAAACATCAAAGTGGATGACATCCCCTCTTCAATCCAATCCTGTTGGTTCACACACATCTGAGGGAGTAGCAGTGACCTCCCCGATAGGTAAGTGGAAAGTATTCATCATCTTAGACCATCTCTCTGTCAGGGTCGATATAGCACTAAGAGCCAGTGTCTTCAGGGCCTGGAGAATGGCCCTGATGATATTAGTGAACCCGAATGAGTCAATATGGGCCAACAACACAGTATCCCTAGGAGTTCGAATCTCCTTGTACCACTTCTTGTAGAAGCTCAGGGCTCCCATAGACCTATACAGGAACTGCAAATGTGAAACAACAATTTAACATCGTTAGAATGTAGTGGACAAAACAAAAATCAGAAAAAAGTTGCAGGAAACCAAGTTTTGGACATTTTGTCCCTAAATAAGGGACCCATATGTGTCCCATACTACCACCTGTATAAAAATCAGGACTCGTACAGGTCCCACCCCACCCGTACGGGTTCCCTGTAAATAGTGGCATCACAAAAAAGGTCCCAAACAAGCCAAAATCATCCAAATTCAACCAAAGCTCATCCAAAACTATCTTAAAGCATCCTACACTAAAGTTACATGCATTAGGCTCTATCCAAAGCTTAAAAACACCCTAATTCATGCCAAAACCAAAAAATTCAAAAAAATCACAAAATGGAAAAAATGAAGAATTGAGCGGCTTACTTGGAGTTTTGAAGAGTGAGTGGCAGGAGATGAAACAAGGGGCATATCGGAAGCGGGAGTGAGGCCAAGAAATGAATCCCTCTAATGAAAAGCATACCCGACCAAAATAGGGCATTCTCAAAGCTTTGAATCACCTACTCGAGGCAAATCATCGCGCTTGAGGGAGAAGCGCATAGTCTTAGGAATCTTCTTGTACATTTTGGTCAACTTGAATGGAAAATTACCGGAAGTTTGGAGAAAATTGAAAGTTTTGGGTAGAGCGAGAACTGGAGGGGTCTGCATTATTTTGAAAACCCCTCATTGCCACTTGTATGGGTCCCACCTTGGCAAAATGCCACCCGTATGGGTTCCACCATACCCGTACGGGTCCCCTCCTCACACCTCGGGGCAACTTTTCAAGTGGGAGCAGGATTCCTCAAATAGCAAAGGCACATTAAATTCAAATTGGGGCCAACCCCACTTCTCTCAAACTCCTATGACAATTATATGAGGGGCAAAACCCCTAGCTCACCTTGATACTTGATTGAAGGGGAAAAAAATTTTTGTTTTCACAAAGTCAATCAAGAATCAAGGTAAGCCATTTTAAAATAACAACTAACATTGACAAATTTTCATGCGCAGAATCATCTAAAGTATAGGGAATCCCTCAATAGGCAAGTCATCCAGGTAGACAATTCCTCAGTAGCGGAATCGGTAAAGGGGCACCCTTGATCATGAAGAACCTTAGGGGCACCTACCCTAGGGGCATTCCTTAGCACCAAAATTAGTCAAGGGGTATCCCCCGATCATCAGGAACCTTAGGGGCACCTACCCTAGGGGCATTCCTTAGCAGCGAAATCAGTGAAGGGGCATCCTCCCATTCCCTAGAAACAGAATAAGTCAAGGGGCATCTCCCCATCATTAAGCACCTAAAGGGCACTCACCCTAAGGACATCCTCAGGAGTATTCCCCCAAAGGATACCTCTCAAGGGAAATTCCATCCTTAAGCAATCGGGCCAAACTTGACATTTCTCAAACTTAGTTTACAGTTCATTCAGGGACAATCCCTACCAACACATCTTCATTCTTGATTGAAGGGGCAAAATTTTTTGTTCACCACAAAGTCGATCAAGAATTAAGATGTATCACTTAGGCAGTAACTAACTCAACATTTTAATTGTCTCTTAGTAGGTTATTTAAAATCCCCAGCAGGAGAGTCATCCGCCTTAGGAAAGGGATACACTAGCAGGAAAGTCATCCGCCTTAGGAAAGGGATACACTGGTAGGAGAGTTATTCGCCTTAGGAAAGGGATATACCAGCAGCCAGGAGAGTCATCTGCCTTAGGAAAGGGATACACCATCAACCAGGAAAATCATCAGCCATAAGAAAGGGATACACCATCAGCCTAGAAAGTTGATCCACCTTAAGAAGGGGATACAGCGTAAGTCATCTGCCTTAAGAAAGGGATACGAGGAAAGTCATCCGCCTTAGGAAAGGGATACACCAACAGGAGAATCATCCACCTTAAGAAAGGGATACATCATCATCAGTACGAGAGTCAACCCGCTTTAAGAAAGGGATACGAGGGGAAGCCATCTGCCTTAAGGAAATGATGCACACAATAAGAAACACACCTTCTCCAGTAGAGTCACTAGGGATACACATTGGCAAAGGAAAGTCATTTGCCTCAAGAAAGGCATACACATTGGTAAAGAAAAGTCATCCGCATCAAGAAAGGGATACACATTGGCAAAGGAAAGTCATCCGCCTCAAGAAAGGGATACGCATTAGAAAAGGAAAGTCATCCGCCTCAAGAAAGGGATAAGCATTGGCAAAGGAAAGTCATCCGCCTCAAGAAAGGGATATGCATTGGCAAAGGAAAGTCATCCGCCTCAAGAAAGGGATACGCATTGGCAAAGGAAAGTCATCTGCCTCAAGAAAGGGATATGCATTGGCAAAGGAAAGTCATCCACCTCAAGAAAGGGATATGCATCAGCAAAGGAAAGTCATCTTCCATGAGAAAAGGACCCCAAGGTAAGGAGTTAGCCTCAGGAAAAGAACCCACCCATATCATTACCTCTGGTATGATTTCTAAACCCTCACTCACATCGTGAGATCATACAAATCCGTATCTATAGTGAGCCCACGAGGGGCAGTTTGTAAGCACTAGATTTTAAACGATCCTTCTTATAAAATGATGATGAGAGCTAGATAATGCAATCTTTTATAGGTGTTATCCATCAGGTGGTCCTACTACTGTAGAGTTGAGTTTGGCCAAATTTGGAGACCTAATCTGCCTTTAGGGACCCATACAGGTCTTACTTGGTGGTATAGATCCATCGGTGGATCCGTATGGGTCAAATCCCCCACACGTTAGGGAGGGACCTGTACGGGTCCTATATTTGGCTAAACAGATTTTATGGTAGATGATCCATAATATTTTTGGGAGAAATCAGTCATGAATGCAATTTATTGCATTCAGACTCGATTTCCCCCAAAAATAGAGGCTTTTTACCTCATTTCAAAAGAAAAGGAGGAAGACAACATATACAAGAAAAAGCCAATTAGAAAAGGAATTATAACATAAAGTTTATGAAATTCTAACAGTTTTCCTAGGTATAGAAAGATTGAGGCATAGAAGGTATAAAATAGGAAGAAAACCATTCCTTGAGGTTTTGTCAACATTTTATTCATTTCTAGCTTCATTTATTAGGATTGGGGGGAGGTTCTGTCCACATAAATACCCATCTAAATTGTCCTAAAATCACCATTTCATCATCTACTTTAGCTAGCCTCTCTCTCAGCATAGGGATCACTTCAAAGTGCATTCACGTCCAAAGGTACACTTCTGAGTTTCAAAGAGACTCACATCTCTTTTATTTTATCGTTATTTCTCATATTCTTCTCCATCAACATAAAGTTTCTGCCTTTGGTTGAATTAAGGTTCTATCCAGGACCAGAAAGGACCAGTACGGGTCCCTCTATACCCATACGGGTCCCCACCATCAACCATATGGGTCCCACCCAACCGTATAGGTATTAGCCTCCAAGCAGAACCCAACGTCCCCCTTTTTAACCTGTAAAATCAATCTAATATCACCATTTGTCATGCGATCATTTTTACTAATAATCCGATAAATTAACCCACAAAAGTTAAAATGCATTTTTATAATAAAATACGTTGAAGACCTGTTATTTCTCTCTGATCCTAGAAGCCGTCCGAGCACTATCGATTGCAAAACCGCCATGCTAACTTAATCACATTTTTTCTTAACAAAATGCTGACTTATGATGTGCCGTAAATTGTGCTAATCTTTGTGGATGCAGGTGAATTTATTTTATTTTGTTTTATAGCTTAGAAAAAATGTATAGGTTACCTTGCAATTCCCCCATTTTCCCCCAGTTGTGATTTTTATTCCCCCATTTATTACTTGTACTTTATTGTAAATTGTAAATGCATGAATCAAGTGTGAAAGAGTGTAGAAAAATAGGATTTCTTTGATAATTCCCCAAATGATGAAAAGAAAACAGTTTTATGTGTTGAATGTAATTTTGAATTAACTAAACGAGAAATAAGTGACTCATCCGATACCCGAATCTCTAATCCAAAAGGTATGAGTCTCCCTCCCAATGGGAATTGTACCGAAACTCTTTCCCAAGTAGATAACTTAGGTAGCGACTCTATCATTTGTATCGAGATTTGGGTCTTGATTCTTTTATTCATAAAATTGGTTAAAATGTGCAAACTTGAACTAAATGGTTTCATCACCCTTAAATCAACCAACCAACCCACAGTGGACTCTGCCCCAAGGCGCTAAGGGAGATCCACATATCCTTGTTACACCTCACAGTCGGGTATCATTGTAGTCCAAAAATAACATTGTCTTTGGATCTTCTTAGCTAAGGCTGGTCCATTCATGTGTGATCCATAGTCTCCTAAATGAAGTTTCCTCATTACCTAGGTGGTCTCTTCCTTTGCTATACACTTCAGAAGTAGTCCATTGCTAGCCCTTTTGAATAATCTTCCTTAAGTAGTCTGAATTGGGAGGCCAATCTTCTTAATGTGGTTCTATCGGACTGAGATGCCCCTTTTGGAAACTGATTTTCAAGAATTGAACTATGTCTATGTACCATGGATCTTTTGAAATTTTTCCCACTACCATAGACTCTTTGGTGAAGAATGGAGTCCACGAGAACCACATGATTAATGGTCTCATCAGCCTTTCTTGAGGATTCTCCCACATGGAAGCTAATGTTGCTAAGGAGTCAGCTATTGGATTTTCTTCTCTAGGCACGTGATGAAGTAGGCATTGTCAAAACTTCGCTAATTAGGCCCAAACTGCTTTAAGTAATGATGAAGCGACTCTTCTTTGATTTCCCAATGCCCTACTACTTGGCGGATCACTAGAGCTGAATCACCCACCACTGGTGCATCGGTTGGCCCTACTTCGAGGAGAGCTTCTAATCCATAAATAGGCCTCATATTTTGCCCCATTGTTGGTGACTAAGAATTCTAGGTATTTAGAAATTTGAATTATCTTGTTATCGGGAGTGACGATGATAACTCCAAGACTGGCACCTCGCCTATTGACTACATCATTGAAATACATGTCAATGAGGGTTTTGCTTCTAATATGGCTAGTTGTTAATTGAGGAATGCCAAATCTTTGACATAGTCTAATTCTAGGGGATGACCCGTGAGGAATTTAGCCACTGCTTGTCCCTTTATTACTTTGCGGGTGATGTACTCGATATCGAACTTGAAGATTAAGAGTAACCATCTCGACAACTTCCCTACTAGAGTTGGGGATTAACTGTTAGCACAGGTCCATTCCGGCCCGATGAGGAATTATGCCTATTTCATTCAGTGATCATACAAAAGATCCAAAAAGGACCGAATTGTCATCCAAAATCCAAAATTTAAAAATCCACATTCTAGAGAAGCTCCGATTTAGCATTTTCTACTACAAAATCAAAAAGTCAAAATTTGGTCAAACATAGGTAATCATCCCGCCAGGTAATTACCTATCTACAGTAAAAAAAAATCAAATCTTACCGAGATCTAGCAAGGATTTGCAGGATTTAAAGTGGATCCTATCAGATAGGTAATTAGCCTGCCAGCTAATTACCACTCTATAAGTAGAGGAGCTCACTCCCTCATTTCAACACACGGTGGAAAAAAATCCATTTCATCCCCCTTTTGTTTTGGGGGTCCTAAAAGCCCTGAAACTCTGTCAAAACACTTCCAAATCCAAGCTTTATCGCCGACACTCGGTATAAACTCATTTTCCCATCCTTTTAGATCAAGATCTTATAGTGATCTTTTGTCTAAAAACAACTTAATCTCTCAAAAATCCAGCATTTCCTTTACGAATAATCCAAGATTATAGTCATAACTTGGGTTAAACCTATTTTCCAACCAAATCACAATCTTAGACAACTTCGATCCCGCACTGGCTCTTAAGTCATCCTAGACATATGAAAAGGTAAACTAATGGTAATCGGCTCTAACCCAACTTTAAAATTTATTTTTATTACTTTTATTATCGCATATTACATTCCATTTCTATGGTTAAGTGAGCCACTGATGCCACTTTAACTATAATTTGTGTAAATAAGCTCACAGGTACGGATAAACATCTAGAATGTGAGGAAACTCTGTCCGATTTTTAGGGCCCAAACCCAAATGTTGTTGTTACTCTGCCAAAATTACGGTAGCAAATATCTATTTTTTTATGCCGATATAATGCCTATTTTATTTCTTGAATTTATTTCTTAATTAAAACCGTTGTAATGCAGAAATTACCACAAATTCCAAAATTCCAAAATTAATCCAACAATTTGAATAATACGAGTACCTGTCATGTCCGAACTCAGAATCTCACTTTCTTTTTGTTATAAAAATTCCATTTTGGATCGGTATACCACAATACTAGATAGAGCTGAACCGGGTGTTGACTCTATTTTATTTTTAAATAAAGTAAAAATGCTTTATTTTAAAAATATCTTTTCTTAATGAAATGTGCAAATGTATTTCTCAATATAATCACATTTTTGGCTTACACTAAGTCATTGCATTTAAGCAAACCATATTTTCTCTAACCAAACCGAGATGCGCCTCTGGCACCGCACCCTGCGTGCTCTCCCATTTACAAAAACTCCGTCTGCTTACAGTGGCAACTCTACTAGGGAAATGAAATTATTTTTATAAAAACCTAATTTTTATAAAAAATTCTTTTTTTACATGATTAAAATATTGTTTAAATTAAATTTTGGAATTACGGAATATGAGGTAATTTCAGCATTACATAAATTTTAGGATTGCATAGCATTTGCATTCTTTACCTAATAACAATTTAGGTGTCTTTTTGTGAATTATCTCCGAGTTTGCTTAGGGCTTGAGGGGTATGGATCTAATCACACCCCTTGTGTAACGTACGAGGACTTTACTTGATTAAAGGCAAGATTATCCAAGTATATTATATGTGGAAAAGTTTCCTTTAGTTCGCTTAGGGCCACTGTGACTCGGTACACAAAGGCACAAGGTACCCAATGGCACCCAATCCTAAGAGCGAAACCCACATATAGATGAACCATAGACACTTCCCTATAGGTTTACCCAAAAACCTTGAGTGCACTGAGCAGACTTCGTTAAGTCCCACGTTGGCTCTAAAGTGAAGTGACCCATTGCAGTTAAAAGGGCGGTAGGCACGATCTAACCATTTGCTACCTATGCAAGTTTATTTAATATAAATAAACTTAAAACGGACATTATGGCATCATGGTTGGGTGTAAACTAACCACACCTTTATGCAGCCATGACATTAATGTGTGTAATGCCATTTCATTTTCATGGTTATAAGAACCTAGGCTCAATCCATGAGCCAAAATAAACAAAGATTGGTGAGTCCACCTAGGCTCAGTCTATGAGCCAGAATAAACTAAGACCAGTAAGCCTATCTAGGCTCAACACCTTGGACCATAGAGTTGGCCATCGAGTGACCAACGAGTTAACTCTCCTTGGACTATAGAGTTAGCCCCCGAGTGACCAGTGAGCCAACTCACCTTGGATCATAGAGTTAGCCCTCGAGTGACCAGCAAGTCAACTCACCTTGGACCACAGAGTGACCAATGAGTCGACTCACCTTAGACCATAGAGTCAACCATCAAGTGACCAGCGAGTCAACTCAGCTTATACCATAGAGTCGACCTTCTAGTGACCAGCGAGTCAACACACCTTGGACTATAGAGTCACCCCTCGAGTGACCAGTGAGTCAGCTCACCTTGGACCATAGAGTCAACCCTCAAGTGACCAGCAAGTTAACTCACCCCCTGACCATTGAGTCAAACAAGATTCTAAATCCTAGTCTTCGGACCATGTGTCTGTGGTATTCCACGAATATTACAGGTTGCTCTTTCCATTCCATAAATAGTTGGCATACACCTAACTCCCTACTATTTGTATATGTCCATCCATTCATTCATTCACCCATTCATTTCGACGAGCAAGGTAAGTAAGGCTCAGAGCCACACCCAATACACTTATTAACACTTGATCTCTTGTATTTTTAGGTTAGAAGCAAGAGAAAAGGAGGTTAAAACGTATTATGGGTAGCCCAAAAGTTAGACCCCCATGATGCAGTTGGATAGTCCCTTAGAAGGATTCTGGATGCTCTGAAATTCCATGATGTTTAGGAAAGGTTGAGCGCTTCCAATGCTTAGAGAGCCCAAGAGCAAGTGGCGAAGATAGCGATGTTGAAGGCAAAGATGCCAGACATGGAAAAGTTGTCCCCAACAAAAGATAAGTTTGTTGCTCCATCTACTGAGCAGTATATTGACGTTGACCGATTCTTGCCAAAGGAATCGGAAGCCCATTCTGCTATCTTTGTGATGCCCTATATGGCCCTATACACTAGCACTAGGCCTCCATATGGTCATGTGGAGAGCTATCTTCGGATCATGACTAGCATGAACATCCCTAAGGTTCATATAGTCAATCTATTTCAAGCTACTCTACGTGGACCGACTTTTGAATGGTACATGAGGATGCCAACAGATATGAAATCTGACTGGAAGAATTTATGCTCCACATTCCTGGAAAATTATGCCTTCAATTTGAAGGTCAAAAGTACTTTGTGAGATCTCAAAAGGGTCAAGCAACGCCCAAATGTGTCCTTTGAAGAATATTACCTGAGATGGATGGTAGTCTGCGTACTTATGACTAGGGCACCCGACCAAGAGGCCTTAATATTAAAGCTCATCGAAGGGTTCAGCTAAAGATATCAAGTCGACATGAAGATGAAAAGGTTAGATACCTTTGATGATGTGGTGGACTATGGCAAAAGACTAGAAAAGTATGAGGAAGAAGACCGGATGAAGAAGCAAGAATAGCAAGCTTACACTAAACCCAGATATTGGGAAAAGGGTGGGTCTTCCAAATAAGGCATCTTCGAGTCCTCAAAAGCTCCATCTAAAGTTGTAGCAGCCACTCAGGTGCAAACTCATCAATCTATCTCCCTGTACATAGAGTCACTATCTCATATATTCTCCAAACTGAGGAAGTCTGACCAGCTTCAGAGCATCAAACCGTTTGTTCCACCTACGATGATAGACAGAGATAACTTTTGTACCTATCATGTGACCAAGGGACATCACACCAGTGAATGCACCCGACTACTGAAGGATTTATAGTAGATGATAGCTGATGGAAGAATGAAAGAGCTTGAGAAGAAACCGAGCAGACAGACTAGTCCCCTGTTAAACTTTTAAGCTACGGTAGATGCATTAGTGTCGAGGTGGGGGCTGACAAATATGGAATCGATGTGATGAAAAACTTCCAACATGACCCAGGGTGGGGGGATAATATGATTTCGACAACATGGACATCAACTACATGATAGATCAATATGTCTTGAGAATGAGGAGAGAAGGGCTAGACTGGTACCAAGTAACACCATATCTCATATAAATGAGGTGATTCTACTTTGAATGAGCATGTAGAAGAATTCCTTCAGTTTATGCATGAACAAGAGATTGCTATGATAGGATTTCCACCCCAATTCCGCCATTTCTTGGAAAGTCCAACTATGGACTAGTACAATGCAATGCTAAAGGAAGGCCATTGGAACTAGTACTATATGGAGAGACCCTTCCTTCATTACTTCATGGCTTATTAGTCACACTCGAATGCGCTTTTCTGGTGGTTGGCGCCATATGTAGATTAAAACAATGTTGGTTGGCAGGATGTTCCTCCTCCTCAGCCACCTATGTACACTCCCCCAAATTACATAAGCCCTAACTATGTTAGGACATATCTGTTCTAATTCAGGAACTCTTCTAGGATGGCACGCCCAAAAGGTCAAGAGCTATATGATCCTGAACAAGCCTAGAGTAATCATAAGGACTAGTAAAGGTATCTCGGCATGAATCTAGATAAGGTAATGCAAGACCCATTCATCGAACTTTGTGTAGATGTGGCGTCAAAAATGAACTACATAAACCAAGTGAGCATCGAGTTGCGCGACCCATTTGAAGGGATTCGTGCTGACATTATAACATATGGTGCCTGTATAGAGGAAACATTTGCCAGCATGCAAGGCATGATCTCCAAATTTCACCTAGCTATCACAGGGGTTGAGGCTGGAGTAAATACAGTAGGGAATGCAACAAAAGAAGATCCTAAAAAAATCTAGAGGAAGGACCTGAGGAAGACCCTAAGGAAGATCGCGAGGAAGATCCTAAAGAAGATCTAGAGGAAGATTCTGATGAAGAAACTGATGATGATATGCCAATTCAGCACGTGCCAAATTGGGTCTTTGAACTGATGAACGAGCAACAACCTTTCAAGGATTCAGATGAAGAAGTCGAAGAATTCAAGGACTACAATGAATTAGATCATAAAGATGAAAGTGAGGTGGATAATCTAGGGTATGAACCTGAGATCTTTACAGACGATGAGATAAACCACTTATCAGGGGATTTCGAGTATGAGGCTCCCTTTCCTAATGGCATGATGGTCGACTATGATGGTGCTAAGAGCTATGCCTCATCCTTAGAACATGACTCCCCAAACGCCTTATGGTCTGTAGTGAGCGATGATTCTGGAGACTTCACAAACTTTGACTCAGACAGTGAGCACTTCATTAATATGATCTGAGATGAGGGGTAAGAAGCTTCTTAGGAGTACATTACGGAGAGGATCCATGCAAAAAACAAATTAGCTAAGGCCAGTTATCACATCCAAAACCTAGATCTAAACAAAATCTACCCCATATATTACGATGGGACTAGAAGGCCCTACGCCCATGTTCATAAGTTTGTCCAGATGATGAGTAACGGACATATTAACTATGCTCACTAGCTAGAACAATTTAAGGTAATGCTCAGGGGTAAGGCCAGAGTTTGGTATGAAGGACTCATACTCTATCAAAAATCATTATAGAACATCCTCACCAAGAAGTTCATTAAGCATTACACCTGGGTAGACCCACCAAGAGATTCTACTCTTAAAAGGGATAGAGATGAACAACTCATGCCAAATGGGCATTGGGAAATCAGCAAAGAATGCCCTTTATATGTGCTAAAATGCGATAGAAAATTGTTGGCTTACCCCAAAGCAGTAATAATGGAGAGCCAATTGATGGAGCTTCTTCATTCATTCACATGATTAGGCAGGAATCCAACCCCATTTTATGCCAAATCCTATAGGAGAACCCCATTGTTCCGAAAAGATAGCTTGAAAAGGTTACCTTTATGCAATGGCCCTTCGCCACCAAAGCACCATCCCCCTTGGACAAGCCCATTGACTTGGGAGAAATACCACTTGATGAAGATTTTGATGAATTCAAGTCTTCGAAACCACAAACTCACCTACCCAGGTTATCAGTCCTATCTCCAAATGAGGGAAAATCACTGGGTCAATGGCCCATACTGTGCCAAGAATGAAACCTCTAGCACCTCCTACTTTTGTTAAATCCTTGGAATAGATAGAAAGTCCGATTGTGGAACAGTTAAAGGCCACCACCACCAAGTTGAGCATTTGCACTATTATCCCCGACATCATTTTCTTAAGCTCGGATTTACCCGATGAACGAATTTGCCATAATAAGCCTCTTTACTTGAAGGCGAGTGTTTTTGAGCTTATCATGCCATGTGTAATGGCTGATGATGGCTCATCATTGAATGTATGTCCTAAAGATATTTTGCCAATCTTAGGACTAACCAAGAGGGATTTGAAAAATTCTACAACGATCATCAAGGCCTATGACAATTCGAAGAGAACCGTCATTGGAACATTGGAAGCCAAAGTCACTATCAGAGATATCTCATTTATTGTGCATTTTACAGCTATAGACATCCCAGTGACTTTCTCTATGTTGCTCAGACGACCACGGTTCCAGGCTCTGGGAGGGTTTCCATCCACACTTCACCAGAAAATCAAAATTCCATTCCATAGAAAGATTGTTACTCTAAAGGCTAACGAAGCATATATGGTGGCAGCGCTGAAAATAGAAGAAAGCCATATGAAAGGGTTTACCACGGCCACAATCTGTCAAGAATCAAACAAGCAACCAGAAGTACATTGGGGCCCTTGGATTCAAGGTTACATGCAGAAACACCACACTCTTGGAAAAGGGCTAGATGCTCATGATCAGGGAATGCTGACTTTTAATAAAGGGGTAGGAGAATGGAAACCTACATGACTCGGCTATACAGGCACCAAGAGAATCACCAACAAGAAGATCTTTTAGAAGAAATCAGAGAATCCCTACAATGGAATCCCTAAACCTATTACTCAAGAGGAGAGGACAGTTCTGGGATTTGAGATTTTCTTAGATGTAGTCGATTATGGCAAGCATGGTAAAAGCTCTATAACTTATGTGATGAAGAAAGTAGGTCATTAGCCAGATGTTGGGGAAATTTTTGATCAGACCAAGATCGATGAACAGGTGCATCCAAAGAAGGTCAAGAAGCTGAGCAAAGAAGAGGAGATCCTCGACACTCTAACTAAACACTTCCAAGCACAGCTCAAGATAGTGGAGGAAGCAAAGAGCAAGGGAGGTTGTTTGAGCCCGGCCGTTATGGACATGGTCAAAGTCATGAAGGGCAAGGCAAAGGTAGAAGAGGAAGATGATGAGGACATCCTGTTGAAGCCAGTTGCCACAGAAGAATCATTTGCTGCAAAGCCAAACCTTACTGATTAGGATGACTCTTTTGTTTCCATTTCTAATATGTTTGAAATGAATAATGTATTTATTGATGATAATAAGATGAAGATGAAGAACTTTGCTTATTTAGATTGTGTTTCTGATTACGATTCCATGCATCCATTCCAGCATTCATCTATCATCTTTAACATTAATAATGATATTACAAAAGAAATTAACTTAAATATGAAAGATGATCCATAAGTGGTATAGATTTCCAATCAATTGCCCACCGAACAAGAGAAATAATTAATAAACGTACTAAAGAATCACATTTTAGCCTTCGCTTGGTCTCATGGGGACATGTCGAGACTTGATCAGCACATTGTCGAGCACAAGATTCCCACAGACCCAAAAATTCTTCCAGTAAAGTGAAAGATGAGAAGGATGCATCCAGAATGGGCAAAAAAGGTCAAAGTAGAAGTAGCCAAATAGATCAAGGCTAATTTTGTGGAGGTCATCGAGTATACCACTTGGCTATCCAATGTAGTCCCTGTGCCTAAGAAAAATGGCAAATTCAGAGTTTACGTCAACCTCAGGGACTTGAACAAGGCTACCCCTAAGGACGATTTTCCACTACCCCACATCAATGTTCTGGTAGATAGCGCGGCAAGAGAGGCTATGTATTCCTTTATGGATGGGTTCTCTGGCTACCACCAGATTCTCATGAACATAATAGACAAGTTCAAAACTCCATTCATCTCAGAATGGGGAACATATTATTTCAAAGTGATGCCTTTTGGACTCAAGAATGTAGGGACAACCTACCTGTAAGCAGTCACAACATTACTACATGACTTGATCCATAAAGAAGTGGAAGTCTACATAGATGACATGCTTGTAAAATTTAACATGCCAGAAGAGCACCCGGTAGTGTTAGAGAGATTCCTTATGAGAATTGAGAAATACGATCTCCATCTCAACCCATAAAAGTGTATATTCGGTGTCACATCATGTAAATTGTTGAGGCACATGGTTAGTAAAAGAGGCATACAGATGGATCCCGATAAGGCCAACACCATTAGGGAAATGCCTGTACCAAAAATTGAGAAAGAAGTAAGAAGTTTCTTGGGGTCCATATAGTACGTCAGCTTTATAGCATGGTTAAGTACCACATGCGAGCCAATCTTCAAGCTCTTGAGGAAATAACAAGCAATAGAATGGAACGACCAATGTCAGGAAGCCTTCAATAGGATCAAGCCTACCTAATGAACCCCCATGTGTTGTAGCCGTCAATTCTCAGAAAGTAGCTCATTCTCTATTTGGCAATAGAAGAAACATCTATAGGGGCTATGTTGTTCAGTAGCACAAAGATAAGAAGGAGCACACAGTTTATTATCTTAGCAAGAAACTGCTACAATATGAGACTCGATACACCATTGTGGAGAAAACTTGTGCCGTTATGGTCTGGCTCACTAAGAAACTTAGACATTACTTCTAATCCTACCAAATCCAAGCAGTTGCAAAGGTAGATCCAATGAATTATTTATATTAGGCTCCCTCGCTAACTGAAAAGTTAGTAAGGTGGCTCTTATTGTTGTCAGAATTTGATATCAAGTATGTCACTAAGAAGACCATCAAGCGGAGGACAGTGGCTAAATTCCTAGCGGATCAACCACTCAAGGAAGGAGAACTAGAGAACCTGGAATTCCCCGACAAATGTTTTGCAACCAGTACAGAAAATCCTGGAAAATGGACCATGTTCTTTGACGGCCCATTAACAAGCAAGGAGCTGGCTTAGGAGTCATCATCATTATTCCAGATGGAGCACTCATACCTCTGTGAAAATGATTATAATTTCTTACCACAAATAATGGGGCAAAATATGAAGCCTGACTATCAGGAATGTCTGACCTAGTCACTCTAAGAGTAGACAAAGTAAAAATTATTAGTGATTCGGCTTGAGTCATCAAACATGTCACATGAGACTGGGAATTGAAGGAGGAATCCCTCAGACCTTACCTAGAGGCTATATTGAGGAAAGCCGTAATGTTCAGCGAATATGAATTTTGTCACATGCCCCGAGAAGAGAACCAGATGGCAGATGTGTTGACCACTTTAGCCTCCATGTGGAAAGGGCCCCAAAAGCAGCCAATCAAACCCCTTGTTAGAGAAACAACCTAGTCCCCCATACTACATCTGTGTAATAGAAGATGTCGTGAATAAAGGAGAACCCTGATACTCTGACATTGTCAAGTTCCTTGAAAATGGTGAATTCTCGGCCGATCCTATGGATTCCGACAGGAATATGCTAAGGAAGCTCGCTATGTAATTCTGCCTAATTAAGGGAGATATGTTCAAAAGGTCATCTGACAGTTTAATGTTGAAGTGTTTGACTCAATAAGAAGTAGAAAAGGTGATGAAAGAAGTACCCTCAGGAGACTGCGGTCCACATATGAACTGCATCATGATGGCAAAGAAAATTCAAAGAATGGGATACTTTTTGTTAACTATGCTAGCTGACTTTATTTAAGAAGCAAAGACTTACCATGCCTATCAGATATACGAAATTTGAGTCACTTGCCCCCAACGACATTGCAGAGTTTGACAATGCCTTGGCCATTCTCAGCCTGGGGCATCGATATCATTGATGAGATAAGACCATCATCGACCAACAACCATTGCTTCATTATAGTGGTAGTCGATTACTTTTCCAAATGGATTAAAGTAGAATCATAAATGAGCATCATGACCAAGAAAATGGCTCAGTTTATTCAGCGACATATCTTCGCTAGATACGGCATTCCTCATCATGTAGTGAGTGACAATGGTGTACAATTCCAAAGGGAAACAACTGATCTTATTGAGAAGCATGAAATTGAGCATCATCGCTCTTCACCCTATCGCCCTCAAGCCAACAGAGTAGTAGAAGTGGCTAATAAGGCAATTAAAAAGATCCTCTAAAAAATGGTCGCTAATTACCGAGATTGGGTCGATCATTTGCCTTAAGCATTGTGGGGATACAGAACCAGTGTCAAGACTCCTATAGGTCAAACTCCTTTTTCTCTCATCTATGGAATGGAGGCAGTATTGCCCATTGAAATGGAGATCAAATCTTTATGCATAGCCCTCAAAGCGAGACTTCCTGAAGATGAATGGGCAAAGGCAAGGCATGAGGGATTGACTTTAATTGACGAGAAATGGTTAACTGCATTGGAGAATCTACAGTTCTTGGGTAAATAAAGATGCCAAAATAAAAGAGTGAGGCCTTGGGTAAAATCCATTCGGAACCCTAGGCAACGATGGGCATTTCTTGGGAATAAATACCATTTATCCTTCCTATTTAAATAAAGTCTTTTATAGTAACATATTCATGTTAAAAATACTACATGAGTGCCTTAAATGGAAACTGCGAATTGTTTAAATAAAACATGCATTCAAATAGCATTTTTCATCTTTATTACACATAAAGGGCATTATAAATAGGAAATGGAAATGGCACAGACAAACAACGAGGCCCGATGCCCTTATTGTCCCACGGGAATGAAACACACACAATGATGAGCTCAATGAGCTTCGAAGAAACTATGGAGTCTCTTGGTCCCAATAAGCCTCTCCTCAAGGGTGGCAAGCCCATGAATACTCGCAACCCAAATATGGTAAGCCTCAGAAGGATGAATGTCAAAAGACATGGAGTAGTTCACCTCTATCTGAGTACGGTTGATCCACCTCATGTCATAATGGTATGCCCGAGTATAAGAAATATCAAAACCAGCTAGGTTGCACAAGGATGTTGAAAACCCCTTAGGACGACCATACTGCCTGCACAAGTGATCGAAAGAGTAGGTAATGATCTTGGAAAGACATGAGGACTATGCCACCTCTAGCGACATTAGTGGTCATATTAGTAATTCCCCACCAAGGGAAAACCCAACAAACATCCTCATCTGCTCAACTCCCCAACCCACTCCTCGAAAGTGAAGTCTCTATGGGAATGGTTGCCGATGCAAACTAAGGAGCTCCATAACCGGTAGGCCTTTAACTGGTAATCCATGCTTGTGAGATTAGATAGTATAGAAAGCTTGTCCTAGAGCCAGAGCTACAAAAAAAGAGTTAAATAAGAAAAAATAATAATAATAATATAAAAAAAGTGAAAAAGAAAAAAAAGCCTCTCGGATTGAAAACCTGAAAAGGCAATCGAGGCAAAAATTAGGGCAACCCTAATGAATCAAAAACCCAAAAAAGGGTCTATGCAAAAAGAAAGGCTAAAATGAAATTTACCTTAAGGAGGAGTCTGCTACCCCTAGTAGTGGCTTTGGTCCCGTTTCAGGAAGAGCGCACAAAGATCAGTGTCTTGGCTAAAGTCACTGCAATGGGAGATTTTCCCTCTAACATCTAATCAATAATGGTCAAGAAGGCGAAGCTGCAAACCATAGTTGGAGCCTCACAAAGAAAGACTCCCAGGAAAAGTAAGCAAATGAGCGGAAGCCAACTCACAACGTTAGGAGAAAGGTTCCTAACTATATTGAAAGCCACGCCCAACCTCAAGCCCTGGCTATAAATCAGCCAACGTCTATCGAATCATTGCAACTAGAAATGGTTCATCAATGATTCAGAAACTCATGATGATGTGTTGGGATAGCCAGAGGCATATCAGCTGAAGATCTTAAGAGTCTAAAGAATTCCTCATACAAGGGGCACAACTCATGATCTCCAAATTAAAACACATTGTCAATAGGATCCCAAAACCCGACAGTAGCCTGGATCACATTGTCCTTGAAAAAAAGTGACAATATTCCTTCATATGCGACAAACTGCAAACCTCGAGAGGGTCCCAACCATCAGAGTTCTTCAAATAAACATTCATATCTGTATGAAAACAGATGTAGTTCTCCATGGCAAACTTTTAAAAGGGTAGCAGTTCATTATATGTAGTTTAAAGGGCAATCTTCCAGTATCTGGCATATTACACCAATAGACTTAATCATTAATAAAAGAAGAAAACACAAAGCACAAGAATAATGCAAAATTCTTTCATAAGTAAAAAATGTGTACATATAAGAAAAAGATCTGCAAATGACCTAAAGAAAAGAAAATGACAAAAAGAAAGCCTATCTACTATTCGCCACTTGAACTCGGATGGCTGGGATCAAAAGATGACAGAGGAGAAGGGTAGCCACCCTATGGAAAGAAACCCAAAGGATTACCCTTTCCATGCTGAGGTCGTTGCTGCTGGTCAACCACCTAGATCATCCCCAGTTGAGCTCGGAGCTGCCAAATCTCCAACTGCAACATTTTAACACAAATCATTTATATGCATTTTATAACATGCCATGCATCATCATTGAAACAATAAAATAATAAAATACCACCATATCAGAATTTTGGTTCATCATGAACCGCTATTGCCCTTGGATGTATCCCTAGTAGGAGATGCTATCAGCAATAGGCACCTGTAAAGAAAAATAATGGATCAAAATAAGTCAGAACTAGCATGATCTAAAAAGCAAAAGAAGAAAGTGACAATCACATAGGAGTAGCGCTGGCTGGGTGGAAAGTCACTGGATGCTCAGGGTCTATGTAAGCCTAAATCACTGGGGTGAAAGTACTCAAGTCAGGACGGTACATCAAGAACATGGGTGGCTGATACTGAAACCCACGATGTCCATCCATCATCACCGAAATCTGAGGTAAAACCGATGAGGCCAAAGAACTCCCAATATGGTTAGAAGTGGATGTAGGCCTTTTCCTACCTTGATGATCCTGCAGAAATGTCAAAGCAAGGATAAATTAGGCCAATTAAGCATAAAAGTGGGAAAACAATGAAGAAATCTAAGTCAATGAAAAAGAAATACCATCATCTGGACAGTCCTAGGCGAATATGATCTAGCTCACCCATTAGAGGTAGAAGTGGAAGGAGCATCACCCTCAGAAGGGTTGTGAATATATGGCTGGGGCTTGATAAGAACAGGGTTTGTTTCTGTCCATCTGAGTAGCTATGAATGGTAGAACCCCTCATACCTCCTAATTGGCTCTAAGAAGGCACTAGGTAAGCCATTAGAAGCCAACTGTGCAAAGTCGGGTGAGCTACAAGGCTACAAAATCCATCAGGGCACATAAAGAGGAATGGAACGTGACCTAGGATGAAGATGCCAACCCTGGATATGCTCCCCAAGGTACCACTCTAAAGAGAAAGGAGTCTCTATAATCAACTGGGTATTCACAAACTCCCTAGCTAATCTCATGACTTCCGGCCAGTGACGCTCATGCCTCCAAGGTTGCGTCTTGATGTGAAAGAAGAAAAAGAAACCAAGCATTTATACAGTGATTGTAGCAGATATAGCGATTGTAGCAAGTCAAAAACTCTATAAAGATATACCTAATCTGATGACAGAGTACGAAGGTGGATATAAAGAGAAGAAGGAGACTCGATCGCCCAACTGCGCCAGTAGTGTGGCAGACGAGGACAGAATGGGTAGCCACCATTTTGCGCCAGCTTGGTCCTCAGAAGATTCCCCATCTCAAAGAACCAGATCTGCAGAAGGACAAAGAAAATTAGAATGTCGAAAGACAAGCGAGAATGCTCAAAAAGAAAGAAAATGGAGTTAGGCCCTTACATAGACAATCTGGAGACAACATTTGAACTTGCTAATCTTGTTCCATATGCACTGATTAAGGGCCTAATACAAATGACCCAATGCAGCTCGACCCCAGGCACACTCATCAAAGCGGGTAAGATCGATCAAAGTAGGTAGAATATGGAGATTCACTTTTGAACCCCCAGTGGGAAAACACAGTAGGACAAGGTAGCGGCCATGAAGGCTCTAGCCTCATAAGCAGAAGTCAAGTTCCTTCTATCCCTTGTAGTCCAAAAGGTCATGAGTTTCTCATAAGAAACTTGCCTGGGCTTATCCCTAGAATAGCCAATCAAAGCCTCAATGGTCTCCACATTGAAACTATCATAAGTGAAACAGGGATTAAAATGAATCACGTTACCATGGAAGGGAAGACTTTTGATGGTGCAGTAATCCAACAGAGTGATAGTGTACTCCCCACAACGAAAATGAAAAGTGTGGGTAGTGTCGGACCATCTACTCAAGATGTGGGTAGAAGTATCGGCTACGATGTATGGATACCTGTGGGACCTCACATACTTGTAATTCCTCACCATCCTCCCCAAAGATGTCCTATCAATGATGGTCTTAGCGCCAGGGGATGTACCTTGTACCACTTGTAAAAGTGGGAAATACTGCCACCCTCATGGCTAGTGACCTGTAAAAATAATGCATGCACACTAATCACACACCAATCTTCGATAAATCACACGATTATTGAAAGTCATTTGTATTTAATAAATTCATGCCATAATTAAAAATCAAGAAAATGATAAACAAAAAAAAGAACAAAATAATAAATGAATAATATAAACAAATAGCATGATAAATAATAACATGATAATAAAAAATGCAATAATGGCGGTAAGGCTTACCAGGATCTGAGAAAGATGGTCAGAGGGATTCAAAGCAGGCGGAATAAAATCCCTGGGAGCAATTCCACGATACTTCCAAGTAGGAGGAAGCCATATAATGCCACGGTAGGAACTTTAGAGAGTTCCACTTGCTCGCCGTCGATAATCACGTTGCGAGTAATCACTTGGACGCCCGGTAAATCCAAGCGGACATTGTAAAGCTTCTACCAAATCAAGACCCCATAAAACTAGAGTAAAAGGGAAAAAAAGGGAAGAAGATGAAAGATATCATCATCGAGAATAGCTAGAAAGCAAAAATTTTTGAAGCAAAGAAGTGAAATTCACAAGGAGAGAAGAAGAGAATTCTTGGTGTGGGGAAAATGAGGAGTAAGCTACTGCTTTTAAAGCCCGCATGTAATTAGCCCGCCAGTTGTCACGCATTTACGCGTTTCATGCGTAAACATGTAACAACTATAAAAGTTACCATTAAATAGGTAATTAGCTAGCCAGCTAATTACGTATGTTTTAACTTTTTCTCTTTTTTGCATATTTCATCCATTTTCTACATTATTTATAAAATGAACAAACCTAAAACCTATTTTTACACAGTCGTTCATGCATTAAGCACTTGAAAATATTTATTTCGACCCTTGGTCAATTTTTAACCTCATACAATTCATTAATAAATTTTTAATTGAAGGGGCAATATATATTTTGTTTCAAAATTTGTCGATTAAAAATATTTTAACTCATTGCATTCCACACACACTATTTCAGTTGTTTCGCTTACGATAAATTTCTAGCATGAAATTTATGTATGCGAGGGGCAAACTATTAGAAAAGGTCCATTCCGACCAGATGAGGAATTATGCCTATTTCATTCAGTGATCAGACAAAAAGGCCCGAATTGTCATCCAAAATCCGAAATTCAAAAATCCACAATTGAGGGAAGCTTTGATATAGCATTTTCTACTAGAAAGTCAAAAAGTCAAAATTTGGTCAAACATAGGTAATCATCTCACCGGGTAATTACCTATCTATAGTAAAAAAATCAAATCTTACCGAGATCTGACAAGGATTTACGAGATTTAAAGTGGATCCTATCAGATAGGTAACTAGCCTGCCGGCTAATTATCTAGGTAACTAGCCCGCTAGCTAATTACCACTCCCCTATAAATAGAGGAGCTCACCCCCTCATTTGAATAGACGTGTAAAAATAAAAAAATCCATTTCATCCCCCTTTTGTTTCGAGAGTCCTAAAAGTCCCGAATCTCTGTCAAAACACTTCCAAATCCGAGCTTATTGCCTACATTCAATATAAACTCATTTTCCTTTCCTTTTAGATCAAGATCTCATAGTGATCTTCGGTCTAAAAATGACTCAGTCTCTTAAAAATCCCACAGTTCCTTTAGGAATAATCCAAGATTGTAGTCATAACTTGGGTTAAACCTATTTTCCAACCAAATCACAATCTTAGACCCGCACCAGCTCTCATGTCATCCTGGACAGACGAAAAGGTAAACTGAGGGTAATCGGCTCTAAGCCAAACTTTAAAATTCAATTTTATTACTTTTATTATCGCATATTGCATTCCATTTCTCTGGTTAGGTGTGCCACTGGTGCCACTTAAACTATAATATGTATGGATAAGCTCATAGGTACGGATAAATATCCAGAATGTGAGGAAACTCTATCCGAGTTTTCGGGCCAAAACCCTAACACTGTCGTTTTTCTGCTAAAATTTTGGTAGCAAATATTTATTTATTATGCTATTATAATGCTTGTTTTATTTCTTGAATTTATTTCATAAATAAAACCATTGTAATGTAGAAATTACCACGAATTCCAAAATTCCAAAATTAATCCAAACAATTTGAACAATATGAGTACCTATCATGTCCGAACTCAAAATCTCATTTTCTTTTCGATATAAAAATCTCATTTTGGATCAGTATACCATAATTCCTGGTGGAGCTAATTGGGTGGCGACTCTATTTTATTTTTGAATAAAGTAAAAATGCTTTATTTTAAAAATATCATTTCTTAATAAAATTTGCAAATGTATTTCTCAATATAATCATATTTTTGACTTACACAAAGTCATTGCATTTAAGCAACCCGGATTTTCTCAAACCAAACTGAGACGTGCCTCACGCACCGCACCCCACATGCACAACCCATTTTCAAAATAGTCCACCTGCTCACATTAACATAGATACTTCATAGGATTAACTTTTGAATCTACATGAATCCTATATGATTGAAGGTAATGCCTTAACTTCTTCATGACCTATCCACTAATGTGTATCAACTTTCGTACTCCAACAATGTCCTGCTACGGAAATAGATCATGCACTCTTTCTTGTCTTCTTCTTCTTGTACTATCATTACCCTTACTGACGTATTCAATCTCTAAATAGAGTATCAAGGGCTTACTGGGGATTGGTGGTTGCCAGACTAGTGGGTTGGTATGGTAAAACTTGATTCTATCAAAGGCAATCTAACACTGCTTGTTCCACTCTAATGGTTGTTTCCTCTTGAGGAGTTTGAAAATTGGCTCACAAAAGGATATGAGTCGAGGGATAAACCTACTAACATACTATAATGACCCTAGGAATGATCACACATCCTTCTCAATTTTTGGTACCAGCATGTCTCAAATGGCCTTGATCTTATTGAGATCCATTTTAATACCCCTCTAACTGGTGATGTGGCCTGATAGCTTGCCTATCGTGACTCAAAATATGTATTTCTTTGGGTTCAAGCTTAAGTTGTACTTCTCAATCCTAGTAAGGAATCTATCCAAGATATCAAGGTGCTCTTCTCGGGTCATCGATTTCACTATCATGTTGTCAACGTACACCTTAACTTCTTTGTGTATCATATCATGTAAAAGTGTTATCATTGCTCATTGTTAAGTGGCACCTGTGTTCTTCACCCCAAATGGCATGACCTTGTAGTAGTAGACTCCCTAATGGGAGATAAAAGTTATTTTAACCTTATCAATAAAATCCATCATGATCTAATTATAGCTTGAAAACTCATCCATAAATGAGTACATGGTTGCCTTGGTTGTTCTATCAACTAGAATGTCGATGTGTGGTAGTGGTAAATTGTTTTAGGTGAGGCTTTGTTGAGATCTCGATAATCTATACCTATTCAAACTCTTCCATCTTTCTTTACTATGGGAACAACATTGGCTACCCATGTTGGATACTCAACAACTCTACGAACTTGGCCTCAATTAGCTTAGAAATTTTGGCCTACACTTTCTCGACCCACTCATATCTCAAATGGTGGAGCTTTCACTTAAAAGGTTTGAACTTAGGATTAGTTAAGATTCCATGTTCGGCTATCTCGCAATCAACTCCTAGCATGTCTTTATAAGACCAAGCAAATGCTACCATGTACTTTTTTAGAACTTATATCAATTCATTTTTCTCATTGGCAGATAAATCATTTGAGATATATAACATTTTAGTTTTAGTAGTATTCAAGTTAATTTCAGTTTTGGGAGTATAATGTAAGCCAAACACATGATGAATATGATCAAATAAATGCAAGTTGTCGTTAGGCAAGACATCACACAAGTAAGCAAAATTATTAGATTTCATTGATAAATTGGCTTCATAGGCCTTATTGTTCACATCATAAAGACTAGGAATTAAAATAAGAACATTATCCTCTTCTTCTATAGGAAACGTAGAGACTGCAGCAATTGTAGGGGCATCTTCTAGGAGTATCTCCGATAATTCTTTATTGAGGTTCTATTTCTGACCCTCGGTGAGCTTCTCTTCTTCCTTAACCAACTCCTTTATAAATTTGACAAAAGCACCACCCAATGAACCAATGGTGATTATGGTTCATCATTCCATTACTTTTTCATAAATTTAGCAAAAGCATCAGTGATGGAGGATATAGCCTTGTCCCCCCTCATCACGATTCACTTCATGAACTAGGGGAGCCTTCTCTTCTTCTATCTCATTGATGCAGTAGCATTTGGCAAAATCAAGCACATCATTGAAGATCTTAAAGTTGAGAATTACTTCTCCACCAACTTCCATTGGTTCGGCCTTCCCCTGATAGGTTGGCTCTTTGGCCCTTTTGTAGACACTAACTATGTAGACTGAGTTCTAACGCATCTTCTTAGTGACTTTCTTAGAGGTGAAGCCTAGCCCTTCTTTTCCTTTCTGAGAGTGAATCTTCAGAAGGGATGGGATCCCTTGAAGCTTACTTTTTATACCCTTATTGTGCTTATTCCCTTTTCTAGCCATGTACTTGGCCACCCATGGAGCATATTTCTTGACTTCCTCTTCTTGTGGATGGATAATCACTAACACACAGAAATTAGTTAAGCCATTCCCCCTCTCATGGTGGCTACCATGACTAATTCTTCATCGGCTTCTATAGTAATAGGCTTCTTTTTGTGAATAAGCCTGATCTTTTGACGGAGAGTGGACAGCATTTCCCCCAGTGCATGAATCCAAGGCCAACCCAACAGTAGAGAGAAGGTAACTTGAACATCCAAGACAATGAACATAATAAAAGTTGTAACTTTCCCCGCGGTCACTTTGATATTGAATGTTCATTTGACTATCCTCTTAGAATCATCATAAGCCTTGATGATAGTGCCATATTTCTTCAACATATCTTTAGAGAGGCCAAGGTGCGACAACATTTGGAGAGGACACAAATTCAAGGTGGATCCATCATCTACCATCATGCTTGGAACCATAAGGTCGAAGATCTTCACTTGATGAACAACGCCTTATTGTGTTTTACCACATCTTAAGACAAATCAGTAGGGGTGAAAGTAATGGGCTCATAATTCCTTAGCGGACTCTACCATTGATTAAGAGCCTCTATGTTGATAGGTTCAAGGAGGGTTGTTACTAAAGAATCCTCCACAACCTTCATAAAGTTGGTTTTGGCTTGCACTGCCCTTACTAATGGGTTAGCTTGAGCGAACTAATTAAGCATAAATTTAGGTGTTAGGCTAGATTCAACCACCAAAATCAACTCCTTAACTACCACTTTGTTCCTTAATCGCTGAATAACATAGGGTTCAGCTAGACCAGATTGCACCATATTCAAGGACTGAGTAAATTGCGATAATGGATTGCCTATAGTGCTAGGTCTTGCTGCCAAGTCTTTGATCTTCTTATCTTTCTTGAGGTCCTTGATTACTTTTAGGAGAGCCTTACATTTATTGGTATAGTGACCAACAACAACATGATAATTGTAGAAATTACGAGCATCTTTGGGCTTAAGGGGAATAAAGGACACTAAACTGCTCAATAAGTTAAGCGGTTATAATGCTCGTGTCTTGAATTCATGACCTCTGTGAATATTATGAGATATATTTTGGGATGCTCGCTTCCATCGTACCCAAGGTTTGCTAGGAGTGCAGGGAAAAGCATGGTTTTGTAAGTGGCTTCCTAGGTGACTGCCAATTCATAAGCTGTATTGAGGTGTTTATAAAATCTTTAGTTGTGTTCTATCCCCACGGGTTCAATCAAATTTATAGAAAATGCCTTAGGTGAGGGGTCTAGACCTCCTCCGTTGCGGGAGCCTTTTATTTTCTTGTCGGATTCTTTGGTAGACAAGTTGTTTTGTTAGATTCTCGGCTCTATTCGCTTTTAACTCGATAGGTTAACCCTCAATGATTTACCACAACTCCTCTCTTATCTTATAGAGGTGCAAAGATTCAGGATCTGGTGATGGTTCGGCATCCATGATCCCTTCTGGTGGGGGATCCCAAAAGTATATCGGTAAGGGTGCCTCAATTGAGGATTTATAGGGATTTTTTGGGTGTATCCATCTAAGACCTGGGTGAATCCATTGTCTCTTGGATCATCCGAGGTAGTTTTCAATTGCAAATGGGGAGATTCTGTGTCAGACATATAATACGGGATTGGCTCGAAATGCACAATTCCTTCTATATAATGGCTGGCTTCTTCATAGGGCTCACTTTGTTCATCAAGATTTCTACTACTCTTGCCTACCTCAAAGTGAGGGGTTTGATGAGGCTCATACCCCTCGAACCGTCATAGGTCTGGCATTTCTTTGCACTATGTAAGTGCGGTGCATCGAATTAAGTGGATTGCTCCTTCATCGGGCATACTCACATATCTTTCGATGATAGGCCTAAAACATATGCATTTAGGTGAAGGTGGGAGAATCCAGGAGTAAGAACCGTCATAATTCCTGAAGAATGGCATGGTGGCGAATGCACGAATGAAATTCTAACACATTAATGGGCAGTCCTACCACCGATGAGGAAGAATTTAATGATACCAATCTCGGGCTTGACCAATCTGGAACATAGGAAATACTGTTGGCACCTATAAGACTCTTACATTGTATAGTTCTAGTGGTCTGAGAAACAACCCCGAGAACTAGATTGGTTCAGACTCTTCGTAGAATCTGGCCTCATTCCCTTCCTAATGAGCCATGTTAAGGAGTTTGTAGGTCCTGAGTTCTTCAGCACATGCTACTACACTCTCGATCATATGCAACTCGTCAAACATCGGATTATCATCGAAGCAGGGGTCTTATTCTGGGTTGTCCAATCCCCCTTCTTCTCCTTTGTAGAGGGAAATAACATTAATGGATAATACTTCATGGGGTATTGACTCATTGTAGCCATCTCAACTTTAAGATAAAGTCGTGCTTCTTGTATCTGATTCTTGACCTAGTACAAGGTTCAACGAGTCTCATTTTTCAAAAGTGCATATAAGGCTAGCGTCTAAAGTGGAGAGGTCCCAATATCACTCGATCGGGAGATCATTGTACCAATCAATAGCCTTGCCATCCAAAAATATGGCTAGCAAGGCTGGGGTTGTGGTGCTACTAAGCTAGCGGAAAGAGTTGAGTAAGTCCACAAGATCATGCCTAACCTTGAGTTTGTCGTCCTCGATACTTGTGAGCCATGCGGCTCTTATATCTACTAAATGTATTGTGACAACGTTTGACTTCCACCAATTGAGTGCTAGGTGCTCCTCAAATTTGATGAGGTGCACATCATCGCTTTCTGTGGCAAGGGATTCTTCAAAAGCCCAGATTTCATCACTAGGAAATGATTCAAGGAACTGTTGTTCCAATTCTACCCAATTCTATAGTTTGATGGGTGAAAATGAAAGGTATCAGTCCATTGCTTCCTCCTCAAGGAGTACTGGGAAAGCAGTGGTCATGCCGTGAGGAGGGATGTCGTATTCTACTAAGAGGTCATAAAAACAATCCAGGAACACGACAGAGTCTATGTCTCCTTTATATTTCAGGCTTTCTATGGCTAAGGACATAAGTTACCCAGATTCCTGTAACTCTACAGCCCATGTTGCTACTTTATCCAGCCTAGTGAGGTCTAGTCATACACTATTCATTTCAAAGCTAGGGTCAAACCAGGAATTATCCATTCCTCCATCGTTGTTTTCATGCAGGAGTATGGCATTCAAGGGAGACTCAAAATTTAGAAGTGGATTATTTTGAGTACTCGACTTCCATTCGAGGTCTTCCAGAATTCCATTCTGGATCATTTTTAGGAGATCCCATAACAAGCGAACACATTCATTCATTTTGTGTAGCTTAACAACATGGTACACGCAGAAGTTATCCCTGTCAGCTTGTGATGGGGTAACAAAAGGCTTTAGGCTTCTCATAATTCTAGCTTTTCTCAGCTTGGTAAATATTTAAGACAGTGATTCAACCCATGGTGAAACCTATTGAGGAGGTGTTGAAGCAATCATAGCGACAACATTTTTCATCCGCTTTTCTTCCTTTCTGATATAGGAAGGTGTTGGTCCCTAAACGTATACTCAATGTGTCAGAGAGGGGGTGAATGAATTGCTCAAATAACTTAGTAAACTTTTTGAGATTAAAAACAACTCCGCTGAGTAGGTCAGCTGGCTGAGTGAAATATGGAAAAACTTCAAACTAAAGAACGCAGAGATTTTATACTGGTTTGGCAACTTGTGCTTACATATAGTCCCAAGAGAGTGTCTTGGCTTTAATCCACTAATCTCAACCCCTTTACCCTAGGTGGAGAAGCCTTTCACAAATTTCCCCAATTACAGAAAGTTCCCTCCAAACTATAATTGCTCACCCACCAAGTAGAATACCATCTGCTACTAGTAACTCAACTAATTCTAAACAAGAGCAAGAATCAACTTATAGAAACGTTGATCTAGTTATAGACAATTAGATATTACAATTCAAATGATCTATTATAATCTCTCTTGTTCAAAGCAGATTCTTCACTGAGTAGTTGTTTCCTAGATAGAAATTCTTTAAAGCTTGTAAATTGGCAGAGCTTTAGCTTCTTAGAAATTCAGGTGTAATCACCAAGTTCTAACACTTGCCTTCTTGCTCCTTTTATAGTGAGAATCAAGAATGTAGTCGTTGAACTTGCCTTGGCATCTTTGGAAATTTACAGCTCATCTATTCACCCGTTGCTTCTTCAAATCAATCCATTAAGAGATAGAACCACACTGTTGTGAGATAGAGATCAATCCTTTAGATTGAAATTTGAGCTTCAATTTGAATCCTTTGTCATTTGATGCCAGTATTTCATTAGAGAGATCTCTCGCTAACTTGCCACGTGTCATCCTCCCATTCCATCTGGTAATCTAACAGTTTGTAGAGTGCACGATACTTTGTTGTTGATCTGCAGAATTTCCCAATTTGGCAAATGACTTTTTGCAGCTTCATTCAGGAAGACTTTATCCTTTTCTTCATAAACTGAAGTCTTGTCAAGGAACTAATTCTTTTTGTTTTTATCTTATTAATGTCCTGCAAAAAGTAACACTAAAAGCTAAGATTCCATTTTTCCTTAAATAGTAAAGTTAGTGCCTTTGACAAACATAAAAGTAACTCAGCGAAAGATGTTAATTCAATAAACACAGCTAAAAAAAATCTAAATATCAAGCACTGAGTGAATGGTATTTAGCCAGCGACTAAAGTACATACTTAGCCTAAAATAACTCAGAGTTAAACTAAATAGCTAAGTCAGTAGAGTTATAAAATTCTACCCTTGAATTTAATAACTCGCATAAAACCATAGACTATTTATTTTAACATCATTATTGGGTTAATTGACTCAAACTGAACTTAATTGTTATGATCAAAACTTAAGCACTACTGAGTCATCCACTAAGTCAGTCCAAACTTGTGTTTGGTTCAACAATCTCCCCCATTTTGATCAATGGCAACTAATTGAGCGAGAATTAAATCAACAAGATATTTAGATCATAGTTACCTTACAAAACATGCTTGATATATCTTTGTTAGGAATCTTCATATTGCTCTGAGTAAATGCTAACTCCCCTATAATCCTCGATTCCTCTAAGGTCAACATTCCTCAACACTTCTCATATTCTTCTGCACAATCATCAACAAGTATACAGCAGAAAATACAAGAAGTTTAGAAGATCTTAACTTAGAATAGAAAAAAGTAATCTTTATATATAGAAATAACCTGAGTACAGATAATAGAAAGTTAATCTATACTAAGTTTTACAATAAGCACTATAGATTACAATAATTTCTATTCTACTTAGGCATAGGTGGTCCTCCAAGATTCGCTCTTCTCTCTTCAAAAGCTTGCTGATCCCACCTAGACTTATTCTCTCTTAGAGATACAATCTCCTTTCCTTTCATCTTATGAGTCTTAGTATATTCCTTTTCAATGTCCTCCAGATTCTTCGATAATTCATATGCACATTCAGCTACGCTCTAATCTCTCTCTTTCTCCTCTTTCTTGCACTTCTTGTGATCCTTCTACCCTATTGCCATTGAATCCAAAATGGCTTGAGCTTGAAAACCAAATGAGCCCAGAGAGTCTTTAAAATACTTGAGCTTGCCATAAATGGTGGAAGAAAAGATCTGAACTAGCAACTCATAGATTTCATCCGAAAGAAAGTACTGCTCCCTAAGAAATGAGAAGAGTGCTACAATAGTATGAGATTGAGATTGATTGATTTGATACTGAGCATTCAGTCCTTCCTTGAAAATATAGGTGAGACTGGCTAGAGCCTTGGCTTGATTGTTCTCCCCTAAGATCTACTCTAGCATAGGAGTGCTTATGAGGTGTGAGGACACTTGCTTATGAATCTGATCAATTGCTTGACCATCATCAATGACATCGGCATGAACAACCTTGATTTGATACAAATGTGACTAAGCTTCTAGTGCAAAGTAAGTTCTTGTTTAGCTTTTGATATAACAATGTTGCTACTTAGAGAGTCAGATATATTCAATCTCTTCAATGCCTTCAACACTTCTCCCTCTGAGGCCTTAACTCCCTTCAAAACTTGATCCTTCACATTCTCAACTCCTTGGAGTTACCTTTATTAGAAACGACAGTGATTAGTGCATTAATAGCATCAATAACAGCATCTAGCTTGGATGAATTGGCATCATTTTCTTGGCTTAGAATGTTATATCCATTATTCACAGCCGACATCCCTTGCAAAATAGGATTGAACTTGTCAATCAAGGAATTTTTGAATTCCCTCTCCTCATTGACAGTTCTGCAATTGCTCTCATAAATCTTTTCCACTTTCTCGTTGAGCTCAGCAACCTCCATTTTCAAATACTCAACCTTCCTACTTACAACAGTTTAAATAGGAAAAGTATGGGATATAATAGCCTTAACTAGTGAGAACTGGGTAGAAACTTATTTGAAATAGGCCTTTCATGAAACCATGCAATACTCAAATAGCCTTTACAATTCTCCTTAGAACTTCTTCTGACCGTAATGACTTAGCAATTTTAGCATCTGTTTCTGCATCTATCCTCTGTCTTGAAAATCTTGCTCTTCCCATTCACCTTATATCTCCCAACAGTTTAGCTTGGGGGTTGAATTGGGGTTGAGGTTATCGTTGTTATGGTTGTTGTGGTTCTGGAATCTCTTCAATAATTGGTAGACCTCTTGTAAGCCGATGGCCCCCGATCCCCCTGCCCGTACGATAAGTTTTAATGTTCTTCACGTGGGGCGGAGAAATAATGATTACTGTGAAGCGTGCTATGTGATATTCCTTATTTTAGCGTGATGAAAACGTTAATGGAAAATGATGCTAATGTTGAAATTTAGTTCGATTTATGGGTTAAGAGATATGAGACTTAGAATCATATATTTTAAGATAGAGTCACCACCCGGTTAAGCTCCACCTGGAATTTAGGTACGATATTCCCACCGGGTGGTTAGACCGTACCGTAAAATAGAGATTCTAGGTTCGGATGATGTTGCTTACTTTTTAATTTTTAAATCAAGCCGATTATGTCTTAATAAACGTGACCTTAGTTCTTATGCGATTTGATCCGATTATTGTTTGGTGTTTTCGATTTATTATGCCATATATCACACAGAAAGGGATAAATAAATAAAGCAAGAAGATAAAATTATTACAAGGCTTTACGAATACCTATACATTTTTCTGATGCGAGGAAATAAATAAAGTGATAAATAAATAAACGGGTGAAACTGGGTTTTAACCGAGCTTACCGACTTGGACCCAGCTCCAAATAAGACAATAGAAATATGGGAGTAATCATAAATAGAGCATGAATAAATAAATGCGGAAAATAAACACCTAGCATGAAGAAAACACATTTTTTTTGAATTTTTCGGGATAAGAACGTAATTTTTAGGTATTAATTAATTATCTAACAACCTAAAAAGGCGAAATAAATTAACTAAATATCCTAAAATCAATCTTAGCATATTAAGAATATTTTTGGGATTTTTAGTTGGTGGAAAACAATTTATTTAAATTTATTTAGCAAAAACACAATTTTTAAGCCACAAAAATGCATATTAAATCAAATAAAAATTTAAATAAAATCTAAAAACATAAAAAAAATAACAGTTTTAGACTATTTGTGAATTTTCGAAAAAATTTTGGGTAAAAATTGGGGCTGAAAATGCATTAAAATGATCAAAATCGGGTCAAAAATGATAGAAACGGGCCAAAAACCGTAGAATAAGCCAAATAGGGACCATTTGGACATTTTTACTAGTAGGTTGACCTAGTGAGGTGGTAGGCCAACTAAGCAACATGGTAGGTCAACTCAACGAGGTGGCCTAGATGACACTCAGTCAGCCTTCATCCCACTGAAGTGGCCTGCCGAAAAAAATGTCTAAACAAGCCGGAATGGACCTTTTAGCGCTTGAAAAACCAAGATTACCAAAATTTCAAGTCGTTTCCTACACTGTTACAGAAGATTCGGACTTAAAATGCTTAAATAACTTGGGTTTTTCAGTTTGGGGAGAAAAGAACCTAGAAAATCCGACAAAACAACGATTGGCCGCCTGAATGACCCGTAGGCCGACTGAACGAAGTGGTAGGCCGACTCAGCGAGGTAGCCTAGGTGACGTTCAGTTGGCATGAGATTCGCTGGAATAGTCAACCGGATTTTTGATAGAAGATCACAAAAAGGACGAATGAAAGGGCCAAACGCCGGAAAAAAAACAACCAAAAACACAGCAACAGAAATAAATAATAGAAAGAAATAGATTGGAACTCAGAAAGTTACCTAAAGGCCGTGAATCCACTCTCAAGACTTGAACCGAATATTTTGCAGGCTTTGTGATAGATTTGAGATGAAAACCCGATGAAACAACGATTTAGCAAGGGATTTAGTGATTTTTGAGGAAAAAGTCCCTAAATCCTATTTAAACCAATTTTTACCTAAGATTTCTAATTGATTTTAATGATTTAAACCTAAGAGATTAAGTCTAATAAGATTTAGAAGTCAAGAACCAAGTATATTGGCTTAGATCATCCCAATATTATTAAACTTTTTCTCCCTAAAGCCTTAGAATTCTAAGAATGTGGTTCTCTTCCAAATCAGCCAAAAAAAATCCCCAAAACTGATTTTTGATGGGTATTTATAGAGTTCCCAACTGTAAAATCTCGGAATTAGTCCCCCAAATGTCAATATTTTACAGAAAAAGTCCTAAAACCCGACTTGGTGGCCAAGAAAATTTGAAAAAGATCAGTCTGTAGATTCCCCATGCGAAGGCCACATCAGCGACTCAGTGGCCTGTGTCAGTGATGCGGTAGGCTACGTCATATGATGCGGCCTAGCCCAGGCTGCATCACATGATGCAGCTAGATCTAGGCCGCATGAGCCATGCAGCCCGGCACGTGGACTACGTGACCCCTCGCTCTAGTAGTGGTGTCGGCCACCGCCACCGGATCGGGGACACCGAGGGGAAAAAGCAAAGAAGGGCCTAGCCGTAGGGCTCGAAACATGAACAACCAACATAGGGCATCCGACTAGGGCAATTCTTGACATTCCAAAAAGCTCGGAGAGCGAAGAATCCAACGATGCAAACAAGACTTGCTGAAAATGTTTGGATTTTAAGGAAAAAATTGCAAAACAAATTACTGTGTGAGGGGAAAGGAGGCGGTTAACATCTTAAAAGCGATCCAATTATTATTATAATCAGGGTCAAAGATCTTAAAATCATCAACAAAGAACTTGCCAAACGCGATTTGATTCTAAAATAATGGAACAACTAGATCATAAAAGGTTAGAGCAAAAAGTCATCATCATTCCGAGGGTCACCGAAAAGCCCGTGCTCATAGGCTGCCCCCTAGTGAGATTATCATTTGATGGGTCAAATGTGATCTCATGAAAGATCGAGGGATAGGAGGTTATACCTGACTTGTGGATTCTTAAACATATTATCTTCTAGGATTGCCATAAATAGACCTATTAAGAACAAAATTGAATTAGAGATTGATTAGGTGTTGCCTTCATTGCCCCCAAATAGTTTTGGAATAGATTGGCTGGTTGCTTCGAGAAAAAGAGGAGTAGGGATTTCTTGAGGTGGTTATCTACGAATGGCCATGGGACGCACCATCAATGGACCTATCGAGGATTATAGATTGAATCGGTTATCTACTGGTGGTTTGGGAACACACCATCAATGGACCTATCGAAGGGAAGGTGAATTGGTTGTCTACTGGCGACCTAGGAACACACCATCAACGAACCTATCGAGGATTAGAGATTGAATTGATTGTCTACTGATGGTTTGGGAACGCACCATCAATGGACCTATCAAGGTTGAGGCTAAATCGGTCATGTCGGAGATAACAGGAATGCTAAGAATGCCGAGGGCTTCACTGAGAAATGCCAAGAACTTCTAATGAGGTTGGACTAGGATTTGCTTGGCTTAAATTGCATGCCAAGAATATCAAATGAGATCCCTGGACTAAAACGCACACCAAGAACTTAGCTGGAAGGTGTCGAGCACTTCTAACAAGGTCGGACTGGGATATGCTTGGCTTGAACTGCATGCCGGGAATATCAAATGAGACCCCTGGACTGGAACACATACCAAGAACTAAACTAGAAGGTGCTGAGCACTTCTAATAAGGTCGGACTGGGATATGCTTGGCTTGAATTGCATGTTGGGAATATCAAACGAGATCCTTGGACTAAAATGCACACCCTGAACTTAGCTGGAAGGTGCTAAGCACTTATAACGAGGTCAGACTGGGATATGCTTGGCTTGAATCGCATGTTGGGAATATCAAATGAGACCCCTTGACTAGAACGTATACCAAGAACTAAACTGGAAGGTGCCGAGCACTTCTAATGAGGTAAGACTGGGATTTGCTGAAAAGCGCTTGAGGAGAACATTAGACTAAATGCATTGTGCCTGCCACAAAAATATTGAGATATTAAAGAGCGACATGAGCCTTGCTTATGTTGCTTAATTGATTTTGCTGAGATAAAAATTTTTTCCACTTCAATTAAGCAACAAAAATAGAAGAAAGAAACTGAAATAAAGTTGAGATTTCTAGCAATCTGGAGAGGTTGTCGAAGCCGAGCGCCGAGTCTGGCTGATATGCCCCTGGGAGAAACTTCTGAGTTCTGATTTTAGGATCCATCGGGTTGGTCTTCCTTCTAAATTGTCCTATGGTGTGCTTGTCAAGAAGGCTTTAAAGCATTAGTAAGCCATATAAATTGCGTTTTTATTGTTTAATTGATTTTGTGGAAAAAAAATATTTTTTCCCATTCAATTAAGCTATAAAAATGGAAGAAAAAGGAATAAGAGTTGAGATTTCTGGGAGGCTGGAGAAACTACCAATGTTGAGCATTGAGACTAGCTGATGTACCCCTAGGAGAAATTCTATCTTTGAATGTAGGACAGAAGATAATTCTGAGATGCCCCTTAATACAGGCTCTTGCTTTGGGGTTGACCACATAAGCCAAGGATATTTTTCCTTACTTTGTTTCCTATGTAATTCAGCATAGAATAATAGACATGAACATTATGCATGAATGTATGAATGCATGAGATACTCGGACTGGTCATCTTCAAGCTGACAAATTAACTTGCTTGATCGACTTTGCTCAATTTGGGGAAAGATCAACTTGTTCGAAAAGGAAGGATACATGGAATTGTTTTGTAGTATGGACAAGATAAGAATTCCCCTAGAGGAGGATTAGGGATGTTGCACAGATTAGGTGAGAATGCCCCTAGTTGAGAACTAGGGAAGCTGCGGCGAGTCGACCTGCCAGTTGATTGCTGGATCAGGCATGACGGAGACAAGGGGGGTGCATGAACCAAAGCTCAAGATTCTAGATAACGAACAACTGGATGCTGTCACAACCAATGATTTCTACCAAGGATGGCTTTGAAAGATTAGGATGTTACAGACTTGAGATGCTTGGTCACGGTCAAGATTGGAGCGGACACGGAAGGAGGACAAAGTTGAGTCCTTTGAATCTATTAGACTGGCAAACATATTTATGCATTCTGATGTTGATGGCGATGATGCAGATATCTCGATATGATCAATGGAAGTCGGTAATCTTTATTCTAATTGTCCCAATTTTCGCATAGACCTAGACATTGTGTATGGTCCATCAGACTTGCTTATTTTGCTTTTAAGTTCTAATTTTTGCCTGCCCTTTTCGGGTTTTCAATCCAGCAAACTATCCCGTCTTTTGCATAGACATCGGTTCTTTTTAGGATTTTTGCCTTTTATCTTTGCTATTGAGGGATTCAGTAGACTGCACTGAATCCTACGTTCGACTTACTTGCAACATTTTGTCTTTAGGGCCCAATATATTCATTCAAGCACAAACATAAAGGATTCAGTAAAATGAAATTTTTATTAAATGAAGTAAGTTTGAGTACATGATGATGATAACCATTTCTATTGACCCAAACTCTGGTGTTAACTAGCCTATTAAGGTTTTTTAGCCAACGCGGTCTTGCAGCTCACTTTACCCTGACTTTTGCCTAGACCGCCCTTTTTGGGTTTTCGGTCCAGCGGGTTATTCTTGCACCGTAACTTTTACCTGACCGGTTTGTAGAATACCAATCAGCGGGGATACACCCTAATTTTTGCCCAAGTAGTAGAGGACCACTAGTCGGGTGATGGATTTATATATGCTTTTTACATGCCGCTTTTCTGGATTTAATTCTTTTGGTTAGACATGATAACGCTTCAACCTGATTTTGATTGATAGGGTTTACGAATTCATTATCATCGATAATCATACCCCTTAGATCGAGTGCTTTTATAGATATACGAAGCCTTATCTAATCTGACAGGATTTCCACCTTTGGGTCGGTGTTGGTAGGCTTTGCTTGCTTTAGAATCAGATCTTTGGCCTTTGACGGATACTCGATGCTTGACTCGGTTATGGGGCGTCTTTGCCATGCTTTTGATACACCTAAAGACTGTTTAAGCTGCTCAAGCTGCGCCTTAGTGCATGGGGCTCTCTTTGACACTAGGTTTAATATGATTCTCAGTTTTGGTTGTCCCACTAGCTCTTGGGCAGTGCGGTGAAGATCTGCGGGGCTCGGACCCAAATTTTTGATCGATTAGGGGGTGCCCCTTAGGATTGAAACCCATTGCTTGAAATGATGTAATGAGGTAGGCTGCACCAAGGCAAGATGTGTTTCTTGATGAACTTGACCATCTTCTCGGTAATAATGTTGGTGAAAAGGGTTGGCTTTCCCCTATGCTGATGAGGGTCAAATCTTGTCGATCATATGCGCCCTCCTCGCCGAGAATGGCCAAAGAGGAGAGAAACAGCAAATGTTTGGAAAGGTGGAAGCGATGGGGTATTGGGAAAAGGAAATGTGGCATGGGGGTGGGAAATGTGAGAATGGGTGGGCGAAGAAAAGATAAGCCACAACTCTATCGAAGATGATCCGGTGATGCTCCTCCTCCATAATCGGCTGACACTTTTTCGATAGCTTAAAAATTAGTTTACATATAGCTATGAGGCCAGCGATGGACCAAATGACATATTGGATCTATCTCGGGAAGGCTGAGCTTCTTTTGCTATTTCAGGCATGGAGATGAGATGCACGGGAATCCAATGACGAGCCCTCGGTGCCAAGGAGGACTAGGTGAAAGCATTATCATGATCTTTAAGCACTCCTTATCTCTCATTTTCTTCCAAAGGTTAGGTCATTAGAAAGTGGTTACCATTCTAGATTATCATCCGTACTCAAACATATTTCAGTTAAAGTAACATCATGAATATTGAACCATTATACTTGTGATGAAGTGAATGCATGGACCCATTGTGCGAAACATCAAACAGATAAGCCAAAAGAGAGTCTTTCATTAAATTAAAGGGCCTTAAAGGCAGAATTGTTCACATTAAAACACTAGAAACATAAAGAAAGAAAATTACATCATAGAAAATAACATCCTCCACAGGCGGAGGGTCTTGATTTACAGCACTAGTAGATTAAGCACCCTCAGTAGGTTTCATTGGCATGTCGTCCACGTCGAGATCAAAAACCTTGGCTTGCTCGGCTGATAACTGGTATCCCTCATCTACTAGAGACCTTGCGGGATTCTTGCCTTTGGAAAAGATGGCTTTAATGATATTTTGTGAACCCCTAACTCTCTTTAGTGAGCCAAAAAGCGATGGTGAACCCTGATGGTTAAGTGCTTTTTTAGGCTCAACTATCTTTCTGTCCCTCACTAAATGGTTGATGTCTTGGATCAACTTTCAACACTCGTCAGTGCAGTGGCCTTGCTGAACACAATATTTACAAAAGTTATACTTCTCCTCCTCCTTAAGGGGCTTATGCTCGTAAAGAATTCTGAGGAGGCCGTGCTCCCTTAAGGTGGCTAAGATTACACTAAGCGGTAATTTCCACGGACCTATAACATTCTCTGGGTTATCTTTAGGAGCTACTACAACTGGTGCCTGAGCAATCATCCAATCCTGAGGGGACATCTTGTGATTCGACTTGCTAGCTTGTGAAAGCTTTTCCTTCACCTCCGCCCATAATAGGATAGCATGAGGTCCTTCACACTCTTTGAGCTTTGCTTTTTGACTCTCTTTGGAACTAAAGAGTAGGAACTTATGCAGCAGAGCCTCCATTTCAGGCGTCATGCCCGAGGATTGAGCGACCTGGTCGCTGGATGAGTGGGGCGCTAATAGATGTCCGAGAGCTTCAATTTCAGGTGTCATGCCCGGAGGTTGCATAACCTAGTCACTAGAGGGATGGGGTGTGCCAAATTGGAATGGCGAAGCAAACGATGAGGTCTCGACTAGAGAGTTAACTTACAGATTAGTGTTGAAAGGGTTTTGCGGGTAAGCAGCCCCTCTCAGAGCAACAATAAACTAAGGAGTAGGAAGAAAGGACTTTGGAGGTATTTGAGGTTGAGATGGATTCTTTCCCAGTTGGAATGGACCGGATCGGGGTTGGACCGGAGAAATTGATTGAGCGGGCTACAATCGATCCGGGGTTATTAGGGTTAACTGAAGCTGGCTCATACTGGTGCAAAAACCATGCTTGAAGGTATGGTCTTGAGCTTGGGATGGATAAGCAAATACGGGCAATGGAGATTGCATGATATCCCAACCAAACTGAAATGGGATAGGCAAAGGTTGAGTAGGCTACTGCACATACTAAATTGGTTGAACAAAAGACTGACCCTGGAATGATAGAATCTGAACCGACCCACTTTGAGCGGTCTCTGGTTGTCCCCGAGCTTGAATACCAATCATCGGAATCCTTTGGACACTTCTTTTCTCTTCCAAAACTGGGCAGACTAAATCTTAGATCTACCCTTGAATTACATATCGGAATTGATCGGATAAGAGAAATGCTGACAAAGCATTGGCAATCTTAGAACTCAAAGGAGAGTTACCCTGATCAGGCGGGAAGAAAGGAGGAGAAGAAGAAACCTCGGATGGTACCCTATCCACTGGCGGTAACTCATATTTAGCGAAAAGAAATAGATTCAGAAACTGAGCTTGAAACTGAACTAGATAATGATTAAATCTGAAGGGAGCGGTGCCTTGGTCTAACTAAGAAATTGGAAGATGATCAACCCAAATCGAACCATGAATAAGATGGATGATAACATAAATATTTGAGTGATGAATGCCACATATACGGGTGGTTTAGAGAGGTAAAGAGCAGAAGAGCTTATGATGCGAAGCTTAACCCTAAAATACGTGAGACGTCAAATTCCTCGCTATTCTTAGTGGACTAGGTATGGGTTGTCAGGATTTAAACAATCTCAGACATTTTGTTAAATTCCCCATTTGAACGAGGGGAGAATAGGGGTAAGCAAAAAACCAAAAATAAAGGTCGGCCATAGGCGGCCTATGCGTGAGATGCATATGCATAAGCACAACATAAGTAGCACACAAAAGCAAATAAATCTCTTCCAACCTTATAACTCCTGTGTAATGCCAATTTGTAGTCTGGGGGTAACTCTAGCACTAAGAAACGGCAAGAGAGTATGCAACCTAAATCTAAATTATTTCGGTGAACCTATGGGTAAGTTGCTATGGATAGATTTATCGCGGTTCATAGTCTCAAACTACTGGTGTCATAGAATGACACTATAGAAGGGTCTCATTTACCTTGATTTTGTGTAACTCAACAACTCCTCAAATGAGTGTGACCGCGGGAATTACATGTTGGTTGAAATGAGTGTTCCACCCACAAATAGCCCCAATTCCTGGTGGGCATGAGGTATACAAGTGAGCTTCATGGGGGTGATAAAATGGCACCTTAAAACTTAGAATCTAACTAAGCGTTGGAGTAAAAGGCATAAGAAATAAAACGTTGATTTAAAAACAATTTAGGCACATCATCAAAATCCTTTAACCAATGGTGAAAACGAGAGCGATTTTCTAATTTTAAGTTAAAAGGAAAGTCCCCAGCAGAGTTGCCACTATGAACTGACGACCCCCGATCCCCCCACTTGCATGGTAAGCTTTAATGCTCTTTATATGGGGCGGAGAAACAACAAGTGCTGTGAAGTGTGCTAAGGGATATTCCTTATTTTAGCGTGATGAAAACAATAATGGAAAATGTTGTTAATGTTGAAATTTAGTCCGATTTACGGGTTAAGCGATACGAACTTAGAATCCCGTATGTTAAGATAGAGTCGCCACCCAGTTAAGATCCACCGGGAATTTGGGTACGATATTTCCACCCGGTGGTTAGACCGTACCTTAAAACAGAGATTCTAGGTTCGGATGATGTTGCTTACTTTTCAACTTTTAAATCAAGCCGATTATGTTTCAATAAATGTGATCTTAGTTCTTATGCGATTTGATCCAATTGTTGTTTGGTGTTTTCAGTTTATTATGCCATACATGACACGGAAAGCGATAAATAAACAAAGCAAGAAGATAAAATTATTACAAGGCTTTACGAATACCTATACATTTTTTTAATGTGAGGAAATAAATAAAGCGATAAATAAATAAATGGGCGAAACCGAGTTTTAACTGAGCTTACCGACTCGGACTTGGCTCCAAACAAGACAATAGAAATACGAGAGTAATCATAAATAGAGCATGAATAAATAAATCCAGAAAATAAACACGTAGCATGAAGAAAAGACATTTTTTTAAAATTTTTCGGGACAAGAACGTAAATTTCGGGTATTAATTAATTATCTAACAACCTAAAAAGGTTAAACAAATTAACTAAACATCCTAAAATCAATCTTAGCATATTCAGAATATTTTTGGGATTTTTAGTTGGTGGAAAACAATTTATTTAGATTTATTTAGCAAAAACACAATTTTTAAGCCATAAAAATACATATTAAATCAAATAAAAATTTAAATAAAATCTAAAAACAGAAATAAATAAATAAATAATAGTTTCAGATTATTTGTGAATTTTTGAAAATTATTTGGGTAAAAATTGGGGCTGAAAATTCATTAAAATGATCAAAACCGGATCGAAAAGACAGAAACGGGCCAAAAACCATAGAATAAGGCAAACAGGGACCATTTTTACCAGTTGGCCAACTCAGTGAGGTGGTAGGCTGACTCAGCGACATGGTAGGCCAACTCAATGAGGTGACCTAGATGACACTCAGTCGGCCTTCATCCCACTGAAGTGGCCTGTCGGAAAAAAATGTCTAAACAAGCCGGAATCGACCTTTTTACGCCTACAAAACTAAGATTACCAAAATTTCAAGTCGTTTCCTACACTGTTATAGTAGAGTCGGACTTATAATGGTTAAATAATTAATTTGGGGGGAAAAGAACCCAAAATATCAGATAAAATGACGATTGGCCGCCTAAGCGACCCGTAGACCGATTGAACAAAGTGGTAGGCTGACTCAGCGAGGTGGCCTAGGTGACTTTCACTCGGACTAACATTCACCAGAACTATCAACTGGATTTTTGATAGAAAATCACAAAAAGGATGAATGAAAGGGCCAAATGCCCGAAAAAACAACCAAAAATACAGCAGCAGAAATAAATAATAGAAAGAAATAGATTAGAACTCAGAAAGTTACCTAAAGGCCGTAAATCCACTCTCGAGACTCGAACCGGACGTTTGGCAGGTTTTGTGGCGAATTTGAGATGAAAACCCGATGAAACAATGATTTAGCAAGGGATTTAGTGATTTTTGAGGAAAAAGTCCCTAAATCCTATTTAAACCAATTTTTACCTAAGCTTTCTAACAGATTTTAATGATGTAAACTTAAGAGATTAAGTCTAATAAGATTTAGAAGTCAACAACCAAGTATATTGGCTTAGATCTTCCCAATATTATTAAACTTTTTCTCCCTAAAGCCTTAGAATTCTAAGAATGTGGTTCTCTTCCAAATCAGCCAAAAAAAGAATCCCCAAAACTGATTTTTGATGGGTATTTATAGACTTTCCAAGTGTAAAATCCTGGAATTAATCCCTCAAATGTCAATATTTTATGGAAAAAATCCCAAAACCTGACTTGGTGGCCAAGAAAACCCAAAAAAGATCAGTCTACAGATTCCCCGTGCGAAGGCACGTCAGCGACACTATACGCGGTAGGCCGCGTCACGTGACACGGCCCAACCTAGGCCGCATCATATGACGTGGCTAGATCTAGGCCGCAACAAGTAACGCGACCTGTTGCATGGTCCACATGGCCCGGTGTGTGGACCACGCGGCCCGGGCTCCAGCAGTGGTATCGGCCACAGCCGCCGGACTAGGGACACCGGGGGGGAAAAGCAAAGAGGGGCCCAACCGCAGGGCCCGAAATGCGAACAACCAATACGGTGCATCCAACAATTAAAATGAGACTTGCTGAAAATGTCCTGATTTTAAGGAAAAATCGTGAAATAAATTACTATACTCGAGGGGAAAAGAAGCGGTTAACATCTTAAAAGTGATCCAATTATTATTATAATCGGGGTCAAAGATCTTAAAATCATCAACAAAGAACTTGGTAAAAGCAATTTGATTCTAAAATAATGGAACAACTAGACCGTAAAAGGTTAGAGCAAAGAGTCATCATCGTTCCGAGGGTCATCGAAAAGCCGATGCTCATACCTCTGATGACTGGTCCTTCCAATAGTAGTGGTTCATGCCCTGGAGATCCAACTGGTATTAGGGTTAGAATGATGGTGGTTTCAAGTGTTTGGTAAGAGTTTGAGGTGTTTAGTTGGTCAAAGTTAGATGTGGATGGTATTTAGGTTTTAGGTAAAGGCTGCATGGATATGGGTGTAGGTGAAAGAGGTGTTTTAGAAGATAGGTTGGGAAATAGAAATGGGTCTGCTTGCTCCTCATCATCCTTCTCTCCTTCAGCACCTTCAATAGTTGGCTCAATAACCTGAGGTAGAGTATTCTCAGTCAACTAAGCTTGCTGCTCAACTATAATCTCCTCTTCCTCCTTATCCTCCAACTCTCCTTCATCCTCATCAATCACCACCTTCATCTTTTTGAACAGCCTCCTCTTCTTTTCCTTCTTCTCCTCCTTGGCTTCCTCAACAGTCAAACTGACCTGCTGGTCTTCTTTATTAACATCAAACTCCACAGCCTCGACTACTTCAACATCATCATCTTCCTGCTTCTCTTGATTTTCAATTCCTTCCAGAGCTCCTATCGTCTCCTCAACTACTTTAGGAATAGCTTTCTCAGCCTTAGACTTAGCTACTGACTCTTTAGCTCTTCTCCTTATCTCTTCTTATAAGTCTTCCTATCTCTTCTTTATCCTCATAGCCTTAGTTGCCTTCAACTTCTCATCCTCTTCAACATTCTAGACTATGCCAGTTAACTTCTTCACCATCTGCTTCTTCTTTGGCTGACCTACTTTGGGTATAGGAACTAATGTAGCTTCCTGTCCTTTAGCCTTGTTACCATCCAGCTGAGCATCTTCACTCTTTCTCTTTCAAATATCTTTAAAGGCACCTCCTCTCTTAACTCATCTTCTACCTTCTTCTTATCTTCAATCCCCTTGGTAGTTAGCTCTCTAGGCTTTTCATCCTTGGCTCCCTTAGAAGATCTAGACTTTCTAGGAATAGGGGCAATCGCAGAATTCGAGCTAGTTGAGCTCGCCTTCTTCACTTCTTTCTTGGAGTCTCTCCCGACCTCCTTTTTACTTCCCTCTTCTTAGCATCCTCTTCTCCTTTTTTGCTCTGAGCTCTGTTATCCTTGCAAGCTCCTTAGCCACAAACTTATCAAGAGTCTGATCTTCCTCTTTAAGCTTGATTGGTCTCATTGGCATAATAGCTTTTGGATCCTTCACTCTGACTTCACCTTTCCTCAGATTTATGTACTTACTGTTCTTGGGCTTTTTATCACATCTCAAGCCATGAAAATGAGCATTGCTTAGAATTCTGGGCTTAATCACCTTATAAGTAATACCACTTCTATCTGCCTATCCTTCTAAGTCTAGCTCATAAGCCCTAAAAATCTCCATCACAAGTTGACCATACACCATGTGTTTGGATAACTTAAAAAATCTATGCACAATTGCTAGGGGTTAGTTGACACATATTCCTTCAGACAGAGCATAAACAAACACCCTCTCAAACTTAGAACAGGTTCATGTAGAAGCAGTCTTGGGCAAAAGAACCTTCGTCACCAACTCGTGTGCTTGCTTTCCCTTCTTTGTGAACATAGATGCTATAAGTTCACAAGCCTTATAGTCAGCAGGAACTTTATAGTCAATGGGGATGTCCACATGCTCTTCATTCCTTACTACATTCATTCTTAGCCCTCTTTCTTGCATTCCCAATAACCCAACTATCAACTTGGGAGTCCCATAAACCATTCTCTCCATCATCATAGTGACAAATAAGTCCTTGAAACCTTTAACCATGTGGATGCCATAGAAGAATCTCTTTACAATCTATTCATAGCAGCAATGGGGTATCTCAAAGAACCCTCTAAGATATTGATGTTGGCACATCCAATTCCTAAATCACTCATTGTTTGAAAAGTTGAGCATATCAATAGTTACAGGCTCCTCTACTTTAGCTCCTTCCTTGAAACACCACTCAGTGGGTGTATATTTAATTCCTGCTAGAATGAATAGATCTTCCTTCTTGTTGATACCTATTGCTACTTGAGCCAAATGATCCATGGTGGTAACCCAACATGAGTTATCTTCACTCCTCATAAATAAGGATTACTCAGAATTGGGTTCTAATGATCTTCTTGAAGTACTTGCCATGGAATTTACTGTGAAAGAAACAGAGAATTTGGGGATTTAAGAAGAAAGTTATAGAGAAGAAATTTGATAAAGTATTCATTCCTACTTCTATATCTCTTCCTTAAATAGCTAAAGACCCTTCGGCTAAACCTGCAAAGCTTACATGTGTGACTCACAATCCATGGTAAAAAATGACTGTGAGATTTATCAGAGTTTATCGTGAGATTATGATTACAAAATACATAGGATTAAAGAGGTTGAATATGGATCATTTTAAAACTTGCTACCATTTCTATCGGTTTTAAATTTGAAAAGAAACCGATGACAGTTTTAATGATGTGTCCAAAATTCAAGCACGAAGAAGAAATACTTAACCTAATACACAGAAGCTCAGAGCGTGCCCTAGAAATTTGGTCAGATCCATAATTGGTTAGTGGGGAATCAATTTCTTCAAATTGGATTGGACATTTTGATTAACTCCCTTAGAGCGATGAATTAATCCTTTCCAATAAGGTTTGTGAATACGTCAGCTCACTATTCTTTTGTAGGAATATATGTGAGTTTGACTTCAACTTCCAGCACATGATCTCTTATAAAGTGATGTTTAATATTGACATGCTTTATCCTGCTATGTTGAATTGGATACTTGGATAGGTCAATTGCACTCTTGTTGTCACACATGACTTTAGGACACTTAGACTTTATACCATAATCCTCCAATTAATGCTTGATCTATAGCAGTTGTGCTACACAACTTCCTGTAGCCATGTACTCAGCCTTAGTTGTATTCAGAGCCATAGAAGTCTACTTCTTGCTATACCATGTTACTATACAATCACCAAGGAAATGACATCCTCCTATGGTGCTTTTCCTTTCAAGTTTGTCTCCTCTAGAGTCAGCATCTGTGTATCCTCTCAGAGTGAAATCTGCATTACTTGGATATCATAAACCTACATCAATAGAGCCTAGAAAATACCTGAGAATTCGCTTAACAATAGCTAAGTGAGATTCTCTGGGGTCAGCTTGATATCTAGCACAATAACATACAACATATTGAATGTCAGGCCTACAAGCAGTTAAGTAAAGTAGAGAACCAGTAATATTTCTGTAGAGCTTACTCTCTACAAGTTTTTGTTCCTCATCTTTACTCAGAATTGTATCAGTGGCCATGGGTGTTGACATTGGCTTAGCTTTGTCCATGTCAAACTTCTTGAGTACTTTCTTGACATACTTAGCTTAGCTGATTAAGATCCCATCATCACCTTGCTTGATTTGTAAACCAAGAAGGACATTAAGCTCTCCCATCATTGACATTTCAAATTCTTTCTTCATCTACTGGCTGAACTCTTTGCAAAGCTTTTTATCAGTTGCTCCAAAAATATTGTCATCAACATAGATTTGGACTAGCAACACATCTTAATGATTCTTCTTGATAAATAGAGTTGTATCTGATTTTCCTCTGACATGTCCTTTGCTGAGTAAAAAGTTAGTCAGACTCTCATACCAAGCTCTTGGAGCTTGTTCCAATCCTTAAAGAGCCTTCTTCAACTTGAAGACATGGTCTGGATGTTAGATATGATGTATGCCTTTAAGGCAATTAGGGCGATATATCTTAATTATATAATAGTACGAATAATTTGTTTAATCAATAAAGGCATTTAATCTTTTGTTTATATCAATATGCTTGTATATATATATATATATATATATATATATATATATATTAAAGCTGGTTAAATATATATTCATTCATGTATGCAAAAGTCCTTGACATATCATAGCATGAAGTCAGAGAAATTATAGTTGGACTATATTAGGTGGAACCTGCTTCATGTGATTGATTATGTCTAAACTATCCCTAGTCATAGTTTCATCAAGAAAGGATATTGATGAAACAAAAAGACTAGCATGTGGTCAACTTTCTTGGAAATGGTCCAAGCAGTTAATCTCCTAAAGCCTGAAGGTGGTGCCTTAAGTTTGACTCATGGATATATCTGGGAGATATATTGGAGACCACAGTAAGATAAACACTTGGTATATATATCAATGTGTTAGTGTTTATCTTCATACAATAAGCTTTGTGAATGTCCTCAAACTTAAGATGCTAGCTACCTTGTGTGGTACTATTGCTATACTTTGGGTCATTACTATGCACTCATTAATTTAGGGTGCTATGGGTGATTATGGGTATAGTGATGACAGTACATTGGTAGGCTGAGTAGTCAGAAAGAATCCATCACTTCGGATATATTAAGGAGTTGTACCTGGCCACTTATTAAAGTGATGATTGCCACAAACCTCTGATCAGAGTATGTGTTTGATAGAAATGGTTTCCAGTCAAACACACTATGGTAAGAGGCAATATACTTCGGTAACAAGTAAATAACTGGGATAGCTTGGAGCAACCTCGCTATTAGTAGATTAACACTTTAACCGTACCCAATAAACCAGATGGTACTAATATTAAAGAATGGAAGGAATTTATCGCACTAGATAAGTATTGCATTAACCGGGATTAAGTCATAAGCATAAATGACGTTCCGAGTAATGGGGGATGGTAGACCCTTGCTAGAGGCGTACTATAGTAATTTAAGGTAATCGAGTTCTATTCACGGTCTAGAGCATCGAGCTAATGGTTCCATTAGAAGAAGGGTTGGATAAGCCTTAACAGCTCAATACTTCGGGATCCTATAAGGTCACACACATTGGACCTTCATCGGACTAAGTAAAGAACTAATAGATTTATTCTATTACAAAAATATAACATAAATAATAATTGGATTATTTTTTGACTGGTTAAAATTGATTAGATCAATTTTGGATAGACCAAGGAATTTATTTTGACCGGTAACTAATTAATTAGAGTCATAAATAATTATAATTGATTAGAATAATTTTGGTTGGACCAAGGAATTTATTTTGACTAGTGACTAATTTATTAGGGTCAGAAAATAAATATTTGAAAAAGGATTAAAAAGGGAAATTTTGCATTGGCGAGTTTAATTGGACCGAGAGTACAAAAGTATTTTGTACAGAATCAAGTGTGCGGGAGTACACCGAAAGGTATGTGAACAATGTTGGGCATTGCTCATAGTGGCCCATAAAAATGGGCTGCACATGCGTAGCCCACAAGAGCTTTGCCTTGCATGTGCACACAGCATGCACGCTGTGTGCACATGGGATGGGAGTAATTACTCCCATCCCACATCATTCAAAAGTGGGAGCAAAATGCTCCCCTAAGCTTATATATAGGCTATTCCCTTTCCTTTCAAATTGTGCCAAGCTCAAAGCATAAATCCTAGCTGAGATAATTAATCACTCGGGTAATTGAGCAAGTTATTTTTGTGGAGCCTGAATATATTCGGGCACCGCTAGTTTATTTTTTTGGGTGAGGCTTCTAGAGTGGTCTAGCAACTACTTGAGGCTTCTTAGTTCTTCCTCTTGGGGAGGTTTTGGTTGGTGGGGTTCGTGTGGATACTGATAGAGGCTATCCTACGATTGGAGGCTTGTGCAAGAAGGTCTTGCAAAAGCACCTTTCAACTGGTAAGTTCTTTTTCTTTCTCTTTTAATTATTAAGTCTTTTTCTTTAAGTTTTTATAGACTTAATAATTATGCTTAGGTTTTTTTGCATGCTTAGTTTATTTTATGCTTAGGTTATAACTTAGAGTTAAAACATGCTTAGTATAAAATAAATATGCTAGGATATAATTTGGAATTATGGTATGCCTAGTCCTTTAGCATGCCAACCTAGGTAGAGAATTATTTAATTTATATGCAACTAATAGGAGTTCCTGGGACAGGGACAAAATTTTGAATTTCTGTCATGCCTCTTGTGCATGTTTAATTTGACTGTCAGTTCCCAATAGTGGTATCAGAGCCTGCCTATTTAGTGCGTAATTAAGTTAAAAGCAAACTAAATATTATTTTCTAAATGAAATGATTTGTTTATTTAATTGTTCGGAACAATATATGTAAACTTGTGCCTTTCATTTTAAGGTTAGAAAATGGTTATGAATAATTTTGAATAAGCCTGCCCAACTTACTCAAATTATACAAGTTTCAATAATTTGTTTGAATTACATGAGTTATAGATGCTCCCAATTTACATGAATTGGAAGAACGAAATTTATTAGTTCAAGAGAATCCATTGGTCTTCAAGTTTGTGTCCGTATTTGTTCTGGCTAAGGATTGGACTTGGTGGTGTCTACTCCTCATAGGGCACCTCTCCTACCTGGGAACCTATATCGTTGCAATTTGAATTGACCAACTAGGGGATTAATATGAACTAATTTATTTCTAGTATATAAGATGGTGCTTATATATGTTTCTATAACAAAGTAAAAAATTAAATTTGTTGAATAAAAGCATAAAGGAAATGCAATATAAATATAACAAATAAAAGTGTTAATTATTTTGCATATAATTTAGCTTGATGGAATAATTATAATAAAGAGCTGAACCCACCTAAGGTTAGACCTTATAAATTAATTCTAAAATTCCCTGAATTAATACAAGTTATTATAATTTTGTCCATCTGATAAAATTCTAGATTGGGTGAGACGTTTAACACCAATAAAATCCCAAAGTAAATATATTAAGGCAAGTTATAGTCTTCCTTACTCAAATTTACAATACGGTCTCTTTGGGCTATCAAAGGGCTATGCAAAGCGTTCCTTCTAGTCCACATTGATTGGTTGTAAAGTTTGAGATAGGGTCTGCCTTAACAGAGCTGGGGTAGTCCACCATAAAATTGGGGGCTAGGCCCAGATCTAAGACATATTCAAGGAGATGCTAATATAAGAGCACACGTCCCTTGGGATTAGGGAACTTGAATGAATTAGCAATTTCATGTGATGCAAATGGAATAGGATTCCAACTATGACTTACTATTATGACTTGACTCATAAAATTGGGGGTTATAATAGACTAGTTATAGATGCTACCTACTAGGAAATTTAGCTGGGCTAAAATTCACGAATTTAATAGAATGGTCTATTGTAAATTTCGAAGAAAATAGTAGGACAATGTATTTAATTAAAAGTCCTCATATTAAACACATGTACTTAAACTAATATCTAAACACTTTTCCTTTCTTATATCTTAGGTTGAAAATGGCTTCCAATTTTAATCTCCGTATGTTACTTAACACCAAATTGAATGGCTCGAACTTTTCTGATTGGTTTCGAGCAGTGAGAATAGTTCTCAGATCTGAGGGAATTGCCTATGTCCTAAGTGAAATTTTCCCTGTAGAACCTGATGTTGAGGATCATGTGGAACATGATGCCTGGTTGAAGCACAGGAAAGATTGTGAGACTGCCATGTGTATTATGATAGTGTCCATGAATCCTGAGCTTCAGAAACAACTTGAGAACATGCCCTTGGAGGATATGGTTCTCCATCTTGAAGAACTCTTTTCGGAGAGGGAGAGGACAGAGAGGTATGAGACCTCCAAGCTCCTTTTCAGGACCAAGATGCAGGCTGGCACCTCTGCCTCTCAGCATGTACTGAAACTCTTGGGATACCTTGAGAAGCTGAATCGATTAGGATTCAAGATGAATCATGACTTGAGCATTGACCTTGTATTGATGTCCTTGACAAATAGTTACTCAGGCTTCGTGACTAACTATTACATGAACATGATTAATTCAACTATCCTTGAATTAATCAACATACTAAAAATAGTAGAACCTCATATTAAGAAGGATCAGAAACCTCTACTGTTGGTTGAAAAAGGCAAGGCTTCTAAGAAGAAGAAGCAGGCACTGGGTTCCAAGAAAAGAATTAGTAAGAAGAAGAATGAAAAGAAGGCATCTAAGTATGTCTGCTTCCAATGTGGGAAACTGAGACATTGGAAGAGGGATTGCAAAGCTCTTGCTTTTGAGCATTTAAAGAAGAAGCCTACAGAGGCATCTACTTCAGGTATGTTTGTAATTGAAAACTTTGCCACTTTTCCTCGAGAATCCACTTGGGGATTGGATATTGGTTGTGGTTCTCATATCTGTACTTTTATGTAGGGACCAAGGAACTATAGAAAACTTGCGAAAGGGGAGATGGACCTACACGTGAGAATTGGAGCCAGAGTAGCTGCATTAGCCGTAGGGAGATTTAGTCTTGTTTTGCCAAGTGGACTTGTTTTAGTTTTGAATAATTGTTACTAAATTCCAAGTGTCACTAAGAATATTGTATCTATTGCATGTTTAGCAGCAGAAGGATTTGAAATTTTATTTTCGAATAATAACTATCAGATTTGTTTGAATAATATTCTTTATGGTTATGGATTGTTGAAAGGTGGCATTTATATTCTTGATACTAAAATAGAAGTTTTAAATATAAACAATGTGAAGAAAGTTAAATTAGATAATGAGAATTCCGTCTACTTATGGCATTGCCATTTAGGCCACACAAACAAAGATCGCTTAACCAAGTTACATAAGCATGGAGACTTGGGCACAATAGACTTGGAGTCTTATAGCGATTGCGAACCTTGTTTAAAAGGAAAAATGACAAAGTTACCCTTTAAAGGAAAGGGTGAACGAGCTATGAGTACAATGAAACTTATACACACTGATGTGTGTGGTGCAATGAGTGTTCAGGCACTAGGAGGATACTCCTACTTCATAAACTTTATTGATGATTACTCACGATACGGTTATTTGTACTTGATGAAGCATAAGTCTGAAAGTTTTGAAAAATTCAAACTATTTAGAGCTGAAGTAGAGAAATAGCTTGAGAAAAGTATCAAAACACTTTGATCGGATCAAGGTGGAGAATACTTAAGTTAGGAGTTTCAGGATTATCTAAAGGAAAATGGGATAGTTCCCCAGTGGACCCCTCCTTATACACCCCAACATAATGGAGTGTCAGAAAGGAGGAATAGGACTTTATTAGATATGGTCAGGTCCATGATGAGCCATGCAGTTCTTAGTAAATCCTTTTAGGGATATGCACTGGAGAGCACGGTTTATGTCTTCAATAGAGTGCCCTCTAAATCAGTTGATTTTACACCTTATGAAAGATGGTGTAACAAAAAGTCATCTCTAAGTCACATAAGAGTATGGGGCTGTCCTGCCATGGTAAAGAGGATAGCGTCAGATAAGCTAAATGCTAAGGCTAACAAATGTCTATTCATTGGATATCCAAAGGAAACAATTGGATATCTGTTTTACCAACCAGAAGCACAAAAGTTATTTGTGTCTCGAAATGCTCACTTTTTGTAAAAGGAACACTTACTTGCAAAAGTCAGTGGGACCAATTTTGAACTGGAAGTTCAAGGGAAAGAGATAGACAATCAACTGATTAACCCTGGTCTAGATACACAAGAGAGTGTGATCCAAGATCAACCTATCGAAACACAATCATTGCGAAGATCAGGTCATGTTCATAAGGGTCCCGATAGATATGGGTTTATCATCACTAATGATAAGGAACTATATCTTATGAAGGATGATGAACCAAGGACATATGATGAGGCAATGAAAACCTCAGATTCTGATAAATGGCAAAAGGCCATGAAATCAGAAATGGATTCCATGTACGAGAACCAAGTTTGGAATTTGGTCGATGCATCTCAAGAGGTTAGACCAATTGGGTGCAAATGGGTCTTCAAGAAGAAGATAGACATGGATGGTAATGTAATTACCTATAAAGCAAGGTTCGTTGCAAAAGGTTATAGTCAATGGGAAGGTATTGACTATGATGAAACCTTCTCACCGATAGCCATGCTTAAATTCGTAAGGATACTCCTCGCCATTGCCGCTCATTACGATTACGAGATCTGGCAGATGGATGTAAAAATAGCATTCTTGAATGGGGATTTAGACCGGGATGTGTATATGACACAACCTGAGGGTTTTACATCTCAGAATGGCTTAAAGGTATGCAAGCTACAAAGATCCATTTATGGACTTAAGTAGGCATCCAGGAGTTGGAATATAAGGTTTGATCAGACAATCCGAGAACTGGATTTCTGCCCAAATGCAAATGATCCTTGTGTTTACGAGAAGGTTAGTGGGAGTGCAGTCATTTTTCTAGTATTGTATGTTGATGACATTCTGCTAATAGGAAACGGCATTTCTCTTCTTCAAAATGTTAAAGTATGGTTGTCAAGAAAGTTCTCCAGGAAAGACCTTAGTGAAGTAGCATTTATACTAGGTATAAAGATCTACAGGGATATATCAAAGAAGCTATTAGGTCTTTCTCAAAGTACATATATAGACAAGGTGTTGAATAGGTTCAACCTTAAGAATTCTAAGAAAGGTTATCTCCCGATGACAGAGGGGATTAACCTATCTAAAGCTGAGTGTCCGAAGACAGCTTAGGAGAGAATACGCATGAAGGATATACCCTATGCATCCATGATAGGATCCATCATGTATGCTATGATATGTACTAGGCCGGATGTCTCTCAGGCTTTGAGCTTTAGGAGTAGATATCAATCAGATCCAGGTGAAAAGCACTGGATAGCCGTCAAGGCAATCCTTAAGTACTTGAGAACGACTAAGGATGAGTTCTTGATTTATGGAGAAGGTGACCTCACTATCAAAGGTTACACTGACCCAAGTTTTCAATCTGACAAGGATGACTATAAGTCTCAGTCAGGTTTTGTGTATGTGTTAAATGGAGGGGCGATATTCTGGAAGAGTTCCAAGCAAGAAACTACTGCTGATTCAACCATAGAATCTGAATATATTACTGCACGCGAAGCAGCAAAAGAAGTTGTCTTGTTAAAGGGATTTATTGGTGATCTTGGTGTGATGCCAGAGGCTGTTGATCTAATTACTTTATATTGTGATAACAATGGTGCTATAGCTCAGGCAAAGGAACCACGGTCTCATCAGAAAAATAGACATGTATCCGGAAAGTATCATACAATCAGGTATATTATTGATGCTAGGATAATAAGATTAGAATATGTACCCACTGACCTCACGGATGGTCTAACAAAGCCATTGACTCAAGTCAAACATGACCAGCATGTTAAAGCATATGGATTAAAACATATAGCTAATTGGCCTTAGTGCAAGTGGGAGTTTGTTGGATATGATGTATGCCCTTAAGGTAATTAGGGTGATATATCTTAATTATGTAATAGTACGAATAATTTGTTTAATCAATAAAGGCATTTAATCTTTTGTTTATATCAATTTGCTTGGATATATATATTAAACCTGGTTAAATATATATTCATTGATGTATGCAAAAGTCCTTGACATATTATAGCATGAAGTAAGAGAAATTGTAGTTGGACTATATTTGGTGGAACCTGCTTCATGTGATTGATTATGTCTAAACTATCCCTAGTCATAGTTTCATCAAGAATGGATATTGATAAAATGGAAAGACTAGCATGTGGTCAACTTTCTTGGAAAGGGTCCAAGTAGTTAATCTCATAAAGACTGAAGGTCGTGCCTTAAGTTTGACATATGGATATATCTGGGAGATATATTGGAGACCGTAGCAAGATAAACACTTTGTATATATATCAATGTGTTAGTGTTTATCTTCATGCAATAAGCTTTGCGAATGTCCTCATACTTGAGATGCTAGCTACCTTGTGTGGTACTATTGCTATACTTTGGGTCATTACTATGCACTCATTAATTTAGGGTGCTATGGGTGATTATGGGTATAGGGATGACAACATGTTGGTAGGCTGAGTAGTCGGAAAGAATCCATCCCTCCGGATATATTAAGGAGTTGTACCTGGCCAATTATTTAAGTGATGATTGCCATAAACCTCTGATCAGAGTATGTGTTTGATAGAAATGGTTTCTAGTTAAACACACTATGGTAAAAGGCAATATACTTCGGTAACAAGTAAATAACTGGGATAGCTTGGAGCAACCTCGCTATTGGTGGGTTAACACTTTAACCGTACCCAATAAACCAGATGGTACTAATATTAAAGAATGGAAGGGATTTATTGCACTGGATAACTATTGCATTAACCGGGATTAAGTCATAAGCATAAATGATGTTCCATGTAATGGGGAATGGTAGACCCTTGCTAGAGGCGTGCTACAGTCGTTTAAGGTAATCGAGTTCTATTCACGGTCTAGAGCATCAAGCCAATGGTTCCATTAGAACAAGGGTTGGTTAAACCTTAACAGCTCAATACTTTAGGATCCTATAAGGTCACACACATTAGACCTTCATCAGACTAGGTAAAGAACTAATAGATTTATTCTATTACGAAAATATAACATAAATAATAATTGGATTATTATTTGATTGATTAAAATTAATTACATCAATTTTGGATAGACCAAGGAATTTATTTTGACTGGTAACTAATTAATTAGAGTCATAAATAAATTATAATTGATTAGATCAATTTTGGTTGGACCAAGAAACTTATTTTGACTGGTGACTAATTTATTAGGGTCAGAAAATAAATATTTGAAAAATGATTAAAAAGGGGAATTTTGCATTGGCGAGTTTAATTAGACCGAGAGTACAAAAGTATTTTGTACAGACTCGGGTGCGCGGGAGTACAGCAAAAGGTGTGCGAGCAATGCTGAGCATTGCTCATAGTAGCCCATAAAAATGGGCTGTACATGTGCAGCCCACAAGCAAGGCAAAGCCCACAAGGGCTTTGCCTTGCATGTGCACACAACATGCATGCTGTGTGCACATGGGATGGGACATCGTTCAAAAGGAGGAGCAAAATGCTCCCCCAAGCCTATATATAGGCTATTCCCTTTAATTTCAAATTGTACCAAGCTCAAAGCATAAATCCTAAGCGAGATAGTTAATCTCTCGGGTAATTAAGCAAGTTATTTTCATGGAGCCTGAATTTATTCGGGCACCGCTAGTTTATTTTTTTGGGTGAGGCTTCTAGAGTGGTGTAGTAACTACTCGAGGCTTCTTAGTTCCTTCTCCTGGCGAGGTTTTGGTTGGTGGGGTTCGTGTGGATACTGATAGAGGCTATCCTACAATTGGAGGCTTGTGCAAGAAGGTCCTGCAAAAGCACGCTTCAACTGGTAAGTTCTTTTTCTTTCTCTTTTAATTATTAAGTCTTTTTCTTTAAGTGTTTTTAGACTTATAATTATGCTTAGGTTATTTTTGCATGCTTAGTTTATTTTATGCTTAGGTTATAACTTAGAGTTATAACATGCTTAGTATAAAATAAATATGCTATGATATAATTTGGAATTATGGTATGCCTAGTCCTTTAGCATGCTAACCTAGGTAGAGAATTATTTAGTTATGGCTTTATTTAATTTATATGCAACTAATAGGATTTCTGGGATAGGGATAAAATTTTGAATTTCTGTCATGCCTCTTATGCATGTTCAATTTGATTGTGAGTTCCCAACACTGGATACTTTGGATCTTCGAAGCTTGGGGGCTATCTGACATAGACTTCTTCTTGAATATAACCATTAAGAAATGCACTCTTAACATTCATTTGAAACAGCTTAAAGTTCATATGGGATGCAAAAGCACAAAGAATTCTAATGGCTTCAAGTCTTGCTACTGGTGCAAACGTTTCTCTATAGTCAATGCCTTCTTATTGATTGTAGCCTTGAGCAACTAGTCTGGCATTACTTTTGACAACATTACCAGCTTCATCTAGCTTGTTCTTGAAAACCCATTTAGTGCTAATGATTGATTTGCCTCTGGGTTTTTCCACCAAATCCCAAACTTCATTTCTTTTGAATTGGTCTAGCTCCTCTTACATTGCCATCATCCAATTGTCATCGAACTCAGCATCTTCAAACTTCTTTGGTTCAATCAATGAGACAAATCCTGAATGACTCATTATTCTATTCAGCTAACCTTTGGTCAACACTGGATTTTGCACGCTATCAAGAATCTTCTCAACTGGGTGATCTCTCCTTACTCTGACTTCTTTTGGTAGATCAGAATCAGCTCACTGAGCTACTATCGTTGGTTGAGCATCTACATCATAACCAAAGTTGATGGATTGGTCTAAGTCAACTCCATAATCTTCTTTTTCTTAAACAAGATTGGGAATAACAATGGGCTAACTGACTGATCAACTGACTTGTTCCTTTTCCTTTTCATCATCATTGGCTTCTCTACCTGCATTGTTAGTTTCATCGAAATCTACATGCATGGATTCCTCTAGGATTCCAGTCCTCTTGACATACACTCTGTATGCCCTACTGTTTGTTGAGTAATCCAGAAACATTCCTTCATCAGCCTTGGGGTCAAATTTAGCCAGTTGGTCTTTAGTGTTTAATATGAAGCATTTACAACCAAAGGCCTTGAGATGACCAACCTTGGGCTTGCGCCCCTTCCAAAGTTCATAAGGAGTTTTATTCAATACTGGGTGAATTAAAACCCTGTTTATAATGTAACAAGCTATGTCAACAGCTTCTCCCCAGAAATACTTTAGTAGAATGTTATCACTCAGCAAAGAACGACCCATCTCCGCAATAGTGCGATTCTTTCTCTTAACAACCCCATTCTGCTAAGGGGCAGAAAAATTATAGTCAATACCATGCTTAGAATAGAATTCCTCAAATTGTCTATGTTTGAATTCACTTCCATGGTCACTACAGATTCCATTAATTTTATGATCCTTTTCATTCATGATCCGAATAGCCAACCTAGAGAATGATTCAAATGTTTCATCTTTACTTGTAAGAGAGAGAATCCAACTGAACCTGGTCAGATCATCTACAACCACAAAGGTGTATTTCATTCCACCTTAACTTATTGGCATCATTGGCCTAAACAAATCCATGTGTAGAAGATCAAGGGGACGAGAAGAAGATATATTAGCTAAGGATTTAAAGGTCTTCCTAAATTGTTTCCCAAGTTGGAATGCTAAGCAGAGTCTATCTTTTTTAAAGGCTAGATTGCGTAATCCCTCAACAAGTTCATTTCTGGCTAATTTGGACAAATTGGTCATATTGATATGTCCTAAACTTCTGTGCCATAGCCATGAGTTTTCCTCCTTAGAAACTATGCATATATCATTAGAGCTAGGTGATAAATCAATCATATAAACATTATTAATTCTAGGAGCATAAAGAATAGTTTGGTCAGAATTACCATCAATGACTGATCAGCCCGCTGAGTCAAATATCACTTTCTTGCCTTTATCACAAAGCTGAGCAATGCTTAGCAAGTTGACCTTTAGGCCTTTCATAAGAGACACATTTTCAATGGAAGGCTTGACTCTCATAGTGCCATTGCCAACAATCTTTCCCTTTTTATTGTCTCCAAAACTGACACTTCCATTCCTCTTTCGCTTGAATGTGATGAATTGCTTTTCATCACCCTTCATATGCCACGAGCATACACCATCCAAATACCACATTCTTCTATCATCAGTAGATCTCAAGCTTACCTGCAAAACAATCAAGTTTGCTTAGGTACCCATGCCTTTTTCTGGCTGGGTCCTCCTTTGTTAATGGTGGTCAACCTTGATAGTAATACTCATTATAGTAACCATTTTTGTGTTTACACATCTGTAGTATGTCCTGACTTTCCACAAAAGTTACATACAGCCTTAGTGTTGAACCAAGCACGAGTTTGAACTGACTCAGTGGATGACTCTGTAGTGCTCAAGTTTTGATCATAATAATTAAGTTAAGTATAGCATGAGATAATTAAATCAATAATGATGTTAAAATAAATTATCTACGGTTTTAAGGGAGTTAGTAAATTCTAGGGTAGAATTTCAAGTCTCTGCTAACCTAGCTATTTAGTTTAACTCTAAGTGGTTTCTGGGCTGAGTACTTAATTAGTCGCTGACTTAGTATTATTCACTCAGCACTTGATATTTAGATTTTGCTTCAGCTGTGTACATTTTGTTTTATCATTTCAGCTGAGTTACTTTAAGTCTCTCAACGCTACTGACTTTACCTTTTAAGGTAAAAAGGTATCTTTGCTTTTAGTGTTGCTTTTTGCCAGAACAATAATGATATAAAGACAAAAAGAATTAATTCCTTGATAAGACATGGAATTATAAAGAAAATGACAAAGTCTTCCAATGTAAAGCTACAACAAGTCAATTGCCACTTTGGGTAATTCTACAGATCTACCAACCTTGTATCGCGCACTCTGCAATATGTCAGTAAACCAGAGGGAATGGGATGAAGACATGTGGCAAGTCACTGCGAGTTCTCTTTAACGGAAGACTGGCATCAAACGATAAAGGATTCAAATTGAAGCTTGAATTCCAATCTAACGGATTGAAATGTATTTCACAAGGTGCAATTCTATCTCTTAACAGATCGAATTGAAGTAGCAACAGGTGAATTACTGATCTATCAATTTCAAAAGATGCCAAGATAAGTTTAACGGCTACTTTCTCAAATCCAACTATAAAAGGATCAAGAAGGCAAGGATTAGAACTTGGTGATTATACCTAAATTTCCTAAAAGCAAAAACTCTATCAATTTACAAGCTCTATAGGAGTTCAAGCAAGAAAGCACAACTCAACGAGAATTTGAGAGAGAATAGATTAGATCAATCAATTGTAATATTAGATCATTTGTAATTGGATCAACGTTTTTATATGTTGAATCCATCTCTTGTTTAAACTCGTATTGAGTTGCTGATAGAATAGGGTATTCTAGTCAGCGGGTGAGCGATTGCAGTTTGGAGGGTACTTACTGTTATTGGGGAATTTGTGAAAGGCTTCTCTACCTAGGGTAAAGGAGTTGAGATTAGTGGATTAAAGCCGAGACACTCTCTCGGGACTGGATGTAAGCACAGGTTGCCGAACTAATATAAAAATCTCTACATACTTTACTTAATCTCTTTTTCCAGTCTTTTCACTCAGCCAGTTGACCTCACTCAATAGAGTCATAACTATTACGAAAAAGTATTATAATTTCTTGCGTGAGTCATTCACCCCCCCTCTGACCTATTGAGTGTACACAAAGGCACCAACAAGTGGTATCAGAGCAGTTCTCATTTTGCAGATTTCACAATCTTTGAGGCAAAGACCATGGCGTACAAAGGAGAATCCAGTGGAAGGGCTCAAGCTTATATTCCGCCTGAAGGCATGTTAGTTACCAGGCCTCCAATGTTTAATGGAGAGCATTATACTTACTGGAAGAATATAATGACTAATTTCATTCAGTCCTAGAGTATGCATGCTTTGATGACCATTATAAAAGGGCCATATGTTCCATCACATGCGAAGATTGGAGTTACTGTTGATAAGTACTCTACTGAATGGGATAATAATGATTTGGCCAGACTTGAAGAGAATGTAGCTCCTATCAACTATCTTCATTATGCTCTTGATGCTATTAAGTTTAATCATGTTTCAGGATGTGAGACAGCTAAAAAGATTTGGAAGAAGTTTAAAGTAACTTATGAAGGTACTGACAAGGTAAAAGAGTCCAAGATCAATATCCTTATGAGGGATTATAAGTGGTTTCACATGAAGCCCAAGGAGGATATATCTAACATGAACACCAGGTTCATGAATATAGTCAATGAGCTGAAAAGACTTGGCAAGACTTTCATAGAAGAAGAGACTGTCAAGAAGATCTTAAGAAGTTTGACTTTGGATTGGGAAGCCAAGAAGAGTGCTATTGAAGAAGCTCATAATTTGATGACCTACAAGTTTAATGATCGAATTAGAACTCTGCTGACTCATGAGATGTCCTTAAAGTAGTATGAAGATGAGTTTAAGAAGCATAGGTCAAAAGAGAAAGAGAGCTCAAGCAGAGCTGTTGTCCTAAGAGTTGATGAGAATGAAGAAGATTGATCTGAGGAAGGGTATCCAGAGGATAGAAAGGAAGAAATTGCGCTAATGACCAAGAATTTCAGAAGGTTCTTGGGGAAGGACAAAAACTTCTAAAAATTCAAAAAAATGGCAAGTACAAGAAAGGAGCAGATGATATGCCACGAAAAGAATTCAACAAAGAGCATAACAAGGATATAAAGTGCTTTGAATGTGGTGAGAAGGGGCATATTCAGTCGAGCTATCCTAAAGCCAAGAAGGACAAGTTCAAGAAGAAGAAGAGTAAGATAGTCCTTGCTGCTACCTAGGATGACTTAGAGCAAGAGTCATCATCCTCAGACAAGGAGGTACAAGACTCTGCTAATGTGCGCCTCATCGTTAAGGATGATCTACCAAACTCAGTGTCAGCTAACCAACCAAGTACTTTAGGGGAGGTGTGACGATATAGAAGATGTTAACTCTTTTACATCACTTGACATCCTATACCTGATGGAAAAACCTGAGTACCAAAATGGATATAATAACAAACTCACTAAGAGGTTGGATGAGCTAGCTACAAAATTAACAGGTTTGAAAAAGGTGCGGGTCCCTCCTCAACCTAGCAGGAATACTAAGGGTAACCACACTCACCACTCTGAGAAGTTTTCCTAAAAGAGTAAAGTGAGTAGGCCTAATCCTAAGGCCGCGTGTAGTTTTTGTGGTAGGCCAGGACATGCAACAAACATGTGTAGGCACAAAAATGGTTACTATAATAAGTATGACCGATCAAGGATGACCAACACTAACAAGGGAGGACCCAACCAGAAAAAGGCTTAGGTGCCTAAGAAAACTTAACTATTTTACAGGTGATCCTGAGATCCACTGATGACAACTGAATGTGGTATTTGGATAGTGGATGCTTGAGGCATATGACAAGTGATGAAAAACAATTCATCACATTGGAGCGAAGAAGAAATGGAAGTGTCAGTTTTGGAGACAACAAGAAGGGAAAGATTGTTGGCAATGGCACAGTGGGAGTCAAGCCCTCAATTGATAATGTGTCTCTGGTGAAAGGCCTAAAGTTCAACTTGCTAATCATTGCTTAGTTGTGTGATAAATGCAGGAAAGTAATATTTGACTCAGCTAGCTGCTCAGTCATTGATGGTAGCTCTAACCAAACTATTCTTTATGCTCCTAGAATCAATAATGTTTGTATGTCTGATTCATCCCCCGGCTCCAATGATATATGCTTAGTTTCTAAGGAGGAAAACTCATGGCTATGGCATAGAAGTTTAGGACATATCAATATGACCAATCGGTCCAAATTAGCCAAAAATGAACTTGTTGAGGGTTTACGCAATCTAGCCTTTGATAAAGATAAACTCTACTCTGCATGCCAACTTGGGAAACAATTTAGGAAGACCTTTAAATCTATAGCTGATATATCTTCTTCTCGTCCCCTTGATCTTCTACACATGGATTTGTTTGGGCCAGTTGTGCCTACAAGTCCAGGTGGATTGAAATACACCCTTATAGTTGTAGATGACCTGACTAGATTCACTTAGATTGTCTTGCTAGGAAGCAAAGATGAAACATTTGAATCATTCTCTAGGTTGGCTACCCGGATCATGATTGAAAAAGACCTTAAAATTAATAAAATCCACAGTGACCATGGAAGAGAATTAAAAAACAGGCAGTTTGAGGAATTTTGTTCTAAGCATGGTATTGACCACAACTTTTCTTCCCCTTATACACCCCAGTAGAATGGGGTTGTTGAGAGAAAGAATCGCACTATTGCGAAGATGGGTGATTCTATGTTGAGTGATAATAATCTACCAAAGTATTTCTGGGGAGAGGCTATTAACATAGCTTGTTACATTCTAAATAGGGTTTTAATTCGCCCAGTTTTGAACAAAACTTCTTATGAACTTTAGAAGGGGCGCAAGCCCAAGGTTGGTCACCTCAACGCCTTTGGTTGTAGATGCTTCATATTAAACACTAAAGACCAATTGGCTAAATTTGACCCCAAAGTTGATGAAGGAATATTTCTGGGTTACTCAACATATAGTAGGGCATACAGAGTGTACGTCAAGAGGACTGGCATCTTAGAGGAGTCCATGCATGTAGATTTCAATAAAACTAAGAATGCAGGTAGACAAGCCAGTGATGATGAAAGAGAAAAGGAATAAGTCAGTGGATCAGTCAGTCAGCCCATAATTATTCCTGATCCAGTTCAAGAAAGGAGGATCATGAAGTTAACTTGGACCAAATAATCAACTTTGGTGATGATGTGGATGGTCAACCACTGGCTGTAGCTCAATAAGTTGATGCTAATTTACCAAAAGAAGTCAGAGCAAGGAGAGATCACCCAATTGACAAGATTCTTGACAGTGTAAAAAATCGAGTACTTACTAGAGGTTAGCTAAATAGAATGATGAGTCATCCAGCATTTGTATCATTGATTGAACCAAAGAAGTTTGAAGATGTTGAGTTTGATGACAATTGAATGATTGCAATGCAAGAAGAGCTAGACCAATTCAGAAGGAATGAAGTTTGGGATTTGGTGGAGAAACCTAAGGGCAAGTGAATCATTGGCACCAAATGGGTTTTCAAGAACAAGCTAGATGAAGCTAGTAATGTTGTTAGAAACAAGGCCAGACTAGTTGCTCAAGACTACAATCAACAAGAAGGCATAAATTATGGAGAAACTTTTGCACCATTAGCAAGACTTGAAGCCATAAGAATTCTCTATGCTTTTGCATCTCATTTGAACTTCAAGTTATTTCAAATGGATGTGAAGAGTGCATTTCTTAATGGCTATATTCAAGAAGTCTATGTCAGACAGCCTCAAGGCTTTGAAGACCCCAAATATCCAAATCATGTCTTCAAGCAAAGGAAAGGTCCATATGGACTGAAATAGGCTCTAAGAGCTTGGTATGAGAGACTGACTAACTTTTTTATCAGCAAAGGCTATGTCAGAGGGAAAGCAGATATAACTTTTTTTATCAAGAAAAAGCATCAAGATGTGTTGCTAGTCCAAATTTATGTGGATGACATCATTTTTAGAGCAACTGATGAAAAGCTATGCAAAGAGTTTAGTCAGTAGATAAAGAGTGTTTGAAATGTCAATAATAGGAGAGCTTAATTTCGTCCTTGGTTTACAAATCAAGTAAGGCGATGATCGGATCTTCATCAGCCAAGCTATGTATGCCAAGGAAGTACTCAAGAAGTTTGACATGGGTAAAGCCAAGCCAATGTCAACATCTATGACCACTGATACTATTTTGAGTAAAGATGAGGAAGGTAAACCTATAGAGAGTGAGGTCTATAGATGTATTATTGGTTCTCTACTTTACTTAACTGCTAGTAGGCCTGGCATTCAATATGATGTATGCTATTGTGCAAGATATCAAGCTGACCGAAGAGAATCTCATTTACCTACTGTTAAGAGAATTCTCAGGTATTTGCTAGGCTCTATTGGTGTAGAATTATGGTATCTAAGTAATGCAGACTTCACTCTGAGAGGATACACAGATGCTGACTATGGAAGAGACAAACTTGAAAACAAAAGCACCATAGGAGGTTATTATTTCCTTGGTGATTGTCTAGTTACATGGAACAACAAGAAGTAGACTTCTATGGCTTTGAGTATAGCTGAGGCTGAGTACATGGTTGCAAGAAGTTATGTAGCACAACTGCTATGGATCAAGAAGCAACTGGAGGATTATGGTATAAGGTCAAAGTGTCTTGAAGTCATGTGTGCCAATAAGAGTGCAATTGACCTATCCAAGAATCTAGTTCAACATGGCAGGATGGAGCATGTCAATTTTAGACATCACTTCATAAGGGATCATGTGCTAAAAGGAGAAGTCAAGCTCACACACATTCCAACTGAAGAACAGCGAGCTGACATATTCACAAAGTCCATTGGAAAGGATCATTTGAAAACGCTAAAGATAGCTGATCAGAATGTCCAATCCAATTTGAAGAAATACAATTCACTCTAACCTATGCTAAAGCTGACCAAACTAGGGCTCATTCTGAGCTTCTGTGAATTAGGTGAAGTATTTCTTTTGCCGCTTGAACTTTGGACACCTTATTTATTGTCACCGATTATCTTACAAATTTAAACATGATAGAAACAGTAGCAAGTTATGAAATGATCCATATTCAGAGTAGTTATCCCATGTTTTTTGCTCTTATTAATCCTACAATATACGTTATGCTATCTAACCATTGAATCTTAAGACCATAGATTATGAGTCGTACACGTAGCTTTGCAGGTTTATGTGAAAATTTTTTGGCTATTTAAGGAGAAATTCAGAAAGAGTAAAGGTTACTTTACCAAAATTCCTTTCTCTGCAATTTCCTGCCTAAAATCCCTAAAATCTCTACCTTTCTCAAAGCAAATTCACTATGGCTATCACATCAGGGAGGAAATCTAATCTCTTTGTGAGAAATAAGAAAGATACTTGTTGGGTTACTACCAGAGAACACTTGGCTCAGTTAGCAATCAGTATGGACAAGATCAAAGAAATAAAATTTCCAGCAAGAACAAAGTATACTCCAACACCTTGGTGTTTCATGGAGAAAATAGAGGTAGATAGACCAACTACAGTAGATATGCTGAGTTTTTGTAGAAATGAAAGATTTGGGAAGTGGGCATGTTAGCACCACTTGAGAGGATTCTTTGAACTTCCAAATGGATGTTATGAGGAGATCATAGATGGATTCTATAATGGAATCCATTTGGTGGAAGGTCAGAAGGACCTATTCGTAACCATAATGATGGGGAGAAAAGTTTATGTCACTCCCAAGCTTATTGCTAGTCTACTGGGAATGAAAGAAAGAGGACTAAAGCTGCAAGTTGTCAATGATGAAGATCATGTTGATATTCCCATAGACTATGAAGTTCCAGTAGATTACAAGGCAGGAGAGCTTATTGCTGCCATGCTCACAAAAGAAGGGAAACTAGCACATGAGTTAGTGACCAAGGTGTTACTGCCCAAGACATGCTCTACAGGGAGTTGTTCCAAGTTTGAAAGAGTATTCGTTTATGCGCTAACCTATGGCATGAGCATTAACTGGCCCATGGCCATACTTCATAGATTCTTGAAGGTTAGTAAGCATAAGTAGTATGGACAGCTGGTTATGGAAATAACTAGGGCCTATGAGATTAATATGGAAGGATGGGCTATCAAGAGCAACATTTCAGATGAAAGTGTTTGAGTCTAGAATCCTGAGAAATGCTAACTTTCATGGACTCAAAGCTAATGAGAGGCCTGCTAACACAATGTACATAAAGTTGAAAAGAGAGGAAGTCAGAGTAAAGGACCCCCAAGGCTATCATGGAAATGAAGCCTATTTAGCCTCATGAGGAGGACCTGACCCTGGATGCCTTCATAGAGAAAGAACTTGAGAGGATTACCAAGATCAGAGCTGAGAGAGGAGAAGATATATTAGAGAAGCAAGTAGTAAAGAAGGAGGTCAGGAAGGGCTCCAAGAAAGAAAGGAAAGTAAGCTCAGCGAGCTCAGTTCCAATTGTTATCCCAAAGAAGACAAGATCCTCTAATGAAGCTAATGAAGATAAGAGAAGAGAGCTGACTCCTAATGATATTGGGGAAGAGAAAAGAGCTAAAGAAGAATTGAGAGAGGAGATGCCTCTAAAAAGGGAGAGAAAGAGGAAGTCAGATGCTGCTCAGCTAGAAGGGGTGACTACAAAGGGAAAGGAAGCTACATTAGTTCCTGTTCCCTAAGTAGGTCAGCCCAAGAAGAAGTTAATGGTAAAAAGAAGGACTGGAGTTATCCAAGATGTTGAAGAAGCTGAGAAAGTTAGAGCTGGTAAAGAAGAAAGAATCAAAAAGAAGCAAGAGGAAATTGAAGCCACTATAAAGAGAAAGACTGCAGAAGCAGCAGTAGCAGCTAAGGCTAAGGCTAGCACTGAGCAAATTTTGCAAAAGGCTGTAGCTAGCTTGGCTGAGAGAGAAGTGCCAGAAGTTATTGATGAGATTATAGGAGCTCTAGATGGAATTGATAATCAAGAGGACCAAAAGGAGGAAGATGATATGATTGAAGTGGAAGCTGTTGAATTCAATATGCTGAACTCTGACCAGCAGGTCGCTCTAACTGCTGAGGAAGTCAAGGAGGCTAGGAAGGAGAGGAATAGGGGCTTGTTAAAAAGAATGAAGATTGTAATTGATGAGGATGAGGGAGACCTGGAGGAAAAGGAGGAAGAAGTGATAGTTGAGCATGGAGCTCAGCTGACTGAGGATACTCTAACTCAGGTCTACGAATCCATTGTTGAAGGTGCTGTAAAGGAGAAGGAGAAGGAACCTGGAGAATTCTTTAATTTTCCAAACACGTCCACTAAAACACCACTCTCACCTACACCAATCTATGCCTTACCCCTACTAGAAAGCCAAACACCATCCACATCCAATTCAAGTCATATCAACCTACCCACTGACCAAAATAACCCAGACTCTGACCAAACAACTATCATCCCATATCTTTCCCCCATAGGATCTCCAGTGTGAGAAATATTATATTTGGAAGGACCTCCACCAGTCAGAGGACCTCCAATCATTGAGGAGATTCCTGAAAAATCGCAATAATAACAACCACCATAACAACCTTAACCTCAACCACAATTCAACCCACATGTTGAATTATTGGGAGACATAAGGAGAAAGGGAAGAGAAAGATTTCCAGGACTAGGGATAGATGCTGAAATAGATTCTGAAATAGAAAAATCTTTGTTATCTGAGGATGTCTTGTGGAGGATCGCCAATGCTGTTGAGCCAGTGCGAGGTTTTATGGAGGCTGTTGAGGAGATAAAGGTCCATGTCAAATTAGTAGCTACCCAATTTTCCTTGGTAAAAGCAATAGTATCCCATACTTTGCCTTTGTTATCTATTGTAGGTAGGCAGGTAGCTAGTTTGAAGATGGAAGTTGCATAACTCTAGAAGCAGATGGCTAAGATCTATGAGAGTAACTGCAAAGTACTTAATGAAGAAAGGGATTTTTGCAACTCAATGATAGATAAATTCAATCCCTTACTGGAAGCTATGCTGAAGGTACTTGATGGGTACAACATATTAAACAAAGAGAATGATGAGAACACAACTCACATGAATGTAGTTATAGATGGACTAAATGCTCTGATCACAATGGTAACCAAGCATCATGGGTTACACACTGAGTTAAGGAAAGTGAAGGAGGAGATGCTGACAGGAGTCAAGGACTCGGAGGGAGCTGTACTTAATGCCTTAAAGAGGCTTAATATTTCAGATGCTCTAAGTAGTGATATTTTTATGATAGATGCTAAACTGGAGCCTAATCTTCATCAGAAACTTGGTTATATTAGAGACCAAATCAAGCAAGTTCAAGGTTATGTCATCAATGATGGAGAAGCCCTGGATAAGATTCGCAATGAAGTTACTACACACATCAGGAGCACTCCAATGCTAGAGCAAATACTCAGAGAGAACAATCAAGCCAAAGCAATAACATGTCTCACCCAGATATCTAAAGAAGGTTTAAATGCTCAATATCATGTCAATCTATCTCAATCTCACACTTTGGTTGGATTATTTGCCTTTCTTAGAGAACAAGAAGCAATATCGCAGGAAATCTATGAGCTGCTTGTGCAGAATTTTCATCAAATGTCTCTAGTCAACTAGAAACCTTTGAAGAGTCTCTAAGCTCATTTGATCATCAAACTCAAGCCATTTTAGATGCAATGGCAATGGGGGAGAAGGATTGCGAGAAGCATGAAAAGGAAGAAAAGGAGAGAGAACAGAGGATTACTGAATTTTCTTATAACCTATCTATGGGTCTGGAGCCCATATAAAGAGAATACAATAAGACAAGGAAGAGGAATGATAAGGAAATAGCGCTTAAGGGATGTTGAACTTAGAAATTCAAGAATTACGGGGGAGTTAGCATTTACGCTGAGCAGATTGAAGATGCTGAACAAAAGACATATCAAGCATAAGTATAAGGTAACTCTGATCTAGATATCTTATTGATTTTATTCTTGCTCAAGTTAATTGCCATTGATCAAAATGGGGGAGATCGTTGAACCAAGCACGAGTTTAAAGTGACTCAGTGGATGACTCAGTAGTGCTTAACTTTTTATCATAACAATTAAGTTCAGTATGAGATAATTGAATCAATAATGATGTTGAAATAAATAGTCTATGATTTTAAGGGAGTTAGTAAACTCTAGGGTAGAATTTTGAGTCTCTGCTTACCTAGCTATTTAGTTTAACTCTGAGTGGTTTTCTGGACTGAGTACTTACTTAGTCACTAACTTAGTATTATTCACTCAGCACTTGATATTTAGATTTTGCTTTAGCTGTGTACATTTCATTTTATCGTTTCAGCTGAGTTACTTTAAGTCTGTCAATGCTGCTGACTTTACCTTTTAGGGTAAAAAGGTATCTTTGCTTTTATTGTTCCTTTTTACAGGAACATTAATGAGATAAAGACAAATAGAATTAATGCCTTGACAAGACATAGAATTACCAAAAAATGACAAGGTCTTCCAACGCAAAGCTGTAATAAGTCAATTGCTACTTTGGGTAATTCTACAGATCTACCAACCTTGTATCGCACACTCTGTAACATGTTAGAAAACTAGGGGGAATGGGATGAAGACACGTGGAAAGTCAGCGCGAGTTCTCTCTAACGGAAGACTTTCATCAAATGGTAAAGGATTCAAATTGAAGCTCCAATTTCAATCTAACGGATTGAAATGTATTTTATAATGGTGCAATTCTGTCTCTTAACGGATCGATTTAAAGAAGCAATGGGTGAATTACTGAGCTGTCAATATCAGAAGATGCTAAGATAAGTTCAACGGCTACTTTCTCAAATCCAATTATAAAAGGAGCAAGAAGGCAAGTTTAGAACTTGGTGATTACACCTGAATTTCCTAGAAGCAAAAACTCTATCAATTTAAAAGCTTTAAATGAGTTCAAGCAAGAAAGCACAATGCAGCGAGAATCTGCTTAGAATATGAGAGAATAGATTAGATCAATCAATTGTAATATTAGATCATTTGTAACTGGATCAACATTTTTATAAGTTGAATCTATCTCTTGTTTAAACTCTTATTGAGTTATTGATAGAAGAGGGTATTCTAGTTAGCGGGTGAGCGATTGCAGTTTGGAGGGTACTTACTGTAATTACGGAATTACTAAAAGGCTTCTCCGCCTAAGGTAAAGAAGTTGAGATTAGTGGATTAAAGCTGAGACACTATCTCAGGACTAGATGTAAGCACAGGTTGTCAAACCAGTATAAAAATCTCTATGTACTTTACTAATCACATTTTCCAGTCTTTTCACTCAGCCAGCTGACCTCACTTAGTTGAGTCATAACTATCATAAAAAGGTATTATGAGTTTTTGAGTGAGTCATTCACCCCCTTCTGACTCATTGAGTGTACGCAAAGGGACCAACACTTAGGATTGGGACTGCTCACTTTACTCTTTTGAGAAACCTTCTTAGAGTGGTGCCTTTTTCAAAGCTGTTAATTCAGCAGCTAGCTCATCCAATTTCTTAGTGAGTTTGCTATTATATCCATTATGATACTCATCATTTTCCATAAGGTATAAGATGTCAAGTGACGTAGAAGAGTTGGCATCTTCTAGATCATCACACCTCCTTTAGAGTACTTGGATGTATTTGGCTGACTTCTTAGTCATATTAATAACATCATTCAATACTGTAGCAAGTTCATCTGAAGACAAAGGGGGTTTAGAATTTACCTCAATTTACTTTCCTTTGTCTCTGCTCTAGTCTGTTGATTTATTGGCAGTGGAAGTAGATGGTTGGACAGCTGGCTCTGAGTTGGATTGATCAACCTTTTCCATGAGACACACATTTGCAGAATCTTGTGCCTCTTCATCTGAGGATGATGACTCTTATTTAGAGTTACTCCAGGTAGTAGCAAGAACCTTCTTATCCTTTCTCTTCTTATACCTGTCCTTCTTAGCTTTGGGACAACTGGACTAGATATGCCCTTTCTCACCACATTCAAAGCACTTTATATCTTTGTTATACTATTTATTAAACTCCTTTAGTGGTCTATCATCTGCTCCTTTCCTGTACTTGCCAGACTTTCTGAATCTTTAAAGATTCTTATCTTTCTTCAAGAGCCTTTTAAAGTTTTTAGTCATCAGCTCTATCTCCTCCTTCCTGTCATCTAGATAATCTTCCTCAGAGGAATCTTCATCATTATCGGCTTTAAGGACAATAGCTCTAGTAGAGCTATCTTTCTCCTTGTACTTGTGCTTCTTAGACTCATCTTCATTTTGCTTTAACGATATCTCATGAGTCAGCAAGGTTCCCATCAGCTCATCAAACTTGTAGGTCTTTAATTCATAAGCTTCTTCAATAGCACTCTTCTTTGCTTTCCATTTCAGTGTCAAGCTTCTAAGGATCTTCTTAATAGTCTCTTCCTCAGTGAAGCTCTTGCCAAGTCTTTTCTGCTCATTGACAATATTCCTGAATTTAGTGTTCATGTTGGAAATGTCCTCCTTAGGTTGCATCTGAAACATCTCATAATTCCCTATGAGAATGTTAATCTTGGACTCCTTGAACTTGTTAGTGCCTTCATAAGTTACTTCTAACTTCTTCGATATCTCTCAAGTAGTTTCACATCCTGAAATGCAGTTAAACTTAGTTACATCAAGAGCGCAATGGAGATAGTTGATAGTAGCTGCATTTTCCTTCAATCTGGCCAAGTCTTGATTGTCCCACTCATTAGAGTACTTATCAATACATACTCCATTCTTCACAATACTAGGAACAAATGGCCCTTCAACAATAGCCATCCAAGCATGCATACTCTCAGACTATATGAAATTCTTTATCATGTTCTTCCATTAAGTATAATGCTCTCCATTAAACATAGGAGTCCTGGTGACTGACATGCCTTCTGCTAGAATATAGGCTTGGGCCCTTCCATTGGATTCTCCTCCCTTGTACGCCATGGTCTTTATCTAGAGATTGTGAAATCTTTAGAAAGAAAACTACTCTGATACCACTTGGTCCCTATGCATACACTCAATGAGTTAGAGAGGGGGTGAATGACTCACTCAAATAACTTAGTAAACTTTTTGTGATTAAAAAGAACTCCGCTGAGTAGGTCAGTTGGCTGAGGGAAATCTGGAAAACATTCAAAGTAAAGAACACAGAGATTTTATACTAGTTTGGCAACATGTGCTTAAATCCAGTCCTAGGAGAATGTCTTGGCTTTAATTCACTAATCTCATCTCCTTTACCCTAGGCAGAGAAGCCTTTCACAAATTTCCCCAAATACAGAAAGTACCCTCCAAACTGTAATAACTCTACTAGTAACTTAACTAATTCTAAACAAGAGCTGGAATCAACTTATAGAAACGTTGATCCAGTTATAGATAATCAGATATTACAATTCAAATGATCTATTCCAATCTCCCTCATTCAAAGTAGATTCTTCATTGAGTAGTTGCTTCATCAATAGAACTTCTATAAAGCTTATAAATTGGTAGAGTTTGAGCTTCAAAGAAATTCAGGTGTAATCACCAAGTCCTAACACTTGCCTTTTTGCTCCTTTTGTAGTGAGAATCAAGAATGTAGCCGTTAAACTTGCCTTGGCATCTTCTGAAACTGACAGCTCACCTATTCACCCGTTGCTTCTTCAAATCAATTCGTTAAGAGATAGAATCACACCATTGTGAGATAGAGATCAATCCATTAGACTGAAATTTGAGCTTCAAATTGTCATTTGATGCTAGTCTTCCGTTAGAGAGATCTCGTGCTAACTTGCCACATGTCATCTTCCCATTCCTTCTAGTAATATGATAGTTTGCAGAGTGCGCGATACTATATTGTTGATCTGTAGAATTTCCCAATTTGGCAAATAACTTTTTACAGGTTGATTCAAGAAGACTTAGTCCTTTTCTTCATTAACTGGAGTCTTGTCAAGGCATTAATTCTTTTTGTCTTTGTCTCATTAATGTCCTATAAAAAGCAACACTAAAAGCAAAGATTCCATTTTTCCTTAAATGGTAAAGTTAGTGCCTTTTACAAATATAAAAGTAACTTAGCGAAAGATGTAAAATTAATAAACACAGCTGAAAAAAATCTAAATATCAAGCATCGAGTGAATAGTATTTAGTCAGCGACCAAAGTACATATTCAGCCCATAACAACTAGAGTTAAACTAAATAGCTAAGTCAGTGGAGATATAAAAGTCTACCGTTGAATTTAATAACTCGCAAAAAATATAGACCATTTATTTTAATATTATTATTGGTTTAATTAACTCAAATTGAACTTAATTATTATGATCAAAACTTAAGCACTACTGATTCATCCACTGAGTTAGTCCAAACTTCTGCTTGGTTCAATAGAAGGTTTAGGTTGGAATGACTTTGGTGGGGCTAACCTCTCGTGTGGCTTTTTTTTCATAGTAAGCCGCTTCCTCTCGCCTGATGCATTCTTCCTCATCATATTTCTTAATTCTTTTTGTATATTCCACAACATCACTAAAAGTGTGGAATTTCTTCATTTTTTTTTCCTCCTAGAATTTTAGGCTGCAGCCTTCCACCAGCTTGATGACTAGGGCATCCATCTTAGGAGTGCCATCTACAAGGTTTTGAAGGACTCATTGATCCCTTAGCGAGCCCTCTCCAAGTCCTGTTGGGTAGTTTCAACATGGACATTTTAACCGTAGTTTTCAAGGAATGACGTGTTGAGCAATTTCCAATCAGATTTGACTTGACTGGTCATTCTCATGTACCAGTGGGTGGTAGGGCCACGCAGCGTTGTTTGGAACAGATTGGCCCGATGGAGCTCAAGAATACCCATGCTCATCATAATTTGGAGGTATCCTTCAATGTGTGCTTTGGGAGATCCAATGCCGTTGAATGGGGGAACATATAGCATAACAAAGTTAGTAGGGAGTGGCTTAGGGATGGTGAGCTCAAACTTTTGCGGATTGGTATATTTGGAACATAACAGCCCCGTGATAGCTTTAATTTAAGGAGAATTGCTTCGAAGTCAAAGGATTTTTTCTGTATCTTCATTACTTTGTCTTCTTGATCAGATCTTGAGGTTCGTGTGGCTCTCATATTACTTATTATAGCCTCAAATCTTTTGAAAAAAATCCTCAGAGAGGATCATTTCTTGAACGGACTTGAGGGTTGCTTTTTAGTTGCTATCGGCCATCTCGTCTATATGGTCAGCGAGTATTTGATTGTTAGAGTCTCCCTCTTGAGGTACCCTCCATCTGAGGCTGCCTCTTCTTGGGTAACAGTGGCAATGATACTATAGATAGCTCTCCTCGAGCTCTAAATCAAAGATAGGTCAGTTCATGCTTAAAGTACGATGTATGTACTTATGGTCCCTTTAGCATGAAATGAGTGTGGGGTGCATATGTATCATTATGATGCATGAGTATCGTATTATCTCTTGATATCAGGGGTACGTGCGATGGTGTGCTCAAGGAAGGTCTTACCGCTTAGTACCGGGGGTACGTGCGATGGTGTGTTCAAGGAGCGGCTTTTCTAGGGTTTTATCGCTTTATACTGGGGGTACGGGTGATGGTGCGCTCAAGGAGTAGCTTTTCTAAGGTTTTTAAGTTTAATACTCTTGTTGCCTTATATGGCATGGGGGATTTATGTGATATGATCAAACCCTGTTATGGCTGCACATAAAACGTGGTTAGAGGTGCATGTATGATGTGAGTATTTGGGCAGGAAAATTGGTATAACAACTACTTTTTAATCACTCCTCCCATGCTTATTACTCTATCGAGGTGAGTTTCTTTCCTATGTGGGGGCTTTTTCCCTCTATTACCAACTGGGGGTAGATGAGGATGTTCTCTCTTTAGTGATTTATATAAAAAAAATTAATGTGTTCCTAGGGGGAAGTTTCTAGGGTTACTTAGCTATATGCTGGGCTAAGTTCAATAAGGGTTCGAATAATGGTAACTATGCCTTATGTACTTAAGCTCAAGAACCCTAGTTGAGTCCAGGAGTCCATTTTCCACACTTAATATACTCAAATCTAGTGACCTTAGTCAAGCCGACTAGATTATATTATACTATGCACGGCTGGTGTCCCAGCTTCGTGACCCTTCACAAACCTTAGTCAAGTTCAAGCGACACATCACTAAGAGCACCGGGGTTTTGGGTAGAAAATATGCATATGCAATGCAATAAAAATCCTGATAGTAATCCCAGATTCAAATAATTTTCATTATTCCGTCTAAATCGATTTTAAGAGATGCAATTAAAAATAGATTAAATCCCCAACAGAGTTGCCACTATAGGCGAGCGAGCTTCTCTTTTCTTAAAGGGCTCCTAGGTTTTTATGTGAGGAGTCATAACTAGAGTGCAGGGCTCATTGTGTGTGTGAACATACATAGCATTTCCAACTACAAAGGGGTCAGGGAATCCTTTGAGGATTAGCCTTTTTATTATGGGACAAGGGTCCCTGTTTTACGTAATATTAGAGTCATCACTTGGATCGGCTCTTTCAAGAAATTGGTTGGCATAGCTGATCCGAGTAGGATTTCTATATCAATAAAAGAGAGATTCTGGTTCTGGATGAAATAGTTACTTCTTATTTGAATCTAGATAAATTTTTTACGGAAAACTCTTTATTATAACATTGAGAAATAAAAAGGGGATGAGTTTAGAGATATGACCTCTATGCGCCTAGCCCATAGAATATGGGCCCATGATGGACCGATTACTTCATATTGATAAAGAATACAAACGTATATTTGAAAACAATATTTGAACCTCAGTTTCCTTTTAATTGCTTTAGGAAGACTAGGAGGACCGGTACTAAGTAGAACTGCATTGCTTTTTGGATTGAGATAGAAATTCTTTAAGATTTCTATGGAGATAACTTGGAAGGAGTGGATGATGGGACAACTAAAATATTTGGGGATTTTTGGTAGCTTTTTAGCTAAAAGCTAGTTTTGGAAAGGGTGTCTATACATACGTATAGTTTAGGGTAAAGATAGGGAATTTTTGGTATAGGCTCTGTATTACTAGGGCTTTTACTGATTCTTTTCAAACTCGTATTTTTCAAATTCTTGTTGATGTCCTAAATGCCAAAGTTTGGCTTATTTTTATAAGAATTAGGCCATCATCGATCGATGCAAGTTTAAGCGGTGGACTACATCAATTGACATTTCTAGGGTAGAGTAGGGTTGTGGAGTCACAACCCTTGATCTACTAACTAGCGTCGATCAATGCAATTAGAATCATCAATTGATGTTCCCTTGGTGATTGTAGCTTTGTTGAGTCATGATTGTAGGTTTGATGAGTCAACGTAGAAATTGACATGTGGCAATCATCAATTGACCCAAGTTGGAGGCCAACAAGCATCGATCGACACTGATGGTTAGGGTATCAAAATTTGATTCCTCATAGGGGTTTGAAGTTTAGGGTAAAACGTGATGTTTGTAAATATCGGTTAGCCATTTTCTGAAAAAGGTCTTGGACATCATCAGGCCTGGGATGGACCGTACTCATAGTATGCTATACCCTTCAAAGAGCCAATCAATAAGAATAATATATCTCCCTTCAGGAACACCATTCTTGAAGCAAACATCTTAAACTATATATTTCCTCCCAGATTGAAAAGTATTACGGGAAAGATGACCCCAAGATGCATATTCAGTAGTACAGCAATTGGATGGAATTATTCAAAGTGCCTTAATCTTATAAATGCACATACTGTTAGATATTATGTATGCCCTGCCCTTAAGGCAATTAAGGCGATATATCTTAATTATGTATTAGTATGAATAATTTTGTTCAATTAATAAAGGCATTTAATCTTTTGTTTATATTGATGTGTTTATATATATATATATATATATATATATATATATATATATATATATATATATATATATATATATATATATATATTATGACTGGTTAAAATATATTTATTGATATCTATGTACAAAAGTCCTTGACATATCATAGCATGAAATGAGAGAAATTATAGTTGGACTATACTAAGTGAGACCTGCTTCATGTACAATTATGATTATGTCTAAACTATCCCTAGTCGTAGTTTCATCAAGAAAGGATATTGATGAAGCAGTAAGACTAGCATATGGTCAACTTTCTTAGAATGGGTCCAAGCATTTAATCTCCTATAACTGAAGGTGGTGCCTTAAGATTGACACATGGATATATCTAGTGGATATATTGGAGACCATAATAAGATAAACACTTGGTATATATATCAAGGTGTTAGTGTTTATCTTTATGTAGTAGCTTTACAAATATCCTCATACTTGAGATACTAGTTACCTTGTGCGGTACTATCGTTATACTTTGGGGCATTCCCATTCACTCATTAATTTAGGGTGTCACGGATGATGACGGGTATAGTGATGTCAGCATGTTAGTAAGCTATATAGTGGGAAAGAATCCATCGCTATGGATACATTAAGGTATTGTACCTGGCCACTTGTTGAAGTGATGACTGCTGTAAACCTCTTATCAGAGTATGTGTTTGATAGAAATAGTTTTTACTCAAACACATTATGGTAAATAGCAATATACTTCAATAACAAGTAAATGACTGGGATAGCTTAGAGCAATCTTGCAATTAGCGGGTTAACACTTTAACCGAACCCTATAAACTAGATGGTACTAATATTAAAGAATGGAATGAGTTCATCGCATTGGGCAACAATTGCATTAACCAGAATTAAGTCATAAGCACAAATGATGTTCCGAGTATTGGGGGATGGAGGACCCTTCCTAGAGGTGTACTAGAATCATTTAAGGTAATCGAGTTCTAGTCACAGTCTAGAACCTCGAGCCAATAGTTCCTATAGAACAAGGATTGGTTAAGCCTTAAAAGCCCAATACTTTGGGATCCTATAAGGTCACACACAATGGATTTTAATTAGACTGAGTAAAGAATAAATTGACTTGATCTATTATGAGAATATTAAATGTGGAATGGTTAGACCATTTCCTGGTCAGACCAGAGTTATTATTTTTTCCGGTAACTAATTTATTAGGGTCATAAATAAAACATAATTAAATTGAAAAGGATCTAAAGGGTATCTTTTGAATGGGTTGGACCCAGAAAAATGTTAGACATTTTTTGCTGGCAAAGGGTTGTGGGAATCGTGACATGTTGCATCGCAATGTGCGTGAGAGGAATCCCATGCAACATTCGGCACTTGCTGAGGCCTACGAGACTGGGCTCACCAGCATGGGATTCCTCATAAACTGGGTTTGCACGAAATCTCGCCATCCCAGCTTGCGAGATGTAAAGCATGTTATGCACGCTGTGCACGAGGGCCAACCCGTGGGGCTTGTCAAATCAGCTCTCCCCTTTTCAAAACACACCAAATACTTTTCTAAGTCTTGACTTGAGAATTCTTGAGTGAACTTAGAAGAATATTTTTCAGGAGCTTCGAACATTTTTGAGGCACCTCTAGTTAATATTTTTGGGAGGGCTTTTGGAGTGGTCTAATAGCTACTCAAGGCTCTACAGTTCTTCCTCATTGGGAGGTTTCGGTTGGTGGGGTTTGTGTGGATACTCAAAGAGGCTATCCTACACTTGGAGGATTGTGCAACAGGGTTCAGCTAAAGCACGCTTCAACTGGTAAGTTTCCTTTTTCTCTTTTAATTATTAGGTCTTCTTCTTTAAGCGTTTTTAGACTTAATAATTATTATGCTTATGTTGTTTTGCATGCTTAGTTTATTTTATGCTTAGGTTATAACTTAGAGTTATAACATGCTTAGTATAAAATATATTTATGCTAGGATATAATTTAGAATTATGGTATGCCTAGCCTATGCATGCTATCCTAAGTAGAGAATTTATTTAGTTAAGGCTTTAATTAATTTATATGCAACTTATAGGAGTTCCTAGGGACAAGGGAAAAAATTTTGAAATTCCGCCATGCCTGTTATGCACGTTCAAAGTGACTATCAATTCCCAATAGTGGTATCAAACCCTGCCTATATAATGCATAATTAAGTTAGAAGCAAACTGAATTTTATTTTCTGTATGAAATGATATAAGTTTAATTAATTGTTTGGAACAATAGATGAACTTAGGCTTTCATTTTAAGGTTAGAAAATGGATATGGATAATTTCGAATAAGCCTGCTCAACTTACTCAAAATTATCAAAGACTTAATAAATTATATAAGTTACGTGGATTATAGATGCTTTCAATTTACATGAATTGAAAGAACGAAATTTATTAGTCCAAGAGAATCCATTATTTTTCAAGTTTGTGCTCGTGTTTGTTCTGGCAAGGATTGGACATGGTGTCTACTTCTCACAGGGTACCTCTCCTTCCTGGGAACCTCTATTGGTGCAGCTTGAATTAGCTAAGAGGGGATTGAATATGGACTGATTTATTTCTAGTATATAAGATGGTTCATATATATATATATATATATATATATATATATATATATATATATATATATATATATATATATATATATATTCTATAACAAAGTAAATATTAAATTATTGAATAAAAGCTTAAAGTAAATGCAAAATATATAAGAAATAAAGAATGTTAATAATTTTGCATATAATCTAGGTGGATGGAATAATTATAATAAAGAGCTTGAACCCACCAAAGGTTAGACCTTATAAATTAATTCTAAAATTCCCTAAATTATTATAAATATGTCCATCTAATAAAATCCTAGATTGGATGAGATGTTTAACACCAATAAAATCCCAAAGTAAATATATTTAGGCAAGTTATAGTCTTCCTTACTCAAATTTATAATATAGTCTTTTTCGGCCATAAAGTGTAGCGTAAAGTGTTCCTTTCGTCTACATTCACCGGTTATAAAAATTGAGATATGGTCTGCCTTAATAGGACTGGGGTAGTCTACCATAAAATTGGGGGCTAGCCTCAGGGTTGAGACATACTCAAGGAGATGCTAATATAAGAGCACTAATCCCTTAGGATTAGGGAACTGAATAAATTAGCGATTGGATACGATGCAAATGGAATGGGATTCCAACTACAACTTACTAATACGACTTGACTTATAAAATTGGGGGTCGTATTAGACTAGTTGTAGATGCTACCTACTTGGAAATTTAGCTAGGCTAAACTTCCCGAATTCAATAGAATGGGCCATTGTAAATTTTAAAAAATGGTAGGATAAATGTATTTAATTAAAAGTCCTTATATTAAATGTATGTACTATATACTAAAGTCTAAATAAATTTTATTTTCTTACATCTTTGGTTGAAAATGACTTCCAACATTAATCTTCGTCCATTACTTGACACCAAACTGAATGGCTCAAACTTTTCTGGTTGGTTCTGAGCTGTGAGAATAGTACTCAGATCTGAGGGAATTATCTATGCTCTAGATGAGATTTCCCCCGTAGAACCTAATGTTGGAGATCAAGTGGAACATGATGCCTGGTTGAAGCATAGGAAAGATCATAAGGCTGCAACATGCATAATGTTGGGGTCCATGAATCCTGAGCTTAAGAAACAACATGAGAACATGGACTTAGAGAACATGGTTCTCTACCTCAAGGAGCTCTTTGCTGAGCGAGAAAGGAAAGAGAGGTTTGAGACCTCAAGACTCCTTTTTCGAACCAAGATGCAGGCTGGATACCATGAGAAGCTGAATCGATTAGGATTCAAAATGAATCATGAGTTAAGTATCGACCTTGTGTTGATGTCCTTAATAGATAGTTACTCAAATTTTGTGACTAACTATTACATGAACAAGATTGATTCTACGATTCCAAAATTAATCAACATGCTGAAGACAGTAGAACCTCATATCAAAAAAGATCATAAGGCACTACTGTTGCTCGAGAAGGGCAAAACTTCTAATAAATGGAAGAAGGCATTGGGGTCAAGAAAGGAATTAACAAGAAGAAAGAAAAGAAGACATCTAAATATGTCAGCTTCTAGTGCAAGAAACCGGGACACTGGAAGAGGGATTGCAAAGCTCCCACTTCTGAACATTTGAAGAAGAAGTCTACAGAGGCATCTAGTTCAGGTATGTTTGTAATTGAAAACTATGCTACTTTTCCTTATAAATCAACTTGGGTATTGGATACTGGTTATGGTTCTCACATATGTACTTCTGTGTAGGGACTAAGGAATAGTAAGAGGCTTGAAAAAGGGGAGATGGACCTACGTGTGGGAAATGGAGCAGAAGTTGCTGCATTAGCCATAGGGAGCTTTAATCTTGTTTTATCGAGTGGCCTAGTTTTAGTTTTAAATAACTAATGCTGCATTCCAAATGTTACTAAGAATATTATCTCTATTACGCATTTAGTAGAAGAGGGATTTAAAGTTTTATTTTCGAATAATAATTGTCAGATTCATTTAAATAATGTTCTTTATGGATATGGGATGTTGAATGGTGGCATTTATGCTCTTCATACTAAAATAGAAGTTTTTAATATGAACAATGTGAAGAAAGTTAAATTAGATAATGAGAAATCTTTCTACTTATGGCATTGTCATTTAGGCCATATAAACAAAGATCGCTTAACCAAATTGAATAAGCGTGGAGACTTGTGCCCAATAGACTTAGAGTCTTATGGTGATTGCGATCCTTGTTTAAAAGGAAAAATGACAAGATTACCCTTTAAAGGAAAGGGTGAACGAGCCACCAGTACATTGGAACTTATACATACAGATGTATGTGGTCCAATGAGTGTTTAGGCACTAGGAGGATACTCCTACTTCATAACCTTTATTGATGATTATTCACAATATGGTTATCTGTACTTAATGAAGCATAAGTTTGAAAGTTTTGAAAAGTCCAAAATATTAAGAAATGAAGTACAGAAAAAACTTGAGAAAAGTATTAAAGCACTTTGATCTGATTGCGGTGGAGAATGCTTGATTCAGGAGTTTTAAGATTATCTAAAAGAAAATGGGATAGTTCCCTAGTGGACCCCTCCTTATACACCCCAACATAATGGAGCGTCTGAAAGGAGGAATCAAACTTTATTAGATATAGTTCGGTCTATGATGAGCTAAGTAGATCTTAGTAAAGCCTTTTTAGGATATACACTAGAGAGCATAGTTTATGTATTAAATAGAGTACCCTCTAAATCAGTTGATATTATAAGACCGTGTAATAAAAGGCCATCTCTAAATCACCTAAGAGTATAGGGTTGTCCTGCTCTGGTAAAGAGGATAGCATCAGATAAGCTAGATGTTAAATTTGACAAGTGTCTGTTCATTAGATAGCCAAAGGAAACTATTGGATATTTATTTTACCAATTCGAAGCACGGAAGGTATTTGTATGTAGGAGTGCTCATTTTCTTGAAAAGGAACACTTACTTGCAAAAGTTAGTGGGAGCAATCTTCAACTGGAAAATCAAGAGGAAGAAATAGACAGTCAACTGATTGATCTCATTCTACATACACAAGAAGGTGTGATCCAAGAACAACCTGTCGAAACACAATCAATACAAAGATCAGGTCGTGTTCATAAAGGTCCGAGGAGATATGATTTTATCATCACGGATGATAGGGAACTATATCTCATGGAGGATGATGAACCATGAACCTATGATAAAACAATGAGGATCTTAGATTCTAATAAATGGCTTAGAGCCATGAAATCGGAAATGGATTCCATGTACGGAAACAAAGATTGGAACTTGGTCGATGCACTGGAAGAGGTTAGACCTATTGGGTGCAAATGGGTCTTCAAGAAGAAGACAAACATGGATGGTAATGTAATTCCCTATAAGGCAAGGTTGGTTGCAAAAGGTTATAGTCAACATGAAGGTATTGACTATGATGAAACTTTCTCATTGGTAGCCATGCTTAAATCCATAAGAATACTCCTCGCCATTGCTGCTTATTATGATTATGAGATCTGGCATATGGATGTTAAAACAACATTCTTGAATGGCGATTTGGACCTGGATGTGTATATGGCATAGCCTGAGGGTTTTACATCTCAAATGGCTCGAAGGTATGCAAACTGCAAAAGTCTATTTATGGACTTAAGCAAGCATCCAGGAGTTGGAATATCAAGTTTGATCAGACAATCCTTGAACTAGATTTCTGTCCAAAAATGAATTAGCCTTGTGTTTATAAGAAGGTTAGTGGGAGTGCAGTCATCTTCTTAGTATTGTATACTGATGACATTTTGCTAATAGGAAACGACATTTCTCTTTTTAAAAGTATTAAAATATGGTTGTCAAGAAAGTTCTCCATGAAAGACCCTTGGAGAAGCACCATTTATACTAGGTACAAAGATTTATAGAGATGGATCCAAGAAGCTGTTAGGTCTTTCTCAAAGTACCTATATAGACAAGGTACTGGATAGGTTCAACCTAGAGCTTTCAAAGAAAGGTTATCTCCCAATGACAATGGGGATTAATCTATCTAAGGCTGAGTGTCCGAAAGACAGCTCAGGAAAGAATGTGCATGAAGGATGTACCTTATGCATTCGCAACAGGATCCACCATGTATGCTATGATATGTACTAGGCCAAATGTCTCTCAAGCTTTGAGCTTTATGAGTAGATATCAAAAGATCCAAGTGAAAGGCATTAGATGGCCGTCAAGGCAATTCTTAAGTACTTGAGAAGGACTAAAGATGAGTTCTTGATATATGGAGATGGTAACCTCACAATCAGAGGTTACGCGGATGCAAGTTTCCAATCTAACAAGGATGACTTCAAGTCTCGGCCAGGTTTTATGTATATATTAAATGGAGGGGCAGTATGTTGGAAAAGTTCCAAGCAAGAAACTACTGCGGATTAAACCATAGAATCTGAATACATTGCTGCCTGTGAAGCAGTAAAGGAAGTTGTCTAGTTAAAGGGATTCAGTGGTTATCTCAGTGTGGCGCCTAAGATTGTTGATCCAATTACTTTGTATTGCGATAACAATGGTGCTATTGCTCAAGGAAAAAGAACCACGGTCTCACTAGAAACATAGACATGTATCCAAAAAGTATCAGATAATCAGGGAGATTATTGATGCTAAGGTGATAAGACTAGAATATGTTCCCATTGATCAGAACCTCGCGGATGGTCTGACAAAGGCATTGACTCAGGTTAAACATAACCAACATGTTAAAGCATATGGATTAAGATATATGGCTAATTGGCCTTAGTGCAAGTGGGAGTTTGTTAGATATGATGTACGCCCTTAGGGCAATTAAGGCGATTTATCTTAAGTATGTATTAGCATAAATAATTTTATTTAATTAATAAAGGCATTTAATATTTTGTTTATATCGATGTGTTTGTGTGTGTGTGTGTGTGTGTGTGTGTATATATATATATATATTATGACTGGTTAAAATATATCCATTGATATCTGTGTACAAAAGTCCTTGACATATCATAGCATGAAATGAAGGAAATTATAGTTGGACTATACTTAGTGAGACCTGCTTCATGTGCAATTATGATTGTGTCTAAACTATCCATAGTCATAGTTTCATCAAGAAAGGATATTGATGAAACAGTAAGACTAGCATTTGGTCAACTTTCTTGGAATGGGTCCAAGTAGTTAATCTCCTATAACTGAAGGTTGTGCCTTAAGATTGGCACATGAATATATCAGGTAGATATATTGGAGACCACAATAAGATAAACACTTGGTATATATATCAAGGTGTTAATGTTTATCTTTATGCAGTAGGTTTGCAAATATCCTCATACTTGAGATACTAGTTTCCTTGTGTGGTACTATCATTATACTTTGGATCATTCCCATTCACTCATTAATTTAGGGTATCACGGATGATTACGGGTATAATGATGTCAGCACGTTGGTAAGCTATGTAGTCAGAAAGAATCCATCGCTCCAGATATATTAAGGAGTTAACCTAGCCACTTGTTGAAGTGATGATTGCTATAAACCTCTGATCAGAGTATGTGTTTGATAGAAATAGTTTCTACTCAAACACATTATGGTAAAGAGCAATATACTTCAACAACAAGTAAATAACTGGGATAGCTTGGAGCAACCTTGCTATTAGTGGGTTAACACTTAAACCGAACCCAATAAACTAGATGGTACTAATATTAAAGAATGGAAGGAGTTCATCACATTGGTCAACTATTGCATTAACCAGGATAAATTCATAAGAACAAATGATGTTCCGAGTAATGGGGGATGGTGGACCCTTTCTAGAGGCGTACTACAATCGTTTAAGGTAATCGAGTTCTAATCATGGTCTAGAACCTCGAGCCAATGGTTCCTATAGAACAAGGATTGGTTAAGCCTTAACAACTCAATACTTCGGGATCCTATAAGGTCCCACACATTGGACTTTCATCAGACTGAGTAAAGAATTAATAGACTTGATCTGTTACGAGAATATTAAATGTGGAATGGTTAAACCATTACTTGGTTAGACAAGAGTTTTTATTTGACCTGTAACTAATTTATTAGGATCATAAATAAAATATAATCAAATTGAAAAGGATCTAAAGGGAATTTTCTGAATGGGTTGGACCCAGAAAAATGTTAGACATTTTTTGCTATCAAAGGGTTACGGGACTCGCAGCACATTGCATCGAAACATGCACGAGAGCCTGCACTGTGGGCTCGTAAGTGCCACAGCGAGACTGGGTTCACCAGCGCTACCATAGTAGTGCTGGATGCCCAACGTGGGATTCCTCACAAGCTGGGCTTGAGAGAAATCTCACAAGCTAGGCTTGAGAGAAATCTCGCAAGCCCATCTTGCGAGATGCACAGCGTACTATGCATGCTGTACCCGCAGGCCAACCTGAGCCCCGTGGGTCAAACCTGCATGTGGGATGTGCACACATCGAAAATGGGGAAGCCATTTGACTTCCCCAAGCCTATAGATAGGCTTCACCTCTCCCCTTTTCAAAACACACCAAATACTTTTCTAAGTCTTGACTTGAGCATTTCCAGAGTTGACTAAGAAGAATATTTTTGAGGAGCTTCAAACATTTTTGAGGAACCTCTAGTTAATATTGGTCTAGCAGCTACTTAAGGCTATGTAATTCCTCCTCATTGGGAGGTTTTGGTTGGTGGGGTTTGTGTGGATACTCATAGAGGTTATCTTGCACTTGGAGGCTTGTGCAAGAGGGTTCAGCTAAAGCACACTTCAACTGGTAAGTTTCCTTTTTCTCTTTTAATTATTAGGTCTTTTTCTTTAAGCGTTTTCAGACTTAATAATTATTATGCTTAGGTTGTTTTGCATGCTTAGTTTATTTTATGCTTAGTTTATAACTTAGAGTCATAACATGCTTAGTATAAAATATATTTATGCTAGGATATAGTTTAGAATTATGGTATGCCTAGCCTATGCATGATAACCTAGGTAGAGAATTTATTTAGTTAAGGCTTTAATTAATTTATATGCAGCTAATAGGAGTTCTAGGGACAAGGGACAAAATTTTGAAATTTTGCCATGCCTATTATGCATGTTCAGAGTGACTGTCAGTTCCTAACTAATAATTCTCAACTACATTAGGTGGTGCAGCCCTTTGATGATTCCTAAAGCTGCTCCCTAACTCTATAAAAAAAATTGGGAACAGCTTGTCGGGAAGTTTTGCAAGCACTTCTTGGGATCCGCCCAACCTATCTTTGTTAGCTGCAACCTTCATGATGTGGTACAGAGATAAGATGAATCATTAAGAGACATCTTGGGCCGATTAAATGAAGCCTACATAGGCATTCTAGATTTAGATTTTAACACAGCTAAAGAACTTATGATTAGAGGAACCTAGAATGAGAGACTAAGACAAGAAATTATCATAAGAAAGCCAACTTAATTGACTCTGCTGATTGGGATCACCCAAGATTTGGTGGAGGTAGATGAAGTTTCCTTAGCTGGAAAGAGAAATTATGAAGACAAGGATCACTCCAAGTAGGATGATAAAAAAGGAAAGAAAAGTAGAGGAGGAGGTAGCCACAGCTTCAACTGATTTGACCGAGATGATGAGGAAAAACCCAAGTTGAATGTTTCTTTGAGTTAGATTTTGGTAGCTATTAAAAATAGCCCTAAAAGGAAGAATTTCAAATTCCTAATGGTCATGGAAGGACAGACACTGGGTTGAGATTATAATAAATACTGTGATTTTCACAATGCAAGAGGAAATCATACATGTGATTGCGAAATCCTAGTAGAAGAAGTTTATGCACTCATAAAAGCTGGCGAATTTGGCTAGTTTGTTAAGGGCATAACAAAAAGGACACACAAAAAAGATGACTCGGATGAGTTAAGAGGCAAGTCGAACAACAAGTAGAAAAAAGATAAAGAATCCTAATCTAGATAGGTTTTAATGATTTCTGGGAGACCTGAGTTTGAACCGCCTTAAAAGAAAGCAAGAAGTTCCACCTGCCAGCGAGCAATACTAAGAGACAACTAGGATGCTAACAAGGCTCTTAAAAAGTGTCAATGGTAAGCGAACCTCATGTCGATCCATTGGTCATAGAGGCTGTGGTGGAAAATTATGTTGTCCATTGCATCTTGGTTAATACAAGAAGCTCTATAAACTTGATAACCAGGTCAGCACTAAAGCAACTCAAGTTCTATCATAGCCGTATCCAACTAGAATACTCAACTCTTTCTAATCTTAGTGGGCACTCCACATCATCTTTGGGAGAAGTAAAGATAGAAGTAGAGATTGGCGACAAAGAGCATGTCTACCAAGCGGAATTAGAATTCACAATTGCTGACATCTCAATTGGGTTCAACATTATTTTAGGCCCACCATTCTTGTGTGAATTAGCTGCCTCAATCTCCCCACTCTACCTGGTATTGTAGATACCTACTAAGAAGGGGACAATAATAGCCATAGGAAACCCAATTGTTTCCCATGGAACATACCTAGCTTCACTAAAGCAATATAAGGAAGTGGTAGAAGAGACAGACGAGAATGGTTCAGATCGAGATGGCATCAATTTGGATATTCCAATCATAGAACATGTTGCAGATCAAGAAGTACTTATGGCATTCCCTAGAAGATGTGCTTATGGAATTGACAATTCGCTTGAAATGAGGCATATCAAAGAAGTGTAGTACCCAAGGTGGTTGGCCAACGTTGTCTCGGTCAAGAAACCAAATAGACCTTGGTACATATATGTACATCTTACCAACTGGAAGGGAGCCAATCCAAGGGGTGGCTACTCACTACTACGCATCACCTAGCCTGTAGACTCCACAACAGGTTTTGTTGTCTACTCCCTCCTAAACCCAAAATAAGGCCATCATCAGATCCTAATGGACCCCTTAGACAATAAGAAAGCATCTTTTAGAACTCACAAGGGAGCGTGGCCACATGAAAAAGGAGGCTTGACACTCAAAGACTCAGTTATATACAAGCAAAGCACTAAGAAGGACAAAGAGTTTCACCACACTCACAACATCGTCAATCTTAGGCCTTACTACATAATCGATACTTAGTGAACTTATCAACCATACTCTTTTCCTTCCATAAGATTTTTTCCCACTGAGTTTTTTCTTAAGGAAGTTTTTAATGAGGCAGCTTCCCTTGGTAGATTTACCCGGACGACTAAAATTATCGGACTTGTATTCCTTTATTTTTTATTAATGAAAGTAACTTTTATTCCAAAATATCATTATATGCCTTATAAAGTCTTTATTACACTTTACGACACACAAAGAATGGTGGATCTTAAGATCGATTAAATCACTCAAGCACGCAAATGAAATTCAAAATGCAAAAAATTCTTAATTAAAAATAAGACATTATATTCTCAGGCAGCTATAGACCCTGAGTAAATGCCACTAAGGCAATCCGGCTAAACTCATAAGACCAATAGAGAAAATAAAGTTTAATTAAGAACTTAAATTATCTTAGATAGAAAGTAAGACATCAAATATGTCAATGGGATAAACATATAAGACCGGCAGAATGAGCTAAGTAGAAATTACTCAACCAAAATCTCCAGGCAAAACATAATATCTAAGTGGCAATCAAAAGTAAAAAAGCTGCTATAAAATTATGCAAACATAAAATGGTAGAACGTAAGACCTTTAATCAATAGTAAAACCCGAGTGAATAAGTAGATAAAAGACCTTAGTTATTAAGGCGTATATAAAATCGAGTCATAAGATAAAGATCTTCAACATATCATAAAACTCAAATGAAAAGGCATTCAATAAGGCCTTATTATCATGAGCCAAACTTTTTCTAGAGTTGGACGGCTTGAACATGGTATCTGAAAGCCACATAGGCGACCGATCGAAATATAAGATGGGCAAAAAAATCTAAGTTGAACAAAATTACTTAGTCAAAATTCATGATAGGGAAATTGTAAGAGCTAAGTAGTCATCTAGGGGCAATCAATCAAAAGACCGCTATAAAATGTGCATGCACCACAAAAGCATATAAGGAAAAATGTAAGACCCTAATAACTTTCCCACAAAGGGGCTAAGATCTATATAAATATTATGTAATGTACTCATAAAAGAAGAGCCAAAAATGGCTGGATGGGTTGAAATCGTCCTTCATTAATTATTCATCCCTCTTGGGTTCCAACTTGTTCTCTCAACCTCCATCATTAGCCACCTTCCCAGACCCAGCTTTGGCTGTTGTGTTTACCGGCTCCTACTTATTAGCTTATCATCTGCTCACCCGTCTATCTCCTTTGAATCCTACAAAGGCATAGGATACCAAGCATTGTTAATCAGATCATCAGGAATGTCAAGACACTTGAGCTGGCAAGTAGCAAGGACTTGCTGACCAAAAAGATAACAAAAATCCATCATCACCTGGATGGCCTTCTGATAGTCAGCCCCCTTAGTTGTGTTCATCTCATTCAACCCTAAAAGATCTTTATGGGCTTTCCCAAGATCTTCCTCTGCCCTCTAAAGGTTCTTAATCAGGTCGTGGTTAGCCGACTAAAGGAGCTTATGATCTCCCTTCAGCTATTGAGGTTCACCCTCGAGCTCCTTCACTTTGCCCTCCTCCTTCTTAGCTTTGTCCCTCAATAGTCGAGCAAAAGCTACAACATTCTCCAACTTAGTAGCATTGGACTCCTTTTCATCAACCCGTCGGTACATATCACCCTCCCGGGACATGGTCTACAAAGCAAGAAAATAAAATGCTTCACCAAAGTGAATACTAAATTTAAGATACCATATGAGGAGACAAATATAAGTAGCCACAAAAAACATCAACATGGCGGTAGTTTTCATATCCTCAGTCTTGTAGCGAGCCGCCTCTTTACCAAGAGGGAAAGCCAAATGCAGGGCCTCTTGGACATGCACCGAGGAGAGGGTGGCTGACTTCTAAGTTATCCCATCTAAATCCTTCTTTACCTAAAAAGGAGAGGCAACAAGTTCCTGGCAAGATGAAGTCTCTGGTGGAGAAGCAGAGACATTTTCTATTGCAACCTAGAAAGAAAGGGTATCATAAATAAAAGAAAAGCCTCAATAAGCGAATGGCAAGTATAAACTAATACCTCATCAGCAGTCTCGCTCCTTTTTCCTTCATTGCTCCTTAGCAGTCGTCTCGGTTCCAATCGCGCTAAGCCGCTTCGCCCCCTTCTTGGTCAGCTTGATCGCTCCTTTACCTAACAAAATTTGATCAGCAATATAGTTAGACGCACCGTCAATAAGATCAAGAGTCTAGCGGATATTCTCTTGTTGAAGATTCTTGACTCCCTTAGCTATAGTATCAAGGATTGCCTTGTTAACTCTTATCATAAATAGGGACCAAACAAAATAAAAGTAATAGTGAAGAATACTCACTCGGGAGCCTGGGACCGGGATAATAAATGAAGCTATCATCAGAGTCCAAATCATAATCTGTGACTCTAACATCATATATAAAAGTAAAGGAAATGTTAGCTAATGACCAAATTCCCTTCTTCAGCCTACCAATCATATCTACCATAACATCCGGGTCAATCTTGGGAATCTTGTAAGGAGGAAGCAACTCAAGCGACCATCGGGTAGGGAAAGATGGTGCCCTCTCGACTCTAACATACAAGTAAAACTACTTAAAGTTCTTCACTGAATCTACTCGATCAGTTAAGGTGTAAAAGGCCAACCTCTTGAAAAAATGGAAGTGATCTTCACCCTTATTCATTTTACTGGAAGCCAACAGCCTAAAAAACTTGGCATCAAATTCAAACCCTAGAGCTTTGTAAATCTAGAAATGACCAATTATGTCACCCTAGCAATTAGAATGAATATGAGCTGGAAAAATCTTCCAGACATTAAGAAGATCACAAATGTCTGCTGGAAGAGGGTACACGAAGCCAAACCAAATTTTCTCTAAATAAATACTAAACGACCCTTCAAGCGGGAGGTGGACGCACTCCCTCTAAGATGGCAGCATAAACCAACAATCCTTCATCCACTCAAAGGTCTCTATGTCAAATCGAAGGTAAAGTGGATTGATAATAGAAATCATCTCTTCTATCTTAAGAGTCATTTTCCTCTCTTTTTTTGGCTTATACTCAGCTGGTCCCTCCTCGTTCACTTTAGCCTTGCCTTTCCTAGCGACTCTTTTCCTGCCGTAACCTTTAGGTATAAGATGTCGCTCAACTTCCTAGACAGGTTGCTCCACTTCAAAGTCATCCTCCTCATTTCCCACCCATATAGGATATGATGAATGAATCTCAGAACTTGAGGCGTCCTTATTGGAAGCCATCCTTTCCTCATTTACATCCCTCTCTAGGTGATCCATCCTCCTGGCTGTCTTCTTAATCCTAGGCTTGGGATGAAAGTTAGTACGGTCGATATTAAGATATGACTTAGATGCTAAGTCTATATGATCCCTAATAAAGAGATCAAATAGATTGTCACCTGACTTGCTACTAAAAGAAAAGGATGAAGACATGGTCACCTAAAAAGAGAAAGCCGCCTAAAACAAGTTGAAATAAAAATAGCTATCCTAAAGAATCTACAATTTATTTCAGCTAGGAGGAGAATCCCAATCTCCTAACATTTGTTAAGTTCATCACTCAAGAACATAAAAAGCAATGCGGTGATTAAAAAAAACATCAACCCAGATTCCGGCGAGACCAAAAACCAAGTTCTGGAAAAGCAATTTAAAGTCCAGTGGCCTGAATATGCATATTTCAAAACAAAAAATTCCAAACTACAACACATTAGAATTCAGATTCCAGTTACCTATCAACTGAAATGAGGCAAACACTCCTACATGTTCTACAACCAAAAGATGGTTTAGGACTAATAATAAAATCATCGCAAATATTATCTAAATAAAAATGCAACTGATCAGATTCAAACAGCAAAGCATGAACGACAAAAAAAACAAAGTGGCTAAGGGAAAAAATAATAGTCAAAAGATTAACACTTATTTGTTGAAGAGAACAACGAAAAGACGAAATTGCTAGAAATTGCAAGGCTTGATCAAAGGTTTCTCGCCGGAAATCGCAAAAGCAGAAGTTAAGAAACGGTAAAATTGGTAAAACGAATTACCTCAGCTTAAATGGGAAAAAAGATAGAAATGAAGAGTCATAATGATTAATAAGAGTGCCACGTGGACAATGATGAAAGGCTGGTTTCAAAATTCTAAAATTTTCAATTACCGCCAGACCAGATGAAAAGACGCCAGCTTCTCCAAGAAGTTTCAAGAAATGAAAGGATATGAAAGAGCCACGTCGCTCCCAACTTCCTTCGAATTAGCGCAAAAATCAAGCCGGATTCTCTCGCCAAAAGTTTAAAAGAACTTCTCATACTTGTGGGGGATCTTCTGATAACTTAGTAAAAATATTAACCTATCTCGAACTGGAAGACCGGGTCAATGCGAGCCACTTGGCTCTTGCCTAAGAGAAAATGCTCAAAGCATTGGCCAGGTCCATAGAAGCTCGGTTGGGACAATTATCCCAGTCGGTGACTTTAGGATGACAAACATGCATGGTGTGTGCTTGCCCCAAGCGGATAGGGTCTCGAGTTGGCCTTATATTGGCTGGGCATTGACTCCATCCTACTAATATGGGCAGAATCCAATAGGATTCCATGTCATATATTTTTTCGTATAAAGAAGTCTAATCCTGATATATTTGGGGATTCATGATAAATAGGAATATTATTCTTTTACTAAACAGGTAACAAGGAAGAATCCTCCTATAAAGGAAACAAAACTTAATTGAGATCATTGTCCAACAATAACTCTCACGCCAATAAGGAAAATAATCATACACTAAATAGGGATATCTCTTAAACAGAAATCTCATTCCTAATTAAATAAGGAGTCCTAATTATATATTAGGTCAATCCATACTCTATATAAGGACCTCTTGGTCAGATCAAAGGTATTACATTCTAAACTCGCAACTATTATTCTCTCAAACTCCTTACTCACTTATTAGAGAGTTCCTAGGGGAAATTCAGATTGCCCGCAAGTTCGTGTCTGTTTTGTAGGTTCATCAATCAAAAGATCAGACTACGAAGCAAGAAGATCAATTCTGAAATGTCACGATTCGTAACAAGATATTTTCAGTGTGTGTAATATTGACAAAGGCTGATTATTTCACAATATTTAAGCACATAATTCACATCGCTACATGTTTTCACTTATCAGTTATCACATCTTCATTACTTTATACAACCATTCCCTCTTTCAAAACTAGGTATAACTCAAACCTTTCATTATCATCGAATATCAATAATTACGCCTCATGTTTCCTCTATGATTACTGTTTTTACAATGTTATCCCAAGCAAACCCCAAGTTGGAGAGCCATTTTGCTTTTATTGCGAAGTAAAGGAAAGTATTATGGGTTCCGTCTAATAGTTTTTATTTTACATGGAGTTTAAAAAGTATAATAATATGATAAAATCAAAACATAAAATCAAAACATAAGATAAATTAATTAGCATATCTTACAAGTCAAGGATACTAGATTATGTTAATCCTCAAAAAACATATATATGTCATGTGAAAAGGAGAATCAATTCCTCTTCTACTTTTTTGGTGCCATAAATTACAAAGTACAGAGAAAGACTAAACAAAAGATGAATCATAGTTAAGATTTATTGGGCTGGCTGGATTGGGGTCGGGTTGAGACGGTTCTCTTGAGCAAGAACTCGTTGATCAGTCAGTAGGTAAGTAGTATGTGTCTATGAATCCATATATGCACGCACAACATCCAAAATTGGAGCTCGACATATTGGACATTTCCCACTACTCCATTGCAGCTCATTAGCACACCTCAGACACGTGCACATGTGCCCACATCTGTTAAATTTCAACTTCAAATCCATCCATCAATTTCTACTTCATTGGGATTTAATGTGAAGGATAACGTTGAAAAAGATCACCAATACATATTTCGATATGTTTGCGGATGGGCCCAAGGTTTCACAAGTTTTGGCCCAACCAATACACATGTCGAAATGTGTATTGAAAATCTTTTTTTCTTTTGCTTAATGCGTCTATAGGATCATGATCTTGTCCAAAAAAAACTAATGTTCCATTGGACTTTTGAAGTGACCCTGTAGCTCTCACAACTTTTAAAAAGGGCACCACTTCTCCCCAACTTCTGGTTCGTTTGATTTTTCAAATTTGCAATTTTTTTGATTTTCTCTCTCTAATCAGAAGCTGACACGTAGCATTTAAGGAACAAAGTTGTGCACTCTTTCAAAACCGAGCAAATTACGGAGTTACTTTAAAAGTTTAAGGGGACATTAAATTTTTCTACGATAAATTCGAATACCTAGAGATGCATTAAACATTTTTTTTCCATGTCAAATATAATACCAATAAAATATATATAAGCACTTGTTATTTTTTCTAAAATACGTGTCACCTTTTGTGTGCTTATATTGATACTTCATTGGTAAGGATTTATAAGGACGGACGCTCTAATTGTGTTTGAGAAAATAAAATTCAAATCAATTCAATTTATTTTATTTTAAGTACAAAATTTGTAACTTTATATGTAAAATAAATTGAATTGTTTCACATTTTCAAACTCACTCTCTATATACAAGTTGGGAAATACAAATATGTAATACATACCGATACAAAAATGTGTCCACTTGCTTATCGTAACAAATGCAGCATTTGCGTTCCCTTCTTGTTATATCATCTGAGTTCCTAGCGGCTTCTTCAATATATCACAACAATTTTAGCAGATCTCAAAGCAGTATTTTTTTTTGGGACTAAAGCCCTCTTTTCCTACTATGTTTTCACTTTCGGTATGATCACGACCCACATATGCCCTTGTGGTATGCGAACCGCTCCAAAAGAAAACATAATCCGTTGACAAAATATGACGGGATATTATTAAAACCATTTTGGATCATTTTTGCATAAACAAGAGGCGAAAGGAAAAAAGTTCTTTGCCTCCTATTTATCCCTTTTGGTATGACGATTACCTATTGCTCGTGGTATGCAAAACCGGTTCAAAAAACATATTTCGCCATATTCTATTGACAAAATTGTTGACATAATATGATAAGATACGCTCATTAACATCATCTTGGAGCGATTTCGCATAAGGAGCATATAAACCTTCATTATATATTTTTCCAAGTTAAGTTTTCTCACCTTGTTGAATTGAGCTACGCAATTGTGACTGCATTTCCAAGCTGGCCTGCATTGCTTTTCGAAGCTCATACATATCTCTCTGAAGTTGCTCCATTTGCTCTTTCAGTTCCATATCTTGAGGGATCTAAGGAGTATTTGTCTAAGTTCGTTTCAATTAATAAGGGCCAAATGGATAAATACCCCGTAATCATGGTAACTTTCATCAGATGCCACCTTTTATCTTTCAAAAGTTTCAATTAACCCCTTAAAATTGGCAAAAGTGCACCAGTTTACCCTCTCATTACCACATGTTAAATTTTGAGCACTTTAACCGAGTTTAAGGAGCTAATTGAAACTTTTGAAAGTTCAATTTGGCATCCAAAAAAAGTTGTCAAGCTCAGGAAGTTGTTGATGCATTTGGCATTGAAAAAAGAAGTTGAATCATTAGTACCAGAATAAGCTCACATTTGATGGATGATTGAGAGGGAGAACAAGTCGTTCATCCTGATTAGTGGAGACCTCCGAGGGGTGGGAAACCTGTTCAGAATAATTGGCCACTTGTTGATGATTGCTGTTATTCCATGAACTGAAAGCAGATTGACGATACATAGATTCGTGATCTTCTATGGCTTCTTGTTCATTGTCATCCTCCTCTTCATCATCATCATCATCATCTTCTTCTTCTTTGTCATCAGCATCAGCATCAACATCTCCTCTTTGTTCTTGGCTATCAGCACCTGATGAATGCGGTTGCCGTTGTAGTAAAGACATTATAAGTTGCCCCATTCTTGCGTGGCTTTCCTCTTCAAGCTCTTGGTCCTCGTGACTCGCTTGTACTTGTACATGGGACATTATCATTTGATCCATTTTTGCTCTGAACTCACCGGCAAGGAAACTCGATACAGTCTTTCTGTTCCCATCAATCATAAAATAGCACTCAGATTTTATCAAAGCATAATCTATGTTGCACGGACATGAAAAACGTTATTACGAAGAAATATAGGAGACAATGCTTAGGATACTGTTGTAATTATATAGTATATATATATATTGAAATTATAGAAACAAAGGTAAGGAAACAAGGCTACTTAATAGTCTGACTTATGGAAATAACCAACACTTTCCTTAGTACTAGACCCGTTCCTAGCTTGTTAGGGATCAATGAGCGAGATAAAAAATTGAAGTCCTTTTTACAAGGAGGTATGATCTTAACATTTTATAGCACTAGATAAATAAATAAGCAAGATACTAAAAAGACCTTTAATTTTGAAGGTTATAACAATATTAATATTTTGAAGAATTTTTTAATTGAGCTTACAACATTTAATCAAATTTTGAAGGAAATATCATTTGATCTAGATTCAATTATTGTTTACATTTCAAACTACATATTAAGAAGCTAATAAACTTTATTTTGAACCCCTTTCTACTCAAGGCCTTGGACTGTCGCCTCTATTGTCCTTGCCCAGGAATGGCCCTGCTTAGGACATGTCAAGCTGAGTCATGGTTTTTTCATCTTGCGGTATGGTTTTAATTTAAAATCATTTGTTTTGTTTCATGGTCCTTTTCATAGTAGGTTCTTTCATGGTTTTTTCATGGTTTCAGAAAACTACGAAATTAAAACCACGAATTCGATGTTTCTCCATGCTTCCCCTTCAAATTAAACTTATTCTTTTTACAAATTCATACCATACCATATAATCTATCTGAACAAAAAATTTTAAAAAACCATATCATACTGTACTATATCACACTAAACCAAATTTTAATAAACTACGGTGGACCATCAACCAAACAATGACTTCGGACACATCGACTTTCTATGGTGTTCATGCACCATAGAGCAAAACAGGATATATGTTTGTCGAAAGAGAAAAAAAACATACAATCAACCAAAACGTAATTCACGAATACCAAATTCTCATACATATCTAACGAATGAATATTTTTCGAAATAGTTGAAAGAGACAAATGAAAAAATACCTTTGCAGGAGTTGCTTGATTTCATTGTCTTCTGAACTACAAGTAAGCATCTGTTCATACCATCCGCTCCTAAGATCTTCCCAATAACTACGCGGGCGAGCTATACCACTGAACCAATCATAACTCATATCCTCGAAATCTTGTTTATAATCATCAATAATCCCATTCTCCCAGTTATTCATAGACGATGAAGCTCCAAAATTGTTAAGTTCCGAACCAGTTCCTTGCCATGTTACATCGGATCTTGCACTACTTCCTTCATGAGCATCATCATTGTCACTAGTACAAAAATCTCGATTATCATTATCGGTTTTCATCATCACATCAAATATTGTGGAACCATTTTGATTGTTATTGTGATCTGCAATCTCTTTTCCACTTTTGGAAGTAGAAGAAAAATTGGGAGCCACATGATCATTTTTGTGATCTACATTAATCTCTTTACAACTTTTTGAAGTTGAAGCCTGTGGATTAGTTACAGAAACGTCTCCACATTCATTGGATTGAATCCCTTGATGGTGGGTCGTATTTCGATTTTCGTTATCTACGAGCCTATTCTCAATCTCCTTGCCATTTCTTGGGGTTAATCTACTTGTTCCATCTCTGCTAAATCTTTCCCTGAACATGTTATGGATGACCTACTATTATTTCACTACTACTGGATTAGTTTAAAAACAAAATAAATGCTAATTGTAAAGACATATCTCTCCGATCCGTAAGTAAATCTACTATCTCTAGCAAGAGTATTGGGACAAATACAATTTTTTTTAAGGAAAAAGGAGACGAAATAATATTAATCTAAGAAATGTGCCAAGAAATAAGCAACCACATCAAATCTCAAGGACATAGTAGAATTTCTCCCAATTTCTAGTCTAAGTATTAGCAGCTAAAAAAGTAAAAACAAAGAAAAAGATGGAAAAAAAAAGCTTTTTCCTTTTGAACTTGCCTCACCTTCCAGTTTGACCCAAAATAAATTTCTTAATATCATTCTAATATTTTTAGATCAATTAGTTCAAAAATAACACATGTTTATGCAAAAAAAGATGCTAACTTATGAATCCAATTTTAATCATTAAAGTAGATATGATTTTGGGTGGAATAAATAAATCAAAAAATGTCAAGTTGATTACCTCAGTGACATGATGGTAGAGCAGTGGTGTGATCTGTTGGCATGAGATGGTGTTGTGCATTGAGCCGATTTCTGTATTGCCTTGCCACGTTCCAGGGATCTTACCCGCAGCATAGACTGCAAGAGAAAATAAACAATAATTTCGCACTTATAAGAACCCCAAGCAATTCAATTGGTTCGTGCAACAGCTATTCCGTCCAATAAAATAGAAATGAATGGAAATATGTCAAATATGGTAAAGTATATGTTTCGAAGATGGAATAGCTATTCCTAAGTATAATACATCTCATAGAACAATTATTCATACTTGAAAGGAAAGAATAAGCAAAATAATATATCATATTTGACATTTCCATTCATTTTTATTCTATTCCACCGATCTTTTCGCGAACCTAACGCCACCTCAATTCAGTTCATTTTTTATCGAATACCTGAATGCGACCACGGTGAGCAAACTTGGAAACAGAACCGCGGTCTACAATAGAACTAAGCTCCTTTTTCCTTTCTTGTTCCATTTGAACAAGCAAATCATTGAATGCTTGTCTCCCTCGTATTTTCAGCGAATTCACATTGACAACCAGCGAAAAGGATTTCAGGTCACTAATGGTGCTACTATTACCTTGCTCATTCTCATTACTATTATCAGATTCCAATCTCTTAATTATATCCGCAATCCTTAGTCTCTCACTCTCTCCCTGATCTCCTGCATCTAAACCCACAAACAAATCTTCGTTCACACCCGAAGTTCTTGTTGAAGACCCCGTGGACCCTACAAAGTCCAATTTCGTGTAGGGAAAATCACCACCCGAACTTGGACTAGTCTTGGAGCTGCTAGATCTGGACAGGAGTCGAGGCGGGGCAGTTGTCCCTGTCCCAGGGGCCACGGCCCCTGGGGCAACGGCCGATCGAGGGCTGTTTCTAAAGCTGTTAGAACGATCGACTCTAATGTGTGCAGGATGCAGCCTGGCCTCCCACATTTGCACCAGCGACGAGGCTCCAAGGTTCTCGGAAGAAGAACTCGAAGATTCTTGATCGGTTTGAATTGTTGACACCATTTCCTCAGCCTGTTTGGCAGCCCATTGATCGAGAATATGAGAAGAATCTTTATCTTTACTAATACAAGTCAGGTTCTGATGATTTTGGGAAGATTCTGAATTTTTTTCTTCATCTTCAGAAACTGAAGAAACCGAGATACAAAGATGGTCTCTAACCAATTCCTTTAGATTCTTCTGAAAAGTAGAAGTCATTGTATTGCATCTTTCACGCCTGTTATGTACGCAATCGAATGAAGAAGCAACCTCGACCTGTGAATATGCCATATTTTCAACAATCTGATTCTTGATTTTTTCCAGAAATAAGGAAATAAATGAAGAAATAATTCATCATCATCCAGCAGCGGCAGCCCATTGTGTGCAGCCAGCTATAGCAAATGACAAAACACAATACATTTTCAAGAAACAGTTAAATTGGGTAAGTGTATCTCAACCAATGAAAAATAATCTATAAACATAGATAATTACTTGTTTTAGCCTGGAAAATGAAATCCCACTTTGTGTATTTTCTAAATTTATCGAGAGAGGCTAAAAATTAGATTGTGATTATTGGGTTTATGCTGAATAATGTTTTTTAGCCGTTAAGCATAAAGGAGTTGGAATGAGTAGCACAGAGCGTTACAAATTCAATTATATGCTTTTATTATGCCTTTTCAAATCTTTATCTTCTGATTTTACTTTTTTTGCCTAACTGCTCAGAGCGTCCACCTAATATTATTTTATTACTCTTATTCATCATCATTTTTCCTTTTTTCTACTAAAATATTATATCCCCTTTTCAAATATATTGACACTAATTCTAATTTGTTTTTCTCTTAACTTGTTTTATTATCTTTTTCCTAATCAATATAAATTAATAATTTATCGTGAATATTAACAATTTTTCTGAATGATATTTATTAATGTTACCGCTAAATTATAGTAGCTTATTAGACCATCTTTAATACATAGTGAATTCTTTGATTATGTGTTATGTGGAATAGATACTCACATTGATGACATGTGAATGATTTTAAAAATAGATATCATATTCCAAAAAACTAGCTACACTAGATTGTCTATTTCATAGTAGATTGTGTTAGAAAAAAAATTATTTATTTACTAAATTATCTCTTTCACAACTAACCAACATTTAAATTTTAAATTAAGCATTAAAATATTAATAAAGTTAATGAGTTGGTAGTCCATTTGATTGTCTATATGTAGAAGATTGACAATGTTCAATATTTATGATGCCACTTCATATAGGAAAGAGAAAACAGACAAGTTAGTGTAGAACAGTTTTTTAGTTATTGTCTATTTTTATTTATATGTCAAGATTATTGTTGGAATAGACAAATTACTAAAGATGCTCTTATATTGCTTTAAATAGTTCCAATCCTAATTAGGTTTTCTTGAATAATTTTGCACTTCTTTCTTTCATGAAATAATCTTTTCATTAATAAAATAAAATTCTATAATTTTATATATAATTTAATAAACTAATATTGAAGGAGATTTGATCTATGTAAAACAAATTTATAAAAACAAAATAATATATTTTACAACATAAAATGAATCGATTTATTACTTTTTTTCACCTAACATTTACACATTAATTTTGTATTATTATACATCATCATTTTTTTCCTTTTTTTTTTATAAAATTCTCGTAGAAACACGGATTTAGCATCAAAGAAATGCATGATACAAAAAAATACATTTTAGGCGCATAGTTGAAGAATAAATGCAGGGAATGAGCAAATTTAACCACTAGAATTTTTTTTTTGAATTTGGGTCAGAAACGGGCATTATCAGCCCATTTTTCGTAAAAAACGGGCTGACAAGGCCGTTTTTAGTTGAAAATGAGCCTTGTCAGCCCGTTTTCAGACTTGGAAAGGTGAGACCAAACCGGTCTCATCTTTTCCATTTCAGTGGGTGAATTCATTTCACCCACTCCCATTTATTCCCCCCCCCCTAAATTTTTTTACCCAATTTCACTCCCCACACTTTCATCTCTCTTCAATTTCAAATTTCACTCTTTCATTTCTCTCAACTCTCTTTATTATTGTAAATGATAATGTTGAACTTATTGTTAATTTTTTACAGGACATTTACAACTAAAAAAAATAGAGGTATGTAACCCAAATCTTTAAATTTTAGTTTTGATGCAAAATTTATAGTTATTTGCATGTATGAACATATTTTTGCTATAATTTTAGTTTTAGTTTTAGTATTTGTTTTACAAAAAGAGAAATTAGCTTATGTTTTGGTGATATTTGAAAATTAATAAAATAAATTTAATATGGTTGTTAATTTTTTTTATGGTTGTTAATTTTTTTAAAATGTTTTGTTCATAGAATGTCCTATTGTAAATGATAATGTTGAATTTATAGTTAATTTTTTTGCATATATAAAGAGTGAAATTTGAAATTGAAGAGAGGTGAAAGTGTGGGGAGTGAAATTGGGTAAAAATATTTAGGTGGGGGGAATAAATGAGAGTGGGTGAAATGAATTCACCCACTGAAATGGAAAAGGTGAGACCGGTTTGGTCTCACCTTTCAAAGTTTGAAAACGGGCATTGTCAGCCCGTTTTTAGACAAAGTTGCAGAATTTGGGTTTGAAAACGGGCCTTGTCAGCCTGTTTTCAGCCCGATTTTAACTAAAAAGGGTTGACAAGGCCCGTTTTCTGACCCAAATTCAAAAAAAAAATTTCAATGGTTAAATTTGTTCATTTCCTGCATTTATTCTTCAACCATGCGCCTATAATATATTTTTTTTGCATCATGCATTTTTTAGGTGGTAAATCCGTGGAAACACAATAAAGGTGAGATTACCTTTTAATGGGTGAACTTCTTCCGGCCACAATAGTCAATAGCATTTAATGCCATGTCCTAAAAGGATTAAAATTCTCTAAATTTGAAAATTAGTACATTTGTACATTTCAGTCAATCTCAACCATACATTTAATTTTAGTGATTGAGATTGAATTTTAGTTGTCTGTGAGGCCCACATTGAAATTAAATCTCAACCACTAAAATTGAATGGATAATTGAAATTAACTAAAATGTACAAATGTACTAAATCTCAAATTTAGAGATTCGTTTTCCTAAACTAAATGGATTTCTTTACCACTGTGTTGGAAACTAAACGGAAAAGAATTACCAAAAGAAAACTAAACGGGAAAAGAAATTGTATTGAATTAATTTTTTTTATTTAGAAGCTGCATTTATATAAGAAAAATTAAATGGTCGTATTTATTTAAAAAAATTATATAGTATATGACAAGTACTTTAATGTACCATAATTGTATTTTAAAAGTATTTAATATGTGATATCTTCCCATACTCCATAATTCAATATTATTTATTACCTAAAATGAATTAATACCACAATGTAATCTACTTAAATAATATTCTATAGGATTTAACTCAGAAGCAAGAACCCCTCAGAACCTAGAAAGAATAGTTCTAATTCAGAGCTAAGAAAATACAAAATGTTTTGAAGATAACAAAAATGGTTTGAAGAGGACATTGAAGATAACAAAAAGGGTTCGAAGATAAGAAAAGACAAAAACAAAACTCTTTGGTTTATGGAAATTAATAAAACCCTTTAGTTTTCGGAAACTAATAAAACCTAATTAATTTTTGGAAACTAACAAAAGCCATAAGAGTTGTAAAAGCAAATTCTCTATTTTTTTTATTCACATAATATAATCTAATCTTTTTATTACGTATTTGCTCTCTCATTTATACAAGGAAGGAAAGAGTTGCAACATAAAATAAAATACAATAAAAACTAAGCATTTATATAAGGAAGGGTGAGAACTTGTTCGTGTGCAATTATGATTTGTCTAAATATCCCTAGTCATAGTATCATCAAGACTGGACATTGATGAATACGGATAGACTAGCATGTGTCGTCATACCTCTTGAATATGATTCAGAGTAGCATATCTCTAGTGCTAGAGGGTGGTGTCTTGGGTTAACACATGAATGTATTCATGGAAATACATTGGAGACCGCTATGAGACAACACTCGGTAATCTATATTATGTGTTGGTGTTTTAATCGTCTCATTGGAACAACAATACAAATATCCTTAGACCTGAGATACTAGTTAGCTTGTTCAGATGTTGCTATACTTTGGATTATACCTATACTATCTATGAGATTGGATGTCACGGATAATTACTGGTTATGAGCGGACGACGCTTCGCGCGGCTGTTGCGCGGGGTCTGGCCCTGTCGGTCCGGCCCGTTGGTGTGTTGGGGAGGTGTGAGTGATGTGGTTGGAAAATGATTTTGCATATTTTAATGCTTAAAAGATACGAGATCGAAATCTCGTACTTAGAATAGAGTTACCACCAAGTCCAGCTCAACTGGGAAATTTTTGGTACGATTTTCCCACCGGGTGGTTGGACCATACCTTAAGTAGAGATTCCAAGTTTGGATGATGTTATCTACTTTTCATTAGGCCACGTTAAGATACTTCATTCTTTCTTAATCGGTTTAATCCACCATATTTATTTGTATTTTCAGTTATTTTGTTGTTTTCACGTTTATCAAGTAATTGAAGCGATAAATAAAATATTTATGACTATAAAAAAAGTGCAGAAAGTAAAATTATTACAAGGTTTTCAAGTCCCGTACATTTTCTATGCAACAAATAAAATACGCGAATGTCCGATATACATCTACCTGCAGAAGATGGTTGGCACGAATATGGCATATTTTATTTACAATATCATAAGGCCCGATTGGATGGCTAAAATGAGGTTTGAATGGCGTTTGCGGGGAAATTCCATTTAAATCTAAGTTTTAGATTCAATTGTTACTTTAATCGGATTACAGGTGAAAATGCCATTCGTCGTGGGGTGGGGTCTATTTTTAGGAGGTTTCGAACCTCCATCGTCACACTATATGTCCTAGCTATAGAAAATAAACTAGTTTGGAAACAAACGAAAATAAAACTGCTGTCCAGAAAGTCAATCCGCCGGTGGGGCATCTGATACCACCGGCGGCATGGCTGATGCCGCCGGCGACATCAATTGTGTCATGGTCGACATCAGCATGCAGACAGGCACAAGGCTTTCTGAGTATCGCAAAGAAAGGTACCCGTAAGAAAGCGAGGTCTCTGGGGAATTCGATGGTAACGGCGGTATCAACGATGTCTCTAGCGACATGGGTGATACAACCGGCAACATTGCATGTCTCCGATGACTTCAATTTCTTACAGCAGCAGCGATTGGCAGTCAAAGTGACCGAAAACTCAAAAATGAACACAAATCAACAAAAATTAACACAAACTACTACTAATAATGCCAAAGAGCTATGAGACTCAGGATTTTCACCTCGGGGTAGTGAATCCAACTCTTTGTGAACTGAACAATAACACCTTTGGGGAGCTTACAATAGTAATTTGATTGTTAATTTAAAGGTTTTAGGTCTCTAAATTCTATCAAGTTGATTTAACCTAAAGACCCACTAATTTAAGCTCACAATCAAAGAGTTCGAAGAAGAAAAATCGAGAAAAATGGATTAGAATCCTTTTTCCTGCCTTTCTAGTTCTTATCTCACTAAGATCTATTCTCTCGATTTCAGCCTCTCAATTGCCCAATTTTAGCTCCTTCCCTATATAATTCCAGTCCCCCTCCTATTTTGCAGCTTAAGGTGCCTTTTTATAGGCAAATTGGGGAGTTTTTCGAGACCTTTTTGACTTATTCCGCCGAAAGTGGACGAAAGGCTGTTTGCGGAGGGACCCATTTTAGGCCATGCCGCCGGCGACATTATGATGCCGCCGGCGGTATGGCTGATGCCGCCGGCGATATGGTGATGCCGCCGGCGGAATGGATGATGTCGGTGGCGACATCATTATCCAGCATACCGACAACCAACGGGTCAAAAAGCCTAAAAAGTCGGGAAAAGTGGTTTAATAGTGGGTGGAAAGGTATCTTTTTGAATTTTAATTATATTTTAATGGGTATTGTTTAATTTGGGTGTAAATCATCAGTTTAAGCTCCTACCGGACGAGTTATCGGCCAAGCCGAACTGGATTCTACCAAGTATAAAATTCACAAGGAATATTATTTTGGTAATAAAAATTCTAAAGAGAACTTTTATTTTGAGGCATTAAAATCAGGTACACGTCATCTTCGTCTCGCAAGTGGGACTACAAAATCCGGTGCTCACTCTGTTATAGTTGATATATGTCCGTTGGTAAGCTGAGTAGTCAAGATGGAATCTATCACTCCATTATAACAATATAAGGGAGATGTACCTTGGCCACTTGTTAGAAGTGACACACTCGTAAACCTCTAATAAGAGTATAAGTTGATAAGATGGGATCATGATCAACACTTAAATGATTGAGTGGTGTACTTTGGTAGCAAGACTAAACTACTGGGGTAGGTATTAAAGCTACTAGTTTACTAACACTTAAACCGAGTCCTGGAAACTAGATGGTACTTAACAATTAATAGAAGGAGTGAATCGTATTGATACTATTGTAGAACCAGGATTTAGTCATATGCACGTGACGTTCCGAATATTTAGGGGTCATATGCCTTTCCTAGAGTGCCACTATGACTGATCAAAGTAATTGGAGTCTATAACGGTCTAGAGCTCCTAGCCAGTCAAAGGTATTGTGCCAGGTTAAAATTTTGGTGGCTCAATATTACAGGATCCCATAAGGTCACACACTTTGAGTTACGATCGAGCTATGTAAAGAACCGTTAGACTAGGTCTAATCTAGAAGAGCAAAGAAATATGGTTAGACCATAACATATTGGTTAGACTAATATTCATTGGTTGGACCAATGAGCCTAACAAATAATAAGGAGGATAAAATAATAAAGGGAAGAATGGACTGAGTTTAGCGGGATTTATCAATATTGGATGTTGGATAAATCTGCGCAAGTGGGTTTGTAAATGTATTGTAGGAAAGTACATAAAAGACCTGCGTATGGGCCATAAAGCAGCACCATTTGAAATGGTGCTACAGCTGGCTCATGGGGCACGCGCAAGTGGGCTGCAAAGTGCAGCCCGCATAGCGCATGTGCAAGCCCGAATGGGTTATGCTGACGCGCAGCCCATGTGGGCTTGCGCAGCGTGGAGTACAGCCCCCCAAGGGGCTGCGCACCATGTGCAGGCCCATGCACAAAGCTGCGCATGAGCGTAGCCTTGTAGGGTTGTACTCCTGTGCAAGCCCACAAGGGACTGCTGGCCGAATGGCTAGCAGTCTCCCAGTCAAACTAGGAGCTTGCTCCTTAAGCAAGCTCCCAGTATTTGAGTTGGTTTGCAACTCTTCCAGGGTTAATTAAAAATACAAGTATGCCCTTTTTATTTTATTTCTAATTGGTTTGGGTTAGGGACTTTATTGTCATTTGAATAATTCCTAACCACTATAAATAGAAGCCTCCTCCTTCATTATTTTCTGTCCTGAATTTCATAAGCCCTCTCTTGCTCTCTTATTCTCTTAGTTGTTTTGATTCCTAAAAGTAATCCGTCGAAAGACGTATTTACTTAGAATAGAAAACTAAGGGAATTTCTTCTAAAATAAATTAGTAGGGAGGAGCTAGCCATTCTCCGCTCTTTTATAGGTTCTTCCTTTCTAGAAGGTTTTGGTCTGTGGTGCTCGTGTGGACTATTTATAGAGGGCTTCTACTTTGGAGTTTGTGCTCAAAGCGGAGGGGTCTTTCTACTGACTACGGGATTCACTCATCAACTGGTGAGTGGTTAAATTATTATTAGGTCCTTTTAATAAGTGTTTATGACCTAGAATAATTTAAGACTAGCATTATTATCAATCATGCCATGCTTAGGAGATCCAGGGAACTAGATTAAATTTTTGAACTTCTGATGCACCTGTTTTACTTGCTAAAACCTTAATCTAGACCAACAGTGGTATTAGAGCCTGCCTAATGCGATTGTATGATTGACTAGAAATATGGTAGGTCTGATTTTCTATGAAATATTTTTGAGTATGGTATGCCATGCCTAGGAATTTATTTCATGCAATAGAAAATGTTGTGATAGCTAGATTAAGTATTGGTCAAACTTAGTCAGGGTAGTTATCTAGAAATTAACAATGTTTTACTTGAAATTGCGAATGCTTTAAATTTTGAACTATATGGTATAATTCTTAAATTATAAAAGAACGAAATCTTTAAGTTAATTAGTCTATGGTTAACTGAGTTAGAAGGGCCCGTGTTTATTCTGGTAAGGATTGGACTTGGCTGCTCATTCACTTCAAAGGGGCCTCTCCTACCTGGTCATCAATTCTAGATTCTAATTACCAAAGGGACTTTTTGAATTAGTTGATTTCTAGTATTATAAATTGGATTCATTATATGGTTTTACAAATAAAAGTTTAAATTGTTAAATTAAAACTTATAGACATAGGTGCAAGAACTTAAACAATGAACCCCTTGTTTGTTTTGCATGCTATGTGGAGTATTGGCATGATGGAATGGTTATGAATTACCAGTTGAGCATCACTCCTAGGTTGGACCTACTAATTACTTTTAACCGGAATTAGTTATAGTTTCATAATCATGTCCAGGTATAAGTCCTAGATTAGGCGAGACCGGTTGCATCAATAAATCCCCATTAAAATATTAAGAAAAAATTAGCCTTTCTAAATAATCGAATATGTGCTTCTGGGCCTTTTCATCGAATGAATTGCTCACGTACACCGAGCCTTCTTCTTTAACATCGTCTGTTCACATGATTCGAATTAGGGTTAAGTCTTAACCGGACTGGGTTAGTTGTCCGTAATATCGGAGCTAATGCCAGGCTGGAGGCATCGCTTGAGCAGTCATATAATTGGTTATGCATGTCCATTGGATGGAACTCAAATAGATTAGCAATTGCATTAGATGGAAATGGACTAGATCCTTCTATAGCTATTTAAGTTTGCTTGACTTATGATAGCGGGGGTTAGCTCAAATGAGTTATAGATGCTTCATACTAAGGAAAATGGTTAGACCATGTTTCCCAAAAAATAATAGAAATGGGCTATTATGTTTTCGAATTGAACCTTGATAAAATAGTAGGAATATGTATTTAATTAAAAGACCTTAAATTAAATGCATGTACAAGAAATAAGTCTAAAGCAATAATTCTTTTCTTATATCTAGGTTGAATATGACTACAAACATAAACTTTCGCGCTATTCTTGAAAACAAATTGGATGGTACTAATTTTACTGATTGGTTTAGGACTGTGAGGATAGTCCTCAGAGGTGAAGGCTTGGCTCATGTTTTAGATGAGCCCCTTCCCGATGAACCTGATGCTAGTGATCATGAGGAATATGAGGCATGAAAGAAGCATAGGAAAGATCGTGAATCCGCAACCTATTTGATGTTAGGAACCATGAATCCTGAGCTTCAGAAATAGCATGAGAATATGGAGCTCGATGCCATGATTCTCCATCTTTAGGAACTCTTTTCTGAGCAATCAAGGACAGAGAGGTTTGAGAACTCGAGACTTTTGTTGGTACTAAGATGTAGGCTGGTGTTTCAGCGTCTCAGTATGTTTTAAAACTTATTGGCTATGTCGGGAAGCTTGGTCGATTGGGTTTTGTTATGGATCATGAGTTGAGCATAGATCTCATTTTGACTTCATTCACTGATATTTATTCACAGTTTGTGACTAATTATTACACGAATAAGATTGATACAACAATCTCAGAATTGATCAACATGCTAAAAATAGTAGAACCTAAGATCAAGCAGGATCAGAAAAATCTACTACTGGTTGAGAAAACCAAACCTTCGAAGGGTAAGACCCAGAAAAAGAAGGGGCTGAAAGCTAAGAAAAAGATCAGTATAAAGAAGATAAATAAGAAAGGAGCTGTATGTTTCCAGTGTGGAAAACTAGGACACTAGAAAAGGGATTACAAGGCTCCTGTCTCTGAGCATATGAAGAAGAGCCCTGAGAAGGGAACTAGTTCAGGAATGTTCATGATTGAAAATTTCACTATAGTTCCTTATGTGTCTACATGGGTATTAGATATTGGATGTGGTACTCATATCTGTACTTCTGTGTAGGGGTTGCGGAACTGTAGAAGGCTGGCTAAAGGAGAGTTGGACCTACGAGTTGAAAATGGAGCACGGGTTGCTACATCAGCTATAGGAACATATAGTCTCAAATTGCCAAGTGGCCTAGTTTTAGAATTAAATAAATGCTATTATATTCCGGTTGTTACTAAGAATATTATTTCTGTTGCATTTTTAGTAGCAAAAGGATTTGAAGTTTTATTTAATAATAAAGATTGCCAAATTGGTAAAAATAGTGTTCTTTATGGCATTGGAGTTTTGATTAATGGCATATATGTTTTTCAATACTAAATCTGAAATTTTTAATATAAATGATGCTTAGAGATTGAAATTAGATAAAGACAAATCCTCTGACTTATGGCATTGTCGTTTCAGCCATATAAACGAAGCCCGCTTAACTAAGTTACACAAAGGAGGTGACTTAGGCCTAATAGACTGGGAGTCTTATGGGGTATGAGAACCTTGTTTATTAGGCAAAATGACAAAGAAACCCTTTGAAGGTGAAGGAAAACGAGCCACAAGTATATTGGAAATAATACACACAGATGTATGTGGTCCAATAAATGTGTCTACACATGGAGGATTCATCTACTTCATATCTTTTATGGATGATTACTCACGATATGGGTATTTGTACCTTATGAGGCACAAGTCAGATAGTTTTGAAAATTTCAAAGACTATATGAATGAAGTTGAGAAACAACTTGGAAAGAATATTAAGGCACTACGGTCAGACCAAGGTGGAGAATATTTAAGCCAAGAGTTTCAAGATTATCTAAGGGATAATGGAATATTACCCCAATGGACCCGTCCTTATACTCTTCAGCACAATGGTATGTCTGAGAGGAGAAATAAAACTTTGTTAGACATGGTTTAGTCCATGACGAGCCAAGGAAGTCTCAGCAAATCCTTTTGGGGATATGCACTTGAGAGCATAGTTTATATACTAAATTGTGTGCCCTCAAAATCAGTTGATACAACACCATACGAAAGGTGGTATGGTAAGAAACCCTCTCTTTCTCACCTGAGAGTTTGGGGATGTCCTGCCTATGTTAAAAGGATAGTGTCAAACAAGCTGGGAGCTAGGGCTGACAAATGCTTGTTCATAGGTTATACTAAAGAGACAGTAGGATATACCTTTTCTGATCCTAAGGAGCAAAAGGTGTTTGTTTCTAGGACCGGTCAGTTCCTTGAGAAGGAACATATGCTTTGAAAAGCTAGTGGGAGCGACCTTGAATTTGAGGTTCAAGTAGGCAAACAAGATGATCAACTGATAATTTCTACGCCTGATACACAACAGAGTGTGATCGAGGAACAACCTATTACGCAACAACCATTGCATAGATCTGGTAGGGTTCCCAACGCTTTTGAAAGATATGGATTTTTCATCATGGATGATAAACAAATCTTCTAATGGAGGATGATGAACCTAAGACCTACAAGGAAGTAATGGAGTGATCAGACTCTGATAAATGGTTAAAAGCCATGAAATCACAAATGGATTCCATGTATGAAAACCAAGTATGGGAATTGGTCGATGCACCTGATGAGGTTAGACCCATAGGTTGCAAATGGGTTTTCAAGAAGAAAACTAGCATGGATGGTAATGTAATTACCTATAAGGCAAGGTTGGTGGCGAAGGGTTATAGTCAAAGAGAAGGAATTGACTATGACGAAACCTTTTCACCAGTAGCCATGCTCAAATCCATAAGGATACTCTTGGCCATTGCTGCTCATAATGATTATGAGATCTGGCAGATGGATGTGAAAATGGCTTTCCTAAATGGAAACATGGATCATGATGTATATATGATACAACTTGAGGGTTTTACATCACAGATTGTCTCGAAAGTATGCAAGCTCCAAAGATCCATTTATGGACTTAAGCAAGCATCCAGGAGTTGGAATATAAGGTTTGATGATATGATCAAAGAGTTAGATTTTATATCAAACGCTTATGAGCCTTGTGTATACAAGAAAGTTAGTGGGAGTGCAGTCATTTTCCTTGTGCTATATGTTGATGACATACTACTGATTGGTAATGACATTTTTCTTCTTCAAATGGTTAAGTCGTGGTTGTCAAGAAAGTTCTCCATGAAGTACCTTGGAGAAGCAGCATTTATACTAGGTACAAAGATCTATAGAGATAGATCCAAGAGGCTGCTAGGTCTTTCATAAGATACATACATAGATAAGGTATTGACTAGGTTCGGCCTTGAGCAATCAAGAAGAGCTTATCTTCCAATGTCTTATGGAATTAACCTTTCTAAATCTGAGTGTCCGAGGACACAAGAGGAGAGATTGCACATGAATGAAATACCCTATGCATCCATAATAAGATCTATCATGTATGCTATGGTATGTACATGGCCTGATGTCTCACACGCGTTGAGCATCACCAGCAGATTTCAATCTAATCCAGGTGAGAAGCACTAGAAATCAGTTAAGAATATCCTTAAGTACTTGAGAAGGACTGAGTAAATGTTCTTAGTATATGGAGGAGGTGATCTCACCGGAAAGGGATTCACTGATGCGAGTTTTTAATTTGACAGAGATGACTACAAGTCATAGTCAAGTTACCAGTTTATGTTAAATGGAGGGGTGGTTATTTGGAAGAGTTCCAAACAGGATACGACTGCTGATTCAACCACTGAATCTGAGTACATTACTGCTTCAGAAGCAGCAAAACAAGCTATCTGGATAAAGAGATTTATTGGTGATCTCGGCATGGTATCTAATAGTGAGTATCCAATAGTAATATATTGTGAGAACACTGGGGCTATTGCTCAGGCAAAATAAACATGGTCACATAAGAGAATCGGACATGTACATAGAAAATATCACATAGTTCAAGATATGATAAGAGATAAGGATATATAGATGGAATACGTACCCACAGATTATAACCTAGTGGATGGTCTGACCAAGCCTTTGACACAGATTAAGCATGACCAGCATGTTAATAGTTATGGCTTATGGCACATAACTAATTAGCTCTAGTGCAAGTGGGAGATTGTTAGACATGATGTATACCATAGAGGCAATTAGGGCGATATGTCTTAGTTAGTTTTATTTGAATGAACAAAGTTATATTAATAAAGGCATTTTTTGTTATATCAATGACTGCGGAAATATATTATGACTGGTTTAGAATATATTCATTGATGTGTTTGCAAAAGTCCATGACATAATCATAGCACGTATTGCAAGGGTATACTGAGATTGTGTTGGTGAGAACTGGTTCGTATGACAATTACAATTTGTCTAAATATCCCTAGTCATAGTATCATCAAGACTGGAAATTGATGAATATGTATAGACTAGCATGTGTTGTCATACCTCTTAAATATGATTTAGAGTAGCATATCTCCAGTACTAGAGGGTGGTACCTTGGGCTAGCACATAAATGTATTTAGGGAAATACAATGGAGACCGCTATGGTACCTTGTTCAGATATTTCTATACTTTGGATTATACCTATACATTCTATTAGGTTTGATGTCGTGAAGAATTACGAGTATAGTTGATGTCTGTACGTTGGTAAGCTGAGTAGTCAAGATGGAATCTATCACTCCATTATAGCAATATAAGGGAGATGTACCTTGGCCACTTGTTAGAAGTGACACACTCGTAAACCTTTGATCAGAGTATGAGTTAATAGGATAGGATCCTGATCAACAAATTAAATGGTTGAGTGGTGTACTTTGGCAGAAAGACTAGACTACTGGGGTAGCTATTAAAGCTACTAGTGGACTAACACTTAAACTGACTACGAGAAACTAGATGGTACTTAATAGTTGATAGAATGAGTGAATTGTATTGGTACTATTCCAGAACTGAGATTAAGTCACGTTCACGTGACATTCTGAATATTGAGGGGTTATATGCCTTTGCTAGAGTACCACTATGACCGATCAAAGTAATTAGAGTCCATAACAGTTTGGAGCTCCGAGCCGATCAATTCCTAAAAGGGATTGAGCCAGGTTAAAATTTTGGTGGCTCGATATTACGGGATCCTACAAGGTCACACACTTTGAGTTACGACCGAGCTATGTAAAGAACCATTAGACTAGGTCTAATCTAGAAGAGCAAAGAAATATGGTTAGACCATAACATATTGGTTAGGCCAATATTCGTTGGCTGGACCAATGAGCCTGATAAATAATAAGGAGGATAAAATAATAAAGGGAAGACTGGACTGAATTTAGTAGGATTTATCAATATTCAATGTTGGATAAATCCGCACAAGTAGGTCTGTAAATGTACTACGGGACAATACATAAAAGACCTGCTTATGGGCCACAAGGCAGCACCGTTTGGAGTGGTGCTGTGGTTGGCCTATAGGGCACACTCAAGCGGGCTGCAAAGTGCATCCCGTATGGTGCATGCGCAATCCCAAATGGGTTGCACAGGCATGGAGCCACTATAGGCTTGCTCAGCATGGAGCACAACCCATAAGGGGCTGCGCACCACACGGGCATGCGCAGGCACATGCGCATGAGTGTAGCCTTGTGGGCTTGCGCTCCTGTGTAAGCCTATAAGGGACTACTGACCGAATGTCCAACAGTCTCCCAGTCAAACTGGGAGCTTGCACCCTAAGCAAGCTCCCAGTATTTGAGTTGGTTTGCAACTCTTCTAGGGTTACTTAAAAATACAAGTATGCCCTTTTTATTTTATTTCTGTATTGTTGAGGTTAGGGACTTTATTTTCCTTTGAATAATTCCGAACCACAATAAATAGAAGCCTCCTCCTTCATTATTTTTTGTCCTGAATTTTATAATTCCTCTCTTGCTCTCTTATGCTCTAAGTTGTTCTGATTCCTAAAGGTAATTCATCGAAAGACATATTTACTTAGAATAGAAAACTAAGGGAATTTCTTCTAGAATAAATTAGTAGGGAGGAGCTAGCAATTGTCCGCTCTTTTATTGGTTCTTACTTTCTAGAAGGTTTTGGTCGGTGGTGTTTATATGGACTATTTATAGAGGGCTTCTACTTTGGAGTCTGTGCATGTAGCTGAGGGGTCTTTCTACCAATTATAGAATTCACGCTTCAATTGGTAAGTGGTTGAATTATTATTAGGCCCTTTTAGTAAGTGTTTACGACTTAGAATAATTTAAGACTAGCACTATTATCAATCATGCCATCCTTAGGAGATGAGGGAACTAGATTAAATTTTTGAACTTCCACTGCACCTGTTTTACTTGCTAAAACCTTAATCTAGATCAACATTAATTTTTGGAAAACAATGATCCAGAAGACAATTCCTAAAGATGCATCCGGAGAAGTTTTTGAAGAAAACAAATCCTAAGTCTAAGAAGAATGCATCTGGTTAAAGTTTGGAAGAAAACGAATCCCTAAGCCCAAGAAGACAACATCCGAAGAAGATCACATCAAGAAGAGCATACGACAAAGATTAAGTCTGAAGACATCGAAAAGAAAAATTTCACAACAAAAAGGGAAATATTTAAATTCAAATTTCCCTCCAATTGGTCTGAAGTCAAACTTGCCTTTTTTTCTTGGAGAATGAAAAAGTGACAGCTTGCACGAATTCAGCAAAGGACAAAAAGGACTGACACAGAGAGGGAAAAAGGTAACTACCTTTTTAACCTAGACCAATAGGAAGGTGCGTGGAGTCCAAACAAAGATAAAGTTGCATAGAATTTGGCAAAGCACAAAAAGCAAAAGAAATGACATCTCTCAACTTTGTTGGTCCAATCCCAACAAACTCAAAGGGACCATTTATTAGGTCTAATGGATAGATCAATGGCTCTAATTGCACCAATACTTATCCGATCAATGGTGAAGATTCAAATCTACCCAACGGTTAAATTTATGATCCAAGCCTATAAGAGGGAAGCTTCACAAGTTAAGAAGATGTTGGTTGATTTAAGAAAGCTATTACCTTGAGAAATTTGCTATTCAATGATTGATCATAATCCCTCCAAGAACCAAACATTTAAAATCAGTTTGTAAGAATTCTCAAGTGAAGTTATAAGCTTGAAGAATTCAAAACCCAACCTTTGTAAACACAATAGTTGTAAAATCTCATACTTGGGTGAGTATTGAGATTAGGGACTTAGCTTCAACTAGGGAGAGTTTAAGTGGTATATCCCTAAGAAAAAAGGACTTAGCCAAATAAATTTAGTGGTATATCCTACTTCTAGAAGAAGAGCAATTCTACGGAGACAACTTGTAAAGGACTCAGCCAGGCTAGGGGTTAGCGTTGGTGGTATATCCTACATCTGGAGGAGAAGAAATCTCAGGAGACAACTTTAAAGGCTTGATTTCTGCCTGTGAAAGAAATCTCACTAGTGGATTTAAGCTCGGAGGAAACTCCAAGGACTAGATGTAGGCTCGGTCGAACTAGTATAAAAATCACTGTGTTTGATTTACTTTACTCTAATCTTTTACTTTAAGTGCATTATATTTAATATCTGCATTGTTTGGATCTCAGAACTCTGGTTCATATATTGCACGCTACCCAAAGACTTTTTGAAAAGTCTATAATTCTTCAAAAAGGGTCATTCACCCCCCTCTGACCCTAGTAAACAATCACTAAGGGACTAACTAATGGTATCATAGCAAGTGCTCACAACTAGAGACTTAACAATCTAGAGCTAAAGGTCTATATTTTTTATTTCATAAATCAAAATGGGTTATCAGAATAATAACTCACAAAATCCTTCCAGAGGGTATGTCTACAAATTGTCCTCCACTCTTCACCCGTGAACACTATAGGTTATGGAAAAATCGGATGAAGAATTTCATTCAGGCTCAAAGCATGCTACCATTGATGACCCATATATCCCTACCTATGACATTGAGGGTATTATAACTAGAAAACCCTCACATTAATGGGATGATAATTATTATAAAAAGTTGCGTGAAAACGCAAATGCTATTAACATGCTTCATTGTGCTTTGAGTGCAGCTAAATTTATCAAGATCTTAGGCTACAAAACAGCTCAAGAAATTTGGCAAAAACTTGAGGTGACCTATGAAGGAACCAACAAGGTCAGTGAAGCAAAGATTGTTCTCCTCCAAGAAAAGCTAGAAAACTTCAAGATGGAACCAAAGGAGTCCATCAACAACATGAATACTAGATATACCAATCTATTAAATGAGATAAGGAGACTAGGAAAGCAGATCACTAAAGAGGAAATGGTGAAGAAAATCCTCTGGAGTCTCACAAAGGAATAGGATAGCAAGAAGATTGCCATTGACGAAGCTCATGACCTAAAATTTTATTATTATGATGAACTCATTAGAAATCTGCTAACCTAAGAGCTATCCATGGAAAGACATAGCTAACATGAAAAGAAACCTGAAGAGAGAAAGAAGGAAATTGTACTTAAGGCAGACTCCTCCAGATCTGCCTCCTCCAGAATAGAAAAATAGTCTAGAGAATCTCTTTTATAAAGGAAGAAATGGCCATGCTGGCTAGACAATTCAAGAGGTTCCTAAGGAAGGAAGAGAAAGGGCAAAAAAGAAGCTCAATAAGATTTAACTCTAAAAGAAAGAAGGAAAGCATCTCTAGGAAAGATAGATACAAAAATGGTCCGGATGACAAGAAGGATCTAGAAAAGGAGATGACCTGCTTTGAATGTGGTGAGAAAGGATATAGAAAAGCACAATATCCTAATCTCAAAAAGGAGAAGAAGTATAAAAAGAAGATAATGGCAGCTACTTGGAGCAACAACGAGGAAAGTAGTAGCTCATCATCTTCACAAGAAGAAGATTCTACTAACTGTGCATTTATGGCATTAATTGAGACGGAGGCAAATCATTCTGGAAGAGGAACAACTCAGCGAATCACTGAGCAAACTCGAGAATCAAAGTCTGAATCAGCCAGTACTGAGGTAACCTCTCACTCTAACTTTATCTCTAATAATGATCTTGATAGAGCTTTAGGGATTATGATCAATAATCTAAAGAAGAATAACAAAGCCATTAAACTTCTTCAAAGATAAGTAATGGAGCTAACAAAAGATGCTGAGGAAATAGGACAAGATATCAATCTCATAAGGGCTATAAAGAACTATAAGAATATTAAAGAAAGCTCCATAAGATCCTAAGTTCAAATACTTAGTGCAAATCTATTTAGCCTTGAGAGGGAAATAGCTTTGATGAAGGAAGTTGCTGGAAGAAATCCTAAGCAAGATGCCGAAAGGAAACTAGAACCTTCAAATTAAATAAGGAATCTGGAACCTCTAAAACCAAAGAAAGTCAGCAGATAGCCCCAAGCACAGAAGTATACAGCTCCTCAAAAAGCAAAACCTCAAGTGTAGAGATATATAGCAGCTAAAAAAGGGAAAGCTGTAGTGAACTATAACCAACAATCATTCAAGCAAAGAAGGATTACCAAAGCAGAAATAGCTCCTCCGATCAGCTACCGGATACAAACAGAGCAAGCAGACCTATAATTATCCAAAGCTAGATACTCCGGAGACTATGGAAAGAAAGATCTCTAAAAGATTGAGAAAAAGCTTGAACAGAACAAACCAATTGCTGGGTGCAGGCTTTTGTGGTGCTAATAACTATATAACTAAAATGTGCAAATCAAAAAATGGCTATTATTATATTAATCCATGACCAAAAATTGTTATTAACCCGGGAGGACCCAAATATTATTGGGTACCAAAACCCACTTAATTTGTTTTGCAGGTGTGCCTTAGATCCACTGAAGATCAACAAACTTGGTACATTGATAGTGGATGCTTAAGACACATGACTGGTGATGAAAGGGCCTTCATCACATTAACCAAGAAGAAGGGTGGAAAAGTAAGCTTTGGAGATAATCAAAAGGGACAGATCATTAGACATGGAACCACTATATTTGAATTAAAGATAGAAGATGTCTCCCTAGTTGATGGACTGAAATTCAACCTACTTAGTGTTTCCCAATTGTGTGACAAAGGGAGAAAGGTGATGTTTGATTCCAATGGTTTCTCAATCATTGATAGTAGGTCCAATCAACTTATTCTTCATGAACCTAGAGTAAATAATGTCTATTCTGTTAACTTTAAAAATGAGAAAAAGAATAATCTCTACTTGGCATCAAAAGAAGAGGAATCATGGCTATGGCACTAGAGGTTAGGAAATGTTAGCATGAACCTCCTATCCAAACTAGCCAAAAAGCAATTAGTTGAGGGTTTACCTAAGGTTGGTTTTTATAAGGATCAAATATGCACTGCATGTTAACTAGGAAAACAAACCAGAAAAAGTTTCCCCTCCATCCCTTGTATACCTACCGGAAGAGTCCTTGAACTACTACATACTGATATGTTTGGACCAATCAAACCCATGAGCATAGGTAGAAGAGAATACACCATGGTTATTATGGATGACTATTCTCGCTATACCTAGGTAGCTTTGCTAGCTAGCAAGGATGTTGCCTTTGAACACTTTTCTAGAATATTCATTAGAATAGAAGTAAAACAAGGCATAAGCATTGCACGTATCCGGAGCGATAATGGAGGAGAATAAAAAAGTAAGCAATTTGCTAATTTCTATGAATTCAAGGGCATTGAGCACAACTTTTTTGCTCCTCATGCACCTCAACAAAATGGGGTTGTAGAAAGGAAGATCATAACTATAGTTGAAATGGCTAGAACAATGCTAATTGAGAATAACCTGCCTAAATACTTTTGGGGAGAGGCTGTTAATACTGCATGTTATAATTTAAATAGTGCTCTCATTAGAAAGAACATGGATAAAACCCCATATGAAATATGGAAGGGAAAGAAACCCAAAATTGGGCACTTTAGAGCCTTTGGATGTAAATTCTACATCCTAAATGATAGAGAGCAACTAGGAAAATTTGATCCTAAGTCTAATGAAGCTATATTCCTTGGCCACTCTATAGAGTATTTAATAAAAGAACTCAAACTGTGGTACAGTCAATACATGTAGATTTCGATGAGACTAACCATGCAAGAAAGAGAAGTCAAGATCTAGATAACTGTGAGGTGTCGATAACATGTGGGTCTCCCTTAGCGCTTGTATGAGAGGTGGGGCCCACTGGGGGTTTGATTGAGTTTAGGCATGACAAGACATTTTTAGTTAAAGTTTGCACAATAAGCCAATTTTAATGAATAAAAGAATCGAGACCTGAATCCTGATACAATTGATAGAGTCGCCACCTAAGTTGTCTAGTTGGTAAAGAGTTTTGGTACAGTTCCCTCTGAGAGGGAGACTCATACCTATTGGATCAGAGATTCAGGTATCGCATGAGTCACTTATTTCTCATTTAGTTGATTCAAAATTATATCCATCGTGTAAAACCGTGTTATTTTCATCATTTGGGGAATTATCACAGAAAACCTATTATTCTACTCTCTTTCACACTCGTTACATGCGTTTACATATTACAATAAAGTACAAGCAGTAAATGGGGGATAAAAATTACAACTAAGGGAAAAATGGGGGAAATTGCAAAGAGAACCTATACATTTGTTTAAAGTTATAAAACAAAATAAAAATAAATTCCCCTACATCCACAGACGTTAGCACAACTTATAACACACTATAAACAATCATTCTATTGAAAAGAACTTGATTTATTTATGTGAGTTGATTGATCGGATTATTAGTGAAAATGACTGCATGGCAAATGGTGATTACAGGTTCATTCTATGAAGAAAACAGGAAAATAAAGAAAACCTGGCTTCTGCCTCTAAGGCCTGTACCCGTACGGCCAATGGGGTACCCGTACGAGTATAGGGGCGACCCATATAGGGTATAAGGGACCCGTATGGGCCTAGGAAGGCCAAGATAGAATCAGCCGCCAGACAAAAACAACAAAATGAGAAAAGAGGAAGAAATGGGATTTCCCTTTATATGAGTATGGCGTACGAGGATAACCACTAAAATGGCATATTAGGTACCAACAAGGCTCATATTAATTGGGACCAGACCCAAAAGAATAATAAGGCAAATATAACAAATAATAATACCGACAGTAGAAATAACAGTATAACCAAGTAGGATTTCCCTCCTTATAATGTTGGCGCACCGATATAATATCCCTAAGGATGTATGGTGCCAACAATACTTATAAGGGCTAGGACCAGACCCGAAATAATAGTAGAAATAGAAATGACAGAAGTAGAGAATAATAATGAAATAAAAGAGGTGTGAGTTTCTTTGAAACTTAGGAACATTACCTTTATGGCGTGAATCCACTTTAAGTCGATCCCTTTACTATTAAGAGAGCTTGGCCAAAGTGTATGGAATGAAGTCAGGATTGAATAAAATGTGGATAAAACCTTAAGGAATGGGTGTTCTCCCTATTTTATACTTCCTATACCCCCACTATACCTTTTCCATACCTTTAGAACTATAATTTCTCTATAGTTTTTATGCTTAAGAGTTGTGTGTCCTTTTGAAATGAAAGGGAAAGGCCCTATTTATAGGGAAGATGGGGACTAAACGCATTAGCCAACATTCATAACCTGCCACTTCCAAAATAGGTAAGGCTTACCTTCCAAGCGAGCCTAGACAGGCAATAACTGAACCCGTATGGGTGGGGCCACACCCATACAGGTCCCCTCCAACTGTATGGAAGATCATACCCATACGGGTACTACCAGTGGATCTGTACCACCAGGCAACACCCATATGGGCCCCTAAGGGCAGAATATGTCTCCTAATATTTGCCAAACTCTACTCTACAGCAGTAGGAACACCTTTGATGGATAATACCTGTAAAAGAATGCAGCATATAGCTCTCATCATTGTTTCGTGAGGTGGATCGCTGAAATCCAATGCTCATAGATTGCCCCTCGTAGGATCATTATAGATGGCAATTTATATGATATCATGATATGAGTGAGGGTTTGGGAATTATACCTGAGTTGCTGATGGTGATCTGAATAAGTTCCTTTTCTTGGGGCAAACTCTTTCCCTTTGCATTCTTTTCCTGAGGCAAACAACTCTCCTGTAACTATCAACTTCACCGGGGAAAAAGTGCGTATCCCTTTCTTAAGGCGGGTTGACTTTCTTGAATGATGTATCCCTTTCCTAAGGTGGATGACTCTCCTGACTGATGTATCCCTTTCCTAAGGTGGATGACTGTCCTGGATAATGTATCCCTTTCCTAAGGCGGATGACTCTTTTGGCTAGGGATTTTGAATAACCTGTCAAAATACAATAAAAACACTGTATTAGTTACTACTTTAAATGACATATCTTAATTCTTGATTGACTTTGTTAGTAAACAAAAATATTTTTGCCCCTTCAATCAAGAATGAAGCTGTGTGGGTGGGGAATGATCCCTGAACAAACTAAAAACTGAGTTTGAGAAATGTCGAGTTTTGGCCCAATCATTTTCACTGAAAGTCATTATGGAGAATGCCCCTAGGGTGGATGCCCCAGGGGTTATGGGTGATGAGGGATTGCCCCTTGATCGATTCCGCTATTGGGGAAATGTCCCTAGGCTAGATGTCCCTAAGGTGCTAGGTAGGGAAGATGACCCTAGGATGGTTCCCATTGGGGGAATGCCCCTAGACTGACTCTACTGCTGGGGAGTGGGGCAATGTCCCTTGATAGATTCCCTTTCTACTAGGGGTAGTGTCTCCTTGTAAGACTTGCTTGTTGGGGAAGAATCTCGCACTTGTGCGAACCTACACAAAAATTTATTCTTGTTAGTAAATGTTTTAAGCTGGCTCACCTTGATTCTTGATTGATTTTATGAAAAAACAAAAATATTTTGCCCCTTCAATCAAGGATCAAGGTGAGCTAGGGGTTTTGCCTCTAATTTAACTAAAATAAAGAGTATGAGAGAAGTGGGGTTGGCCCCAAATTCTGAGTCTGATGTTAGTGTACCTTCCTTGAGATGGATGGCTTTTCCTTTACTATGCACATCCCTATCTTAAGGTGGATGACTTTCCTTTGCTTTGTGTATCCCTTTCTTAAGGCGGATTGACTTTCCTATATCCCTTTATTGAGGTGGATTTACTTTCCTGCAACTAGTGACTTCACTGGGGAAGATGTGTGTACCCCTTTCCCAAGGCGGATCGACTTTCTTGAATGGTGTATCCCTTTCCTAAGGCAGATTGACTTTCTTGTGCATTCCTTTCCTAAGACGAATAGCTCTCCTGTAACTAGCAACTCCATTGGGGAAGATTCATGTATCCCTTTCCAAAAGCGGATCAACTTTCCTATAACTAGCAACTTCACTGGGGAAGAAGCGTGTATCCCTTTCCTAAGGCTGATCGACTTTCCTATGCATTCCTTTCTTGAGGCGAACAGCTCTCCTATAACTAGCAACTCCAATGGGGAAGATGCATGTATCCCTTTCATAAGGCAGATCTACTTTCCTACTGATGGTGTATCCCTTTCTTAAGGTGGATGACTTTCCTGCTAATGGTCTATCCCTGTCCTAAGGCAGATGACTCTCCTATTGCTGGTGTATCCCTTTCCTAAGGTGGATGACTCTCCTATTGCTGGTGTATCCCTTTCCTAAGGCGGATGACTCTCCTACTGCTGGTGTATCCCTTTCCTAAGGCGGATGACTCTCCTGTCGTTAGTGTATCCCTTTTCTAAGGTGGATGACTCTCCTACTACTATTATATCCCTTTCCTAAGGTGGATGACTCTCCTACTAATGGTGTATCCCTTTCCTATGGTGGATGACTCTCCTACTGCTGGTGTATCCCTTTCCTAAGGCAAACAACTTTTCTAAATGATGTATCCCTTTCCTAAGGCAAATGACTTCTCCTCGTATCCCTTTCCTAAGGTGGATCAACTCTCTTATGCATTCCTTTCCTAAGGCAAACAGCTTTCCTGACTAATGTATCCCTTTCCTAAGGTGGATGACTTTTCCTCGTATCCCTTTCCTAAGGCGGATCAACTTTCCTAAATGATGTATCCCTTTCCTAAGGTGGATGACTTCTCCCCGTATCCCTTTCCTAAGGTGGATTGACTTTCCTAACTGATGATTTTGCATAACCTGTGAAAAGAGGCAACAATTAAACTCCAAGTTAATCATTATCTGAGCTAATGCATCTTTATTCTTGATTGACTTCATGATGAACATTCAATTAAGAATAAAGATGCGTGGACTGGGTTGGCCCTTGAATAAACTATAAACTAAGTGCAAGAAATGTCGGGTTTGTCTTGGTTGCTTTGGAATTAAGTGCCCTTTGGAAAGGTGACTCCTAAAGAACGCCTCTAGGAGGGCTGGGCTATGGGGGGAATGCCCCAAGATTGATTGATTCCGCTACTAGGGAATGGAGGGATGCTCCTACATCTAAATCCTCTACTAGGGAATGGGGGGATGCCCCTAGATTTGATTCCTCTACTAGGGAATGGGGGGGATACCCCTAAACTGACCCTGCTACTGAGGAGTTCCCTTGGGGGAATGCCCCTAGGATACTTAGATAATGCCCCTTGATCGGTTCCACTACTGGGGAATGGGGCAAAGTCCTTTGAAAAATTCCCTCTTACTGGGGAAAGTGTTTCCATGTATTTGTGTAAACCTACGAATAGAACTATTTTTATTAGTAACCATTCTAAATTGACTAAGGGTCTTTGCCCCTAGTTGATTTAAGATAAAGTGGAGAGGGGGTGGGGTTGGCCCCAGACTCAGACTAGATGAGTCGCTGGTACTTGTTGAGATAGATCTGCGTCTAAATGGCTAGTCCATTTGGATCGCTGGGAAGAAACTACTCAGGGGTAATTTCCCTTGTTTAGAGAAAGGTGTCCCTGGGACATCCTAGTTGCTATGGAGTATCCTTGGAAATTATCTCAAGAAAGCTTGACTAGTTGGGGAGGTGCCCCTAGATCTTTGTCCCTGGGAGGATTTGGGGTCGATGCCCCTCAGGTATTCTTCTGACTGAGGGAATGGTTTCTCTAACTGCCTAGCCGCCAAAGATAAGGATTGAATCTTTATGGGGATAGGAGGACTACCCCTTGAATGTTCCGTCTACTGAGGAACAAGTTATCCTGATGTGGATGCTCTACTAGAGAAAAGGTGGCCCTTTGGTTGGCATTCATGTTTTGACTTGTCTGGCCTGCAGGGGAAAAACAAGTTTTATCAGAATATGGCCTGAAATGGTACGTCTTAATTCTTAATTGACTTTGTGATCAATCAAGTATTAAGACATACTGGGGTTCTACCCCTAATTAATTGTAAAGAGTGAGCGACAAAATGTTGGGTTGGTCCTAATTCTGCTTATGTATGCCCCTAAAGTGGCCTGAGTATTGGGGGAAAATAGCCTATGACTGGCTTAACTGCTTGGGAGCAAGTCTCATAGATGACTTAGATTGCCAGGGGGTGCCCCTTGGAAAGGGAAACTTAGCTGCCGAGGAGTTCCCCTAGTAATTGCCTTGGGTGGCTAACCGGTTTGGGGGATGCCCCTCAGATGGTTTGCTTATTAGGGAAATGATCCTTCTAATGGTTTGGTTGCTAGGAATATTTCTTGGCAGAATGCCCCTCGGCTGGTGCCCCTCGGATGGCACCTTCGTTGGGTATGTCCATTGAATGATGCCCTTTCGGTCACAGTGTGGCTGGGGAAATTCCTTTCTTTTCCTACGGATACCTCTCCTTGGGTTCTTGCACATGATAAAGAAACTGGTCAGTAAGACTTTAAGACATGTGGGTCGGGACTTGCTCCTATAATAAGAAAAGACTGAGTTTAGTTATGTTGGGTTGGTCCCAACTTAAACCGGGTGACTCTATTATTCCCCTTCTACTGGCTGGCACTACTGGGGAGTGCCCCTATAGTGTTAGATGATAGGGGGATGCCCCTTGATTGTATCCACTGCTGGGGAATGGAGGGATGCCCCCCCAATTGACTTCTTTGCTGGCGAGGTGCCTTCCTAGATGATTTTTCTGCTAAGAATTTCTTCTAGGTTAACACTTCCTTAGTTGGGGCCAGAATCTCTTATCTTATGGGGATCGTTTCCCCTTGATGTTTTGACAGTTTTGGGATCTTCCCGTCAAATGAACCTGGACATGAAAAGGTACTCACGTTAGTAATTACTTTGACATGGCTTACCTTGATTCTTGATTGACTTTGTGTGGATAAAAAGATTTGCCCTTTCAATTAAGGATCAAAGTAAGCTAGGGGTTTAGCACCTAATTAGCTAAAAGACTGGGGTTTGCCCCAATTAGGATATGATGTGCCCTTGCTTCTAAGGAGTTCTGGTTTTGCTTGGAAAACCGTTCTAAAGTAAGAGGGAGGACCCGTATGGCTAGGTCGGAGCCGTACGCCTAATACTGACCCAATATGGCTGAAGAAGATGTTGGATGGGATGCTGGCTCCTACTATTTGAGGAATCCTGCTCCCATTTGAAAAAATGCTCTGAGGAGTGACGAGGGGACCCGTACAGGTGGCATTTTGCCAAGGTAAGACCAGTACGAGTGGTGATGGACCCATACAGGTTCCTTCTTCAGGGATAGAATGTCTGGAACTAGGTTTTTTGCAACCTTTTTCCGATAGATGGGGGATTTGGTTGCGTTAGGCCTTAAATACAGTGAAGTATAGAGAGCTCCATTGTTAGTACACTCTAATTAGGTAAATTTCTTTTATGCTGAACCTGTATCTTACATTTTAACCAACTATTAGTGGAAACTGTATTTACGAGGATATAATACTTACAGTGCCTTTGCTTTGTACCGGTTGTTTAAGACCCATGGGGGCAGATGGTCATAAATGGAGTCATCGAGAGGATGCGAGTAAGCATGGATGATAACCGCTTTATTTTGGAGTCCGCGCTCTCCCTAGAGTGGTACTTTGGCGAGATGGTCCGAGACTGGAGGACCAGTGCTATTTTGGAGAGACCGATCCTTTCCCTGCCCCAGTGGGAGTCTTCTGACCATATCTAGTGCCTGAGATGGATCAGGGGGTGTACCTATTGGGTGAGTAGGCCCGAGTGATATCGGTGGGGGGCTCCTATGCTAAGCTTATCGACTCTTTGCTTCTTCCTCCCTGTGAGAGGATCCATTTTAAGGATATCCCCCTCGAGTTCCACTAGAACGATAACTTAGGCAAAGAGGATCGCTAGGGACTTCTTCTACGTCCGGGACCTGCTGCTAGCTCAGGACGTACTAGCCTCGGTAAGTTTCTTTTACCTACAAAATTCCAACAAACTATGCATGCATGCCATGACATTTATATTGTGTTTATGATTTCCCTCGCAGAATCTATTGGCCATGAAGCATGGTAGGTCCGCTCAGGACCTAGAGGCTGCCGAGGAGAGGGCTAAATTCTTGGAGGAGCAGCTGTGGGCCGCGACTACTGAGGCTGATAAGGCTTGGGCTAAGACTGCTCGAGCAAGGGCCGGGATTGAGATGTTGTGGGGTCAGTTGGTGGTGATAACTAAGGACAGAAAAATACCAGAGCTACTTGATCTTGTGTCTGAGTAGAACCTTTTTATGTATTGAGTGGCTCCAGCCTTGACCTAGAGAGGTAGAGCCAAGAAGGAGGTGGATCAGCGTGCTGGGGTAGCTAATGCTATGGTTGAGAGCGCCGTGGGGACGGATGACCATATGATGATCAATAAGGATGACCTGCAGGTAGACTCGCAGGACCATACTCTGGGGGGGTGATCGTGACAGGATCCCCCAGTAGCTTAGACCATGATATACTTTCATTTTCTAGATGTTTGATACTTTTGGGTCCTATGTGGCATACTTTTGCTGTGAACTTGGATTGATACTTCTGTCATTTTTGCTGAACTTTTCCTTCTCTGAATGATGTTCTAATTTTTGCATAGACCATTTGGTGTGAGATGACCTATTGAACTTTTATTTGTCCTAATTTTTGCCTGAACTGTCCTTGACGGCTCAGCTCAGTAGACTTTCCTTTTCTTTGCTGTAACTTTTGCTTGGACCGCCCTTTCGAGTTTTCAATCCAGCAAGCTTTTCTTACTTGTCTGAGCCTTTGATTGATCCTTTGCCTTGAGGATATTGCTGTCTTGTCCTTCTTTGATAAAGGCTTAGTTTGCTGGTGAATTCAATAAGTAACCAAACTTTCGAAGCTTTAGATTATCGAAAGATTGGCCCCGTTTAAGACCGATGAGTATTACCAAGATTTTGGATGAGATCCGTAGACTCGTACATGCATGTATGGATGCCTATATTTCTTCATACTAGCGACTTGATTGGATGAGATTTATTCTTTGTACATTAGGGGAATGTGCCTTTGAGGTGTCCAAACTGTAACATGGTGCAAGCTGGATGATACTAGTGGAAACACTTGGCACTCTAGATGATGTGTGCTACGAGTAGAGCTTCACAGTGGGAAAATTAAACTTGAGAGATCCCAACTGTGAAACATTACTATTACAAATGATGCTTGAATAATAAACTACTAGAATTTTGAATTGAGTTCTAACTTTTGCATAGACCGCTTGATGTGATGCAATCTATCAAATTGATTTTGTATTTTTTTTGTCTTACCTTTTGCCTGAACTGTCCTTGGTGGCTCAGTTTAGCATACTTTTTTTCGACTTTTGCATGAGCCTTATTTTTTTTTCTTCTTTTTTTTCTTTTTATGGCTTATCGATATTTTGTCTTTTGTTGAATGATACGCGCTGTATATTAAATAAAAAAGAGTACAAAATGTATAAAAGAAGCTGATGTTCACATACTTGTGATCATTTCAACTTAAAGATTTGCATGCGTTCATAAGACCCAGATTCTTAGCAAATCATATAATGTTTATCGATGAAATCAAATTTGAGTGCATAGGCAATGGCATTAGTTTCCAATGGTTAACCCTTACCCACTTTCTAGTCCTTTTACAGATTTTCTAGAAAGCAATTACTTTTTTGCTCTCGATGCCCTAGCTTTTGCTTAAGCAACCCTTTTCGGGTTTTCAACTTAGCGGGCTTTATTTTTATTGGAGTACCCTAACTTTTGCCTGACCGATTTGTGGAATACCGATCAGTGGGTTGCACCCTAATTTTTGCCCGAGTAATAAAGGACCACTGGCTCGGTGATTTATTCTTTATTTCTTTTTTTTATTGTGCTGCTTTTTGTGATTTAGTTCTTTTAACCTAGACATGATAACACTTAAGCCTTTCTTGATTCACTAGATTCACGAACTCATTTCTATCCGTGAGCTTGATTCCTCCCTTACCCAGGATTTTCTCAACCATGAACGACCCTTCCTAATTAGGCCTGAACTTGCCCCTAGCATTGATGTTGACTTGGAGTAGCTATTTGAGAACCAAATTACCCACCTTGAGGGGTTTCTTTGGGTGTTTGACTCTTTTTTTGGTAAGCTTGGGCCATTTAGTGTTGGAATGAACAAGTTCCTCTCTTTTGTGAAAGAAAGAGGTCATGTTATTGTGGGAAATGTTTGGGATCATTATGTAGGGTGAGGGATCTTCTTTCTTTTGAACAAATGGAGAAAGCATTTTTGGAGGGATATTTTGATGGAAATATAGGTCCAAGGGAGGTACCTACATTGGTAAGAAATTCCCATTTGTTGGATATGATGGTTTACCCTTTTGGAGGTTTTGGAAGAGCAGTGGATTTAAGCTTGCCTTGTTTTTGGATTTGTGTTGTAAGATCTTTTCCTTCAATGGTGTTTTTGATATGAAGTATGACATCCTCCTTTCTTTTTCTTTTGGACTCTTGGCTTTCTTTCTTAGTGATGTGTATCTTCCTCCCCCTTATGAAAAGATGAGCTAAGACCCACGACTATCATGTTTTCTAAGTACTTTTCATCTCTCTTTTTTTGTGGTAAGTTTTAACCATCGGAACCTTATGCCATTGTGATGCACTCAAATTCAATTTCTTTAATAAACATGATAAAATTTTTAAGAACATTGATTTTATGAGTGTATGATATCTTTAAGAGTGAAATGCTCAACCATAATGTGAATGCATCAGTTTATCCGTGACATGCTTTATAAGTGGTATCGTTTTGCATCAAAACACTAGCAACATTAAAAGGTTACCTCATCCTTGAAATCATCCTCCTAATGTGGAGGGTCTTCGTCTCTAATCTTGGTAGGATCCATCGGTGAAGCGGCAGTCTGCTAATATTGAGCTTCTACTTGTATTGGCACTAGTCCTCTTTCTATTTCACAATGTACTCCAATTCCTAAAATATTTCCCATTTTTTAGCCTTTTCGAGGGTCCAATCTTACCCTCTTATGGTTAGACCGGAGGTGAAAGTTGTTGAGCATTTGTAGTCATGCCAAAGGGTAGACCTGTTGGAAGAAGGAAGGTCATCCCCTTAGGCGTGGCTACGCAGTTGAGACCTTGGCTAGATTCCCCAAACTGAAACTTTAGCACCATAAATCCTTTGCTGGGCTGAATAGATCGGCTAACGGCTAGCAGAACTATCGTATCCCCTAAATCATATGAACTAATTGAACCCCACTATCCAAACTGGCTGGATTATGGATCACTGAGAGACAGAGGTAGTGATTCATCCCTTACCTAAACTGAATCTGGTCGAACCAAAACCAAAATGAGAACCCAATGAACTTGAGATTGTTGTCAAAATTTGATTCTTTCTCAGGTGAGAACCAAATGACCAATACATGCATGGGTTCGATTTATGCATGCACAAATTACAACGATGCATGGTTGGGTTAATTACAAGGATGCATGACACAAAGCATGCGAATCAATTGATTCTGTCTTTATTTCTCCCACCGAGTCTGAGGGTATTCTTCCTTAGTCTAATCTCACAAGAAAAAGGTACCCTAGAGGATAAATTTTATGGTTTTTGATAAGAATGGTGTAGGGACATATCGAAAGTTTATGTAGAAGGTTCCCATCGTATCAAGCCTCTTTTGGAGGGAGATAGCAATGAGTGCTCCACCCACTAGATTGTCCCCGATTCCTGGTGGGCATGGGTAACAATTTCATGAGTGTTGCGGAAATAATAGGGCACCCTATCATAGTGCTAGAAGAAGACCGCATCTAACTAAAGGGAGAAGAATATGAGATGATAGAGTGTTATAATTTTCCCAAATGATGAAAACAAAAATGGGTTGAATCAAGTAAATGATTTTCGATGCTCATCTTAATCTTTTAAGCTTTTAAAATAGACCAACATTTTGCAAGTTAAAAGATTATTTCCCCAGCAAAGTCACCACTATGAGGTGTCGATGATGTGTAGGTCCACCTTGGCGCCTGTGTGAGAGATAGGGCCCACTGAGGGTTTGATTGGATTTAGACGTGACAAGACATTTTTAGTTAAAGTTTGCACAATAAGCCAATTTTAATGAATAAAAGAATCAAGACCCAAATCCCGAGTTGTCTACTTGGGAAAAAGTTTTGGTACGGTTCCCTCTGGGCGGGAGACTCATACCTATTGGATCAGAGCTTCGGGAATCGGATGAGTCACTTATTTCTCATTTAGTTGATTCAAAATTTCATTCACCGCGTAAAACCGTGTTATTTTCATCATTTGGGGAATTATCACAAAAAACCTATTATTCTACTCTCTTCCACACTCATTACATGCATTTACATATTTCAATAAAGCACAAGTAATAAATGGAGGATAAAAATTACAACCAGGGGAAAAATGGGGGAAATTGCAAAGAGAACCTACACATTTGTTCTATGTTATAAAACAAAATAAAACTAAATTCCCTTGCATCCACAGATGTTAGTGTGAGCACGGGATTTTGCAGTCCCTCTCACGAGATGATGATGACGTATTCCCGATTTTATTCCTTATAATAAAAATTCTTTGGAGTTTTTATTACCGATATAAATTCCCCGTAAATTTTATTTCTCATAGGAATTTAGTTCGGCGTATCCGATAACGCGTTTGGTAGGAGCTTGAACCGATGATTTGCACCCAAAATAAAATAATCTCTAAATACCCACTAAAATATCATTAAAATTCAAAAAGATGGCCTTTGACCCATGTTTGACCCCTTTTGGCAGCTTTTTAGGCCTGTGGGCTCACTGGCTGTCAGTATGCAGGAAGCTGATGCCGCTGGCAGCATCGCCTATACCGCCGGTGGTGGCATGGCCCAAAACGGGCTTCTGCATAGACAACTTCTTCTTCTTCCTTTGACCAGCTCTTTTTTGCCATCTCGGTGAAACTGGCCAAAAGGTCTCAAAGACCCCCATTTTTTCCTATATAAACATGCATTAGGGTTCCAAAACAACAACAAAAACACATATAAATTTTACATGAGAGGTTTTAGAGTGAGAAAATCAATTTTAGTGACATAAGAAGTAGAAAAGGTAAGAAAAGGGATTCCAATCCATTTTTCTTGGTTCTTCTTCTTTGAATTCTCTTAGTTAAAGCCTAAAATCAGTAGTCTTTAGGTTAAAATCAAATTAATAGGAGTTTGGAGACATAAATCCTTAAAATTACTACCCAAATCATCTTTGCAAGCTCCCCAGAGGTGTTCCTTGGATCACAAAGAGGTGGATTCACGGCCCCGAGGTAAAATTCTGCGTCTCATAGCTCTTTGGTTTCATTCTTGCTTGTTAGTGCTATTATGTGTTGTTCTGTGCTTGTTTTCAGGTTTTTGGTCATTTTTGACCATTACTTGCTGCTGCTGCAAGAATCTGGAATGGCTGGAGGTAAGTGAAGCTGTCGGCGGTATCAACCATGCCACCAGCAGCATTGTTGATACCGCCAGTGACATCACTTGCCCCTAGAGGCCTCATTTTCTTATAGGACCCTTTCTTTATGGTATCCAGATAGTCATGTGGTCTACTTATGTGACTGATATTGCTAGCAACATCATTGATCCCGCCAGCGGTATCAACCATGCCACCGGTGACATGACCTTCTGGATAGCTATTTTATTTCGTTTATTTCCGACCTAGTTAAATTTCTGAAGCTAGGGTGTACAATGCAACGATGAAGGTCCAAAACCTTCTAAAAATAAACCCCACCCCATGCCATGTGGCATTTTCTCTAATAATTCGGTTAGAACAACAATCGAGTCTAAAATTTGGTCAAAACAGAATTTTCACGCAAACGCCGTTCAAATCTCATTTTTAGCCATTCAACCGGGCTTCATAACATTATAAATGAATATACCATGTTCACGCTAACTCGAGCCTTGTTTTGTCCACTAAATATGCATGCTAAGTGATGCACCTTGTACAATATGCCGTATCTATGCTAATCGTTTTCTACAGGTAGATCTAGGTTAGATGAATGTTAGGCCTTTGGGTATTTTATTTATCGCATAGAAAATGTATAGGATTCGAAAGCCTTGTAATAATTTTAATTTCTGCATTTATTTTTGGATGACTGTAATAATTTATTTATCACTTTGATTACTTGATAAACGCGAAAACAACATATAAACTGAAACACAATAAATAGGATGGATTAAACCGATTACGAAAAAATGAAATATTTTAACTTGGCCTAAAGAAAAATAGATAACATGATCTGAACTCGAAATCTCTACTTAAGGTATGGTCTACAACCTGGTGGGAAAATCGTACCAAAATTTCTCGATTGAGCTGAACCCGGTGGCGACTCTATTTTAAGTACGGAATTTCGATCTCGTATCCTTTAACACCTAAATTGGACTTAAATTCAACATCAACTTTGATGTTTCCATCACACTAAAATGAGGATCAATCTCTCGACATGCTTCACAGTGCCTTATTATTTTTTCACCCCCCATGCTACGAATCTCACGTAGTCCTCACGGGCGGGAAAAAGGTCGTCCGCTTACAGTGGTGACTCTACTAGGGACTTGTCCTCAAACTTAAACTTATCTTTTCATAAAGTTTAAAGGATTTTGATGATGTTTTGAAATCATTGGCCAAATTAAAACTACATTCTTTTTTATAACATTTTATCCTAAAACACGCGTGTAGATAGTTCAGTAATTTTTAGGTGACCCATTTTCCCCAAGAAGCTCGTAAAAGTATCATTCATGCCCTGTTTGGAATTGAGGGTGCCTAGAGGGTGGATCACTCATTTTAACCAACACGTAAACTCCTATGATCATACCTATTTGGGGAGTGGTTGAGTAATGTTGAATCAAGGTAAACGAGAACCTCCTACATCAACAACCCTATACCAAAGCCGCGTTAGAAAAAGGCTTAGCACTTCATTCCTATAGGGCTACCAGAACAAATAAAACATTTGGGATGCTTCTCTCTCACCATTATCGGTGAAGAAGCCAAAACTCCATCCTTTTAAAAAAGGCATCACGCGGGAGTCATAAGGTTTAAAGAGGGACGTATTGCATGGTACGTGCTATGTCCTCATGTATTACCCATGCATCGGGTTCAAGAGCCAAAATAGACCAACTTACCCTTACTACTTCCACTCATGGAAGAAGTTTAACAACATGTATAGGACTTCTCTTGTACCTCCGTTGCATCACTACATATCTCTATATGTGGTGTGAGGTATAAATGTCCTACGTATGTTGGAGGGATAAGCCATCACATCATCGTTAACCACATCTACGTGCAGCCATACATGCCATGCATCGGTTATTGCATAATACCATTTACCCATCCATTGCATCACACAACCCATGCATGGTCTGATCTGCTACCTACCATTTTAGCTAGGAGGAGGCAGAATTATCATCGTACCCCGATTTGGAAAAGGCCAGAGCACCATCTAATTCATCATTCGCTCACCCCGATTATCACCACAAAAGTCGAGGGGGTTTCGTATACCAATTCCAGTGGGGAGTCAAATTTAGAACAAGTTTAGTTGGGTCAGAATTCTTCTTAGCCAGCCATGTCTTTTCCAAGCAACGAAGGGACCCCTCCTCAGGAACCGGTCGGCCCTACTCCCACCTCGGGGGCAGGATCCTGGCCACCTCCTAGCTTTGACTTTGCCAGTGCTATGGCACAATTCTTGAACTCAGATGCATTTCAGGCTTCTATCCAGACCACTATTCAGGTAGCTACTAAGGAAGCTCTCGAGGATAGAAATTATGGATCAGTATTAGAGTCCGATATGCAAGCCCAGATTGGTTCAGCATAGATGTTGGCCAGTCTGGTAGGGACAAGACCGTTGCACCTATCTTTTAGTCAACCCAGCCTATGGTAAGCCCGTTCCAATTTGGGAAAACTTTGGCTTTTCTATCAACTTTGACTACTCTATCGATTGTGCCTTTCAATCCAAGGCCTTTTGCTCAAAGCTTGGTTCCTCCGGTATTTACTCATTAGTGCCCAACTTCTCAGCCACTGCCATCTTTCACTCCTCCGCAGTTAATTGTAACTCCCAAGGGCACCACCTACCCCCAGAATCCTTTTACTAACCAGCTAACCATTCATCCTCTGCCATCTCCGCCAGTCAATGACCAGGTCACGCAATCGCCGGGTGTGACACCCAAAGTAGTCCAACAGATGATGGCTTCTAAGACTATCAATGACCAAGTCACGAATTCTTTAGGCGTGACACCCGAAGCCCTAGCTCTTTCTCATAACCTAATCAATAACTAGGTCACGCAGCCTCCAAGCATGACACCCGAGATCTAAGCCTACATAAATCACCTCATTGTCGCTAAAGAACCCCAAAAGAGATGAAGACTGGGTCCCTGACAATTTCACCATGCTAAATATAGCCCATTATGATGGTTTTGGAGCACATGCCTCTAACATTATAATGTATGAAAGAATTATGCGCATAAAGAAATTAAGTGATAAAGTGCTTGCTGAAATGTTTCCTTGCTGCAACATATTGTCACTAATTGGAAACTTCTCTCTGAGGCACTAAAAGTGCATTATGGTTTTAATACTATGATGGAGATAACCCTCCAACATCTTAAAGGAGTCCGCCAAATGCCCAATGAAACCTGCAAGCAGTACTTTAATAGGTGGATGTCAACCCAGGTCTTGTTGAAATCCAAGCTAAGCCTCGAGGAGATGATTGTCAAACTCCTCGAAGGGTCTATTCCTCTATTCCACAAAGAAATGGCTACTAATTCTTTTCTTTCCTACAAGACTATATTTGAGAAAACCGAGAAAATTGAGGGGGAGGCAGAGTGCGAAAAGGCCAAAGAAGCGGGAAAGCCATGGTTTAGAAAGAATAATGAAGCTTAGCCCCCAACTCCGGCACCGGCTAAGCCTAAAGCTCTGGCCGTAGTTCAAGCCATTTCTAAAGCCCCTGTTGTACCCCTAGTAATTGCTCTAGCTGCACCGACAGTTGCCATAATCCAACCCCTTTGCCTCCCTTTTATTTTGGCTAATCCTTACAAGTTGCCTCTACAAGTCATCTTTAAGCATTTGAGTGTTTGAGGGAAGCAGGTTTCATCCAGTCCCTTCAAGAATACAAACCGCCTAGACCTGAGGATAAGAACAACTTTTGTAACTACAATGTTCAGGTAGGCCACCAAACCAACAATTGTAAAGCCCTGCTCTCGGTGATTCAGCGTCTGGTTAGGGAAGCAAAGATTGGTGAACCTGATAAAATTTCGAGCAGTATGAGTAATCCTTTGCCGAATTTTAGGAATAAGGTGGGCATGATCTAGTCTGGCTTATTTGAAGCCACAATCTTTGATCTCCTTGCTCAAGGCCCGAAAAATGGTAACTCTATTCTGGTCATCAGTTCAAGTCTCCCATCTAACTCGATTTTTGATGTAATCAATCAAGCTAACTCGAGGGTCAACTCGGTCCAGGGGATGGAAGTTGATATAAATCTGCCGAAGCAAGAAAGCCGCAGGTCTCAGCCACTCATGGTAAAAAGAATGAAAGTTGAGAAAAAGCCATTGTTCAGCGTAGATTCCTTTATTTCGAAGGATGATTACTCCGATGATGCTAAGGGAGTAGCCCAAGAGGCCAAGCCCATAAGCACCGAGTTATTCAGGGTTGATTCACCTACCAATGAGAAACCAAGTGGATTGTTCAAGGTTGATCCTAATGAACTTTTTAGTGTAGATGGGTATGAGTTGTAGAACCCAAATTCAGACTCTAGGAACAACATTATCTATTTGAAACATGAGCCACTAAGAGTGTCTTGCTTGATGATGTTCTTAACATTACTCGGAGTTGTCATGTGTATGCTTAAACAAAGACCCGGTTCCTAACAGGGTTGGAACTACCGTGAGACCCCCTTCCCACCTCCGACTGCTCCAACTAGTCTTGAGGTTGACCCTCTCATTACTCAGCTAAAAAACACCCAAGCCCCAATATAGTATCTGGTAATTGACTCTAAAGGGCATCGCAAGGGGTTGATTAAGCGACTCCTAGGTTTGGAAGCTAATCCAACCACTTCAGTTGTTGACATGTGCGCTATGGTTGGAGAAGGCATTCCCCCAAGGAAGGGCCTCAGATTGTGTTTGATCGTTTTGATCTCCTGCTCAAAGGTAAGGATCATAATAGGGCCTTATTCATCTGAATCCAGATCCTTGATAAGGTTATCCCCTGTATCATGGTGGACAATGGCTCCGCTCTTAATTTGTGCCCTCTGAAAGTCCTTCCTCATCTAGGACTATCGGAGGAAATGCATGAAAAATCCAGCACTGTTATTAGAGCTTATGATGATTCAAAGTGTAGTGTAATTGGGACCTTTGAGGTAGAATTCACTACGGAAGGTGTTACGAGCAATGTACGCTTCACTGTACTTGACATTCTTGTTACTTATTCTCTACTCGACCGACCATGGCTCCATGCCTTGGGTGCAGTTCCCTCCACTCTGCACCAGAAAGTCAAGCTTATTTATGAAGACAAACTGGTAACCATTGAGGCCAACCCTGCTTCCGTCATGGCCATTATGGAAGCCAAAGCTAGTTTGGAAGGCGATCTTCAGATTACTGTGCTTAGTAAGGCTCAGAAATCTCCGCCCCTTTGGCACAACTATCTCCACACCAGTATGGGTAAATTGATGAAGAAATCTGGTTATAAGCCTGGTAGAGGCGGTGGGGTTATGAACCGGGAATTGTTGAAGCCTTAGAGCTGAAAATGCTAGCCCACCGAGTTGGATTGGCGTATAAGCCTAGAAAAGCCTATCGCCGTGTTCCCTCCTACTACTGTCGCATGGTCACTCTTTGTGAAATCCAGGGCAAGAGGCCCTACAAGGGAGAACTTGAGCCGATCGAGCATAATGGAAAAATATGGCCCGACTTTGAGGTCTTTAAGGATGTCTATGACTTTGAGGCCGACTGCATGATGGTTTCTACTGAACCCAAACCCACTGAGCTTGTTGCACCTATCAACTTTGTTTCTAATAAGGCTAAGGGAAAGGGTAAGATGTATTCTAATGATGAGTCTGAGGGAAGTAATGAAGAATCTATCGATCTAGAGATTGAAGATCCTGTGGCCACCATAACCGAAGCTATGACGTTGCTGATGAAGAAAGGCTAGAAGGGTGAGAGAATTGAGGAAGAAGATGCTATGATAGAGATAGTAAGGAAGCTTGCCAAGGCCCTCACCGAGAAAGCCAACCTGTCTAGGGAGCCATCACTCATCACGGCCTAGAAAGTTGCTCTAGAGCTTGACCTAGATGCCATTCTGATAGACATTACGGAGGATACTCCTCCTATTATTGTTGCTACTAAAGCCCCTCCGCCTGTGGAGGAGGATATGGATGATGTAATTTTTAACATTTCTGATGTATTTGATGCGAACAATATTGCCTACAAGGCTTTTAATGCAATGAATGACTCTCGTTTTATATACTTGTTTGATGTCTTTCTTGATGGATCCATGCATTCATATAACAATATGCATAGCATTTTTGGCATTAGTGATACATCTTTAAGTGAAATAAACCTGAGTGCAGATGATAATCCTAAAGTGGTAACCATTTCCAAAGATTTAACTCTTGAGGAAAAATGTGAGATCATAAAAGTGCTTAAAGATCATGTTAACGCTTTTGCCTGGCCATACAAAGACATGCCTAGGGTTGATCGACAAATTACTGAGCATAGAACCCCAACTGATCCTAAATTCAGGCCTGTCAAGCAGAAGCTCCACCGATTGAGACCAAAATGGGTAGATCAGGTTAAGGCAGAGGTTTTGAGGTTGATTGAAGCTTGATTCGTTGAAGTTGTGGAGTATCTGACTTTGTTTTCCAATATAGTCCTGGTTCTGAAGAAAGATAGTATGGTCTGGGTCTGTGTAGATTTTCGAGAGCTCAATAAAGCTTTGCCGAAGCATGATTTTCCGCTCCCACACATCAATTTCCTAATTGATAGTGCCACCATGATAGCTATGTATTCATTTATGGATGAATTCTCGGGTTGTAATTAGATTTTGGTCAACATTGTCGACAAAGTCAAAATGGCTTTCATTACTGAATGGGGGGTGTATTGCTACAAGGTAATGCCATTTCGGTTAAAGAATGCCAGAGCCACTTATTAGCACACCATAACCACCCTATTGCATGAAATGATACATAAAGAAGTGGAGGTGTATGTGGACGATATGGTTGTAAAGTCTACTACTCGAGAAGAGCATCCTGCTATTCTTGATAGGTTCATGACTCGTATTGAAAAGTATAACCTTCGCCTGAATCCGAAGAAGTGCATGTTTAGGGTTACTTCAGGCAAATTGTTGGGGCATATGGTTAGTCAGAAGGGGATCAAAATGGATCCATATAAAGCCAAAGCCATCAGGGACATGCCTCCAGCCAAGACAGAGAAAGAAGTTGGATCATTTCTGGGGTCCTTGCAGTATGTTATTCGGTTCATTGCCCGTCTCACTATCGTGTGCGAACCCATCTTTAAGCTATTGGGAAAGCAACAACCTGTAGTATGGAATGATCAGTCCTAAGTGGTATTTGGCAAAATCAAGGCATATCTTATTGACCCACCCATTTTAAAACCCCCCATCCCAGGGAAACCGTTGATCCTTTACCTAGCTATCGAAGAGTCTTCCATAGGGGCAATGCTTGTCCAAGAGCATGATGATAAACAAGAACATGCTATCTACTACTTGAGTAAGAAGTTTTTGGATTATGAAACCTAGTATTCGATTGTAGAGAAGACGTGCACCACTATGGTTTGGCTCACTAAAAGTTGCGCTATTATTTCCAATCTTACCGAGTCCAAGCTGTGGCCAAGATTGACCCAATGAAGTATCTTTGTCAATCCCCTACTTTAACTGGTAAATTGTTCCAATGGTTACTTCTCCTATCTAAGTTTGACATTGAGTATGTGACCCAAAAGGTCATCAAGGGGATGGCAGCAACTGAATTCCTAGCTAATCAACCCCTTGACTATGATTATGTAGAAAACTTGGAGTTTCCTGATGAGTAGCTCACCTCCGTTACAATCCTTGAGTCTGTCTAGACTATGTACTTTGACAGTGCTGTGAACCAATGGGGAGCAGGCCTTAGAGTCATCATAGTCACACCAGATAATGAAATAATCCCATTGTCCAAATGCTTGGAATTCACTGTCACCAATAATGACGCTGAGTATGAAGCTTATCTATTTGGTCTTGAGGCTCTTCTCCAGGATGGGGCCCGCCAAGTATCTGTCATTGGGGATTCAGCTCTTGTAATCTGTTAGGTTGTAGAAGATTGGGAAATTAAGGAAGAATATCTTCGTCCTTATGTGAAAGCTCTCCATGAATTATTTGAGAAGTTCACCTCGTGCTTATACCGCCATGTCACTCTGGACAAGAACCAAATGGCTGACTCTCTTGCCACTCTCGCATCCTTATGGGAAGGACCTGAGCAGTAGCCTATCCATCCTTTGGTTCTGTTGTCCACCAAAACCCCCTACCATGCCCAATCAGTTCATCTGGTCCTCGCCATTGCATCCAAACCTTGTTAGTATTTTGACATTGTCCTCTTTCTCTAAACCAACTAATATCCTGCAGATTCCTCTGACTCAGACCGTACAACCCTAAGGCAGCTCACTGTCCAGTTTTATATTATGGATAATGATCTATTTAAGCAAACCAGTGACGGCCTACTCCTCCATTGCTTAATTGAATCCGAGGCTCAGAAAGTAATGGACCAAGTCCATGCTGGTGATTATGGCCCTCATATGAGCGGTCTTGCTCTCACAAAGAAAATTCAGAGATCAGGATATTTTTGGCTCACACCCATGGCCGATTGGATCGCCCAAGTCAAAAGTACCACCAATGCCAGTTTTACGGTGATATGCAACATCTACGGCCCACCGAACTCCATCATTTATCTACTCCTTGGCCATTCTTGGTGTGGGGGATAGACATAATTGGTGAAATTCGTCCTTCTTCAAGAAATGGGCATAAATTCATTATAGTAGCAGTAGATTACTTCTCAAAATGGGTGGAGGCCGAATCCTACACCAATGTCACCACTAAGAAGATGGCTAAGTTCATAGAGAAGCGTATTTTTGCTCGATATGGACTTCTGCACCATATAGTCTCAAACAACGGGGTACAATTTTAGGGAGAAATTACCGATCTAATTGAGAAGTACAGGATTGAGCACCATAGATCTTCTCTGTATAGACCGCAAGCTAATGGAGCTGTTGAGGCAATGAACAAATTGGTAAAAAAGATTCTTTCTAAGATGATAGTCAGTTATAGGGATTGGGCAGATAAGCTGCCTTTTGCTATTTAGGGATATCACACCAGCATTCGTACCCCAACCGGCCAAACTCCGTTCTCCCTAGTCTACGGAATGGAAGCGGTTTTGCCAGTTGAACTCAGGTGACCTATCTAAGAGTCACCCTAGAGGCTAAGTTAAAAGAATCTGAATGGACTCAGGCGAGTTTTGAACAGCTGAACATGATGGATGAATAGAGGTTAAGGGCTCTTGATAACCTCCAGATGTACCAGCAACGTCTGGGTCGAGCATATAATAGTTGGGGTAAGACACCAGAAGTTTCCCCTGAAAGCTGGTGATGTAGTCCTTAAATAGTTGCAACCTTCTACCACTAATGCGAGGGGCAAATTCAGGCCAAACTAGGAAGGACCCTATGTAATAAAGAAGATGCTTAGTAAAGGGGCGGTTAAGCTTATGGACATGGATGGGAATGAGTTTGTGAACCCCATAAAGCAAGATAGGCTTGAGCGTTATCATATTTAATTCAAAAGAAATAAATCAAGAAAAGTAGCACGCAAAAAATAGATAAAATAAATCACCTGCTTTTCAGTCTTTTACTTATCGGGAAAAAATTGAGGTGACACCCGATAGTCGATATTTTGCAAACTGGCCGTGTAAAAATTAGGGGATGATTCAAACCAGCTAGATCGAAAACCTGAAAAGGGCAATCTAGGAAAAAATTAGGGTATATGAGTAATGAGAGAGTGCCTTCTAAAAAACTGATCTAGGCTGGTTGGCACCGGGAGTTAAATCAATGGGAATGTTAACAAAACATCATGTACTTTGTTTTACTTCAATTAATGTAAATATCTCTATTGCTGAATCCTAAATGCTTATGCTTTTGTGAATTTTGTATCCATATGGTAAAGACAAGTCAAGAAAGCCTAATGCAGAGTTCATGTTATTCCAAATCAAATGCGCAATAAATAAAATAATTCTGATAGACTGAAAAGAGGAAGATCTATGCAAAAGTTGGAATAAGTCTGCTGGATTGAAAACCCAAAAAGGGTGGTCTAGGAAAAAATTAAGACAAGTTTCGATAGGTTGAAAACCCCATGGGGTAGTCTATGCAAAAGTTAGAACCAAATAAAAGACATAAAATAAAATAAAGTTTGATAGGTCCACCACCATGACTAGCCTATGCAAAAGATAGAACTAAAGGAAAGCGCATCTCAAGCCGAACTCCCCGCATGACCATTATAATATCGAGAAACCCTCCTCAAGGTGGTAGTGGAAGAGGGCTTGTGCCCTTACTCTGCTTGCTCTCCCTTAAAGCAGGCCCACGATCCCTCAGATCGAGTTATCATGCACCTAATCTTGGCGAGCCATCCTCTGTAGTGTATATCTATCTCAAGGGTCTCCACATGGTCGTAGTCCAGAGTCTCAAATATAGCCCCCCTAGCCCACTTCTCACGGATATGGTTCACCCATCTAAGCTTATAGACTCTGATTTGGTTATGAGGTAGCTTGATCGAAACTCTTTATCGTTTGCCATACTGACGGCGCAACCGAAAGGGGGTATAGAATGAAGATCTCTCCAGACCTATTAGCTGAACATAGGATCCCCACGAATCCACAACCATATCTTGGATCCTCCACCATGGGCTAACCCACTGAATTTGTGCATCTTTGTATCCCCTCAAAATGGGCATCCAGTTATCAAATGTCAGCCGGTCAAAATCAGCTTGCATAAGCCCTTTCTCTCTTAGACAGACGGGTAAGTACTTGTTTGGGTTCCCTTGTGATTCCTCTCTCAGCTTTAGCTTCTCCATCAGCCATACCTATAAACCAATTTCAGATGAGGGCAGAAAGAAATATATAAGGTGTAGATCTGTAGAAAATGAATACCTGTAGTAGTATGAGGTGGTCACCGATAAGGGTCAGATCAGTAGAAGCAACACTCATATTTACCAAGACTTTAGCTAGTCCTACAGCTATGGGAGAAGCCCCTGTTAACATGGGCTTGATAAGTGAGATCAGCCTAAGTGGAGCAACTGGACTCACTTTGTACATGAACTCTGCTATAAGTAGCAGTGCCTCCATGGATGGCCAAGCAAGATGGGATCTGGATGCCCCTCGGCACGACTCTAGAACTGCACTAAGCTAAAAGCCAGGTTTGTCAGCTAGTCGAGACAGTCCTGGACTACGGAATGCAAATTCTGCAGTCCTCAAGGAATGCCATCCACGCCAAAATGGAACTCCGGGAGTGCCAAGGGCACACGCTTAGGACATGGTACTCCTAATATAGCATGGAATTCTTCAAGCAAGGGGCATAGCTCGAATAATGAGAATCGGAAAATGTGGTCCATCTGATCCCAAAAAGATAATGCCACGTGAAGGAATTTAGGGCATACGGGCCACACCGCAACATACCGAAACCCCAAAGAGTGAATTTTTCTAGCTTCTTCCAGTCCGCATTTCCCAAGCTATGTAAAAAACGTCATAGTTGTTGATTTTGGCTTGCCATGGTAAAATTTGGAAAAAGTGGCTAAAATTGGATTTCTAGGGAAGTAATGTCGCCGATGATGTTGTTGATGCCGCTACCGAAATGGGCCAAAATGGGGCGATATCACTTGTTGCTGCCTGGGGTATGGATTGTGGGCGACTTTGTCTATATCATTTAGTAGGGTGAAGTGGGGCAATATTAGTGATGCCGCCGGCGGCATGGGATTATTTCCTGGCAGCATTAGAATCGTTTTCATTAGTTCAACCTTTGTAAAAACCTATAAACAAGCCCCATAATCTGTTTCCATAACCTGTTTAATCACAATTCATCATTTTATTCAAAATAAAAGCCCAAAGGCATAACCATCCAAATTTTCCAAACGCTAAGCCTAAATAAAACAAAAATCACATCTGAAATCCAAAATTATTCAAACCCAATGTATCGAGGGCGTACAAACCAAAGCAAAGATTCATAAAGAGGAGAAAAAATATCTAAAACATATCGCCACCACCGGAAGGGTGAGAGGAGACGTCCAGGTCATCCACGAGCCATTGGTTATCCACATCTTCATCTTTTTCCCTATCCTCTATCATTGGAACGCTGCTTGAATCCACCGATGCATCAGGTGGACATCGGCCGGCTGCCATCTTCACTCCCCTTCGTCTTGTATCGCCGGGGTGTGCACGATCCATATTTTTCTTGCTTCTCCTCTCGCAAACAATAGCATCTAATTAGTTCTCTGGAGCACCAAAGCAATGCATTCTCTTCCTCATACCTCCGTTGGGCCGCATCAGCATCTGATAGAGAAAGGGCTGGGAAATCCTGCAAACAAGGAAAACAACAATAAGCATATCATTCATAGCATCCATGCATGCATCTTGTCTTATTTTAACATCTCATAGCAGGCAATATACCTGAACAAGAAAGGATTGGCCAATGAGAGTGTCCCTGAGAGCGAAGGCATTCCCGACCAACCACTTTGCCTCACTCTGAGCAACCTGAAAAATCCATAGGGTTAATCAGAAGAAGTCTACAAAAGGGCTGTCGCAGGAATATGTTCAGAATTATATAGAGCTTACATAGGTAGTGTTCTCTGGTATGAAGTTCAGCGGTTGGCAACTCAACCCTATATCTCTTGGCCGAAAAATCACCCCTTGAATTCATCAGCAGAAATTGGGTCTTTAGAGGATTTGGCAAGCGCCCCTCCATGAACTTGAAACCCTCAGGCACGCTATAGTACCGTGTCCCGCTATTGTTATCACGACCTCTCTTCCTAGGGGGTTCCTGAAAAGCATAAAAAGCAAACATAAGCAACCATTTTCAACCTATACAATTAAAATACATGTACAAAAAACACAATCATACCTCAAAAGAGTGGTACTCCCATGAGACATCGGTACGCTCTCACCGGCTGCTCCATTACCTACCTCACCCTCTCCCTCGGGTTCGCCCTCCTCTTCTTCACCTTCTTCCTCCTCTTACTCCTCTTCTTCCTCAACATTGCCTAATATGCCCTTGAGCTGCTTGCTCTCCTCCTCCCTCAGCTTCTCATTATGATACTCTATCATCTCATCCTTCTTGATATGAAGGCACACGGGAAGTAGGCACTGCTGGTGCCGCTCATACGAACCTGGAATGCTTGGAATGACCCAACCATTCCCCTCAAGGTAGTCGGCCTTATCCGCCGTAGAAGTGATCAATTGGTGGGGCCATCATAAGCCTTTAGAAGGGTCTGCAGGGATTGGTCTCATAGAGGTAGTAATAAACCTCCAATCCCAAACGTCCTCCCCTAGGTACCACTCCGGGATAGGGGGCATTCCATCACAAACCGGCGATCATCTACCTCTTTGCGGTCTCTAGACACCTCTATCAGGTTCGACACCCCATTAAAAGGGTCATGGTTAATCTGAAAAACAACCAAGTAAACAATCGATGTAAGCGCAATGTAATTTCATAAATGCATTTTGTCTACTAATGTTTCATTTAATTGTGTAATAGGAATCAAGGTCAAAAGTTTGCTTAGTTACTCAATCACACGCACCTCAAAGACTCCCGATAGCTTATAGGGTACTTGCTTTTCCCCTCAATACCCCCACACAATTAGATAAGGAAGTGACTAGCAGCACAGTGACTTTGAACTCGACTGGCGGGAGGATTTGATGTTCAAAAGCCCAGGCCTGCAAAAGTGAACAATTAATCAAGCCAAAACATACAAAATAAGGAAAAGCATACAAATCAAGAAAAAAGAATCAGTTAAATATTTTCGAGAAGGGTGTCCCTGTAGGAACAAATGGCTGAGCCGGAGGGCTTTCCCTTTGTTCCTACTACCCGCGTCCAGTCCACAATAAAGCTTTGCTAAGATGGCCCTACGCCAGTTTTTTCTTGGTGATGCTAGCCACATCCTTGACAACAGATATTAGCCTATAATTAATTTTGCTGCTCGGACTGGGAAGAACAACACGGTGAGCAAAGAAATCACAAATGAGCAAACACAAGCATCTCGATCCTCCTCGGGACCCATACTAATTCCTACCCAATGCTTGTGCAGCTCTCCATATGATAATCGCCCTAAGACAGGCTTCATGCTGAATAACGCCTTTACTTGCCTCGCCATAAGCTTCTCAGTGTGGTACTTATCCATATACACATCAAAATGGATGGCCTTGTTCTTCCAGGGGAGGTCGGTCATAGCCACCACGTCGGAAGGTCTGATGGTCAGCTCCCCAAATAAGAAGTGAAAGGTGTGACTGATTCTAGACCACTTTTCTATCAAAGCCATCATCGCCAAATGGGAGAGCTTCAGCATCAGAAGGGGCATAATATGAGATAGATTTCCAAAACCCATCTCATTAATGGCCACCATGAGCTCCGGATCCTCCTCCAAAATGTGGTACAACCACTCGCCCATCGTACCCATACCCCTGATATAGTTCAGTCCATCCAGTTGTAAAAGTAAAAAGCAAAATAGATAAGCCCCGGTTTATTTTCTCATCTTTGTTATCTATTGGAAGGCTGCTGATGTCGCTTCTGCTAGAAGCGATGTCGCCGGCAATATCATCCAAACCGCTGGCGGTATGGATGATATTGCTGGCATCATTGCCATAAGTAGAAACAACATCACATCTTCCTAGGCCTTTTTGCAAGGCCTAATGCCGTTGGTGGCATCACTCATGTCACCGGCGACATCATAACCTGTGGGCAGAACTCAGTTTTGCCCCAAAAATCGAACCCATCGTGCCAAAACCATAAAAATCGCAATTAGCCGAATCCAAAGCCTAAAAATAAAAAAAATCAAGCCTAAAGCATGCAATATCATTTTCTATTCAATCAATTTCACGTTTATAACCCCTATCATGGCAAAATTTTGGGCCTAAGGCTGAAATTGAAGCTTAACCTAAGCAAAGAAATTTGAGTTTGTATTCCTGGACGTAGTAGAGATGTTTCTCCTTATCCGAGGTCAAGTCGGTGATAGGAGAATCAATTCTATAGCCATACATATTGTCCTTCAACTTCAAGCCATACCTGACAAGAACCAAGCAAAGTTTTAGCCCTTTGATGGAGGAGTCAGGCAAGCCTTCCCTGACAGCCAATTTTTCCTTGAGAGCCCTTGAAATCCTCTTCATTGTTGAGATTGAAGAAAGAGTGAAAGATTTCACATACTAGAGAGAAAGTAGAGAGAAGGGAGGTTGTTTCAGTTTCTGTATGCGAAAGAGGAAGAGTTTTACTCTTTTTAAAACTCCACGTGGAATTCGAGGAGTTTTAATTTATCTAAAACTGTTTGTCCATGCCGCCAGCGACATCAATTCAATCCACCAGTGACATCAGTCATACTGCTGGTGACATCACCTTCTCTAGTTTGAATTTCAAATTCTTTTGACCGGTCAAACATTCTATATGGTATCTATACTGCCAGCGGTATTGATTCATATCATCGGAGGCATCAGCCAAGCCGCCAATGACATCAAGGCATCCCTCAGCAAATCTAGTGGAATCCCAGCTCCAGCCCCAACATCCCAGGACTTCTAAAACCCTTGTACTTTTTATTATTATGTTTTTACTGTTGATCGAAGGGGCAAAAATATTTTTGTTTCACTAAATCGATCAAGCAGTAAAAACGTCATTTAAAAATCTTTCTAATCTTGTTCTCATTCTACTCCTTGTAGGTACAACCACAGTCATAAACCCAATATACTCGTTCACTATGCTAATAGGAGATTATTGCATGACCCTATACATACCAATCTCCGAATTCATCCCCTGGAACATCATTAGAGATTACAGAATGACCCTATACATTATAATCTTCAAGTTCACCCCTGGAACGCCAACTGAAGGTCCCAGCATGACCCGTACATGTCGCCTTTTGGTTCACCCCTCCAAGAGTGTAGCGTGACCCTGTTTATGCCGCTTTTGGTTTCAATTGTCAACCAATCATCCTAGACTTCTAAAACCCTTATACTTTTTATTATTAAGTTTTTACTATTGATCGAAGGGGCAAAAATATTTTTGTTTCACAAAATTGATCAAGCAATAAAAATGTCATTTAAGAATCTGTCTAATCTTTTAGTTGTCTCTTGTTGCAAGAACTACACTCCACCAAGTCTGCAAAGCATAAGTCCGACCAAGGGACAATCTCTCCGTGAAGTTCAAGTCAGACCAAGGGGCAACCAATCCATAAAGCACAAGTCCGACCAAAGGGCAACCGTTCTGCAAAGCATAAGTCCAACCAAGGGGCAATCTCTCCACGAAGCTTAAGCCCGACCAAGGGGCAACCAATCTATAAAGCACAAGTCCAACCAAGGGGCAACCAATCTATAAAGCATAAGTCTGACCAAGGGGCAATCTCGCCGTGAAGCTCAAGTTCGACCAAGCGACATTTAATCCACAAAGCGTAAGTCCGACTAAGGGGTAACCTCTCCACAAAGCACAAGTTCGACCAAGGGGCAACCTATCCATAAAGATCAAGTCCAACCAAGGGGCATCTAATCCATAAAGTACAAGTTCGACCAAGGGGTAACTAATCCATAAGGCACAAGTCCGACCAAGGGGCAACCAATTCATAGAGCTCAAGTTCAACCAAGGGGCAAACCAGTCATCCATCAGGTATCATTCATATCCTTTTCTCTTTTGCGCGATCATATTGACATGTAGCAGCAGTCTCCGAGGGGTAGCCTGTGAGCATGAGATTTTGCAGTCCCTCTCGTGAGACGATGATGATGTATTCCCGATTTTATTCCTCATAATAAAAATTCTTTGGAGTTTTTATTACCGATATAAAATTCCCCGTGAATTTTATTTCTCGTAAGAATTCAGTTTGGCATGCCTGATAACATGTCCGGTAGGAGCTTGAACCAATGATTTGCACCCAAATAAAAACTAATCTGTAAAATACCCATTAAAATATCATTAAAATTCAAAAAGATGCCCTTTGACCCACTTTTGACCCCTTTTAGCAGGTTTTTAGGCTTGTGGGCCCGCTGGCTATCAGCTTGTAGGAAGCTGATGCCACTAGCGGCATTGGCCATACCACCAGTAATATCACCATGTCATCGGTGGCATGGCCCAAAATGGGCTTCTATACAGACAGCTTCTTCTTCTTCCTTTGACCAGCTCTTTTTTGCCATTTTGGTGAAACTGGCCAAAAGGATTAGAAAGAATCGAGACTCAAATCTTGATACAATTGATAGAGTCACCACCCAAGTTGTCTACTTGGGAAAGAGTTTTGGTATGGTTCCCTCTAGGCGGGAGACTCATACCTATTGGATCAGAGATTCGGCTATCGGAGTCACTTATTTCTCATTTATTTGATTCAAAATTACATTCACCACGTAAAACCATGTTATTTTCATCATTTGGGGAATTATCATAGAAAACCTATTATTTTACTCTCTTTCACACTCGTTACATGCGTTTACATATTACAATAAAGCATAAGCAATAAATGGGGGATAAAAATTACAACCGGGGGAAAAATGGGGGAAATTGCAAAGTGAACCTATACATTTGTTCTACGTTATAAAACAAAATAAAAATAAATTCTCCTGCATCCACAGACGTTAGCACAGCTTATAGCACACCATAAACAATCATTCTATTGAAAAGAAATTGATTTATTTATGTGAGTTGATTTACGACCCATACGGGTATAGGGGACCCGTACAGGCCTGGGAAGGCCGAGACAGAAACAGCCGCCAAACAAAAATAGCAAAATGACAAAAGAGGAAGAAATGGGATTTTCCTTTATATGATTATAGCATACCAGGATAACCACTAAAATGGCATAATAGTTACCAACAAGGCTCATATTAATCGGGACCAGACCCAAAAGAATAATAAGGCAAATATAACAAATAATAATATCGATAGTAGAAATAACAGTATAACCAAACGGGATTTCCCTCGTTATGAGTTTGGAGCACCGATATAATATCCCTAGGGATGTATGGTGCTAACAATACTTATAAGGGCTAGGACCAGACCCGAAATAACAGTAGAAATAGAAATGACAGAAGTAGAGAATAATAATGAAATAAAAGAGGTGTGAGTTTCTTTGAAACTCAGGAGCATTACCTTTACGGCGTGGATCCACTTTGAGGTGATCCCTTTACTATTGAGAGAGCTTGGCCATAGTGGACGAAATGAAGTCAGGAATGAATAAAATGTGGACAAAACCTCAAGGAATGGGTTTTCTCCCTATTTTATACTTCCTATACCCCCACTATACCTTTACTATACCTTTAGAACTTTAATTTCTCTACAGTTTTTATGCTTAAGTGTTGTATGTCCTTTTGAAATGAACGGGAAAGGCCCTATTTATAGGGGAGATGGGGTCTAAAGACATTAACCAGCATTAATAACCTGCCATTTATGAAATCGGTAAGGCTTACCTTCCAAGCGAGCCTAAACAGGCAATAACTGGACCCATACGAGTGGGCTCCCACCCGTATGGGGTATTGGGGACCCGTACAGGTCCCCTCCAGCCATACAAAAGATCATACCCATACAGGTACTACCAGTGGATCTATACCACCAGGCAACACCTGTATGGGTCCCTAAGGGCAGACTAGGTCTCCTAATATTAGCCAAATTCTACTTTGTAGCAGTAGGAACACCTCTGATGGACAATACCTATAAAAGAATGCAATATATACTCTCATCATTGTTTCATGAGGTGGATCGCTGAAATCCAGTGCTCACAATAACATAATTCCGGATGAAGCAGAACTAGAGGAGATTCAGGAAATCTTCCAAGTAAAGAAATACAAAGAGGAAGATGAAGAAATCAACTTCAACTTAGATCAATCTCCAAACAATCCCTATAATGCTAGAATTAATTTCAATAATGAACCCGAAGCAAATGAAGGAGTTGAAGCTAATGGAGAACAAGCTCTATAATAATATGAAGCTATTAAACGGGGAAATCTGGACCCACAGGAATTATCCAATAGAAGCCATTTTGGATAATGTCCAGAATCCAGTTAGAACTAGAGGACAACTCAATAGAATGATGAGCCATTTTGCATTTTTCTCACTCAATGAGCCAAAGAAGTTCTAAGATGCAGAAGGAGATGAGAGTTGGATGATCGCCATGCAAGAAGAACTAGATCAGTTCACCAGAAATGATGTTTGGGATCTAGTACCACTTCTAGAAGGAAATTTAATCATTAACACAGAATGGGTATTCTAGAACAAGCTAGATGAATCTAGAGTGGTGGTAAGAAACAAAGCAAGATTGGTTATTCAAGGCTATAACCAATAAGAAGGAATAGAGTTTGAAGAAACCGTTGCTCTAGTATCAAGACTAGAAGTAATAAGGATCTTATGTGCTTTTGCTTCCTATATGGGATTCACCTTATTCCAAATGGATGTCAAAACTGTTTTCTTAAATCGAGTAATTCAAGAAGAAGTCTATGTTAAACAGCCACCAGGGTTTGAAGATTCAAAGCATCCGGAGCATGTCTATAAGATGAAAAAAGGCTCTCTATAGATTAAGAAAGCTCCAAGAGCTTGGTACGAGAGGCTCACCGCATTTCTCATATCTAAGAGAGGGAAGGTAGACACAACTCATTTTATCAAAAAGAGAAAGGATGATGTCATTCTTGTCCAAATTTATGTGGATGATATCATCTTTGGAGGAACTGATGAAAGAATGTGTGAAAAAATCAGTACTCAAATGAAGAAGGAATTTGAGATTTCAATGGTGGGAGAACTCAACTTCTTCCTTGGTCTCCAAATCAATTAGAGTCTAGATGAGATTTTCATAAATCAATCAACATACACCAAGGAGGTACTAAAGAAGTTTAATATGGATAAGAGCAAGCCAATGTCAACTCCCATGGGATCGGATATAGTCCTTTAAAAGGATTGTGGTAGAGAATAGGTAGACAGAAGCTATATCGAGGGATGATTGGATCACTTCTACATCTAACTTCAAGTAGACTAGACATACACTATGTTGCATCCTATTGTGCAAGATATCAAGCCAATCCCAAGGAATCACATCTAAAAGCTACCAAGAAGGTACTAAGATATATGTTGGGAACAACTAAAGTTTGTTTATGGTATCCTTGTAATGGCAAATTTACTTTGCAAGGGTACACTGATGCTGATAATGGCATAGATATGCTTGAAAGAAAAAGCACATCTTGAGGCTATCATTTTCTTGGAGATTTCTTAGTGTCATGGTATAACAAGAAACAAACATAAGCGGCATTATCAACTATAGAACCTAAATACATGGCTGCCAGAAGCTGTGTTGCTCAACTCCTATAGATCAAGCAACAGCTAAAATATTATAGAGTACAAGTTGGATGTGTGACAACAAGAGTGCAATTGATGTGTCCAAAAATCTAGTGCTATATAGCAGGATGAAGCATGTCAACATCAGGCATCATTTCATTAGGGAAATGAAAAAGGATGTGGTCCTGGTCTACATTCCAACCAATGAGCAAAGGGTAGATATCTTTACTAAACCACTAAGTAAAGATCAATTCATCAAGCTTCAGGAGGCAATTGGAATGTCAAATCCAATCTAAGAAGCAAATGAATCAAGAAGAAAAAGAAAATTGCTTAATTATAGTTTCGGAAGAAGATAATTGCTACCTCTGTAGAAAGAGTGACAAGTGGCAATAAAAGTGCCAGGAAGTAACTGTACATATCTTGAATTTCAAACGTTTGAAGTACAGCTCACGCGCGGTAAATCACAACAACTATAAAGAGAATAAAACTGTTCCCATTCTCTGGTTTACATGCCATTGAATTCTCTCTTCAAAGTTAACGGCCACCTCATCAATCCAGTCAAATTTAACCACTTTTGGATTACCAAACTACCCTTACCTTCAAAACTCTATAAAAAGCCATTAAAATCCACTATCTTCTTCACGCAAGCAACTCATTACTGTTACTCTGCAAAAGTACCTCCAAAACCCTAAATTCTTTCTAACTTCTTTTAAAAACTTAGAAATGGCAAGAACAAAAATCAAGAAGCACTTACCCCATAGAATCAAGTACCAGAAGCAAACCTCAAGGATGAAGACTTTATCCGAGTGAAGTTAAAAAATGTAGATACCATAGTCCGTTTTTGATTTTTTTGGCAATGAATACTTGTTTACAATAGAGCCCTATATGCAACTGCTCATAAAAGATCAATATATAGAGGTGTTCCTCTGGATGAAGAACCCAACTTACCCTCTGTTGGTGAAGAAATTCTAAGACAACCTGAGGGTTCATAACAATTCTGATGCATTGGGGACCACTATCCAGGGGAAAGTAATCACTATATCCCCACAATTTTTTTTGAACCCACTTCAATATGAAGAATAGTGGGGTAATACTAAGAAATGATGGGGATGAGCAAATAGTAAAGTATAACCACAAGATGTGGCTATCAGAGAGATAATTTGGCGATAAATTCTCCACCTACAGGCTAGAGACACCCAGAGTCCTTTAGTTTGTGTTGGCCAAGCTAGTTCTAATCTGGAAGGGATCTCTTAACACTGCCTCCTCATTCCAGCACTGTATGCTCCAACACTAGTTAGAGAGTGGGGAACTCAACATAATAGTGTTGCTCATCCACTATATGAAGTAGCATAAATACTCCCATGGAGCCCTGATCCCCAAAATCCTCACAGCAAATGAAGTAGATCTGACTAGATTAGATCAGGTTGAAGGGATAGACATCCTAACCAAATATTTCTAGAAGCTCACTTTTAATAAAGTTTGGGATGAAGCTAAGAACCTGGAGCAGAAGAGGAGTAAGTAGGAGAAGAGTAAAGCAAGAAAAGCTAGAGGAACGGTTGAGAAGGCTCCAGTGGTGAAAAAGGCCAGAACAACAAAGCCAAAAGCTTAGAAAAAGATTGATCTAGAGCCTATAGAGGAAGTAAATGAGGATTCTCTCACCCTCACTCCGATCCTAAAACAAACACCAAACAAGCCAAGAAGGAGGCTTGTAAAGGCTGCTACTAAGAAGAAAGCAGTTCCAGAGGTAGTGCTGGAAGTTCAACCCTCCATTGAGGCTGGGAGAAAGAGAGAGGCTAAAAAGACTTTAGAGGAGATAATAGAAGGGGATACTGATTCTGAGAGTGGTAGTAAAGAGGAAGAACCTACTCCTAAAAAGAAACTGGTTTAGGAGGGACCGACATTTACTCAGGCCTTAAGATCAAAAAAAGCTAAAATTGCTCTAAAGAAACTGAAGGCCGGGATCATCATCAAAGAACCAGCTCCTAAACCTTCTAGAGAAGAGGTTATTGCAGAGGCTCGAAGAGTTAAGGGGAAGAATGTGGAGATTAGTGCTAAAACCTTACATTTGAAGGATCCAGAATATAATGAAATGACCACAACAATTCAAGAAAATAAGAAACTGAACAAGCCTATGCTCACCCTTGAAGGTTGTCCGGAGCAAGTTAATAAGCTGCTCCTCGAGTAGAACCGACTCTAACTATTCTTATGCCCCAAATTGATATTGATCATGTAAGAGAAGAATATAGAGAAGAGGAGGTTAGAAGGCTGAATCTTAAGCCCCTTCAAACTAATTTCCCGTAGCCACTTCTTATTCCGGAGAAGATTGATGAAGAACTTTCAGGAAGAGGTCACTGAAAGTTCTGAAAAGGCACAGGATGAATAAGCTACAAGGCCTACAAAGGCAAATGAAGCTGTAATTGGTCTTACTATAGATATTCCATTTAATACAACAGAAATGGCATTGGAGGAAAATCAAGCAAACTTGGGTGCAACCAGATCTCCTATTGCATCTAAGGTAGATAAGGAGCTGAGGGAGCCAACATCAAAATAAGTTCTTACCTCTGGTGAAATTCAGCCACCTAAGAAAGGAGTGGATCTTAGATCCAATGAGGATGCCACTCTTGCAGATTCAAAGGGTGAGGTCACTCCGGAGGATCTAGAGGAATAGGAGGTTGATTAGGTGGAAGAGAAAGAAGATGAAAAGAGGGATGATGATCAGGTAGAGGATAATGACGAGGGTACATCAAGTCCCAGCTATTCCCCTGTAAATTCATTTGAACTAAATGCTAAAGCTACTAGCCCTTAAACCAAACCCACTAATAAGGAGGAGAAAATAAAATTGGCCTGGTAGCTATTAGAAAAAGCTGCTACTGAGGACGAAGCAAGCAGTAATTCTTACCTTAAGCCCATCCTAAAAGATATATGTGCTAAACTGGGAGAAATTGAGTCCACAACTCAAAATTTGTCAAATCCCTGAGAAGTGAAGATAGAGTTGGAGGAGATTTGGAATAGGCTAACTACTATTGAGAAGAAAATTCACAAATTTCCTAATGTAGAATAGGTTGCTGCAACTGCTCTCTCTAAGGTCACTCTGGTCTTGGAGCAACTATCTCAAGAAGTTACTGAAGCTAAAAGGGCTGCTTCTAAAGCTGAAACCTGAGTTCATACTAGTAGTGTTACTATTTTTGGACATGTCACTTCTGCTTCCACAGACCTAAAAACTTAGCTAAAAGAGTTTTTTGAGCAGAAGTTTAAAGATATGTTGAAGTCTATTCCCACTGCTGTTACTAATGGCTCAAGTGCAATATAATCCAGAATCAACACTCTCATCACAATGTAGGAAGTAGTTAAGAAGCAACTCATAGATATCCTTAAGACTGACTTGTCTGAGTTCTTATCCAAAACTACTGAGGATATGGTTAAAGATTTCCAAATAGGTCTCCATACTTTGGACAAAACCATTAAAAATCTACAGGACATCTTTCACATTGAAATATGGCACTTAAATAAAGCATCCATAACATCACCAAGACCATCAATGAAGAGATCCACCAACTTGGTTCATCAATTTCAAACCTAAGCCTAACTGCTCCTTCAACTTCAACTTCAACCTCCTCTATTCTAGAGAGCATACTTCTTCCCTATATCTAACAGTTAATCCAACACATTGGCGATATTGCATTCTGTGGCTACAAGGCCTTACTCACACTAATCTAGGGCATATTCCCTTATTTTGAGAAAGAAGACCAAGATTATGCCTTAACCATGCACCCTAATCTAACCAAATCCTTTTCTCAGATTTGGAAGCTACTCAAGCCACTCCATCTATACCCTCTATAGTGGATACAATTATTAAGCAAAGGACCTCAAGAAAAGAGGATTACATTATTCTATCCGGAGCAAGGGAGAAAAATTGGAATCAATGAAGGTACATTGAAATAGACCCTCAATCTACTCAAAAAAAACAGGGGGAGAAGAAGGACGAGAAGAAGGAGGGGAAGGGCAAAGAGGAGAAGTAGAGGAGTAAGTTAGCATAGTGTGAGCATTGGATTTTAACGGTCGTTCTCACAAAACATGAGAGCTAGATAATGCAATTCTTTACAGGTGTTATCCTTTAGAGGTGTTCCTACTACTGCAGGGTTGAGTTTGGCCAAGTTTAGGAGACCTAGACTGCCTTTAGGGACCCGTACGGGTCATACCTTGGGGTACAAGTCCATGGGTTAACCCGTACGGCCCCATGGCCCCATATGGGTGGAAAGGACCTGTATGGGTCCTACCATGACCTGTATGGGTCCTCCTCACTCGTACGGGTGCCATTCTTGTCTAAATAAGCAGAATGGAAGGTAAATCATATCTTATTCGAGAGAAATCAGTCATAAATGCAATTTATTGCATTCAAACCCGATTTCCTCTTATAAATAGGGGCTTTTTGCCTCATTTTAGGTGGAGCAAATTAGAAAAGCAATAAGATAATATAGTTTATGAAATTCCAGCAATATTTCAAGTAATAGCAAGGGTATAGTTAAGGTATAGGAGGTATAAAATAGGGAGAAAACCCATTCCTTGAGGTTTTGTCCACATTTTATTCATTTCTAACTTCATTCATTAGGACTTACGGGAGGTTATGCCCATACAAATACTCACCCAAATAGTCCTAAAATATCCATTTCATCATCTACTTTGGATAGAATCTCTCTCAGTATAGGGATCGTTTCAAAGTGGATTCACGTTGTAAAGGTACGCTCCTGAGTTTGAAATAAACTCACTTCTCATTTATTTTATTGTCATTTCCCATATTCTACTCGTTCTCTATAAATCTGATGTGTTTGTTGAACTAAAGTTCTATCCTAGACTAAACAGGACCCGTACGGGTCCCCCACACCCGTACAAATCCTCACTAGCAACCCTACAGGTCCCACCTACTCATATGGGTACTGGCCCCCAGGCAGAACCCAAATTTCCCCTTTTTCATCTATGAAATAGATCTAACATCACCATTTACCATGCAATCATTTTCACTAATAATCTGGTAAATCAACCCACAAAAGTTAAAATGTGTTTTTATAACAAAATGCATCGAAGACCTATTATTTCTCTCCGATCCTAGAAGCCGCCCAAGCACTATCGATTGCAAAATGGTCATGCTTACATAATCACATTTCTCCTAACAAAAGGCTGACTTATGGTGTGCCATAAACTATGCTAATCTTTGTGGATGCAGATGAATTTATTTATTTTTGTTTTATAACTTAGAATAAATGTGTAGGTTCATTTGCAATTCCCCCATTTTCCCCCGATTGTAATTTTTATTCTCCCATTTATTGCTTGTACTTTATTGTAAATTGTAAATGCATGAACCGAGTGTGAAAGATTGTAGAAAAAATAGGATTTCCGTAATAATTCCCCAAATGATGAAAAGAAAACGGTTTTACGCCATAAATGTAATTTTGAATTGACTAAATAAGAAATAAGTGGCTCATCCGATACCCGAATCTCTGATCCAAAAGGTATGAGTCTCCTGCCTGATGGTAACCATACCAAAACTCTTTCCCAAGTAGACAACTTGGGTGGCGACTCTATCATTTGTATTGAGATTTGGGTCTCGATTATTTTATTCATAAAATTGGTTAAAATGTGCAAACTTAAACTAAATGGTTTCATCATGCCTAAATCAACCAAACTTAGTGGACCCCATCGCAAGGCACCAAGGGAGATCCACATATCCTCGACACATCACAGTGGTGACTCTGCTAGGGAAATAATCTTTTAAATCATAAAATTTTGGTTTGTTTTAAAAGCTTAAAAGATTAAGATGAGCTCCAAAAATCATTTACTTAATTCAACCCGCTTTCTTTTTCATCATTTGGGAAAATTATTATACACTATCTTCTCATCTCATTCTCTCTTGCTAGATGCTCTCTTCTTCTAGCGCTAGGTTAAGGTGCCCTATTTTTTCTGTGAAACTCACAAAAGTGTAACTCATGCCCGCTTAGGAATTGGGGACACTCTGGGGGTGGAGCACTCATTGTCATCTCCCTCCAAAAGAGGCTTAGTGTGATGAGAACCTACTACATCAACTTTCGTTATGTCCTTATGCCCTTCTTATTAAAATCCATAGAATTTTACCCTCTAGGTACCTTTTTACGATGAGATTAGACTAGGTCGCCCTTTGTTATCCTTGTGGTAATCAAAGGAAAATACCTTCAAAATTGATGGGAGGAATAAGGTTGGAGGACAAGTTTCACATGTACTATGTTGTACATTTCCTTGTGACTGACCTTACCATGCATTGTTGTAAATTGAGCATGCATATCCCATCTCATGCATGTACTGATCTTTTGGTTACTACCATAGTTCAAGTCAAGAATCAACAACTTCATCCAGTCCTTATACCAGTTCACCTCATTACCCAATTCGGTTAGTTTATCCAGCCAGCAAACCCAATGATCCTCGCAGCTAGCAGTGGGTCTCACCTACTTTGTCAAGAGGCCACTTCACAAGTTCATCATAGCAAGTATCTGAGTCAGTTTCCAATTTTGTGGTTATGCCAAAGGGTACGATCTTTTCTTATTTTGTGGGTTTACCCTATGGTATGACTCACGACTAAAAGGTTTATCCTATGACTCCCGATGGCATCTCACCTTGGGAAACTCCTCTTTTGAAGCTCTTAAAAAAGCTAAAGAAGTATTGGTTGATTGATCACCTCCGCCTATATGTTCAGCCAAAGCCTAAAGAAAGGGGTAACTTCTGTGTATACCATGTCAGCTTCGGTCACCCAACAATTGTATATAAAGATCTCCTCAAAGCTATCATAGTACTAATTGACAAAAGGAAGATTTGTCAACTCAAGAGAAGAGGGGAGGAAGTAGCCATGATCAACTTAGGGTTAGAAGAAGACGAAGTATGGAAGTACATCCTAGAGATTAAGAAAGTAAGGGAAGAACCGTCCATATTCAATCTAATAGCTATCAGGCAGTGGAGTTGGGAGCCCATTTATGATTATTTCTATAGGTGGTTAAAGGTCTTGGTAGCTCTTAAAAGGAAGCCTCATGAGAAGGAATTAGCTGATTGATTCATCTTTGGGTTATATCCTCACCTCCACAAGATAGCTTTTGTGAAAGCATACAAGACCATTCCTGAGTGTTATGAAGTAGCCATAGAAGCAGAAAAGTGTTCCAAGAAAATGGAATCCAGTGACCCATTGAAGATTGAAGTTAATAAGGCCATCAATACCCTCACTACTTTAATATACATCATCCTATGCTTGGGGGATAAGAAGAAGACACCTATTCAGGAAGCCTTAAGAAACCTAGCCCAAGTCACAAGAGAAACCGTGGACGATGTGTTGACCGAAAAACAGTTGGAAGATCTGGACCGCGACTTGACTCACCACCTGATGAATGACCAAGAAGGCCCTCCGCCTATGGAGGATGATAATGAATGATGTAGCCTTTGGGCATCCGAATGATAATAATAGTGATTTTTCTTACTTGTTTGATGTTTTGCCAAACGACACCATGCATCACATTTTTAGCATTCATGACATTTCATTGCATGACATTGATTTGGGTACTAAGGAAAATCCAAAAATGGTAACAATATCCAATAACTTAACCCATATTAAAAAAAGAGAGATGATAAAAGTGCTTAGAAAACATGTTAACGCTTCACTTGGCCTCACAAAGACATGCCTAGGGTAAATTGCCAAATTGGTGAGCATCGTAACTCAACCGATCCTAAGTTTAAACCAGTCAAACAAAAGTTGAGGAGGTTATATCTAGAATGGGCTGACAAAATCAAAGCCAAAGTTACTAGATTACTAGAGGCTAAGTTCATTCAGGTAATCGAGTATCCGACATGGTTAGCAAATGCTGTCCTAGTCCCTAAAAAGGATGGAAGAGTCAGAATATGCGTTGACTTTCGTGACTTAAACAAGGCATCTCTGAAAGATGATTTCCCATTGCAACATATCGATGTACTAATAGACAGTGCCACTAGGGCTACAATGGACTCATTCTTGCATGGTTTCTCTGGGTATAATCATATCTGAATGGACATTATCGATAAGGTCAAGACAACTTTCATTATAGAGTGGGGGGTATACTGTTATAAGGTAATGCCTTTTGGGTTGAAGAATACAGGGGCAACTTATCAAAGAGCCGTGATAGCTGTGCTACATGACATGATCCATAAAGAGGTTGAGGTTTATGTAGATGACATGCTAGTGAAGTCTAACATAAGGGAAGAACATCCTGAGATTTTGGATAGGTTCTTAACAAGAATTGAGAAATACAACCTCCGTTTGAACCCAAAAAGTGCATGTTTGGGGTTACATCAGGGAGACTCTTGGGCCATATAGCCAGTTATAGGGGGAGTTGAGTTTGACCTCGACAAGGTTAGAGCTATTCAGGAAATGCCTATTCCTATAACTGAAAGAGAAGTCAGGTCATTTCTTGGATCACTTTAGTACATGAGTCATTTTATTGCCAAGTTAACAACTGTTTATGAACCAATCTTCAAGTTGTTGAGAAAGAAGCAGCTGATAGAGTGGAACGAGTAATGCTATATAGCCTTTCATAAGATAAAAGCTTACCTTCTGAGTCCTCCAGTCCTGAAACCTCTGATGCCCAGCAAACCATTAGTTCTCTATTTGGCTATAGAGGAGTCATCCATGGGTGCGATGTTAGTCCAAGAATAAGAGGATAAGAGCAAGCACACCATCTACTACTTGTGTAAGAAGTTGTTGGAATACGAGACAAAATACACGGTTGTGGAGAAGACATTCACTGTAATGGTATAGTTAACCAAGAAGTGGAGGCACTACTTCCAATCTTAAAGAATTCAAGTAGTTGCCATGGTAGACCCAGTGAAGTATCTTTGTCAATCCCCCACATTGGCGGGAAAGCTATCTTATTAGCTTTTTATACTATCCAAATTTGATAGCGAGTATATCACAAAGAAGGTCGTCAAGGGGGAGAGTAGTGGCTGAATTTTTAGTAAGTCAATCCATAGAGTCTGATTATATTGAAAACCTAGATTTTCCCGATGACCAGTTAGTAGCAGTGGAAGTAGAGAAGGCCGAATGGATCATATACTTCGACAAGGCTATGAATCGAAAGGGTACTAGTCTTGGGGTGATCATCATTATACCTCAACGTGAGGTTATCCCATTGAGCAAATGATTGGAATTCCTAGTCATCAATAATGGAGTTAAGTATGAAGCTTGTCTCTTCGACCTGGAAGCCCTATTGAAAGTAGGAGCAAAGGAAGAGAGGGTGATGGGAGATTTCATACTAGTGATAAAGCATATTATAGGGGAGTGGGAAATCAATGAAGAGTCGCTTAAGCTATACATGGAAGTAGTTTGGGATTTGTCAGTATAGTTCAGTCAGTGCTTCTTTCAACATATACCTAGGGACGAGAATCAGATGGCTGACTCTTTGGCCACCTTTGCCTCAATATGGGAGGGAGAAGAGACTCAACCCATCCATCCATTGGTAATAGAAATGTCTTGTTCCCCATTTCATGAGAAGGTTCAAGTTACGATTATAGAGGAGCAAAAGGCTTGTTGGTACGACAACATTAAGAGGTTTCTAAAAGAAGGATAATGTCCCGGAGAGTTATCAAGTTTTGATTAGTTGATGAGGATCTCTTCAAAAGGATAGTTGAAGGTTTATTGTTGAGATGTTTGACAGAAGATGAGGCTGAAAGGGTAATGACTCAGGTGCACTCAAGGGATTGCGGCCCACATATGAATGGGATGGCTTTGGCTAGGAAGATTCAGAGAATGGGGTACTTTTGGACCACAACAACTACCAACTGTGTTGACAAAGTCAATAATGTCAAGAATGCGAGATTAATGGGGATATACAACATTTAACCCTATCCAAACTTCACAATTTATCAGTTCCTTGGCCTTTCCCGGCATGGGGGATAGATATAATTGGTGAAATTGAGCCATCATCAACCAACGGAAATCAATTCAACATAGTCGCAGTTGATTAGTTTTCAAAATGGGTAGAGACTGAATCCTACTCCAGTATCACGACTAAGATAATGGCCAAGTTCATAGAGAGGCATATTTTTGCTGGATATGCGATTGTGCACCATGTGGTCTCTGATAATGGAGTTCAGTTTTAAGGGGCCACAACTAAATTATTTGAGAAGTTCAACGTCGAGTATCATAAATCTTCTCCATATAGACCACAAGCTAATGGGGCAGTTAAGGCTTCCAATAAGTCGATAAAGAGGATTTTGTCTGAGACAATGGCTACCTATAGGGATTGGGCTGATAAACTTCCATTTGTAGTTTGGGGTTATAGAACCAGGGAAAGAACACCCACTGATCAGACACCTTTCTCCTTAGTATATGGAATGGAAGCTGTGTTGCCTGTTGAAATTGAAGTAAGATCTCTACGAGTGGCACTCAAAGCTCAGTTGAAAGAGTTAGATTGGGAAAGGGCTAGGTATGAAAAGTTGAATGCAATAGATGAGAAGCTGCTCAAGGCACTTGACCACCTACAGATGTATCAGTAGTGTATGGCTTGAGCTTACAATAGCAGAGTCAAATACCCAAAGCAACCTCTCAAAGCGGGTGATCTAGTCCTCAAACAGCTACACCAAGTTAACACTGATGCTAGGGGCAAGTTCAGGCCCAATTGAGAAGGACCATTTATCGTTTAGAAAGTCCTTAGCAAAGGAGGAACCAAGGTCAAAGACATGGATGGAAATGAGTTCATTAATCAAGTGAATCAAGACAGGCTTAAGTGTTATCAAGTCTAGGTCAAAAGAACTAAATCATAGAAAATCAGCATAAAGAATAAAAGAGATAAAGAATAAATCACCCGACGAGTTCTCTGCTGCTCGAGCAAAAATTAGGGTGCAACCCGCTGATCGGTATTCTATAAACCGGTCAGGCAAAAGTTATGGTATCCAACACAAATAAAGTTTGCTAAGTTGAAAACCCGGAAAGGGCAGCTTAGGCAAAAGTTAGGGCATTAAGAGAAAATTATCAGTAGCTTTCTCGAAAATCTTTAAAAAGACTAGTAGACAGTAGGAGTTAACCATTGGAAATTGTTACCATTGCCTATGTACTCAAATTAATCTCATCAATGAACATGTTATGATTTGCTAAGAATCTTAGTCTTATGAATGCATGCATGTCTTTAGGTGAAATAAGTGCAAGTATGTGAACATTAGTTTTCTACATTTTGTGCTCTTTGTTGTTATCTTTACTGCGCGTACATTATTCAATAAAAGATAAAAAATATCGATAGGCCATAAAGGAAATTAGACCTATGGAAAATTTGGACAACTTCTGTTGGATTGAAAACCCGAAAGGGTGGTCAGAGCGAAAGTTAAGACAAAAGAAAAAGAAAGAAAAAATTTTGCTGAACTGAGCCATCAAGGACAGTTCAAGCAAAATTTTGGACAAAAAGAAGTGAAGATAAATGTTCAATAGGTCATCTCACACCGAATGGCCAATGAAAAAATTAGAACTCAATTTAAAAGCGCCAGTTTTGTTATCGCACTAGCTTTTATTGGTTGGAACATCATTTTTAATTACAATGTCTCACAGCTAGGATCCCTAGGACCCGATTCTCCCACTGTGAAATAACATGATATCACGTATCCCTAGAAGTGCTAATTTCACCCAACTAGCTTTGGTAATTCTTTTCAGTTATATTGGGTCAGTTCATCGTGGTCAGGAACTTCGAGTGTTCGACGGTTAACTCACTTGCTCATGGTATACCCTAAACGGGATTCATTATGTTAAGGAGGAATATGGGTTTACAGACAACAATGTTCAACGGATTCAGTTCAAAAAGAAGGAAAAGTTTAGCACGCATAAAGTTAAACAACAAAAGTATCAGTGTGAATGACATCCAAATATACACCAAAATGAGCCATGCAGGGCCAAAAATGTCAAATGTCCAGAAAGTAAAGAGCGCATCCTAGTCTCAGCTACTGGGGATCCTATCCCTGATGCTTGTCTTGAGCCTGGTCTTGAGTATCCACTAGCAGGTCATTCATGTCAATCATCACGTGGTCCTCAACCCCTCCAGCATCCTCAACAGAAAGACCAAACACTCTAACCATCAAGCTCCCCGTAGCACCCCCAGCAGCAATAGCTACCATCTCAACCTATTGCTCCACCTCCTGCTCAGCTCTATCCACCTGAGTAGCCACCATCACGACCCAGTATGTAGATTGATCATCTTCTAAGGAAGAGTCATATGGCTCCAATGTCTGCCTACTCTTAGTCATCCGAGTCAGCTGCACCCGCAACGCCTCAGCCTCAACCCTAGGTTGAGCCACCTCTATCCCAGCCCTCTCTAGATCTGCCTCCAAAATTGGGATTTTGTCTAGCTCCACGGTGGCCGACTGTAGATACTACTCCATGAAGCTAGCCCGATCATCAGTAGTAACCAGGTCTCGGGCAGACCTGTCATACTCCATCACTAGTAGAGTCTACACGAAAATCAAGAGATCAGTACACATATGTAAATAGCATAGCATGCATGCATAGTTTGTTAAATTTTACAGGAAAATGAAGCTTACCATAGCTAAGGCATCCTGTGCTAACATCAGATCTTGGGTCAAGAGGCATCTCTGAGCAATCCTCTCAGCCTCGGTCACAGATACCAGTGAAGGACCAATCAAGTTAGTTTATAATGCAACTCATATGTTTGACAAATGTATAAGCTAAAAGTCAAGTGTAAGAAGACTTACGTGGGTCGCACTAGGAGAAGTGAAGCGGATAGTATAGATTGACTCCTCAAGCCCGCGCACAGCATGCTTCACCGAGTGGTTGAGGAGGTAAGAAGTGGAGTCTAGATCATTCTAGAGGACACCCTCCTTGAAACCCCCCAATAGTCCTAGCCCGCTTCGCTGGTGGTTTAGGATCAGCTGGCCCAGCAGGTGTAGGGGAACCCGACCCAGTAGAAGTGGCGACAGCAGCAATCTTCTTTCGCTTGGAGATGGAAGACTACATCACAATTCATAGATTATCAGGTCCTCAGTTTACGCAAATAAATGTAAAAGCACAAAAATTTGCAAGGTTGAGTTAAAAAGGGTTACCAGGGTGGAAGAAGTAGCAGGACAGGGAAGACCCTAAGTTCGACAAATGAAGGGGCCTCTGTGATCACCCCCAGTTCCATTACCATCCTTATCATCATCATTATCATCACTATCATCCTCTTTATAGTGGAATTTGAGAACCCAGTCACCCAGATGAATCCTGGGGCACGGCTAGATGAGCAAATCTCGAATGAAATCTTGGTAGGATGCCTCAACCAATAGCATGTGGACCCCCTCACTTAGAAGTTACAACCCTTTGTCTAAATGGGCATCAGGTGAGCCCAGTACACCCCCTTGGGCATAGATGGAGGGATGGGCATCTCAACTACTGTGCTAGTCCACCAGCTGTGATCCCACTCATCAAAGTACCACTCTAGTGAGAGCATTGGCTCTAGCATAAACCGACGGTCATCCATGCCCCTCCATATGTCCTCAATCTCATCGTGGATGACCATATAAGCCAAAGGGTCACAAAAAACCTGCATGTGGCCAAAATACACTATAAGAACCCTAATTTCATACATATGATTTGCTATTAACGGTTTGTTGAATTGAGAATATAGAATTAGGTTTGAAAGTTTACTCGGTTGGAGCGTAGCTAACAAATGTACTCTCGGTAATTGGATATAGTCCCAGCTTTCTACTGCTAGGGACCCATCCACTTCCAGATAATGTGGGGTGTCTCAGGCTACCCAAATAGGCTAGGGCTAGGGATGAAGTAGCGCTCGAATGCCCACATATGTAAAAGGAAATCAAAGTCAGTGTCCGGAAAGTCACAATTAGAGTAAAAGTATAGAGGAGTTTAGAATTTACCAAAAGAAGTAAGTGGCTGATCTTCAGCTCAAACTGCTGACCCCGAACACCAACATCTAGGCCGTAGTATAGCTGAGCCAAAATAGCCCGATACCAGTTCTTTCAAGGCACGCTAGCAAGATCCTTTATAATAGGCAACAACCCATGGTTGATGTTGCTTGAGTAGGACGAGAAGAAGACGGTCATCAAGAGTGTCAAGAGGAAGGACCTGGCGTACTGATCCCTCCTCCCTATAGTAATCAGACTTAGCTATGCTAGCTAGTATTTATACAGATCCCCATATTTGAGCTTATCATTCCTGCTAGGATGAAGCCCAAGAATCTGCTCCACATTACCCTTCACCTCAGCTGTGAATGCCAACGGTCGGTATACACATCAAAGTGGATGATATCTCCTCTCTAAGCTACCCCCATCAGCACTCACATGTCTAAGGGAGTGATGTTAACCTCCCCGATGGTGAAGTGGAATGTATGCATAGTCTCTAACCATCGCTCGGCCAGAGCAAAAATGGCAACTAGGGCAAGCATCTTCAGGCCCACGGGAATGGCCCGAATAATGTTAGTGAAGCCCAAAGTGTCATTATAGGCCAGAAGATCAGTTTCCCCTATATAACATATCGCCTAATACAATTTCCAACAAAATATCAGAGCTTCAACAGTCTTGAAAGGGAATTGAAATGGCAAAAAAGCAGTGTAATAGAGTCAGAATGCAGTGGTTAAGCTAAAAATAAGAAAAGAATTGCAAGAAATGGAAATTCGAACATAATGTCCCAAAAGATAGGACCCATACAAATCCACTCCACCCATACGAGTCCAAAAGGTTCACCGATATAAAAAATGGGACCCATATGGGTCCCCTACAAATAGCCCCTCAACGGGAAAATTCCTAAATAAGCCATTTTTTTCCAAATTCGCCATTTTTTTTCCAAATTCAACTAAATCCTAATCTAACCAATTTCAAAAGTTCCCTACACTAAAGTTACATGCATTAGGCTCTATTTTGATCCCTAAAACACCCTAAATTCATGTTGAATCAAGGAAATTCGAAAATGGAAAAAATTGAAAATTGGGAATATCAATCATCTTAGTTGGAGTTCAGAGGGGTGAGTAGTGGGGGAAGGTACTAAGGGGACTTCAGAAGCAGGTATGATGCCCAAGAAATCATCCTCTTCATGGAATGCATATCCCACAGCCACCGTAGATTACCGGAGCTCTGAATTTCCAATCTAAGGCAATTCCTCACACTTAAGATTGAAACGGTCGGCGTTAGGAATTTTTCTATACATTTTCAGTCAGGTTTGGAAGAAATTTGCCAAAGGTTGATTGGAATTGGATGTTTTGTGAAAAGAGAAAAGGGAGGGAATCTTCGAATTTTAAAACATGTTTCGACGCTCTCGTATCGCTCCATGGGACTCTTATGGGTCCTCTTAGAGCACAAGCCCATCCGTACAGGTCCTCCCCACCTATATGGGTCCCAACCTTTAGAGACAAACCAGCCTTTCAAAGGAATCAGTTCCCCTAGGAACAGGGACACATCAAAGCAAAACTTGGAGTAGCCCTGCTTCTCTCAAACCCAGCATTTCAATTAGTTAAGGGGCAAAAACCCTAGCCTACCTTAATCCTTTATTGAAGGGGCAAAAATTTTTGTTCACCACAAAGTCAATCAAGGATCAAGGTAAGCCATTTCAAGTCCATTACTGACATAAAAAAATTTTCATGTGCAGGTCCATTCAAGGGAAGGATCTCTAAATGATCAACAGATCAAGGGGGCAACAATCCCTGGACCAAGGAAGTGTTAACCTAAGAGAAGTCCCTAGTAGTAAAATCATCTAGGAAGACATCTCCCCAATAAGGAAGTCAATTGAGGTGCATCCCCCTATTCCCTAGCAATTGAATTAGTCAAGGGGCATCCCCCATCATCAAACACCCTAGGGGCATTCACCCTAAGGGCACCCCAGCAGTAAAACCAATCTAGGGGCATTCTATCCCTAAATAATTGGGCCAAACTCGACATTTCTCACACTCAGTATACAATTCATTTAGGGGCCAACCCCTATCCACACATCTTTATTCTTGATTAAGGGGAAAAAATTTTTGTTTACCATAAAGTCAATCAAGAATCAAGACGTGTCATCTCAGGTAGTAACTAACTCAACATTTTTATTGTCTCTCAACAGGTTATTCAAATTCATCAGCATGAGATTCATCTGCCTTAGGAAAGGGATAAGAGGAGAAGTCATCCACCTTAGGAAAGGGATGCACCATCATCAACTAGGAAAGTTGATCCGCCTTAAGAAAGGGATACGAGGAGAGTCATCCACCTTAGGAAAGGGATGCACTATAATCAGTCAGGAATGTGGATGTGCCTTAAGAAAGGGATACGAGGAGAGTCATCCGCCTTAGGAAAGGGATACACCATCATCAGTTAGGAATGTCAATCCGCCTTAGGAAAGGGATACACACACCTTCCCTAGTGAAGTTGCCATGGATACGCATTAGCAAATGAAAGTCATCCGCCTTAGGAAAGGGATATGCATTGGTAAAGCAAAGTCATCGACCTCAAGAAAGGGATATGCATTGGTAAAGTAAAGTCATCCACCTCAATAAAGGGATACACATTGGCAAAGGAAAGTCATCCACCTCAAGAAAGGGGTACGCGATATCAAAGGAAAGTCGTTCGCCTCAAGAAAGGGACACCCAGGAAAGGAATTTGCCTCAAGAAAGGAACCCATCCAGGTCATCTTCTCAGGTATAATTCCTAAACCCTCTCTCATATCAAGAGATTATACAAATCCGTATCTATAGTGATCCCATGAGGGGCAGTCTGTGAGCATTGGATTTTAATGGTCCTTCTCACGAAACGATGATAAGAGCTAGATAATGCAATTATTTATAGGTTTTATCCAATAGATGTGTTCCTACTACTACAGAGTTGATTTTGGCCGAGTTCAGGAGACCTAAACTGCCTTTAGGGACCCGTACAAGTCACACCTTGGAGTACAAGTCCATAGGTTGACCAGTATGGCCCCATGGCCCCATATGAGTGGGAGGGACACATATGGGTCCTCCTTAACCGTACAGGTGCCATTCTTGCCCTAGGTAGAATGGTAGGTAAATCATACCTTATTAGGGAGAAATTATTTATGAATGCAATTTATTGTGTTTAGACCCGATTTCCTCCTACAAAGAGGGACATTTTGCCTCATTTTAGGTGGAGAGAATTAGAAAAGCAATTGGATAATATAGTTTATGAAATTCCAGTTTCAAGTAATAGCAAGGGTATAGTTGGGGTATAGGAGGTATAAAATAGGGAGAAAACCCATTCCTTGAGGTTTTGCCTCACATTTTATTCATTCCTAAATTTTTTCATTAGGATTTAGGGGAGGTTTTGTCCAAACAAATACTCGCCAAACAGTCCTAAAATCACCATTTCATCATCTACTTTGGCTAGACTCTCTCTCAGCATAGGGATCGCTTTAAAGTGGATTCACATCATAAAGGTACGCTCATGAGTTTCAAAGAGACTCACATCTCATTTATTTTGTTGTCATTTCCCATATTCTACTCATTCGCTATAAATCTCCTCCATTTGTTGAACTGAAGTTCTGTCCGAGACCAAATAAGACCCGTACAGGTCCCCCACACCCGTATGAATCCTCATCAGCACCTGCAGGGGTCCCACCCACCCGTATGGGTACTGGCCCCCAGGCAGAACCCAAAGTTTCCCTTTTTCAGCTATAAAATAGATCTAACATCACCATTTGCCACGCTATCAATGTCACTAATAATCCGGTAAATCAACACACAAATGCTAAAATGTGTTTTCATAACAAAATGCATCGAATACCTATTATTTCTCTCTGATCCTAGAAGCCGCCTGGGTACTATCGATCGTAAAACCGCCATGCTAACATAATCACATTTTTCCTAACAAAATGTTGCCTTATGATGGGCCATAAACTGTCCTAATCTTTGTGGATGTAGGCAGATTTATTTATTTTTGTTTTATAACATAGAACAAATGTATAGGTTCCTTTGCAGTTCCCCCATTTTCCCTCGGTTGTAATTTTTATTCTCCCATTTATTGCTTGTACTTTATTGTAAACTGTAAATGCATGAAACGAGTGTGAAAGAGTGTAGAAAAATAGGATTTTTGTAATAATTCCCCAAATGATGAAAAGAAAAAGATTTTACGCGGCGAATGTAATTTTGAATTAATTAAATAAGAAATAAGTGACTCATCCAATACCCAAATCTCTGATCCTAATGTTATAAGTCACCCTCCCAATGGGAACCGTACCAAAACTCTTTCCCAACTAGACAACTTGTGACAGAGGGCAAAATACGGTGCTCTTTATTTTTTGGTGGCAAAATAGGTTGGTAAATCGAAGAAATATTTTTATTATTTTAAATGCGGACTTGTGGGTAATTAAGTGTTAATTCAAAGTTAGTATTCTTACTCCTTTTAAAGGGTGTACCCTTCCAAAGCACATTTGAAGGAGGTCCATCAATGCATACAAAATGTGATTAATCCTTATTCAATCTTATTTTGTCTCAACAAATACACTGGAGATGTTTGGAGAACTTCAACAACTATTTTTATTCTTTAATTTGCATTAAGTTGTTATTTTGTGCTTTAATTGTCATACTTTTGTTTGCTAAAAAAATAATAAGTATAGGATTAATGTCTAGGAAGTTTTATTTAATTTTAGTTCATTGTTTGTAACTCTTACTTAGTTTTTATTGTCTTTTATTTTATGTTGCAACTCTTTCCTTCCTTATATAAATGAAAGCAAATATGTAATAAAAAGATCAGATTATATTATGTGAATGAAAAAATAGTGAATTTGCTTTTGCAACTCTTGTGGGTTTTGTTAGTTTCCAAAAAGTAATCGGGTTTTATTGGTTTCCAAAAACTAAAGGGTTTTGTCTGTTTCCAAAAACAATCAAGGGTTTTGTATGTGATAAAAAACATTATCAGTCCCAATTTTCCATTCTATTCTATTTTTCGCTTCCGCCTGCCATCATTTTGTATCAGAGATAAGGAACATAGATCATTTTTTTCTTATTCCATTTTTTTCACTCTTGAAGAAAAGAAATAAAAAAAAGTTTGTTGATCAAGATCTTTATGCTGCATTTCAGAAGCTAAGATCGGAATTTGAGGAGTTCAAGGCTAAGAATGAAGCATTGGAATTACATGTAAGGAAAAAGTTTGGAGTAAGTCATTCAAGTTTTTGCCTAAAAAAATTTCTTATATTCTAAATCATGCTTAGCTATCAAGTATATCCATTACTTCACAAAATGAATCAGCCTTCGCACCACCACAAAAGTCCATTTTATATGCTTTGGAAAATTCTCAATCAATCCACCTAGTTGAAAATTTTTCTTCTCTTTCAAATCACATTGTGCCTACTGATTTGTTCAAATCTTATAAAAATGAACCAGCCTTCACCACCCCAACAATGTCCAATTCAGATACCTTAATCAATGAAAATCCATTTGAAAATATCTCATCTCTTGGTTCCATTGAAAGTGTATCGAAAGAGCTTATGAAAGGCTTGATACTTGAAGGACGGGATGATTTGCAATCTGTTCCTAAAATTAAATTGATGACCATTCAAGAGATTGAAGATCTTGAGAATGATATGTCGTTTGGAAATGGAACAAAATGTATTTATCAAATTGAAATGGAGGTTAAGCATACGGTGATCGAAAAGAAGCATGTTCCCGAAAGGAAATATGTTTCCAGTATTTTCAAAACTTATAATCTTTGTTATATTTTATACTTACAAGATTTGAGGACAAATCTTCTTAAAGAAGAGGAGAATGATGCAGGGCAAAATACCATGCTCTTAAAAATAGGTCAGTAAATCGAAGAAATATTTTTATTGTTTCAAATGCGGACTTGTGGGTGATTAAGTGTAAATTCAAAGTTAGTATTATTTAAGCCTTTAAAGGGTGTACCCTTCCTAAGCACATTTGAAGGAGGTCCATCAACGCATACAAAATGTGATTAATCCTTATTCAATCTTTTTTTTGTCCCAGCAAATACACTGGGTATGTTTAGAGAACTTTAACAACTATTTTTATTCTTTAATTTTCATTAAGTTGTTATTTTGTACTTTAATTGTCATAATATTGTTTATTAAGAAACTATTAATTATAGGATAATGTCTAGGAAGTTTTATTTGATTTAAGTTCGTTGTTTGTAACTCTTGCTTAGTTTTTAATATCTTTTAGTTTATGCTGCAACTCTTTCCTTCCTTACATAAATGAGAGCAAATACGTAATAAAAAGATCAGATTATATTATGTGAATAAAAAAATAGAGAATTTGCTTTTGCAACTCTTGTGGGTTTTTTTATTTTCCAAAAACTAATCGCGTTTTATTAGTTTCCAAAAACTAAAGGGTTTTGTTTGTTTCCAAAAACAATCAAGGGGTTTGTATGTTATCCAAAAACATTCATCCACATCAAATCAGTCCCAATTATCCATTCTATTCTATTTTTTGCTTCCGCCTGCCACCGTTTGGTATCAAAGCTAAGGATTTGGGATCTTGATTTTCTGTTGCAATTTTTGTGTCACCCTTAAAGAACGAATACAAATCATGTATGTAGATCAAAATCTCATTGCTGAATTCAAGAAATTGAGGTTACAACTAGATGCTTTGAAGGCCAAGAACAATGCCTTGGAAACACATGTGCATAAAAGGTTAGGAATCAACCATAAATTCAAGTTTTGTCCTCAAAATATTTCTAATCCTCAAAATCAGAGTACACATTCTAATCTACTAATTTCTTTGCCAAATAAATGAATATTCCTATCCCTACTAAAATCCATGTCAAATGTCTCACAAAATCTAAATGGTTTAGAAAATGACCAATCTATTTGTTCGATTGAGAGTGTACCTACAGAGCAAGTAAAGAGTTTGACATGTCAAGAATATATTCATATCCAATCTAATTGTCATACACAAAAAGTAATGACTATTCAAGAGATTGAAAATCTTGAGAATGAAATGTTTTTTGGAATTGAAAAATCATTTGATTTTCCTATTGAAATAGAGATTAAGCATGTGGATTTTGAGAACGAACATGTTCTTCAGAGAAAATTTGTCTGTAGTGATTTTGAAGTACAAAAATGTCCATGTGTTTATTTACAAGATTTGGGTATGAACCATTTTATTGTTGGGTAATTCGTTTTAAGTAATTTTGTAAAAATTAATCATCCCTGTGTTCTAAAATTACAATATTTGAGGATGAATCTTCTTTAAGAAGAGGAGAATGACAGAGGGCAAAATACTGTGCTCTTTATTTTTTGGTGGCAAAATAGGTTGATAAATCGAAAAAATATTTTTATTTTTTCAAATGCGGACTTGTGGGTAATTATTCAAGCATCACAAATAAATCCATTTTCTTTTCTAATTTTGTTTCCTACAATTTCATATTAAAAAATGTGATTTTCCATTTTCGCACGCCATCAGTTGGTGCCCGAGCCAAGGACTCGTGATCCTAATTTTTTTTCCATTGTAATTTTTGTGTCACCCTTGAAGAACGAATACAAATCATGTTTGCAGATCAAAATCTTATTGCGGAATTCAAGAAATTAAGGTCAAAACTAGATGCTTTGAAGGCTAAGAACAATGCCTTGGAAACACATGTACGCAATCTTAGATGGTATTAAGAAATTAAGGGAAATCATATTCTATTGGCTTGATTCTTTTCATTGTACAGAGGGTCTAATTATAGTACTGTAAATTTCCTTACTATAGAAAGCACTAATTACAAAATATTAATTACAAAATATTTCATGGCTAATTTCTCTCCCAAAAATCCTCTTGATTATGCGTAGGTTTGACTAACACTCCCCCTCAAGTTGAGTAATGGGGTCTCCAATACCCAACTTGTCTAGTGCTGAGTTGTATATCCTTCCCGTGACTGCCTTGGTAAGGATGTCTGTGAGTTGATCTTCAGAACGAACAAAAGGCAAGCCGATGATTCCTTCTTCTAGCTTCTCTTTAATGAAGTGTCTTTCTAAGTCCATATGTTTGGTTCGATCATGTTGTACTAGATTTTCAGAGATACTAATAGCTGCCTTGTTATCGCACTTAAGTTGACACGGAAGCTGTGGATTGAATTCAATTTCTGCCATCAACCTTTTAACCCACAAAATTTTTGTAAGACCTATTGCTATACCCCTGAACTTTGCTTCTGCACTAGATAATGCCATCACCTTTTGTTCTTGCTCCTCCAAGTTACAAGATTGCCTCCGACAAGTGTAAAGTAACCCGACATAGATCTTCTATCATTTGAATTGCCGGCCCAATCAGCATCTATAAAAACTTCAACATTGAGATTCCCATTTTGTTTGAACAATATTCCTCTTCCAGGGGTTCCCTTTAAATATCGGACATTTCTTAGAGCTGCTTCCATAAGACTCTTTTGAGGTTGGTGCATAAACTGACTGACCACACCAACAACGTATGCAATATCCGGTCTTGTATGTGCCAAATATATCAACTTCCTTACAAGTCTTTGGTACCCTTCTCTATTTGCCAATTCTATACCTTCTTTTGTTTGTAATCTGTAGTTCACGACCATTGGTGTTTCTACTGGTTTGCAATCAATCAAGCTCATTTCTGCTAGAAGATCAAGTATGTATTTCCTTTGAGAGATAAAGATACCTTTGTTTGACCGTAATACCTCAATGCCGAGAAAGTATTTAAGTCCACTTAGGTCCTTCATCTTAAATTCCATGAACAAATTTTGCCTTAGTTGCTCAATCTCCTTAGTATCATTACCTATAATAATCATATCGTCAATGTATATAATTAACTAGGTAGTTAGCCCACCTAGTTGTTTCAAGAACAAAGTATGGTCGGCATTGCTTTGTTTGTATCCATATTTCTTCATTGCCACTTTAAATCTTCCGAACCATGCCCGTGGTGACTGTTTTAGCCCATATAGCACCTTTTTTAACTTGCAAACTTCTCTCTCTTGAAACCCATTTGAGAATCCTGGTGGTGCTTCCATATAAACTTCCTCTCTCAACTCTCTATGAAGAAAGGCATTTTTAACATCAAACTGATGAAGTGACCAGTCTTGATTATCTGCGATAGAAAGTAATACCCTGATTGTGTCAATTTTGGCAACAGGTGAGAAGGTTTTAGAGTAATCAATTCCATATGTCTGTGTATACCCCTTAGGCATGAGTCTTACCTTATATCGTTCTATGGTTTCATCTGCTTTGTGTTTGATAGTGAACACCCATTTGCATCCAACTGGGCGTTTTCCTTTAGGAAGTATGCATTTTTCCCAAGTTTCGTTTTTTTAAGAGCATCAATTTCTACCTTCATTGCTTCCCACCATTCTTTCTTTTCTTTGGCTTCTTCCATTGTTCGAGGAATTGACTCGGTATATAGTGTTATAGTAAATACCTTAGCCACTTTAGACAGGCTTCCCCTGATTGCATTTCCCATCAAATATCTAGATCTTTGATGCGCAGGTTCTGGTGAGTATCTATCAGTTGGGACACCCCTTTTGCTTCATCGGGGAAGGATATATCTTTCTTTGTCTTCTTCATTACTGTCATGGTCAGTGTTATCAAAGGTGGGAATAAAATTTGAGGGTTCTATAGTATTTACCTCTTACTGAACTTCCATAAATGGAGCATCATTTGTCGTGTTCCCAAGCTCATTGGTCTGTTTGATGTCTTGAGGTGGCTTGTTGGTCGTGTTTACTTGCTCTGTTGGGACTCCTTCGGACAAGACTAGGCTATCTAACCAATATTGTGGATCATTTAAACTCTCCCCTTGATTACCAGGTTGGTGACTGTAAAAGTATTCAGATTCAAGAAAGTAGCAATCTATAGTGACATAGATGCGGCGAGTTTCAAGACTGTAACACCCATATCCCATTTGATGTATTCTATAGCTAATGAAGACACATTTACGAGCACATGGTTCAAACTTGGTTCGTTCTATTTTGGGAATATGAGTGTAGACAGAGCACCCAAACACACGAGGTGGGAGAGTTAAGATTAGTGGCATATTGGTTTGAGTGGCAAGGATTTGAAGTGGTGTTTTATGGTTGAGAATTTTGGTGGGAAGTCGGTTCATGAGGTAAATAGAGGTGGCGACTGCTTCAGGCCAAAAAGACTTGGGTACATGGGATTCAAACATTAAGGCTCGAGTCATTTCAAGGAGAACACGATTCTTCTGCTCTGCTAACCCATTCTGTTGAGGGGTATTTGGGCAAGTAGTTTGTTGGACAATACCTTTTTTGAGGCAAAAATCTTTCATAGCATGGTTAATGTACTCTCCTCCATTATCCGATCTCAAAATTTGAATTTTTTTCTGGTATTGAGTAAGTACCATATTGTAAAAAGCAAAGAACTTGGATGAAACTTCTGATTTATTTTACAAAAAATATACCCAGGTCATATGAGAAAAATCATCTATAAATAGGACAAAATACTGAAACTAGCAATTATTAGAATACGGAGCCGGTCCCCAAACATCTGAATGTATTAAGGAAAACATAGTGTTCACACGGGTATTATTAGATTGGAAAGATACGCGATGATCCTTTGCTAAAATGCAAGTTTCACAAGTCCTTTGGAAAGATACGGGCATCTCAAAGGCCACGAGCACTGCTATCGATTTTGGTGACCTTTGAGATGCCAAGTGCGGTGGCTGCCTTGGTATTTCTGGTGCGATTATTCTCAGCCTTGTGATTATCTTCACACCACTCTAGGTAACCCACGAGCTTAAAACAAGTCTCTTTTATATGTTTCGTCATACCACAGTGAGTGCACTTGAGATGTGATTTGTCTATGCAAACTGATGAACACCTGCCAAATTTGTTCCTTTGATTATTTCCTGCAGTTTTTACGACTACACCCATTCCAATTCCCATCGTCCACTGGTCTGTGGTGCCATTGGATATCGATTTCATGATAAAAAGCCTGGCAGCCTCCCGTTTTATAGTGGCATATGCTACCTCTGGCGAGGGTTTTGGGTCTTGCTTTAAGATATCTCTTCGAATGCCATCGTATTTCTCATTTAGGCCGGAGAGAAATTGGTAGAGTCGGTGCTCACTGGTAATTTTGTTATACTTATTGATCCCAATCTCACAATAATTAATCGGCTTGGGATTTCTTCTATCAATATTCATCCAACAGCAAGCGATTCGTTCCAATATTCTTCCAAACTCAGATTACCTTGAACTAATTGATTCGATTTCACTTGCAAATTATACACCTGCAATGGATTTGTGCTGATTCCATATATTACCGCCTGTCCGTTCTAGAGTGCCTTGGCAGTGGGATGAGGAGCTATATTTCTGACTAGTCTTGGCTCAGTATTTTGAATAATCCAAGAAAACACCGTTAAATCTGACTCTTCCCATTGCACATAACCAGGTTCTGTAGTGGCCAAAGGTGGGAAATTACCAGTAATGTGCTGCAATTTGCCCCTACTGCCTATTGCAACTTTCTTAAGTCAAGCCCACAATGGGTAGTTATCTCTGTCTAGTTTGAAGCTGAGAGACACATTATTAGTGTTTCTCAACAGGCTTGAGAATTGCAAAGTGATATCCTCTGTGTTGCTAGCTTTGGTTTGGCTTTTTTGTGGTATTGAAATGGTTTTTGTTGGATTGTTATCATTGGTTTGTTTTTCTGATGATTCTTCCATGGTTTAGGCTATTAGGCTGAGATTGGGATAGGACAAGTTGTGAAATTTCCTGAGTTCCCAAAATCAAGGAACCCGCTCTAATGCCATCTTAGATGGTATTAAGAAATTAAGGGAAATCATATTCTATTGGCTTGATTCTTTTCATTGTACAGAGGGTCTAATTATAATATTAAATCTCCTTACTATGGAAAGCATTAATTACAAAATATTAGTTACAAAATATTTCATGGCTAATTTCTCTCCCAAAAATCCTCTTAATTATGCGTAGGTTTGACTAACATGCAAAAGGTTAGAAATTAGCCATAAATTCAAGTTTTATCCTCAAAATATTTCTAATCTTCAAAATCATAGTGCACCTTCCAACAGGCTCATTTCATCGCCAAAGAAAAGAATATTCATATCCCCTCCAAAATCCATATCAAGTGTTTTAACCAACCCAAATTCCTTGGAAAATTCTTCATTTCTTTTTATTCAAACTCCACTTACCAATTTGTTGGATTCTTACAAAAATGAACTAGCCTTCATAACCCCACCCGTGCCCATTTTAGATATTTTAATCAATGAAAATGCATTTGATAATATCTCATCTCTTGATTCCATTGAAAGTGTATCGAAAGAGCTTGTGAAAGGCTTGATATGTGCAGGGAAGGATGATTTGCAATTTGTTCGTAAAAGTAAATTGATGACCATTCAAGAGACTGAAAATCTTAAGGATGATATGTTGTTTGGAGATGGAATTGAATATAATTTTCAAGTTGAAAAAGAGTAAAACTCTTGAATATTGAAAAGAAGCATGTCCATGAGAGGGAACTTATTAGTAGTATTTTTGGAGAAAATGTTTTTCTCGTAGTTCTTAATTTACAAGATTCGAGGATGAATCATTTTGAAGAAGGGGAGAATGAAGGCGGATAAAATACTATGCTCTCTTTTTATTGGTACAAATAAGATTGGTAATTTTAAGAAAGTTATCATGATTTCAAATCAAGATTTAGGAAAAATAAGTGTAAATTCAAAGGCATTCAAACATAACTTAAATCCTATTTGAGGAAAGTCAATCAAGTTATTTTATTGGCTGAAGTTTATTTGGCTAGTAATTTGAGGTTTCAAATAATTATTTGTCTTTATTTTGCTTTATTAGATTTTTAATAATAAGTCATTAAACATGGCATTATGTAGGCATTAGATTTATTTAGCTTTAAGAGTTTTTATTTCTGTTTCTTTATAACTCTTTCTAGGTTTTAAGAGTTTTAATTTCATTGTAACTCTTAGTTTTAAGTGTTTCATTTAGTAACTCTTCCTTTTTTTACTATTTAAAGGAAGACAAAAATTGTAATAAGAATATCAGATTATATGAAAAAGAATTGAGAGAATTTGCATTTTTCAACTCTTGTGGGTTTTGTTAGTTTCCAAAAACTAATTGGGTTTTACTAGTTTCTAAAAACTAAAGGGTTTTGTTTGTTTCCAAAAACTATCAAGGGTTTTGTATGTGATCCAAAAACATTCAATAATCTTAAATCAGTCCAGCTTCCATTCGTGTTCTTTTTCGCTTCCACACGCCATCAGTTGGTATCAAGGGTTTCATATTGAGATTTATTTGTAAGTGTAAATTCAAAGTCAGTATTCTTCAAGCCTTTAAAGGGTGAACCCTTCCTAAGCACATTTGAGGGAGGTCCATCAATGCATACAAAATGTGATTAATCCTTATTTAATATTATTTTGTCACAGCAAATATACTAGAGATGTTTGTAGAACTTTAACAACTATTTTTGTTCTATAATTTCCATTAAGTTGTTATTTTGTGCTTTAATTGTCATAATTTTGTTTATTAAGAAACTAATAAGTATAGGATTAATATCTAGAAAGTTTTATTTATTGTTAGAGGGGGTGAATGACCTTTGTTTTACGGAATTAAAAGACTTCAAAAAGTTATTGGTTCTAGATGATGCAAATATGAAATATGATGCAAATAAAATAAAGATTTAGAGAAAATCAAACATGATAATTTATACTGGTTCGACCCCGCCTACGTCTAGTCCCCAAAGGTTCCTTCCTTTGATCTTTGCCACTAGTGTGATTTCTTTCCAACTGGCAGAAATCAAGCCTTACAGTTTACCTCCGGATGGTACCCCCTTTCGGATGTAGGGTATACCACTAGAAGTCCCAACTCCTAGCTAAGTGCTCTTGTCTTTAGCAGGATATATCACTTAGACTTCTACCCCAAATCTAAGCTGAGTCCTATAGTGAGATCCCTCTCAAAGCACCTACTTCAAGCTATATCTCAATCTCACTACCTACCCAAGTAGGAGATATTTTACACTTTGGTTTTTAACAAAGTTTTTGGTTTTGGACTTCCTTAAGTTTATAACTCACTTAGGAATCCTTACAAATTTATTTTGAAATGATTGATTCTTAGAGGGGTGTGATTTCTGATTGCTTTAGCGAATTCCCTTGTTAATTGCTTTCTCAAATCAACCAACACCTTCTGAACATGTGAAGCTTCCCTTTTATAGGCTTGGATCATAAATGTAACCATTGTGAGTTGTTGAGCTATAATTCAATCTTCACCGTTGATCAGGTAATATGTGACGCTTTTGGAGCAGTTGATCAATCCGTTAGATACAGATTTTGACCCATTTGAAATCTTAGGATTAAGGCTGAAAAGATGTTAGTGATCATTTTCCTTGTATTTTAGTGTCACACCAACTTTTATACTAGAAACTTTTTTGGCATGAGCTCCATGCACCTCCTTATTGGTCTAGGTGAAAAAGGTTGTTACCTTCTCTTCGTCCGATGTTAGTCCTTTATCCTTTTTCTGAAAAGTGCAAGCTGTCTTTTTTGTCTTGTTCATGGGTAAAGGATCTTTGACTTTGTAGACCTAAAGGTGGAGGGAAAAAGTTATAATTGAAACTTTTCCCATTGTCTTAATATTTGTGTTTTTTGGATGTTTTCAGACTCTGTATTTTCGGATCTATCTTCTTCTGGATGCTTATGCAATCAGTTCTTTCGGATGCTGATCTTGAATGGTTCAAAGTTTGTTTCCTTTCCAAACTTTAACCAGATGCTTCTATTAATGCTTAGGTTTTTGTCTTCACTTGTCTTGGACTCTGGATGTTTTGGACTTATATCCGGATGTAATGTCTTATGTTCTTTTATACTTAGGTGTTTTGTTTTCTTCAAACCTGATCCGGATTGATTGTGTTCCGGATCATTGTTTCCCAACAATCTCCCCCATTTTATGGAAACAAAAACCTAAGACAACTAAGCATAAGGAAAGGATTTTATATGAGCTAAGTATGATTCTTGATACTTAGTCATTTACAAAAATATTACTCCCCCATAATCTAAGCATCCCACTCGCCCAATATTTTTGCATTTTTGGCTTCTATATTTTTTAAGTACAACTACAGATTGTACTTAGTAGCATTTTTATGTAAATGTGTTTCACTATATATATACTTCTGCTATTAACAATGGTTAACATCAATGAAGATCAGGATTACAAATACATAGTACATATAAGTGAAAATTGTCAAAGCTAGCTATTACAAGATTTTTACACATTTACCTATCTATGTCCATATCCTCTCCTTCTTTACTGGTTGTGCTCTTCTACCCCTTATTATTTCAATCTGATTGGGGGTCTATCAACATATATGATCGCTTGTCCCAGCTCTTCTGCCATGCTTCTGAGTAAATAGAGTAATCTAGATTACCTTGTGAGTGTTTCTAAAAAATGGTTTCAACAGTGGCTGGAAGAAGCTGATAGGGCTTTAGAAATGGCTAGAGCTCTTTGCAGGACTTTTTCATGTCCAAAATCATCTGTAGTGTGTGGGCTTGATCTTCTTTATCAAAATAAGGAAACATGCACTTTAGAAGAGTTAAGCTGCACTTATACCCGAAGAATCCAATGTTGCCAATGTGTTTGACAAGATCATTGACAACTAGAATGACAAGAGTGTCTTGGGTGGAGGAGGAAGATCCAGATGAGGAGAGTGAAAGATTAGCCATACCTAACTTTAAGGCTTCAATATCTTGGCAGATATCTCTCCGAACATTGTGGATACTGGAGTTGAGCGTAGTGAGATCCTTGTGGAAAGCCTCTTGGAGAGCTTTAATCAAGTCATTAGTTCCGGAATAGCGGCTTCCACTATCATCACTTATGTCATCCACCTACTTCTTTAGAAGTTCTAGAAAAGCCTCATCAAGGAAGTTTGTGAGCATTTCTTGTCTCAGTTGATGCTCTTCATTGAACAGTTTTAGTGCAGAAGCAAATATCCCCTTCACCTTTTGTAACAACTTCGGAATGAATTTTAGCAAGCTTTCAAACTTGTTATCAATGTAATCCTTAAGCTCAGTAGATAGATCTATGGAAGAGGATGTGATCTTGTCCAAGATTGTAGCACAGTTGTTTATGGCGACTATATTTACCTGATCTACAGATCTGTTGGCTCCGACGATGTTTGTGTTTATTTGCTTAAGGATTGGTTTTACCTTGGCAAGGGAGATTTCTGCTACTAAATCAGTAGTGGGAAAGTCCTCCACCTTCTCTGTTATTTTCTTAACATCCCCCTTAATGACCTCAATTTCCCTCTTCAAATCTAGAGGCTGAAATTCTTCAAGAAGTTCCTTTTCCATAGCTTTCAAGTGTTTACATATGTTCCGGAGGCTTTATTTGATGTAGCTCTCCTCATGCTCCTCATGATTAGCCTCTTGGAGGATTTTGAGTGTTGTGGAGATCATTTTAGCTCCTATGGGATTTTCATTTATTGCTAGTATTCTGATTGGACTGGCAATAGGAGTTTTAGATTTGGAGCTGCTTCCAGTCTCAGCAGATCCGGATGATTCTGCCTCAATAGATTATTCTTCTTCTTCTTCCTTCTCTTCTTCCAACCAATCCTCCGGACTAGCCTCACCCTTTGAGTCCACTCTAGGAGCATTCTTATTGGATCTTAGACTGTGTCCCTCCTCCGAAATGGTGTCTTCTGGGTTGAACTCATCATCCTTAGATACATTTGGAGACTTTGTATCTAAGTTGTCTCTATTTTCAACTGTTGTTTCAACACTAGCAGTGATGTCAGCATTAATATCAAATGACACAGATTTTGGGATTACCTCAGTGATTTATGCTTGATCTACATCTTCTCTTCTTTCTTCATCAATTTCCACCTCAACACCCATATGATTGGTATTGTCCTCAGTCACCCCTACCAATGCCTTTAAAGGACTTGCAACTACAATCATCTCTTGCCCTAGAATGGTAGAATTATCCTCACCATCCTCTTCAATATTCTTCTTAGAACTTTCTAACTCCACTACTTCCAGATTGATGTTCAGCAAGTTATCAGGAAGAGGCCCAGATCTAACTTGGAAGTTTATTAGGTCCTCATCCTAGTACTTGGCTTCTTTAAGAAGCCCCAGATCCTTTGGAGCTATAAGGATTGGTGGGCTGTTTGATTTTGCTACATCAGATGAGCCTCTGGGTCCCTCTTTGGTCAATAGATTAATCTTTTGATTGTCTTTTATAGCAGACATCATCTCAGCAAATTGAGGATCTTTCGGGGAATATATTGTCTTCAAATGTTGGCTTTTTGCTTAACGGTACAACTTCCTTTCCTTTCCTGGATTCAACTGGAGTGGTTATTTTGGGAGTTGGTTCCCTTATGGTTATATCGGATACAGGTTTCTGAATTGGGAGTTTGGCTCTAGCTTTCTCTGCCTTCAAGTCTTCTTTGAATGTCAATCCCCTCATCCGGAGTTGCTTTTTGGGGGAAGGTTCCCCATCTCTTGTTTCTTCACTACCAGATTCTTACTCCTATATTAGTATATATTTTATGTTGTTTTTTTGCCCCTTCTTATATCCTTTCCTAATTGCAGAAGCAGCCACTATGATAGTTTCTCTTACTTCCGGCTTACATACTGGTTTCTTCAGTATATCAGCTACTTCAATCAGTCTTCTTGGTGGCTTAGGTTTCGCCAGGGATTTATTCAATAGCCGAGTGAGGGTTTGGGTATCCTCATCAACTTCCTCTACCGGAACCAAAGTAAGCTATTTTTGTTCCCTTGGCTTAGAAGTTCTGGCCTTCTTAGGAATCGGAGCCCCTTCCACCGGACCCACAGCCTTTCTAGCCCTGCTCTTCTTATCAACCCATAGCTTCTTGGCCTTTTCCTCACTCCAAGTTTCCCTAAAACTTAACTTCTTGAAGTTTTTCTCTAGGATTTCTTTGCCATTCACAACCTGTAATCTGGTTAAGTTTACTTCGTTGGCAATTAGAATCCGGGTGATAAGGGTGCTATGAGAAGTCCTGTGCTACCTCCAATAATGGATGATCAGTGCCGACATGTTAATAACTCCACTCTCCACCTAATACTATAATACACAGTGCTAAAAGGATGACACTATGGTAAGAGAGCCCTTCCGAATAAGCACTAATTTGCAAGTGCGTGCTGGAGGAATCTTGGCAGCTACAAGAAGTTTGTTGAACATTTATCCCCAAAATAGTTAGGATGCCGCCACATCTTGGGGTAGTACTTCACTTACTGCTTATCCCCATTGACTCACTGTTGGACCCCAATGTTCTTCATGTTTAAGAATTTTTCAAATGACTCTGGAGTAATTGTAATTATCTTTCCTTGAACTTGAGTTCTCAAAGTGTCATGGAAGGAGTGGGCTCTAAGATTATCATAAAATTCTCTCACTAACTCCAGATAGGTTCGACACTTGATCTTGAGGAAATCCCCAAAGTGCTGATCTTTGATAAGTTTTGAGTAGGTATCAGTCTCGAACAAGAAGTTGTCTCCTAAGTAGTTCATAGAAATCATAGAGTCAGAGGGGTTAAAGTTTATTAGGGTGAAATCTTTGTTGTTGAGAGCAGATTCATCAATAAAGTTCTTTTGCAGAAGCATTTTGGGTCCTTCACTGGTCATGATAGCAGCCATTTGAGGGATTGAAAGAAATTAGGGTATGAGATAGGAGTTTTGCAGAGTAACAGATGATAAGTTGCTCGCTTGGGGCAGAAGAGGAAATTTGAAGGGTTTATATAGATTTTCAAAGCAAAGGCATTTTTGTAATCCGGATGCCGTTAATTTTGGCTAGATTGATGATGTAGCAGACTGAATTTTAGGAGAGAGGTAAATTCCATTAAATCGGAGAATGGGAACGATTTATTTTGAATTCTAGCTGTTGGATTTTCTGCGCGTGTATCTCACAATAAACGTTTAAAATTCAAAAAGTAACAGTTGCCTTTATGCACATTTACTGCCATATGTCATTATTGTCTGTTGATGTGGCAATATTTCATTCGGAGTAGATTGTTTTTCAATTCTTCTACTCTTCCGGATTCTTTGTCTGGAAAACAAATCCAAATTAACTTTAGACTATCTTCCGGATATCCCTTAAATTGGATTAGACATCCCAATTGACTCTCTTAGCTTTCCAAATTGATATTTACTTAATGGCTGAGTAAAGATATCTACTCTTTGCTCATTGGTTGGAATGTATACCAAAATAACATCCTTCTTTATCACATGATCCCGGATGAAATGATTTCTTATGTTGACATACTTCATCCTACTATAGAGTACTGGATTCTTTGACACATCAACAACATTTTTGTTGTCACACATCACTTAGTAAAGATATCTTCTAGTTATTGCTTGATCTAAAGGAGTTAAGCTACACAACTTCCTACTGCCATATATTCTGTTTCTGTGATTGGTAAGGGAACTGATGTTTGCTTCTTGTTGTACCATGATACCAAGCAATCTCCAAAGAAATGATAACCTCTGCATGTACTCTTTCTCTCAAGAGTATCTCTGCCATAGTCTGCATCAGTGGATCCTTGGAGTGTGAAATCTGCATTACTAGGATACCATAATCCAACTTTAATGGTCCCTAGGAGGTATCTAAGGATCCTCTTAACTACCTTGAGATGAGAGTCCTTAGGATTGGATTGATACCTTGGACAATAACAGACTGCATAGTTTATATCAGGCTTGCTAGCTGTCAAGTATAGAAGTGAACCAATCATCCCTCTATATAGCTTCTGATCAACATCCTCCCCTTCATAATCCTTGGATAGGACTGCATCTGATCCCATTGGAGTAGACATTGGCTTGCTCTTGTCCATTTCAAACTTCTTTAAGATCTCCTTGGTGTACTTAGATTGATTAATGAAAATCCCATTCAGACTTTGCTTGATTTGCAAACCAAGGAAGAAATTTAGTTCTCCTATCATGGACATCTCAAATTCCTTTTGCATTTGTGAACTAAATTCCTCACGCATCTTCTCATCTGTTGCCTTAAATATGATGTCATCCATATATATCTGAACTAGAATGATATCATCATTCTTCTTCTTGATGAAAAGAGTTGTATTTGCTTTGACCCGGATATATCCCTTGGATATAAGAAATGTAGTGAGTCTCTTAGACCAAGCTCTTGGTACTTGCTTCAATCCATAGAGAACTTTCTTTAGTTTGTAGACATGGTCTGGATACTTTGAATCTTCAAATCTAGGTGGCTACTTCACATAGACTTCTTCCTAGATAACTCCACTGAGAAATGCACTTTTGACATCCATTTAGAACATTGTGAACCCCATGAATGATGCAAAAGCACATAGAATCTGGATTGCATCTAGTCTTGCTACAGGGGCAAATGTTTCTTCAAAGTCAATCCCTTTCTATGGATTGTAGCCTTGGGAAACCAATCTTGCCTTGTTTCTCACCGTAACTCCAAATTCATCTAGCTTGTTTTGGAATACCCATTTGGTGCCTATGATTGACTTTCCCTTTGGTGGTGCTACTAGATCCTATACATTATTACTGGTGAACTGATCTAGCTCTTCTTGCGTTGCCATCATCCAGCTTTCTTCTCCTTCAGCTTCTTGAAATTTCTTTGGCTCAATTAGGGAGTCAAAACATCATGCCTCATCATCCTATTGATCCTCTAGTTTTGACTGGATTTTGGACATCATCTAAAATAGCTTCTACTGAATGATTTCTGTGAGTCCGGATTTCCCTTTGTAAGCCTTCATGTTGAACTGAGACTTGCTCCACTTCTGCCTTGGCTTGCTCTCCTTGGTCATCATTGAAGTTTATCTCATATGGATTGAGATCAACTTATTGTACTTCTGGATCAAAAGATATTCCTTTATCCTCTTCTTCATATTTATTGATTTAAAAGGAATCATGAACTCAAATTTCCTTCTTTTCTTCAGAGTTTTCAGCTTTCGGAACTGGATCTTTTAGAGTGGAGCTTATCTTGCCTGCATGGTTAGTCTCATCAAAATCTACATGTATAGACTCTGCCACAGTTTGGGTTCGTTTGTTAAAGACTCTGTAATCCTTGCTATGTGTTGAGTAGCGAAGGAAAATTGCTTCATCAAACTTAGGATCAAATTTTCCTAGTTGCTCTCTATCATTTAGGATGTAGCACTTACATTTGAATGCTTTGACGTACCCAATTTTGGGTTTTCTTCCCTTCCAGATTTTGTAAGGGGGTCTTTTCTAAGGTCTTTCTAATGAGAGCTCTATTTAAGATATAACATGCTGTGTTTATAGCCTCTCCCCAAAAATATTTTAGCAAACAATTCTCACTTAGCGTTGTTCTAGCCATCTTAACTATGGTCCTATTCTTGCTTTCAACAACTCCATTTTGTTGAGGGGTGTAAGGGGTAGAGAAGTTATGTTCAATGCCCTTGGAGTCACAAAATTAAGTAAAGTGCTTATTTTTTAACTCACCACCATTATCACTCCGGATGCATGCAATGTGTATGCCATGTTCTACTTCTATCCATATATGTGTTTTTGAGAATTGGTCAAAGGCTTCATCTTTGCTTGCTAGCAGGAGAACCCAGGTATACCGAGAATAATCATCCACAATGACCATGGTGTATTCTCTTCTACCTAAACTCAATGGCTTGATTGGACCAAAGAGATCAATGTGTAAGAGCTCAAGTACTCTTTTGGAAGGAATGTAGGAGATGGAAGGGAAACTTTTCTTATGCTGTTTACCTAGTTGACATGCAGTGCATAGATGATCCTTATAAAAAGCAACCTTAGGCAAAGCCACTACCAATTCCTTTTTGGCTAGTTTGGACAGGAGGTTCATGCTAACATATCCCAACCTCTAGTGCCATAGCCATGATTCTTCTTCTTTAGACACCAAGCAGATATTCTTTTTCTTATTTTTAATGTTAACAGAATAGATATTGTTTACTCTAGGTGCATAGAGAAGGAGTTGATTACACTTACTATCATAGATTGAGCAGCCTCCAGAATCAAAGGTGACTTTTCTTCCTTTGTCGTAGAGTTGGGCTACACTTAGTAAGTTGAACTTCAGTCCATCAACTAGTGAGACATCTTTTTTTTAATTCAGATCCAATGGTTCCATGTCCAATGATCTACCATTTTTTATTATTTCCAATGCTCGCTTTGCCTCCCTTCTTTCGGGTCAATGTGATGAAGGCCTTCTCATCACCTGTCATGTGCCTTAAGCATCCACTATCAAAGTACCAAGTGTGTTGATCTACTGTGGATATAAGTCATACCTACAAAATATATCAAGTGGGTTTGGGTACCCAATCAGATTTGGGTCCTCTCGGGGTTAACAACCATTTCAGGATAAGGAGTAACATCATAATAACCATTTTTTAATCTATATAATTTAGTAATATGATTTTTTTTCCCACAAAATCTGCACCCTGAGATGGGTCTGTTCTGCTCTTGCTTCTTTTCGATCCTTTCAAGATCTTCTTTCCTATAGTTCCCTTTGTATCTAGCTTCTTGCACACTTGTAGATGGTCCGGTGTGTATCCGAAAGTTGGTTGGAGGTGCAACTTTTGCTGCATAATTCCTTCTTTATTTAACAAGTTGCTGATTATATACTACCTTAGCTTTTCCTTTTTATGCAGCAGTATATCTTCGGGCTTGTGGTTGCCTACTAACCTCCTTCACTTTTTCATTAGAGGGCTTTGGATCCCCTTTGGTAGCATGGTGTTGATTTCTTAGTGTAGCTTTCCTTGGATTTCTCCTTCTTTGTGGAGGATTAGATCTCCATCAGGAGGCCTCCTTTATCAGGGCTATTTCTCTATCTAGCCCAATCTGATTGGCACTTAGCATTTGCACTTGATTCTTTAGGTAGTTCTCCTCAACTTCATCAATGTGCTTTATTCTTCTTATCAAGTTGACATCTTGTGCCAAAGCTTCATTATCTTCAGCAATCTCCAAAACTTGTGTTCTTAAGGAGTTGATCACTTTTGTGTTCTTCTTCACACTCTTGATCACAATAGCTAAAGCTCTAGCAAGGTCAAAGTTAGAAGCAGAATTAGAATAAGAGTTTACCTCAGTATTTGCTATTTCTGATTCTGATTCTTCGATTTGCATTGTATCTTGCTTAGACACATTCTTTCGAGATTGCTCTGCTTCTAGATTTGCTAGTGCTATGAATGCACAATTGGCGGTTTCTTCTTCTTCTGTTGAAGATAAGCTGATACTTTCCTCACTGTTGCTCCAGGTGGCCACCATTGTCTTCTTGTTGTGCTTCTTGGTTCTTTTAAGCTTAGGGCATTTGGTTCTAAAGTGGCTTTTCTCCCCACATTCAAAACATGCAGCTTCTTTTTTTGGATCCTTTATTCTTCCAGATTCTTTCTAGGCATGTCTCTTCTAGATGTGCCTTCCCTTGGTCTTCGGGATTCATATTTTCTAGACTTCCTCCTTTCTTCTTTTGTAGGAACCTGGTGAGCTGTCTAGTTCATAGAGCTAGTTACTCCTTGGTGCTTTGTGATTCAGTGACTTGCTCTTCTTCTCTAGATAAAGCTGATCCAGTGGATTCTGCTTTTAAGTGCAATGGCTTTCTTCTTCTCTTCGAGCTTCTTCTCCTGTTTGCTATATCTGTCCAGAGATGGCACTTGAGTCAAGAGATTGCCAATGAGCTCATCATAACTGTAGAAGTTTAGATCATGGGCATCCTCAATGGCAGTCTTCTTATTATCCCACTCCTTCGTAAGACTCCAGAGTACCTTATTAACCATATCTACTTCTTATATCTCCTTTCCTAGCTTCTTAATCTCATTCACTAGATTTCATATCTAGTGTTCATGTTGTTGATGGACTCCTTAGGCTCCTTCTTGAAAGTTTCAAGCTTTTGCTGAAGTAGATCTATTTTGGCTTCTTTGACCTTGTTTGTTCCCTCGTAGGTCACTTCCAATTTGTACCAAATTTCCTGTGTAGTCTCACATCTGCATATTTTGTTGAATTCAGCCACACTAAGAGCACGATAAAGCATGTTAATAGCATTTGTGTTTTCACACAACCTTTTATAATCATTCTCATCCTATAAGCTCGAGGGCTTGTGGGTGGTCAAACCATCTACCTCATGCGTAGGCTCATATGGACCATCTTTAATGGCCATCCATGCCATCATACTTTGATCCTAAATGAAATTCTTCATTCAGTTTTTCCAGAATGTGTCGTGTTCATCGGTGAAGAGTGGAAGACAGTTAATAGACATACCCTCTAGAAGGAACTATGAGTTTTGTAAACTCATTTTGATTCTTAGATAAAAATATATGGACCTTTAGCTCGAGATGGTTAGATCTCTAGTTTGAGCACTCGCTCTAATACCACTTGTTGGTCCTTGTAAGGGTCTATATAAGGCCAGAGGGGGGTGAATGACCCTTTTTCACGGAATTAACAAACCTTAAAAAGTCTTGTGCAACATGTTTGATGAGTTCCGGATACTATTGGTTCCAGATGATGCCAATATGAAATATGATGCAAATAAAATAAAGAGTTAGAGAAAATCAAACACGATGATTTATATTGGTTCGGCCCTACCCACGTCCAATCCCCAAAGGTTCCTTCCTTTGAGCTTTTCCACTAGTGTGATTTCTTTCCAACTGGCAGAAATCAAGCCTTACAGTTTATCTCCGGATGGTACCCCCTTTTCGGATGTAGGATATACCACTAGAAGCACCAACTGCTTGCTGAGTCCTCTTGTCTTTAGTAGGATATATCACTTAGACTTTTCCCCCAAATCTAAGATGAGTCCTACAAGGAGATCCCACTCAAAGCACCTACTTCAAGCTATATCCCAATCTCACTACTCACCCAAGTAGGAGATCTTTCTCACTTTGGTTTCTCAGAAAGATTTTGGTTTTGGACTTCCTTAAATTTATAACTCACTTAGGAATCCTTACAAACTGATTTTGAAATGATTAATTCAAGGAGGGATGTGATTTCTGATTGCTTTAGTGAATTCTATTGTCAATTGCTTTCTCAAATCAACCAGCACCTTCTTAACATATGAAACTTCCCTTTTATAGGCTTGGATCATAAATGTAACCGTTGTGATTTGTTAAACTGTAATTGAATCTTCACCGTTGATTAGGTAATATATGGTGCTTTTGGAGTTGTTGATCAATCCGTTAGATAGAGATTCTGACCCATTTGAAATCTTGGGATTGAGACTGAAAAGATGTTAGTGATCGTTTTCCTTGTATTTTAGTGCCACACCAACTTTTATACCAGAAACTTTTTGGTGTGAGCTCCACGCGCCTCCTTATTGGTCTAGGTGAAAAAGGTTGTTACCTTTTCTCTGTCCGGTGTTAGTCCTTTTTCGTTTTTCTGAAAAGTGCAAGTTGCACTTTTGTCTTGTTTATGGGAAAAAGATCTTTGACTTTGTAGACCAAAAGGTTGAGGGAAAAAGCTATAATTGAAACTTTTCCCATTGTCTTGATATCTAAGTTTTCCAGATGTCTTCAGACTCAGTATTTCCGGATTTGTCTTCTTCTGGATGCTTGTGCAATGTTCTTCTAGATGCTGATCTTAATTGGTTCAAAGTTTGTTTCCTTTCCAAACTTTAATCGGATGCTTCTATTAATGCTTAGGTGCTTGTCTTCACTTATCTTGGACTCTGGATGTTTTGGATTTGTGTCCGAGATGTGATGACTTAGGTTCTTTTATACTTAGGTGTTTTGTTTTTTTAAACCTGATCCGGATTGATTGTTTTTCGGATCATTGTTTCCCAACATTATTTGATTTAAGTTCATTATTTGTAACTCTTGCTTTCTTTTTATTGTCTTTTATTTTATGTTGCAACTCTTTCCTTCCTTCTATAAAGGAAAGCCAATATGTAATAAAAATATCTTATTATAAGTTTGGTGAAAATATTTGTGTTATAACACATTTGAGTTTTGTTAGTTTCCAAAAGCTAATTGGGTTTTATTAATTTCCAAAGACTAAAGGGTTTTGATAGTTTGCAAAAACACTCAATGGGTTTTGAATGTGATCCAAAAACATTCATCTATCTCAAATTCATCAATTTTCTTTTGCAATTTCATTTCTCTTAATATTAGAACAAAAACTTGCTCTTTTTCGCTTCCGCACGCCATCAACTTGGGTGGCAACTCTATCATTTGTATCGAGATTTGGGTCTTGAATCTTTCACTAATAAAATTGGTTAAAATGTGCAAACTTGAACTAAATGGTTTCATAACGCCTAAATCATCCAAACCCCAGTGGACCCTACCGCAAGGCGCCAAGGGAGATCCACATATCCTCAACACATCACACATAGCATAGCTAGCATTTTTGTTTTGCAATATGTGATAGATAGCTACGTATTAATTTTCACTTATAATCTTCTGTAATTGTAATCGCGCTTCACTGATGTTAACATTTATTAACAGCAAAAGTTATATAGTGAAAACAAATTACTCAAAAATTGCTTCTAAGAACAACTATCAATTGTACCATAAGAACTTAGAAGCTCACATGTAAAAATGTTGGATGAGTTAGGATGCGAGAATTATGGGGCAGAACTTTGTAAATGACTAAGTATCAAAAATATACTTACTTCATATTTCCAAATAGAGATGGTTCTATCCTTAGGTTTTTGTTTCCATCAAAATGAGAGAGATTGTTGGAAAACAATGATCCGAAAGACAATTCCTAAAGATGCCTCCGGAGAAGGTTTTGAAGAAAACAAATCCTAAGTCCAACAAGAATGCATTCGGTTAAAGTTTGGAAGAAAATAAATCCCTAAGCCAAAGAAGACAACATTCAGAGAAGGTCACATCAATAAGACAATTCAACAAAGATTAAGTTTGAAGACATCTAGGAGACAGATTTCACAAGAAAAAGGGAAATATTTAAAATTAATTTTCCCTCCAATTGGTTTGAAGTCAAACTTGCATTTTTTTCTTGGAGAATGAAAAAGTGATAGCTTACACAAATTCAACAAAGGACAAAAAAGGACTGACATAGAGAGAGAAAAAGGTAACTACCTTTTTAACCTAGACCAATAGCAAGGCGCATGGAGTCTAAACAAAGACAAAGTTGCATAGAATTTAGCAGAGCACAAAAAGCCAAAGAAACAACGTTTTACAACTTTGTTGCTCCAATGTTGCTCTAATCCCAACAAATTCAATCAGCACATGTAGATAAATGGCTCCGATTGCGCCAATACTTATCTAATTAACGGTGAAGATTCAAATCTACTGAAAGGCTACATTTATGATCCAAGCCTATAAAAGGGAAGCTTCACAAGTTGAGAAGATGCTGATTGATTCAAGAAAGCTATTACCTTGAGAAATTTGGTATTCCACCAGTGATCATAATCCCTCCATGAACCAAACATTTAAAATTAGTTTTTAAGATATCTCAAGTGAAGTTGTAAGCTTGAAGAATTCAAAACCCAACATTTGTAAACAAAATCGTTGTAAAATCTCATATTTGGGCAAGTATTGAGATTGGGGACTTAGCTTCAACTAGGGAGAGTTTAAGTGGTATATCCCTAAGAAAAAAGGACTTAGCTAAGCTAAGAGTTTGTTTGGTTGTATATCCTACTTTTAGAAGAAGATCAATTCTGCAGAGATAAATTGTGAAGGACTCAGCCAAGCTAGGAGTTAATGTTGGTGGTATATCCTACATCTGGAGGAGAAGAAATATCGAGAGATGACTTTAAAGGCTTGATTTCTGCCTGTGAAAGAAAGCTAACTAGTGGATTTAAGCTTGGAGGAGGAAACTCTAGGGACTGGACGTAGGCAGGGCCGAACCAGTATAAAAATCACTGTGTTTGATTTACTTTACTCTAAGCTTTTACTTTAAGTGCATTATATTTAATATATGCATCATCCAGATCTCATAACTCTGGTTAATCTATTGCATGCTGCACAAAGACTTTTTTGAAAAGTCTACAATTCCGTAAAAAGGGTCATTCACCCCCTTTGACCCTAGTAAACAATCACTAAGGGACCAACATTAATGGGTCTAATATTAAGGAAAAAAATTTAAACTTATTTATTCTTTATTTTCCTATTTACAAGGAATCTTTGTAAAATTGAAATTATTTTTTAGGGAAATAAGAAAAAACACAATCACTAATTATAATTTTTTATGAGATAATTATAATTGTTTAGATATGTATGATTTTTATTGAGGTTAAAGACCCATGTTTAAAATTAAAAAAAATTATTTTGATAAATTACACACCAATTTAATTATTTATGACTATTATTTATATTGTTATTTGTGCACTAGTGGAAAACAACGTTGATTCCTTGCTATGTTGGTTTCGGTTATTTGAATAACCGAGGAGAATGTTCAATTAATAGGCCTGGCACACGGATTTAGCTTCGATTATTAAGATAACCAAGGAAAAAGGTCTAGCCCATTGCATAATTTCAAAAATTAATTGACATTTCTCCTCGGTTATTCGAATAACCGAGGAAAATGTTCAATTAAAAGATCTCCCCTAGTATCTCAAACACAGAGATTACAATATCTAGGTTAAACCTCTTAAACACTCACCGATGTCTCTTCTATGGCCTATTTTTTGCCGTATCCTCTTCGCTCTTGCCGCCGTTCTCCTCCATCTCCTCTGTCTCCTTTTACAGCCATCTCCTCTGGTCCACCTTTTATTTCTGACTTTTTCTGCAGAATTCTCGGTCCATATCTCCACCGTGCTCCCTTCATTAAAGGTAATAGGTAAAACCTAAATAATTTTGCTTGCTTTTAACCATATTTCTTAGTGCTCTACGTCATACTGAGTCTATCTCTCCCCCATTCTCTCACCACTTAATCCGTCTTCTCTATTGTGCTCATTCTTTGTTCTGCTCTTAGTTCATCAATTTTCACTCTTCTCGCACTTATTTGATGGTATGGATGATTTCAAATTTGAACTTCTATCTTATCTAATGAATTATGATTCCTTTGTCCTTTTGCATAGGTGCATTGGCATTTGCTCATCTAAAGATAACAATTCTGATTCTCGCGTACGTTTACTTGATGTGTTTGATTGATTTTTGTACATCTATCTATTCATTTTTGACATAATTTGTATGATAATTAGGCGGATGTTGATACCGTTTTGTTGCTGGTCAGCCAAAGAAATGAACGGTTAAGAAGTTCAGTTAGAGGGGAGTTGATTTGGATGCTCTCTTGGATATGTCCACTGATGAACTCGTTAAGCTCTTTAGGGCTCGTATTCGTAGAATGTTCCATTTTTGAATTCATTTGTTTTATACCTAGACTTTTGATTTTGTTGTTGGATGACACTTATTCAATGTGTTAAACTTTTAATTTTTCTTCAGGTTCAAGCGTGGTTTGAAGAGGAAGCCTATGGCTCTTATTAAGAAGCTTTGTACAGCAGTATGCTCCTTTATTTTGGTTTATACTGTGATACGTTTGTTTGGTTACCAAAAATGTTGTTGAATGATTCTGATTTGATGATGAAGCAAGTAGATCTAGCGCTTGTATTCTCTGGCTGATGTCTGATCTTGTCTGAATGATTTGCACTACTCTATTGAATTTGAAATGTCATTCTTTACTTGCATTTGCGAAGGAATTTGAAAATATTTTTTATTGATATAAGTTTGATTTAATTGTTATTGTCATTTATGTATACTTATTATCAGCGCAAGTAATTAATGACAGATGGGAAGATAAGCTAGGGAAGATGTTATTATAGATTGGGCTAAATTGGCCTGATGCTTCTAGTTATGTAAACCGTATGAGATGTTCATAGATTTCCTCACTAGTTTTAATGTGAAAATGCCTTTTCATAAAGTGTTGAGCGGTTTATAATCCTAATCACTGATGTGCCAATCTATTACGTAACTATTTTTGTACGTCTATCTAACTCATTTTTGCTAGATTCATTTGTTCTTTCGTATGTGTGCATTGGCATTCACCCTATTTTTTTTTATTGTTTCTAATACTCCAGATATAGTATATTAGCATCTCAATAAGTGAAGCTTTATTCCTTGCTTATTGACCCTTGTCTTTAATAATGTTTTTTCCATTCAATTTCCACTATGTGATGACTTGGTTGACCAAAGATACTAAAGATTTATTTATTTGCAGAATAGGGTATAAATCATCAGTTGGGAAAGCTTGGGGAGAGCATTCGCATTTGTAAGTTCTGGCTAGATCTCTTGTTTATGTTAGCTATTTGATTATGTTAAACTATAAAATAAAATGATGTTGCTATGTAGGGGCGAACATTGATCCCGATCTATTATTGGCTATTTTCCTCCATGCCCGTCTGTTTGAGAGTTCCTTTTCAATGGAAATGCACTAGATCAAGTTTTGTCTTTTTCTCATTCTTTTTAGTGTTTGAGAGTTCTCAATAGTTGCATAGATTTTGTTAAATTTTGTTCATACTATTTAGCTTTTGGCCTTAAGCTAGTTTAATTTTGTTCACATTTGGCCTTGTATAAATACTTAAATAGTTTAATTAGCTTCTGGCTCATTTTAAGATATCTTGATTTTGTTCATATTTATTTGCTATATTTAGTACTTAAGCTAAGTCCTTGAGTCATTTTTGTATTAGGTAATTATAATTATACAGGTTGGGTGCATATATTTGAATGAATTTAAAAAAATAACAGTAGATTTATCCTCGGTTATTAAATTAACCGAAGCCAAAGTAGCATGTATTTGCCTTAGTTTTTCAGGTTAACATTATGCGGTAAAAATACAACCATTTTAATGCCTTTTCTCCTCGGTTATTTAAATAACCGAGGAGAACGATGCTCTTTCTCTTCGGTTAAATTAACCAAGGCTAAACAGATTGGGCCTTTGGTTTCGGCGGCTCTCTCATCAGTTCATAACCGAAACCAAAGGCCCATATATAATCGAAACCAAAGGCTTGTTCCCCACTAGTGTAGGGTCAGTTTGTAGATGCCGGTAATATGTATGAATATGAAAAAAAATATTATAAACTAGAGACATAAAAACTATATTTACCATTTTATCACTAGAAGAGCAAAAAATTTGTGTTAATAAGGACGTATATATTGAAATTTACAAAACATGTTTATGTATAATGACGTGTGATAAGCTCAATCTTAAATTTCACCGATATATATATTTTTATTCAATTCGTTAACTTCTTTTTCATTATGTCCTATAATTAAAGATATTATATGTCCATACATATATTATAATATCTATAATATTATACAAAAATATGCTAGAATGTTCATATATTGGTATTTTAAATCATAACATTGAACTACCGAAAAAGAAAAAATATGTGTCATATATTAGGATAAAGTGTTTAAGGTTGGAGTTTGTGTTGCATATTAGAGTAAATTTTGTAAAAAATTCCCAAAAGTAATGAATTTATGAAAAGGAAAGAAAAACATATTACATTGTTAAAGTTTTAGGATTTTTATTGACTATAAATATTTCGGATTCAAGTTTAAAAATAATTAATTTTTTAAACATTTAGAGTTTATGTTTTAAATTAAAATAAATATTGGATAACATTAAGTAGAATAATTTGAAAAGAAAAAAAGAAATAGGTAAAATTAAATTTTTAATAAATAATCCAAAAACAAATTTGAAAGAAAATATGGAAAAGAAATGTATTTAATGTAAGAATATAAATTTTTTTTAGAAAAGATAAGAAAAAGATTGTATTTCCTTTACTTTGATTATTTAAAAATATAATTAATAAATTCATTAAATATTTTCAGATAGAATTACAGTACATGACAATATAATCATCCATTTATTTCATGTATTTTTAAAATTGTAGTATTTTCACTTCTTCAAATAAAAGTTATAGACGACTTTCAAGCCATAAAACAACAAAATCCATAATAAAATTATTAACAAAGTTACAAATATTATAAACTCTTTAAAATGAAAATGTTAAATTAAAGTATACTAATTTTCTTCATTGTCGTACAATTGACTATCTGCAAATTAATTTTAACAACAATAAAATAATGACACAAATTCAAATTAAATGTCGGATCTAAACCGGGCCTTGATTGATCTAAATCCACTTTTACATATTATGGGAAATGCCCGAAGGCTCTCACATAACGCCAAGTTGCACACTTTTACTTTAAATATATTTAAACTTTTAAGTGGATTTTTGAGATATTTAAACATGTAAAATGTGAACCCCCGTATTACCTCAATTCTGTTTGCCCAGTCGCAGCCAGGAAAGTGTATTACACTAGCTGCCAAGGTAAAAAATTTGGAAAAGTCAAGTCAATGTGTAAATGACACATGACATAGACTATCAAATTTTTTAAAAAATTTTGACAAAACTTCTTTTAATTTTATGTAATTTTAATTCAACCAAAAAAATAACACATTTGGAAAAGTCAAACGAATGGCATAACGACACGTGGCATAAACTAACAAAATTCAAAACACACATTGACAAAACTTTTTTTAAGTTCCTGTAATTTTAATTCAGCCAAAAACATCATCATCTACAATAGATTTCAAAAACACCTTGACAAAATTCATTTAAGTTCCTATAACTTTTATTATATAAAGAAAATAAATTTGGTGCAAGAAACTTTTAGAAAATGTTTAGGGAAGGTCCCGAAAATGTGAAAGTACATTTCGGAGCCCGGTTTTGTAAAAAATCGAAAAATCCTAAAAAATTATAAAATATTAGGAAAACAAAGAAAATAAATTTGGTACAAGAATTTTTCAGAAAATGTTTATGGAAGGGTCCTAAAATGTGACAATATGTTTCGGGGCCCAATTTCCTAAAAAATCGAAAACTCTCAAAAAATTATGAAATATCCGAAAAATAATGAAAATAAATTTACTGCAAAAAAATTTCAAAAAAATTTATGGAAGTGCATGAAAATGTGAAAATACATTATGGGGCCTGGTTTCATAAAAAAATAAAAAATTCCCAAAAAAATGTGAAATATCTGAAAAATAAAGAAAATAAATTTGGTGCAAGAATTTTTAAGAAAATGTGGGCTTTTCAAACACATCCTAAGAGAGCAAGATGGTCATTTTGCAATTTAGAAAAGTATTTTGGGATTTTTTTAATGATTTTTTTATAAATTATTGAATTTATTTAATTTTTTACTCAATTTTTAAGTCAACCACGCGCCCCTTGGTCAAAGTGGATACCTAACCTATTACGTCGGATACGGGTAGTACGGAGGTCCACTTTTTACACGTTTTGGTACTTCGGAAGTCCACTTAAAAATTGGGGTATATCTAAGGTAAAGGTGCGCAACTTGTGGGGGTATTAGAGAGCATTCCGCCAAGGAAAAAACACCTAATTATGCAACTTTTGCATAATAATTACCATCGTGGCCAAAAAACACATCCAACAGATCTAGAATTTTTTACCTGCTAACCAAAATATGATCTATATAAATTAGGTTGTGCTCAATTATTCAAGAAATTTGCAGCTCTTTTTTTCGTAATTCTCTCTCATTTTCTCTTGGAACATATCATCGTTCTTAAATCTTGATTCTTTCATCTCAAATTCATTATTTGTTACCAATTTCGTTATGTGATCCGTGTTCGCTATGAAGAATCTCAAATCGATCTAAGAACTGCGATTTTTTCTCTGTATTGTGATTTTGAATTTGAACATGAACAACACTCCTGTTTTGCATCATATAAATTGATTATGGACTGATGATCACAAATTTATTGGGTTCAATGTAATGGTGTGTTGATTCCTACCAGCTCTAGCATTGTTGAATTCAAACAAATTCTAATCGATATGTGATCTACATTTTTCTCTCTTTGTAAACAATTCATGTTGTTCATGAATGTTTACAAGGTAATTCTTTTGTTCTTTCATGTTTCGAAACTGGTTAGTATGTTCTTTTGTATCTATCACAAATCTACTACAAACCTACTACATATCTATTATATAACATCAAATGATCTAACATATGTCTAATACAAGTGTTTGATGAATATATAATAGATTTATAGCAATACTTTATTAGATAGGAATATTATAGAAGTGTTTGGCATAATCTGTGTGTCATTTATCTGTTACAAGCTTACTATATATTTGTTATAAACCTAATATAAGTCTATTATATATCTATTATAAACCTAGTATATATCTAATATCAGAGACCAATAAATATAGAACAAATTTATATTAGATATAATTGTGTGTGTGAAATGTTTGCCATGTTTAGTTAACCGTGTACCTGTTATAACTCTAGTATAAACCTAATATATGTGAAATTTTGTTAGCATAAATATGTAATAAAAAGATTTTTTAATCCATATTATCCATTGTCGTTTTAAATTATTATTTTATTTCACCTCTTGTGAAGCGATGATGAGAGCTATATACTTTGTTATCTACATTGGTTATCTACTTGGTGTTGGGAACTACTAGTTAAGTTGAACATGCATAACAGACATGGTGGAAATTCAAAATTTTATCCCTCGTCCCAAAGAACTCCTATTTTATCATATGACTAATTAAAGCTCTAGCAAAATCAATGGATATGAACACTATGTGACTCATACGACTATTTTAAATGCCAGATATCCATATCAAATTTATTTCAATCAATAAGGAAGAGCTTCATTTGTTCTTTGAGGTATCTATTATATATCTATTACTAATCTATTACAAGTGTGATTTAACACATAAAAACATTTTTCTTTACTCTCTGCAGTAGAAGAAGGGAGAAGTAGCCCCTCGAGAGATGTTCCTCTCTAATAGCTAGAATACAATCCTCCAACTTCTGCTATCGTGGGATCTTGGATTGATGATCATTCTCTCTACAGATCAATGACATTCAAAGCAATTAGTTTGTAATTCTAATAGAATGTGTAATTAGGTTTTAAGCATGGGATTTTAGTGATCCCTCTTGGAAAGCGATGATGAGAGCTATATACTCTGTTATCTACATTGGTTATCTACTTGGTGTTGGGAACTGCTAGTTAAGTTCCGCCATGCATAACAGGCATGGCGGAAATTCAAAATTTTATCCCTAGTCCCAAAGAACTCCTATTTTATCATATGACTGATTAAAGCCCTAGCAAAATCAAACCCCTATCTAGGTTATCATGCATAGGTTCATTATACTAAGCATACCATAACTTAAAGTTATATCCTAGTATAATCTAGAACATGCATATCATATTTAAGGCATAATTACTTAGGTATAAATATGCTTAAAGAAAAAGGCCTAATAATTAAAAGGGAAACATATCAGTTGATGCGTGCTTGACCTTCTGAAGAATGGCTCCTTCAGCACGAACCTCCAAATGTAGGATTCTACAAGTATCCACACAAAACCCACCGACCAAAACTTCCTCATAGAAGAAGAATTATTGAGTATCAGAGCTGCTAGACCACCCCGAAACTCACCCTGAAAATCTCATTCTAGAGGTGCTTGAATATAAAATTAATTCAGGCTCCTCGAAGCTTGACTTGTGAGGATCAAAAGTCCTTCTGTGCTAACTCAAGAAAACTATTTGAATAATCCCAAATCAAAGCTTGAAGAGCTGTGTGGTGCACTGAAACAAGGTGGAGGAGAGCCCTTTATATAGGCTCGAGGAGGGGGGAGCTAGGGCTCCTCAAAATAAATATGGTATGGGAATTAGTCAAACATGCGAGTCCTAGAGGATCGGTGTCCTGCCCAAGCTACCCGGCTTGCTCCGCAAGCTGGGTGCTTGAGGCCTGTCTTTTACCATAAACTAGGCTTTGTAGGAAGTCCCGCGAACCTAGCTTATGTGCGACTGAAAGGCTGCATGCACTGCCTTGCAGCGGTGCATGTGAGGCCTAAGGCCAATGTGCCAATTAGTTGCTCGCCTGGCCTAGGCAGCCTCTACATTGGCATCTAAAGCATGTATGGCCCACTAGCTCTTGTGTGAGCACTAGATTTTATCGGTCCTTCTCATGAAACTATGATAAGAGCTAGCTAATGCATTCTTCTACAGGTGTTATCCATAAGACGTGTTCCTACTACAACAAAGATGAGTTTAGTAGAGTTTGGAGACATAGACTACCTTTAGGGACCCGTATGGTTCACACTAGGAGGTATGGATCCACATGTGTTCCTACTGCTCCACCCTTGTCGTACACCCCCAAGGGACTGACAGGGGTCTTCCCTACTCGTATGGGTGGCATTCACGGCTAATCAGGCCTGATTGCTTGCAATCATACCATATTCAGTGTAAATCAATCATAATCGCTTTTATAGCATTCAGACTCAGTGTTTACCTATAAAATGGGTCTTTGGCTCACTTTTCAAGAGGAGAACAAATTCATATCAAAATTATACTATACTTATTTCATTTCCAGCAATTTTTGGAAGTAATAGGCATGGTATAGAAGTGATAAAATAGGGAGAAACCATTTCTACATAGGTTTTGTCCACATTTTATCTCATTCTAGCTCGATATTAGGATTTGGGGAAGGTTCTGTCCACACAAATACTCACCAAACAGTCCTAAATCACCTTCATTCCTATCTACCACTTTGTCTAGGCTCTCTCTAGGTATTGGGATTGCTTCAAAATGGATTCATGACATAGAGGTACGCTCCTAACTTTCAAAGAGACTCATTTTCTATTTATTTTATTGTGATTTAAATATATCTATTTTAATGGGCCTATTCTTGACCCATATGGGCCTTGTTGGCACCCGTAATCCCCCATGGTGGTCGTATGGGTCTGCCATACCCCATAAGGAAATCCCACCTACTTTCATTCTGTTTCATATAGAACTGCTTTAATTGGGTGAAAAGAGGTTTTGTTTGGGTCCAAGCAGGATCCGTACGGGGTCCCTCATACCCATATGGGCCCTCCCTTGTGGCCATAAGGGTCCCTCATATTAGATATGATGTATGCCCTAGAGGCAATTAGGGCAATATATCTTAGTGAGTTGTATTTGTACGAACAAAGTTATATTATTAAAGGCATTTTTTTGCTATATCAATGACTGTGAAAATATATTATGACTGGTTTAGAATATATTCACTAATCTATTTGCAAAAGTCCATGACATAATCATACCATCTATTGCAAGGGCATAGTGGGACTATATTGGTGAGAACTGATTCATGGGCAATTATGATTTGTCTAAATATCCCTAGTCATAGTATCATCTAGACTGGACATTGATGAATATAGATAGACTAGCATGTGTTATCACACCTCTTGGATCTGATTCAGAGTAGCATAGCTCCAATGCTAGAGGGTAGTACCTTGGGTTAACACATAGATGCATTCAAGGAAATACATTAGAGACCGCTATGAGACAATACTCGGTAATCTATATTATGTGTTGGTGTTTTATCATCTCATTACAATAGCAATACAAATATACTTAGACCTGAGATACTAGTTACCTTATTTAGATGTTGCCATACTTTGGGTCATACCTAAGCATTCTATAGACTGGATGATATAGATGATTACGGGTATAGTTGATGTTTGTCTATTGGTAAGCTGAGTAGTCAAGAAGGAATCTATCATTCCGTTATAACAATATAATGGAGATGTACCTTGGCCACTTATGGGAAGTGACTCACTCATAAACCTCTTATCTAAGTACGAGTTGATAGGATGAGATCCTGAACAACACATTAAATGGTTGAGTGGTGTACTTTTGTAGCAAGACTAAATACTGGGGTAGCTATTAAGGCTACTAGTGGACTAACACTTAACCTGAGTCCTAGAAACCAGATGGTACTTAACAGTTGATAAAAGGAGTGAATTGTATTGATACTATTATAGAATCTGGATTAAGTCACAATGCAAGTGATGTATCGAATATTGAGGGGTCATAAACCCTATGCTAGAGAGAAACTATGACCGATCAAAGTAATTGGAGTCCACAATGGTCTAGTGCTCCGAGCTAGTCAATTCCTAATAGAAATTAAGCTAGGTTAAACTTTTGACGGCTCAATATTTCAAGATACTATAAGGTCACACACTTTGAGTTACGGCTGAGCCATGTAAAGAACCATTAGACTAGGTTTAATGTAGAAGAGCAAAGATATATGGTTAGACCATAATATTGGTTAGACCAATATTGACTAATTGGATCAGTGAACTTGTTAAATAATAAGCAGGTTAAAATAAATAAAGGGATTATGGAACTGGAACTTAGTGAGATTTATTAATATTAGATATTAAATAAATCTGCCTGTGTGGGCCTATAAATGTACTATAGGACAACACATAGATAGGCACGTGTATGGGCCACATGGCAGCACGGTTTAGAACTGTGCTGCACATGGCCCATGGGGCACGCATAAGTAGGTTGTTAGAAGTAGCCCTCAATGCGTTCTAGGCAAGCCCATGGGGCTGTGCAGGCATGCAACCCTTATGGGCTTGCACGGCATATGGCGCAACCCACAATGGATTGCCCTACATGCGGGCCTGTGCACCATGCAAAGGCATGAATGCATGGCACATCCTTGTGGGCTTGCATTCCTGTGTAAGCCCATAAGGGACTGCTGATCGAATAGCCAACAGTCTCCAAGTCCAACTAGGAGCTTGCTCCCTAAGCAAGCTCCGAATGTTTGAGATGTTGCCCAACTCTACTAAGGTTATTAATTAATCTTTTTGCCTTTTTTATTTTAATTCTAATTGGTTGAAGTTAGGTACTATATTGTCTTTTGATCATTTCCTAACCACTAAAAATAGAAGCCTCCTTCATTATTTTTGATCGTTAATTTCATACTCCTTCTCTTGCTCTCTTATTCTCTTAGTTGTTAAGGTTCTCATAAGTAATCCATCGAAAGATGTATTTACTTTGAATAGAAAACTCACAGGATTTCTTCTAGAATAAATTAGTAGGGAAGATGTAGTTGTGTTCCACTTATTTATTGGTGCTCCCTTTCAGGAAGTATTTTGTCGGTGGTGCTCATGTGGACTATTTAAAGAGGTCTTCTACGTTGGAGTCTGTGCACGTAGCTGAGGGGTCTTTCTGCCGACTACGGGATTCACGCTTCAATTGGTAAGTAGTTAAATTATTATTAGGTCCTTTTAGTTAGTGTTTTTGACCTAGAATAATTTTAGACTAGTAATATTGTCTATCATGCCATGCTTAGGAGATCCTTGGACTTTAGATTGAATTTTAAATTTCCATCATATCTGCTTAGCATGTTCAAACCTGCGAATCTAGACCAACATTGGTATCAGAGCCTGCCAATGCAATTGTATTGATTGACTAGAAATATGCTAGGTCTGATTTTCTATAAAATATTTTCTAGTATGCTATCCCTTGCATAGGAATTTATTTTGGGCAATAGAAAATGTTGTGATAACTAGATTAAGTGTTGCTCAAACTTAGTCAGGGTAGTTATCTAAGAATTTATAATGTTTTACTTAAAATTGTAAATACAATAATTTTTGAATTAAGTGGAATAATTCTTAAATTAGAAAACAATGAAATCTTTAATTTAATTAGTCTATGGTTAACTGAGTCAGAAGGGTCCGTGGTTGTTCTAGCAAGGATTGGACATGGCTGCTCATTTACTTCAAGGGAGCCTCTCCTACCTAGGAATTTCCATCGGTTCTAGATTCTAAATACCAAAGGGACTGTTTTGAATTAGTTGATTTCTAGTACAATGAATTGGATTCATTATATGGTTTTACAATGAAAAGTTTAAATTGTCAAACTAAAACTTATAAACATAGGTGGAAGAACTTGAATAATGAATCCCCTTGTTTGTTTTGCATGCTATGTACAGTCTTGGCATGATGGAATGATTATGAATTACAAGTTGAGCATGACCTCTAGGTTGGACCTACTAATTCCTTTTAGCCTGGAATTAGTTATAGTTGCATAATCATGTCATGTATAAGTCCTAGATTAGACAAGATCTGTTGCACCAATAAGCCCCCATTAAAATATTTAGACAAAATTAGCTTTTCTAAAAATCGAATATGTGATTCTAGGCCTTTTCATCGAATGAATTGCTTCATGCACATCATGACTACTTCTATAACATCCTCTGTTCACATGATTCAAATTAGGAATAAGTCTTAACCAGACTAGGTTAGATTTCTGTAATATCAGAGCTAATGCCGGGCTAGAGGCATCATTTGAGAAGTCATATAATTGGTTATACTCGTCCATTGGTTGGAACTCAAATGGATTAGCAATTGCATTAGATGCAAATGGACTAGATCCTCCTATATTTGTTTAAGATAACTTGACTCGTGATAGCGGGTGTTAGATTAAATGAGTTATAGATGCTACCAACTAAGGAGAATGGTTAGACCATGTTTCCCGAAAGACAATAGAAGGGGCTATTATGTTTTTAAATGAACCTTCATAAAATAGTAGGAAAATGTATTTAATTAAAAGACCTTAAATTAAATTCATGTACAATAACTAAGTCTAAAGCAATAATTCTCTTCTTATATCTAGGTTGAATATGACTACAAACATAAACTTTCGCGCTATTCTTGAGAACAAATTGGAGGGTTCCAATTTTACTAATTGGTTCGGGACGGTGAGGATAATCCTAAAAGGTGAAGGCCTGGCTTATGTTTTGGATGAGCCCCTCCCTGATGAACCTAATGCTGGCTCTCATGAAGAACATGAGGCATGGAAGAAGCACAGGAAAGATCGTAAATCTGCAACATGTTTAATGTTGGGAACCATGAATCCTAAGCTTTAAAACAACATGAGAATATGGATCTCGATACCATGAATCTCCATCTTTAGGAACTCTTGTCTGAGCATGCAAGGACTGAGAGGTTTGAGACCTCGACACTTTTGTTTGGGACTCAGATGTAGGCTAGTTTTTCAGTTTAACAACATGTTTTAAAACTTCTTGGCTATGTCAAGAAGCTTGGTCGATTTGGATTTTTCATGGATCATGAGTTAAGCATAGATCTCATTTTGACTTTGCTCACAGATATTTATTCACAATTTATGAACAAGATTGATACGACAATCCTATAATTGATCAACATGCTAAAAATAGTAGAACCTAAGATCAAGCAAGATTAGAAAAATTCTATTAATGGTTGAGAAAACCAAACCATCGAAGGGTAAGACCCAGAAAAAGAAGGGACTGAGGGCTAAGAAGAAGATTAGTAAGAAGAAGAAACAAAAGAAAGGAGCTGCAAATATATGTTTCCAGTGTGGAAAACAAGGACACTGGAAAAGGGATTGCAAGGCACCTATCTCTAAGCATATAAAGAAGAGCCCTAAAAAGGGAGCTGCTTTAGGTATGTTCATGATTGAAAATTTCACTGCAGTTCCTTATGAGTATACATGGGTATTAAATACCAAATGTGGGACTCATATCTGTACTTTTGTGCTGGGGTTGTAGAACCATGGAAGGCTGGCTAAAGGAGAGTTGGACCTACCAGTTGGAAATGAGCACGGGTTGCTGCATCGACTGTAGGATCATATATTCTCAAGTTGCCAAGTGGCCTAGTTTTAGAATTAAATAAATGCTATTATATTCCGGTTGTGACTAATAATATTTTTTCTATTACAAGTTTAGCAGCATAAGGATTTGAAGTTTTATTTAATAATAAAGATTGTCAAATTCGCAGAAATGGTGTTCTTTATCGAAATGGAATTTTGATTGATGGCATCTATGTTTTAAATACTAAAGCTGAAATTTTTAATATGAATGATGCTAAAAGATTGAAATTAGATAAAGACAAATCATCCTACTTATGGCATTGTGGTTTAGGCCATATAAACAAAACCAGCTTAACTAAGTTACACCAAGGTGGTGACTTGGGCCCAATAGAATGAGAGTCTTATGGGGAATGCGAACCTTGTTTATTAGGTAAAATGACAAAGAAACCCTTCAAAGGAAAAGGGCAACGTGCCAAAAGTACATTGGAAATAATACACATAGATGTATGTGGTCCAATAAATGTGCAAACACATGGAGGATTCGTCTACTTCATATATTTCATCGATGATTACTCATGATATGGGTATTTGTACCTTATAAGGCACAAATCTGATAGTTTTGAAAGATTTAAAGACTATAAGAATGAAGTTGAGAAACAGCTTGGAAAGAATATTATGGCACTACGGTCAGACCGAGGTGGAGAATATTTAAGCCAAGAGTTTCAAGATTATCTAAGGGATAATTGAATACTACCCCAATGGACCCCTCCGTATACTCCTCAACACAATGTTGTGTTTGAGAGCAGGAATAGAACTTTGTTAGACATGGTTCGGTCAATGATGAGCCAAGCAAGTCTCAACAAATCCTTTTAGGGATATGCACTTGAGGGAGCAGTTTATATACTAAACCGAGTGCCCATAAAATCAGTGGATACAACACCATACGAAAGGTGGAATGGTAAGAAACCCTCTCTTTCTCACCTAATAGTTGGGGATGTGCTACCTATGCTTAAAGGACAATGTCAGATAAGCTGGGAGCTAGAGCTAATAGATGCTTGTTCGTAGGTTATCCTAAAGAGATAATGAGATATACCTTTTACGATCCTGAGAAACAAAGGTGTTTGTTTCGAGGACCGCTCAGTTCCTTGAGAAGGAACACTTGCTTGCAAAAGCTAGTGGGAGCGACCTTGAACTAGAGATTCTAGTAGGCAAACAAGATAATCAAATGTTAATTCCTATGCATGATACACAAGATAATGTGATCGAGGAACAACCGATTTCACAACAATCATTGCATAGATCTGGTAGGGTTCCCATTGCTCCTAAAAGATATGGATTTTTCAACACAGATGATAAACAAATCTTTCTAATGGAGGGTGATGAACCTAAGACCTACAAGGAAGCAATGGAGAGCTCAGACTCTAATAAATGGTTAAAATCCATGAAATCAAAAATGTATTCCATGTATGAAAACCAGGAATGGGAATTGGTCGATGCACCGGATGAGGTTAGACCCATCGATTACAAATGGTTTTTCAAGAAGAAAACCAACATGGATTGTAATATAATTACCTATAAGGCAAGGTTGGTGGCACAGGGTTATAGTCAAAGAGAAGGTAGTGACTATTGTGAGCGGACGACGACCCGCGCGGCTGCATGCGTGGGGGCCGGACCCGGTCGGGCCGACCCGTTTTTGGTGTGTCGGGGAGATGAGTGTGACGCGGTTGAAAAGAAAATGATTTTGCATGTTTTAATGCTTAAAAGATACGAGATCGAAATCCCGTACTTAGAATAGAGTCGCCACCCGGTTCAGCTTAATCGGGAAATTTCCGGTACGATTTTCCCACCGGGTGGTTGGACCATACCTTGAGTAGAGATTCCGAGTTCGGATGATGTTATCTACTTTTCATTAGGCCAAGTTAGGATACTTCATTCTTTCTTAATCGGTTTAATCCACCCTATTTATTTGTATTTTCAGTTATTTTGTGGTTTTCGCATTTATCAAGTAATTGAAGCGATAAACAAAATATTTACAATCATAAAAGAAAAGTAAGTGCGGAAAGTAGAATTATTACAAGGTTTTCAAGTCCTGTACATTTTCTACGTAACAAATAAAATACCCAAATGTCCGATATACACCTACCTGCAGAGGATAGTTGACACGAATATGGCATATCTTATTTGTAATATCATAAAGCCCAATTGAATGGCTAAAATGAGGTTCGAATGGCATTTAAGGGGAAATTCCATTTTTATCCACATTTCAGATTCGATTGTTGCTTTAATCGGATTACAAATGAATATACCACTTCTTGTGGGGCGGGTCTGTTTTCAGGAGGTTTCGAACCTCCATCGTTGCACTATAGGTCCCAACTTTAGAAAATGAATTAATTTGGAAATAAACAAAAATAATACTACTGTCCAGAAAGCCATGCCGCCGTTGGGCATCTGATGCCACCGACGACATAGTCGATGTCGCTGGCGGCATGGATGATGCCGCCGGCGACATCAACTATGTCACGGCAACATCAGCATGCTGATGGGCATAGGGCTTTCTTAGTACCGTAAAGAAAGGGTTCCGCGAGAAAGCGAGGTCTCCGGGGAATGTGATGCTAATGGCGGTACCAACGATGCCTCTCACGACATGGGTGATACGGCCGGCAACATCGCATGTCTCCGGCGACTCCAATTCCTTGCTACAGCAGCTGTTTGTAGTCAAAGTGACCGAAAACTCAAAAAAAAGAACACAAATCAACAAAAATTAGTGCAAAACAATAATAATAATGCCAAAGAGCTATGAGACTCAGGATTTTCACCTCGGGGTTGTGAATCCACCTCTTCGTGATCCAAATAAAACACCTCCGGGGAGCTTGTTACGATGATTTAATAATGATTTTAAGTGTCTTCTGGTTTCTAAGTTCTACTAAGATGATTTTGACTTAACGGTTTGTCGATTCCAACTCACAATCAGAGAGTTCGAAGAAGAAAAACCAGGAAAAATGGGTCGGAATCCCGTTTTTTTTGTTTTATCTAATTCTTATCTCACTATCATCTATTTCCACCTTGAAAATCCCTCTCCTTTTCCTCTTCTTTTCTCCTTTAAGTGCAGCCCAAGGTGCCTTTTTATAGGTGAAATGGGGTGCTTTTTGGGGCCTTTTTTAATAATTCCACCGAAAGTGGTCAAAAAGGCTGTCTGTAAGAGGACCTGCTTTATGTCGTCGGCGGTATGATCGATGTCGCCGGTGGTATGGTGATATCGCTGGCGACATGGGTGATGCTTTTGGCGGCATCAGCCTTCAGCATGCCTTCAGTTAGTGGGTCAAAAAAAGCCAAAAGTCGAGAAAAGTGGCTTAATAGTGGAAAAAAGGCATCTTTATGACTTTTAACAATATTTTAAAGGGTATTTATTATTTGGGTGTAAATCATCGGTTCAAGCTCCTACCGAACACGTTATCGGCTACACGTCATCATCGTCTCGCGAGAGGGACTGTAAAATCCCGTGCTCACAGGCTGCCCCTTGGGGGATCACTGCTGCCATAGGTCAGTATGATCACATGAAAGAGCAAGGGATAGGAATGATACCTGAGGGATGACTGGTTTGTCCCGAGGTCGGACTTTGTCGATTGTTTGTCCCTTGGTCGGACTTATGCTTTGTCAATTGTTCGCCCCTTGGTCGGACTCACGCTTTGTCGACTGTTCGTCCCTTGGTCGGACTTACGCTTTGTCGACTGTTTGTCCATTGGTCGGACTCACGCTTTGTCGATTGTTCATCCCTTGGTCGGACTCACGCTTTGTTGGCTATTTGTCCCTTGGTCGGACTTACGCTGTGTTGACTGTTCGTCCCTTGGTCGGACTTATGCTTTGTCAACTGTTCGTCCCTTGGTCGGACTTACGCTTTGTCGATTGTTCGTCCCTTCGTCGGACTCACACTTTGTCGGCTATTTATCCCTTGGTCGGACTTACGCCGTGTTGACTGTTCGTCCCTTGGTTGGATTTATGCTTCGTATAGTGTTCATCCCTTGGTCGAACTTATGCTTTGTCGATCGTTTGTCCCTTGGTCGGACTCGCGCTTCGCAGATTGTTTGTCCCTTGGTCGGACTCATGCTTTGCAGATTGTTTGTCCCTTGGTCGGACTCGCGCTTTGCAGATTGCCCCTTGGTCGGACTCGTGCTTTGCAGATTGCCCCTTGATCGGGCTTTTGCTTCGAATAGAGAGGTTTGCCCCTTGGTCGGGCTAGTCACTTCATATAGTGATTGTCCTTTGGTCGGAGTGATTGCCCTTCGGTTGGGCTGTCATTCTGAAGTGATTGCCCTTCGGTTGGGCTTTCGTTGTGAAGAGATTGCCCTACGGTTGAGCCTTCATCTTGAAGAGATTGCCCATCGGTTGGGCTTTTATTCTGAAGAGATTGCCCTTCTGTTGGGCTTGTTCTGAAGTGATTGCTCTTCGGTTGGGCTTTTGTTTTGTATAGTGATCGCCCTTCGGTTGGGCTTTTGTATTTTGGAATATTGATTGTCCTTTGGTCGGACTTTCACTTTGAAGAGATCGTTTGTCCCTTGGTTGGGCTTGTGCTTTGTGGAGAATTTGCCTCTTGGTTGGGCTTGTGCTTTGTGGAGAATTTGCCTTTGGTCGGGTTGTGTTTGGTATAGTGATTGTCCTTCAGTTGGACTTTCACTTTGCAGAGACTGCCCTTCAGTTGGGCTTATTCAGAAGAGATTGCCCTTCCATTAGGCTTTCATTCTGAAGAGATCGCCCTTCTATTGGGCTTTCGTTCTGAAGTGATTGCCCTTCGGTTGGGCTTTCATTCTAAAGTGATTGCCCTTCGGTTGGGCTTTCGTTTTGAAGAGATTGCCCTTCGGTTGGGCTTTCGTTCTGAAAAGATTGCCTTTCGGTTGGGCTTTCCTTTTGAAGAGATTGCCCTTCGATTGGGCTTTCATTCTGAAGTGATTGCCCTTCGGTTGGGCTTTCGTTCTGAAGTGATTGCCCTTCGGTTGGGCTTTCGTTCTGAAGTGATTGCCCTTCGGTTGGGCTTTGGTTCTAAAGAGATTGCCCTTCGGTTGGGCTTTCGTTCTGAAGAGATCGCCCTTCGGTTGGGCTTATTTTGAAAATCTAGTTTGGAGGGGCAACATCGCCGGCGACATGACTTATATCGCCGGCGGCAAGGGTTGATGTCGCCGGCGGTATGGATGCCACATGGCAGCTTTGACTGGTCAGATAATTTTAAAATTTGAACTAAATGAGGCGACGTCACCGGTGAAATGACTGATATCGCCGGCAACATGGCTGATATCGCCGGCGGTATGGATGCCACGTGGCAGCTTTGACTGGTCAGATAATTTTAAAATTTGAACTAAATGAAGCGATGTCGCCGGCGACATGACTGATATCGCTGGCGTCATGGGTTGATGTCGTCGGCGGCATGGACAAACAATTTCAAATAAATCAAAACTCCTCGAATTCCGCGCGGCAGTTTATAAAAGGGATTGGAACTCTTTTCTTCCCCATTCTTTCACAAAACCGTATCCCCCCTCTCTTCTCTCCCAAAGTTCTTTGATTTCTAACTTTGTCTTTTTTCAAATTATGAAGAGGATTAGCAAGGCTTTCAGGGGCAAATCCAAGGCTAGGGAGAGCCTGCCCGATTCTTCTGTTGAGGGATTGAAAATCCTTTCTGTTCCTACTGCATACGGCCTGAAGGAGACGACCAAAATGTATGGCTATGGCATTAACTCTCCTATCACCAATCTGACTCCGGAGAAGGAGAAACACCTCTATTATATCCAGGTAATCCCACAAAAAACCCGAATTACTTCTTTTCGAATTCGATGTGATTTTGCTTTAGCTTTGAAAACATACCTTGATAGGGGTTTAAACTGTGGAATATATCAGTCATATTGCATGCTTTAGGATCGATTTTTTGCATTTTGGACTTTGTTCGATTGATTGTGATTTTTGGCACGATAGGTGCAATTTAGGGAGAAAACTGGTTCTGCCCGTGCACAGTGATGCCGCTGGAGGCGGGAGTGATGCCGCTGGCGGTTTGAATGATGTCACTTGCGACATAAGTGTTGTTTCTTGTGGCATCAGTCCTTGCAAAAGGCTTTATGGGAGTCTGATGTCGCTTCTATTTAAGGTGATGTCGCCGGCGACATGAACCATGCCGCTGGCGGTCTGGGCTGATGCCGCCGGCGATATCACTTTTAACAGAGGCGACATCAGCAGCCTTTTTTACAGAAATGCACAGAATTGATCCGTTTTGTTTTCAATTTTGCAGCCATACGAACTGACTTACACAGGGGGGATGGGTACCATCGGTGAGTGGTGGCACCACATCTCAGAGAACGATCCCGAGCTTGCGCTTGTAATTAACGAGATAGGGTTTGAGGATTTGGCCCGGATCATGCCCATGTTAATGCCTAAGCTTCCTCATTCTTCAGTAACGGCCCTGACTGAAAGGTGGTCCGAGACCACTCATACCTTCCATTTCTCCTTTGGGGAAGTCATAATTACCCCTTCTGATGTGGTTGCCATGACCGGCCTTCCTTGGACGGATGAGGTTATACATTTTGATGTCTACATGGACAAGTACCATGTTGAGAGGCCCGTGGTAAGGCGGGTAAAGGAGTTGTTCGGTCTGAAGCCCGTTTCTGGAGGGCTATCCTATGGTGAGTTGTACCATCATTGGACCCGGGTGGATATGGTGCTCGAGGAGGAGAAGGAGGCTTGTGTCCGTTCATTTGTGATCTCACTACTCACCGTGATGTTCTTCCCAATCTCAGGGAGTAAGATCAACTACATGCTTATAACTGCAGTGGAAGACGTGCCGGGAATTAGGAGGAAGAATTGGCCGAGGGCCATCTTGGCCCAGTTGTACCACGGGCTGGACGTGGGAGCCCAAAAGAAGGAGAAAGCCCTTCGCCTTTGCCACCTGCTACTCCAGGTATAGATTTTTTTGAAACATTTCCCTCGATAACATGCGTTCTTATTTGCATGACTCCCCTTGAATTGATTGGTCGTCATTTGTGCGGGCCTGGGCTTTCGAGCATCAGATCCTCCCGCCGGTGGAGTTTAAGAAGGTTGTGCCGCCGGGATCTTATTTCCTTGCTCGCTGGTGTGGGGGTATCGGTGGGAAGGCCAAGTACCCTACTCAGTATAGGGAGGTCCTAAGAAGCGCGCGGTTGAGCTCGGTAAATTTTTTATTTATTTATTTATTTATTTATTTGGTCTATGGACTTATGTTGGTTGTTTTGATGTAGCTCGTCTTGGACCCGTTCGATGGGGTGGAGAACTTGGCTGAGGTTGCCCGAGTCCGGCGGGAGGTGGATGACTGCCGGTTTGTGATGGAGCGCCCCCTGTCCCAGCAGTGGTATCTGGGCGAGCGTGTCCGGGGTTGGAGGTCCCTTCCGGTTACTGCTAGACCGGTGCCTGCCGATCCTCCGCGGGGCTTGTGGTGGCCTCATTTAGTGATTTCTGCCGAGGCCGATAAAGCTGATTATATTGAAGGGAACGGCCGAGTGATCCCTAGCGTTCCTGGCCTCTACAAGCAACTTTTTCAGCATCTACTCCCCATATGTCCTTGCATCCACGGCAACGATACAATTAAGTATCACAACGAGCAACGATTGGAGGACGAAAAGAGGCACCTCAAAGGCATTGTGGACGTTGATGAGGAGGATGACGATGAGGATGAAGTACTGGAAGGGGACGTTGCGGTCGACCCTGAGGGGGAGGACGAGGTAGGCGTGGGTGTAGCTGGCGGGAGCGTGCCGATGTCCTAAGGGGAGCAACGTTCTTTCGAGGTATGGTTGTGTATGATTTTGAAGTCGTTTAGGGACATTGTTGACATGTGACTTTCACGTTTTGCAGGAACCTGCGAGAAAGAGGGGCCGGGATAACCAAAGTGGGACCTGACATTATGGCGCACCGGAGGGCATGAACTTCGTGGAGGGGAGATTGGTCAATCCGTTGGAAACCACCTTCCTGATGATGAACTCCCGAGGCAAATTCTCTCATAGGAATGTTGGCTCGAGCCGGCAAGCCCCGATTTTCATGCCTAAAAATACAACCTACGTAAGACCTAATAATTATTTATTAAGTCTTAATTGCGGGTGTCTAAGGATTTGCTTTTTGGATTTGCTAGGTGGCGCGGAGTCATGTGGAGCAACTCGCGGAGAACAATTTTGTTCTCCGGGATACCCTTATTGGGCAATCGCTCCTTGTTCAGGTATTTTATGCACATGTTAAGATGGGATATATGTATGGATGTTATGCATGACATACAAGGCTGATATTTTCTCCGATTTGTAGGATTTTTTAGCCCTTTCCTTGTCTGATGCTGATGCAGCCCGGCGGCGGTATGAGGAGGAGACTGCAGCTTTACAGCGCTGCGTGAACGATCTCGAGGGTCAGCTGGCGGCCACCGCCCAAGAACAAAGAAGTAAACAAAACCTCGACTGTGGGCATCCTAGGGGTACCAGTCGTAGGGGGGTCAAGAAGTCTGCCGGCCGACGTGCGTTTACGGCGGCTGAGGAGTCCAGTAGTGTTCACATGACGGAGGGGAGAGAGGAAGACATGTTGATGATTGGCTCGCAAGTCCTGATGACGTTTCATCCCATCCAGCCGGTAGTGGCAGGCATGCTTAGCTTTACTTTTCGTTTTTGTTTTTGCCCTTGAGTTCTTGTTTGTACCTCCGATACATTGGGGTTTTGGTAATTTGATTTTGTTATGGGCTAGACGATTTGGTACAATTTGAGCAATTTGCGCCTCCAGGCTTTTATTCTAAAAATGAATTGCTGTTTCATAAGTCATAGCGTAGGATTATTTATAGGCTTTTATACAGGTCTGAGTTGGCAGAAATGTTTCTGATGTCGCCGGAAAATTCACTCCATATCGCCGGCGGCATGACCCATATCACCCAAATGGATCGGGCTAAAATAATATATACAGGGCTGTCTGAAGTCCATATCACCGGCGACATCATCTGATATCGACCTACTTGGCTCTATATCACCGGCGGCATCAACCACATCGCCGGCGGCTTCACTCATATCATCGGCGGCTTCATCCACATCGCCGGTGGCATCAACTTTCCAGCAATCTGACTTCAACCATTCTATCCACTACTTGTCATGGTAACCCATAATAAAAAACTATGGGGTTTTCTGCAGAGTTTGGGGAATGTCGACTAGAAGAGGCTCGAAAAATTCAGGCTTTGGGGGCTTCGATATGTCACGGCATGGCCATTGAGCCTCGAACTCCTTTGAGCGGTACTGTCCTTTTGGGATCCAATGGACCATGTTTTCCTCTTTTCATCGTTCGAGCTTTGCCCCTTGCTCAAAGAATTCCATGCTATTTTAGGGACACCGTGTCCTAAACGCATTTCGCTGGCGTTACCGGACCTTCATTTTGGCATAAATGGAATTCCACAAGGGCTATGGAATTTAGATTCTATTGACCCATTTCTATCTCAGTTGCCTGACATACCTGGTTTTCAGCTCGAAGCAGTCTTGGAGTGGTGTCATGGAGTGTCCCGATCCTATCCTGCTTGGCCATTTATGATGGCCTTGTTACTCATGGCAGAGTTTATATGTGGAGTGAGCCTGGTTGCTCCGCTCAGGTTAATTTCCCTCATTGGTCCTATGTCGACAGGGGCTTCCCCCGTGGCCGTGGGATTGGCCGATGTTTTGTTATACATGGACGCTGCTTCTGTTGACTCGTCACTCATTGGGGATCAATTCACATTATTACAAGTATCTCTTGTTCTTTTTGATCCCAGCATTTCTTTCTCCTATCCTTACCCGAGTTCTGCATTTATAGGTCTGGCTGATGGAGAAGCTAAAGCTGAGGGAGGCACCCCGAGGGAATCCAAAAAAGTATCTTCCCGTCCATCTGAGGGAGAGAGGGCTTATGCGGGCCGATTTCGATGAGCTGACATATGACGATTGGGTGGCTATCTTGAGGGGGTATACTAACACATAGGTTTAGTGGGTTAGTCTATGGTGGAGAATTCAGGATGTGGTCGTAGAATCTTGGGGAGCATGTGTTTAATTGATAGGCTTGGAGAAATCTTCATTTTATACTCCATACCGGCTATGTCATCAGTATGGTAAAAGGCAGAGAGAGAGTCCTGATCAAATTGCCCCATAACCAGATCGGAGTTTACAAAGCTAGGTGGGTTAACCATATTCAGGAGAAGTGCTCCAGGGAGGTTGTGTTCGAGATTCTGGATTACGATCAACTAGAAACCACTGAAACTGACACATACTACAGAGGATGGCTTGTCGAAATAAGAGGTTTACCGACCCGTCGAAAGCGGTCATGGGCCCGTTTGGAGGGGGAATGTGCAGAGCGAGGGGAAGATCCCCTCTCTACTAGCACACCGAGGTGGATCTCTAGGCACCAAGATGATGATGCGGGAAGTTCGTTTTGAGTCTTGCCATTGTCGGAATCATCATTTTTTTTAATACTCTAGAATGGAACAAAATGAACCCTGTTCAAAGCATGTTGAAGTTGTCTTGAATTTATGAATACAGGATTCACGTAAGTATAAGCATTTAGATTTTAACAAAAGAGAACTTTTTATTAATCGAGATAAAATAAAGTACATGATGCTTGGTTGTCATTTCCATCGACTTAACTCTCGGTGCCGACTAGCCGAGTTCAGTTTTCTAGAAGGCACTCGCTCTATGCTCACATACCCTAACTTTTGCCTAGATCGCCCTATTTGGGTTTTCGATCTAGAGGGTTTGTCTTATCCCCTAATTTTTGCACGGTTGGTTCGCAGAATACCAATTATCGGGTATCACCCTAATTTTTGCCCGATCAGTGAAAGAATGAAAGGCGGGAGATTATTATGTATGTATCTTTTCGTGTGCTGCTTTTCTGGTTTATTTCTTTTAAACATGATAGTGCTTAAGCCTGTCTTGGTTTACGGGATTTACGAACTCGTTCCCATCCATGTCCGTAAGTTTAGCTGCCCCTTTGCTAAGCAGCTTCGTTATCACATATGGTCCTTCCCAGTTTGGCCTGAATTTTCCCCTCGCATCAGTGGTAGAGTGTTTCAGCTGCTTGAGGACCAAATCACCGACCTTTAGGGGGAACTTTTGATGTTTTACCCAACTGTTATATGCCCGAGCCACACGTTGTTGGTACATCTGGAGGTTGTCAAGGGCCTTCAACCTTTGTTCATCTATCATGTTCAACTGTTCAAACCTTGTCCGAGTCCATTCGGATTCTTCTAACTTAGCCTCTAGGGCAACTCTTAATGAGGTCACCTGAGTTTCAACTGGCAAGACCGCTTCCATTCCGTAGACCAAGGAAAATGGAGTTTGGCCTGTCGGAGTACGTATGCTGGTGCGATATCCCCAAATAGCAAAGTGCATCTTATCCGCCCAATCTCTATAACCGGCTATCATCTTAGAAAGAATCTTCTTTACCGATTTATTGGCTGCCTCAACAGCTCCATTGGCTAGTGGTTTGTATGGAGAAGACCTATGGTGCTCGATCCCATACTTCTCGATTAATGAAGCGGTTGCTCCTTGAAATTGTACCTCGTTGTCTGAGACTATATGATGTGAGAGCCCATACCGCGCAAAGATATGCTTTTCTATGAACTTGGTCATCTGCCTGGCAGTGACAGCTGAAGGATTCGGCTTCAACCCATTTTGAAAAGTAATCTACTGCTACCACAATGAATTTGTGGCCATTCGTTGAGGAAGGACGGATTTCACCAATTACATCTATATCCCATGCCGAGAATGGCCAAGGGGTGGATAAGTGATGGAGCTCGGTCAGTGGCAAATGCCGCATATCTCCATGAATCTGGCATTGGTGGTATCGTTTGACCTGGGCGATACAATCGGCTGTGAGAGTGAGCCAAAAATACCCTAGTCACTGGACCTTCTTTGCGAGGGCAAGACCATTCATATGAGGGCCACAGTCGCCGGTATGGACCTAGATCATTACGTTCTGAGCCTCGAAATCAGTGAGGCAACGGAGGAGTAGGCCGTCACTGGTGCGCTTGAATAGGTCATTATCTATAATACAAAATTGGGTAGCAAGCAGCCGTAGGGTGGTACGGTCCGAGTCGGAAGAATCTGTGGGGTATTAGCCGGTCTGAAGAAATAAGACTATGTCAAAATACCAACAAGGTTCAGATGAAATGGCGAAAACTGGAGGAGTCGATTGAACACGATATGGGGTCTTGGTGGATAGCAAAACCAACGGGCGGATAGGTTGCTGTTGGTGTCCTTCCCATAAGGACGCGAGAGTGGCAAGAGCATCTGCCATTTGGTTCTCATCTCGAGGGACATGGCGGTACAAGCACGAGGTAAATTTCTCAGACAATTCGCGGATGGCCTCAACATAAGGGCGAAGGGATTCTTCTTTAACTTCCCAATCTCCAATGACCTGACAAACAACTAGAGCCGAATCTCCAATGACGGATACATGGTGTGCCTGAACCTGAAGAAGAGCCTCAAGGCCGAACAGGCAAGCTTCGTATTCAGCGCCATTGTTGGTGATAGTGAATTCTAAACGTTTGGATAATGGGATTATCTCATTATCTGGTGTGACAATGATGACTCCGAGACCTGCTCCTCGGCAGTTTACAGTGCCGTCAAAGTACATTGTCCAATTGTCATCAAGGATTATAGCAGAGGCGAGCTGTTCATCAGGGAACTCCAAACTTTCCTTATAGTCAGAGCTGAGGGGTTGATTAGCTAAGAATTCGGCTACATCCCTCCCTTTAATGATCTTTCAGGTTATATATTCAATGTCAAACTCAGATAGGAGAAGTAGCCATCGTGATAATTTGCCGGCTAGAGTAGGGGATTGACAAAGAAACTTCATTGGATCAATTTTGGCTACGGCCTGGACTCGATAGGATTGGAAATAATGTCGCAACTTCTTAGTGAGCCAAACCATGGTAGCACAAGTCTTTTCTACAATTGAATATCGGGTTTCATAATCTAATAGCTTCTTACTTAGGTAGTAGATGGCATGCTCGCGCTTATTATCATGTTCTTGGACAAGCATGGCTCCGACGGACGTTTCTTCAATGGCCAGATAAAGGATGAGTTGTTTCCTTGGGATGGGGGGCATCAAGACCGGTGGATTGACAAGGTATGTCTTGATTCTGTCGAATGCTACTTGGCAGTGATTGTTCCATACCATGGGTTGCTATTTCTTTAACAACTTAAAGATGGGTTCGCAGACGGTAGTGAGGCGGGCAATGAATCGACTAACATACTGTAAGGACCCTAAAAACGATCGGACCTCTTTCTCCGTCTTAGGGGAAGGCATATCCCTGATGGCTTTGGCTTTGTCTGGGTCCATTTCAATCCCTTTTTGGCTAACCAAGTGTCCTAACAGCTTGCTGGAGGTAACTCCAAACACGCATTTCTTTGGATTTAGATGAAGATTATATTTTTCAATGCGAGTCATGAACTTATCAAGAACAACACGGTGTTCCTCTCGAGTGGCGGATTTCACAATCATGTCATCCACATACACTTCCACTTCTTTATGGATCATGTCGTGTAGTAGGGCAGTTACAGCTCGTTGATAAGTGGCTCCGGCTTTTTTTAACCCGAATGACATTACCTTGTAGCAATAAACCCCCCACTCAGTAATGAATGCTGTTTTGACTTTATCGGCGATATTAACCAGGATTTGATTGTATCCTGAGAACCCATCCATGAGCGAATACATAGCCGCCCTGGTGGCACTGTCAATTAGGACATCGATGTGCGGGAGAGGGAAGTCGTCCTTCAGTGAGGCTTTATTGAGGTCTCAAAAGTCTACGCAGACTCGGACTCTACCATCCTTCTTTGGTATCGGGACGATGTTGGACAACCAAGTCGGGTATTCTACTACTTCTATGAATTGAGCTTTGATCAACCTCGAAACCTCTGTCTTAACTTGTTCTGCCCATTCAGGTCTCAACCGGCGGAGCTTTTGTTTGACAGGTCGGAATTTAGGATCAGTTGGGATCCTGTGTTCGGCGATTCGTCGATCAACCCCAGGCATGTCTTCGTACGACCAAGCGAAAGCATTAACCTGATTCTTAAGCACTTTTATGATCTCACTTTTTTCCTCGGGAGTTAAGTCTTTAGAAATGGTTACCATTTTTGGATTGTCATCCGTACTTATGTTTATTTCACTTAATAGAGTTTCACTAATGCCAAAAACGTTATGCATATTGTTATATGAATGCATGGATCCATCCGGAAAGACATCAAACAAGTAAGCCAAACGGGAGTTATTCATTGCGTAAAAAGCCTCATAAGCGGCATTGTTTGTATCAAAAACATTGGAAATATTAAAAATTACATCATCCATATCTTCCTCCACATGCGGAGGGGCTTTAGTGGCCGCATTGATGGGAGAGGTGTTCTCTGTATCATCTGTCGGGGTGGTGCTTAGGTTACGCTCCCAATTGGTCTTTTGGGTAGTGGTGAGCGATGGCTCTTCAGACAGGTCAGCCTTTTTGGTTATAGTTCTGTTGAGCTTTTCTACTATAGCCATCGTGGCATCTTCTTTCCCGTTACCCTTCCAGCCTTTCTTCATCAGTAGTGACATAGCCCTTGTCACGGTTGACACGGCATCCTCAATTTCTGGATCGACAGACTCACCTTCAGGATACATTTTATCTTTCCCCTTATCCTTTTCGGAAATCACGTTGACAGGTACGTCAGACTCCGTAGGTTCAGGTTTAGCTGAAACTATCATGTGACCGGCCTCAAAGTCGTACACATCTTTAAAGATTTCAAAGCCGGGCCACATTTTCCCGCCATGCTCGATTGGTTCGGGCTCCCCTTTATAAAGCCTCTTTCCCTGGATTTCACAAGTAGTGACCATGTGGCAAAAACAGTAAGGGACGCGACGATAGGCTTTTCTAGGCTTATACCCTAGTCCAACTCCACGGATGAGGATTTTTGGTTCCAATGCCTCAATAATCCCCTGTTCATGCAATCCTCCACCCCTGCCAAGCCTATAACCACACTTCTTCATTAGCTTGCCCATACCCACGTGGAGGTAGCTGTGCTAAAGGGGAGGGGGTTTTTGAGCCTTACTAATCATAGCAATCTGGAGGCTCTTTTCTAGGTTAGCTTCGGCTTCCATAACGGCCATGACGGAAGCAGGATCAGCCTCTATAGTTATCATTCTATCACCATGGATTAGCTTGATCTTTTGGTGTAGTGTGAAGGGTACTGCGCCTAACGTATGGAGCCATGGTCGACCAAGCAGCAGAGAATAGGTAACAGGAATGTCAAGGACGGTGAAACGTACATTGCTTGTGACACCTTCGACAATAACCCCTGCCTCAAAGACCCCAATTACATTGCGCTTTGAATCGTCGTAAGCTCTAATAATAGTGCTGGACCTTTCAAGCATGTCCTCTAACAGTCCCAGATGAGGAAGGATCTTTAAAGGGCATAGGTTTAGGGCGGAGCCATCATCCACCATGACTCACGGGATGACCTTATCAAAAATTTGAACACGGATGAACAAGGCCCTATTGTGATCCCTTCCTTCAAGTGTAAGATCAAAACTATCAAACATGATCTGAGGCCCTTTTCTTAGGGGAATGCCTTCTCCTATCATGGTGCACATCTCAATGACCGAGGTGGTCGGATTAGCCTCCAGGTCAAGGAGCCGTTTGATCAAACCTTTACGATGCCTTTCTGAGTCAATTACCAGTTGCCAGATGCTGTATCGGGCTTGGGTGTTTTTCAACTGGGTAATGAGGGGGTCAACCTCAAGACTGGTAGGGACAGGTGGAGGTGGAGAAGGGGGCCTCGCTGTAGTTCCAACCCTGCCAGGAATCGGGTCTTTGTTTAGACGGAGATACCGGTCTTCCAGCTAATATACACGACCACTATGGGTGATATTGAGGACATTATCGAGTAAGACGCTCTTGGTGGCTCGCGTCTCAAATAGGTACTGCTGCTCTTTGGAGTCCGAACCTAGGTCTCGTAGTTCATATTTATCCACACTAAAAAGGTCATGGTGGTCGACCTTGAACAAGTTGGTACTTACGGTCTTGGATTCCCGAGCCATTTCCCCATCCTCATCAGAATAGTTCTCCTTTGAAACAAAAGAATCTACACTGAATAGTGCCTTTCCCTCAGTTTTCCTTCTCTTTGCCACAAATGGTTTAGACCTACGACTCTCTTGTTTTGGTTGGCTTAGATCCATTTCCATTCCTTGAATGGAGTTAACTCCTGGGTTGGCCTGATTGATAAGTTTAAAAACTGAGCAAGATGGAAGACCTGAACCGATGACCAGGAAGAAATTACTATTGCCCGGCCCCTAGGTAAGGAGGTCGAAGACCATGGCTTTAAGTAAACCAGATTGGACCATTCCAACCTTACTTTCGAAGTTTGGTAAAGGGTTATTCATAGTGCTCGGGGCCTTATCTGGTTCAGCAATCTTTGCCTCGCTAACCAATCGCTAAATAGCTGAGAGTAGGGCCTTGCAGTTGTTGGTTTGGTGCCCCACCTGAACATGATAATTACAGAAGTTATTCTTATCTTTAGGTTTGGGTGGCTTGTATTCTTGAAGGGACTGTATAAAACCCGCTTCCCTCAACTGCTGGAAGATGACCCGCAGGGGCAATTTATAGGGGTTGGTCAAAACAAAAGGGGCCGAGGAGGCTGGACCGTGGCAATCGTTGATGGAGTCGGATTAATTGTAAGTGCCGTAGCTGGGGTATGAGAAATGGTTTGGATATCAGCAGTTGTTTTTGGCTTAGCCGGCGCTAGGGCCGAGGGTTGCGCTTCATTTTTCCTGAACCACGGTTTGCCTGCTCTCTCGGCCTTCTTGCGTTCTGCCTCGCGCTCAATTTTTTTTGCTTTCTCAAACACAGCCTTGTAAGTAAGGAAGGAATTCGTAGCCATTTCCTTGCAGAACAAGGGGAAAGATCCTTCGAGGAGTTTGACAATCATTTCCTCAAGGCTAAGCTTAGACTTCATCAAGACCTGGGTCGACATCCACCTATTGAAGTACTGCTTAAAGGTTTCGTTGGGCATTTGACGAATCCTCTCAAGATGTTGGTGGGTCATCTCCATCATAGTATTGAACCCATAGTGTACTTTCAAAGCCTCAGATAAGAGCGTCCAGTCAGCAATAATATGCTACGGCAAAGTGTGGTACCACTCGAGTGCAAGTCCCCGAAGAGAACAAGGAAACATCTCAGCCAGCACTTTGTCACTTAGCTTCTTTACGCGCATCACCCTTTCATACATTATGATGTGAGAGGCGGGTGCTCCCAAGCCATCATAATGAGCCATGTTTGGCATAGTAAAATTGTCGGGGACCCAATCCTCGTCCCTTTCAGGTTTTTTATTAATGATGAGGCGGTTGATGTAAGCTTGGATTTCTGGTGTCATGCCCGGAGGTTGCGTGACCTGGATTTCGGTGCTTGGGGTGTTGCGCCCAGAGAATGCACGACCTGGTCATTGACGGCCTGAGAAGCTATCATTTGTCGAATGAAAGTGGCTACCTCAGGTGTCACACCCGGAGGTTGTGTGACCTGGTCGTTGAATGTTGGAGGCAGCGTAAGACGGACAGTCAGATGGCTGGCAAATGGATTCTGGGGGTAAGTGGTGCCTTTAGGAGTTACGACAAACTGCGAAGGTGTGAATGAGGGTAGAGGCTGAGACTATGGGCTTTGGTGATTGAATGTCAGTGGAGTGGAGGTTTGGACGAAAGGTCTCGGGTTGTAAGGTACAGCTGGTGGAGTGGTTGAAGCCGACAAGAGAGCCGAAGCCTGTCCAAACTAGAATGGAATCGTCAAGGGTTGGATTGATTGAAGCACAGGTGCGACGGGTCCTACCTCTACCAAACTAGTCAGTATCCGTGTTGTACCGTTCGGGGCTTGGATGTCAGATGTCGATACTCGATCGGAATTCCTATTTTCCAGAGCTCGCTTAACTGCTGCCTCAACAGTAGTTTGGATAGAGGCTTGGAAAGCATCCGAGTTTAAGAACTGCATCATAGCACTGGTCAAGTCAAAACCAGGAGGTGGATGGGATCCTGTTCCCGAGCTGGAAGTGGGACAAAAGGGTTCTTCTGGAGGGGGGGTCCCTTCGTTTCTTAGGAAAGACATGGTCGGTCGAGGGGAACTTTAGCTTAACTGAACTCGCTCTGAATCTGATTCCTCACTGGAATCGGTATGGGGGATTCCTTCAACTTTCGTGGTGGCAACCGGGGTCGGAGGATGACGTATCAGGCGATGTTCTATCCTTTTCCAGGCCGGGGTGCGACGGTCAGTGCGCCTCCTCCTAGCTGAAATGGTAGGCAGCGGATCAGGCCAAACGTGGATTGGTGAATGATATGCGTGGTATGCATGCTTTTTGTGCCCTGGGAATGACGTGTAGTGCGCATGGCTACACGTAGATGTGGTTAGAGATGATGTGATGGCTTATCCCTCCAACATATATGAGACGTGTGTACTTCACGTCATACATAGCGATATGTGGTGACGCAACGGAGGTACAAGAGAAGTCCTACACATGTTGCTAAACCTCTTCCACGGGTGGAAATGGTAAGGGCAAGTTGATTTATTTTCGGTCCTTAAAGTCGATGTATGGGGGTGCATGATCATAGAGCACTTAGCATGCGAATCGGCCCTGTTCCAACCTTTTGACTCCCGCGTAACGCCTCTTTGGTAGGATGGAGTTTGGCTGCTTCACCGGAAATGGCGAAAGTAGCGCGTCCCAATTATTTTATTCATTTTGGGTAATCCTAAGGGGAATGATGTGCTAAGGCTTTTTTCTAACGCGGCTTTGGTATAGGGTTGTTGATGTAGAAGGTTCCCATTTACCTTGATTCCACGTTTACTCAATCACTACCCGAATGGGCGCGGTCATAGGAGTTTACGTGTTGGTTAAAATGAGTGATCCACCCACTTGGCATCCTCAATTCCAACAGGGCATGAGTGATACTTTGTGAGCTTCTCTGGTGAAATAGGGTACCTAAAATTACCGAACTATCTACACGTGTGAGGACAAGACGTCATAAGAAAAGAATGAAGTTTTAATTTGGATAATGATTTCAATACATCATCAAAATCTTTTAAACTATGAAGGAAGATTCAAGTTTAAAGAAATTCCCCAGCAGAGTCGCCACTGTGAGCGGACGACGACCCGCGCGGCTGCATGCGCGGGGGCCGGACCCGGTCGGGCCGACCCGTTTTTGGTGTGTCGGGGAGATGAGTGTGACGCGGTTGAAAAGAAAATGATTTTGCATGTTTTAATGCTTAAAAGATACGAGATCGAAATCCCGTACTTAGAATAGAGTCGCCACCCAGTTCAGCTCAACCGGGAAATTTTCAGTACGATTTTCCCACCGGGTGGTTGGACCATACCTTAAGTAGAGATTCCGAGTTCGGATGATGTTATCTACTTTTCATTAGGCCAAGTTAGGATACTTCATTCTTTCTTAATCGGTTTAATCCACCCTATTTATTTGTATTTTCAGTTATTTTGTGGTTTTCACATTTATCAAGCAATTGAAGCGATAAATAAAATATTTACAATCGTAAAAGAAAAGTAAGTGCGGAAAGTAGAATTATTACAAGGTTTTCAAGTCCTGTACATTTTCTACGTAACAAATACAATACCCGAATGTCCGATATACACCTACCTGTAGAGGATAGTTGACACGAATATGGCATATCTTATTTATAATATCATAAAGCCCGATTGAATGGCTAAAATGAGGTTCGAATGGCGTTTGAGGGGAAATTCCATTTTTATCCACATTTCAGATTCGATTGTTGCTTTAATCGGATTACAAATGAATATACCACTTGTTGTGGTGCGGGTCTGTTTTCAGGAGGTTTCGAACCTCCATCATTGCACTATAGGTCCCAGCTTTAGAAAATGAATTAATTTGGAAACAAACGAAAATAATACTGCTGTCCAGAAAGCCATGCCGCCGTTGGGCATCTGATGCCGCCGACGACATAGTCGATGTCGCTGGCGGCATGGATGATGCCGCCGGTGACATCAACTATGTCATGGCGACATCAGCATGCTGATGGGCACAGGGCTTTCTTAGTACTGTAAAGAAAGGGTTCCGCGAGAAAGCGAGGTCTCCGGGGAATGTGATGCTAACGGCGGTACCAACGATGCCTCTCACGATATGGGTGATACGGCCGGCAACTTCGCATGTCTCCGGCGACTCCAATTCCTTGCTACAGCAGCGGTTTGTTGTCAAAGTGACCGAAAACTCAAAAAAAGAACACAAATCAACAAAAATTAGTGCAAAACAATAATAATAATGCCAAAGAGCTATGAGACTCAGGATTTTCACCTCGAGGTTGTGAATCCACCTCTTCGTGATCCGAATAAAACACCTCCGGGGAGCTTGTTATGATGATTTAATAATGATTTTAAGTGTCTTCTGGTTTCTAAGCTCTACTAAGATGATTTTAACTTAACGGTTTGTCGATTCCAACTCACAATCAGAGAGTTCGAAGAAAAAAAACCAGGAAAAATGAGTCGGAATCCTGTTTTTTCTGTTTTATCTAATTCTTATCTCACTATCATCTATTTCCACCTTGAAAATCCCTCTCCTTTTCCTCTCCTTTTCTCTTTTAAGTGCAGCCCAAGGTGCCTTTTTATAGGTGAAATGGGGTGCTTTTTGGGGCCTTTTTTAATAATTCCACCGAAAGTGGTCGAAAAGGCTGTCTGTAAGAGGACCCACTTCGAGTCATGTCGCCGGCGACATGAAAATGTCGCCGGCGGTATGATCGATGTCACCGGTGGTATGGTGATATCGCCGGCGACATGGGTGATGCTTTTGGCGGCATCAGCCTTCAGCATGCCTTCAGTTAGTGGGTCAAAAAAAGCCAAAAGGTCGGGAAAAGTGGCTTAATAGTGGAAAAAAGGCATCTTTATGACTTTTAACAATATTTTAAAGGGTATTTATTATTTGGGTGTAAATCATCGGTTCAAGCTCCTACCGAACGCGTTATCGGCTACGCCGAACTGGATTCTACCAATTATAAAATTCACAAGGAATATTATTTTGGTAATAAAAATTCTGAAGAGAACTTTTATTTTGAGGTATTAAAATCGGGTACACGTCATCATCGTCTCGTGAGAGGGACTGCAAAATCCCATGCTTACAACTATGATGAAACCTTTTCACTGGTAGCCATGCTTAAATCTATAAGGATACTCTTGGCCATTGCTACTCATTATGATTATGAGATCTGGCAGATGGATGTGAAAACCACTTTCCTAAATGGAAACTTGGATCGAGATGTATATATGATACAACTTGAGGGTTTTACATCTCAAAATGTCTCGTAGGTATGCAAACTGAGAAGATCCATTTATGGACTCAAGTAGACATCCAGGAGTTGGAATATAACATGTGATGATATGATCAAAGAGTTAGATTTTATATCAAATGTTTATGAGCCTTGTGTGTATAAGAAGGTTAGTGGAGTGTAGTCATTTCCCTTGTGCTATATGTTGATGACATATTGCTAATAGGAGATGAAATTTATTTTCTTCAAATGGTTAAGTCATGGTTGTCAAGAAAGTTCCCCATGAAGGACCTTGGAGAAGCAACATTTATATGAGGTATAAAGATCTATAGAGGCTGGTAGGTTTTTCACAAGATATATACATAGACAAGGTATTAACTAGGTTCAACCTTGAGCAATCAAGAAAGGGTTATCTTCCTATGTCTCATAGAATTAACCTTTCTAAATTTGAGTGTCTAAGAACACAAAAAGGGATATTGCTCATGAGTAGAATACCCTATGCATCAACAGTACGATCTATCATTTATGCTATAGATGTACATAGCCAGATGTCTCACACTCATTGAGCATTACGAGCAGATTTCAATCTGACCCAGGTGAGAACCACTGGATGGCTGTCAAGAAAATCCTTAAGAACTTGAGAAGGAGTAAGGAAATGTTCTTGGTTGGAGGATGTGATCTCTTAGCAATGGGATTCACTGATGTGAGTTTTCAATCTGAGAAAGATGACTGCAAGTAATAGCCAGATCACCTACTTACATTAAATGGAGTGATGGTTGTTTGGAAAAGTTCTAAATAGGATACAACTGTCGATTCAACCACTGAATTTGAGTACATTACTGCTTCAAAAGCAGCAAAACAAGCTATCTAGATAAAGAGATTTATTGGTGATCTCGGTGTGGTGTCTAACACTGAGAATCCAATAGTATTATGTTGTGATAACACTGGGCTATTGCTCAACGAAAAGAACCATGACCTCCTCAGAGAAACGGACACGTTCATAGAAAATATCACGTAGTTCAAGATATGATAAGGAATAAGGATATATAGGTGGAATATATACCCACATATCAGAACCTGGTGGATGGTCTGACCAAGCCTTTAACGCAGATTAAGCATGACCAGCATGTTAATAGTTATGGCTTATGGCATGTAGCTAATTGGCTCTAGTGCAAGTGAGAGATTGTTAGATATGATGTATGCCCTAGAGGCAATTAAGGCGATATATCTTAAATAGTTTTATTTGTACGAACAAAGATATATTAATAAAGGCATTCTTTTACTATATCAATGACTGTGAAAATATATTATGAATAGTTTAGAATATATTCATTAATGTGTTTGGAAAAGTCCATGACATAATCATAGCACGTATTACAAGGGCATAGTGGGACTATGTTGGTGAGAACTAGTTCGTGTGCAATCATGATTTTTCTAAATATCCCTAGTCATAGTATCATCAAGACTAGACATTGATGAATACAAATGGACTAGCATGTGTCATCATACCTCTTGAATCTAATTTAGAGTAGCATATCTCCGGTGCTAGAGAGTGGTACCTTTGGTTAACATATGGATGTATGTAGGGAAATACATTGGAGATCGCCATGAGACAACACTTGGTAATCTATATTATGTGGTGGTGTTTAATCATCTCATTGCAATAGCAATACGAATATCCTTAGACCTCAGATATTAGTTACCTTGTTCAGATATTACTATACTTTGGGTTATACCTAAGCATTCTATAGACTGGATAATACAGACGATCATGGGTATAGTTGATGTTTGTCCGTTGGTAAGCTGAGTAGTCAAGAAGGAATCTATCACTCCATTATAGCAATATGAGGGAGATGTAACTTGGCCACCTGTTGGAAGTGACACACTCGTAAACATCTTATCAGAGTATGAGTTGATAGTATAAGATCCTGATCAACAAATTAACTGGTTGAGTGGTGTACTTTTGTAGCAAGACTAAATACTGTGGTATCAATTAAGCTCCTAGTGGACTAACAATTAAATCGAGTCCTAGAAACTAGGTGGTACTTAACAGTTGATAGAAGGAGTGAATTGTATTGATACTATTGCAAAACTGGGATTAGGTCACGATGCACTTGACGTTCAGAATATTGAGGGGTCATATGCCCTATACTAGAGAGGCATTATGACTGATCAAAGTAATCAGAGTCCACAACGGTCTATATCTCCGAGCCCGTCAATTCCTAAAAGAAGCTGAGCTAGGTTAAACTTTTAATGGCTCGGTATTTTGGGATCCTATATGGTTAGACATTTTGAGTTACGATCGAGCCATGTAAAGATCCGTTAGACTAGGTCTAATCCAGAAGACCAAAGATATATGGTTAGACCATAATATTGGTTAGACCAATATTTGAATGGATCAGTGAACCTGTTAAATAATAAGGAGGTTAAAATAAATAAAGGGATTATGGAACTTGAACTTAGCGAGTTTTATTAATATTAGATATTAAATAAATCTGTGTGAGTGGGCCTATAAATGTACTCTGGGATAATACATAGATAGGCCTTTATATGGGCCCCATAGCAGCACAGTTTGGAACAGTGCTGCACATGGTCCATACAGCAAGCTCAACCGGGCTACAAGAAGTAGCCCATAATGTGTGCTTGTGGAGGGGCTTTGCAAGCGTACAACCCTTATGGGCTTGCGCGACATGTAGCACAGTCCACAATGGGCACGCTGGCCTACGCACCTTGCGCAGGCCTAGGTGCATGGCGCAGTCTTGTGGGCTAGCACCCCAGCATAAGCCCATAAGGGACTACTGGCTAAATTGCTAGTAGTCTCCCAATCCAACTGGGAGCTTCCTCCTTAAGTAAGCTCCTAGTGTTTGAGTTGTTGCCCAAATCTGCTAAGGTTATTAATTTACCTTTTTCCCTTTTTATTTTAATTCTAATTGGTTGAGGTATGGACTTTATTGTCTTTTGATTATTTCCTAACAACTCTAAATAGAAGCAGTCCTTCTTAATTTTGCATCCTTAATTCCATGCTCCTTCTCTTCCTCTCTTATTCTGTTAGTTGTTCCGATTCTCATAAGTAATCCATCGAAAGACGTATTTACTTTGAATAGAAAACTAAGTTTCTTCGAGAATAAATTAGTGGGGAAGTTCTAGTTGTCTTCCACTTATTTATCGGTACTCCCTTTCTAGAAGGTTTTGGTCGGTGGTGCTCTTGTAGACTATTTATAGAGGGCTTCTACTTTGGAGTCTATTTTGAGGGGTCTTTCTGCAAACTATAGGATTCACGCTTCAACTGGTAAGTGGTTAAATTATTATTAGGTCCTTTTAATACGTGTTTATGACCTAGAATAATTTTTGACTAGTAATATTGTCAATCATGCCATGCTTAGGAGATCCTTGGACTTTAGATTAAATTTTGAATTTTCGTCATGCGTGCTTAACATGTTCAAACCTGCGAATCTAGGTCAACACCCCACACCTGTACAGGCGCTGTTTCCCCTAACAAAATGTCATTTTCATGTAAATATGTAAAATGAACCTAAATCCACCATTTTCCATGCAATTGATTTCATTAATAATCTAGTAAATCAACCTAAGAAAAGCTATAATGTGTTTTCATAATAAAGTACGTTAAAGACCCATTATTTCTTTTTGATCCTAGAAGCCGCCCGGGCACTATTGATCGCAAAACTACCACGCTAATAGAAATCATGTTTTCCGAACAAAAGTACTGAATTTATGAGGTGCCATAATTGTGCTAATCTTTGTGGTTGCAGGTGAATTTATTTATTTTGGTTTTATAACGTAGAACAAATGTATATGTTCCCTCAAAATTCATATTTTGATCAATTGTAATTATTATTTATCTCCTTGGTTGATATATATTATTGAACCACATGAAACGTGTGTGAAAGAGTGTGGGAAAATAGGATTTCCATAATAATTCTCCAAATAACGAAAAGAAATGGTTTTATATTGCGAATATAATTTTGAATTAACTAAATGAGAAATAAGTGGCTCATCTAATACCCGAATCTCTGATCTAAAAGGTATGAGTCTTCCATCCAAAGGGAATCATACCAAACTCTTTCCCAATTAAACAACTTGGTTGACGACTCTATCTATTGTATTAGGATTTGAGTCTTGATTCTTTTATTCATAAAATTAGTTAAAAAAAAGATTTGTTTTCATCACTTTTAAACAAAAGACAACCTCAAGCGGACCCTGCCTCACGGCGTTCGAGAAATCTTTTGGCTGCTCACAGTGGCGACTCTACTGGGGAGATATCTTTTAACTTGCAAATTTTGGCTTTTTTATAAGTCTAAAAGATTAAGATGAGCATCGAAAATCATTTAGTTAATTTAAGCCTTTTCTTTTCATTATTTGGGAAAATTATTACACTCTATCTTCTCACCTCTTTCTCTGTAGCTAGAGTGCTCTTATTCTAAAGCACTAGGATAAGATTGCCAATTATTTTTCGTAAAACTCATGCAGATATCACTCATGCCCTACTTGCACATGAGGATACCCTAGTGGGTGGAGCACTCACTCTCCCATTGAATGCCCTCCCTCTAAAGGGGCTTGGAGAATATATTTAGTTTGGTAGGAAACTTCTACATCAACTTCTGTTACATCCTTACACCCTTCTTATCGAAATCTTTAGAATTTTACCCTCTAGGTACCTTTTCATGTGAGATTATATTAGGTCGCCCTTTGTTATCCTCGTGGTAGTTAAAGGAAAATACCTTCAGAATCAATGGGAGGAATATGGTTGGAAGAAAGCGCTTCGCATGTGTTGTGTTGTATTTCCTTGTAAACTAACCTCACCATGAATTCTTGTACATAACCTATGCATAACCAAACTCATGCATGTACTGATCTCTTGGTTCCTACCTCAATTTGAGTCAAGATTTGGCAACCTTGTCTGATTGGTATACTGGTTCTCACTTTAGTTCACCCAATGGCTCAGTTCAATCGGTTAGTTCAGCCAGTGAACCCAATGCTCCTCACATCTAGTGGTAGGTTTCATCCACTCAACTATGAGGCCACCTCGACCATTCACCGTAGTAGGGGTCTGAGTCAGTTTCTTGATTCTGTGGTCATGCAAAAAGGGATGACCTTTCCCTACTCAACATGTTTACCCTATGGTGTGGCCCATGATCAGAAGAGTCACCCTTCGACTCAGGATGGCATCTTGCCTTGGAAAACTCTTCTAGGGAAGCTCTTCAAACAACTAAGGAAGTATGGGTTGATTGAGCCCCTTCAGCCATTTATAACACTAAAACCACCCAAAGAGAGGTGACATTTTTGTGTGTATCTTGTTAGCCCTGACTGCTCGACAAGAGTGTGTGAAGATCTTCTCCAAGTCATTATAGTCTTGATTGATGAGAGGAAGATATGAGAGCCTAAGCTAAGGAGGGCAAAGGTATCCATGATCGATTTCGGCCTAGAAGAAGATGAGGTATGGAAATGCATCTTATAAATCAAGAAGGTTAGTGAATAGCCTTCGGTAATGATTTGATGGCTATCAAACAATGGAATAGGGAGCCCATTCATGATTATTTCCAAATATGGTTGATTATCTTGGTGGCCCTCAAAAGGAGGCCATTTGAGAAAGAGCTGACCGACATGTTTATTTATGGGTTACATCCTCATCTCTACAAGGTAGCTTTCGTGAAGGCATATAAGACCATTCCAGAATGTTGTGAAGCAGTCATAGAAGTAGAAAGATGTATCAAAATGGTGAAAGCAAAAGATCCATTAGAGATCAAGGTAGACAAACCTATTGATATACTCACCACTTTGATGTATACTCTCTTACACTTGGGGGATAATAGGAAGGAACCCATTCATGAAGCTTTGAAGAACTTGGCCCAAGTCATAAGAGTCACCATGGATGATGTGTTGAATGAAGAACAGTTGCAAATGTTGGATCATGAGCTAACCTATCTTATGATGAGTACTCATGAAGACCCTTCGCCTGGGGAGGATGATGATGCAATTATATGTAATGAAAATGATGTAACCTTTGGGCATCCTAATGATAATAATAACAATGATTTTGCTTACTTGTTTGTTATTTCGTCTAACGACACCATGCATACATCAGACCATGCACATTATGTTTTTAGCATTTATGATGTTTCATTGGATGAAATTAACTTGAGTACCATGGAAAACCCAAAAATGGTAATAATAGCCAATGACTTAACCCCTATGAAAAAAGTGAGATGATAAAAGTGCTTAGAAAACATGTGCACGCTTTCATTTGGTCCTATGAAGACATGCCTGGGGTAGATCGTCAAATTGCTGTGCATCGTATCCCAACCAATCCTTAGTTCACACCATTCAATCAAAAGTAAATAGGGCTACATCCAGAATAGGCTAAAAAGGTTAAAGCCAAAATTGCAAAACACTCAAGGCTAAGTTCATTGAGGTAGTTGAGTATCCGACATGGTTAGAAAATATGGTCCCAGTTCCGAAGAAGGATGGAAAAGTCAGGGTATCAATCGACTTCTATGATCTCAACAAGGCATCTCCAAAAGATGATTTCCCATTACCTCACATCGATGTGTTGATAGACAGTGCCTCCAGAGCTACAGTGTATTAGTTCCTAGATTGTTTCGCTGGGTATAATAAGATCATAATGGATATTATCGACAAAGTAAAGATGGAGTTCACTACAGAATGGGGGTTGTAGTATTTCAAGGTAATGCCTTTGGGATTGAAAAATGCGGGGGCAACCTATCAAAGGGCTATAATGGCCTTATAACACAAAGAGGTTAAGGTTTACGTAGACAATATGATAGTGAAATCCAATATGAGGGAAGACCATCTTGAGATCTTAGACAGGTTCTTGACTAGAATTGAGAAGTACAATCTCTGTTAGAATCTGAAGAAGTGTGTGTTTGGGGTAACATTTAGAAAGTTGTTAGGTCACATTATTAGCCAGTGAGGAATCAAAGTCGACCTTGATAAAGTCAAGGCAATCTAGGAAATGCTGAGTCCTAGAATTGAAAAGGAAGTCAAGTATTTTCTTGGGTCACTTTAGTATGTAAGTCAATTCATCGCCAAGCTAACGATAGTTTGTTAGCCAATCTTTAAGTTATTGAGGAAGAAGCAACCAAAAGAGTGGAATGAGTAGTGTCAGATAGCTTTCGACAGAATCAAGTTCTACCTCATGAGTCCCCTAGTGTTATGGCCTCCAATGCCCGGTATACTACTCGTTCTCTACTTGGTCATAGAGGAATCATCTGTGGGTGCTATGTTTGTACAGAAGTAGGATGACAAGAGAAAACATGCCATCTATTATTTGAGTAAGAAGTTTCTTGAGTATGAAGCGCGGTACACTATTGTGGATGCACCACGATGGTATGGTTAACTAATAAGCTAAGGCACTACTTTCAGTCATACAAAATCCAAGCAGTTGCCAAGGTAGACCCTATAAACTACCTTTGCCAATCGCCCACTTTGGCCAAGAAGTTATCTTAGTGGCTTCTCTTATTTTTTGAGTTTGATATCAAGTATGTCACGAGGAAAGTAATCAAGGGAAGAGCGGCGGCTGAATTCCTAGCAAGTCAGCTAGTAGAGTTCGACTATGTAGAGAATCTAGATTTTCCTAACGAAGAATTAGCTACAGTGGAAGTAGAGAAGTTTGAATGGATAATGTACTTTAATGGGGATGTCAATAGAAGAGGTACTGGTCTTGGGGTGATCATCATTACACCTCAAGGCAAAGTAATTCCATTGAGCAAGCATTTAGAGTTTCAAGTCTCCAACAATGGGGCCAAGTACGAAGCTTGCCTTTTTGGCCTAAACACCCTGCTAAAGGTTGGGTAAATAGAAGCTAAGGTAATCAGTAATTTTTTGTTAGTCATAAAGCATATCGTGGGGGAATGGGAGATCAAAGAGGAATCACTAGGTCATAAGTGGAAGTAGTTTCAGATTTTTCGGTATAGTTCAGCTAGTGTTTCTTCTAGCATGTTCCGAGAGATAAAAACTAGATAGCCGACTCATTAGGTACTTTGGCTTCCATGTGGGAGGGGGAATATGCTCAACCCATATGTCCTTTGGTGATTGAGACTGCTCATTCCCCAATCTATGAGAAAGTTTTGGTCACGATCATCGAGGAGCATAAGGCTTGTTGATACGAGGACATCAAGAGATTGTTAGAAGAAGGAGGGAATTCTAAAGGATCATCAAGTTTAGACAATATGACGATTAAAAGGTTAGTAGTGCAGTTCAGGCTAATGGATGGAGATCTTTTCAAGAGGACCTTGGAAGGCTTATTATTGAGATTTGTAATAGAAGAAGAGGTAGAGAAGGTAACGAACCAAGTGCATGCCGGGGATTGCGACTTGGCACCTGAAAGGAATGGCTTTGGCTAAGAAGATTCAGAGAATGGGGTATTATTGGACCACCATGAATGTCAACTGCGTCGAATGGGTATAGAAGTGTCACGAGTGCCAGATTCATAGGGATATAAAGCATTTACCCCCAAATAAACTCCATAATTTATCTACTCCCTGGCCTTTCTCAGTGTGGGGGATGGATATAATTGGCGAGATTCAGCCATCAATAACCAATGTGGACCGATTTATCACAGTTGTAGTTGATTATTTTTTAAAGTGGGTAGTAGCTGAATCCTACACTAGTATCACCACCAAGAAAATGGATAAGTTCTTATAGAGGTACATTTTTGCTCGATATGGGATCCCACACCATATAGTTTCTGATAATGGGGTACAGTTTCAAAGAGCCTTAACCGAATTGTTAGAAAAGTTCAACATTGAGCATCACATGTCCCCTCTGTACATACCTTAAGCCAATAGGGTAGTTGAAGCTGCAAATAAGTCAATCAAGAAAATCTTGTCTAGGATAGTAGCTACTTACAAGGATTGGGCTGATAAACTTCCATTTATAGTTTGGGGGTACAAAAATCAGCATGAGGACTCCCACCAACCAGACACCTTTCTCTATGGTATATAGAATGGAAGTTTCATTGCTAGTTAAAACTGAAGTAAGATCTCTGTGAGTGGCACTTGAAGCTCAGTTGAAAGAGTCAGATTGGGAAAGGGCTAGATTTGAACAGTTGAATACCATAGATGAAAAGCGACTTAAGGCACTTGACCACTTACAGATGTACTAACAACGCATGGCTTGAGCTTACAACAATTGAGTCAAATACCCTAAGTAACCTCTCAAGGTGGGTGATTTGGTTCTTAAACAGTTATGCTATGTCAACATTGATGTTAGGAGCATGTTCAGGTCTGGGAAGCACCATTCATGATTAAGAAAGTTGTTGGTAAAGGAGGAATCAAGCTAATGGACATGGATGGAAATGAGTTCGTGAATCTAGTGAATCAAGACAGGCTTAAGCGCTATCATGTCTTGGTCAAAAGAAATAAATCATAAAAAAGCAGTAAACCATAAAGAATAGAATAAAATGTACCCATCGGTTGGCGACCATTGTGTCTGCTGGGGAAAAATTAGGGTACCCTAACACAAAAATAAAGCCCACTAAGTTAAAAACCCAAAAAGGGTGGCTTAGGAAAAACTTAGGGCATTGAGAGAAAAAATGTTAGTTGCTTTCTGGAAAATCTATAGAAGGACCAGTAGGTAGTAGAGGTTAACAATTGGAAATTGTTACCATTGCCTATGTACTCAAATTTAATTTCATAAACGAACATGTTATGATTTGTTAAGAATCATGGTCTTATGAATGTATGCATGTCTTTAGGTGAAATAATCGCAAGTATGTGAACATCAGTTTTTTCTGTACATTTTGTATTCTTTGTTGTTATCATTACCGTACGTGTACTATTCAACAAAAGACAAAAATACTGATAAACCCTAAAAGAAATAAGGTTTATACAAAAGTCGGAAAAAGTCTACTGAAATGAGTCATCAAGGATAGTTCAAACAAAAGTTAAGACAAAAAGAAATAAAAGAAAGAAAAATAAGAATAAAAGTTTGAGAGATCATCTCACGCTGAATGGCATATGAAAAAAATTAGAACTTAAATTAAAAAACGTCAGTACTTCGTATTTATCTTTCAAGCATGATTTGTCTTGTGATGCTTTGCATATAGGATCCCTCATACTTTGTTCTCCCACTGTTTAGTCGCAAGAAGGCATGTGTCTCTCATACCTAAAATACCTATCTCAGCCAACTAGCCTTGATAATACTCGCCAGTATGAATTGGGTTAGTCTTGTTGTGATTCGGGACTTCAAGTGTTCAACGGTTAACCCACATGCCCATGTTACACTATAATAAATCCTCGTTATATACAACAGTGGTGATAGTGCAAGGCTTGGAAGGAATCCCTGTGATTATCCGTACTACCTGCGAATTCTAGGAGGAGTGTAGAATGTAATGATCCTCAGCTCGAAAGCAGAACTCTATTAACATGAACCTCAGTGGTCATTGAGGACAGATTTCACCGAGGTGAAACCCAAGTAAAATGATAGCCGATATAGCCCCTCAATATCCGTTGCCAGTCATCTATAGTGAGCCTATTGTGATCAATCATCATGAAGCCCCTCCTATTGTATTATGTTAGCTTATACTTCTTCTAATCATAACCAGGGTTTTGTAAGAGTATTAGTTTCTCATAAAGCCAAGCACGCACGAATTTTCCCAGTAAGAACGCTGGGGGTTACAGTATAAAGCATATAGGTGTAGCACATATAACAAAATGAAGTGGTCACCAATCAAGCTTAGGTCAACTACAGTAGCATCCATGTGAATGAGGGTCTCCGCTAATCCGAGAGCAATAGGGGAAGCTCCTTTTGAAATGGTGGATATGGTAGATATCATTCAGAATGGGGCAACATCAAGTCCCATACCACAAATGAACTCAACCATCAACAAAAGTGCAACCATGGACGACCATGCCACGTGAGTCCTAGGGGCACGTATACACTAGCCCAGTACCACAGGAAGTCTGAAATCGCTAATGGGATGTAAGAAAAGAGGGTGATTCTCCAATCCACATAGATCCATCAGATCCTTCTCAAAGCTATAGTATAAAGTGGGTACAACATTCTGAGTAGTCCATGAGTAGGGGATACCAAGTATGGAATGAAATTCCTCAAGCATGGGGCACACTTTATGGGTCGAGCATCGAAAGACATGGTCTACTAGGTCCTAGAAAGATAAAGCAACACAAAGGAAAACAATTTTAACGGATGATGAGCTATGTAGCTGAATCCCCATAGATTGAACTTTTGTAGTTCCTTCCAGTCTGGTTCAGACAACATGGTCAGGAAGCCTCTAAGTCTACTATGACTATAGGCATAGTAGACTTAGAGGCTTCACCCAGTTGGCTACCATTGCTAATGACGCTGAGGACTATATGACTGTAGACATGGATGATCTTCTTATGGATACTCGGGATCAGACACAGGCGGTTAACCAGGAACAGGATCCCCCGACTGCTTAGGCTATGATTACTTTATTTTTTGGACCATTTGATACTTTTAGGCCCTGCGTGGCTTGTTTAATTGTCATCTTCTGAATTGGTACCTTTGGCATTTCTTTTATGCATGTGGATTTTTCTAGAACTGAGATTGTTGAGTATCGTTATTGCTTCAAGAACCAACATTTTGTCCAATGATTTTAAGTTGGTGGTATTAGGTGATGTTCTAACTTTTGCATAGGCCACTCGATGTGAGGGGACCTATCGAACATTTTATTTTTCTTTTCTTTTTGTCCTAATTTTTGCCTAAGCTATCCTTGACGGCTTAGCCCAACGGACCTTTTTCTTTTTAGCTTTAACTTTTCCCTAGACCGCCCTTTTAGGTTTTCAACCTAGGAAGCTTTTGCCTTAATTTTTGCTAAGACCACCCTTTTAGGTTTTCAATCCAACATGCCCTCTTAAATTTTGCCTGAATTGTCCTTAATGGCTCAAGCCAGTAGACTTTTCTTTTTGCCTTAAATTTTTCCTGGACCGCCCTTTCGGGTTTTCAATCTAGCAGGCTTTTTTGAATACTGCAAATGTGTGATAAAGATGAATACAATGATGCATAACACGTAGAAAAAAATTGATGTTCACATACCAGTGATTATTTCACCTAAAGACATGCATGCATTCATAAGACCAAGATTCGTAGCAAAATCATAACATGTTCATTGATGAGATTAATTTAGGTACATAGGCAATGGTAACAATTTCCAATGGTTAACCCCTACTGCCTACTGGTCTTTTATAGATTTTCCAGAAAGCAACTGACATTTTTCTCTAGATGCCCTAACTTTTGCCTAAGCCACCCTTTTTGGGTTTTCAAACTTTTGCCCGACCGATTTGTTGAATACCAATCAGCAGGCTGCTCCCTAATTTTTTCCCGAGCAGTAGAGGACCACTCGCCGGGTGTTTATTCTTTATTTCTTTTATTCTTTGTGCTGCTTTTTTATGATTTAATTCTTTTGACCTAGACATGATAATGCTTGACCCTATCTTGATTTACTAGATTCACAAACTCATTTCCATCCATATCCATAAGCTTGATTCCACCTTTACCAAGGACTTTCTTCACAACGAATGATCCTTCCCAATTAGGCTTGAACTTGCCCCTAGCGTCAGTGTTGACCTGGCACAGTTGTTTGAGGACCAGATCACCCACTTTGAGAGGTTATTTCAGGTATTTGATATTGTTGTTATAAGCTCGTGCCATGCGCTACTGGTACATCTGTAGATGGTCAAGTGCCTTGGTCGCTTTTCATCTATCGCATTCAACTGTTCATACCTGGCCCTTTCCCAATTTGATTCTTTTAACTATGATTCAAGCGCCATTCTTAGAGATCTTACTTCTATTTCAACTGGCACTACGGCTTCCATTCCGTATACCAAGGAGAAGGGTGTTTGATTGGTGGGAGTCCTTACATTGGTTCTATACCCCCAAACTGCGAATGGAAGTTTATCAGTTCAATCTCTGTAGGTAGCTACCATTTTTGGCAAAATCTTATTGATTAACTTATGATCAGCTTCCCTATAGAGCTTCTAAAGGATTTAGGCATTTTGTGCCCCAATATGTACTTTTTATGCTGTTGATGTTTTTATGAGTCTTCTTGATCTTCTTGCATGCTTCTGTATTTTTTTCCCTCGTAAAGAAGGAAGGACATGGGCTAATTGTTATCATGTTTGCTAAAGCACTTTTATTATCTCTCTTTTTTCAAGAGTGGTCAAACAATTGGATAGTGTTACCATTGCATTTCACTCAAAGTCAACTTTATTAATGAATATGATGGTATTTTAAGAATGTTGTTGTTATGAGTGCATGATGTCATTTAGGATGGAATACTCAAGCGAGATGTGAATGATAGGTGCATCAATTTATTCATGACATGTTAAAGATAAAGATACTAATGTTGCAACTTATTCATGATATGCCTTATAAGTGGCATTGTTTGCATAAAAAATGTTTGCAATATTAAAAATTACATTATTTGAATCATCCTCCACAGGCGGAGGGTCTTGTTGATTGACAACCGAACTGGTAGCCCTAGTGTGCAAGCCTGCTTATGTTTCCTTGGCCACTGCTTTTGCTAAGTTCTTGATAGCCTTACTGATGGGGTTGCCTTTCTCATTCCTTTTCCAATTCTTCCTCATAAGAAGCACTAGTGCTTTAGTGATGGACTCGATTGCCTCATTCATTTCATCTTCTTCAGCATTCCCACATACTTCCGTAGAAACTGAGGTTTCAATCAAGTAGCCTTTCTTGAAGTCATATACATCATTGAAGATCTCAAAACCAGGGACCCTTTTGCCACTAACTTTAACAGGTTCTTCTTCACCTATGAACTCCTCTTGCTTGATTTTAGCTCCTATTATGAGGCAGGACTGAGGCTTGGACTTTTTGGCACCCGGACAATTCCCTAGACCGAGTCTAAATGGCCATGGAAGAGGTGAGAGGGGTTCCAGCATTCCTTGCAGATTCTATTCGAGCTCTTTACCCTTCACATAACCCTACTTCATCATTATCTTCTCAATTTTAAGTGATATGTGTCCCTTAACCAAAAATTTTATGCCTTGGTTAGCTACGACCACCCTAGATTCCTTCTCCTCAGCTTCTATAGCAGCTATGACAGACAATTCATCTACATCAATGGTCACTAGCTTGCCGTCATGGATGAGTTTAACTTTCTGATGAATAAGTGATAGAGATATCGAGGACAGTGAATAAAACCTTGGACTTCACCCCCCAACTGTAACTTTAGCTTCAAAGACCCCAATGACACTTCTCTATATATCATCATATGCCCTTATAATAGTATTAGACTTCTCTAACATGGACTCATCCAGCCCTAAATGAGGAAGCATCATGGCTGGACAGAGGTTAAGGGCGGAACCGTCATCCACCATAACATAGAATAGAATGATCAAAGATTTGCACCCTAATGAAGAGCACCTTGTTATGCTTGTTTCCTTCAGCTGGGAGGTTTGATGGATAGAACTTGATGGGTTCAATCTGATCAGAAGGAGACTCCCCGATAACTGAGAATACCTCCACTAAAGTAGTAGATAGTGTAGCATCCATACTCAACAACTTTTCTATCAAACCCTTGCGATAATCCCCAAAGTTAATGAGAAGCTACTAGATGTTGTACTTAGCAGGTGTAACTTCCAATTGCTGGATTAGAGGGGTGACTTTTGAATCATTGCTGGCTAAAGTTTGGGTTTCAACCGTTGGTGTGAAGATCGGAACCTGATTGATACTTGGAATGACCCAGATATCTACATCTCTGCCCCTTCTTCTTCTTGGGAGAGGATCAGGAGGAATCCTTCCACTTTAGTTGACATGCAACATCCATTTCTTACATAACTTCTCCCTTCAGGGGTTTCCACCAATAAGGCGGGCCCCTCAAGTTCATAACTCTCCAGTATATAAGCATCGATATCAATTGGCTACGGTTGAACCAACATAGCTTCCTCATCAAGAATTCCTTCTAATTGAAATGCATTGATGTTAATGAGGATTAGTTCATTAGGCAAAGCCACTACAGAGTGAACCATAGGATTAGCTTGCGAGATCATATTAAAGACATGATAGGAGGGTAAGCCTGATTTGACAGCTGCAACTTGTTTCTCAAAATTCGGTAGGGGATTATTTATGGTACTAGGCTTAAGCTTAGGTTCTAGAATCTTCTTATCCCTAATCAAACCGTGAATAGCCTCAAGCAAATCCCTACAGGCACTAGTATGATGCCTCTTACTAACGTGATAAGCACAAAACTAATCCCTGTCTTCAAGTTTGGGCGGGATATAGGGCTTGATACTCTGAAGGAGGCCAAGTGCCCTCAACTTAGTGAAGATGGCGGGTAGGGATGCTTTCCAGGGGGAAATCCCATCTTTGATGGTATGGACTGTGACCACTTCTTCTTGTACTATCGCTGTTTAGGATCGGAACTGGATTTTTACTTGGAAGCCTGGGCTGGGGCAGAAAGGTCATTCTTTTTAAACCAAGTTTTGGCCGATACAATCGCCCTTTCTATTTCCTTGATCCTTTCCCACTTCTCAGCTTTTTCAAAGACCTCAACGTAGCTAAAGAATTTATCCATACTAAGAACCTTATGATAAGCTGGTGGGGCAACATCCATCAATTTTATGATCATCTCTGGGAGACTTAGCCTATCCTTCAATAGAACTCGAGTGGCCATCCATCTTTCAAAGTAGGGTTTGAACTTCTCATTTGGGGCCTACTTGATAGCCTCCAAATTTTGTATGGTAGTTTTAATGATGGCATTGAGACCATACTGCTCGATGAAAGCCTCCGATTAAGCTTTCCAGTTTTTGGTCACTTCGTCTCATAGAGTGTTGAACCATTCAATAGCAGGACCTTCCAAGGTGTAGGGGAACATTTCGGCTAGGACCTTATCACTTAACTTCTTGATTCTCATAACCCTCTGATACGTGGTGATGTGAGATTAACGTGGACCGGTTCCCTTATACTTTGCTATGCTATGCATACTAAAGTTTTTAGGGACCTAATCTTCCTCTCTAGCTTCTTGGATGGATGGTTGGGAGCCGAGATTAGCAGCAAGCAATTTCTAAAGTAGGTCATACAATTTTAAAGATAAAGATGATCCCCCTGACTCAGTGATAGTACCCAAGGGTAAACCCATAGATTGAGGAAAGGCTGTTCACTTAGGTGTGACCACAGAATTTACGATCGGACCAGATGTTCCAAACTGAAATGGCGGCAACATAAACCCCTGATTAGGTTGAGTAAGCTGACGGATGATTGGAGGGGCCACTATACCCACTGACTGGAATGATAAGCTAACTAAACCAAATGGACCTACAAAGCCCAACTGACCAAACTGCCTGGAAGAATCCCCATGAGTCTGCACTGGTGGCAATCAAAACCGAGTGAACAAATTATGAGTAATTCCCAATACCAGATCATTGATTACTGTATTCAGTATTGTAGCATTAGTAAGAGCATTGGCCATTATCTCCTCGGTTATGATTGCCCTGATGGCAGCTAACATCTTATCATTCATTCAGTCTAAGAACTGATCACTTCCCATGTACTATGAGATGGCATTTGCAATCTCTAACCTAATATCGGTCCTCGATGCATTTGCCTCCTCCCTAGTAGCAACATTCGCAACCTCAACATCAATCTGGCCATCTGGAGTCGAGATGTAAGACATCTTCTTAGGATGATAGGCAAAAAGATCAATCAGACTAAACTGACTACTGGACAAAATACTCGGGGACTGACGTGAGTCAACCCCTTATTGTACTAAAGGAAATGGGATGCAAGTCAAACGGACTTGAGAATGTCGCCAAGCTTTTTCCCTTTGAGGTTTGGCTTTGACTAAGGTTATAACCAAGATATCAGCACATGTATGGGATGGTGTATGCATGCATAAATTACAACGATGCATGGAGGGGTTAATCACAACACATGCGAAGCGATCGATTCCGTCCTTATTTCTCCCACCGAGTCTAAGGGTATTCTTCCGTAGTCTAATGTCACATAGAAATCAGGATACCTAGAAACTAAAATTCTATTGCTTTTGATAAGAATGGTGTAGGGACATATTGGAAGTTGATGTAGAAGGTTCTCATCGCTTCAAGCCTCTTTTGGATGGAGATGGCAATGAGTGCTCCACCTACTAAGGTGTACCCAATATCCCTGCCAGCCATAGGTATCACCATTGCGAGTGTTGTGGAAATAGTAGGACACCCTATCCTAGAGCTAGAAGAAGAGTGCATCTAACTAAAGAGAGAAGGAGATGAGAAGATAGAGTGTGGCAATTTTCCCAAATGATGAAAACAAAAGCGGGTTGAATCAATTAAATGATTTTCGGTGCTCATCTTAATCTTTTAAGCTTTTAAAACAAACCAACATTTTGCAAGTTAAAAGATTATATACCCAGTAGAGTCGCCACTATAAGGTGTCAATGATGTGTGGGTCTCCCTTGGTGAATATGTGATAGGCAGGGCCCACTGGGGGTTGGTTGGATTTAGGCGTGACAAAACATTTTTGGTTAGAGTTTGCACAATAAGCCAATTTTAATAAATAAAATAATCAAGTCCCGAATCTCGATACAATTGATAGAGTCGCCATCCAAGTTGTCTACTTAGGAAAGTGTTTTGGTACGGCTCCCACTGGGCTGGAAACTCATACCTATTGGATCAGAGATTCGGGTATTGGATGAGTCACTTATTTCTCATTTAGTTGATTCAAAATTACATTCACCACGTAAAACTGTTTTAGTTTTCATCATTTAGGGAATTGTCACAGAAATCCTATTTCTACACTCTTTCACACTCGTTACATGTGTTTACATATTACAATAAATCACAAGCAATAAATAGGGGGATAAAAATTATAACCGAGGGAAAAATGGGCGAAATTGCAAAGAGAACCTATACATTTATTCTAAGTTATAAAACAAAATTACAATAAATTCCCCTGCATCCACAAATGTTAACACAGTTTATAGCACACCATAAATCAGCACTTCAACCTATTTTATTGTGAAAACGCATCTTAACTCTTGTGGGTTGGTTTACCAGATTATTAGTGAAAATGATCGCATGGAAAATGGTGAGTTGGGTTGATTTTAATCGATTAAAAATGAGTTCGGGGTTCTGCCTGGGGGCCGTTACTCGTACAGATGGGGGGTACCCATATGAGTACTAGGGAGGACCTGTACGGGTATAGTGTACCTGTATAGGTCCTATCTGGTCCCAAAAGGAAACTTAGTTTAGTTAAGTTACAGATTACATATCAATAGATTGGTGGCAAAAGAATAAAATAAAGAGGGATTTCCTTCCGTACGAGTATAGCGCACCAAATTGATATCCTTAGGGATATATAGTGCCAACAAGGCTTATACGGGTTAGGACTAGACCCAAAACAAGAAATAAAAATAACAAATATAGTAGATGTAACAGGCAATAATAATAATAATGAAATAGTTGAGATGTGAGTCTCTTTGAAACTCAGGAGCATTACCTTTGCGGGGTGAATCCACTTTGAGGTGATCCCTTTATTGTTGAGAGAGCCCGGCCAAAGTAGACGGAATAGGACTATTTCGGTGAGTATTTGTGTGGACAGAACCTCCCCTAAATCCTAATATAAGAAGCTAAGAATGAATAAAATGTGGACAAAACCTCAAGGAAAGGCCTTTCTCCCTATTTTATACATCCTATACCCCCGCTATACCTTTTCTATACCTGTAGAAATTGCTAGAGTTTTAGTAAATTTTTTATACGAAGAATGTGTGTCTAAAATGTGAAGGGAAGGGCCCTTTTTATAGGGGATAGGAGGTCTAAACACAAAAAATCACGTTTAAGACCTGCCTTTTCCTGAAATAGGAAAGGATTTCCTTCCAAAAGGGCCTGTTAGGCAATAAGAGTACCCGTACGGGGTACGTACGGGTACGTACCGGTCCCTCCTTGGCATATGGAAGGGATGACCCATACAGGTCCCCTGGTGGATTCATACCACTAGGATGTACGCGTACCCTAAAGGCAGACTAGGTCTCCAGACCTTGGCCAAACTCTACCCTACAATAGTAGGAACACCTTGATAGACAACACCTGAAAGACATTGCATCATATAGCTATCATCATAGTTTATTTAGAAGGATCGTTAAAATCCAATGCTCACACCATCCGTATGAGTCCTCTCTCAGGAGCAGTATGCTCTGTACTAGTTAGATGGATCATATTTCTCCATCGGTACAGGTACCAAGGGCCAGTAGGGGTTAGTTTATAGTAGGATTCAGTATTTTCATTACAAAAATGGAAAATCTAGGCAGATATAGAATGAAGAAGAAATTTTTTTGTATAAATAACATTAATGTTTGTACAAAAATAAGCCACATAGGGCTGAGAATACCAAAAAGAAAGCATGAAAGGTCCTAGTCTAAGCTACCGGGGGATCCTTATCCCAAGGCGGATCCTGAGATGGGTCATGAGATAAGGAGAGCAGATATGAGATTTTGAACATCATCAAATCTGCCCTCGGCTCATCTGCCCTAATAACCCTCAATAATTCTAGCCTTAACTACTTTGGTAGTAGCACTAGGGACAGTCGACTCTGAATCCATCCCCTCTGCCCGTTCCCCAGTCAGCTCCCTGATCGGCTCCTTCCTCTACTGACCCTCTCCAGCCAACTCTTCCACCTGCTACTTTACCTCACCCTCTTCCCCGATAGACTGGGTAACAATTGGCTCCACCTTGAACGTAGAACTATCATCCTCTAAAGAAGAATCAAATAGCTCTTGCGATGTTCTACTCTCCGTGATCCGAGCCAGCTTCACCCTCAGCACATTTGCCTCTGCCCTTGCCCGGGTTGCCTCAGCGTTAGCTCTCTCCAGCTACTCGTCCAATTGCCTGACCCTATCAGCCTCAGGAGTGACCTCTCATACCTGTTCCTCAAGGAACAGAGCCCACTCATCAGAGGCATCCAAATCCTGAGTAGACATGACACGCTCCATAGCCAGCAGAGTCTTCAAAGAAAGCTAAAGATTAGTACATAAAATGTAAATGTCATGGCATGCATCATGCATTGTTTGTTGAAATTTTACAAGTAAAGAAAGCTCATTATAGTAAGAGCATCCTACACCAGCAGCGGGTCCCTAATGGACAAGGAGCTCCACTCTATCCTCTCTACCTTGACTACATTCACATGAAAAAGAAATCACATTACCTCAACCAAACATTTCAGGTGGTCGACATAAAAGCAAGTTCAAAAGTTAAGATTTCCTTATATGAGTGGAGCTGGAAGGAGCAAAGCAAGCTATGTGGACTGGCTCCTTGAGCTCCCTAATAACTCTCTTACCCAAATAGTTAAGGAGTCGGAATGAAGAATCAAGGTTCATCTGAATGACCCCCTCTCGCACCACCCTCAAAGCACGAGACTGCTTCACTGGTGGTTCAAAATTAGTAGAAGCGGTAGCAGCAGGCGTCTTCTGCCCAGAAGCAGAAGGCTATGACAAAATTCATACAAATTAAGGTTCACATATGTTCTAAAAAGAAATAAAGGGAATTTACAAAGTTGGGTCAAAAAGTTACCGAGAGGATGAAGTAGACAGCCTAACATTCTTCTTATTCCCGTGAACCACTAAGGGACTCACACGATCATCCTTTGCACCATTCTCACTATTGTCATAATCATCATCATCATCTTCTATGTAATGGAACTTAGGGACAGTGTTGTCCAAATGAATCATCTCACAGGGGGAAGAAGTGATGACTTGATTTACTTATCATAGGAGCCATCAATTGACTCTATAAGGGCCCACTCGCCCATGAGGTACATCGTCTGGTCCTCCCCAGCCATCACGTGCTACTAGTAGACCCCAACAGGCACCGACAGAGGAATGGGCCTCTAAACCACGGCTCTAGTTAGCCAATCATGAACTCTCTTGCCAAAGTACCACACATAGGAGAGTGGCGACTCTAGCACAAATTGACGATCATCCATAGCTCCCCTTTTATCCTCCAGGTCACCATGGATGACCATCCTAATCCATGGGTAATGAACAACCTACAAAAAGCAAGATCATTGTAAGTATCCTAACTTTATAAATACAATTTCCTACTAATAAGATGTTAAATTGAAAGTGCAGGTTAAAAGGCACAAAATTCTTACCGATCAGAGCACAACTAGTGGATGAACTCTCGATGCTTGCCAGCTATCCCTAGCTTCTACTACTAGGGCCCCATCAACCTTGTGATGATGTGAGGAGTCTTCAGCTGCCCCGACAAGCCCGACCTTGAAATGAACCAATGCTCAAACACCCAAAGCTGAAAAAGAAATCAAAGTCAGTCGCCAGATAGTTCAAATAGAGTTTAAAGGATAAAGAAGAATTCAAAAATTACCAGAAGGAGCAGGTGGCTAAGCTTGAGCTTAGCCTACTAACCTCAGACCCCATGTCCAATCCTTAATAAATCTGTGCCAGGATGGCCCGGCACTAGTTCATTCTTGGCACTGTAGACAAGTCCTCCACGGCTAAGAGCAAGCCGTCGTTAAGGCTACTTGGATAGACGGGGAAGAAGACGGTGGAAAGGAAGGTCAGTAAGAAGAATTGAGCATACTGATTGCTCCTCCCTTTAGCAATAGGGCTCGACTGCCCCAAATAGTATGAGTGCAAGTCCCTATACTTGAGCTTATCTTTCCCACTAGGATGAAGCCCAAGTAATCTCTCCACATATGCCTTCACGTCAGGCCAAGAGTGAAAGCGATCCACATAGATGTTGAAGTAGATGATGTCTACACTCCAGCTCCGCTTAGTGAGCACACGCATGTTAGAGGGGGTGATGGTAAACTCCTTGATTGAGAAGTGGAAAGTGTGGATTACCTTCGACCATCTCTCCGTCAGAGCCGATATGGCAGCAGGAACAAGGATCTTTAGTGCCTTAGAAATGGCCCGAATAATGTCAGTGAAGCCCAAGGAAACAATGCAGGCTATCAGCTTAGTATCCCCCATAGTACGAATCTCCTTATACCACTTCCAACAGAAGCTCAGGGCCCAGACAGTCTTGTATAGGAACTGCAAGGACAGAACATAATTTTAACATGGTTAGAACACAATAAGCATGTCATAAATCAAAAGCAAAGTGCATAAATTAGAGAAATAACCATTCTATTTTAGCCAATAGTGTCCATGCAGGTGCCCTAGACCCGTACAGGTACTTATGGAGTACTCATGTAAGAAGGGACCCGTATGACCCGTACAGGTCCCATGCAAATATCTTACATCACTAAAAATTCCCTAACAAGCCAAAATTCATCCAAAAACCAATTCAATCCTAATCTAACCTACCCTAAAGGTTCCCTAGTCTAAAGTAGCATGCAAAGGAATGATTCAAGGTTCTAAAACACCCTAATTTCATCAAGAATTGAGAAAATTCGAGAAATTGATTAGGAAATCAAGCCATTTACTTGGAATTGGGAAGCATGAGAAGAAGGGGAAGGCACTAAGGGTACTACAAAAGTGGGAGAAAGCCCAAGGAATAAGTCCCTCTCATAGAATGCATAGCCAATGGAAATTGGACATCATCAGATCTCCGAATTGCCAACTTTTAGCAATTCCTCACATTTGAGGGTGAAACGGTCGGTCTTGGGAATCTTTTTAAACATATTTGATCAAGTTTTTGGTCGATATCATAGAAAAAATGAAAATTTGAAGTTTTTGGGTAAAGCAGGAATGAGAAGGGTCTGTGGATTTTAAAGCTAATCCCCGACACTACCCATACGGGTCCTCTTCGACCATTTCACCACCCATACGGGTCTAGTATAGGTGTATAGGACTAGCCCAGGCATACAGTTCCTCTCCCCAGCTTCAAATCAGTTTTCAAGCAAAACAAAAGCTCCCAAGCAGCCGAGGCACATTGAAATAGGATTAGGACCAACCCAACATTTCTTCGCTCAATCTTGTAACTAGGAGCAAAACCCCGATACATCTTAATACTTGATTGAAGGGGCAAAATTTTTTTTCATCACATAGTCAATCAAGAATTAAGATGTATCATTTTAGGTCATATTCTTACACAACTTATTTTTCCCCTACAAGTCGGACAAGACTAAACCTGAGTGCCATCCAAAGGGCTAATGTTCTCCAGTAGAGCATCCACACTTAACAAGACATCACAATAGTTTGTTCCCTAGTAGACATAACATTCAAGGGGCATTCCCCCTATCCTCACAGAATCAATCTCTATCAACTGAATAGTTAAAGGAACTATTTGATATAAGCACTATTTGGAGCACCAAAGCGAATGATGCAAGCACAAGTTAATTGGTCATACAAGTCAACTTGGAAACAAATTCGTGATATGAATGAAAATAAAAGTTATTTAATGTTTATTTTTTAAGGTTATTTTATAATTAAGGATTCCAAATATAAATGGATTCCTATTTTATTGTTATTTAGGTAGTTTAGTTTTATTAGGAGATTAGGTTTTAGGTTATTTAGTAATTCTAATTTATTATAAGGATTTCAAACTTATATGGATTCCTATTTTATCTTTCTTATTTAGGTAGTTAAGTTAATAGGATTATCATTTTTTATTTTAGTAAATAGGTTTATTTACTTTGTAAGGATAATGAGAAAGCCTATAAATAAGCTTGTAATTTCTTTAACACATTAGAATAATATTCCCATGGATTAATGAAATTGTTCGTTTTTAGGAGCTTCAGAGGTTATCTTAGTTCTTATTATTGCATTAAGAATATGACTCAAAATAAGTTTTTTGATTCTTATTCTTTCTACTTCTTCAATCAATCTACAAAAGGATTTTAACTCACATGTTGAGTTAGGGCTTTTCAGATCGAGGGACTTAAGTCCTTTCTCTACATTTGGATATTCATATGTGGGGTTACAGTCACTCTTTTAGGCTTGGGTTCTATGAGGGGATGACCTTTTTCACGACCCCTTTGAAAGTCATGGAGAGGGAAAAAATAAAGCGCGGTGAAGCGAGCTAAGGGATAGCCCCCTTTTAGAGGCCTAATAAAAATTAGTTAAAACAATGTTCAAGTTGAATTTTAAGTCCAATTTAGGTGATAAAAGTTATGAGATCAGAATCCCATATGTTAAGATAGAGTTGACACCCAGTTTAGCTCCACCGGGAATTTTGGGTAAAATATTCCCACCGAGTGGTTAGACCGTACCTTAAGAGAAAGATTCTGAGATCGGATGATATTACTTACTCTTTGTTACAGTCGAATCAAATCATTTACATTTTAATAAAAGTATCTTGTTGTTCTCTTGCGATTAAAATCCCCTAATTAGAAATTTTGGTTAATAATTATCAATACATCTCACAGCGCATATTGTATAAGCAGTAAATAAAGCAGATAATTGCATTAGTTCAGTCATCCGAAAAAAGGCTAGAGAAAATAAATAATTATTAAAGGACTTTAACAAATCCTACACATTTTTCTAATGACGGAAAATAAATACTGAAAGGCCGAAAAATGCCCTAACCGAACTTACCACCACCAATACGACACCAAAAGTGATAAATTACCTAAACATAATCACAAATAATGCACCAACAATATTCAACCAATATTTAAATTTTATTTGAAAGAAACCAATTTATTATGAATTTTTTAAGGTGAAAAACTCATTTATAATGCCAAATTAATAATTTAATCAATCAACTAATTATTAAAACGCATTAAAAGTATCTAAAATTAATTCCAAATTATTTAGAAAATTTTTCGGGTTGTAAAATGGAATTAAAATGCAAGAAAATGATAAATTGGGGCCAAAACACAAAATAAATGGAAACATGGACTTTTGGCATTTTTCACCAGAAGGCCACTAGGATGGACATCTCGCCACTCTAGTTGCAGCGGTGGCCACTTTAATTGGCATGGCTAGACTACAACTGGTGAGGCCAAACAACCATCGGAGAGGCCAAACCGAAAAATGCAAAATGGGAGCAAATCAACATTTTTCAAGATTATTGACATTTTAAATCATTTCCCACATTATTTTAGTGGATTAAGACTTAAAAAGTTGAAATAACATTGATTTTTCTAATCTGGAAGGAAAAAGACCCAAAAATGCCGGAAAAACCGACTGGCCTCACTAGTGGCATTTTGGCCGCTGCACGGCAACCGGAGCGGCCAAAATATCGCCGGTGAGGCCATGTGACTTTTCACCAAAATTTTGCAATAATGACAAAATAAACTGTCCAAATGCCCTTACTAGGAAAAGCAACCAGGAAAATGAAGGAAAAAAAATTAATGAAAGAGATTAGATTTTAGAAATTATACCTTTAGGCTTTGAATCCACACTTTGAGACTTGAATCAACCTTTGGTGAGCTCTTTTGACGATTTTGTTACGAACATTGGCGAAATTAGCGATAAATTTAGGTGGTCTTTTGGAGAAAAGTCTCCAAACCTATTTAATTACTTTTTTGTCATAAGTTTAATTCGATTGTAGTTAATTAAACCTATAAGATAGAGCTTGAGAATAATTAGGAAACTAGATCAATGTTCATTAATCAAGGTTTTCCACCTTATTCTTAAACTTTTCTCTCTAAAAATCTAAGAACTCTAAAGATGAGAATTAATTCATTAAATTGGCAAAAGTCCTAAAACAGATGATTTTTGGGCCTTTTATAGACTCCTCTAAATCCAAGTAACCCAGTTAGTCCATTAATTACCTTCAATTAATGGGAAAAATTGGATAAACTTGAAAAATTAGAGAGGGAAAATACAGGCGGGGTGAGAATTTGGTCAGGGTGCGGCCAGGCAGTGGCCATTGGTGCTGCCTGAGCCAGACTGCACCATGGGCGCTGTGGCCACACCAAAGGGGCGGCCAAAGAGCGACCCCTAACAAAAGGGGACGTGTATGCCGGCATGACACCCGCACTAAATGGTGCAGCTATTGAACCACTTAGTGCGGCCACCACGCCAGATGGCGCATCCAGCCACTCCGACGGCAGCAATGGCGATGGCCGGGGAGTAGCGGATTGTGACAAATTGGGGTTTAAGGTATTTATTAACATTTTATTAAATTTTCGGTGAATTTTAGGGTCGATATAGGTCCAAAATCATCATAAAGGGAACTTTCAAAATGTGACTCGAACTAGAAAAATGGGACATTCGGTCCGTAAAAGGTCAGAGTAATTCCCATCATCGTTCTGCAGGAGGGATCAAAAAGCTCATGCTTATAGATTGCCCCTTGGGAGATTGCCATTTGACTTAGTCAAATGTGATCTCAAGAATGAGTAAGGGATAGAAGTCAATACTTTAGGGGTTTACTTGGGTCACCTCTGATGCACCGTCAACTCACTCGTTTAAAGGAATGACTTAAGTTATCAACATCGCTTTGGATTCTTTGACATTTTTTTGGTCACCTCGGATGCTCTAAAAACAGCTTAAAATAATATCTTTGTGGTCACCTCGGACACTCCAAAAATACTGATCGAGACTATGTAGAATATTTTTGCTAGGGTCGCCTCAGAAACTCCTGCCAAAAAATAAATTTGTAGTATTAGTAATTGTTGCAAGTTGTGTTATTAATGCTTAATTTATTTTGTCAAGACAAAAATTTTTACCCCTTCAATTAACTATAAAAATGGAATATTGCAAAAAATTGAGTTTAAGAACATCCGGGGTCCGGAGAAAATTTGTTGCTCGGTTGATTCTGCCCCTTAGATTAAGGAATATTTCAAAAGGTGTGCCAAGAGAATAAAAGAAAAGGAATTAAACTTTTTCTCTTATATCACATTTCCATTTCCTTTCTTTCAATTAGTTCTTTCATTTCTTTTCTTTTTATATTTCTTTTGTACCACATTTCATCACTTTATTTTGGTTTTCCAAACCCGAGAAAATGTATTGCAAGAAATAGGAAAAGCAACCTCATACGCTTGACCACGAGTCACTACCGCTAGGTTAGAACAGAAAACGGATTTGTACGATTCCTTGGCGTACTGTCTTCAAGACACTAACACATATATGGGGTATAGACCGACTTCTCAGGTGCAGATGTTCACCAAATGAGAAAATCATGCCTTTGATCGCTAAGTAAATCGAGAAAACCCAACTTTTTCTTCACAGTTTCCTTTAATATGGCATGAACCCGAATTGAATTTTTAGGGGGTTTTAGGCTCGAATTTAGGTGAAATTGGTTGTAGAAACATGTTTAGAAGGAATTCATGGGTGTTTTGAGGAACTGATTAGGCAAAATTTGGATGAAAATGAGGCAAAAATCAAATTTTTTGAATTTTTTAGGGAGAGAGTCGGCCGGCGGTCATTGCTGGCGGCTAGGCCATTGCCGTTGCAGCGACCACCGCACCAGTGGTGCAGCTAAGCTGCGCCGACGATCGGTGATGGTGGCCAAGGTGGTTGGTTGTGGGGAATGCTGGAAAAATTTTAAAGGGGCCTGCCCCGCTCGATTTTTTGCGTTGAGTCCGATGTTGCTGTTGTAATTTAGTTCTGAGCTGATTTTTACCCTCAAATTCTGACTTTTCTATGGCTTTGCAAACTTTATTATGTAATTTTATTTTCTGCACATTTTGTTTAAACCATTAGTCCAAAACTGTATGTACAAAAGGGAGGAATACTCAGAATGACTTTATTGTTGATGTGATTTTTTTGCCTTTTCAGATCATTGCAGAGCCGCGGAGGAGGTTGTATAACAACTGTTATATTAAGGATGTCCGGCGGATGGTCAATGGTTATCGGTTTGTGATAGAGTGCCCGTTCAGCCTTGAGTGGTATTTCAGTGAGTGTGTCCGACGATGGAGGACTACCATTACTAACTGGGGGAGGGTCCCTTGGATGTGCCGACTGGTGTCTTCTGGTTGCATTTTATATCGGCTATGGATAAGAATTTTTGTTCAGAAATAGAGACTAGATCCTGCTATCCTTGATCGGGCAGGATTATGCCACCAACATGACATGACTTATTCCTTCTTGCCCGAGTGTGAGCGGGCGAACTTTTTAAACATGCGTACGTAGTGAACCGCGCTAAGGGAAAATCCTCTTCAGTTTAGAGGTGATGAAAATTAATTAAAGTGATAATGAAGTTGATATTTTAGTCCAATTTATGTGTTAAAAGGAGACGAGACTAGAATCCCGTCCTTAAGATAGAGTCGCCACACAGTTTAGCTCAACTGGTAATTTTTAGGTATGATTTTCCCTGTTGGTGGTAGACCACACCTCCATTAGAGATTCTGAGCTCGGATGATGTTGTCTATTCTTCATTTAGTAAGTCAAATCATTCATTTTTCAATAAAAGTTTATCTCGTTCTTATGCAATTTAAATCCTCCTAGTTTAGAATTTTCGATTTATATATCCATTCATCAAGCGTGTGAATCATGCAAAAGCAGTAAATAAAAGAGTAAGAAATTAAAATTAATACATGGCTTTATCAAATCCTATACATTTTTTCTATGCAAGAATCGAAAAATACCCGAAGGCCTAACATACATCTAACTTAATCTACCTGCATCCAAATACCGGTTAACATAGATATGACACATAAATGGGAAAACACCCATAAACGTGCATAATCAAGGCACAAATAATTTTCGATTTAATATGTAATTTTTATTTGGGAGAAAACAATTAATTGTGATTTTTTTATGTGACAATACTCCATTTTCAACCCAAATTATATAAAAAATAATTACAAATTTTAAATTTATATAGGGTAATTTTTGGGTGATTAAACGAACTAAAAATGCAAGAAAAATGGCACAATAGGGCTAAATATGCAAGAAAACATAAAACATGGTCCTATTTTAAAATTTTACCCGGCACCACTACAAGGGGGTGGTGGCCCCGCTACTACTATGGCTTCGCCGCTAGTGGTTGTAGCGGCGGCTCCATAGTAAGTAGTTGTGGTAACACCCACCTGTAGAGGCCCCGAGAAAATCTCATAAAAAAGGAAAAAATTACATTTCTCCATCCAAAAAATAAAATCATTAAGATTTTAAGTCAATTTCAATAATAACTCAGTATATCTGCTCTTAAAACACCAAAATAATTTTGATTTGAAGGATTGGGGGAAAAACCCAAAGATAAAAAATAACCGAGACCTCTACTAACGTGGCGCCGCCTCTAGTAATCATGGTGGCTCTACTATGAGTGTAGCAGTGCCGCTAAAGAAGCAGCGGTGGTGGCTGATTTGTAGCAACGGTGTCAATGTTTATAGAGGCTCAAGCGATTTTTTTCAATTTTGCTAAAATACCAAAAGAAAACGTGCGAAAGGCTCCAAAAACACAATAAATCAGCAACAAAAAGCAAAGAAAAGCTTGGAAATAATTAATAGAACTCAAATATATTACCTTTAGGCTGTGAATCCACTCTTGATGACTCAAATCAACCTAAGTCGAGCTCCTTTTTGATGGTTTTTGAGGAAACTGTGATGAAATTTAGTGACAGAATTAGTGATGAATTTAGGTAGTATTTGAAAGAAATAGTCTCTAAGCATATTTAATCCATTTTTTTGATTTTATGATTAATCTAAGAGATTAAGCCTAAGAACAACTTAGAATCAAGTTTAGGAACAGATTCAAGCTTTTCTTGAGCTTTCTCCCTCTAGTTATTACCTCTCTCTCTCTTATTCTTAATTTTCGCTCAAATTCCATTTTCTCTATTGAAAATTAAGCCAAAAGTCCTTTATTCTATCTCTCAACTTAATTTAAATAGTCCACACTCAAAAACACACCAGTTTGGGGTGAAAATTCATGGAAAATATCTCAACCAATGGGAAAAGATGATAGGTACATGCTAGAGAGGCCCATAACAGCGGCGCCGCTATAGGCGCCAGCGGCAATGGCCGCCACCGGAGCGACCTCATCACCTAGTCCTGCCAGGCGGCAGCGAGGGAGAAAATTTGGATTTTAGCGAGATTTAATTTTTTTTTTTATTTTTAATTTTTATTTATGCGTGATTAGGTCCAAAATCATCAAAAAGGAACTTCTCTATGCGTGTTTCGCACTAGAAAAATAGGATGATCGGTCCGGAAAAGGTTAGAGCAAATCCATCATCATTCTGTGGAGGCGACCAAAAAGCCCGTGCTTATAGGATTTCCCTTGGGAGATTACCATTTGACTGGTCAAATGTGATCTCATGAAAGAGAAAAGGATAGATGGCCATACCTGAAATAGTGGATTGTCGAGTCGATTGTCTACGAACGGTTTGGGAATGCATCATCAACGGACCTAGCGAGGAATGAAAATTCTTTGATTTGGTTGTCTACGGATGGTCCGGGGACACATCATTAACGGACATATCATAGCCAAAGCCTTGAGTCAGTTTTTTATTGGCAGTTTGGGGACACACCATCAATAGACCTGTTAGGAAAAAAATTTTGAGTCGGTAAATTCTAAATTGGTTGTTTTCTGGGGTTGCCATTGACAGACCTGTCAAGAATGAAATTTGATTAGTTAGTAATTGCTGGAAATTTTTGTTTTTTATTGTTTAATTGATTTTGTCGAGTAAAAATTTTTTGCCCCTTCACTAATAAAAATGAGCTACTAACAAACTGAGTTTAGAAATATCTGGGAGTCCGAAAAAAATGCTGCTTGTTCCATTTTGCCCCTTGAGTCGGAGAATATTTCGAAAAGCGTGCCAGGTAGATATGAATAAAAATGAAGGATTCTTTTCATTCGACACTTTTCATTTCATTTTCTTATTTTCCATTCCTCTTCACTAAAGCTTGGGGATCTTTCATTTCTCCACGGTTTTAGATCCAAGAGGCTTAACAAGTTGCGGGAAATATGTACTCGTAATGTCATTCATGATTCCTTGCTCGAGGGGAGGCATGGTTTGCGGGTTCTTTTGGTTCCCAAGGCATGCAAATTACAAGAGAATAACGTCTATTTGGGGTGTTCTCCGTGTTCGCATGGGAGACCACACCTGCTTCGTGTTCTCCGTGTTCTCCGTGTTCTCCGTCGCTGCTACTCAGGGTAGAGACACTGCTTCCGCTATAGCGGCCGCCACTACTTGAGTTACGGCAGCATTGGTGGCAGCGGCACCACCACTATGATGCTTGGAAAAACTTTCAAATGGCTCTTTTTTGCTAAATTTTTCACGTTGAGTACGATCTTGATGTTAAAATTTGATTCTGGATTGATTTTGATGCTTGAATTGACGTTTTTTTGTGATTTTCTATACTTTAACTACCAATTATGTTGTTTCGAGATCGATTTCTAATTTCTAACTCTATTGTAGCCCCAATACTTCAATTCTATGTGTTCTTTGTGGCGTTGTACCAAGTGGTAGGCTCAGATAAAGGCAAAGGACATTATGAGTGGGGATTCTTCGGTAGTTGACGCCATTACTTCTATTGGGCTCGTGCCACTAGTTGAGGCTCTACCGATGGGATCTAGGTCAGTGAGCCTGATGTCATGGCGTGCCCAGGTAGAGGGCCTCTTAGGGGTTCCATTACGAATGAGGCAGAGGCTCAAGTATACCACCCTCGAGGCTTATTAGATACGACAGACAGACTTCAGGTATACTGTCGTCACGATGTTCACCTACCTTTTATAATGGGAACTGACAGTCAGATTAAACATGCATAACAGGCATGGCGAAAATTCACAATTTTGTCCCTGTCCCCAAGAACTCCTAATAGTCGCATATAAATTAAATAAAGCCTTAACTAAATAATTCTATACATAGGTTAGCATGCAAAAGGACTCAGCATACCATAATTCCAAATTTTATCCTAGCACATATATTTTATACTAAGCATGTTATAACTCTAAGCTATAACCTAAGCATAAAATAAACAAAGCATGCAAAAAAAACCTAAGCATAATTATTAAGTCTAAAAACGCTTAAAGAAAAAGACCTAATAATTAAAAGAGAAAGAAAAGGAACTTACAAATTGAAGCGTGCTTTAGCAGAGCCTCCTTGCACAAGCCTCCAAGTGTAGGATGGTCTCTATGAGTATCCACACGAACCCCACCAACCAAAACCTCACCAACATGTAGAACTAAGAACCCTCAAGTAGTTGGTACACTACTGCAGAAGCCTCACCCAAAAATATATACTCGAGGTGCTCAAATAAATTAAAGCTCCTCTAAAAGAACTTGCTCAAGGACCCGAGATATCTCACTTAGGATTTATGTTCTGAGCTGTAGTGCACTTTGAATAGGTGAGGGAAAGCCTATATATTAGCTTGGGGAGAAAAAACTTGCTCCCCAAAAAGCAATGTGGGATGGGAGAATAACTCCCATCCTAAGCGGGTTGCACACGTGAATCCAATGGATCCACGTGTGACCCACCTGCACGCTGCATATGGCAGTTACAAGGCAGGCTCTTGCGAGCCTGCCTTGCAAGCAAGCTAGGCCTCACGGCCCATGCCATGAGCCTAGCTCGTGGCGCACCTTTCATGGGCTGCGCATGTGTAGCCCATTTTCATGGGCTGCCGCGAGCAATGGCCAGCATTGCTCGCACACCTTTCGGTGTATTCTCGTGCACCTAAGCCTATATATAATACTTTTGTGCTCTCAGTACAGTTTAACTCGCTAATGCAAAATTTCCCTCTTTAATCCTTTTCAAATAAATATTTATTTTTCGACACTAATAGATTAGTTACCGATCAAAAATAAATTCATTGGTCTATCCAAAATGATCTAATCATTTTAACCAATTCCACAATTTATTTATGACCCTAATTAATTAGTTACTGGTCAAAATAAATTCCTTCGGCTATCCAAATTGATCCAATCAATTTTAACCAATTAAATAATAATCTAATTATTATTTGTATTATATTTTCGTAATAGATTAAATCTATTAGTTCTTTACTTAGTCCGATGAAGGTCCAATGTGTGTGACCTTATAGGATCCCGAAGTATTGAGCTATTAAGGCTTAACCAACCCTTGTTCTAATGGAACCATTGTCTCGAGGTTCTAGACCGTGAATAGAACTTGATTACCTTAAATGACTGTAGTACGCCTCTAGCAAAGGTCTACCATATCCCATTACTCGTAATGTCATTTATGCTTATGACTTAATCCTAGTTAATGTAATAGTTATCCAATGCGATGAACTCCTTCCATTCTTTAATATTAGTACCATCTGGTTTATAGGGTTCAGTTAAAGTGTTAACTCACTAATAGCAAGTTTGCTTCAAGCTATCCTAGTTATTAACTTGTTACTGAAGTATATTGCCTTTTACCATAGTGTGTTTGACTAGAAACCATTTCTATCAAACACATAATCTGATCAGAAATTTATGGCAATCATCACTTTAATAAGTGGCTAGGTATAACTCCTTAATATATTCGGAGTGATGGATTTTTTTGACTACTCAGCTTACCAACAGGCTATCATTACTATACCCGAAATCACTCGTAACACCCTAAATTAATGAGTGTGTGGGAATGACCCAAAGTATAGCAATAGTACCACACAAGGTAACTAGCATCTCAAGTATGAGGATATTCACAAAGCTTATTCCGTGAAGATAAACACTAACACATTGATATATACACCAAGTGTTTATCTTACTACGGTCTCAAATATATCTCCCAGATATATCCATGTGTCAAACTTAATGCACCACCTTCAGTCTTTAGGAGCTTGACTGCTTGGACCCATCTCAAGAAAGTTGACCACATGCTAGTCTTTCCGCTTTAGCAATATCCTTTCTTGATGAAAATATGACTAGTGATAGTTTAGGTATAATCATAATTGCACATGAAGCAGTTTCCACCAAATATATTCCAACTATAATTTCTCTGACTTTCTGCTATGATATGTCAAGGACTTTTGTATATATACATCAATGAATATATTTTAACCAGCTATAATATACATACACACAAACACATTCATATAAACAAAAGATCAAATGCCTTTATTGATTAAATGAAATTTCGTACTATTACATAATTAAGATATATCGCACTAATTGCCTTAAAGGCATACATTGTATCCAACAAACTCCCACTTGCACTAAGGCCAATTAGTCATATGTCTTAACCCATATGCTTTAACTTGCTGGTCATGCTTGACTTGAGTTAATGGCTTCGTCAGACCATTCACGAGGTTCTGATCAGTAGGAATACATTATAGTCTTATTATCCTAGCATCCACAATCTCCCTAATTATATGATACTTTTGTATACATGTCTGTTTTTTTATGAGACCGTGGTTCCTTTTCCTGAGCTATAGCACCATTGTTATCACAATACAAAGCAATTGGATCAACTAACTCAGGCACCACATCGAGATTACCAATGAATCCCTTTTACCAGACAGCTTCCTTTGTTGCTTCGCATGTAGCAATGTATTCAAATTCCATGGTTGAATCAGCAGTAGTTTCTTGCTTTGAACTCTTCTAGCATACAACCCCTTCATTTAACACATACACAAAACCTGATTGAGACTTAAGGTCATCCTTGTCAGATTGAAAACTCAAGTTAGTGTAACCTTTGATTTTAAGGTCACCTTCTCCATAAATAAAGAACTCATCCTTAGTCCTTCTCAAGTACTTAAGAATTGCCTTGATAGCCATCCAATGCTTTTCACCTAGATTTGACTGATATCTACTCATAAAGTTCAAAGCCTAAGAGACATCTGGCCTAGTACATATCATAGCATACATGATGGATCCTATTAAGGATGCATAGGGTATATCCTTCATGTGCATTCTCTCCTGAGCTGTCTTCGGACACTCAGCCTTAGATAGGTTAATTCCCTTTGTCATCGAGAGATAGGCTTTCTTAGAATGCTCAAGGTTGAACCTATTCAATACCTTGTCTATATATGTACTTTGAGAAAGACCTAACAACCTCTTAGATCTATCTTTATAGATTTTTATACCTAGTATAAATGCCGCTTCACCAAGGTCTTCAATGGAGAACTTTCTTGACAACCATACTTTAATATTTTGAAGAAGAGAAATATCGTTTCCTATTAGCAGAATGTCATCGACATATAATACTAAGAAAACGACTGCACTCCCACTAACCTTCTTGTAAACACAAGGCTTATTAGCATTATAGGAAAAATCCAATTCCTGGATTGTCTAATCAAACCTTATATGCCTACTTAAGTCTCTAAATGGATCTTTGTAGCTTGCATACCTTTGAGCCATTCTGAGATGTAAAACCCTCAAGTTGTGTCATGTACACATCCCGGTCTAAATCCCCATTCAGGAATGTTGTTTTAACATCCATCTGCTAGATCTCATAATCATAATGAGCAGCAATGGTGAGGAGTATCCTAATGGATTTCAGCATGGCTACCGGTGAGAAAGTCTCATCATAGTCACTACCTTCACGTTGACTATAACCTTCATAGCTAACCTTGCTTTATAGGTAATTACATTATCGTCCATGTCAGTCTTCTTCTTTAAGACCCACTTGCAACCAATTGGTCTAACCTCTTGAGGTGCATCAACCAAATTCCAAACTTGGTTCTCATACATGGAATCCATTTCTGATTTCATGGCTTTTAACCATTTATCAGAATCTGAGCTTTTCATTACCTCATCATATGTCCTTGGTTCATCACCCTCCATGAGATATAGTTCCTTATTATCAGTAATGATAAAACCATATCTACCAGGACCCTTATGAACACGAATTGATCTTTGCAATGATTGTCTTTTGACAGGTTATTCTTGGATCACACTTTCTTGTGTATCTAGAACGGGGTCAATCAGTTGACTGTCTATTTCTTTCTCTTGAACCTCAAATTTAAAATTTCTCCCACTGAATTTTGCAAGTAAGTGTTCCTTTTCCAAAAAGTGAGCATTCAGAGACACAAATATCTTTTGTGCTTCAGATTGGTAAAACAGATATCCAATTGCTTCCTTTGGATATCCAATGAACAGAAATTTGTCAGCCTTGGCATTCAGCTTATCTAATGTTATCCTCTTTACCATAGCAGGACAACCTTATACTCTTAAGTGACTTAGAGATGGCTTCTTATTACACCATCTTTTATAAGGTATAAAATCAACTGATTTAGAGGGCACTGTGTTTAAAACATAAATCGCGCTCTCTAGTGCACATCACAAAAAGGATTTACTGAGATCTGCATGGCTCATCATGGACCAGACCATATCTAATAAAGTCTGATTCCTCCTTTCTGACATTCCGTTGTGTTGGGGCTTATAAGGAGGGGTCCACTAGGGAACTATCCGATTTTCCTTTTATTAATCCTGAAACTCCTGAGTTAAGTATTCTCCACCTCGATCTGATCCAAGTGTTTTAATACTTTTCTCAAGATGTTTCTCTACTTCAACTCTAAATAGTTTAAACTTTTCAAAACTTTCAGACTTATGCTTCATTAAGTACAAATAACCATATCGTGAATAATCATCAGTAAAGGTTATGAAGTAGGAGTATCCTCCTAGTGCTTGAACACTCATTGGACACACATCAGTATGTATAAGTTCTAATGTACTTATGGCCCATTCACCCTTTCCTTGAAAGGGTAACTTTGTCATTTTTCCTCTTAAAAAAAGGTTCACAATCACCATAAGACTCCAAGTCTATTGGGCCCAAGTCTCCATGCTTATGCAACTTGGTTAAGCAATCTTTGTTTATGTGGCTTAAACGACAATGCCATAAGGAATTCTTAAATTTTGTAGGGTGCTCGACTGGTGCATACCTACCACTTGATCGCACATTTCTTATCCTTTTATGGTGGCCTTGCTACTGATGGCTGAGTTCATCTATAGAGTAGGTGTTGTTGCCCCTTTTCGGCTGATTTCTATTATTGGGCCTATCTCAGAGGGCGCTACTCCTTTATTTGTAGGGGTAAGATGAGACCCTAATTCTCTTGGATATCACTCCTGGCGATCCTCACCTCATCGGGGGATCACTTCTCTATATTGTAGGTAACTTTCTTACTTAACTCTGAACCTGAATCTGAAACCCAAATTGAATCTGAATTTGAAATAAAATTTTGAAAATGACCGAATCTGAACCGAATTCTAAAAAGAAGTGAATCTGAATTGAATTATGAAACTTATTGAATCTAGATTGAATTCTAAAACTAACTGTGTAGGTTTGGCTTTTGGAGAAGCTGGCTTTGATTCAAGAGCCTTGAGGCTACCCGAGGAAGTATCAGCCTCCGAGCTATCATGGGAGGAGCTTGGTTACTTTTGGCCACAACATCCTTTCCTTTGAGGCTTGGTTAGGGGTTATGCTGATACTGACATCCAATGGGTTTGCTGCTGGTGGAGGATCATAGATGTGTTGGTGGATTTTGGTGGTAGTTGCGTTAAGCTTGTGGGGCTATGGAAGCTCGTGCACTACTTAGCTTATCACTTGTACTATCAATAGGGGGAGCGTTAGAGGATTCCACACTACTTGACAGAGTCGAGGAGCCAGCCATTTAGTGCCAGCTTAATCGAGCATGTTAGAGAGGTGTGGGGATGAGAATAAAGATAAAAGACTCCAGATTACAACAAGTTGGATACTTTCACTATCAATGATACCTAACAAGGATGGCTTCAAGACATTCAGAGGTTGTGGGCTCGGAATGATCGATTGCAATCGTGGTGTGAGTGGAGATGTGAGTAGGAAGGACTCAAGCCCTACGCTTCCACCGTAGCAGAGAGGATTTCTGATTCTATGATTCTGACCGTGATGATGATGTGGGTGCAGATCCCTTGGCGTTATTGATGATTATCATACTATCTTTTACCTTTATTTGTCTTAACTTTTGAATAGACCCGAACATTGTGTTGGGCCTATCAGACTTTATTTATTTACTACTTTTTATGTCCTAACTTTTTCTTAGACCGCCCTTTTAGGGTTTTCAGACCAGCGGACCTTTCCAGATTTTGCATAGAACTTTATGTTTTTAGTCTATCAGATTCTATGCCTTTTGTTACTATTATTTTTATTTTTTATTTTTATTCTTATTGCTAGCTATTGAATGGGTTGCATGGCTAAATTCGACTTATCTGCAACATTTCGCCTTTAAGGCCTAGTATATTGATTTGCACACAAGCATAAGAGTTCAGTAAAAGTGAGATTTTCATTAATTGAATTAAGTTCGAGTACATAATGTTGATAACCATTTCTATTGACCCAACTCTAATGTTAACTAGCTTGAATAGGTTTCTAGCCAACACGCTCTCTTTGCTCACTGTTACCCTAACTTTTCCCTAGACTTCCTTTTTCGGGTTTTCAGTCTAGCAGGCTATTCTTGCACCCTAACTTTTGCCTGAATGGTTTGCAGAATACAAAACAATGAGTTACACCCTAATTTTTGCCCGAGCAGTAGAGGACCACTCGACTGGTGATTAGTTTTATTTAATTTTTTATATGCTCCTTTTCTGATTTGATTCTTTTGATGCTTCAACCAATCATGATTGATAGGGTTCGTGAACTCATTACCATCCATGTCCATAATCTTTATGCTACCTTTTCCAAGCACTTTCTTAATCATGTAAGGTCATTCCCAATTCGGTCGAAACATCCCACTTAGATCAGTGTTAGTAGGCTTGACTTGCTTCACAACCAGATCGCCGAACTTCAATGGATACTTGTGATGCTTGACTCGGTTGTTGTAGGACCTAGCCATGCATTGTTGAAGAAGATTATCCAAGGCTTTCAAACGCTGCTCATCCATGGTGTTTAGTTATTCAACCTGACCCTTGTCCATTCAGTCTTCTTTAACTTGGATTTGAGTGTGCCACTTGCAAAGATTTCATCTCAATTTCTACAGGCAAGATGACTTCCATCCCAATAACTAGAGAAAATGGCATTTGGCTCATCGGGGTTCTAATGCTTGTTCAGTACCCCAGAGGGAAAATGGAAACTTATCGGCCTAATCTCGATATCTAGCAATAGTCTTAGAGAGGATCTTCTTGATAGACTTATTTGCCACTTCAACTACACTATTAGCCTAAGGATGGTAAGGTGAGGATCTGTGTTTCTCAATCCCATATTTCTCAAAAAAATTAGCGGTTTCCCCTTGGAATTGAACCCTATTGTCTGAAATGATGTGGTTAGGCAAACCATACCACGCAAAGATGTGCTTTTCGATGAACTTAGCCATTTTCTTAGTAGTATTACTAGTGTATGATCTGGCCTCTACCCATTTTGAGAAATAATCCACCACTACTATAATGAAATGGTGTCCATTAGCTGATGATGACCAAATCTCACCAATTATATATATCCCCTAAGCCAAGAATGGCCAAGGGGTAGATAAACTTTGAAGCTCGGTGGGTGGAAGATGTTGGATGTCACCATAGATCTGACATTGGTGGCACCTCTTAACCTCGGAAACACATTCGGCTGTAAGGGTTAACCAAAAGTATCCCATTCTCTGAATTTTCTTAGTGATGGCCATTCCATTCCTGTATGGTCCACAATCACCTGCATGAACCTAACACACCACCTGGCATGCCTTAGACTCTGTTAAGAATGGGAGCAAAAAACCATCTAAAGTTCTTTTGAAGAGCTCATTGTCAATAATCCTAAATTGAAAGTCCAACTTACACAGTGTAGTACGGTCTAAATTAGTAGAATTCTTTGGGTACTGACCATTTTGAAGAAATTGAATAATGTAGGAATATCATCAGGGTTCATCACTGATGGTGAAGACTTGTGCAATGGCACGTAAATGGTAAGGAATCTTTTTAGAGACAAGAATCGAAGGGCGAATGGACTAGAGTTGGGGTCCGTCCCATATCAAAGCCAACGTAGCTAACAAATCGGCCATCTGATTCTCATCTTGTGGCATATGTTGGTACAAACAAGCCCCAAATTTTGCTGACAAAACCTGAAATGTGTCTATATAAGGTCTTAGAGATTCTTCTTTGATTTCCCAATCCCTAAAAACTTGACAGATTACCAGAGCCGAATCTCAAATCAGTGAAACATGCTTTGCCCATATGTACAGCATGGCTTCTAAACCAAACAGATAAGCTTCATATTCCGTACCCTTGTTGGTTGTTAAAAACTCTAACCACTTAGACAAAGGAATGACTTCATTGTCAGGTGTGAAAATGATAACTCCAAGGCTCGCTCTATGCTTGTTCACTACACCATTGAAGTACATAGTCTATACTGGTTTTACAACATCAATCATAGGAAATTGCTCATCCGAAAAGTTCAAGTTCTCATAATGGTCAGATTTGAGAGCTTGGTTTGCCAAAAATTCAGTGACTACATGACCTTTGATAACTTTCTTTGTGATATATTCAATATCAAACTTAGAGAATAATAGTAACCATCGTGGAAGCTTGCCATCCAGAGTCGGCGAATGATAGAGATACTTCATCAGATCAACCTTAGCAATGGTTTGAATTTGATATGACCGAAAGTAGTGGCGCAACTTCATCATCAATTGTACCATGGCAGCACATGTTTTTCTGACTGTCGAATACCAGGTTTCATAATCCAACAGTTTCTTACTTAGGTAGTACACTACATGTTCACTTCTTCTATAATCTTCTTGAACTAACATTACCCTTATTACCGATTCATCTATTACCAAGTATAGAATTTGTGGATTGCCGGGGGTGGGAGGTCAAAGAATGGGTGGGTTCAGAAGGTATGCCTTAATTCTGTCAAAGGCAATTTAGCAATGAATCGACTGACATGCTAAATGGACTTAAGGAAGGACCAAAATTCTTTCTATATTTTTCGAGCAGACATTTCTCTGATTGCTTTGATCTTATCTGGATCCATCTCGATACCTCTTTGGCTGACCACATGACCTAAGAGCTTTCCTAACATTTCCCCGAAAATGCGCTTCTTCGAATTAAGGCATAAGTTGTATTTCTCAATGCGAGTCATAAACTTATCCATGTTGGCAACTGATAGTCACTTTGAACATGCATGACAGGCATGTCAAAAATTCAAAATTTTGTCTCCTGTCCCTAGGAACTCCTATTAATTTCATATTAAATAAAGCCTTAACTAAATATTTCTCTACCTAGGTCAGCAAGCAAAGGCTAGGTATACCATAATTCTAAATTATATCCTAGCATAAATATTTTATACTAAACATGTTATAACTCTAAGCTATAACCTAAGCATAAAATAAACTAAGCGCGCAAAACAACCTAAGCATAATTATGAAGTCTAAAAACAGTTAAAGGAAAAGACTAATAAATAAAAGAAAAAGAAAGGAAACTTACCAGTTGAAGGGTGCTTTATTAGAACGTCCTTGCACAAGGCTCCAAGTGTAGGATATCCTCTATGAGTATCCACACGAACCCCACCAACCAAAACCTCCCAATGAGAAAGAAATGTAGAGCCTTGAGTAGCTGCTAGATGACTCCAAAAGCCCACCCAAAAATATTAACTAGGGGCCCCCAAATTAAAATATAATTTGTGATCCTTATACTATGATTCGTGAGGATCAAAAAGTTCTTATATGTCGGCTCAAGAATCCTCACTGAAGTCTCTCGAAAAATGACACAAAGATGTGAACTTGAAGTAAATTGAAAGGGGAGCCAAAGGGCTCCTTATATAGCCCAAGCGAGAGGGAAAACCCTCTCCCATTTCCAATGTGGGATATGTGCAAACGCACATACCCCTTGCGGGTCGCGTACTGTTCATGCACCATACGATGTTTCTCGCGCACTACTACTCAGTGCACGAAGCAGTGTGTGAGATTTCTCATGCACCCATCACACACCCTTCGCACACTGGTGTATGAGTTACAGTGCAGTGCATGGAGTAGTGCCCGGTACTACTCCAAATAGCCACGAGCTCCCCGCGCACCCACCGTGCACTACTTGAGAAGTGCTGCACACCCTCACATGCACTAGTATCGCTTCTACAAGCCATTTACCTTTTAGGACCCTCTCAAATAAATATGTTTATTTATGACTCTAATAAAATTAGTTATCGGTCAAAATAAATATTTGACTTAACCAAAATGATCTAATCATTTTAATCAACACTTAATTTATTTATGAACCAAATAAAATTAGTTATCGGTCAAAATAAATTCCCTGGTCTAACTAGTCAATGGTCTAACCATTTTACATTTAATATTCTCATAATAGGCTAAGTCTATTAATTCTGTAGTTAGTCCGTTGAAAGTTCTATATGTATGACCTTATAGGATCCCAAAGTATTGAGCTGTTAAGGCTTAACCCATCCTTGTTCTATAGGAACTATTGGCTCAACGTTCTAGATCGTGAATAGAACTTGATTACCTTAAACGACTGTCATACGCCTCTAGCAAGGGTCTACAATCTCCCATTACTCGGAACATCATTCGTACCTATGACTTAATCCTAGTTAATGCAATAGTTGCCCAATGCGATGAACTCCTTCCATTCTTTAATATTAGTACCATCTAGTTTGTTGGGTTCGGTTAAAGTGTTAAACCACTAAAAGCAAGGTTGCTCCAAGCTATCCCATTATTTACTTATTTACCAAAGTATTTTGCTTTTTACCATAATGTGTTTGAGTAGAAACTATTTTTATCAAACTCATACTCTGATTAGAGGTTCATAGCAATTATCACTTCAACAAGTGGCCAGGTAGAACTCCTTGATTATCTGAAGTGATGGATTCTTTCCAACTATACAGCTTACCAACGTGCTATCATCACTATACATGTAATCACCCGTGACACCCTAAATTAATGAGTGTATAGGTATGACCTAAAACATAGTAACAGTACCACACAAGGTAACTAGTATCTCAAGTATGAGGATATTCGCAAAGCTACTACATAAAGATAAACACTAACACTATGATATATTTACCAAGTGTTTATTTTATTGCGGTCTGCAATATATCTCTCAGATATATCCATGTGTCAATCTTAAGGCACCAACTTCAGTTATAAGAGATTAACTGCTTGGACACATTCTAAGAAAGTTGATCGCATGCTAGTCTTACTGTTTCTTCAACATCCTTTCTTAATGAAACTATGACTAGGGATAGTTTATACAAAATCATAATTACACATAAAGCAGGTCTCACTAAGTATAGTCCCACTATAATTTCTCTCACTTCATGCTATGATGTGTCAAGGAATTTTGTGTACATATGTTAATGAATATATTTTAACCAGTCATAATATATATATATATATATACATCGACATAAACAAAAGATTATATATATATAAACACATTGATATAAATAAAAGATTAAATTCCTTTATTGATTAAACAAATTACTCATACCATTATATAATTAAGATATATCTCCCTAATTTCCTTAAGGGCATACATCATATCTAAAAAACTCCCACTTGCACCAAGGCCAATTAGCCATATGCTTTAACATACTGGTCATGTTTGACTTTAGTCAATGGCTTGGTCAGAAAATCCACGAGGTTCTGATCAGTGGGTACACATTCTAGTCTTATTATCTTACTATCAACAATCTCCCTGATTATATGATACTTTCTGGATAAATGTCTATTTTTCTGATGACATAGTGGTTCCTTTACATGTGCTATAGCACCATTGTTATCAAAATACAATCGCAGCCACCACACTGAGATCACCAATCAATCCCTTTAACTTGACTACTTCTTTTGCTGCTTTATATCCAGCAATGTTTTCAGATTCCATGGTTAAATCTACAGTAGTCTCTTGCTTGGAACTTTTCTAGCATACACAAAACCTGACTGAGACTTAAAGTCAACCTTGTCAGATTGGAAATTTGAATCTGTGTAACCTCTAATTGTGAGGTCACCATCTCCATATGTTAAGAACTTATATTTAGTCCTTCTCAAGTACTTAAGAATTTCTTTGACAGCCATTTAGTGCTTTTCACCTGAGAGACATATGGCCTAGTATATATCATAGCATACACGATGGATCTTATTGCGGATGGATAGGGTATATCCTTCATGTATATTCTTTCCTGAGCTATCTTTGGACACTCAGTCTTAGATAGGTTAATCCCTTAGTCATCGGGAGATAACCTTTCTTCAAATGCTCAAGGTTGTATCTATTCAATACCTTGTCTACATATGTACTTTGTAAATACCTAATAGCTTCTTAGATCTATCCCTATAGATCTTTATACATAGTACAAATGCTACTTCACCAAGGTCTTTCATGGAGAACATTCTTGACAACAATATTTTAATACTTTGAAGAAGAGAAACGTCATTTCCTATTAGTACAATGTCATCGACATATAATACTAAGAAAATGACTGCACTCCTACTAACCTTCTCGTAAACACAAGGCTCATTAACGTTTGGATAGAAATCTAGCTCATGGTTTTTCTCATCAAAACTTATATTCCAACTTCTGGATGCTTGCTTAAGTCCATAAATGGACCTTCGTAGTTTACATACCTTTGAGCCATTTTGAGATGAAAAACTCTCAGGCTGTGTCATATACACTTCTCGGTCCAAATCCCCGTTGAGGAACGTTGTTTTAACATCCATTTACTAGATCTCATAATCATAATGAGCAGCAATGCGAGGAGTATCCTATAGATTTAAGCATAGCTGTTGGTGAGAAAGTTTCATCATAGTCAATACCTTCGTATTGACTATAGACTTTCACAATTGACCTTGCCTTATAGGTCATTACATTACCGTCCATGTCGGACTTCTTCTTGAAGACCCATTTGTACCAATAGATCTAACCTCTTTCGGAGCATCAACCATGTTCCAAACTTGGTTTTCGTACACGGAAACCATTTCTAATTTCATGGCTTTAAGCCTTTTATCAAAATCTAAGCTCTTCATTACTTCATCAGTGGTTCTTGGTTCACCATGCTCTATGAGATATAGTTCCCTATCATCCGTGATGATGAAACCATATCTTTTGGGACCTTTATGAACATGACCCGATCTTACCCATATTTGTGTTAGGACATCTTGTTCTTGGATCACACTTTCTTGTGTATCTAGAGCGGGTCAATCAGCTGATTGTCTATTTCTTCCTCTTAAACTTCCAGTTCAAAATTGCTCCCATTGACTTTTGTAAGTAAGTGTTCCTTTTTGAGAAAGTGAGCACTCTGAGATACAAATACCTTTTGCATCTTGGGTTGGTAAAATAAATATCCAATAGTTTCCTTTGGATATCCAATGAATAGACATTTGTCAAATTTAGTGCTTAGCTTATCTGATGCTATCCTTTTTACCATAGCAGGATGACCTATACTCTTAGGTGACATAGAGATGGTCTTTCACTACACCATCTTTCATAAGGCATAGAATCAACTGATTTAGAGGGCACTCTGTTTAATACATAAATCGCGCTCTTTAGTGCATATGCCCAAAAGGATTTACTGAGATCTACATGGCTCATCATGGATCGAACCATATCTAATAAAGTTTAATGTCTCCTCTTAGACATTCCATTGAGTTGGGGTGTATAAGGAGGAGTCCATTGGGGAACTATCCCATTTTCCTTTAAATAATTTTGAAACTTTTGGCTTAAGTATTCTCCACCTCGATCAGATCAAAGTGCTTTAATACTATTCTCAAGTTGTTTCTCTACTTCATAACTGAATATTTTGAACTTCTCAAAACTTTCAGACTTGTGCTTCATTAAGTATCGATAACCATACCGTGAATAATCATCAATAAAGGTTATGAAGTAGGAGTATCCTCCTAGTGCCTTAACACTAATTGGACCACATACATCTGCATGTATTAGTTCCAATATACTTATGGCCTGTTCACCCTTTCCCTTAAAGGGTAACTTTGTAATTTTCCTTTTAAACAAGGTTCGCAATCACCATAAGACTCCAAGTCTATTGGGCCTAAGTCTCCACACTTATATAACTTGGTGAAGAAATCTATATTATATGGTCTAAACGACAATGTCATAAGTTGAAAGATTTCTCATTATCTAATTTTCTCGTAGCATCGTTTATATTGAGAATATGATTTTTCTAATAACAAAATATCATTTGTCATATCAGAATAAAATACCCTTCATAACTTTAATAATACATTTTATCAAATTGGAATAAAATTCCATCTGCTATGAAGCAGGAAACAATATTTTACAATGACAATTGAATTTCATCCTTTTACGAAATTTAGCAAAATGGAAATTTTAAGTTCCCACATCAATAACAGCCACGAAGCTTTAATGATTTTCCATAGGTACAACTCTCCTTTTTCCAAACCTCTACTTCTCATTAATATCTATACCTTAGGTATTCCATACTAATTTAGAATTCCCTTGAGATGTAGAAATTCTCAATATCAAATATCTTAAAGTGGAAGCTTTAGGCCTCCTCTTCTTATGCTTTGAGACTTCGGCCGTTTTGATCTTATTTCCAATATCCCATATTGAAATGAAGTTGTTTCCAATATTTCATATTGAAAATAATCATTTTGTCTTCTAGACAAAATTCTCATTATTCTTTTTACTTTTTTCTTCACTTTGCTCTAATCTTGCTTCAAGACTAGACACCATGTGTCCTTTTACTTCTTTAACATATGAACCATTTAAATTTCTGACTAATTGGTCCACCAATTTTTAATCAAAAATATTTTGGTTCAAATCTTCCACCATAGGAAATCCTTTCTCTATGATGTAAAGACACATACTTTCAAGTCCATGATTTTTTCATGCCCTTGTAGCTAAGGTAATATGAATCCTAGCATCTAACTTGATGTTTATCCTTGTCTCCTGCCAGCTACTTACATAAGGTAATAAGGATGTCAACAACCTCTAAGGCGTTGTATGCTAGTTTCCTTCATGTGTTTCATGCATAACTGTTTTAGGCAGAATCACTTGCATCATGTTGTTTAGATTCGAGCTTATACAATGTATATGCCAAGCCAGAGACTTTGCGGACTATCCTCATATTTCTAAACAAACCTTTAAAGCTAGAGCCAATCAAAATTAGTAATCAATGCGAATGTTGTATTTAAAAAAAATTTCAACTAAGATGTAAGAAAAGATATATTGTTTAGATATTAGTATTTAGTACATGTATTTAATATAAAGACTTTTAATTAAATACATTCATCCTACTATTTTCTTCGAAATTTACAATAGCTCATTTTATTGAATTCGGGAAGTCTAGCCCAGATAAATTTCCAAGTATGTAGCATCTATAACTAGTCTATTATGACCCTTAATTTTATTTGTCAAGTCATATTATTAAGTTATAGTTAGAATCTCATTCCTATCAGATCGTATGCAATTGCTAATTTATTAAGGTTCCCTAATGCCAAGGGATATGTGCTCTTATATTAGCATCTCCTTGAATATGTCTTAGTCTTGTGGCTAGCCCCCAATTATGGTGGACTACCTCAGTCATGTTAAGGCAAACCCTATCTCAATTTTTATAACCGATCGATGTATACAAAAAGGAACAATTTTATCATATGGACATATTTATAATAATTTATATTAATTTAGGGAATTTTAGAATTAATTTATAAGGTCTAACCTTAGGTGAGTTCAAGTTCTTTATTATAATTATTCCATCAACCTAGATTATATGCAAAATTATTAACATACTTTATTTGTTATATATTTCGCATTTACATTAAGCTTTTATTCAATAATTTAATTTTACTTTATTATAGAAACATATATAAGCACCATCTTATATACTAGAAATAAATCAGTTCATGTTTAATCTTTATTGATCAATTCAAACTGCACCGATATAGGTTCCCAGGTAGGAGAGGTGCCCTAGGAGAAGTAGAAACCATGTCCAATCCTTATAGCTAGAACAAACATAGGCACAAACTCGAAGATCATAGATTCCCTTGAACTAATAAATTTCATTCATTCAATTCATGTGAATTGAAAGCATCTATAACCCATGTAACTTATACAATTTATTAAGTCTTTGATAATTTTTAGTAAGTTGAGCATGCTTATTCGAAATTATCCATATTCATTTTCTAACCTTGAAATAAAAGCCTAAGTTCATCTATTGTTCCAAACAATTAATTAAACTCAAATCATTTCATATAGAAAATAAAATTTAGTTTGCTTCTAACTTAATCATGCACTAAATAGGAAGGCTCTAATACCACTGTTGGGACTTGACAGTCACTTTGAATATCCATAACAGGCATAGCAGAATTTCAAAATTTTGTCCCTTGTCTATTGGAACTCCTGTTAGTTGCATATTAAATAAAGCCTTAACTAAATAATTCTCTACCTAGGTTAGCATGCATATCTAGGCACACCATAATTCTAAATTATATCCTAGCATAAATATTTAATACTACGCATGTTATAACTCTAAGCTATAACCTAAGCATAAAATAAGCTAGCATGCAAAACAACCTAAGCATAATTATTAAGTCTAAAAATGCTTAAAGAAAGAGACCTAATAATTAAAAGAGAAATAAAGGAAATTTACCAGTTGAAGGGTGCATTAGCAGAACCTCCTTGCACAAGCCTCCAAGCGTAGGATAGCTTCTATGAGTATCCATACGAACCCCACCAATCAAAACCTCCCAAGGAGGAAGAACTGCAGAGCCTTGAGTAGCTACTAGACTACTCCAAAAGCCTACACGAAAATATTAACTAGAGGCCCCAAAATTAAAATCCAAGTTGGGATCCTCAAACTATGATCCGTGAGGATAAAAAAGTTCTTCTATGTCGGCTCAAGAATCCTCCCTGAAGACTCTTGAATAATGTAATAAAGATGTGAACTTGAAGTACATTGAAAGGGGAGCAAAAGGGCTCCTTAAATAGCCCAATGGAGAGGGAAAACCGTCTCATATTTTTGATGTAGGATATGTACAAATGCACATATCCCACAAGGGTCGTGCACTATCCGTGTACCGTATGAAGTTTCTTGAACACTACTACGCAGTGTGTGAGACAGTGTGTGAGATTTCTCGCTCACCCACCGTGCACCCTTCACACACTGGTGCACGAGTCAGTGTGTAGTGCGCGGTGCTACTCCAAATAGCCTCGTGCACCCTGCGTACCCACCATGCACTACTTAGGCAGTGCCACACACCCTCGCATGCACTAGTATTGCTTCCAATGGCCATTTTCCTTTTAGGTCCCTCTCAAATAAATATATTTATTTATGACTCTAATAAAATTAGTTACCTATCAAAATAAATATCTGACTTAAGAAAATGATCTAATCATTTTAATCAATACATAATTTATTTTTTACCCTAATAAAATCAGTTAGCGGTCAAAATAAATTCCCTGGTCTAACCAGTCAATGGTCTAACCATTCTACTTTTAATATTCTCGTAATAGACTAAGTCTGTTAATTCTTTACTCAGTTTAATGAAAGTTCTATATGTGTGACCCCATAGGATCCCGAAGTGTTGAGTTGTTAAGGCTTAACCAATCCTTATTCTATAGGAACTATTGGCTCGAGATTCTAGACTATGAGTAGAACTCGATTACCTTAAATGACTGCTGTATGCCTTTAGCAAGGGTATACCATCCCCCATTACTTAGAATATCAATTGTATCTATGATTTATTCCTGGTTAATACAATAGCTGCCCAACGCGAAGAACTCCTTCCAATCTTTAATATTAGTACCATTTGGTTTGTTGGGTTGGATTAAAGTGTTAACCCACAAATAGCAAGGTTGCTCCAAGCTATCCCAATTATTTACTTACTTACTAAAGTATATTTCTTTTTACCATAATGTGTTTGACTAGAAACTATTTCTATCAAACTCATACTCTGATCAGATGTTTATAGCAATTATCACTTCAACAAGTTTCCAGGTACAACTCCTTAATATATCTAGAGCGATGGATTCTTTTCGACTACATAGCTTACCAACGTGATGTCATCACTATACCCATAATCACCCTTGACACTATAAGTTAATGATTATATAGGTATGACCCAAAACATAGTGACAGTACTACATATGGTAACTAGTATCTCAAGTACGGGGATATTCGCAAACCTACAACATAAAGATAAACACTAACACTATGACGCATTTAACAAGTGTTCAGCTTATTGCGGTCTCCAATATATCTTTTAGATATATCCATGTATCAATCTTAAGGCAACACTTTCAATTATAAGAGATTAACTACTTGGACCCATTCTATGAAAGTTGATCACACGCTACTCTTACTGTTTCATCAACATCCTTTCTTGATGAAACTATGACTACAGATAGTTTAGACAAAATCATAATTACACAAGAAGCAGGTCTCACTAAGTATAGTCCCACTATAATTTCTCTCACTTTATGCCATGATGTGTCAAGGATGTTTGTGTACATATATTAATGAATATATTTTAACCAGTCATAATATATATACAAACACATCGATATAAATAAAAGATTAAATGCCTTCATTAATTAAACAAATTATTTGTACCATTATATAATTAAGATATATCGCCGTGATTGCCTTAAGGGCATACATCATATCTAATAATCCAAAACCACAGGGTGTTCTTCATTGGTCTCAGACTTAACCAACATGTCATCCACATAGATTTCTACTTCATTATGGATCTTATCATGCTAGGGAGTGGTGATGACTCATTGATAGGTTGCCCCGATGTTCTTCAGACCAATCAGTATAACTCGATAATTGACGACCCCCCATTCTCTAATTAAAGATGTCTTTTTCTTATCCATTATGTCCAATAGAATCTAATTGTACCCTTATGAGTGGGCGAGGGTTTCGGGAGGATGCACGCAGGGTGCGATGCGCGAGGTGCATTTCAGTGTAGTTGAGAAAACCGTAGTGTTTGGTTCGGTTTGAGAAAATCTGGTTCGCTAAAATGTGTGTGCCTCTTTTATAATAAAATGCTTGGTTTTATTAGAAAGAAAATGATTTATTGTTTTTCACGTAATCTTACTGAGTGTGAAAAACGTAGCTTTTTGTAAGCAAAAAATGTGATTATATTGAGAAATATATATACACATTTTATTAAGAAAAGAATTTTTAAAATAAAGCATTTTACTTTATTTAAAAATAAAAATAGAGTCACCACCCGGTTCAGTTCCAACAGGAATTATGGTAGACCGACCCAAAATGGGATTTTATACCAAAAAGAAAGTGAGATTCTGAGTTCAGACATAATAAGTACTCATATTGTCCAAATTATTTGGATTTCATTTTGAAATTATGTTTATGTGGTAAATTTGGCACTACAATGTCTTTATTTAAGAAATAAATTCAAGAAATAAAATGAGCATTATAACGACATAATAAATTGATATTTTCTACCCAGATTTCGGCAGAGTAACGGTATTGTTCAGGTTTTTGCCTAAAAACTAGGATAGAGTTTCCTCACATTCTAGATGTTTTATCCTTACCTCTAAGCTTATTTACACATATTATAGTTTAAGTGGCACAAGTGGCTCACTTAATTAGGCAAATGAGATGCAATGTGCAATAATAAAAATAAGTAAAAATGAATTTTAAATTTGGGCTTAGAGACGATTACCCTCAGTTTACCTTTTCATCTGTCCATGATGACTTGAGACCCGTTGCAGGATCAAGTTTGTCAAAGATTGTGGTTTGTTTGGAAAATAGATTTAACCCAAGTTATGACTATAATCTCGGATTAATTCTAATGAAAAATGCGGGGATTTAGAGTAATTGGTTCATTTTTAGACCGAAGATCACTTTGATCTAAAAACACCAAAAAATGAGTTTATATTGGATGTCGGTTATAAAGATCGGATTTGGAAGTGTTTTGGAAGAGTTTCGAAATTTTTTGGACTCCTAAAATGAATTTGGCAAAATAAATTATACTTATGTATGTCACTGCCGGAAATGGAAAAGGGTGAGCTACTGTTTATAATAGGGAGGTAATGAGCCTGCGGGCTCATCTCCTACTTGAGTGCAAATCTGGCAAATCTGTCAGTAATTCTCTCAAATCTTATTGAGATTTGATTTTTTTTACTGTAGATGGTAATGCGCCTGCGGGCTCATGGCACTTGTTGACCAAAATTTGACTTTTTGATTTTTCGTTAGGAAATGCTAAATCAAAGCTTCCCTAGAATGTGAATTTTTGAATTTTGGATTCTTGGATGATAATTCAGTCCTTTTGGATCTCATGTCTGATCACTAATTAAAATTGGCATTATTCCTCATTGGGCCAAAACGGACATGTGCTGACAGTTTGCCCCTCACATACATAATCAACGCATAAACCCGTGCCACGTTGATAGGTAATTAGCCGACGAGCTAATTACCTAGGCAATGAGCTCGTAGGCTCATCGCCTATTGGCTATAAAAAAAATTAGATGCTCCATTTTTCTTCACACCAACATTTCTTCTCTTCTCTAATTCGGATTTCTTGCTATTCTTCTACAATTTTTGAGATTTTCAAGATGTTTTCTTTGCTTTTCTTCCCGATCTTTTTGTTTATGCTTTGATTTTTTAAAGTTTCGATGTGGTTCAAACTCTACAATGTTCGAGTCCTTGTCCCAAATATTCAAGTAAATACCCACTTTGTGGACATCTGGGTGATCAAGTGTAGTTGGCCGAAGTGCCCGTCGAGGCCTTGTACAGATTGCCGACAAATTGCAAATACCAAGGGATTATGTCCGGCGGCGAAATTCTCATTTCTTTGAATCGTGATTCTCATCTCTCCTAGAACCTGGTTAGTTATCTTTTTTGGTTTTTATTTTTTATTCTTTTAATAAATGGTAGATTTTATTTGAGATGATGCTTGACAGGGTTAATGTTCCTGGAAAATTTTATTTTCATGCTTTTAGATTTATTTTCTTAGAGAAAACTCATCTAGAAATGATGGTGATGCTTTTATGAACTTAGGACGAATACAAAAATAAATTAAGCTTATTATGCAATTCCTTTCCAAATCATATTCACATGTGACAGATTTTGGAAAATTATGTAATATGTATTATTAACTATTATTAGGTCAGTCATCACGATGGTACCATCAATACTCAGTTCGGGACGTAGTATAAGGCACTTTCTTCGGGTGCCAAGGCTTTGGTTAAGGGGACATCTTTAGGTAGGATGATCTCCAACCTTAAGTACGAGATATCAGGGTGCTATCATTATATTGCTGTGGGCATCTTGACACATCTTCTTAGTATATGGTTAGATACTACCCACACTTTCCACTTCGACTGCGGTGAGTACACATCACTCCTTTGGATTATTATACCATTACTGGTTTATCGTTCAAGAGTCAGGTCCTCAATTTTAATGACTGCTTCTCTCATCATCACTTTAAGTATTGCCCTATTGAGGCGTTTATCAGGTATGCTAAGGACCGTAGAGGGATTTCTTGTGAGAAGCTTATGAAGTTCTAGATGTTTGGTAGGGGAGTGGGTTTGCCTATTGAGTGCGAGGCTAGGGCTTTCTTAGCCGTGACTCTCTCTTGGTTACACTTTGATGCAGGGGGTTCCATAGTGAATCTTAATATACTATCGAGCTTGATTAACATCCACCTGTTTGATTAGTATGCCTGGGGATGAGCTACTCTTGGCCACATATATTGGGCTCTTGATCAGTACGCGGGAAATCAGATCGGGAAATTCAAGTCTTGTCTCGAACTGGTTTTTGTAGGAATATGAGATCTTAACATTATTTAATCCCTTTATTTTCTCTTTGGGTTTTGAATGCTTATGTTCTTTTATACTTCTTTTGGTTTTGGTTCTTCGAGACTCATACTATGGATTAGTTTAGTGGTATATCCTACATCCAGAGGAGAAGAAATCTCTGAAGACAGTACTAAAGGCTTGATTTCTGCCAGTGAAAGAAATCACACTAGTGGATTAAGCTCGAAGGAGGAAACTCTGAGGATTGGATGTAGGCAGGACTGAACCAGTATAAAAATCTTTGCGTTTGATTTACTTTACCTTAAGCCTTTACTTTTAGTGCATTTCATTTCGTACTTGCATCTTCCAGATCCGCTAACTTTGGAATAAATCAAACACGCTACACAAGAATTTTGAAAAGACTACTATTCCAAAAAAAGGGTATTCACCTCCCTCTGACCCTAACTATACTTGGACAGGGACCATCAAGTAGTATCAGAGCAAGTGATCACAACTGAAGACTTAAAATTCTCGATCTAAAGGTCCATACTTTTTGATTCCATAAATCAAAATGAGTTAACCAAACAATAACCCACAAATCCTTCTAGAGGGTATATTTATTACCCATCCTCCACTCTTCACTGGTGAACACTACACGTTCTGGAAAAACTGAATGAAGAACTTTATTTAGGCTCAAAACATGCTCGCATGGATGTCCATTAAAGATGGCCCGTATGTTCCCACATATAAGATTGAGGGTATCACCACAAGGAAACCCTCTAATCAATGGGATGATAATGATTATAAAAAGTTGCGTGAAAACACAAATGCTTTTAACATGCTTCATTGTGCTTTGAGTGTAGCTAAATTTAACATGATCTCTAGCAGCAAAATAGCTCAAGAAATTTGGCAAAATGTAGAAGTGACCTTTGAAGGAACCAATAAGGTCCGGGAAGCCAAAATTGATCTCCTCTAAGAAAAGCTAGAAAATTTCAAGACAGAACCAAAGGAGTCCATTAGCAACATGATTACTAGATACATCAATCTGTAAATGAAATTAAGAGGCTAGGAAGGGAGATCACTTAAGAAAAGATGGTGAAGAAAATTCTCTAGAGTCTGACCAAAGAATGGGACAACAAAAAGACTACTGTGAACTCTCGGTGGTCGAAGATATGTGGATCTTCCTTGGTGCCTAGCGGCAGGTCCACTAGGGGTTGGTTTAATGATAGCATCATTTAGTTCAAGTTTGCACATTTTAACCAATTTTAATGAAAAAAAGAATTGAGACCCAAATCATGATACAAATGATAGAGTTGCCACCGAAGTTGTCTACTTAGGATAGAGTTTTGGTATGATACCCATTGGACAGGAGACTCATACCTTTTGGATCAGAGATTCGGGTATCGGATGAGTCACTTATTTCTAATTTGGTTAATTCAAAATTACATACGCCGCGTAAAACCATTTTATTTTTCATCATATAAGGAATTATTAAAGAAATCCTATTTTTTTACACTCTTTCACACTTGATTCATGCGTTCAACAATTTACAATAAAGCGCAAGCAGTAAATAAGGGATTAAAAATTACAATCGGGGGAAAATGGGGAAATCGCAAGAGAACCTATACATTTGTTCTAAGTCATAAAGCAAAAATATATAAATTTGCCTACACACACAAAGATTAGCACTGTTAGAGCACATCATAAGTCAGCATTTTGTAAGGAAAAATGTGATTATGATAGCGTGGCGATTTTGTGATCGATAGTGCCTAGGCAACTTCTAGGATCGAGAAGAAATAATAACTCTTCAACGTATTTTGTTGTGAAAACACATTTTAACTTTTTGTGGGTTGATTTATTGGATTATTAGTGAAACTGATTGCATGGAAAATGGTGAGGTTGACTATTTTACAAAAAAAAGAGAATACGGGGAATCTGCCTAAGAATCAGTACTTGAAAGGGTGAGGAACACTCGTACAGCTATTAGTGGGACCTATACGGGAGTGGGAGACCAGTACAGGTCCTGTTTGGACCCAAACCGAACCTCATTTTATTTTTGAATAGATTTATAGAGAGAGAATAGAATAAAAATGGGATTTCCTCTCATATGGGTATAGCACACTGATTTAATATCCCTAAGGACATAATGTTGCCAATAAGACCCATATGGGTCAGGACCAGACCCAAAATAAAACAAAATAATGGATGGGATAGAATAAATGGGGAATGACAATAAAATAAATGAGATGTGAGTCTCTTTGAAACTTAGGAGCATACCTTTATGCCGTAAATCCACTTTCAAATGATCTCTATGCCGAGAGAGAGTCTAGCCAAAGTAGATGATGAAATGATGGTATTAGGACTATTTGGGTGAGTATTTGCGTGTACACCCCTATATCCTAATAAACAAAGTTAGAAATGAATAAAATGTGGACGAAACTGCAAGGAATAGGTTTTCTCCCTATTTTATACCTTCTATACCTCAACTATACCCTTACTATACCTACAAAAACTGCTAGAATTTTGTGTGAATTATTTGATATGATTTCCTATCTTAGCTCCTCTTGAAAGTGAGGCAAAAAGCTTCTATTTATAGGAGAGAAATGAGTATGAACGCAATAAAACACATTTGGGACTGATTTTCTCCAAAATGGTATGATTTACTATCCTTTCTGCCTGTTTAGGCAGAAAGGGGACTTGTATGGGTGGACAGAACCCGTACGAGTCCACATGGGACCCGTACGGGTCCCTCCAACCTATATGGATCTATGGGAGCTGTACGGGTCAACTATGGACCCTTACCCCCAAGGTGCCACCCGTACGGGTCCCTAAAGGCAGTCTAGGTCTCCAAAACTCCGACTAAACTCATCTTTGTTGTAATAGGAACTCCTCTAATGCATAACACCTATAAAGAATAGCATTGTCTAGCTGTCATCATCATTTCATGAGAAGGACCGTTAAAATCTAGTGCTCACAGATTGCCCCTCAAGGGATCACTACATATACGAATCTATACGATCTCATGATATGAGCGAGGGTTTAGAAATTATGCTTGAGAAGATTATATGGATGGGTTCCTTTCTTAAGGCGAACTCCTTTCCTTGGTGTCCCTTTCTAGAGGTGGATAACTTTCCTTTGCTAATGGGTATCCCTTTCATACGGCAGATGACTTTCCTTTGCCAATACGTATCCCTTTCCCAAGTCTGATGACTTTCCTTAGCCAATGCATTTCTCTGTCGACTTCACTAGGGAAGATGTGTGTATCCCTTTCTTAAGGCAGATCGACTTTCCTGACCTATAATGGTGTATCCCTTTCCTAAGGCGGATGGCTTTCCTTGTTGATGGATGCTGGTGCATCCCTTTCTTAAGGCAGATGACTTCTCCTCGCATCCCTTTCTTAAGGTAGATGACACTCCTGCTGGTGTATCCCTTTCTTAAGGCAGATCAACTTTCCTAGCTGATAATGATGTATCATTTTCTTAAGGCGGATGACTTTCCTACTGGTGTATCCCTTTCCTAAGGCATATGACTTTCCTCGTATCCCTTTCCTAAGGCGGATGACTTTCCTTCTGAGGAATTTGAATAACCTATTAAGAGACAATTAAAAAGCTTGGAGTTAGTCACTACCTGAGATGACATATCTTGATTCTTCAATGACTTTGTGGTAATAAAAATTTTAGCCCATTCAATAAAGAATAAAGATATGTGGATGGGGGATGGCCCCTGAATAAATTGTAAACTAAGTATGAGAAATGTTAGGTGGCCTGATTTCTTAGCGATGGAATGCCCCCTGATTGGTTCAACTACTGGGGATGCCCCTAGGATGAGTGTCCCTAGGGTGTTTGATAATGGAGGGATGCCCCTTGACTGATTCCGTTGCTAGGGAATGCCCCTAGGGGGAGATGCCCCTTAATGATGGGGGGGGTGCCCCTTGATTGGTTCTGCTGCTGTGGAATAGGGGGATGCCCCTTGATTGACTTCCTTGCTGGAAAGGTGTCTGTCTAATTGATTTGTTTGTTGGGGACCTCTCCTAGGTTAACACTTCCTTGGTTTAGGCTAGAAACTCTTGTTCTTTAGGGATTGTTGCCCCTTGATGTTTTGATCGCTTGGGGATCTTTCCCTTGAATGGACCTGCACATGAAAAAATGTTTCTGTCGATAATGGACCTGAAATAGCCTACCTTGATCCCTAATTGATCTTGTGGTGAACAAAAAATTTTCCACTTCGATCAAGGATTAAGGTGAGCTAGGGTTTTTACCCCTATATTAATTAAAATATAGGGTTCAAGAGAAGCGGGGTTAGCCCCAAATTTTAATTTGATTTGTCCCTCCTGCAGGGGAGGACTAATTCCTTTGAAAGTTTGGTTTATCCCTAACAGTTGGGACCCATACGAGTGGGGATGACCCATATGGGTGCAGTGTGAGGCTTAGGGGACCCCGTATGGGTGGCCAGGGCCCGTATGGGTGCATCAGGGGAGTTTTAGATAGACGAACAATCCCCCACTCCCCCCTTTTACCAAAACTTCCAAATTCTTTAACTTTCGGCAAATGTTCTCCGAAAATCAACCAAACATGTATAAAAAGATCACTAATGCCGACTGCTTTAACCTAAAGCGTGAGGAGTTACCTCGGATTGGTAATTCGGAGCTCTAGCAATGCTCGATGCCCATGGGATCTGCGTTTTGTGAATAGGATAATGTCTTGGGTTTCACACCTACTTCTGAAGTCCCCTGGGTGCCTTCTCTCACTACTCATCCCTCCAAACTCCAAGTAAGTGGATTCAAATTCTCAATTTTTGACTTTTCCCCATTTTCTAATTTCTTCGATTTGGCATTATATTAGGGTGTATTAGGGATCAAAATAGAGCCTAATGCATGTAACTTTAGTGTAGGGAACTGTTGGAATTGGTTAGATTAGGATTTGGTTGAATTTGGACAAAATGGCTTATTTGGGAAATTTCCCATTGAGGGAGTGTTTATAAGGGACACGTATGGGTGGGAAGGACTCGTAAGGGTCCCTTTTTCATACCGGTCCTAGAGTGGTACCTGTACAGGTCTGGCTCACCCGTACGGCTACAAATCTCTAGGATAGAATGTCCAAAATCCTATCTCATGGAACTTTTTTCCAATTTTTGACTTGTTCACTGCATTCTGTATTGTACTACTATTTTGTCTTCGCAGTTCCCTTTCAAAACTATCAGAGCTCTTAGCTTCTGTTAGATGTGGTACGAGGACATACATTCTGTGGTAGATACTGAGTTGCTCGCCCACATTGACGCTTTGGGCTTTACTGATGTTGTTTAAGCCTTTCCCGTAGGCCTAAAGACGGTTGCCCAAACTACCATTTCTGCTCTGGCCGAGCGATGGTCGGAGACCACACATACATTCCACTTTGCCGTTGAGGAGGTTACCGTCACCCCCTCGGATATGTATGCACTTATGGGGCTAGCTTGGGATGGAGAGATCATTCACTTTGATGTGTATGCCTACTGCTGGCATTCACCAGCTGAGGTGAAGGACTACATAGAGAGACTTCTTGGGCTTTGTCCTGGCGAGTAGGACAAGCTTAAGTATTGGGATCTGCACACCTATTAGTGGGTGCAACCGAGTCCAATTGCTATAGGTAGAAGAGATCAATACGCCAAGTCTTTCCTCTTTACTTTAATGTCGGCTGTCTTCTTCCTGACCTATTCGAGCAGCATCAACTACGGGCTACTATCTGCTGTGGAGGATCTTGCAAGTATACCTGACAAGAACTGGTATTGGGTTATTCTAGCCTAGCTGTACTACAACCTAGACATCAGCATTTGGGGTTACCAGTCTAAGCTAAAGATCAGCCATTTTCTCCTTCTAGTAAATTCTGAACCTACCTTCATTTTATCTGTTTGGTCACTAACTTTGGTTTCCTTCTATAGATGTGGGCATTCAACCATCGCTTCATCCCCATGCCTAGTCTATTTGGGTACCCTTAGATTTCTCATATCATCTCGATGTGGATGGGTACCTGGCAGTAGAAGGCTGGGTCTATATCTGTGTATCGGGAGTACATCCGGTAATTATCCTCCAATCAGGTAATCTTTCTAAACCTGACCTTGTACTTTCTATTCAACAAACTATTAGTAGCAAATCATATTTAGATAGTTAGAGTTCTTATAGTGCACTTTTACTATATGCAGGTTATTCGTGATCCCTTGATGTATCTAGTCACACATGACGATATTGAGGGGAAGCGATGAGGCGTGGATGACACTCAATTTGTGTTCGAGTCACCACTCTCACTAGAGTGGTATTTTGATGAGCGAGTTTGTGATTGGCAGCCTAGCTCGGTAGTGGAGAGGTCCATCCCTCCAACTATTCCTGAGGGTGTAATCTTGCCGTATCTAATGCCTCATTTAGACCTGGGAATGTATCTCTTGGGTAAGGGGGCATGCCGCTCCTAAGCCACCGACAAAGCGAGCAAGAGTTACTACCAATTTTAGAGAGGGAGTCCTTTAGATCGAGTTGGATTCCTCTTTCTCTCTCCTTGACCACTTAGGGAAGCACACTATTCGTGGGCTCGAGGAGTCAATCCATACCATCCGCTTTGCTCCTCCCAGCACAACCCACGCAAGGCTTTCTACACTAAGCACTCAATCTATATTCTTTCCATAAGTCTGGGTTATTTTTCAGGCTAATGTGATTGGTCATTTCAGGTATCTGTAGCTAAGGTGAATAGGATTGCTCGAGCATTCTTCTCGATCCGAGATCTGATGCTGGCTCAAGATGCTCTTATCGCAGTAAGCTTCTTTTTCATTTAATGACTTAATAAACTATGCATGCATGCTATGATATTTATATGTGTATACTGATCTATTGATTTTCATGCAGACCCTGCTAGCTATGGAGCATGACATATCAACTAGGGACTTGGAGACCACTGGGGATTAGGTAAGCTTTATAGAGGAATAGTTACGTGCAGCCATAATGGAGTTGGACAGGATCGCTATGTTGGAGGTAGATCTGGAGTGGGCTAGGAGAGAGACGGCTCAGGCTAGTGCTCAAGTGGAGGTGTTGCGGGTGCAACTGACCCGTACGACTGAGGATAATTTTACACTTGAGCTTGTCCTCCTCATTGGAGGATCTCTTAGGTTATTAGATCGAGTCAATGGTTACTCGGGCGGCCGCAACTGAGCAGGAGGTTGATCAACAGGTTGAGATGGCCGATGCTGCTGCTGGGGGTGCTACAGGGGATCTAGAGACTAGGGACCATGTGATGATCGATATGGATGACCTACTGGTAGATACACAAGACCAAACTCAGGATGCACCTCAGGGACAGTATCCTTCAGTAGCTTAGGCTATCTTTTATCTTCTTCTATCTGGATATTTGACATTTTTAGCACTGCGTGGATTAATTTGATGTAAACTTGGATGTTATTTACAGACTACTTTACTTTATGCATGCTTGAACTTATCTTTTCGACACTAAGACCATTTAAATATTGCTAACCCGTATTGTCCCTTGGCACAACTAACAACGAAACCTTTTTAAATCATACTATGAGCAAGTAAATTAGCCGTTGAACACTCAAAGTTCTAGACTACGATGAACTGACCCATTTACATTGACAGTAATTACCAGCATCGGTTGGTCAAAATTAGCACTCCTAGGGACACATGCAACATGTCATTTCACTATAGGGGAACTAAGTTCAAAGGATTCCAACTGTGAGACATTGCAATTACAAATGATGTTTGACTGAACGAGTGCGACACTAAACTAGCACTTTTAGAATTGAGTTCTAATTTTTTCATAGGCGATTTGGTGTGAGATGACCTATCAAACATTCTATTTTCATTTCTTTTAATCCTAATTTTTCCTAAATTGTCCTTGGCAGTTCAACCCAGCGGACTTTTCTTTTCTTTGCCTTGACTTTTACTTGGACTGCCCTTTCCGATTTTCAATCAGCAAGCTTTTTCCTTTAACTTAACTTTTGCCTGGACTGCCCTTTCAGGTTTTCAATCTAGCAGACTTTCCCAACTTTTACATAAACCTTATTTCTTTTGTGGTATATTGGTATTTTTGTCTTATGTTGGATAATATACTCACAGTAAAGATAACAACAACAAGCACAAAATGTAGAGAAAAAACTGATGTCCACATACTTGCGATTATTTCACCTAAAGACATGCATGCGTTCAGAAGACTAGAATTCTTAGCAAAATCATAACATGTTCATTGATGAGTTTGATTTGAGTCCATAGGCAATGGTAACAATTTCCAATGGTTAACCTCTACTGCCTACTAGTCCTTTTATAGATTTTCCAGAAAGCAACTGACATTTTTCTCTCAATGCCCTAACTTTTGCCTAAGCTATCCTTTTTGGGTTTTCAGGTTAGCAGTCTTTATTCCTATTGGAGTACCCAAACTTTTGCCTAACTGGTTTATGGAATACCGATCAGTGGATTGCACCCTCATTTTTGCCCAAGCAGTAGAGGACCACTCGTCGGGTGATTTACTCTTTATCTCTTTTATTCTTTGTGCTGCTTTTCTAAGATTTAGTTTTTTTAACTTGGACATAATAACACTTAAGCTTGTCTCGATTCATTTAGTTCATGAATTCATTTCCATCCATATCCATGATCTTGATTCCTCCTTGGCCAAGGACTTTCTTGATCATAAATAGTCCTTCCTAATTAGGCCTGCACTTACCACTAACATCTGTGTTGACTTGGTGCAGTTGTTTGAGAACCAGATCCCCCGCCTTGAGAGGTTACTTCAGGTATCTAACTCAATTGTTGTAGGCTTGGGCCATGCGCTGTTAGTACATCTGTAGGTGGTCAAGTGCCTTGAGTCATCTTCCTTAATGCTGGTGACAAGGTGAGCTAGTTCTTCCTCTTTATGAAAGAAGGAGATCATGTTATTATGGGGTTTGGGATTTTATGGGGTCAAGGGTCTCCTTTATTTTTAACAAATGAGGAAAGCATTTTTGGAGGAACATTTTGTAGATCTAAGGGGGATTGAAGGAACATATATTGATAACAAATGCACCTTCATTGATGGTTTTGGAAGAGCATTGGGTTCTCTTTCTTGAAGGTTCTGTTTGGAAGATTATTATGCCTTTATTTTGAAGAGCATTGGATTGGGTATTTAAGCTTGCATTAATTTCTAATTGGTGTGAGTCCCAACCTTTTTCAATGGTGTCTTTAATGCGGGGTTTGCTTTTCTTGTCTCTTTTTGGTGTTCTTAGTCTTATTTCTTGATGATGTGAATCCTTTTTTTTTCTCCCTTACAAAGAAAGAAGATCAAAGACCTTCTATTATCTGTCTATTTCTATTTCTTTGGTGATAAGTTTTAACCATTGGATTTTTATACCATTGCGATATACTCAAAGCCAACTTTATTAATAAATATGGTGTTATTTTTAAGAATGTTGTTGTTATGAGTATGTTATGCCTTTAAAATGAAACAATCATACAAAATTTGAATGGAAAATGCATCAATTCATCCATGATATGCCTCATAAGCGGCATCATTTGCATAAAAAATGTTCGAATATTATGAGTTACATCATTTGAATCATCCTTCACATGCAGAGGGCCTTATTGGCTAGCCCCGGTAATACTGACAGATAAATTAGTAGTCTTAAATTGTAGGTTCTTACGAACTTCTTATTCTGATAGGCTATCTCCCTTTTCTTTCTTCCATGATAAATCAATTTGTGGAAATATACCCTCCATGCTAGACCAAATGCATCAAGTATCGTTTCCCAAAGTAAGTTGTAACCTAGGAAGCCATCCATGAAGGAATATCTTGGGTTTTGGGTAGCATGATCAAAGAATGTTTTAATTTCGGGTTCTGAGGAGTCATCAACATCCTCTAGCCAAGTTATGGCTGCATAAGCTGCTGGGTTAACTTGTGTGATTGAGTTGAACACTTGATTAGGGGAAAGCCCAGAGCTAATAGTGTTAACACTTTCTTTGGCTTGAGCCGGTGGTTTATCTATCACAGTTGTTTTAAGCTATGGTTCGTGAATCTTCTTCTCCCTAATGAAGACACAAACAGCCTCAAGTAAGTCTGTGAAAGCACCATTGCAATGACCCTTGCTAACATGATAAGCACAAAATTGATCCCTCTTCTTGGGCTTGGGTGGAATATAGGGTTTGACACTTTTGAGAAGGGGTAGTGCCCTCAAATTGCTGCAGATGGAAGGCAAAGGTGCCTTCTAAGGAGAAATACCATCCTCTATGGTACAGACTATAGAAACTTCTTCTTGTACTATCTCAATTTTGGGATTTGAGCTAGACCTTTGCCAAAAGGGCTGGGCTAGGGAGGTCGGGGTCATTCTTTTTAAACCAGGGTTTGGCTGGCACACTTGCCTCTCCGATTCTTCAATCCTTTCCCATTTCTTAGCCTTTTCAAAGACCTCAACATTGCTAGAGAAATTATCAATACTGAGGACCTTGCAATAAGTGGGCAAAGCACCATCCATCAACTTCACAATCATCTCAGGGAGACTAAGATGATCCTTCAACAGTATCTGGTTAGCCATCCATCTTTCAAAATAAGGTTGGAACTTCTCATTAGGGGCTTACTTGATAGCCTCTAAGTTTTGCATGGTGGTCTTAATAGTGGCATTAAAACCTTACTACTCGATGAAAAGATAAACACTTCCTCTTTTTGGTCACCTCATCTGACAAAGTGATGTACCACTCGATAGCAGTACCTTCTAAAGTCCAAGGGAACATCTCTACAAGGACTTTGTCACTCAGCTTTCTTATCCTTATTACCTTCTGATAATTAGTGATATGAGATTGAGGCAGACCAGTTCCCTTATACTTTCCTATGCTTGGCATACTAAAGTTTTCGGGGACCCAATCCTCCTCCCTAGTGACTTGAATGAACTATGCTGATGGTTGGATACTGGGATTGGTGGCAAGCAACTTCTGTAATAGATCATGCAATTCTATGGACAAAGATGATCCATCTGACTGAGCAATCTTACCTAAGGGTAAACCTGCTAATTGTGGAAAGGTTGTTCCCTTAGGTGTGACCACAAAATCAGAGGCTGGACCAGATGCTCCAAACTGAAATGCTGGTGGTATGAACCCTTAGGTAGGCTGAGCAAACTGATTGATGGCTAGTGGAATCGCTATACCCACTTACTGCAATGGCTGGCTGACTAAACCAAATGCACTAACTAAACCTAACTAACCAAACATACTAGAAGATTCCCCATGAACTTGAAGAGGTGGCAGCTGAGATTGAGTGAATGGATTCTGAGCAACCCTTGAAAGGGGAGGCTGCTCGCTAACCACTGCGTGTACTGCTGGAGCCATGATGACTCCAACCTGAGAGACATTAGCCATTCTTTCCTCAGCCAAGATTGCATTAATGGAAGCTGGCATCTTATCATTCACCCAGTCAAGAAACTAATCACTTCCTAGATACTAAGAGATGGCATTTGCAATCTCCAGCCTAATATTGGCCCTCAACGCATTTGGCTCCTCACCGAGACCAATATCCTTAACCTTAACATCAATCTGGCCATCTAGAGTCAAAATTTGAGACATTTCTCCCAACTGGTGGTTAGTTTTGGGGTCAAAAGGACCAGACTAACTGCTTGAAAAATTACCCAGAGAAGGAGGTGGAGGTGTATTCTCAACCCTTAACTAAACTGGAGGTGGCAAAGGTAAGACCGAAATGCGAACCAAATGGACTTGTGGTCATTGCCAGGCTCTGACTCCTACTGAGGTAGCAACCAAAAGATCAGTACATACATGGGATGGGTATGCATGCTCAATTTACAATAATTCATGGTGAGGTTAATTACAAGGGAATATACAACATAACACATGCAAAGCATGTCCTCCAACCTTATTCCTCTCACCGATTCTGAAGGTATTTTCCTTTCATTACCACGAGGATAATAAAGGGTGACCTAGTCTAATCTCACTAGAAAAAGGTACCTAGAGCGTGAAATTCTATGGCTTTCAATAAGAATGGTGTAGGGACGTAACATAAGCTAATGTAATGGGTTACCATTGCATCAAGCCTCTTTTGGAGGGAGATGAGAATGAGTGCTCCACCCACTAGAGTGTCCCTAATTCTTAGCGGGCATGAGTGACACTTTTATGAGTTTAAAAAAAAATTTGGACACCCTAACCTAGCACTAGAAGAAGAGCGCATTTAATTCTAGAGAGAAGAATTGTGAGAAGATAGAGTGTAATAATTTTCCTGAATGATGAAAAATAAAATGGTTTGAATTAAGTAAATGATTTTTGGTGCTCATTTTAATCTTTTAGGCTTTTAAAACAAACCAAAACATTTTGCAAGTTAAAAGATCATATCCCCAACAGAGTCACCACTATGAACTCTCAGTGGTCGAAGATATATAGATCTCCTTTGGAGCCTTGCGGCGGGGTCCTCCGGGGGTTGTTTTAGGCATGATAGCACCATTTAGTTCAAGTTTGCAAATTTTAACCAATTCTAATGAATAAAATAATCGAGACCCAAATCTCGATACAAATGATAGCGTCGCCACCCAAGTTGTCAACTTGGGAAAGAGTTTTGGTACGATTCCCATTGGGTGGGAGACTCATACCTTTTGGATCAGAGATTCGAGTGTCGGATGAGTCACTTATTGCTCATTTAGTTAATTCGAAGTTACATTTGTCGTATAAAACCAATTTATTTTCATCATGTTGGGAATTATTTCGGAAATCCTATTTTTCTACACTCTTTCACACTCGATTCGTGCGTTCAACAATTTACAATAAAGCGCAAGCAACAAATAAGGGAATAAAAATTACAACCGGAGGAAAATAGGGGAATTATAAGAGAACCTATACATTTGTTCTTAGTGATAAAACAAAAATATATAAATTCACCTGCATACACAAAGATAAGCACAGTTATAGCACATCATAAGTCAGCATTTTATTAGTAAAAATGTGATTATGATAGCGTGGCAGTTTTGCGATCGGTAGTGCCTGGGCAATTTCTGGATTCAAGAAGAAATAACAGAACTTTAATGTATTTTATTGTTAAAACACATTTTAACTTTTTATGGGTTGATTTAACAGATTATTAGTGAATCTGATCGCATGGAAAATGGTGAGGTTGATTGATTTTACAGAAAAAAGAGAATATGGGGAATCTGCCTTAGAATCAGTACTTGTAGGGGTGAGGGACACCCGTACCGCTATTAGTGGGACCTATATAGGAGTGGGAGACCTGTACGGGTCCTATTTAGACCCGAACAGAACCTAATTTTAGTTTTGAACAACTTTATACAGAGAGAACAGAATAAAAATGGTATGTCCTTTCATACGGGTATAGCGCACCGATTTAGTATCCCTAAGGACATAATGGTGCCAAGAAGGCCCATATGGGTCAGGACTAGACCCAAAACAAAAGAACATATGGGATACAATGGATGGGTAATGACAATAAAATAAATGTGATGTGAGTCTATTTGAAACTCAGGAGCATACATTTATGCCGTAAATCAACTTTGAAGCTATCGCTATGCGGAGAGAGAGACTAGCCAAAGTAGACGATGAAATAATGGTATTAGGACTATTTCTATGAGTATTTGTGTGGACAAAATTTCCCCTAAATCCTAAAAAACGAAGTTAGAAATGAATAAAATACAGACAAAACCTCAAGGAATGGGTTTTCTCCCTATTTTATACCTGATATACCTCTACTATACCCTTACTACACCTATAAAAACTGCTAGAATTTTGTGTGAATTATTTGATATGATTTTCTATCTTAGCTCCTCTTTAAAGTAAGGCAAAAAGCCTCTATTTATAGGAGAGAAATGAGTTTGAATGCAATAAATCACATTTATGACTGATTTTCTATAAAATGGTGTGATTTACCATCTTTTCTGCCTATTTGGGTAGAAAGGGGACCTGTACGGGTGGACAGGCCCCATACGGGTCAGCCCATGGACCATTACCCCCAAGGTGCCACCCTTATGGGGTAGCTAAAGGCAGTCTAGGTCTCCAAACTCTAGCTAAACTCATCTTTGTTGTAGTAGGAACTCCTCTAATGGATAACACTTGTAAAGAATAACATTGTCTAGCTCTCATCATCATTTCGTGAGAAGGATTGTTAAAATCTAGTGCTCACAGCTGCCATTAAGGAAGCTCATGACCTCAAATTCTATGGTTATGATGAGATCACTGGAAATCTACTGACCTAAAAGCTATCTCTGGAAAGATATAGCCAGTAAGAAAAGAAAGGAATTGCCCTTGAGGCAGATTTCTCTAGATCAGCTTCTTCCGGAACAGAAAACCAATCACGTGAATCTCTTCTTAGAAAGGAAGAAATGGTCATGCTGGCTAGATAATGCAAGATATTCCTAAGGAAGGAAGAGAAAGGATCAAGGAGGAATTCCAGAAGGTATGACTCCAAAAGAAGGAATGAAAGTAGTTCCTAAAGAGATGAGCACATAAAAGATCCTGAAGATAAAAAGGATCAAGAAAAAGAAATGGCTTGCTTCGAATGTGGTGAAAAAGGACATTTCAAATCAAAATGTCCTAAGCTCAAGAAGAAAAAGAAGCATAAGAAGAAGGCAATGGTAGCTACCTGGAGTAACACTGAGGAAAGTAGCATTTCATCATCCTCGGATGAAGAGGAGACTGCAAAATTTGCATTCATGGTACTAACTGAGTCAGAGGTTGAATCTTCTAGAAAAGGAACAACTCAACGTATCACTGAGCAAACTGATGAATCAAAGTCAGAGTCAACCAATACAGAGGTACACTCTCACTCTAATCTTACTTCTAACAATGATCTTGCTAGAGCTCTAGGGATTGTGATCAACAATCTAAGGAAGAACCATAAAGCCATCAAACATCTTCAAAGACAAGTAATGGAGCTAACAAAGGATGCTGAAGCAATAGGACAAGACATCAATCTTATAAGGCCTATATAGCACTATGAGAATGTTGAAGGAAACTCCATAAGATCCCAAGTCCAAATACTCAGTGCAAATCTATTTAAGCTAGAAAGAGAACTAGCCTTAATGAAGGAATCTGTCGGAAGATATCCAAAGCTAGCTTCTGGAAGAAAACCAGGACCTTCAAAGAAAAGAAGGAATTCGGAACCTCCAAAATTAAAGAAAGTCAAAAGATAGCCCTAAGTACAAAAGTATATGACTCCCCAAAAAATAAAACCACAAGCACAAAGATATACAACTGCTAAAAAAGGGAAAGCTGTAGTGATATATGATGAACAACAACTCAAACAAAGAAAGAGTCACAGAGTGGAAATAGCTCCACCAGTCAACTACCGGATACAATCTAGACAATCAAATCCAGATCTATCCAAGGAAGGATACTCTAAAGATTATGGAAAGAAAGATCATCAAAAGATTGAAGAGAAGCTTAAAAAGAACAAACCAATTGCAAGATGCAGGTTTTTTAGTAGAAACAATCATATAATCACTATGTGTAAATTTAAAAATGGTTAATATGATAGTCATCCATGGCTTGAAATGGTTATTACCCTGAGCGGCCCCAAATCTGATTGGGTACCCAAACCCACTTGATCTATTTTGTAGGTATGCTTGAAGTCCACTAAAGATCAATAAACTTGGTACATTAATGGTAGATGGTCAAGGCACATGACTGGTGATGAAAGAGCCTTCATCACATTAACCAGGAAGAAGGGAGGGAAAGTAACCTTTGGAGATAATAAAAAAGGACTTATCATAAGACATGAAACGATTGGATCTCACTTAAAGATAGTAGATGTCTCTCTTATTCATGGACTGAAGTTCAACTTACTCAGTGTTGCTCAACTCTATGACAAAGGAAGAAAAGTCATCTTTAACTCCGGAGGCTACTCAATAATTGATAGTAAGTCCAATCAACTTATTCTTCATGCACCTAGAGTAAATAATGTTTATTGTATTAACATTAAAAATGAGAAAAAGAATAATATATGCTTGGTGTCTAAAGAAGAAGAATCATAGCTATGGCATTACAGGTTAGGACATTTTAGCATGAACCTCTTATCCAAACTAGCCAAAAAGGAACTGGTTGAGGGTTTGCCTAAGGTTGCTTTTAATAAGAATCAAATATGCACTGCATGTCAACTAGGTAAACAAACTAGATGTTGGGAAACAATTCCTAAGTCTTAGAGGAATGCATCCAGCTATAACATGGAAGACAACTAAGTCAAGAAAGTATCCGGTTTAAGTTTGGAAAGGAAACAAACACATAACCCCTTAACGACAGCATTTGGAGAAAGTAACTGATTGAAAGGCTTCCAGTTTAGGATTGTGTTTGAAGACATCCAAAATACTCATCTCAACACAAAGGGCATATTTAAAATATTCAAACTCCCTCCAAATATTGGTCTCAAGTCAAATAACCCTCTATATCTTGAAGAATGAAAATATGACAGCTTGCACGCATTTCATAAAAGGACAAAAGGTTCGACTTGGAAAGTGAAAAAGGTAACAACCTTCTTAACCTAGACCAATGGTGTAGCGCGTGGAGCCAAAACAAAAGACAAATTCGCATAAAAGTTGGCTATACACAAAAAGCCAAACAAATGATCATTGTCACCTTTTTGCATGAATCCCAGCAATTCAAAATGGGCCAAATGATGTGTCTAATAGATTGATTAATGACTCTAGAAGTGCCACTTCATACCTTATCAAGTGTGGCGATTCAATTTCACCTAAATGGTACACAATGGCTACATTTATGATCAAATCCTATAAAAGGGAAGGTTCAGGTGTTGAGAAGGTGCTTGTTGTTTTCACAAAAAGCTATTACATTGAGAGTTCAAGCAACTTCAATCAGTAAACTTAATCTCCACTAGAACCTTTAACTCAGATCAGTTTGTAAGAATTCACAAGTGAAAATTATAAACTTGTAGAATTCAAAAACCTCCTTTCAGAAAACCAATTTCAAAATCTCATACTTGGGTAAGTATTGAGATTGGGATTCAGCTCAAACTAAGGAAGCTTAAGTGGTATATCCCTATAGGACTCAGCTTAAATTTGGGTTGAATAAAGGTGGTATATCCCACTAAAAAGAAAGGACTCAGCTGAAGATTAGTGTTTTTAGTGGTATATCCTACATCTAGAGGAGAAGAGATCTCTGGAGACACTTGTAAATGCTTGATTCCTGCTCGTTGAAAGGAATCTCACTAGTGGACAAGAGGAGGAAACTCTGAGGACTTGAGTAGACGGGGCCGAACCAGTATAAATCTCTATGTTTGAATTTACTTCCTCTATCTCTGCATTAATTACATTTTTATTTATACTTGCATCATCCGGATCAAATATATTTGGATCATTTCTAACACGCTACACAGGCTTTTTATAAAGTCCTTAAAAAGGGCATTCACCCCCTCTTACCCTAAATACATATTCATAAGGACCAATATTAGAAAACGTTTTCCTTCCATTCATTATATACCTATCGAAAGAGTCCTTGAACTACTACATATTGACATGTTTGGACCAATAAAACCCATGAGCTTAGGTAGACGAGAATACACCATGGTTATTGTGGATGATTATTCTCGTTATACCTGGGTAGCTTTGTTAGGAAGCAAGGATGCTTCCTTTGAACATTTTTATAAGATATTCATCAGAATAGAGGTAGAACAAGGCATAAGCATTGCACGCATCCGGAGTGATAATGGAGGAGAATTCTAAAATAAGTAATTTGTTGAATTTTGTGACTCCAAGGGCATTGAGCATAATTTTTCTACTCCTCATACACCTTCACAAAATGGGGTTGTAGAAAGGAAAAAGATAACTATAGTTGAAATGGCTCGAATAATGCTAAGTGGAAACGGATTGCCTAAATACTTTTGGGGACAAGTTGTAAACACTGCATGTTACTTTTGAAATAGTGCTCTCTTTAGAAAGAACACGGACAAAACCTCATATGAAATCCGGAAGGGCAAGTAACCCAAAATTTGGTACTTTAGGGCCTTTGGATGTAAATGCTACATCCTCAATGATAGAGAGAAATTAGGAAAATTTGATCCAAAGTCTGATGAAGCAATTTTCCTTGGCTACTTAATACATAACAAAGCTTATAGAGTATATAACAAAAGAACTCAAACTGTGGTAGAGTCTATACATGTAGATTTCAATGAGACTAACCATGCAGGAAAGAAAAGTCAAGATCCGGATGACATAGTTCTAAATGAAGCAGAACAAGTGAAGGTTCAAGAACCTTTTGAAATGAAGAAGTACAAAGAAGAGGATAAAGAAATCAACTTCAACTTGGATCAATTTTGAAACAATCCCCATAATGCCGAAATTGATTTCTATGATGAATAAGGAGGAAATGAAGAAGAAGATGATGAAAATGTGGAACAAGCTCCACAACACCATGAAGATCTTCAAAGAGAAACCAGAACTCTATAGTATCATCCTGTAGAAGCCATTTTTGACAATGTCCAAAATCCAGTTAGAACCAGAGGACAACTCATTACGATGATGAGACATGCTACATTTGTCTCACCCATTGAGGTAAAAAGGTTTGAAGATGCAGAAGGAGATGAAAGTTGGATGATGGCTATGCAAGAAGAGCTAGATCAATTCACAAGAAATGATGTTTGTGATCTAGTACCACCACCTGAAGGAAATTCAATCATTAGCATAAAATGGGTTTTCTAGAATGAGCTAGAGGAAACTGGAGTGGTAGTGAGAAACAAAGCAAGACTAGCTGCTCAAGGCTACAACCAACAAGAAGGCATAGACTTTGAAGAAACTTTTGCTCCGGTAGTAAGGCTAGAAGTAATCAGGATCTTATGTGCTTTTGCATCTTATATAGGTTTCACCCTATTCCAAATGGATGTCAAAAGTGATTTTTTAAATTGAGTTATTCAATAAGAAGTCTATGTAAAGCAGCTATTGGCGTTTGATGATTCAAAGCATCCGGAGAATGTCTATAAACTGAAGAAAGCTCTCAATGGATTGGAGCAAGCACCAACAGAATTGTATGAGAGGCTTGCCTCTTTTCTCATATCCAAAGGATAAATCTGAAGGAAAGCAAATACATCACTATATTAGATATGATGTATGCCCTAGAGGCAATTAGGGCGATATATCTTAGTTAGTTTTATTTGTATGAACAAAGTTATATTAACAAATGCATTCTTTTGTTATATCAACGACTGTGAAAATATGTTATAACTGGTTTAGAATATATTCATTCATGTGTTTGCAAAAGTTCACGACATAATCAAAGCACGTATTGGAAAGGGCATAGTGGGACTATGTTGGTGAGAATTTGTTCGTGTGCAATTATGGTTTGTCTAAATATCCCTAGTCATAGTATCATCAAGACTTGACATTGATGAATGTGGATAGACTAGCATGTGTCGTCATACCTCTTGAATTTAATTTATTGTAGCATATCTCCAGTGCTAGAGGGTGGTACCTTAGGCTAACACATGAATGTATTTAGGGAAATACATCAGAGATCGATAGGAGACAACACTAGGTAATCTATATCTTGTGTTGCTGTTTTATCAACTCATTGCAATAACAATTCGAACATCCTTAGACCTGAGATACTAGTTACTTGGTTTAGATGTTGTTATACTTTGGGTCATACCCAAGCATTCTATAAATTGGATGATATGGATGATTATGGGTATAGTTGATGTCTGAACATTGGTAAGCTGAGTAGTCTAGAAGGAATCTATCACTCCATTATAGCAATATAAGGGAGATGTACCTTGGCTATTTGTTGGAAGTGACACACTCATAAACCTCTGATTAAAGTATGGGTTGATAGGATGAGATCCTAATCAACACATTAAATTTGTTGAGTGGTGTACTTTTGTAGCAAGACTAAATACTGGGGTAACTATTAAGGCTACTAGTGGACTAACACTTAAACTGAGTCCTAGAAACCATATGGTACTTAACAGTTGATAGAAGTAGTGAATTGTATTGATACTATTATAGAAATGGCATTAAGTAACAATGCATGTGACATTCCAAATATTGAGGGGTCATATGCCCTATGCTAGAGAGCCACTATGATCGATAAAAGTAATCAGAGTCCGCAACAATCTGGAGCTCCGAGCCAGTCAATTCCAAAGAGGAATTGATCTAGGTTAAACTTGTGATGGCTCAATATTACAGGATCCTATAAGGTCTTACACTTTGAGTTACGACTGAGCCATGTAAAGAACTGTTAAACTAGGTCTAATCTAGAAGAGCAAAGATATAAGGTTAGACCTTAAAATATGGATGGACCATAATATTGGTTAGACCAATATTCATTGGTTGGACCAATGAACCTATTAAATAATAAGGAGGAAAAAATAAATAAATGGAAAAATGGAACTGGTTATTAGTGACATTTATTAATATTAGATGTTAAATAAATCCGCGCGATTGGGCCTATAAATGTACTGTAGGACTATACATAAATAGACCTACGCATGGGCCACATGGTAGCACCATTTGGAACGGTGTTGCATGTGGCCTGTAGGGCACGTGAACGTGGGCTGCAACATGTAGCCCACAGTGCATGTTGCATTACAGACTGCGATATATATCGGCCTGCGCGTATGGTGCAAGCCTTTTGGGTTTGCGCTCCTGGGCAAGCCCACAAGGGACTACTGGCCAAATGTCCAGTAGTCTCCCAGTGCAATTGGGAGCTTGTCCCCTAAGCAAGCTCCTAGTCATTGAGTTGTTCCCCAACTCTATCGAGGTTATTAATTAACTTTTGAGCAAAGGATTTTAATGGTCCTTCTCGCGAGAGGATGATGAGGGCTATATAATGCATTGTTCAACAGGTGTCATCTACTCGGAGGGGTTCCGATGTTGTTTGCTCAAGCTTTGTCAAACATAAACCTTAGAAAACCGATGCCTAGGTCAATAAAAAAAGGTATTGTCAGTCAAAACTAGTCAAATCTAGTCAAAATTGATCGATTTTGGCCATTTTTGGTCAAATTCGGTCAGACCGGTCCATACGGATCCATTTGGGTTGACTTGAATCCATACGGGTCCAACGTATCTGTACCAGTCCAAAATCTCCCAGAATTGTCCATACGGGTCCTCTTGATGCTCAAACAATCTATTTTAATGCACAAAATCAGCTATAAATGCATAAAATCAATAATAACTAACATTTTAAGCATTCACACATGTTTTTCACCTATAAAAAGGGGCATTTCGCTTCATTTCAGGAGGAGAAAAATAAGAAAAAGATGAGAAAGAAAATATAATATAGTGAAATCATTTTGAACAAGTTTTTAAGGTTATAGTAAGGGTATAGTTAGGGTATAGAAGTTGTAAAATAGGGGGAAAACCATTCCACATCGGTTTTTCGTACATTTTATTCCTTTCTAGTTTTGTATTTGAGATTGGGGGTGGCTTTGTCCACAGAAAAACTCATCTAAATAGTTCTAAATATGTCATTTCATCATCTATTTTGACAAAGCTTCCATTCGGCATTGGGATCGCTCCAAAGTGGATTCACAGCATAGAGGCACGCTCAGGAGTTTCAAAGAGACTCACTTTCTATCTATTTTATTGTCATTTTCATTTATTCGTCTTGATCTTTTCTTTGGTTTTTTGTGGGTCTGGTCCTGACCAATATGGGCCTTGATGGCTCCTTTATGTCCTTAAGGATACTAAATCTGTGCGCCATACCCATATGGAGGGAAATCCCCTTTTTATTCAGTTCTTTTCTCTAAATCTGCTCTTTTAAATAGAAATGAGGTTTTGTTTGGGTCCCAATGGGACCCCGTACGGGTTCCACATACCCATTCATGTCAAACAAGTAGCCGTACGGGTGTCCCCCTACTCGTACGGGTCTTGGCCCCCAAGACAAACTGTCAATTTCTTTTTAATTGGTAAATTGCAATCATTTTCACTAATAATTTGGTAAATTAATCCATGAAAAGTTAAAATATGTTTTCATAACAAAATACGTTGAAGACCCGCTATTTCTTTTTGATCCTTGAAGCCGCCCAAGTACTATCAATCGTAAAACCTCCACGCTAACATAATGACATTTTTCCTAACAAAATGCTAACTTATGATGTATTGTAAACTATGGTAATCTTTGTGGATGTAGGCGAATTTATTTATTTTGTTTTATAACTTAGAACAAATATATAGGTTCCCTTGCAATTCCCCCATTTCTCCTATTTGTAATTTTTATTCCCTCATTTATTGTTTGTACTTTATTGTAAATTGTAAATGCATGAATCGAGTGTCAAAGAGTGTAGAAAAATAGGATATCTGTAATAATTCCCCATCTGATGAAAAGAAAATGGTTTTACTCGATGAATGTAATTTTGAATTAACTAAATGAGAAATAAGTGACTCATCTAATACCTGAATCTCTGATCCAAAAGGTATGAGTCTCCCGCCTAATGGGAATCGTACCAAACTCTTTCCAAGTAGAGTACTTAGGTGGCGACTTTATCATTTGTATCGATATTTGAGTATTGATTCTTTTATTCATTAAAATTGGTTAAAATGAGCAAAATTGAACTAAATGGTTCCATAACGCCTAAATCAATAAATCCTCAGTGGACCCCGTCATAAGGTACTAAGGGAGATCCACATATCTTCGACCACCGGGAGTTCACAATGGCGACTCTGTTGGGGAATTAATCTTTCAATTTGTAAAATTTTGGTTTGTTTTTGAAAAGCTTAAAAGATTAAGATGAGCATAAAAAATCATTTACTTAATTCAACCCGTTTACTTTTTCATCATTTGGGAAAAGTATTACACTCTATCTTCTCACCTCATTCTCTCTAGAACTAAATGTGCTCTTCTTCTAGCTCTAGGTTACGGTGCCCAATTTTTTCTACAAAACTTACAAAGATGTCACCCATGCTCACTAGAAATTGGTGACATCCTAGTGGGTCGAACACTCATTGTAATCTTCCTTTAAAAGAGGCTTGATGCGATGGGAACCTATTATGTCAACTTTCATTATGTCCTTACACCATTCTTATCAAAAGCCATTAAATTATACCCTATAGGTACCTTTTTCGATTGAGATTAGATTAGGTCGCCCTTTATTATCCTTGAGGTAATCAAAGGAAAATACCTTCGGAATCGAAGGGAGGGATAAGGTTGGAAGATACGCTTCACATGTGTTGTATTATATTTTCCCTTGTAATTAACCTCACCATGCATTATTGTAAATTGTGCATGTATAACCAAACCCATGCATGTACTGATAATTACGTTCATACTCCAATGAGTGAGTCAATGCTTGGCACCATTCTTAAGACCGTTTGATCCACATTCTAGCATTCCCTCCACCTTCTTTGGATTAGTTAAGGGTTGAGGTCCCGCTCTGAGCAATTTAACTAGCAGTGAGTTTGGTCAGTTTGATCCCAAAACTACTCATCAACTTGAGGAGATGTCTCATATTTTGACCCGTGATGGACTTATGGGTGTCGAGGTTGAGGATGCTAGTTTTAAGGAGGAGGCAAATGCATCGAGGGCTGACATTAGTCCGGAGATTGCAAATGCCTTCTCATAGTTCTTGGGTAGTGCTCATTTTCTTAACCTCGTGAATGATAAGATGTTTGCTTTGATAAGTGAAATCTTGGCCGAAGAGAGGGTGGCCAATACTTCTCAAGTTGTGACTACTCTGGTTACGTCAGTTCAAGCAGTGGTTAGTGGGCAGCCTACCCCATCTAGGGTTGCTCAGATCCCATTGTTCCAAATCTAGTTCACTCAGCCTCACTTACCGCCTGTTAAAGTTCAAGGAGGATCATACGGTCAGTTTGGTCAGTTGGGTTCAGTTAGTCTGTTTGGTCAGTTTAGCCAGCCATTTCAGTCAGTAGCTCTGACTGTTCCATCAGCTGATGGTTAGTTTAGTTAGCCTAGCCAAGGATTCCTTCCATTAGTATTTCAGTTTTGGGGGATCTACCCATGGTCCCAATTTTATAGCCACACCTAAGGGGACAATCTTTCCTCAATCAATAGGTTTACCATTTGGTACGGCTTCCCACCAAGGAGCATCATCTTTATCCTTAGAACTACAAGAATTGCTTGCTACCATCATGATTGCTTAACAACCTTTCCATCCTATTCAAGTATCAAAGGAAGAGGGTTGGATCCCGGATGACTTTAGTATGCCTAGCATAGAAAAGCATAAGGGAACCGGTCCTCCTCAATCCCATATAACCACTTATCACAGGGCGGAAAAGTGGGAAAGAATTAAGCAATTGGAGGACCTTAATGAAGCACAAAGAGGACTTATGCAAATATAAGTAGAAGCTCAGGATCGGGAGACTAATGATTCACTATTAGATCCTACTATGATTGAAGATGAAGACCCTCCACATGTGGAGGATGGTTTCGAGGATGAGCTAACCTTTTAACGATGATAGTGTTTTAATGCAAACAATGCCACTTATAAAGCACATCATGAATAAATTGACGCATTCACATTGTGAGCTGACGACCCCCGATCCCCCCTGCCCGCACGGTAAGCTTTAGTGCTCTTTGGTGTGGGGCAGAGAAACAATGAGCTCTGTGAAGCGAGCTTAGGGATGATCCTTATTTTAGCGTGATGAAAATGGAGAACGGAAGCGATGTTGAAGTTGAAATTTAGTCCGATTAATGTGTTAAAGGATACAAGATTTGGAATCCCATATTTTATAATAGAGTCGCCCCCCGGTTAAGGTCTACCGAAAATTTGGGTATGATATTCCCACCTAGTGGTTGAACCGTACCTTAAACCAGAGACACTAGGTTCGGATGATGTTGCTTACTTTTCAATTTTTAAATCAAGCCAATTATATTTAAATAAATGTGACCTTAGTTCTTATGTGATATAATCCGATTATTGTTTGGTGTTTTCGGTTTATATGTCATACATCACGCAGAAAGCGATAAATAAACAAAGCAAGAAAATAAAATTATTACATGGCTTTACGAATACCTATACATTTTTGTAATGCATGAAAATAAATAAAGTGATAAATAGATAAATGGATGAAAATGAGTTTTAATCGAGCTTACTGACTCCGACCCAGCTCCAAAAGAGACAAGAGATATATGGGAATAATCATAAACAAAGATTGAATAAATAAATGCGGAAAATAAATACGTAGCATGAAGAAAACGTATTTTTGGATTTTTTGGCACAAAAACATTATTTTCAGGTGATAATTAATTATCTAACAACCTAAAAGGTTGAAATAAATCAACTAAATATCCTAAAATTAGATTTAATATATTCAGAATATTTTTGGGATTTTTAGTTGGTGGAAAACGATTTATTTAGATTTATTTAGTTAAAAACGCTATTTTAAGCCATTAAATAGTCATTTCACCCGTTAAATAATAGATAAAATAATTTCCAACAGCTATAAAAATTGATCTAATTAATTTCAGAATATTTGTGATTTTTAGAGATTTTTTGGGTAAAAATCGGGACTGAAAATGCATTAAAATGACAAAAACTGGGTAAAAATCGACAGAATAAGGGCCAAAAACAACAGAATAAAGGAAACAGGGACCATTTGGACATTTTTGCCAGTAGGATGACTCAGTGAGGTGGTAGGCCGACTTAGTGACATGGTAGGCAGACTCAACGAGGTGGCCTAGATGACACTCAGTCGGCCTTCGTCCCACTGAAGTGGCTTGCCGGAAAAAAGAGTCTAAACAAGTCGGAATCGACCTTTTTGTGCCTGAAAACCCAAGATTACTAAAATTTCAAGTCATTTCCTACACTGTTACGGCAGATTTGAACTTAAAAAGCTTAGATAACTTTGGCTTTTCAGTTAAGAGGGATAAGAACCCAGAAAATCTGACAAAACACCGATTGGCAGCTTGAGCGACCCGTAGGCCGATTGAATGAAGTAGCGAGCCAACTCAGTGAGGTGGCCTAGGTGATGTTCAGTCGACTTGACGTTCGTCGGAGTGGTCAGTCAAAGTTTTGGCATAAAATCACAAAAATGATGAAGAAAAGGGCCATACGCCCGGAAACACAACCAAAAACACAACAGTAGAAATAAATAACAGAAAGAAATAGATTGGAACTTAGAAAGTTACCTAAAGGCCGTGAATCCACTCTCGAGACTCGAACCAGACATTTGGCAAGCTTTGTGATTGATTTGAGATGAAAACCCGATGAAACAACCGACTTAGCAAGGGATTTAGTGATTTTTGAGGAAAAAGTCCCTAAATCCTATTTAAACCAATTTTTACCTAAGATTTCTAATAGATTTTAATGATTTAACCTAAGAGATTAAGCCTAATAAGATTTAGAAATCAAGAACCAAGTATATTGGTTTAGGTTTTCCCAATATTATTAAACTTTTTCTCCTTGAAGCCTAGAAAATTCTAAGAATTTCGATTCTCTTCAAAATCAGCCAAAAGTCCTATAAATCTTATTTTTGATGGGTATTTATAGACTTCCTAAGTGTAAAATCCTGGAATTAATCCCCTAAATGTCAATATTTGACGGAAAAATCCCAAAACCTGACTTGGTGGCCAAGAAAACCCGAAAAAAATCAGTCTGCAGATCTCCCCACGCGAAGGACGCATCAGTAATGCGGTGGGCTATGTCACATGATGCGGCCCAGCCTAGGCCACATCACCTAATGCGGCCAGATCTAGGCTACATTAACTGACGCGGCCTTCCACGTGGCCCCGCAGTCCAGCGGCGGTGACAGCCACTGCCGTCGGACCAGGGACACTAGGAGGAAAAATAGGCAAAAAAGGGCCCGACTGTAGGGCCTAAAATATGAACAACCAACACGGGGCATCTGATCGGGGAAATTGTTGACATTCCAGAAATCTCGGAGAATGAAGAATCCAACGATACAAACAAGACTCGCTGAAAATGTCTGGATTTTAAGAAAAAAATCGCGAAACAAATTACTACGCGTGAGGGGAAAGGAAGCGGTTAACATCTTAAAATGCAATCCAATTATTTAATCGGGGTCAAAGATCTGAACGTCATCAATAAAGAACTTGCCAAACATGATTCAATTCTAAAATAATGGAACGAGTAGATCGTAAAAGGTTAGAACAAAAAGTCATCATCATTCAGAGGGTCACCAAAAAGCCCATGCTCACTAACTACCCCTCGTGAGATTACCACTTGGTAAGCCAAGTGTGATCTCATGAAAGAGCATGGGATAGAGGGTTATACCTGAGGTGCAGATTCTTGAACTAGTTGTCTTCTAGGATTGCCATAAATAGACCTATCAAGAATGACATTGACTTAGAGATTGATTCGATATTGCCTTCGCTACCCCAAACGGTTTTGGGATGGATTGGTTGGTTGCTTCGGGAAAAAGACGAGTAAGGATTTCTTGAGGTGGTTGTCTATGAATGGTCATAAGACGCATCATCAACGTACCTATCGGAGGGTGGAGGTTGAATCAGGCATGTCGGAGATAAGGGGTATGCCGAGAACACCGAGGGCTTTACTGAGAAATGCTGAGAACTTCTAACGAGATAGGACTGGGATTTGCTTAGCTTAAATCACATGCTAGGAATATCAAATGACATCCCTAGACTAGAACGCACACCAAGAACTTAGTTGGAAGGTACCAAGAACTTCTAACGAGGTCAGACTGGGATATGCTTGGCTTGAATCGCATGCTGAGAATATCAAACGAGATCCCTAGACTGGAACACACACCAAGGACTTAACTGGAAGGTGCCAAGAACTTATAACGCTGTCGGACTGGGATATGCTTAGCTTGAATCATATGCCAAGAAAACCAAACGAGATCCCTGGACTGGAACGCATACTAAGAACTTAACTGGAAGGTGCCGAGAACTTCTAACGAGGTCGGAATGGGATATGCTTGGCTTGAATCGCATGCTGAGAATATCAAATGAGATCCCTAGACTAGAATGCACACCAAGAACTCAACTGGAAGGTGCCAAGAACTTCTAATGAGGTCGGACTGGGATATGCTTGGCTTGAATCGCATGCCAAGAATATTAAAGGAGATCCTTGGACTAGAATGCACACCAAGAACTTAACTAGAAGGTGCCAAGGACTTCTAACAAGGTTGGATTAGGATTTGCTTAGCTTGAATCACATGCCAAGAATATCAAACGAGATCTCTAGACTGGAACGCATACCAAGAACTTAATTGGAAGGTACCGAGAAATTCTAACAAGGTCGGACTGGGATTTTCTTGGCTTGAAATGCATGTCGGGAATATCAAACGAGATCCCTGGACTGGAATGCATACCACAGACTTAACTGGAAGGTGTCGAGGACTTCTAACGAGGTCGGATTGGGATTTGTTGAAAAGTGCTTGAGGAGACCGTTAGACTAAACACATTGTGCCTGCCATGGAAATTTTGAGATGTTAAAGAGAGAAATGAGCTGCGCTTTTGTTGCTTATTTGATTTTGCCAAGACAAAAAAATTTGGCCCTTCAATTAAGCAATAAAATTGGAAGAATGAAACTGAAGTATAGTTGAGATTTCTGGGAGTCCAGAGAGATTGTCGAAGCCGAGCACCGAGTCTAGCCGATATGCTCCTGGGTATTTGCATTGAGGTGCCCCTAAGTATTTGCATTAAGGTGCCCTGAGAGAAACTTCTGAGTTCTAATTTTAGGATCCATTGGGTTGGTCGTCCTTCTGAATTACCCCATGGTGTGCCTGTCCAGAAGGCTTTAAAGCATTAGTAAGCCATATACATCACTTTTTTTGCTTAATTGATTTTATGGAACAAAAATATTTTTGTCCCTTTAATTAAGGAATAAAAATGGAAGAAAAAAAAGAAATAAGAGTTGAGATTTCTAGGAAGCCGGAGAAACTGCCAATGTTGAGCATTGAGACTAGCTAATGTGCCCCGGGGAGAAATTCTATCTTCGAATGTAGGACAAAAGACAATTCTGAGATGCTCTTTATACAGGCTCTTGGTTGGAGGTCGAGCACATAGCTTGAGGATATTTTTCCTTACTTTATTTCCTATGGAATTCAGCATAGAATAATAGACATGAACATTATGCATGAATGTATGAATGCATAAGATACTCGGACTGGTCATCTTCAAGCTGACTGATTAACTTGCTTTATTGACTTTGCTCAATTTGGGGAAAGATCGACTTGCTTGAAAAGGGAGGATACATGGAATTACTTTGTGGTACAGACAAGACGAGAATACCCCTGGAGGAGGATTAAGGATGTTGCGCAGATTAGGTGAGAATGCCCCTGTGGAGAACTAGGGAAGTCACGATTATTTGACTACAAATTGATTGCTCGATTAGGCATGACGAAGATAAGGGGGTGCACAAAGCAGAGCTTAAGATTATGGATAATGAACGATCGGGCACTATCACTACCACTGAATTCTACTAAGGATGGCTTCAAAAGATTATGATATTGTGGAATCAAGATGCTCGGTTACGGTCAAGAATTGAGCGAACACGGGTGGATGATGAATTTTAGCACTTTGAATCTATTAGATCGGTGAACATATCCATGCATTATGATGCTGATGGCGATGATACAGATATCTCAATGTGATCAATGGCAGTCATTCATCTTTGGTTTAGTTGTCTTAATTTTTGCATAGACCTGAACATTGTGTTGGGTCAATCAGACTTACTCATATTTTGCTTTTATGTTCTAATTTTTGCCTGGACTGCCATTTTTGGGTTTTCAATCCAGCGAACTATCCCGGCTTTTGCATAGACCTTGATTCTTTTCGGTCTATCAGGATTTTTGCCTTTTATCTTTGTTTTTATTTCTTTTGAGGTATTAGGTTGACTGCACATTCGACTCATCTGTTGTATTTCACTTTTAGGGCCCAATATATTCATTCAAGCACAAATATAAAGAATTCAGTAAAATGACATTTCCATTAAATAAAGTAAGTTTGAGTACATGATGATGATAATCATTTCTATTGACCCAAACTCTAGTGCTAACGAAAGTATTCTAGCCAACATACTCTCTTTGCTCACTTTACCGTGACTTTTGCCTAGACTGCCCTTTTTTGGATTTTTAGTCTAGCGGGTTATTCTTGTACCCTAACTTTTGCCTGACCGATTTGTAGAATGTCGTTAGTTAGATACACCCCAATTTTTGCCCGAGTAGTAGAGGACCACTCATCGGGTGCTTGATTTATGCTTTTTATGTGTCGCTTTTCTGGATTAGATTCTTTTTCATTAGATATGTTAATGCTTTGACCTATTTTGATTGATAGGGTTAATGAACTCTATACCATCTAAAATCTTCATGCCCGTGGAATCGGGTATCGATCTGATTACATAAGGTCTTTCCCAATTCAGTCAGAACTTCCCCCTTGGGTTAGTGTTGGCAGGCTTTCTTCGCTTTGGAATCAGATTGTTGGCCTTTGACGGATACTCGATGCTTAACACAGTTATTGTTTAGCCTTGCTATGCCCTTTTGATATATCTGAAGACTGCTTAAGCTGATCAGGCTGCGCCTTATTCCATAGGGGTCTCTTTAACACTAGGTTCAATACGACTCTAGATTTTAGTTGTCCCACTAGCTTATGGGCAGTTTGATGAAGATCTACGGGGCTCAAACCCAAATTTTTGATCAATTAAGGGGTGCCCCTTGGGATTGAAACCCTAATAACTAGGATGATGCGATGGGGTAGGCAGTACCGAGGGAAGATGTGTTTCTCGATGAACTTGGCCTTCTTCTTGACAATAATGTCCGTGAAAAGGGTCGGCTTCCCCCTATACTAACGAGGGTTAAATCTTGCCGATCATATGCGTACCCCTCGCTGAGAATAGCCAAAGATGAGAGATATATGGAAGGTTTGGAGAGTTGGAAGAAATGGGGTATTAGGACAAGGCAATGTTGCATGGTATTGGGAGATTTGAGAATGGGTAGGCGAAGAAAAGATAAGCCACAACTCTATCAAAGATGATCTGGTGATACTCGTTCTCCATAATAGGCTGACGCTTCTTTGGTAGCTTGAAAATCAGTTTGCATACAGTCGTGAGGCCGGCGATGGACCGATTGACATATTAGATCTACCCCAGGTAGGCTGAGCTTCTTTTGCTGTTTCAGGCATGGAGATGAGATGCTCGAGAATCCGATAATGAACCCTGGGTGTCTAGGTATGACTAGGTGAAAGCATTATCATGATCTTTAAGCCCTTATTGCCTCTCATTTTCTTTCAAAGGTTAGGTCATTAGAAGGTTACCATTTTAGGTTATCATCAGTTAAAGAAATGTCATGAATACTGAACACATTATGCTTCAGAGAAAAATGAATGCATGGACCCATCGGGCGAAACATCAAACTGATAAGCAAAAAGAGTGTCTTTCAGTAAATTAAAGTGCCTTAAAGGCATAAGTGTTCACATCAAGATACTAGAAACATAAAGAAAGAAAATTACATCATAGAAAAAACATCCTCCACTGGCGGAGGGTCTTGATTAGTAGAGCCGGTAAACTAATCATCCTCGGTAGCTTTCATTGGTGCTTCTTCTAGGATGAAGTCCAAAACATTTGCTTGCTTGGCTGATAACTTATCTCCTTCATCTGCTAGAGACCTTGCAAGATTCTTGTCAGATTTGGAGGCAGAGTTGGTTTGCATAGGGGTACTGGCTGAATTGGAGGAGACTATAGCCAATACAATATCTTAGGGGAGACCGGAGTTGATCACACCTACTTCATCGCCTGGGCTCAGTGATGGCTTCTCCTCAGTATTGGTTTTCCTAGCAGGCTAAGCCATTTTCCCTTCTTGAACCAAATGCCAAATGGCCTTGCCTAGAGGCTTGAACTGATCCGTTGTGTGTCCTCCCTGAATATGATAGTGATAAAAGTTTCACCTTTCTTTGAGTGTGGGAACGCGATATTCACAAAGAGAGGTGAGCATGCCTTTCTCGAGCAATTTAGCAAACAGAACACTAAGGGGAAGCTTCCATGGAGACACGAATGCTTTTTGAGCATATGTCCAAGCAGGCACGGCTTGAGCTGCAGAAGCATTCTCCTAAGTGATGACTTAGACTGTAGCTATCTTATCCTCGGTCGGGATCAGAGTGACTTCAAAAGACTTAGAATCATTGCACTTAAACCAGGGTTTGCCACTTAGCTTGATAACCCTTTCTTTCTCTTCCCCGCACTCGATCCTCTCAGCCTTTTCAAAAACTGTTTGATAGGACTTAAAAGAGTCGGTCTCCATCTCTTTCCGAAGGAGTGGAAGAGCCCCATCAAGCAACCTTGGGATCATTTCTTTGAGGCTGAGCTTTTGCTTTAAGAGGACCTGAGTCGCCATCCAACAATTGAAATAAGATTTGAAAGCTTCAACGGGCTTCTATTTGACTGCCTCCAGATGCTAAATTATGGTCTCCATTGTAGAATTAAATCTATAATGGGCAATCAAAGCTTCAGATAGGAGTTTCCAATCCAGGGTTATGGACTCCGAAATAGTATTGTACTACTCAAGAGCAGGGCCTGAAAGGGTACACGGGGAACAACTTGGCCAGCACCTTATCACCAATCTTTTGGACACTGATGATTCACTCATACATGACTATATGGGACTTGGGGGGGCCTTCACCTGAATAAGCATCCATTTGGGGCATTGAGAAATTTTCAGGCTCCCAATCATTACCTTTTACTTCTTCTCTATTCTCGCTTCCATTCAAAAACTGCCTGAAGAAAGCCGCCATTTCGAGCATCATGCCCGTAGGCTGCATGACTAGGTCGCATGGAGATGACCCAAACTAGAAAGGTGGAGGAGTCGGGGTTTCAGCTTGAGGGAGAGAGAAAGGATTCTTAGGGTGAGTAACCTCTTAGGGAGTGACCGTAAAGCTAGAGGGTGTGAAAATAGTCGGCTACACAGGAGGAACAACAAAGCCTCCCAAGGGGACTGTCCTTTGTGAAGTAAATCCCCCTAAGAAAGCATGGAGAATAGGAAACTAGAATACAAACCTCGAGTGCGCAGGAGAATAAAAACCAAAGGTTGGTGGAGCAGATGATAAGGATGGCTGAGAAGAGCTCTCTCCAAACTGAAACTAGCTTTACTGGAAAGGATGAATAAGAGGGAGCAGTACCCGAAACTGATTTTGAACTGGCGGAGACTGAACTATCTCTCCCAGAGCTTGAAAATAAGCCCCGGTAGCCTCAGAGACTCTCTTCCCTCCCTGAGAGCGGATCTAACTTGCTCTTGAATAGTGGCCCAAAACATATCCAATTGCAGGAACTTAGCCATAGCATTAGCTAATTCAAAACCCAACTGTGATTCCCCTTGACCTTCACCCTAATAAGTTGGAGAGGGAGAAGGGGAAGGAGTGCTCTCATGAGGCACATCATTCAAACATGGATCAGACATGGTTGGAAGAGCAGATTCTGATACTGAACTTACTAGCCGGCGGATTAAACGGCAATCTAGATGCAACTAGAGAATACTACGACGACGGGGACATTTGGATCTTACTGAGAAATCGGAAGATGATCAGCCCGAATTGAACCATGAATAAAATGAATTATTACATAATAAGTCAAGTGATGAATGCCATATATATCGGGGGCGATTTAGAGAGGTAGAGAGCAGAAGAGCTTATGATGCCAAGCTTAACCCCAAAATAGGTGAGATGTGTGAATTCCTTGCTATGCCTAGGAAACTAGGTACAGGTCATCAGGGCTCAAATGATCTCTGACATTTTGTAAAGTTCCCTCTTCAAGCGAGGGGAGAATAAGGGTAAGCGAAAACCAAAAATAAAGAACAGCAACAAGCGGTCTATGCATGAGCTTTGCATGAATGAGCATAACACAAGTAGCACACGAAAGCAAATAAACCTCTTCCAACCTTATGACTCCCGCATAATGCCAATTTGTAGAATGGGGGTAACTCTAGCACTAGGAAATAGCAAGAGAGTATGCGACCTAAATCTAGAATTGTTTTGGTGAACCTAAAGGGAAGTTATTATGGCTAGATTTATCGTGGTTCAAATTCTCAAACTGCTGGTGTCATGAATGACACTGTAGAAATGTCTCGGTTACCTTCTTTCTGTGTAACTCAACCACTCCTCAAATGAGTACGACCGTGGGAATAACATGTTTGTTGAAACGAGTGTTCCACCCATAAATATCCCCAATTCCTGGCGGACATAAGGCATACAAGTGATCTTCACGGGGGTGATAAAAATGGCACCGTAAAACTTAGAATCTAACTAAGCGGTAGATAATAAGGCACAAGAAATAAAGTGTTGATTTAAAAACAATTTAGGCACATCATCAGAATCCTTTAACCAAAGGTCTAAAAATGAGAGCGATTTTCAAGTTTTAAGTAAAAGGAAAATCCCCAATAGAGTCGCCACTGTGAGCCGACGACCCCCGATCCCCCCCTCGCCTGCATGGTAAGCTTTAATGCTCTTCGGTATGGGGCGGATAAACAATGAGCGCTGTGAAGCGAGCTAAGGGATGATCCTTATTTTAGCATGATGAAAATGGATAATGGAAGCGATGCTGAAGTTGAAATTTAGTCTAATTAATGTGTTGAAGGATACAAGATATGGTGACCTTAGTTCTTATGCGATTTAATCTGATTATTGTTTAGTGTTTTCGGTTTATATGCCACATCACATGGAAAGCGATAAATAAACAAAGCAAGAATATAAAATTATTACAAGGCTTTACGAATACCTATATATTTTTCTAATGCACAAAAATAAATAAAGCGATAAATAAATAAACGGATGAAACCGAGTTTTAATCGAGCGTACCGACTCGGACCCAGCTCCAAACGAGACAAGAGATATATGGGAATAATCATAAATAAAGCATGAATAAATAAATGCGGAAAATAAACACATAGCATGAAGAAAATGTATTTTTGGATTTTTCGGCATAAAAACATAATTTTTGGGTGTTAATTATATATTTAACAACCTAAGAAGGGTGAAATAAATTAACTAAACATCCTAAAATTATATTTAATATATTCAGAATATTTTTGGGATTTTTAGTTGGTGGAAAACGATTTATTTAGATTTATTTAGTTAAAAACGCTATTTTAAGTCATTAAATAGTCATTTAACCCATTAAATATTAGATAAAATAATTTCCAGCTGCTACAAAAATTGATTTAATTAATTTCAGACTATTTGTGATTTTTATAGATTTTTTGGGTAAAAATCGGGAATGAAAATGCATTAAAATGACAAAAATAGAGCAAAAAAGACAGAAAAAGGGCTAAAAACAAGAGAAAAAAGCAAACAGGGACTATTTGGATACTTTTACAAGTAAGCCGGCTCAGTGAGGTGGTAGGCCAACTCAGTGACATGGTAGGCCGACTCAACGAGGTGGCCTAGATGACACTCAGTCGGCCTTTGTCCCACTGAAGTGGCCTGCCAGAAAAAAGTGTCTAAACAAGCCGGAATCGACTTTTGGTGCCTGAAAACCCAAGATTACTAAAATTTTAAGTCATTTCCTACACCATTATAGTAGATTCGGACATAAAATGCTTAAATAATTTTGGCTTTTCAGTTTTGGGGGATAAGAACCCAGAAAATCCAACAAAACACCAATTGGCCGCTTGAGCGACCCATAGGTCGACTGAACAAAGTGGTAGGCCGACTCAGCGAGGTGGCTTAGGTGACGTTCAGTCGGCCAAACTTTCACCGGAATGCTCGGCTGAAGTTTTGGCAGAAAATCACAAAAAGGACAAAGAAAAGGGCCAAACGCCCTGAAAAACAACCAAAAATACAGCAGCAGAAATAAATAACAGGAAGGAATAGATTGGAACTGAGAAAGTTACCTAAAGGCCGTGAATCCTCTCTCAAGACTCGAACCAGACATTTGGCGAGCTTTGTGATGGATTTGACATGAAAATGCGGAAAATAAACACATAGCATGAAGAAAATGTATTTTTGGATTTTTCGGCATAAAAACATAATTTTTGGGTGTTAATTATATATTTAACAACCTAAGAAGGGTGAAATAAATTAACTAAACATCCTAAAATTATATTTAATATATTCAGAATATTTTTGGGATTTTTAGTTGGTGGAAAACGATTTATTTAGATTTATTTAGTTAAAAACGCTATTTTAAGTCATTAAATAGTCATTTAACCCATTAAATAATAGATAAAATAATTTCCTGCTGCTACAAAAATAGATTTAATTAATTTCAGACTATTTGTGATTTTTATAGATTTTTTGGGTAAAAATCGGGACTGAAAATGCATTAAAATGACAAAAATTGAGCAAAAAAGACAGAAAAAGGGCCAAAAACAAGAGAAAAAAGCAAACAGGGACTATTTGGATATTTTTACTAGTAAGCCGACTCAGTGAGGTGGTAGGCCAACTCAGTGACATGGTAGGCCGACTCATCGAGGTGGCCTAGATGATACTCAGTCGGCCTTCGTCCCAATGAAGTGGCCAGCCAGAAAAAAGTGTCTAAACAAGCCTGAATCGACTTTTTGTGCCTGAAAACCCAAGATTACTAAAATTTTAAGTCATTTCCTACACCATTATAGTAGATTCGGACATAAAATGCTTAAATAATTTTGGCTTTTCAGTTTTGGGGGATAAGAACCCAGAAAATCCAACAAAACACCAATTGGCCGCTTGAGCGACCCATAGGTCGACTGAACAAAGTGGTAGGCCGACTCAGCGAAGTGGCTTAGGTGACGTTCAGTCGGCCAAACTTTCGCCGGAATGCTCGGCCGGAGTTTTGGCAGAAAATCACAAAAAGGACAAAGAAAAGGGCCAAACGCCCTGAAAAACAACCAAAAATACAGCAGCAGAAATAAATAACAGGAAGGAATAGATTGGAACTGAGAAAGTTACCTAAAGGCCGTGAATCCTCTCTCAAGACTCGAACCGGACATTTGGCAAGCTTTGTGATGGATTTGACATGAAAACCCGACGAAACAACCAATTTAGAAAGGGATTTAGTGATTTTTGATGACAAAGTCCCTAAATACTATTTAAACTAATTTTTACCTAAGATTTCTAATAGATTTTAATGATTTAACCTAAGAGATTAAGCCTAATAAGTTTAGAAATCAAGAAACAACTATATTGGTTTAGATTTTCCCAATATTATTAAACTTTTTCTCCCTAAAGCTAGAAAATTCTAAGAATTTTGATTCTCTTCAAAATCAGCCAACAGTCCTATAAATCTAATTTTTTATGGGTTTTTATAGGCTTCCTAAGTGTAAAATCCTGGAATTAATCCCCCAAAAGTCAATATTTGACAAAAAAATCCAAAAACCCGACTTGGTGGCCAAGAAAACCCAAAAAAATAAGTTTGCAGATCTCCCCATGCGAAGGCCGCATCAGTGACGCGGTGGGCTGCATCATGTGACACGGCCCAGCCTAGGCTGCGTCATATGGTGCTGCCAGATCTAGGCCACATCAAGTGTTGCAGCCTAGAAGGCCACATGAGTCACAGCCTACCGCATGGTCCACACGGCCCTACGTATGGACCACGCGGCCCTATGCTCCGACGGTGGTGACGGCCGCTGCCGCTGCCGCCGCACCGGGGACACTGGGGAAAAAAAGGCAAAAAGGGGCCTAGCTGCAGGGCCCAAAACGCGAACAACCAATACGAGGCATCTGATTGAGGCGATTCTTGACATTCCAAAAAGCCTAGAGAGCGAAGAATCCAACGATGCAAATGAGACTCGTTGAAAATGTCCGGATTTTAAGGAAAAAATCGCGAAACAAATTACTATGCACGAGAGGAAAGGGTTAACATCTTAAAATGCGATCCAATTTTTTAATTGGGGTCAAAGATCTCAAAGTCGTCAACAAAGAACTTGCCAAACATGATTCAATTCTAAAATAATTGAAAAACTAGACCGTAACAGGTTAGAGCAAAAAGTCATCATCGTTCTGAGGGTCACCAAATAGCCCGTGCTCACACACAACATGTTTGAGTATTTTATTCTTAAAGATATCATGCACTCAAAAGTGAACATTCTCAAAACTTTCATCATGTTTATTAAAGAAATTGAATTTGAGTACATTGCAATAGCATAAGGTTCCAATGGTTAAAACTTACCACAAAAAAAGAGGGATGAAAAGTGCTTAGCAAACATGATAGCCTTCGGTCTTTGCTCATCATTTTCCATATGAGCGGGGGGAAGATACACATCACTAACAAAGCAAAACAAGAGCCCAAGAGGAAAACAAGGAAGACATACTCCACATCAAAAGCATCGTTAAAGGAAAAGATCTAACAAGACAAATACAAAACCAATGCAAGCTTAAATCCAATGTCTTTCCAAAACCTTCAAAAGGATAAACCATCATATCCAACAAATGGACATTTCTTATCTATCTAAGTACCTCCCTTAGACCTATATTCCTATTAAAATATCCCTCCAAAACTGCTTTTTTTGTTTGTTCAAAAGATAGAAGACCACCCTTCATCCAACATAATGATCCCAAGCCTCTATAATAACATGATCTCCTTCTTTCACAAGAAGGAGAACCTGCCCCACAATAACATGACCTCCTTCTTTCACAAAAGAGAAGAACATGTTCATTCCAACACTAAATGGCCCAACCTTACCCAAAGCAACCCCTCAAGGCGAGTGATCTAGTTCTCAAACAGCTACGCTAAGTCTACACTAATACTAGGGGCAAGTTCAGGCCAAATTCCGAAGGACATTTTGTGGTTAAGAAAGTCCTTGGCAAGGGAAGAATTAAGCTCATAGACATGGAAGGAAATGAGTTCGTGGAACTAGTGAATCAAGATAGGCTTAAGTGCTATCATGTCTAGGTTAAAAGAAATAAATCACAAAAAGTAGCATGCCGTAAGAAAATATATAAACTACCCGTTAGTTGGCAATCCTTATGTCAGCCAGGCAAAAATTAGGGCACCATAACGCAAAAATAAAGCCCGTTATGTTGAAAACCTGAAAAGGGCTGCTTAGGAAAAAGTTAGGGCATCGAGAGAAAAATGTCAATTGCTTTCCAGAAAATCTGTAAAAGGATTAGAATGTAGGTAGGTTAACCATTGGAAACTACTACCATTTCCTATGCACTCAAATTTAATTTCATTGATGAACATGTTATGATTTGCTGGGAATCCTGGTCCTATGAATGAAAACATGTCTTTAGATAAAATGATCGCAAGTATGTGAATATTAGTTTTTTTTCTACATTTTGTGCGCTTTATTGTTATCTTTACTATACATATATTATCCAATAAAACACAAACCCACTGATAAGCTACAAAAGATTTGAGGTTTATGCAAAGGTCAAAAAAGTCCGCTGGACTGAAAACCCAAAAGGAAGATTCAGGTAAAAATTAGGACAAAAAGAAAAAGAAGAAAAGAAAGTAAGTCTGCTGAACTAAACCGCCAAGGATAGTTCAGTCAAAAGTTAAGACAAAAAAAGAGAAAAAGAAAAAGATGAAATAAAGAAAATACAAAAATTAGTTCAATAGATCGCATCACATCAAGCGATCTACGCAAAAGTTAGAACTCAAATTAAAAGTGCCAAGTGCTTACACTGGCATCATCCAGCTTGCACATTTTACAGTTTGAAGATCACAAAGACACACTCCCCGAGTGTGCATAGTGTGAATCTCAGCTAATGAATCTCAATAGTGCCCGTCAATTTGAGTCTGGAAAGTCTTTGTGTGATCTAGAACTTCGAAAGTTTTGTTACTAGTCCATTTACCAGCAATTCAACTCTTTATCCTAAATTAAGATGGACAAGGCACCAATTTGAATATCCTTGAGGAAAAGGGTACCAAGTAGCCCATGGAATCCTTTGAATGTGGGGCATAAATTAAATAAGAGACGTACGAGTCTAGGGAGACACTGCGGGACAAGAAAATCAATACAGATGATGCTTATGTTGGATATGATGTATGCCTTTAAGGAAATTAGGGTGATGTATCTTAATTATGTATTGGTACAAATAATTTGTTTAATTAAGAAAGGCATTTATTCTTTTTTTTATATTAATGTGTTCGTATATATTATGACTGGTTAAAATATATTCATTGTTATCTATGTACAAAAGTCCTTGACATAAACACATCATGCAATGAGAGATATCATAGTGAGACTATGTTTGGTGAGACTGGCTTCATGAGCAATAACGATTATGTCTAAATTATCCCTAGTTATAGTTTCATCAAGAAAGGATATTTAAGGAACAACAAGACTAGTATGTGGTCAACTTTCTGAGAAAGGGTCCAAGTAGTTAACCTCCTAAGACTGAAGGTGGTGCCTTGGGTTTGACACATGGATATATATCTGGAAGATATATTGGAGATAGCAGTAAGATAAACACTTGGTATATATATGAATGTGTTAGTGTTTATCTTCATGCAATAGCTTTGTGAATATCCTCATACTTGAGATATTAGTTACCTTGTGTGGTACTATCGCTATGCTTTGGGTCAAACTTATTCACTCATTAATTTAGGGTACCACGGGTGATTACAGGTATAGTGATGACAACATATTGGTAAGCCATTTAGTCAAAAAGAATCCATAACTCCAGATATATTAAGGAGTTGTACCTGACCACTTGCTGAAGTGATGATTACTATAAACCTCTTATCAGAGTATTTGATTGATAGAAATAGTTTCTAGTCAAGCACATTATGGTAAAAAGTAATATACTTTGGTAACAAGCAAATAACTAGGATAGCTTAGAGCAACCTCACTATTGGTGGGATAACACTTTAACGAAAACCAATAAACCAGATGGTACTAATTAACGAATGGAAGGAGTTCAGCGCATTGGACAACTATTGCATTAACCAGGATTAAGTTATAAGCAAAATTGACATTTTGAGTAATGGGGGTTGGTAGACCCTTGCTAGAGGCGTACTACAATCGTGTAAGGTAATCGAGGTCTCTTTGCAGTCTTGAACCTTGAGCCAATAGTTCCTACAGAACAAGGATTGGTCAAACCTTAACAGCTCAATACTTCGGGATCCCATAAGGTCACACTCATAGAAATTTCATCGGACTGAGTAAAGAATTAATAGACTTAGTCTATTACGAGAATATTAAATGTGGGATGGTTATACTATTACCTGGCTACACTAGAGAATTTATTTTGACCGGTAACTAATTTTATTAGGGTCATAAATAAAATAAAGTGTTGATTAAATGATTTAATGATATTGGTTAAGCCAGAAATTTATTATGAATAGTAACTAATTTCATTAGAAACATAAATAAATTAAAATGTTGATTAAAATGATTAGATCATTTTTTTGTTAAGCCAAGAATTCATTTTGACCGGTAACTAAATTTATTAGGGTCATAAAATATATAAAAGAAAGGAGGATGAGAAGAAAATTTTGCCATGGACCTATGAATTTATTCATAGGGTCCATATAAGCTAAAAGGGGCAAGCCCATGGCGCTTGCCCCAAACATGGCTTGCTACTTGGGGCCAAGGCAAGTCCATTAGGGCTTGCCTTGCACCGACTTGGGCGGCAACCATATCTTGTGATTGTTGTCCAAGCCTACGGGTTGGATGGGTATTTTACCCATCCAACAATAATGAGGGGAGTTCTCTCCTCTACCAATAAAAGGAGCACTCCTCCTCCTCCTCCTCATTTCTATGCATCGCTTCTTCTTATGAGCTCTGACTTGAGATTCTAACGCGTTTTCTCAATTCAACTTAGATGAATAAAATTAAGGAGTCCCATTAGTTAATATTTTGGGTGGGTTTTGGAGTAGTGTAGCAGCTACTCAAAACTCTATGATTCTTCCTCGAGAGAGGTTTTTGTTGGTGGGGTTCCTGTGGATACTCATAGAGGCTATCCTATACTTGGAGGGTTGTGTAAGAAGGTTCTGCTAAAGCACGCTTTAACTTGTAAGTCTTCTAATTCTCTTTTAATTATTAAGTCCTTTTCTTTAATCATTTTAAGACTTAATAATTATTATGCTTAGGTTGTTTTGCATGCTTAGTTTATTTTACGCTTAGACTATAAGTTAGAATTATTACGTGCTTAGTATAAAATATATTTATGCTAGGATATAATTTAGGATTATGGTACACCTAGCCTATGCATGCTAACCTAAGTAGGGAATTAATTTAGTTGAGGCATTTATTAATTTATATGCAATTGATAGGAGTTCCTAGGGACAAGGGACAAAATTTTGAATTTTCGCCATGCTTGTTATGCATGTTTGAAGTGAGTGTCAGTTCCCAACAGTGGTATCAGCGCCTGCCTATGTAGTGCATAATTAAGTTAAAAGCAAACTGAATTTTGTTTTCTCTATTAAATGATTTAAAGCTTATAAATGTATTAGAACAATAGAAGAACTTAGGCTTTCATTTCAAGGTTAGAAAATGGATATAGATAATTTCGAATAAGCCTGCTCAACTTACTCAAACTTATCTAAGACTCAATAAATTATATAAATTACATGGGTTATAGATGCATTAAATTTACATGAACTGAAAGAACAAAATTTATTAGTCCAAGAGAATCCATGTTTCTTCAAGCTTGTACCCGTATATGTTCTGGCAAGGATTGGACAAGGTGTCTACTCCTTATATGGCACCTCTCCTGCCCGGGAATATATATCGGTGCATCTTGAGTTAACAAAGAGGGGATTAAATATGGACTGATTTATTTCTAGTATATAAGATGGTTCTTATATGTGTTTCTATAACAAAGTAAATATTAAATTATTGAATAAAAGCTTAAAAGAAATGCTGTATAAATATAACATATAAAAATATTAATTATTTTGCATATAATCTAGGTTGATGGAATAATTATAATAAAGAGCTTGAACCCACCTAAGGTTAAACCTTATAAATTAATTCTAAAATTTCGTGTAGTAATATAAATTATTACAAATATGTCCATCTAATAAATCCTAGAATGGGTGAGATGTTTAACACCAATAAAATCCCAAAGTAAATATATTAAGGCAAGTTATAAGTCTTCCTTACTCAAATTTATGATATGATCTTTTTCGGCTATAAAGTGTTGCAAAAAACGTTTCTTTGATCTACATCGACTGGTTATAAAAATTAAGGTAGGGTCTACCTTAGCCGGAATGGGTAGTCTATCATAAAATTGGGGGCTAGCCATAAGGCTGAGACACGTTCAAGAAGATGCTAATATAAGAGCACACGTCCCTTTGAATTAGGGTACTTGAATAAATTAGCAATTGCATACGATGCAAATGGAATGGAATTCCAACTAAAACTTACTAATATGGCTTGACTCATAAAATTGGGGGTCCTATTAGACTAGTTATACATGCTAGCAACTTTGAAAGTTAACTAGGCTAAACTTCTCGATTCAATAGAGTGGGCTGTTGTAAATTTCGAAAAATGGTAGGACAAATGTATTCAATTAAAAGTCCTTATATTAAATACATGTACTCTATACTAAAGTCTAAACAATTTTTCTTTCTTACATCTTAATTGAAATTTTTATTTAAATACAAATATTAGTCTTGATGACTAATTTTGATTAGCTCAAGCACCAAGGTTTTGTTTAGAAATGTGAGGAAAATACTCAAAGCCTTTGGATTGACATGTATATTGTATAGGCCTAAATCTAAACAACGTGATGCAAGCAATTCTGCTTAAAATAGATATGCATGAAAAACACAAAGGAAACTAGGATACAACACCTTAGAGGGTGTTAACATCCCTGTTACCTTATTTAGATAGCTGGTAGGAGAAAAGGATAAACATCAAGTCAGATGTTAAGATTACCTTAGCTACAAGGGCATCATATAATCATAGACTTGAATTCTATGTCTTTACATCTTCGAGAAAGGATTTCCTGTGGGAAAAGATTTGAACCAAAATATTTTTAATTGAAAATTGGCAGACCACTTACTCAAAAAGTAAAGGGACACAAGGTGTCTAGTTTTGAAGCAGGATGAAACAGAGTGAAGAGAAAAGTAAAACAAATACTAAGAATTTTGTCTAGGATACAAAATGATTGTTTTCAATATGAAATATAGGAAACAAGATCCTCATTTCAGTATGAGATATTGGAAATAAGATCAAATTGGCTAAAGTCTCATAGCATGAGAAGATGAGGCTTGGGGCTTCTAATTCAAGATTTTTAATATTGAGAATTCGTACATCTCAAAAAAATTCTAAATTGGTATGGAATACCTAATTAGAATCATATATCTATACTGAAGTATAGCTATTGTTGAGAAGTAGAGTTTTGGCAAAAAAGAGAGTTGTACCTATTGAAAATCATTTGTGCTTGATGGCTGCTACTGATGTAGGAAGTTCAAATTTCCATTTTGCTAAATTTGTAAAAGGGCGAATTTCAATTGTCATTATAAAATATTGTTTCCTGCTTCACAACGTATGGAATAATATTCCAATTTGATAAAAGGTATTATACAAGTTATGAATGATATTTTATTGTAATATGACAAATGATATTTCATAATTACAAAATCGTATTCTCAAATATAAACGTTGCTAAGAGAAAATAAGATAATGTGAAATCTTTCTACTTATGGCACTATCCTTTAGGCCATATAAACAAAGATTGCTTAACTAAGTTATACAAGCCTGGAGACTTAAGGGTAATAGACGTGGAGTCTTATGGTGATTGCGAACCTTGTTTAAAAGGAAAAAATGGCGAAGTTACCCTTTAAAGGAAAGGATGAACGAGCCATAAGTACATTGGAGCTTGTACATACTAATTTATGTGGTCTAATGAGTGTTAAGGCACAAGGAGGATACTCCTACTTCATAACCTTTATTGATGATTATTCACAAATGGTTATCTGTACTTGATGAAGCACAAGTCTAAAAGTTTTGATAAGTTAAAAATATTCAGAAATGAAGTAGAGAAACAACTTGAGAAAATTATTAAAGCACTTCGATCTAATCGTGGTGGAGAGTACCTAAGTCATGAGTTTTAGGATTATCTAAAGGAAAAGGAGATAGTTCCCCAATGGACCCTCCTTATACACCCCAACACAATGGAGTATCTAAAAGAAGGAATTGAACTTTATTAGATATGGTTCGGTCCATGATGAACCAAGTAGATCTCAATTAATATTTTTGGGGATATGCACTAGCGAGCGTAGTTTATGCATTAAATAGAATGCCCTCTAAACCAGTTGACTTTACGCCTTACGAAAGGTGGTGTAATAAAATACCATCTCTAAGTCACGTAAGAGTATGGGGCTATCCTACTATGGTAAAGAGGATAACATCAGATAAGCTGGATGCTAAATCTAACAAGTTTCTATTCATTAGATATCCAAAGGAAACTATTTGATATTTATTTCACCTACCCAAAACACAATAGGTATTTGTGTCTCAGAGTGCTCACTTTTTTTTGCAAAGGAACACTTACTTACAAAAGTCAGTGGGAGCAAACCTTAACTGGAAGTTCAAGAGGAAGAAACAGATGATCAGCTGATTGACCCCATTCTAGACACACAAGAAGGTGTGATCCAAGAACAACCTACCAAAACACAATCATTGCAAAGATCTGGTCATGTTTATAAAGGTCCAGAAAGATATGGTTTCATCATATCGGATTATAGGGAATTATATCTCATGGAGGATGATGAACCAAGAACCTTTGATGAAGCAATAAAAAGCTCAAATTCTAATAAATGGCATAAACCCATGAAATCATAAATGGATTCCATGTTTGAAAACCAAGTTTGGTAATTGTTTGATGCACTAGAAGAGGTTAAACCCATCGGGTGCAAATGGGTCTTCAAGAAGAAGATTGACATGGACGGTAATGTAATTACCTATAGGGCAAGGTTAGTTGTGAAAGGTTATATTCAACGTAAAGGTATTGACTATGATGAAACTTTCTCATAGGTAGCCATGCTTAAATCCATCAGAATACTCCTTGCCATTATTGCTTATCATGATTAAGAGATCTAGCCCGTGGATGTTAAAATAGTACTCTTGAATGGGGATTTGGACCAGGATGTGTATATGACACAACTTGAGGGTTTTACATCTGAGAATGGCTGAGAGGTATGCAAACTACAAAGGTCCATTTATGGACTTAAGCGAGCATCTAGGAGTTGGAATATTAGGTTTGATCAGTCAATTTATGAACTGGATTCTCTCAAAACAATAATAAGCCTTGTGTTTACAAGAAGGGTAGTGGGAGTGTTGTTGTTTTCTTAGTATTGTGTGTTGATGACATTCTACTAATAGGAAATGACATTTCTCTTCTTCAAAGTATTAAAATATGGTTGTCAAGAAAGTTCTCAATGAAAGATCTTGGAGAAGAACCATTTAAACTAGGTATAAAGATCTATAGAGATAGATTTAAGAGGCTGTTAGGTCTTTCTCAAAGCACATATATAGACAAGGTACTGAATAGGTTTAGCCTTGAGCATTCGAAGAAAGGTTATCTTCTGATGACAAAGGGAATAAACCTATCTAAGATTGAGTGTCCGAAGATAGCTCAAGAAAGTGTGCGCATGAAGGATATATACTAGGACAGATGTCTCTCAAGCCTTGAGCTTTATGATTAGATATCAATTGGATCCAGGTGAAAAGCACTGGATGGCCATCAAGGCAATTCTTAAGTACTTGAGAAGGACTAAAGAATGAGTTCTGGATATATGGAGATGGTGACCTCACAATTAGAGGTTACACTGATACAAGTTTCCAATCTGACAAGGCTGACTTTAAGTCTCAGTCAGGTTTTATATATGTATTTAATGAAGGAGCAGTATGCTGGAAAAGTTCCAAGCAAGAAACTACTGCTGATTCAACTGCAGAATCCGAGTACGTTGCTGCATGAGAAGCAGCAAAAGAAGCTGTCTTGTTAAAGGGATTTATTGGTGATCTTGATGTGAAGCCTAAGATTGTTGATCAAATTACTTTGTATTGTGATAACAGTGGTGCTATAGCTTAAGTAAAGGAACCACAGTCTCACAAAAAAAGTAGACATGTACTTAGTAAGTATCATATCATCAGGGATATTGTTGATTCTAAGATGATAAGATTAGAATATGTCCCCACTGATCAGAACCTCACGGATAGTCCGATGAAGCCATTGACGCAAGTTGAACATGACCAGCATCTGAAAGCATATGGTTTAAGGCATATGGCTAATCAGCCTTAGTGCAAGTGGGAGTTTGTTAGATATGATGTATGCCCTTAAGGCACTTAGGCCAATGTATCTTAATTATGAGATGGTACTAATAATTTGTTTAATTAATAAAGGCATTTATTCTTTTGTTTATATCAATGTGTTTATATATATTATGACTGGTTAAATATATTCATTGATATCTATGTACAAAAGTCCTTAACATAAACATAGCATGAAGTGAGAGATATCATAGTGGGACTATGTTTGCTAAGACCTGCTTCATATGGAATTATGATAATGTTTAAACTATCCCTAGTCATAGTTTCATCAAGAAAGGATATTGATGGAACAACAAGACTAGCATGTGGTCAACTTTCTTGGAAAGGGTCCAAGCAGTTAACCTCCTAAGACTGAAGGTGGTGCCTTGAGTTTGAAATATGGATATATAACTGGAAGATATATTGGAGACTGCAGTGAGATAAACACTTGGTATATATATATATATATATATATATATATATATATATATATATATATATATATATATATATATATATATATATATATCAATGTGTTAGTATTTATCTTCATGCAATAGCTTTACGAATATCCTCATACTTGAGATGTTAATTACCTTATATGGTACTATCGCTATGCTTTAAGTCATACCTATTCACTCATTAATTTAGGGTGCCACGGGTGATTATGGGTATAGTGATGACAACACGTTGGTAAGCCATGTAGTCGGAAAGATTCATCGCTCTGGATATATTAAGGAGTTGTACCTGGCCACTTGTTGAAGTGATTATTACCATAAACCTCTGATTAGAGTATGTGATCGATAAAAATAGTTTCTAGTCAAACACATTATGGTAAAAAGTAATATACTTCGGTAATAAGCAAATAACTAGGATAGCTTAGAGCAACCTTACTATTGGTGGATTAACACTTTAATCGAACCCAATAAACCAGATGGTACTATTTAAAGATTGGAAGGTGTTCATAATATTGGACAACTATTGCATTAACCAAGATTGAGTCATAAGCACAAATGACTTCTGAGTTATGTGGGATGGTGGACCCTTGATAGAGACGTACTACAGTCATTTAAGGTAATTTAGTTCTATTCACGATCTCAAACCTCAAGCCAAGAGTTCCAATAGAACAAGGATTGGTCAAACCTTAAGAGCTCAATGCTTTGGGATCATATAAGGTCACATGCATAGAACTTTCATCGTACTGAGTAAAGAATCAATAGACTTAGTCCATTACGAGAATATTAAATATTCGATGGGTAGGAATTTATTTTGACTGATAACTAATTTTATTAGGGTCATAAATAAATTAAAGTGTTGATTAAATGATTAAATCATTTTGGTTAAGCCTGGAATTGATTTTTACTAGTAACTAATTTCATTAGAGTTATAAATAAATTAAATGTTGATTAAAATTATTAGATCATTTTTTGGTTAACCAAGTAATTTATTTTGACCGGTAACTAATTTTATTGGGGTCCCAAAATAAATAAAAGAAAGGAGGATCATAAGAGAATTTTGCCATGGACCTATGAATTTGTTCATAGGGTCCATATATGCAAAAAAGGGGCCAGTCCATGGGGCTTGCCGCAAGGGCTTGCCTTGCACCGACTTGGGCGGCAAGCATAGCTTGTGCTTGCCGCCCAAGCCTAAGGGTGGGATGGGTATTTTACCCATCCCACATTAATGAGGGAGGCTCTCCCCTCTACCTGTAAAAGGAGCTCTCCTCCTCCTCATTTCAATGCACCACTTCTTCCTATGTGCTATGACTTGAGATTCTAAAGCGTTTTATCAAGGCAACTTAGAAAATAAAATTTAGGATTCCCTTTAGTTAATATTTCAAGTGGGTTTTGAAGTGGTCTAGCAGCTACTCAAAACTTTGTGGTTCTTCCTCGAGGGAGGTTTTAGTTGGTGGTGTTCGTGTTGATACTCGTAGAGGTTATCCTATACTTGGAGGTTTGTGTAAGAAAGTTCTGCTAAAGCACGCTTCAACTTTTAAGTCATCTAATTCTCTTCTAATTATTAAGTCATTTTCTTTAAGCATTTTATGACTTAATAATTATTATGCTTAGGTTGTTTTGCATGCTTAGTTTATTTTAGGTCTAATGAATCCGGACCCCTCTGAAGCTGTCCCTAGTTGCCCTCACCCCCTAAAGTTTCAAGTTTTCCTCTCGCCCCCTGAACTTGTCTAAAATGCACCACTCAACCCCTTAAATCCTATGTAGCAGCTTACGTGGCTAAGTTGAAAAGTCAAGCGAGTTGTTTGACTTAAATTAGGAAAAAAAGGATATGTTGGTAATTAATTAAATAGTTAGGGTAAATTTAAAAATAATAAAATTAAACTTTCTCCTTCATCCCTTAGAGGTTCACTATTCCTTCTCCAGCAAATTGCCGCCAGCGATTCTGTTTCTTTTCCGCCACATTTGTCTGCCATAGTGATTTCGTTTCTTCTCCGGTGATTCCATTTCTTCTCGGCCGTATGCGATTCCATTTCTTCTCCTTGCTCTTCGTCTTTCCCCTTTTATGCAAAATTGACATTTAATGAGAGAAATCATGCAAAAATTCCTCTTTAAATTTTCATGTCTTTGTAGATTCAAATCCTATACAAAAATCATTCTCAATTCCCATTCAAAATATATTTTCTCTCTTTAATTAGATTGAATTGAACCCAATTTGTTTCCTTAATCCAATACAATTAACTCAGCATGAATCCCCTCTTCAGTTACGGAATAATTGGGCCGCAAATTTAAATCATCTTTCGAATATGCAATTAAGCACTAAGCCCGATGTAGGATCACCTACTTCCACCGGGCAACCACTGCAACATAGCTAGAATCACCGCCGATGATATAGATTTTACCGGAAACAACAACGCATGCAAACTTCTTTCTAGGAAAATGAATTAATGATCGAAGACAAACTGTGCTAGCTCAAGTATCATAGGATAAAACCAATCCATCCCCACTAATAATATAGATAGTTTGTCCAATTGCAGAGAGTTTGGGATGAGAAATATTATCAATAGAAGCAATTTTGATGATCCTCCAAAGGCCAAAGAGAGTAATGCGTTGATTTTGAGATAGAAGAGAGGAGTCAAAAAGAGAGGAATTGGAAGCGAAGAAAGCGAAGATGGTAGGATGAATGCGATTGTGGAGACGGAGGAGAAAGAGAAAAGAAAGATACCAGAGAAGGAAAGACCAACGACGATAATAAAGAGAGAGCGAAGGGAGAGAAGACCACATGTGCTTATTTAATTGGGTGGACTTTTCAAAACTGACAAATGGGTGCGCGTGTGAAACACATTCCTATATATATCTGGGCTTGTGTCTTTCAAGGGGGTGAATGATACACTTTAGACAAGTTCAGGGGGGCAAGAGAAAAACTTGAAAGTTTAGGGGGGCGAGGGGTGATTTGGGACAACTTCAAGGGGGTTTAGATGTATTAGGCCTTTATTTTATGCTTACGCTATAACTTAGAGTTATAACGTGCTTAGTAAAAAATATATGTATGCCAGGATTTAATTTAGAAATATGGTATACCTAACCTATGAATGCTAACCTAAGTAGTGAATTAATTTAGTGAAGGCTTTAATTAATATATATGCAACTAATAGGAGTTCCTAGGGACAACAGACCAAAATTTGAATTTCTACCATGCCTATTATGCATGTTCAAAGTGACTGTCAGTTCCCAATAGCTTAGTAGTACGAGAGGCCTTATAGGATCCGTGTACTTATAAGAAAGGTCAAGGTATCGGCAACAGTATAGCATGGGCCACATCTCAAAGAAATGGACTTGCTTCTTCAGGAACACGTTTGAATCATAGTACGATCACTCCCACTCCATGGCAAAGAGATTCCGCAAATGGAACCAAACATTTGTACAAACACTAAATGTTCATACGTCATGAATCATGCATAGTTTAAGTTTTAAGTTTTGTAGGTTTGAGCTTACAACAAGAGTATCCTTCACCAATATCAAATCCAGCACCAAGAAGAAGTATAGGTCTCATTTGGGAAAACATTGTCGATCCATACTTGTACGAGTTCACAAAAGGCGTATACATCTTCTTTTCAGATTCAAGACAAAGTTTTCACAATGGTGAAGCGCAATGACATTAAAGGCTAATACAGGGGTACACTAGTCAAGCTCAGAATCCATTTAAACCCATTCCTAGGCTTGCGGGTCCTCCCAACCATTTCAGAGCAGTTTTCCAAGCAAAACCATAATTCCTCAGTAGTAGGGGCACATCAGATCCAAATTGGTGCAAACCCCACTTCTCAAACACCATTCTTTCAGATAATTGGGGGCAAAATCCCTAGCTCACCTTGATCCTTGATTGAAGGGGAAAAATTTTTGTTTACATAAAGTCAATCAAGAATCAAGGTAAGCCATATCAAAAAATGTGCTAACGTGGATACTTTTCATGTGTAGGTTCATTCAAGGGGAGGATCCCTAAGCGGCTAAAACATCAAGGGGCACCAATCCCTATAAGATAAGAGATTCTTTCTCGAACCAAGGAAATGTTATCCTAGAAGAAATCCCTAGCAGAAAAATCATCTTAGAAGACACCTCCCCAATAAAGAAGTCAATCGAGGGGCATCCCTACCTTCCCCAGTAGTGTATCCAATCGAGGGGCATCCCCCCATCATCAAACACCCTGGGCGTACCCACCCTAGGGGCACTCCCCAAAGGGGCACTATCGAGGGGCATACCATCATCATCAGACACCCTAGGGGCACCCACCCTAAGGGCACTCCCCGAAGGGGTACCATCGAGGGGCATCCCCCCATCATCAAACACTCTAGGGGAACTCCCTAAAGGGCCACAATCGAGGGGCATCCCCTCATTATCAAACACCCTAGGGCCACTCCCCAATAGTGCCAACCAATAAAAGGGGCATACTAAGGGCACCCCGGTTCGAGTTGAGACAAACCTAATATCACCAAACGCAGTCTTTTCTTTTAATCAGGGAACCCAAGGAGGGGCATCCATAGGAAAAGAAGGAATTCCCTAGCCATAGTGCCACCTAAGGGCTACATTCAAAGGACATACCCAGTAAAGGTGCCATACAAGGGACACCATCCGAGGGGCAGCTTCCCAAGAATCATTACCAGCAAGTAGACCATTTGAGGGATCATTTCCCCCTCAAGCAAACTGTTCAAGCGGTATCCCTCCAGGCCACCCCAAGGCAATTTCTAGGGGAATCCCCCCTGATAGCTAACTTTATCTTTCTAGGGGCAGCCCCCAACAATCCAAGTCATGTAGGAGACTTGCTCCCTAGGCAATTAAGCCACTTGTAGGCTGTTTTCCCCAGAAGTCAAGCCACTCCAGGGGCATACCATATCTTTACACTCAATCTTTTTTAGTTAACCTGGGGCAAAGCCCCAGTGCACCTTAATCCTTGATTGAAGGGGCAAAAAATTTTTGCTTGTCACAAAATCAATCAAGAAATAAGGCATACCATTTCAGATGATATTCTAACACAACCTATTTTTCCCCTATAGTTCAGACAAGGCGAAACCTGAATGACAACCAAAGGGGGATCTTTTCTCTAACAGAGCATCCATATCAGGATAGTTCATTCCCTAGTAGACAAAACATTCAAGGGGCATCTCCTCTATCCCCACAAGAAGCCAATCTCTATCCCCGATGACCGGATGGTCAAAGAAAGCATCTTTGAGTCAGAGGAGTGTCCAAGGGGCACCCCCTACCTAGTCAAGCTTTGTTGAGACAATTTCCAAGGATACTCCCCAACAGCTTGGGTGTCCCAGGAGCACCATCCTCTAAACAATTGAAAGTGCCCTCGAGAATTTTCTCCCCAGTAGTGTAAATGGACTAGCCATTCAAAGGCTATCTCCTCAGTAGTTAGCTCCCCTAGGGGCACCCCCCAAGGGGCATTTGAGCTCAAAATAGTTGGGCCAAACCCAACATATCTATACTCAGTTTACCTTTCATTAGGGACTAATCCCGATCCACATAACTTCATTATTGATAGAAAAGGGCAAAATATTTTTGTTCACCATAAAATCAATCATAAAACAAGCCATGTCATCTAAAGCAGTAACTAATTCAATGTTTTTACTATCTCATAATAGGTTATTCAAATTCCTCAGCAGGATAGTCATCTGCCTTAGGAAAGGGATACAAGGAAAGTCATCTGTCTTAGGAAAGGGATACACCAGCAGGAGAGTCATTTGCCTTAGGAAAGGTATACATCATCATCAGCCAGGAAAGTTGATCCACCTTAAGATAGAGATACACCATCGGGGAAAGTCATCTGCCTTAAGAAAGGGACACACCATCAAGCATGAAAGTCAATCTACCTTAAGAAAGGGATACAAGGAGAAGCCATCTACCTTAGGAAAGGGATACACTAGCATCAATTAAAGGAAAGTCAATCAGCCTCAAGAAAGGGATAGTCTATCCATCTCAAGAAAGGGATATGCAAAGCAAAGGAAAGTCGCCCGCCTTAAGAAAGGGATGCGTACAATAAAGGAAAGCAGTTTGACTGGACAAAGGAACATAAAGAAAGGATGCTAACCTTAAGGAAAGAGCACAAAGAAAAGTCGTCCACCTCGAGGAAGGGATACAAACATTAGATCTAGATTGGGGCAAACCCCATGTCTCTTAAACCCCATTCTTTCAGATAACTAGGGGCTAAAGCTCTAGCTCACCTCGATCTTTGATTGAAGGGAAAAAATTTTAGTCAATCAAGAATCAAGGTAACCCATGTCAAAACAATTACTAATATGGATAATCTTTGTGTATAGGTTCACCCAAGCGTAGAAGATTTCCCTAGCAAACAAGTCATCCAAGAAGACACTTCCCTAGTAAACAAGTATATCAAGACGGCACCCCCTCATTCCCTAGCAGTGGAATTAACCTAGGGGCATTACCTCATTCCCAAGCACCAAAATTAGTCAAAGGGCATCCCTCCATCTTCTGATGCTCTAGAGGCATCCATCCGAGGGGCACCACCCAAGGGGCATTCAAACCCTAAATAGTGGGGTGAAACCCAACATTTCTAAACTCTGTTTACATTTTATTCAGGGACCAATCTGTATCCATACATCTCCATTCTTGATTGAAGGGGCAAAATTTTTTGTTCACCATAAAGTCAATCAAGAATTAAGACATATCATTTAGGGCAGTAGCTAACACAATTTTTTTATTATCTTTTGATACGTAACTCAAAAATCCCCAGTAGGAGAGTCATCCGCCTTAGGAAAGGGATACATAATCAGTAGGAAGTCATCCACCTTAGGAAAGGGATACATCATCAGAAGGAAAGTCATCTGCCTTAAGAAAGGGATACACCGTTAACTAGGAAAGTCAATCCACCTTAAGAAAGAGATACAACCAACATCAGTAGGAGATTCATCTGCCTTAAGAAAGGGATATGCACATCAAATGAAGGATCTCCTACTCAAGAAAGGGACACCAAGGAAAGAAGTTTGCCTTAATAAAGGAACTCACCCGTATCATCACCTCAGGTATGATTCCTAAACTGTCGCTTATATTATGAGATCATACAGATCTATATCTACAGTGATCCTATGAGGGCAGTCTGTGAGCATGGGATTATAATGGCCCTTCTCATGAAATGATGATGAGAGTTATATAATGCATTCTTCTACAGGTGTCATCTACTCGGAGTGGTTTCAATTTTGTTTGGTCAAGCTTTGTCAAATGTAAACCTTAGAAAACCGTTGCCTAAGTCCCTGAAAAGGTAGTTTCAATCAAAATGATCAAATCTTGTCAAAACTGGTCAATTTTGCCTATTTTTGGTCAAAACAGTAAAACCAGTCAAATTAGTCCATACGTGTCTGTACGGGTCAACTCAAATCCATAAGGGTTCGTATGGATCGACCCGATCGGACCCCATACGGGTCCATCTGACCCGTACAAGTCCAATCTATCGATACCGTTCTAAAATTGCCCAAAATTATCCATACGAGTCCTTCTGGGACCCCGTACGGGTCCTCCTAATGGCCAAACAGTTTGTTTAAATGCACAAAATCAACCATAAAATCAATAATAAATAGCATTTAAAGCATTCACACACATTGTTCACCTATAAAAAGAGGCATTTTGCCTCATTTCAAGAGGAGAAAAATAAGAAAAAGATGAGAAAGCGAATATAATATAGGGAAATCATTTTCAACAAGTTTTTAAGGTTATAGTAAAGGTACAGTTGGGGTATAGAAGTTAGTAAAATAGGGGGGAAATTCCACATCGGTTTTGCCCACATTTTATTCCTTTCTAGCTTCATATTTAGGATTGGGGGAGGTTTTATCCACACAAACACTCATATAAATAGTCCTAAATCTGACATTTCATCATCTACTTTTACAAAGCTTCCATTCGGCATTGGGATTGCCCCAAAGTGGATTCATCAAGTATAGGTACACTCCTGAATTTCAAAGAGACTCACTTTCTATTTGTTTTATTGTCATTTTCATTTTATTTTCCTTGATCTATTTTTTGGTTTGTTATGGGTTTGGTCCTGACCCATACGGGCCTTGTTGGGACCTTTATCTCCTTAAGAATAATAAATCGGTGCACCATACCTATATGGAGGGAAATCTCATTTTTATTCAGTTCTTTTCTCTAAATTTGCTCTTTTAAATCAAAATGAGGTTCTATTTGGGTCCTAATAGGACCTATACGGGCCCTCCCAGTATCTGTACGGGTGTCCCCCTAAATATATGGGTGTTAGCCCCCAAGACAAATTGTCATTTTCTTTTTAATTGGTAAAATGAACCTAACTCCACCATTTTCCATGCGATCATTTTCACTAATAATCCTATAAATCAACCGACAAAAAGTTAAAATGTGTTTTCATAACAAAATACATTGAAGACCCGTTATTTTTTTTCAATCCCAGAAGCCGCCAAGGTACTATCGATCGCAAAATCGCCATGCTAACATAATCACATTTTCCCGAACAAAATGATGACCTATGATGTGCTGTAAACTATGCTAATCTTTGTGGATGCAAGTGAATTTATTTATTTTGTTTTATAACGTAGAACAAATGTGTAAGTTCCCTTAGAATTCCCCCATTAACCCCGGTTGTAACTTTTATTCCTCTATTTATTATTTGTACTTTATTGTAAATTGTAAACGCATGAATCGAGTGTGAAAGAGTGTAGAAAAAAGGATTTCTGTAATAATTCCCTAAATTATGAAAAGAAAATGTTTTTACGTGGCAAATGTAATTTTTAGTTAAGTAAATGAGAAATACGTGACTCATCGAATATCCGAATCTCTAATCCAAAAGGTATGAGTCTCTTGCCAATGGGAACCATACAAAAACTCTTTCCCAAGTAGACAACTTAGGTGGCAACTCTATCATTTGTATTGAGATTTGGGTCTCAATCCTTTTATTCATTAAAATTGGTTAAAATGTGCAAGCTCAAACTAAATTGTTCCATCACGCCTAAATCAACCAATCCCCAGTGGACCCTACCGCAAGGTACCAAGGGAGATCCACATATCTTCGACCATCGGGAGTTCACATAACCTATTTGCCCTCTTTATTTTATTTTTGATTGGTTGAAGTTAGGGACTTTATTTTCTTTGTATTATTTCCTAACCATTATAAATAGAATCCTCCTCCTTCATTATTTTTCATCCTTAATTTCATATTCCTTCTCTTACTCTCTTATTCTCTTAGTTGTTCAGGTTCTCATAAGTAATTTGTCGAAAGAAGTATTTACTTTGAATAGAAACCTAAGGGAATTTCTACTAGAATAAATTAGTAGGGAAGATCTAGTTATCTTTCTCTTATTTATCGGTACTCCCTTTCAAGAAGTTGTTGGTCGGTGGTGCTTGTGTGGATAATTTATAGAGAGCTTCTGCTTTGGAGTCTGTGTATGTAGCTGATGGGTCTTTCTACCGACTATAGGATTCACGCTTCCACTAGTAAGTGGTTAAATTATTATTAGGTCCTTTTAATAAGTGGTTAAGACCTAGAATAATTTTGAACTAGTACATTGTCAATCATGCCATGCTTAGGAGATTGTGAGCTCTAGATTAAATTTTTAATTTCCGCTTCGCCTATTTTACCTGTTAAAACCCTTAATCTAGACCAACAGTGGTATCTTGAGCCTATCTAATATGATTGTATGATTGACTAGAAATATGCTAGGTCTGATTTTCTATGAATTATTTTTTAGTATGCTATGCTATGCCTAGGAATTTATTTCTTGCAGTAGAAAATGTTGTGATAACTAGATTAAGTGTTTCTCAAACTTAATCAGGGTAGTTATCTAAGAATTAACAATGTTTTACTTGAGATTGTAAATGCTTTGATATGTGAATTAAGTGGAATCATTCTTAAATTAAAAAGAACGAAATATTTAACTTAAATAGTCTATGGTTAAATGAGTCAGAAGGGCCCGTTTTTGTTCTGGCAAGGATTGGACATGGTTGCTCATCTACTTCAAGGAGGCCTCTCCTACTTGGGAATTAGCATCAGTTCTAGATTCTAATTACCAAAGGGACTATCTTGAATTAGTTGAATTCAAGTTTAATGAATTGGATTTGTTATATGGATTTACAATGATAGTTTGAATTGTTAAATTGAAACTTATAGACATCGGTGCAAGAACTTGAACAATGAACCCCCTTGTTTGTTTTGCACGCTATGTGGGGTCTTGGAATGATGGAATGATTATGAATTACCACTTGAGCATTACCCTTAGGTCGGACTTGCTAATTCCTTTTAGCCCAAAATTAGTTATAGTTTCATAATCATGTCCACGTTTAAGACCTAGATTAGGCGGGACCTGTTGCACCAATAAATCCCCATTAAAATATTAAGACAAAATTAGCTTTCCTACAAATCGGATATGTGAGTTCAGGCTCTTTTATTGAATGAATTGATTCATGCACCGCATCCTTTCTTCTTTAACATTGTCTATTCACATGATTCGAATTAGGGTTAAGTCATAGCTGAACTGGGTTAGTTGTCCATAATATCGAAGCTAATGTAGGGCAGGAGGCATCATCTGAGGAGTCATATAATTGGTTATGCACTTCCACTGGTTAGAACCCAAACAGATTAGCAATTGCATTAGTTGAAATTGGACTAGATCCTCCTATAGCTAGTTAAGTTAGCTTGACTTGTGATAGCGTGGGTTAGCTTAAATGAGTTGACTAGATCCTCCTACTAAGGAAAATGGTTGGACCGTGTTTCCTGAAAGACAATAGAAAGGGCTTTTATGTTTTCGAATAAACCTTAATAAAATAGTTGGAAAATGTATTTAATTAAAAGACCTTAAATTAAATAAATGTACAAGATATAAGTCTAAAGCAATAATTCTTTTTTATATCTAGGTTGAATATGACTACAAACATAAACTTTCATGCTATTCTTCAGAACAAATTGGATGGTACCAATTTTACCGATTGGTTCTGGATGGTGAGGATAGTCCTTAAAGCTGAAAGCCTGACTTATGTTTTGGATGAGCCCCTTCCTGTTGAACCTAATGCTAGTGATCATGAGGAACATGAGGCGTGGAAAAGGCATTGGAAAGATCGTGAATCTACAACATGTTTATTGTTGGGAACCATGAATCCTGAGCTTAAAAAATAGCATGAGAATATGGATCTTGATACCATGATTCTCCATCTTTAGGAACTCTTTTCTAATCAAGCAAGGACTGAGAGGTTTGAGACCTCGAGACTTTTGTTTAAGACTAAGATGCAAGCTGGTACTTCCGCTTCTCAGCATGTTTTAAAACTTCTTAGCTATTTCGAGAAGCCTAGTCAATTGAAATTTGTCATGGATCATGAGTTGAGCATAGATCTCATTTTGATTTTGCTCATTGATATTTATTCACAGTTTGTGACTAATTATTACATGAATAAGATTGATACTACAATCCCAGAATTGATCAATATGTTGAAAATATTAGAACCTAAGAACAAGTAGGATCAGAAAAATCTACTGATGGCTGAGGAAACCAAACCTTTGAAGGGTAAGACCTAGGAAAAGAAGGGGCTAAAGCCAAAGAAAAGGACCAGTAAGAAGAAAAAAAATAAGAAAGGAGCTACAAATGTATGCTTCTAGTGTGGAAAACATGGACACTTGAAAAGGGATTGCAAGGCACATATCTTTGAGCATATGAAGAAGAGCCCTTACTTCAGGTATGTTCATGATTGAAAATTTCACTACAGTTCCTTATGAGTCTACATGGGTATTAGATACTGGATGTGGTACTCATATCTGTACTTCTGTGCAGAGGTTGTGGAATAGTAAAAGGCTGGCTAAAGGAGAGCTGGACCTACAAGTTGCAAATGGAGCATGGGTTGCTTCATCAGCTGTAGGAACATATAGTCTCAAGTTGCTAAGTGGCCTAGTTTTAGAATTAAATAAATGCTATTATATTTCGGTTGTGACTAAGAATATTATTTTTGTTGAATGTTTAGCAACTAAGGATTTGAAGTTTTATTTAGTAATAAAGATTGTCAAATTCTCTTCTTTATGGCAATGGAATTTTGCTTGATGGCATATATGTTTTAAATACTAAAGCTGAAACTTTTAATATGAATGATGCTAAGATATTGAAATTAGATAAGAATAAATCATCCTACTTTTGGCATTGTTGTTTAGGCCATATAAATGAAACCTGCTTAACTAAGTTACACAAAGGTGGTGACTTGGGCTCAATAGACTGGCAGTCTTATGGTGCATGCGAACCTTGTTTATTCAGTAAAATGACAAAGAAACCATTCAAAGGATAAGTTCAACATGCCATAAGTACATTGGAAATAATACAATCAGATGTATGTGGTCTAATAAATGTGCAACACATGGAGGATTCATCTACTTCATATCTTTTATCGATGATTACTCACAATATGGGTATTTAAACCTTATAATGTACAAATCTGATAGTTTTGAAAGATTCAAAGACCATAGGAACGAAGTTGAGAAACAACTTGGAAAGAATATTAAGGCTCTATGGTTAGACCGAGGTGGAGAATATTTAAGCCAAGAGTTTCAAGATTATCTAAGGGATAATGGAATATTACCCCTAATTGACCCCTCCTTATACTCCTCAACACAATGGTGTATCTGAGAGGAGGAATAGAACTTTTTTTGACATGGTTCAGTCTATGATGACCCAAGCAAGTCTCAACAAATCCTTTTAGGGATACGCACTTGAGAGCACAGTTTATATACTAAAATGTGTGCCCTTGAAATAAGTTGATACAACAGCATACGAAAGGTGGTGTGGTAAGAAACCCTCTCCTTCTCACTTTAAAGTTTGGGGATGTCCTACCTTTGTTAAAAGGAGAATGTCATATAAGCTGGGAGCTAGAGCTGATAGATGCTTGTTCATAAGATATCCTAATGAGCTAATAGGATATATCTTTTATGAACCTAAGGAACAAAAGGTGTTTGTTTTTATGATGGCTCAGTTCATTGAGAAGGAACACTTGCTTGCAAAAGCTAGTAGGAGTGACCTTGAACTTGAGGTTCTGGTAGCTGAATAATATGATCAACTAACAATTCCTACACCTGATACACAAGATAATGTGATCGAGTAACAACCTATTACACAATAACCATTGCATAGATTTAGAAACTCGCATCCGTGATGAGCAAGGAGCAATTATAATCTGTATCCACCCCATCAAAATAAAACACATTGTTTTCCATGTAGAACTTCATTTCTTTCTATTTGACCCCCTTCTGAAGAGTATATCGTGGACCAAAAAGCAAACTTTACAATGAAGGACCTTGCCATGCTAATAAATAAATAAATATAGGGGAAGGAGGAACAAATTGCATTGAACAAGTAGCAGTATTCATGACTAATATCTTAGAGTACAAGAAACAAACTTCAATCAAAAGCATGGTAGTCCGCGGTACTTACCAGTCATTCTACATTCTAAAGTTCTCCAACTAGCTCAAGAATCTCTAAATTAAAATATCAACAATCACAATTCCGTACATGTCTATGGGTGAACTATAGTACTTAGAAGCTAAAATCTCCTCACATTATATTAGACCCCCCCATACATGCACAGATTAAAAGCTACTAGTAAGATCCTATAGAGATAGATCTAATAGGCTACTAATTCTTTCATAAGATACATACATCGACAAGGTATTGGCTAGGTTCAACCTTGAGCAATCAAGAAAGGGTTATCTTCCAGTGTCTCATAGAATTAACCTTTCTAAATCTAAGTGTTTAGGGACATAAGAGGAGAGATTATGCATGAGTAGAATACCCTATGCTTCCGCAATAGGATCTATCATGTATGCTATGGTATGTACATGGCCAGATGTCTTACACGCGTTGAGCATCACAAGCAGATTTCAATCTAATCCAGGTGAGAACCAGTGGATGGATGTTAAGAAAATCCTTAAGTACTTTAGATGGACTAATGAAATGTTCTTAGTATATGGAGGAGGTGATCTCCCAGTAAAGGGATTCACTAATGCAATTTTTCAATCTGAAATAGATTACTACGAGTCACAATCAAGTTACCTGTTTAAGTTAAATGGAGGGGCGGTTGTTTGAAAAGTTGAAAATAAGATACAGCTACTGATTCAACCACTAAATCTGAGTACATTGCTGCTTAAGAAGTAGCAAAATAATCTGTCTGGATAAAGAGATTTGTTGGTGATTTCGGCATGGTGTCTAACAATGAGGATCCAATAGTATTATATTGTGATAACACTAGGCTATTGCTCAGGCAAAAGAACCACGGTCTCATCAGAGAAATGGACATGTACACAGAAAATATCATATAGTTCAAGATATGAGAAGGGATAAGGATATACAGATGGAATATATACCCACAGATCAAAACCTGGCGGATTCTCTTCCCAAGCATTTGACACAGATTAAGCATGACAGGTTTGTTAATAGTTATAGCTTACGATAGTAGCTAATTGGCTCTAGAGTGAGTAGGAGATTTTTAGATATGATGTATGCCCTAGAGGCAATTAGGCGATATCTCTTAGTTAGTTTTATTTGTACGAACAAATTTATATTAACACAGACATTCTTTTGTGATATAAATGATTGTGAAAATTTATTATGGCTGGTTTAGAATATATTCATTGATGTGTTTACAAAAGCCCATGACATAATCATACACATGATGATAGACATGGATTATTTGTTGGTGGATATGTAGGACTAGACTCCATAGGATCGCCAGGCATAGGATCTCCTAGTAGCTTAGATTATGATGTGTTTTTATTTTTTGTATGTTTGACACTTTTGGTCCCTTTGTGTCTTACTTTGATGTAAACTTGGATTGGTACTTTTGACAATTAACTTTTTATGCATGCTAGACTTTTCTGTGTTCTGAACTGAGACCATCGAATATTGCAACTTGTAGGAGTATATTACTTCTTCGTAAAGCTAACAATGAGACCAAGTATGGCTAGTTTTGCATAGGTCATTCGATGTGAGATGATTGATAATCACAAATGATATTCTGACTTTTGTATAGGCAACTTGGTACGAGATGACCTATTGAACATTTATTTTTCACTTCTTTTTGTGTTGATTTTTGCCTGAGCTATCCTTGATGGCTTAGTTCAGCGGACTTTTCTTTTCTTCTTTTCTTTGCTCTAACTTTTTCCTGGACCTCTATCAGTGGATGACCTTTTTCCCCCTGGACCCGCATGAGATGCGAGTATGGAAGAAATAATGAACGCTGTGAAGCGAGCCGAGGGATTGATCCTCATTTTAGAGTGATGAAAAGATAAACTGATAAAATCGATGTTGAAGCTGAATTTTAGTCCAATTTGAAAAGTTAAGAGATACAAGACCCAAAATCCTATATTTTAAGGCATAGTCGCCACCCTGTTTAGCTCTACCGAGAATTTGGGTATGATATTCCCATCGGGTGGTTAGACCGTGCCTTAAAATAGACATTTCCGAGTTTGGATGAAGTTGCTTACTTTTCACTTATTAAATCAAAAACATTTACGTTTTAAAGAACTCGGCTTTAGTTCTTATGCGATTTGAATCCTATTAATTAGTGTTTTCGGTTAAAATATCCATACATCATGCGGCGTATCATGAAATAAAGAAGTAAATCAAGCAGATAAATTAATTATTAAAAGGCTTTATAAATTTCTATACATTTTTCTAGCATAGAAAAATAAATACTGAGAGACCAAATCAGTCTCAACCAAACTTACCAACACTGAAGCAGCTCCAAATATAATGAATGATTCACAAATAATTCATAAAAAAAGGAAGGAAGAAAATAAAATTTTACTATGGAGAAAAACATTTTTTTTGAATTTTTAGAGTTAAAAACATTTTTTGGCATTAAAGAGCAAATTAAACAATTAAATAATAAATTAATTAATTTAAATTGATTAAAAATTAAATAATAATATTCTAGATTATTATAATTTATAGAAAATTTTTCGAGTGTTAAACGGAGTTAAAAAAGCATTAAAATGATAAAATAAGGCCAAAAACGCGAAATAAAACATACATGGACCATTTAGGGCATTTTTTGCCAGTAGGCCGACTCAGTGACGTGGTAGGCCATCTGAGTGAGGTTGTAGGCTGACTCACTGAGTTGGCCTAGGTGCCACTCAAGCGTCCTGCTACCCACTGAAGTGGCGAACTGGAAAAATGCCCAGATGGCCAAAAATCGGTATTTTTGAGCCCGAAAACTCAAGATTATTGACATTTTAAATCGTTTCCCACATTATTTCAGTAGATTTTGACTCAAAACATTGAGATAACTTTGATTTTTTGACTCGAGGGGCAGAAACCCAAAAATACAGGTGAAAATTTGGTTGGGAGCCACAAGTAGGCGGATTGAATGATGCGGTTGGCCGACTCACTAATTAGGCCTACCGTGTCATTCAGTCGGCCTACCGGTCGCCATAGTGGCTAGCTGGAATCTCACCAGTAAATCATAAAAAGGGCGAAAACAAAGGCCAGATGCCCGAAAAACCAAGCAAAAACCCATCAAAAGGCATGGAATAACTCAAACAAATAGATTGGAACTCAGAAATTAACTTTAGGCCGTGAATCTATCCTTGAGACCCAAATCAACCTTTGGCAAGCTCTTTTGACGATTTTGTGATGAACACCAACGAACAGTGGCAAATTTAGAAACAGAAAAAGCAAGGGATTTAGTGATTTTTTGAGAAAAAGTCCCTAAATCCCATTCAAATTGATTCCAACTAAGATTTATACTTGATTTTAGTGTTTTGGGCTACAAGATCAAGCGTAATAAGGTTTAGAAACCCAAAATAATGTGTATTAATTCAGATTTCACCACATTATTAAAATTTCTCTCTCTAGAAACTAAGAACCCTAAAACTGGTGATTTAAATGTTTAAAATGGCAAAAGTTCTAAATCTGATGATTTTGGGGGTTCATATAGTCTTAAATAAGGGAAAATAATATATTTGGTCCCTTAAAATCATGGATTTTGTGGAAAAAATGGGTAAGAATTCAAATTTTTGACAGAAAAACAATTGAAATGCGCAATGGCAGTCCCTAGAGCAAGGCTACGTCAACTGACGCGGCCAAAGGATAAGCCGTGTCAATTGACGCGGCCAAAAGATAGGCCGCGTCAAATGACGTGGCCATAACACCACCTTGCATGGCCTTGTGCCACATGGTGCAAGGCATGTAAGGCAAAGGTGGTCGTGCCATATGACGTTGCCAGCCACCGGCGGCGGCCAAAATAAATTTTTTTATATTTTTTTCATTTATTATCATTTTTTTCTTAGAAAAAGGGCAACTTTGAAATTTCATAACTTTCACCATGGTTATCCGGTGAAAGCGATTCTTAACATTTCGGAAACCCCAAAGAGTGTAGAATCTAGGAATAATGGGACTCGTTGAAAATGTTTAACTCTTTCAGAAAACCGTGAAACAAATTACTGTGCGCCAGAGAAAGATAAATGCTAATTTTTAAATGCAATTTTAATTATTTTTAACCATGTAAAACGTCCAAACTCGTCAAAAGGGAGATTTCCAAATGTGATTCAGCCCTACAAGAATAGAATAACTAGTCCATAAAAGGTCAAAGAAAAAACTCGTCATCATTTTGCGGGACACCAAAAAGCCCGTGCTCACAGGCTGCCTCTCATGAGATTACCATTTGTCAGGTCAAATGTGATCTCACAAATGAGTGAGGGATAGAAGGTTATACCTAAGATAATGAAACCTCGAGTCGATTGTCTACGGATGGTCATGGGATGCATCATCAATGGACCTATCGAGAAGGCAAATCTGAATCACTTATCTACAAGTGGTTTGAGGACACACCATCAATAGACCTATTGAGAAGGCAAATCTAAATCGGTTGTTTACTAGTGGTTTGAGAACGCAACATCAATGGAACTATCGAGAAGGCAAATCTAAATCGGTTGTCAACTAGTGGTTTGAGGACGCACCATCAACGGACCTATTGATAAGGCAAATCTGAATTAGTTGCCTATTGGTGGTTTAAGGATGTACCATCAACAGACCTATCGAGAAGGCAAATCTAAATCAGTTGTCTACTAGTGGTTTGAGGACACACCATCAGCGGACCTGACATGAATAGAATTTGAAAAGTTAGTAATCATTATGGATTGCATTTTTAATTGCTTAATTGATTTTGTTGAGAAAAAAATTTTTTTCCCTTTTAATTGAGGAATAAAAATGGAATATTGAGAAAAATGAGTTTAGAAATCTCTAGTAAGTCCGAGAAATTCATGGATAGGTTGATTTTGCGGCAGTTGCATCGAGGTGCTCCTGGAGGACCAAAAGCTACATCGTGGTGCCCCTAAAGATTTAAAAGTTGCATGGAGGCACCCTTAAAGGATTGAGAGCTGCATGGAGTTGCCCCAATAGGATTTTCTGAATTTTGAATTTTGGATTATCGGATGTTGTCCATCGGGATTGTCGTATGGCGTACCTATCAAGGTAGTTTTGAAGCATCAGTAAATGTCATAAGTTGCATTTTTATTGCTTAATTGATTTTGTGGAAATAAAAATATTTTTTCCCTTTTAATTAAGCAATAAAAATGGAAGAATGAAATAAAAGTTGAGATAAGATTTTTGGGAGTCTAGAGAAGTTGTTGAGGTTGAGCATATAGCTCAAGGAGACTTTTCTGTGCTCCGTTCCCAGTAGAATTTAGTATAGAATTACAGACATGACATTTATGAACATTATGCATCAATGTATGAATGCATGAGCTGCTTGGACTGATCATCATCCACATTTAAGCTACATGACAGTTTGTCTATGAAGGATTTCCAGCCAACATGCTCTCTTAGCTCACTTTACCCTAACTTTTACGTAGACTGCTCTTTTTTGGTTTTCAATCTAGCGGGCTATTTTGCAACCTAACTATTTCCTGACCGATTTGTAGAACACCGATCAGCGAGATACACCCTAATTTTTGGCTGAGCAGTGGAGGACCACTCGACAGGAGATTAATTCATATATATTTGTTATGCACCGCTTTTCTGGATTTGATTCTTTTTTTGGTTAGCTATGATAACGCTTCAACCTATTTTGATATAAAGGGTTCATAGACTCGCTACAATCGATAATCATGCCCCTTGTGCTGAGTACTTTCTGATTTTGTAAGGTCGTACCGAATCTGGATGGAACTTCCCCCTTAGATCGATGTTGTTAGGCTTTGCTTACTTTAGAATCAGGTCTTTGGCCTTTGACGGTACCTCCGACACTTAACTCGGTTATTGGGCACGGTTGTTGTTCGGTCTCGCTATGTGCTCTTGATACATATAAAGACCATTTAAGTCATTCAAACCTCACTTTAGTCTGTGGGGGTCCCTTAGATTATGACTCTTAAGGGCTTCATCTCGATTTTGGTTGGTAGCACAGTTTCCATTTTGTAGGCAAAGGAAAAAGGTGTTTGGTTTAGGAGAATTCTGACATTTGCTTAACATCTTTGAAAGGTGAATGGCAGCTCATCGGCTCAATCTTTGATCTGTACGGCGGTGTTGGGAATGAATTTCTTGATAAGATGGCTTGCGGTTCGGTTGCCCCATTACCTCATGGTCGGTGCAGTGAGGATCTATGATGTCCAAACGTATATTTTCTGATCAATCAGGTGGCTGCCTCTTAGAACTGAAATTTATTTTCTAAGACCAAGTGATGACGTAATCCATACCAGGTGAAGATGAATTTCTCGATGAACCTGCACATCCTCTCGACGGTAATGTTCGTGAAAGACTTGGCTTCCCCCTATTTTGAGAAGTAACTTGTCCTTACGGTGATGAAGCAGTGTTCATTTATCGATGCGGGACGAGTCTTGCCAATCACAAGTGTCCCCCTCATTGAGAATGGTCAAGGAGGAGTGGAACAAAAGATAGTGGAGGAAAATGCATATTGGGTATCATTAATGAGCAAAGGTTTATCGGGGTGGGAGTTTTCAGAATGGGTGGGCAAAGAAAAGGTAAGCTAAGATTCTCTTGAAGGCGATCTAGTGATGTCCTTTCTCCATAATTGGCTGACGCTTCTTCGGTATTTTGAAAATAAGTTTACACCTAGATGTGAGGCCGGCGATGAACTGATTGGCATTTTGGATCTACCCAAGGAATAACTAAGCTTCTTTTTCTATTCTAGGTATCAAAAGGTGATGCTTGGTTTTCTGGCAAAGAACCGTAGGTGTGGCTAGGCGAAAGCGCTATCACGATCTTTTAGCACTTTCATCTCTCTTTTTCTTTCAGAGGCTAGGTCATTAGAAAGTGGTTACCATTTTAGGTTGTCATCTGTACTCAAATTTATTTCATTTAAAGAAATGTCATGAATACTGAACACGTTATGCTCATGATAAAATGAGTGCATGGACCCGTCAGGCAAAACATCAAGTCGATAAGCAAAAAGAGAGTCTTTGATTGAATAAAAATGGCTTAAAGGTAGACTTGTTCACATATAAAAACTAGAAAAAAATTACATAAATAGATAGATAATCATCCTCCACAGGTGGAGGTTCTTGAGTTGAGGCATTGGTAGATTAGGCATCCTCGGTGGCTTTCATTAGTGTGACGTCCATGACGAGATCCAGAACTTTCACTTGTTTGAATGATGACCTATCTCTGTCATTCCCTAGACACCTTGCGAGATTCATGTTAGATTTGGTAGTAGAATTGGCTTGCATAGCGGTGTCAACTAAATTGGAGAAGACTGAAGCCAACACAAATTCCTCCGGCAGACTGGAATTGATCTCACTCACTCCACCATCAGAGCTCAATGATGAATTCTTTTCAGTACTGGTCTTTCTAGCTGGCTGATCAATTTTCCCTTCTCTTACCAAACCCCAAATGGCTCTGCCCAGAGGTTTGCATTGATCTATTTTATGACCTGCCTGAACATGATAGCGATAGAAATTCCCTTTCTCTTCGGGTGTAGGAGTACGATATTCACGAAGAGGGCTAAGCATGCCCTTCTCTTGTAACTTGGTAAATAGGACACTAAGAGGGAGTTTCTATGGGGATATGAATGCTTTCTGAGCAGGTGTCTGAATAGGTGTAGCTTGCACTGAAGAGGCATTGAGTTGAATTGCGAGATTTTTGCCTTTGGAATAGATGGCTTTAATGAGATATTGTGGGCCACTACCACCTTTTTGTGAGCTAGAAAGCGGGGGTGAATCTTGATGGTTCGATAATTTTTCAGGCTCAACTATCTTTCCTTCTCTTATCAAGCGATCGATGTCTTGAATTGAAGTTTGGCATTTATCCCTGGAGTGACTTTGTTGGTTATGATACTTGAAAAACCTATCCCTTTCATAGGCTGTGGGAGGTCTCCATGGCCGAAATGGTCCAATTTTACCATCTTTCCTTAACTTCGTGTATATGCTTCTTAAAGGTGCTTCCCACGGGTATGCATTGTACTTTACTTTAGTTGCCTTTTGTAATGGTGCCTGATCAACAACCCAAACTAGATTAGGGGGAGCACGATCTAACTTCTTCTCTTGCATTAGTCACTCTTTCATTTCAGCCCGAGAAGGGATCATGTATGACTTATCGATTCCATCAGCTCCTTTGGAATTTCCACTCGATCCTCCTTCTGTACTAAAAAGCAAGAACCTTCAAAATAAAGCCTTTGTTTTGGGTGTCATGCCCAGAGATTTCATGACCTGGTAGCTAGATAGATGGGGTGTGCCAAATTGGAATGGTGAAGCAAGCGATGAGGTTTCGACATAAGAACCAACCTGTAGATTAGTATCGAAGGGGTTTTGTAGGTAAGTAGTCCCTTTTGGAGCAACAATGAACTGAGTGGGAGAGGGAGAAAGGGCTTTGGAGCCATTTAAGGTTGAGCTAAATTTTGATTCAGGTAGAATAAACCTGATCGGACTGAAAGAGTGAAATTGATCGAGCTTGCTAAAATTGATCTCAGTTATTAGGGTCAATGGAAGCTGGCACATACTGGTGAGAAAATCAGGATTGAAGATATGGCTTGGAGCCTGGGTTGGATAAGTTAACATGGGCGGTTGAGACTATGCGACATACTTACCAAACTGAAATGGGATCGGGGAAGGCTGAATAGGCTATTGCACACACTGAACCGGCTGAATTGGTTGAACAGGTGGGAGCGGATGAACAGGCGAAGACTGACCAGGTACATTCTGAGCGACTTTTATCTATCCCTAAGCTGGAATACGAAACATCAAAATCCTTTGAATACCTCTTTTCTCTTCTAGAACTGCGTGGACTGAATCTTGGATCTGCCCCTGAATTTCATCTTAGAACTAATCGGATCAGAGAAATATTATTATAGCATTGGTAATTTTGGATCTCAGTGGACACTGACCTTGATCAGGCGGAAGGAGGGGAGAGGGAGTACCCTCGGATAGAACCTCATCAACAATCGATAAACCAGACGTAGCAGATAAGAGCCAGATTCCAAAACTGAGCTTTAAATTGAACTCAAACCCACAGAACGGCGAGTTAGATGATGATCGAGTCTGACGGTAGCGGTGCCTTGGTCTAACTCTCTAAAACCAGAAGACGATCATCCTTAATTGAACCATGAATGAAAATGATGATTACATAATAATTCAAGCGATGAACGTCATATACACGGGGGTGGTTTAGAGAGGTAGAGAGCAGAAGAGCTTATGATGCGAAGCTTAACCCCAAAATACATGAGACCTGCGAATTCCTTGCCATGCCTAGCGAACTAGATACGGGTCATCGGGACTCAAATGATCTTAGGCATTTTGTTAAATTACCCCTTCAAGCAAGGGGAGAGTAGAGGTAAGAAAAAACTAAAATTAAAAAGAGTCGGCCTATTCTTCAAGTGCATATGCATAAGCATAACACAAGTAGCACACGAAAGCAAATAAACCTCTTCCAACCTTATGACTCTCGCGCAATGCTAATTTAGAATTTGTGGTTAACTCTAGCGCCAGCGAACAATAAGAGAGTATGCGACCTAGTTCTAAATTGTTTTGGTGGTCCTATAGGGAAGTTACTATAGCTAGATTTTTTGCGCTTCATAGTCACAAACAGCTGGTATCATGGAACGATACTATAAAAGGGTCTCGTTTACCTTGATTCCGTGTAACTCAACCACTCCTCAAATGAGTGCGATCGCGAGAATTACACGTTGGTTGAAACGAATGATCCACTAACAAATATCCCCAATTCCTGGTGGGCATGAGGTATACAAGTGAGCTTCACGGGGGTGAAATAATGGCACCCTAAACTTAGAATCAAACTACGCGTGGATTTAAAAGACATAAAAAATAAAGCATTGATTCAAAAACAATTTAGGCACATCATCAAAATCCTTTAACCAAGAAAAAAAAAGAAAAGCAATTTTCCAAATTTTAAGTTAAAAGGAAAATCCCCAGCAAAGTCGCCACTATAAGTGGACGACCTTTTTCCTGCACCCATGGGGACCGCATGAGATGCGTAGCACGGGGGGTGGAAAATAACCAGCGCTGTGAAGCGTGCTAAGGGAGAATCCTTATTTCAGGCATGATGGAAATTATGGTGGAGAAAGCGATGTTGAAGTTGAATTTAAGTCCAATTAACATGTTAAGGGATACAAGAGTTGGGATCCCATATTTTAAGATAGAGTCGCCACCCGATTAAGCTCCACCGAGTATTTGGGTATGAAATTCCCACCGGGTGGTAGGACTGTATCTTGAAACAGAGATTCCAAGTCCGGATGATGTTGCTTACTTTCCAATCTTTAAATCAAACGATTTATATGTTAATAAGCGCGACTTCAGTTCTTCTGAGATTTAAACCCAATAATTGTTTGGAGTTTTTGGTTTATATGTCATACATCACACAAAAGCAGCACATAAAGCAAATAAAAAAAATTTATTATGGAGCTTTACAAATACCTATACATTTTTCTAATGCAGGAAAATAAATGAAGCAGATAAATAAATAAAAGGGCGAAACCGGGTCCGAAACGAGCTTACCAACTCGGACCCAGCTCCAAATGAGGCAAAATATATACCAGTAACCATAAATAATGCAACAATAAATAAAAAGCAGTAAATAAAATCAAACAAGGGAAAATAATATATTTTTGGATTTTTCGGGAGAAAAACACAATTTTCGAGCATTTATTAATTATCTAAGTAGCCTAAAATTATCAAAATAAACTAAACAACCTAAAACAATAAATGAAAATGGCAGAAAATATTTTTGGAATTTTAATTATGGTAAAAAGATTTATTAAGATTTTATTTAGCTAAAAAACCATTTTAAAGCCATTAAAAGGTGATTTAATCCATTAAATATTTAATAAATTATTAAAAATAAATTAAAAATTATATTATGACATTATATATTAAATGTGATTTTTTAAAATTTCGGGCAAAAGTCAAGGTAAAAAATGCAAGATAACGGCAAAAAAGGACTTAAAAACAAATTTCGGCAGCCAAAGCTATGGCGGCAGCTTTGACTGCCGTCACTATAGCCTTGACCGCATAGATGCAGTAGTGGAGGTTATAGCAGTGACGATTAAGGCTGTCGCTATAGCCTTGGCTGTCGAGATTTGTTTTAAAGAGGGAAATCAGTGTTTTTGCATCTATAAACTCAAAATCATTGAACTTTTAAGTCGTAATCAACTATATTTCAACAGATCTAGACTTAAAAAACACAAATACTAATGATTTTATGGATTTGGGTAAGAAAATACCCAAAAATTGCAAGAAATAATGAGACTTCTATAGGGTTGGAGTTCACCTCTATAGCTATAGCCTTCACCGCTATAACTGTAGCAGCCAAGGCTATAGGGATAGAGGTGAAGTCTATCCCTATAGAGGTCAGATTATTTTCTGTTGGTTTTCCAAAAACACCGAAGCAAAAAAAAGAACAAACACCAAAATCACCAAGAACAGCAACAATAAAGCAATAAAAAATATTAAATAGATAAGGGAACTCATATTTATTACCTCTAGGCCGTGAATCTAACTTTGGAGACTCGAACCGAACGTTCGACAAGCTTTCGATGATTTTCGGATGAAATAGTAATGAAATCAGTGACGAAAATAGTGAAAGATTATTTAGGTCGTATTTGAGAAAAAGTTTCTAAAAGCTTATTTAATCCATTTTAACCTATGATTTATAGTTGATTTTAGTGTTTAAGCTATGAGATTAAGCCTAAGAACAACTAAGAATCGAGATTAGAATGGATTAAACCCGAATTCTATGCTTTTCTTAACCTTTCTCTCTCTTCTTCTTTATTTTTTCTCTCAAAAAAGTGATTCTAATTCTAAATTTTGGAGAAAAAGTCCCTATAATCTCTCTCTTAGATGGGTTTAAATACTTCCACACACAAAAATACACAGACTTAGTCTAATTTTTGGGAAAAATACGTGGCCCAATAGAAGAGGGGAGAAGGAAACAAAGTGGCATGGCCAACAAATGGTCGTGCCAACATCAATGATGTCGGCACGACGATGGCCACCATAGGGGCAGTGGCCAATGCCATGGCCACAATAGCCACCGCCATAGGATTGGCGGTGGCCGCTGCCATGGTGGTGCCTAAGCCATCATGGTGGCGGGGGGTGGCCACAACGACACTTGCTGAACATGTTTGTATCTTATAGAAAATTGCAAAATAAATTACTGCGCGCGAGCGAAAGAAAATGGTTAATTATAAATGCATTTTAATGATTTTTAAGCGCTGCCAAAGGTCCAAAATCATCGAAGAGGTACTTGCGAAACGCAATTCAACCCTCGAAGAATAGAACAACAAGTCTGTACAAGGTCATAGCAATAACTCATCACCATTCCAAGGGTTATCGAAAAGCCCGTGCTCACACAAACTGAATTTTATTTTCTATATGAAATAATTTAAGGTTTATTAAATTGTTTGGAACAATAGATGACCTTAGACTTTTATTTCAATGGTTAGAAGATGGATATAGATAATTTTGAATAAGCTTGCTCAACTTACTCAAACTTATCAATGACTCAATACCAACCAACCAAATAAGCCTTAAATCCCAAGCTATGTGAGTTCGGCTATATGAATCTTCTGACGCCGTGAAGGTCTATCAAAAGCCTTATCAATGACTCAATAAATTATATAAATTGCATGGGTTATAGATGCTTTCAATTTACATGAATTATAAGAATGAAATTTATTAATCCAAGAGAATCCATGTTTTTTCAAGCTTATGCTTGTATATGTTCTGGCAAGGATTAGACAAGGTGTCTACTCCTCATAGGGCACCTCTCCTACCTAGGAATAATTATCGGTGCAACTTGAGCTAAAAAATAGGGGAATAAATATGGACTAATTTATTTCTAGTATATAAGATGGTTCTTATATATGTTTCTATAACAAAGTAAATATTAAATTATTGAATAAAAGCTTAAAGGAAGTGCAATATAAATATAACAAATAAAAATGTTAATTGTTTTGCTTATAATCTAGGTTGATGGAATAATTATAATAAAGAGCTTGAACCGACCTAAGGTTAGGCCGTACAAATTAATTCTAAAATTCCTTGAATTAATATAAACTATTATAAATATGTCCATCTAATAAATCCTAGATTGGGTGGGACGTTTAACACCAATAAAATCCCAAAGTAAATATATTAAGGCAAGTTATAAGTCTTACTCAAATTTATGATACGATATTTTTCAGCTATAAAGTGTTGCTCAAAGCGTTCCTTTTGTTTACATCGACCGGCTATAAAAATCTTGATAGGGTCTGCCTTAGCAGGAATGGGTAGTCTAGCATAAAATTAGGGGCTAGCTGCAAGACTGGGATACATTAAAGGAGATGCTAACATAAGAGCACGTGTCCCTTGGATTTAGGGAAGTTGAATTGCATACGATGCAAATGGAACAAAATTCCAACTACAACTTAACAATATGGCTTGACTCATAAAATTGGGGGATGTATTAGACTAGTTATAGATGCTACCTACTTGAAAATTTCGCCAGGCTAAACCTCCCAAATTCAATAGAATGGACTATTGTAAATTTTGAAGTTAAATACGTATACTGTATACTAAAGTCTAAACAATATTTTTCTTTTCTTATATCTTAAAGTTGAATATGAACTCCGATATTAAACTTCCTCTTAACCACATCCAAAATTTAACTTCTATTAACTGCCATGAATGGATCAAGGAAGTAAGGAATACCCTTATGGATTATGAATTTGCATATGTTCTTTAAAAACCATTCGTAGAATATTCTAGCACTGATGCACCAGCTGAACTTCAGTAGGCATGGTTGAAATTTTTAAAGGACTCAGTCTATAGGTCACAATTGCTGTTAGATACAATGAATTATACTTGAGGTGATGACATGGGTGAGTTCCTTTCTCAAGGAGAACTCCTTTCCTTAGGGTCCCTTTCTTAAGGCGGACGACTTTTCTTTGTTGATGGTATCCCTTTCTTTAGGCAGATGACTTTCCTTTACTACTACGTATCCCTTTCTTGAGGTGGATGACTTTCCTTTGCTATAGTGCATCCCTGGTGACTCTACTGAGGAAGGTGTGTGTATCCCTTTCTTAAGGTGGATAGACTCTCCTGGCTGACGGTGCATGCCTTTCCTAAGGTGGATCGACTTTCCTTATTGATGTATCCCTTTCTTGAGGCGGATCGACTTTCTTGATTGATGTATCCCTTTCTTAAGGCAGATCGACTTTCTTGACTAGTGTATCCCTTTCTTGAGGCGGATCGACTTTCTTGTTTAGTGATGTATCCCTTTCCTAAGGCAGATCGACTTTCCTACTGGTGGTGTATCCCTTTCCTAAGGCGGATGACTCTCCTGCTGGGGAATTTGAATAACCCAAGAGAGACAATAATCAAACACCGAGTTAGTCATTGCCCAAGCAAACACATCTTTATTCTTGATTGACTTTTACAAAAATAAAAATATTTTTGCCCCTTCAATTAAGAATAAAGATGTGCGGATTGGGGTTAGCCCTTGAAATAAACTGAAAACTAAGCACAAGAACTATTGGGTTTAGCTCAATCGATTTAGAATGAAATGCCCCTTAGAAGGGAGGCTCTCATAGAATTCCCCATGGAGGGCTCGATGATGGGGGGATACCCCTAGATTGACTGGTTCCGCTATTATGGAATAGGGGGAATGCCTCTAGGATCTGATTCCACTACTAGGAAATAAGGGGTCCCCTTTGATTGAATGATTCCACTGCTGGGAAATGGGGGGATGCTCCTAGATTAGCTCCGGGGCTGGGGAGTATAATAATTCTCTTTTGGTGAATTTTTTTAACTGGAGAAATCTCTTCTTCTAAGATTTGTTTGCTAGGGAGAATTTCCTGTGCTCGGGATGGACCTATACACAAAAATCATCCTTATTAGTGATCGATTTGAAAAATGGCTTACCTTGATTCTTAATTGACTTTTGTGAAAACAAAAATATTTTTGCCACTTCAATCAAGGATCAAGGTGAGCTAGATGGCTTGCCCCAAATATAACAAAAATACAGAGTTTAGGAGAAGTGGGGCTGGCCCTGATTCTGGACTAGATATGCCTCTATAAAGGTCTTTATAATGTTGTAATATGGGTGGATTCATTTCTTGACTCGAACTCCTTTCCTTGGTGTTCTTTTCTTAAGGCGAACATCTCTCCTTTGCTATGCGTATCCCTTTCTAAAGGCGGATGACTTTCCTTTAACTAATGCTAGTATATCCCTTTCCTAAGGTGGATGACTTCTCCTTGTATCCCTTTCTTAAGGAAGATTGACTTTCCTGGTTGATAAGGAATCCCTTTCCTAATGCGGATGATTCTCCTACTAATGGTGTAGCCCTATCTTAAGGCGGATGACTCTCTTGTTGCAGGTGTATCCCTTTCCTAAGGTGAATGACTCTCCTGATGAAGATGTATTCCTTTCCTAAGGCGGATGACTCTCCTGCTGATGGTGTATCCCTTTCTTAAGGTGAATGACTCTCCTGCTGGTGGTTTCGAGCTAGGTGCTTAAAAGATAATAGAAAAATGTTGCGTTAGTTATTGTTAGAAATGATACATCTTAATTCTTGATTGACTTTGTGGTGAACAAAAAATTTTCCCCTTCAATCAAGAATGAAGATGTATGGATGGGGGTTAGCCCCTGAATAAACTATAAACTGAGTTTAGATATGTTGGGTTTACCCTAACTATTTTGAGCTGGAAGGCTCCTCTAGGGGTGCCCCTTGGGGAGCTTACTACTGAGGATATAGCCGTTGGATGGCTAGTCAATTTGGATCGCTAGGGTAAAATTGGTTGGGGCCAATTTCACTTGTTTACAGGAAGGGGTTATTGGGACATTATAGCTGTTGTGAAGTGTCTCTTAAAACCGTCTCAAGAAAGCTTGACTAGTTCGGGAGTGCCCCTTGGATACTACTTTTAACTAGGGGAATGGTTCCTTTAACTATCTAGTCATCGGGGACAGAGATTGGCTTCTTGTGGGGATAAGGGGGATGCCCTTTGAATGTTTCATTTGCTGGGGAATGAACTATCCTATTGTGGATGCTGTGTTGGAGAAGAGGTGCTCCTTTGGTTGGCATTCAAGTTCTGTCTTCTCTTACCTGCAGTGGAAAAGCAATTTTTATCTGAATATAGCCTGAAGTGGTACATCTCAATCCTTGATTGAATTCATGATGCACAAAACTTTTTGTCCCTTCAATCAAGTATTAAGATGTACTAGGGTTCTGCCCCTAATTATCTGTAAAGAGTGAGTGAAGAGATATTGGGATGGTCCCAATCATATTCTAGTATGCCCCGGGAGTTGCTTGATAACTGGGGTTAAATAGCCTATGAGTGGCTTAACTGCTTGGGAGCAAGTCTCCTATAGAAACTTAGTTGTCGGGGGGATCCCCTGGGGAATTGTTCTGGGTTACTAGACTAGTTAGAGGGATGCCCCTTGGATAGTGCGCTTATTGGGGAAATGATCCCTCCAACAATCTGGTTGTTGAGAATATTCCTTGGGAAAACTCCCCTTGGCTGGTGCCCCTTGGATAGCACCTTAGTTGGGTATGTCCTTTGAGTGATGCGCATTGGGTGGTAATGCGGCTGGGGGAATTCCTTCTTTTCCTACAGATACCTCTCCTTGGATTCCTTCACATGATAATGGAACTGGTCAGTAAAACTTTGATATACAAGTTGGGAATTGACAGTCAATTCAAACATGCATAATAGGTACGACAGAAAATCAAAATTTCGTCCCTGTCGCCAAGAACTCCTATTAGTTGCATATAAATTAAATAAAGCCTTAGCTAAATAATTCTCTAGCTAGGTTAGTGTGCATAGGCTAGGCATACCATAATTCTAAATTATATCCTAGCACAAATATTTTATATTAAACATGTTATAACTCTAAATTATAGTTTAAATATAAAATAAATTAAGCATGCATTATAACCTAAGCATGATAATTATTAAGTCTAAAACGCTTGAAGAAAAAGACCTAATAATTAAAATAAAACATACATGTTGAAGCGTGCCTTGGCAGATGCTCCTTGCACAAGCCTCGAAGTATAGGATGGCCTCTATGAGTATCCACACAAACCCCACCAACCGAAACCTCCCCGAGAGGAAGAATTAAGGAGCCTTGAGTAGTTGCTAGACCACTCCAAAACTCCACCCAAAAATATAAACTAGAGATGTTCAAGTTATTCTTGAACTTGGTGTAATTTAGAAAGGAGAAATGGAGCACTATTTATAGGGGATGTAAAGGCTCCTCGGATTTAATGCGGAATAAATATTGATTTAATGCGAGATTAAATGCGTGATTAAATGTCAATTTAAATACAAGATTTAATACATGAATTAAATCCAATTTAAATATATGTATTAAATCCAATTTAAATACATAATTTAATTGATGCATTATCCAATTTAAATATAGTATTAAATCCAATTTAAATACATGATTTAGTTGCTGGATTAAATCAGATTTAAATATGTGTATTAAATCCAATTTAAGTACATGATTGAATTAATTCTCCTCTCTTTTATTTTATGACCCTAATAAAATTAGTTACCGGTCGAAATAAATAGCTGGCTTAACCGAAAAAAGATCTAATCTTTTTAATCAACACTTTAATTTATTTGTGACCCTAATAAAATTAGTTACCAGTCAAAGTAAATATCTGGCTTATCCAAAATTATCTAATCATTTTAACCAATACCTTCATTTTATTTATGGCTCTAATAAAATTAGCTAGCGGTCAAAATAAATTGTTGTTCTAACCAAATAATAATCCAATTATTATTATGTCATATTTTTGCAATAGAATAAATCTATTAATTATTTACTCAGTCCATTGAAGGCCCAATGTGTGTGACCTTATAGGATCCCAAAGTATTGAGTTGTTAAGGCTTAGCCAACTCTTGTTCTATTGGAACCATTGGCTCGAGGTTCTAGATCGTGAATAGAACTCAATTATCTTAAACAACTGTAGTACGCCTCTAGCAAGGGTCTACCATCCCCCATTACTCGGAACATAATTTGTGCTTATGACTTAATCCCGATTAATGCAATAGTTATCCATTGCAATGAACTCCTTCCATTCTTTAATATTAGTACAATCTGGTTTATAGGGTTGGGTTAAAGTGTTAGCCCACTAATAGCAAGGTTGCTCCAAGCTATCCCAGTTATTAACTTGTCACCGAAGTATATTGCCTTTTACCATTGTGTGTTTGACTAGAAACTATTTCTATCAAACACATACTCTAATAAGAGGTTTATAGCAATCATCACTTCAACAAGTGGCCAGGTACAACTCCTTAATATATCTGGAGCGATGGATTCTTTCCGACTAGATAGCTTACCAATGAGCAGTCATCACTATACCCGTAATCACCCGTGACACCCTAAATTAATGAGTGTATAGGAATGACCCAAAGTACAGTAATGGTTCCATACAAGGTAACTAGCATCTCAAGTATGAGGATATTCGTAAAGCTTATTGCATGAAGATAAATACTAACACATTGATATACACACCAAGTGTTTACCTTACTGCGGTCTCCAATTTATCTCCTAAATATATCTATGTATCAAACTTAAGACACCACCTTCAGTCCTTAGGAAATTGGCTGATTGGACCCTTTTCAAGAAAGTTGACCACATGCTAGTCTTTCCACTTCATCAATATCCTTTCTTGATGAAACTATGACTAGGGATAGTTGAGACATAATCATAATTGCACATGAAGCAGGTCTCACTAAACATAGTCCAACTATAATTTCTCTGACTTCATGCTATGACCCGTCAAGGACTTTTGTATACATATATCAATGAATATATTTTAACCAAACATAATATATTTACAAGCGCATCAATATAAACAAAAGATTAAATGCCTTTATTAATTAAACAAATTATTCGTACCATTACATAATTAAGATATATCGCCTTAATTGCCTTAAGGGCATACATCATATCTAACAAACTCCCACATGCACTAAGGCCAATTAGCCATATGCCTTAATCTATATGCTTTAACATGTTGGTCTTATTTGACTTGAGTCAATGGCTTCGTCAGACCATCCGCGAGGTTCTGATTAGTGGGTACATATTCTAGTCTTATTATGTTAGCATCAACAATATCCCTGATTATATGATTTTTTTGGATACATGTCTATTTTTCTGGTGAGACTACGGTTCCTTTGCTAGAGCTATGGCACCATTATTATCAGAATTCAAAGTAATTGGATCAATAGTTTCAGGCACCACATCAAGATCACCAATAAATGCCTTTAACTAGACAACTTCTTTTACTGCTTTGCATGCAGCAATGTATTTAGATTTTGTGGTTGAATCAGCAGTAGTTTCTTGCTTAGAACTCTTCCAGTATACCGCCCCTCCATATAACACATACACAAAACTTGACTGAGACTTAAAGTCATCCTTGTAAGATTGAAAACTCGCTTCAGTGTAACCTCTAATTGTGAGGTCACCATCTCCATATATGAAGAACTCGTCCTTAGTCCTTCTCAAGTACTTAAGAATTGCCTTGATAGCTATCTAGTGGTTTTTACCTGGATCTGACTGATATCTGCTTATAAAGCTCAAAGCCTGAGAGACATCTAGCCTAGTACATATCATAGCATACATGATGGATCCTATTGCAGATGCATAGGGAATATCCTTCATGCCCATTCTTTCTTAAGCTTTCTTCGGACACTGAGCCTTAGATAGGTTAATCCCCTTTATTATCAGGAGATAAACTTTCTTCAAATGCTCAAGGTTGAACCTATTCAACACCTTATCTATACATGTACTTTAAGAAAGACCTGATAGCCCCTTGGATCTATCCCTATAGATCTTTATACCTAGTATAAATGCTGCTTCACCATGGTCTCTCATGGGGAATTTTCCTGACAACCATACTGTAACATTTTGAAGAAGAGAAATATCATTTCCTACTAGTAGAATGTCATCGACATACAATACTAAGAAAATGACTGCACTCCTACTAACCTTCTTGTAAACACAAGGCTCATTAATGTTTGGACAAAAATCCAATTCAATAATTGTCTGGTCAAACCTTATTTTCCAACTCCTGGATGTCTTCTTAAGTCTATAAAGGGATCTTTGCAGCTTGCATACCTTCGAGCCATTCTAAGACGTAAAACCCTAAGGCTGTATCATATACACATCTTGGTCTAAATCCCCATCCAGGAATGTTGTTTGCACATCCATCTGCCCGATCTTATAATCTTAATGAGCAGCAATGGCGAGGAGTATCCTTATGTATTTGAGCATGGCTACCCACGAGAAAGTTTCATCACAATTGATACCCTCCCATTGACTATAACCTTTAGCAACCAACCTTGCTTTATAGGTAATTACATTACCGTCCATGTCAGTCTTCTTCTTGATGACCCATTTGCACCCGACCGGTCTAACCTCTTACAGTGCATCAACCAAATTTCAAACTTGATTCTTATACATGGAATCCATTTCTGATTTCATGGCTTTTAGCCATTTAGCAAAATCTGAGCTTTTCATTGCTTCATCATAGGTTCTTGGTTCATCATCCTCCATGAGATATAGTTCCTTATCATCAGTGATGATAAAACCATATCTATCGGGACCTTTATGAACATGACATAATCTTCTCAATGATTGTGTTTCTACAGGTTGTTCTTAGATCGCACTTTCTTGTGTATCTAGAACGGGATCAATCTGCTGATTATCTATTTCTTCCTCTTGAACTTCTAGTTCAATATTTCTCCCACAGACTTTTGCAAGTAAGTGTTCCTTTTCCAAAAAGTGAGAACTCCTACACATAAAAAACTTTTGTTCTTCGGGTTGATAAAATAAATATCCAGTTGTTTCCTTTGGATATCCAATGAACAAACACTTGTAAGATTTAGTACTTAGCTTATCTGACGCTATCCTCTAAACCATAGCAGGACAACCCAATAACCTCAAGTGACTTAGAGATGGCCTTTTATTACACCACCTTTCATAAGGTGTAAAATCAACTGATTTAGAGGGCACTCTATTTAATACATAAACTGCGCTCTCTAGTGCATATCCCTAAAAGGATTTATTGAGATTTACATGGCTCATCATGGACCAAACCATATCTAATAAAGTTCGATTCCTCCTTTCTGACACTCCATTATATTGGGGCGTATAATGAGGGGTCCATTAGGGAACTATCCTATTTTCCTTTGGATAATCCTGAAACTCCTGACTTAAGTATTCTCCACCACGATTTGATTGAAGTTCTGAATAGTTTGAACTTTTCAAGACTTTCAGACTTGTGCTTCATTAAGTACAAATAACCATATCATCAATAATCATCAATAAAGGTTTTGAAGTAGGAGTATCCTCCTAGTTCATGAACACTCGTTGGACCACACACATCAATATGTATAAGTTCCAATGTTCTCGTGGCTCATTCATCCTATCCTTTAAAGGGTAACTTGGTCATTATTTCTCTTAAACAAGGTTCGCAATCACCATAAGACTCCAATTCTATTGGCCCCAAGTCTCCACGCTTATGCATCTTGGTTAAGAGATCTTTGTTTATGTGGCCTAAATGACAATGCTATAAGTAGAAAGATTTCTAATTATCTAATTTTCTCTTCGCAATGTTTATATATGAGAATATGATGTTGTAATTACGAAATATTATTTGTCATATTACAATAAAATATCATTCATAACTTTGATAATACATTTTATCAAATTGGATTATAATTCCATCTATTGTGAAGCATGAAATAATATTTTATAATGATAATTGAATTTCGTTCTTTTACAAATTTTAGCAAATTGAAAATTTCAAGCTCCTACATCAATAGCAGCCATCAAGCTCTATTGATTTTCCGTAGGTAAAACTCTCCTTTTGCCAAAACTCTACTTCTCAACAATATCTATACTATCGTATGGATATACAATTCTAATTAGGTATTCCTTACCAATTTAGAATTTCCTTGAGATGTAGAAATTCTCAATATTAAACATCTTGAGGTGGAAGCTCTAAGCCTCCTCTTCTCAAGCTATGAGACTTTAGCTATTTTGATCTTATTTCCAATATCCCACATTCAAATGAAGATCTTGTTTCCGATATTCCATATTGAAAATAGTCATTTTGTCTCACAGACAAAATTCTCAGTATTCCTTTTACCCTTCTCTTCAGTCTACTCTATCATGCTTCAAAACTAGACACCATGTATGTCCTTTTACTTCTTTCTGATATGAAACATTTAAATTTTTGACTAATTGGTCCCACCAATTTCTATCAAAATATTCTGGTTTAAATTTTCCACCATGGAAAATCCTTTCTCTAAGATGTAAAGACACAGACTTTCAAGTCCAAGATTTTATGATGCCCTTGTAGCTAAAGTAACATGGATCCTAACATCTGTCTTGATGTTTAACCCTGTCTCATGCCAGCTACTTACATAAGGTAACATGGATGTTAACAACCTCCAAGGTGTTGTATCCTAGTTTCCATCATTTATTTTATGGAAATCTGTTTTAAGCAGAATTGCTTGCATAATGTTGTTTAGATTCAGGCTTATACAATGTACATGCCATGCCCAAGGCTTTGAAGACTATCCTCACGTTTCTAAACAAACCTTTTGTAGCTAGAGCCAATCAAAATTAGTTATCAATGCGAACATTCTTAATAAAATGAAGATTTCAAGCTAGATGTAAGAAAAGAATTATTGTTCAGATATTAGTTTTAGTACATGTATTTAATATAAGGTCTTTTAATTAAATACATTTGTCCTACTATTTTTTTCAAAATTTACAATAGCCATTGTATTGAATTCGGGATTTTTAGCCCAGCTAAATTTCCTAGTAGGTAGGATCCATAACTAGTCTGTTATGACCCCCAATTTTATGAGTCAAGTCATATTAGTAAGTTATAGTTGGAATCTCATTCCATTTGCATCGTCTGCAATTGCAAATACATTCAAGTTCCCTAATACCAAGGGACGTGTGCTCTTATTTTAGCATGTCCTTGAATATGTCTCAGTCCTGCGGCTAGCCTCAAAATTTATGGTGGACTACCCAGTGCTGTTAAGGTAGACCCTATCTCAATTTTTATAACCAATCAATGTGGGCTAAAAGGAATGCTTTGTGCAACACTTTGATAGCCCAAAGAGACCATATTATAAATTTGAGTAAGCAAGACTATAACTTGCCTTAATATATTTACTTTGGATTATTATTGGAGTTAAACATCTCGCTCAATCTAGGATTTTATCAGATGGACATATTTATAATAATTTATACTAATTCAAGGAATTTTATAATTAATTTATAAGGTCCAACTTTAGGTGGGTTCAAGCTCTTCATTATAATTATTCCATCAACCTAGATTATATGCAAAATAATTAACACTTTTATTTGTTATATTTATATTGCATTTCCTTTAAGCTTTTATTCAATATATTTAATTTTTGCTTTGTTATAGAAACATATAAAAGCACTATCTTGCATACTAGAAATAAGTTAGTCCATTTAAATCTCCCAAGTCAATTTGAGTTGCACCGGTATAGGTTCCCATGTAGGAGAGGTGCCCTTGAAGTGTGTAGACACCAAGTCCAATCCTTAGCCAGTACAAATACGGGCACAAACTCGAAGTCCAATGGATCCCTTTGAACTAATAAATTTTATTCTTTCAATTCATGTAAATTGGAAGCATGTATAACCCATGTAACTTATATCATTCATTGTGTCTTATATAATTTGAGTAAGTTGAGCAGGCTAATTAAAAATTATTCATAACAATTTTCTAACCTTGAAATGAAGACCCAAGTTTATATATATTGCTCCAAACAATTAAATAAACAACAAATCATTTCATGTAAAAAATAAAATTAAGTTCACTTCTAACTTAATTATGCAATAAATAGGCAGGCTCTAATAGCACTGTTGGGAATTGACAGTCAATTTAAACATGCGTAACGGGCACGGCAAAAAATCAAAATTTTGTCCCTGGCCCCAAGAACTCCTATTAGTTTTATATAAATTAAATGAAGCCTTAACTAAAGAATTCTCTACCTAGGTTAGCATGCATAGATTAGGTGTATCCTAGCATAAATATTTTATATTAAACTTGTTATAACTCTAAATTATAATTTATTTATAAAATAAATTAAGCATGCGTTATAACCTAAACATAATAATTATTAAGTCTCAAACGCTTAAAGAAAAAGAACTAATAATTAAAATAAAATAGTTGAAGCGTGCTTTGGCAGAACCTCCTTGCACAAGCCTCCAAGTATAGGATAGCCTCTATGAGTATCCACACAAACCCCACCAACCGAAATCTCCCCAAGAGAAAGAACTAAGGAGCCTTGAGTAGTTGTAAGACCACTCCAAAACCCCACCCGCAAAATAAACCAGAGATGTTCAAGTTATTCTTGAACTTGGTGCAATTAAGAAAGGAGAAATATAGCTCTATTTATAGGGGAAGCAAAGGCTCCTCTGATTTAATGCGGAATTAATGCTGATTTAATGCGAGATTAAATGCGTGATTAAATGCCAATTTAAACACAAGATTTAATCGTTGAATTAAATCCAATTCAAATATATGCATTAAATCCAATTTAAATACATAATTTATTGTTGGATTATATCCAATTTAAATATATGTATTAAATCCAATTTAAATACATAATTTAACTGCTGCATTATATCCAATTTAAATATGTGTATTAAATCCAATTTAAATTCATAATTTTATTAATTCTCCTCTCTTTTATTTTATGACCCTAACAAAATTAGTTACCGGTCAAAATAAATTCCTGGCGTAACCGAAAAATTATCTAATGATTTTAATCAACACCTTAATTTATTTGTGACCCTAATAATATTAGTTACTAGTCAAAATAAATATATGGCTTATAAAAAATGATCTAATGATTTTAACCAATACCTTAATTTATTTATGACCCTAATAAAATTAGTTACTAGTCAAAATAAGTTGTTGTTCTAACCAAATAATAGTCCAATTATTATTATGTCAAATTTTTACCATCCCCCATTACTTAGAACGTCATTTGTGCTTATGACTTAATCCTGGTTAATGCAATAGTTATCCAGTACGATGAACTCTTTCCATTCTTTAATATTAGTACCATCTAGTTTATAGGGTTTGATTAAAGTGTTAACCAACTAATAGCAAGGTTGCTCCAAGCTATCCTAGTTATTAACTTGTTACCGAAGTATATTGCCTTTTACCATAGTGTGTTTGACTAGAAACTATTTCTATCAAACATATACTCTGATGAGAGGTTTATAGCAATCATCACTTCAACAAATGGCCAAGTACAACCCCTTAACATTTCCGGAGTGATGGATTTTTTTCCAACTACATAGCTTACCAATGAGCAGTCATCACTATACCCGTAGCCACCCGTGGCACGCTAAATTAATAAGTGTATAGGAATGACCAAAGTATAGCAATGGACCCACACAAAGTAACAAGCATCTCAAGTATGAGGATATTCGAGAAGCTTATTGCATGAAGGTAAACACTAACTTAATGATATACACACCAAGTGTTTACCTTACTGCAGTCTCATATATATCTCCTAGATATATCCATATGTCAAACTTAAGGCACCACCTTCAGTCCTTAGGAGATTGACTACTTGGACCCTTTCGAAGAACGTTGACCACATGCTAGTCTTTTTGCTTTATCAAAATCCTTTCTTGATGAAACATGACTAGGGACAGTTTAGACATAATCATAATTGCACATGAAGTAGGTCTCACTAAACATAGTCCAATTATAATTTCTCTGACTTCATGCTATGATATGTCAAGGACTTTTGTATACAAATATCAATGAATACATTTAACCAGCCAAAATATATTTACAAGCACATCGATATAAACAAAATTAAACGCCGTTATTAATTAAACAAATTGTTCATACCATTACATAATTAAGATATATTGCTCTAATTGCCTTGAGGGCATACATCATATCTAACAATATGCGGGTTGGAACTTGCCTTGATTAAGAGAAAAAACTGAGCTTAGTGATGTTTAGTTTGTCCCAACTTAATCTTGGGTGTCCCTAGTACACCCCTTCTATTGGTTGGTACTGTTGGGGAGTGCCCCTAAGGTGCTTGATGATGGGGGGATGCCCCTCGATGGTGCCCCTTTTAGGGGTATCCCTAGGGTGGGTGGCCCTAAGGTGCTTGATGATAGGGGGATGCCCCTCGATTGTATCCACTACTGGGGAATGGAGGGATGCCCTCTAATTAACTTCTTTGCTGGGGAGGTATCTTCCTAGATGATTTTTCTACTGGTGATTTCTTCTACGATGACATTTCCTTAGTTTAGGCAAGAATCTCTTGTCTTGTAGGGATTGTTGTCCCTTGATGTTTTGACCGCTTGGGGATCCTCCCCTTGAATGAACCTGCACATGAAAAGTATTCATGTTAGCAATTGTTTGGACATAGCTTAGCCTGATACTAACCCATGAGGAAGCTATTGGATGGGATGCATATGCCTACTAGAGACCTATATGGCTGAGGATGGGTTTAAAAGGAAGCCGAGTTTGACTAGTGTGCCCCCTATAATAGCATTTGAAACATTGTTGTGCTTCACCCTTGTGAGAACTTTGTCTTGAATCTGAAAGAACACTTGTATGCCTTTTGTGAACTCGCACAAGTAGAGATGGGCAGTGTATACCTAGATGAGACTTATATTTCCCCTTGGTGTTGGATCTGACGTCAGTGCAGGATACCCTCATGGTAAGTTCAAACCTGCAAAACTCAAAGCTAAACTATGCATGATGTATGAACATTTTCATATGTGTACTGATCCTCTAGTTTTTATTACAGCCTCTATTGGTTATGGAGTGTGGTAAGTTTGCTCAGGATCTGGATGCCTCTGAGGAGCAAGCAAGGTTCCTAAAGGAGCAGCTGCGAGCAGCTACCACTAAGGCTGACTAGGCTAGGGCTGAGAATAATTTAGTATATGGGCAACGGTAACAATTTGCAATGGTTTACCCCTACTGTCCACTGGTCTTTTACAGATTTTCCAGAAGGCAACTAACATTTTTCACTCAATGCCCTAAATTTTGCCTAAGCCACCTTTTTCGGGATTTCAACTTAGCGGAGTGCCCTAATTTTTTCCTGACCAATTTGCAGAATACCGATCAATGGGCTACACCCTAATTTTTGCTCGAGCAGTGGTGGACTACTCACGGGGTGATTTACTCTTTATTTCTTTTATTCTCTGTGCTGCTTTTTTATGATTTAATTCTTTTGACCTAGACATGATAACGCATGAGCCTATCTTGATTTACTAAATTCATGAACTCATTCCCATCCATATCCATAAGCTTGATTCCTCCCTTATCATGGACTTTCTTCACAATAAATAGCCCTTCCCAGTTAGGCATGAATTTGACCCTAGTGGCAGTGTTGACCTGGCATAGGTGCTTGAAACTAGATCGCCCGCTTTAAGAGGTTGCTTCGGGTATCTAACTCTGTTGTTATAAGTTTAAGCCATGCGCTATTGGTACATCTGTAGGTGGTCAAGTGCCTTGAGCCACTTTTCATCTATTCAATTCAATTGCTCATACTTGGCCCTTGCCTAATCTGATTCTTTTAACTATGCTTCGAGTGCCACCCTTAGAGATCTTACTTCTATTTCTACTGGCTGCACAGCTTCCACTCCATATACTAGGAAAAATGGCGTCTGATCGGCGGGAGTTCTTATACTAGTTCTATACCCCCAAATTGCAAATTGGAGCTTATCAGCCCAGTCCCTGTAGGTAGCTACTGCTTTGGAAAGAATCTTCTTGATTTATCAATGATTAGTTTCCCTTTAGAGCTTTTAAAGAATTTTGGCCATTTTTTGTGACCCAATATATGCTTCCTACTTTTTTATAACTAGGGCAAGCCTGCTGTTGATGCTTTCATGAGTCTTCTTGGTTGTCTTTCTTGGTGATGTGTACCTTTATACCATTTCCCCTTTTCGTGAGGAAAGATGTGCTAAGACTTATCGTTATCATGTTTGCTAAGCACATTTATTATCTCTCTTTTATTTGGTAGGTTTTAACCATTGGATATTCATACCATTGTATGTATTCAAAGCCAACTTCAATAATAAATATGATGATATTTCAAGAATGTTGTTGTTATCAGTACATGGTGTAATCAGGATGAAATACTTGAGTGAAATGAGAATGAGAGATGAATCAATTTATTCATGACATGCTAAAAAGAGTACGGATGTTACAACTTATTCATGATATGCCTTATAAGCGGCATTGTTTGCATTAAAAATATTTGCAACATTAAAAATTACATCATTTGAATCATCCTCCATAGGTGGAGGGCCTTGTTGATTAATTTTGGCAATACTGATAGCTAAACTGGTATTTGCATGTGCTTCTTTGGCTACTGCTCTTGCTAAGTCTTTGATAGCCTTGATGATGGGTTTCCCTTTTCACTTTCCTTCCAATTCTTCCTCATAATTACTGCTAGTGCCTTAATGATGGACTCGATTGCGTCTTTCATTTTTGTCTGCTTCAGCATTCCCACATACTTCCATAGAAACTGGGGTTTCAATTATGCAGCCTCTCTCGAAATCATACACATCATTGAAGATCTCAAAACAAGGGACCCTTTTGCCCCATACTTCAACAGATTCTTCCTCACCCATGAATACCTTTTGATTAACCTCAGCCTCTACCATGGGGCAAGACAGGGGTTTAGATTTCTTAGCACCTGGGTGGTTCCCCAAACCAAGTCTGAATGGCTACAGAAGCGGTAAAATAGGTTCTAGCATACCCTACAGACTCTTTCTGAGCCCCTTACCTTTTACATAACCTTGCTTCATCATAATCTTTTTGATTTTAAGCGATATGTACCTTCTGATCTATAATTTTGTATCCTAGTGAGCTACAGCCACCCCAGATTCTTTTTATTTGGCTTCCATAGCTACTATAACAGATGGTTCATCAGCTTTAATGGTTACTAGCTTGCCATTGTGGATAACCTTAACTTTTTGGTGGACCGTGGAAGGGGCGGCTCCTAATGCATGGAGCCAAGGTCAACCCAACAATAATGAGTAGGTAACGGGAATGTCAAGAATAGTGAATAAGAGTTTAGATTTCACTCCCCCAACTATAACCTCAGCTTCAAAGACCCCAATGACACTCCTCTTTGTATCATTATAAGCCCTTATAACAGTATTGGATTTTTCCAACATGGATTCATCCAGCCCTAAATGAGGAAGGATCTTGGCAGGGCAGAGATTGAGGACATAACCATCATCGACTATAACACATAAGATAGAATGATCAAAGATTTGCACCTTAATGAAAAGTGCCTTGTTATGCTTATTCCCTTTGGCTGGGAGGACCGATGAATAGAACTTAATACGTTTAACTTGATCGGGAGAAGATCCCCCGATAACTGAAAATACTTCAACCAAAGTGTAGAAGGTATAGCCTCCATGGTCAATAACTTTTCTATTATACCTTGGTAATGATCTTAAGAGTCAATGAGAAGCTGCTAAATGCTATACTTAGTGGGGGTAACTTGCAATTGCTGGAAGAGAGGGGTGACTTTCTTTTTAGTACTGACCAAAATGTGAGTCTCAGCAGCAGGCATAAAGATTTGACCCTGATCAATATTTGGAATGACCTGGATATCCGTGTCTCTTCCCCTTCTTTGTGTTGGGATAGGGTTACAAGGGATCCTTCCACTTTTAGTAACATGCAGCACCCCATTTTTCATATAACTTCTCCCTTCGGAAGTTTCTACTAACAAGACGGGTCCTTCAAGCTCATCACTTTCCAACATATAAGCATCGATATCGATTGGCTCTGGTTGAACCAGCATAGCTTCCTCATCATAAATTCCTGCTAACGTGAATGCATTGATGTCAATGGGGACTGGTTCATTGGGTAGAGCCATTACTGAGTGAACCATAGGATTAGCATGCGAGATCATATTGAAGATATAGTAGGAGGGTAAGCCTAATTTGACAGCTGTGACCTGTTTCTCAAAACTTGGCCAGGGGTTATTAATGGTACTAGCTTATGCTCGGGCTTCTGAATCCTCTTTTCCCTAATCAAACTGCAAATAGCCTCCAACAGATCCCTAGAGGTACTAGTACGATGCCCTTTACTAATGTGGTAAGCCCAAAACTTATCCCTGTCTTCAAGTTTTGGTGGGACATAGGGCTTGATACTCTAAAGAAGGCTAAGTGCTCTTAACTTGGTGAAGATGGCAGGCAGAGATGCTTTCTAAGTGGAAATGCTGTCTTTTATGGTCCATACTACAGGCACTTCTTCTTGCACTACCGCTGCTTTAGGATCAAAGCTAGAAATTGACTTACAACCTTGGGCTGGGGCTGAAGGGCCATTCTTTTTGAACCAAGGTTTGGCCAGTGCACTTGCTTTTCTAATTCCTTGATTCTTTCCCACTTCTCAGCTTTTTCAAAGACCTCAACGTAGCTAGAGAATTTATCCAAAGAAAGAACCTTACAATACACAGACAGGTCACCATCCATCAACTTTATGATCATCTCCTGGAGACTTAGCCTATCTTTCAATACAACCTAAGTGGCCATCCATCTTTCGAAATATGGCTTAAATTTCTCACTTGGAGCCTACTTGATAGCCTTCAAATTCTATACGGTAGTCTTAATGGTGGCATTGAAACCATATTGCTCAATGAAAGCTTCAGATAAAGTTTCCAATTTTTGGTCACCTGATCTGATAGGGTATTGTACCATTCGATAGTAGGACCTACCAGGGTGCAGGGGAACATTTCAGGTAGGACATTATCACTTAACTTTCTGATTCTCAAAACCCTCTGAAAGGTGGGGATGTGGGATTGAGGCAGACCAGTTCCTTTATACTTCACTATGCTAGGCATATTAAAGTTTTCATAGACACAGTCCTACTCTCTAGCGGTTTGAACTGATAGTGATGATGGCTGAGAGCTAGGATTGCCAGCCAGTAATTTTTAAAGAAGATCATGCAATTCTATGGACAAGGATGACCCCTCTGATTGAGTAACCGCACCTAAGAGTAAACCTGTTGATTGAGGAAAGGTTGTCCCCTTAGGTGTGACCACAAAGTTGGGGGTTGGGCCAGATGCCCCAAACTGAAATGAAGGTGATACAAATCCCTGACTAGGCTAAGCAAACAGATTGATGGCTGGTGGAAGCACTGTACCTACTCACTAACTAAACGAAATGGACCTAAAGAACCCAAATGACCAAACTGACTAGAAGAATCCCTACAAGTCCGCACAGGTGGCAACTAAAACTAAGTGAATGATTTATGAGTGACCCTTAATACTTGTTCACTAATTACTGCATTCACTTCTGGGGCATTGAAACTCACACTATGAGGAGCATTGGACATTCTCTCTTCAGCCATGATCGCCTTGATGAAGTCCAACATCTTATCATTCAATCGGTCTAAGAACTGATCACTTCCCAAGTACTATTAGATGACATTTTTGATCTCCGACCTAACCTCGACCCTCGATGGATTTACCTCCTCGCCAGTAGCAACATTCTCAACCTCAACATCAATTTGGCCCTCTCGAGTCAGGATTCAAGACATTTCCTCAGGATGGTAGGCAGAAAGATCAATTGAACTAAATTGACTGCTGGATGAAATACCCAAAGATGGAAGTGGAGCAACCCTTAACTGAACTAGAGGAATAGATGTTAGTGGAGGAGTCGGAACGCAAATCAAACAGACCTAAGAACATCGCCAAGCTCTTTCTCTTGGAGGATATGTTTTTGTTGAGGTAGTATCCATAAGATCAGTACATGCATGGGATGCAGTATGTATGCATAAATTACAATGATCCATGATGGGGTTATTCACAAGGGTATGTAACACAACACATGCAAAGCGATCAATTCCATCATTATTTCTCCCGCCAAGTCTGAGGGTATTCTTTCTTAATCTAATCTTACATACAAAACAGGGTACCTATAAGGTAAAATTCTATGGCTTTCGATAAGAATGGTGTAGGGACATATAGGAAGTTTGATGTAGAACATTCCCATCGTATCAAGCCTCTTTTGGTGGGAGATAGCAAAGAGTGCTCCACCTACTAGAGTGTCCCCAATTCTTGGCAGGCATGGGTAACGCTTTCATGAGTGTCGCAGAAATAATAGGGCACCTTAACCTAGTGCTAGAAGAAGAGTGCATCTAACTAAAGAGAGAAGGACATGAGTAGATAGACTGTGATAATTTTCCTAATTGATGAAAAAGAAAACAGGTTGAATCAAATAAATGATTTTCGGTGCTCATCTTAATCTTTTAAGCTTTTAAAACAAACCAAAGTTTTGCAAGTTAAAAGATTATGTCCCCAGTAGGGTCACCATTGTGAGGTTTTGATGATGTGTGAGTCTCCCTTGATGCCTGTGTGAGAGGTAGGGCCCATTAGGGGTTTGTTTAATTTAGGCGTGACAAAATATTTTTAGTTCCAATTTGCACAATAAGCCAATTTTAACGAATAAAAGAATTAACACTCGAATCTCGATACAAATGATAGAGTCGCCACCCAAGTTATCTAATTGGGAAAGAGGTTTGGTATAGTTCCCTCTGGGTGGAGACTCATACCTATTAGATCAAAGATTCGGGTATTGGATGAGTAACTTATTTCTCATTTAGTTAATTCAAAATTACATTCACTGCGTAAAACCGTTTTAGTTTTCATCATTTAGGGAATTATAACAGAAATCCTATTTTTCTACACTCTTTCGCACTTGTTACATGTGTTTACATATTACAATAAAGCACAAGCAATAAGTAGGGGACTAAAAATTACAACCGGGGGAAAAAGGGGAAACTACAAGAGAACCTATACATTTGTTCTAAGTTAAAAAAAATAAATTCCCCTACATCCACAAAGATTAGCACAATTTATAACACATCATAAGTCAGCATTTCATTAGGAAAATGTGATTATATTAGCAGGGCGGTTTTGCAATCGATAGTGCCCGGGCAGCTTCTAGGATCAGAGAGAAATAACTGGTCTTTAATGTATTTTATTATGAAAATACATTTTAACTTTAATGGGTTGATTTACCAGATCATTAGTGAAAGTGATTGCATGGCAAGTGGTGAGTTGGATTGATTTTTAACTAAATTAAAATGGGTTCTAGTATCTGCCTTGGGCTGGTACCCATACAGGTAGGTGGAACCCGTACGTCAACCAGGGAGGACCGCTATAGGTATGGCATACCCATATGGGTTATGTGCACTAGATTTTAATAATCCTTCTCATGAAATGATGATAAGAGCTAGTCGCTAGGAAGGTAAGCCTTACCTATTTCAGGAATGGCAGGTTATGAATGCCGGTTAATGCGTTCAGACCCCATTTTCCCCGTTAATAAGCCCTTTTTGCTTCATTTCATAAACAAGACAATTCCTAAGCAAAATTACTAAAGAAAAATTATAGTTCTAGCAATCTCCATTTGTATAGTTGAGGTATAGGAGGTTTAAAATAGGGAAAAAACCCATTCATTGAGGTTTTGTCCACATTTTATTCATTCCTAGCTTCGTTTATTAGGTTTTAGGGCAGATTCTATCCACTGAAATACTCTCCTAAGCATTCCTAACTAAGCACGTACTTTCGCCGGACTCTCTCTACAGCAAAGGGATCTCCTCAAAGTGGATTCACGTCATAAAGGTAACACTCTAAGTTTCAAAAAGACTCACATCTCCATTTTATTATTATTGTCAATTTATCCTATATCGACTGTTCTTTCAATTATAGTTTTGGGTCAAATCCTGATTAATACGGACTTTGTTGGTACCTAATATATCATTTCGGTGATTGTATTGGTGCGCCAAACTCTTATAAAGGGAATTCCGCTTCTGTTTTATCTCCTATATAATCAATCTGTTGCTATAAACTGAACACTGGTTCCGTCAGATCTGATGGGACCCTTATGGGTCTCCCATACCCATACGAGTCCTCCTTGGTAACCATACGAGTCCCACCCACCTGTACGGGTACCAGCCTCTAGAGAGAACCCATACATCCTTTTTTGGGTAAATGAAAATCAACCAACTCACCATTTACCATGCTGTCATTTTCACTAATCAACCAACCCATAAAAACTAAAATATGTTTTTACGACATAAATCACATTTTTCTCTCTAAAATGTTGATTGACGGCGTGCTACAGACTGTGTTAACGTTTGTGGATGCTGGAAAATTTACTTTCATTTTGTTTTATAACTTAGAACAAATGTATAGGACCTCTTTGCAATTCCCCCATTTCCCTCTAGTTGTAATTTTTATTCCCCTATTTATTGCTTGTGCTTTATTATAATATGTAAATGGATGTAGCGAGTGTGAAAGAGTGTAGAAATAGGATTTCTATGATAATTCCACAAATGGTGAAAACTAAAATGGTTTTATGTGGTGAATGTAATTTTAAATTAACTAAATGAGAAATAAGTGACTCATCCGATACCTGAATCTCTGATCCAAAAGATATAAGTCTCCCGCTCGATAGAAATCGTACCAAAACTCTTTCCCAAGTAGACAACTTGGGTCGCAATTTTATCATTTGTATCGAGATTTGGGTCTCGATTCTTTTATTCATTAAAATTGGCTTGTTGTGCAAATTTTAACTAAAGAATGTTTTGTCATGCCTAAATCCAATCAAACCCCTCTGTGGGCCCCGTCTCTTACACAGGCACTAAGGGAGGCCCGCACATCATTAACACCTCACAGTGGAGACTCTGCTTGGGGTATAATCTTTTAACTTGCAAATTTTTGGTTTTTTTGAAAGCTTAAAAGATTAAGATGAGCACCAAAAATCATTTAATTGATTCAACCCATTTTTGTTTTCATCATTTGGGAAAATTATCACACTCCATCTTCTCATCTCCTTCTCTCTTTAGTTAGATGTGCTATTCTTCTAGCGCTAGTCAAGGGTGCCCTATTATTTCCATGACAATTGCAATAGTGATACCTATAACCACCAGGGATATTAGGTACACCTTAGTGGTTGGAGCACTCATTGCCATCTCCCTTCAAAAGAGGCTTGATGCAATGGGAACCTTGTACGTCAACTTCCGATATGTCCCTATGCCATTCTTATCGAAAGCCTTAGAATTTTACCTTATAGGTACCCCAATTTATGTGTGAGATTAGATTAAGGAAGAATACCCTCAGAGCCGACGGAAGAAATAAGGACGACATCGATCGTTTCGCATGTGTTTGGTTACATAACCTTGTGAATAGCCCTGCCATGCATCATTGTAATTTATGCATGCATACCACATCCCATGGATGTATTGATCATTTGGTTCTCACCTGAGAAAGAATCAAAGTTTGGCAACAATCTCAAGTTCATTTGGTCTACATTTCGGTTTCAGTTTGACCAAATTCAGTTCAGGTAAGGGATGAATCGCCACCTCTGTTTCTCAGCAACCCATCATCCAATCAGTTTGGATAGTGGGGTTCAGTTGGTCTGTATGATTCAGGGGATACGATAGTTTCACCAGTCCTTAGCCAATCTATTCAACCTAACAAAGGATTTATGGTGTTAATATTTAGTTTGGGGGATCTAGCCAGGGTCCTAACGGCATAGCCACACCTAAGGGGACGACCTTCCACCTTCCTACAGGTCTATCCTTTGGCCTGACTACAAATGTGTAACAACTTTCACCTCCGGTCTAACCACACGAGGGGAAGATTGGATCCCCGTAAAGGATGAAAAGTGGGAAATATTTGAGGAATTGGAGTACATTGATGAAACAGAAAGAGGACTAGAGCCAATACAAGTTGAAGCTCAGTATTGAGAGACTACCTATTTACTGATGGATCCTACCGAGATTAAAGATGAAGACCCTCGACATCAGGAGGATGATTTAAAGGATGAGGTAACCTTTCAACGTTGCTGGTATTTTGATGCAAACAACGCAACTTATAAAGCATATTACAAATAAATTGATGCATTCACATTATGCTTGAGCATTTCATTCTTAAAGATATCGTGCACTCATAAAATCAATATTCTTAAAAATTTCATCATGTTTATTAAAGAAATTGAATTTGAGTACATCATAATGGCATAAGGTTCAAATGGTTAAAACTTATCACAAAAAAAGAGAGATGAAAAGTTCTTAGAAAACATGATAGCCTTGGGTCTTAGCCTATCTTTTTCCATAAGGGGGGAGGAAGATAGACATCACTATGAAAGAAAGCCAAAAAACGAAAAGGAAAAAAATAGAGGAAGATATACTCCACATCAAAAGCCCCATTAAAGGAAAAGATCTTACAACACTAATCCATAATCAAGGCAAGATTAGATTTAATGCTCTTCCAAAACCTTCAAAAGGGTAAACCATCACACCCAACAAATGGGAATTTCTTATCAATGTAGTACCTCCCTTGGACCTATATTCCCATCAAAATATCCCTCAAGAAAAGAATGCTTACTTCATTTGTTTAAAAAGAAAGAAGACCCCTCACGCTACATAATGACCCCAAACGCTCTTGACAATAACTTGAACGCTTTCTTTCATAAGAGAGAGGAACCTGTTCATTCTAACACTAAATGGCCCAAGCTTACCCAAAGCAACTCAAGGCGGGTGATCTAATTCTCAAATAGCTACACCAAGTTAACACTGATGCTAGGGGCAAGTTCAAGCCTAATTGGGGAGAGCCATTCGTGGTTGAGAAAATCCTGGGTAGGGAAGGAATTAAGCTTTGGGATATAGATGGTGAATCCAGTAAATTAAGACAGGCTTAAGCGCTATCATGTCTAGGTTAAAATAATAAAATCACAAAAAGTAGGACAATAAAAAAAAGAAATAAAGAATAAATCACCTGACAAGTGGTCCTCTACAACTCGGGCAAAAATAGGGTGCAACCCGTTGATCGGTATTCCACAAATCGGTCAGGCAAAAGTTAGGGTACTCCAACAAAAATAAAGCCCGCTAAGTTGAAAACCTGAAAAGGGCGACTTAGGCAAAACTTAGGGCATCGAGATAAAAACGCCAGTTGCTTTCTGGAAAATCTGTAAAAAGACCCGAAAGCAAGTAAGGGTTAACCATTGGAAAATATTGCCATTGTTTATGCACTCAAATTTAATTTCGTTGATGAACATGTTATGATTTGCTAAGAATCTTGGTCTTATAAATGCATGCATGTCTTTAGGTGAAATGATCACAAGTATGTGAACATCAGTTTCTTCTCTACATTTTGTGCTCTTTGTAATTATCTGTATTGTGCATATCATTCAACAAAAGACAAAAATACCAATAGGTGACAAAAAAAAGAAAAAATAAGGCCTATGCAAAAGTCGAAAAAAGTCTGCTGAATTGAGCCTCCAAGGACAATTCAAGCAAAATTTTAGACAAAAGAAAAGAAAAAGAAAGTCCGCTGGTTGAACCCCCAAGGACAATTCAGGCAAAAATTAGGACAACAAAAGCACAAAAATAGTTCAATATATTGCATCGCATTAAGCGGTCTATGCAAAAGTAAGAACTCAATTAAAAAATGCCAGTATTTTGCACTTACTTTTGTTCTTAAAGCATCACTCGTAATAGCAACGTTTCACAGTTGGGATTCCTCCAGTTTAGTTTTCCCACTATGAAGCTACTCGATAGCACACATCATCCGAAGTGCTAAGTGTTTCCACTAGCAAAATCCAACTTGCAGCATGTTACAGTTTTGACACCTTAAAGGCACATTCCCATAATGTGCAAAGAATGAATCTCATCTAATCAAGTCGCCAATACGAAGAAGTATAGGCATCCATACAAGCTTGTACGAGACTACAACAGGCATACGAATCTCATCCAAAATCTTGGTAATACTCATCAGTCTTAATCGGGCTAGTCTCTTAATAATGTAAAGCTTCAAAAGTTTGGTTACTAGTCAAATTCACCAGCAAATTAAGCCTTTGTCAAAGAAGGACAAGACAACAATATTCTTGAGGCACAGGATCAATCAAAGGCTCGGACAAGTAAGAAAAAGCTTGCTGGATTGAAAGCCTAAAAGGGCGGTCCAGGTAAAAGTTGAAGCAAAGAAAAGAAAAGTCCACTAAGTTGAGCCATCAAGGACAGTTCAGGCAAAAATTAGGACAAATAATAGTTCGATAGGTCATCTCACATGAAATGGCCTATGTAAAAATTAGAACATCATTCAGAGAAGGAAAAGTTCAGCATACATAAAAGTAAACTAGCAGAGGTGTCAATCCAAGCACACAACGAAAGTACGCCACACAGGACCCAAAAGTATCAAACATCCAGAAAATGAAAGTATATCATGGTCTAAGCTAATGGGTGATCCTGTCTCGGGTGCCCCTCTAGAGTATATTCCTGTGAGTTGGCCAGCAAGTTATCCATGTTGATCATCAGATGGTCATCAATTCCCACGGAACCCCCAGCCGCAGCATCAGCAACCCCATCACGCGGATCCACCACCTGCTTGGCTCCACCCCTTTGGGTTAAGGGCGGCACCACTCGATACGCAGAAAGGTCCTCCCTGGACATAAGATCAGGCAGCTCTGATGTTTGTTTATCCTCAGTCATCCGTGCCACTTGAGCCTACAACATCTCAATCTCGGCCCTCGCTCGAGCAGTCTTAGACCTAGCCTGATTAGCCTCAGCAGTTAGGCCCACAGTTGCTCCTCCAAGAATCTAGCCCTCTCCTTGGTAGTCTCCAGGTCCTGAGCAGACCTACCATGCTCCATGGCCAATAGATTCTGCAATAGAAATCACAAAAACGTATGTAAATGTCATGGCATGCATAGTTTGTTATATTTTGCGGGTAAAAGGAACTTACCGGGGCTAGTATGTCCTGAGCTAGCAGCAGCTCCAGGATGGAGAAGAAACCCCTAGCGATCCTCTCTACCTCAACTATTGCTCTTGTGGAACTCGAGGGTGATGTCATGGGAATGGATCCTCTTACAGGGTGAAAGAAGTAAAGGGTTGATGAGCTTAGAATAGGAGCCCTCCATTGACATTACTCGGGCCCTCTCACCCAATAGGTATAGCCCCTGATCCATCTCAGGCATTGGATATGGTCAGAAGAATCCCACTAGGGTAGGAGGAAGGATTGGTCTCTCTAAAATAGCGCTGGCCCTCCAGTCTCAGACCCTCTCGCTAAAGTATCACTCTAGGGAGAGTGGGGACTCCAACATGAAGCAGCTATCATCCATGCTTACTCGCATCCTCTTGATGTGTCCATGTATGACCATCTGACCCCATGGGTCTCGAATGACCTGTACAAAGCAAAGGCATTATAAGTATCACATCCTCATAAATATAGTTTCTACTAATGGTTAGTTGAAATGTAAGATACGAGTTCAGCATAGAAGAAATTTACCTAATTGGAGAGTAGCTGATAAAAGAACTCTCTATACTTTGCTGTATTCAAGGTCTGACGCTACCAAAGCCCCCATCCATATGAGAAAGGTGGAAGAAAACCCAATTCTGGACATAATGTCCCTGAAGAAGGGACCCGTATAGGTCCATCCCCACCCGTACGGGTCTCACCTTAATAGAACGCTACCTGTATGGGTCCCCTCCTCACTCCTCAGGGCATTTTTCAAATGGGAACATGATTCCTCAAACAGCAGGAGCAAGCACCTTTCCAATAGCTTCTTTAGCCATACGGGTCAGAATTAGGTGTACGGCTCCTACCAAGTGGTACGGGTCCTCCCTCCAATTTCAGAATGGTTTTCCAAACAATGCCAGAACTCCTCAGTAGTAAGGGCACATCAGATCCAAATTGGGACAAACCCCACTTCTCAAACCTCAGTCTTTCAGCTAACTAGGTGCTAAACCCCTAGCTCACCTTGATCCTTGATTGAAAGGGCAAATCTTTTATCCATACAATGTCAATCATGAGTCAAGGTAAGCTATGTCAAAGCAATTGCAAACGTGAACACTTTTTCATGTGTAGGCTCATTTAATGGAAGGATCCCTAAGCAGTCAAAACATTAAGGAGCAACAATCCCCATAAGACAAGAAATTCTTACTTGAACCAAGGAAATGTTATCCTAGAAGAAATCCCCAGCAAAAGAGTCATCTAGGAAGACACCTCCCCAGCAAAGTAGCCAATCGAGGGGCATCCCTCCATTCCCCAATAGTGGAACCAATCAAGGGACGTCCCCCAGTTATCAAATAACCTAGGGACACTCCCCCAAAGGGGCACTATCGAGGGGAATCTCCCCATCATCAAACACCCTAGGGGCACTCCCCAACAGTGCCAGCCAATGGAAGGGGCATACTAGGGGCACCCCGATTCGAGTTGGGACCAACCTAACATCACTAAACTTAGTCTTTTCTTGTTATAGGGGCAAGTCCTGACCTGCATGTCTGAAAGTCTTACTGACTAGTTTCTTTATCATGTGCAATAACGCAAGGAGAGGTATCCATAGGAAAAGAAGGAATTCCCCCAGCCACACTACCACCTAAGGTGCATCATTCAAAGGACATACCCAACGAAGGTGCCATCCGAGGGGCACCAATCGAGGGGCATTCTACCAAGAAATATTCCCAACAACTAGACCATTAGAAGGATCATTTCCCTAATAAGTGAACCATTCGAGGGGCATCCCCCCTCTAACCTGTCAAGCCACCGAGGGCATTTCCCAGGGCCACCCCCCGGTAGCTAAGTTTCTCTTTCTAAGGGGCACGCCCTAGAAAACCTAGTCGTCTAGGAGACTTACCCCCAAGCAGCTAAGCCACTCACAGGCTATTTTCCCCTAGTAGTGAGGCCGCTCTAGGGGTATACCAAAATAAGATTAGGACCAATCCAACATCTCTTCACTCAATCGTTACAATTAATTAGGGAGAACCCTGGTACATCTTAGGTCATATTCTAGTAAAACTTGTTTTTCCCTTGTAGGTCAGACAAGTCAAAATCTACAAGCCAACCAAAGGGGCACCTTTTCCCCAACAGAGCAACCACATCAGGATAACTCATTCCCCAGCAGTCAAAATATTCAAGAGGCATTTCTCCTGTCCCCATAAAGAGCCAATCCTTATCCCCAGTGGCTAGGCAGTTAGAGAAACCATTCCCTCAGTTAGAAGAATACCCAAGGGACATCGACCCTAAAGCCTCCCAAGGGTAAAGTTCTAGGGGTAGATCCCCAACTAGTCAAGCTTTCTTGAGATGATTTCCAAGGATACTCCCCAGCAGCTAGGATGTCCTAAGAACACCTTCCTCTATATAAATGAAATTACCCTTGAGCATTTTCTCCCTAGCGATCAAAATAGACTAGCCATCTAAAACATATCTCCTCGGCATTCAGCTCCCCAAAGGCATTCTGATTCTTGTTGGGACCAATTCAACACCTCTTAAACTCATCTTTTCAATTTATTAGGGGAAAAACCCCTAAGCTTACCTTGATCCTTGATTGAAGGGGCAAAAATATTTTTTTTACCAAATAGTCAATCAAGAATCAAGGTAAGCCGTATCAAGCTATGCACTAACACCAGTACTTTTTATGCGCAAGTACATTCCACGCAAGACAACAATGCCATCCAAAGGGCACCACATGAGTGGCATCATCCCGAAGGATATCCCCAATGGTAAAATCACTTGAGGGAACCTTTTCCCAACCAATGAAACCAATTAAGGGGCATCCTCCCATCCCCATGTCCATTCGAGGAGGAATGTCCTAAAAAATTTCCCTAGCATGCGAAAGGCAAACAATTCCACAACAGCGAAATCGGCCAAGGGGTATCCCCCCGTCCTTCGATACCCTAGGGGCATTTATCCTAGGGGCAATCCTCGAGGGGCATTTTAGGGTGAAATAGTTAGGCCAAACCCATCATATCTAAACTTAGTTTTTAGTTTATTCAGGGATCAATCCCTACTCACATATCTTCATTCTTGATTAAAGGAGCAAAAATATTTTTATTTACTAAAAAGTCAATCAAAAATCAAGATATAACATCTCAGGTAGTAACCAACTCAATGTTTTTATTATCTCTTAAAAAGGTTATTCAAAATCATCAGCCAGAAAACTCGATCCGCCTTAGGAAAGGGATAAACGCTTCTTCCCCAGTGAAGGTGCTAGGTACAGGAGAGTTGTTCACCTCAGGAAAAGAATGCACAGGAAAGTCGATCCACCTTAGGAAAGGGATACACGCTTCTTCCCTAGTAGAGTTTCTAGTTACAGGAGAGCTGTTCGCCTCAGGAAAGGAATGCATAGGAAAGTCGATCTGCCTTAGGAAAGGGCTAATACCTCTTCCCTAGTGAAGTCGCTAGTTACAAGAGAGTTGTTCACCTCAAGAAAGGGATACACGCCTCTTCCCTAGTGAAGTCACTTGTTCCATTAAAGTTGTTCGCCTTAGGAAAGGAATGCACAGGGAAGTCGATCCGCCTTATCAAAGGGATACACTCATCTTCCCTAGTTAAGTTGCTAGATATAGGAAAGTCGATCCACCCTAGGAAAGGGATACATTAATCAGGAGAGTTATCCGACTTAGGAAAGGGATACATCAGCCAGGAGAGTCATCTGCCTTAGGAAACAGATACATCAGCTAGGAGAGTCATCCACCTTGGGAAAGGGATACACTAGCATCAGTCAAAGGAAAGCTATTCGCCTTAAGAAAGGAATGCAAAGGAAAGATGTCCGCCTTGAGAAAAGGATATAAAGGAAAGGAGTTCTCCTCAGCAAAGGAACACAAAGGAAAGATGTTTGCCTTAGGAAAGGAACATGAAGGAAGGATATCTGCCTCAAGAAAGGGATACACATTAGTAAAGGAAAGTCATCCGCCTCAAGAAAGGGATATACAATAGCAAAGGAAAGTCATCCGCCTTAAGAAAGGGATACGCATTGACCAAGGATACTAACCTGCCTCAAGAAAGGGACCCCTAGGAAAGGAGTTCACCTCAAGAAAGGAACTCTCCCACGTCATCACCTCAGGTATAATTTCTAAAGCGTCACTCATATTATGATATCATACAATCTGTATCTGCAGTGATCCCATGAGGGGCAGTATGTGAGCACTGGATTTTAACAATCCTTCTAAAGAAATGATGATGAGAGCTAGATAATGCATTCTTTTACAGGTGTTGTCCATTGGAGGTGTACCTACTACTGTAGAGTAGCGTTTGGCCAATATTAGGAGACCCAGTATGGCCTTAGGGACCCTGTACGGGTATTTCCTGGTGGTACAGATCCACTGGAGGTACCCGTATGGGTATGAACTTCCATATAATTGGAGGGGACCCGTACGGGGTTCCCAGCCCCCGTACGAGTCCCCAGTACCCGTACGGGTCTAGTTATTGCATGTTTAGGCTTGGTTGGAAGGTAAGCCTTACCTATTTCAGAAATGGCAAGTTATTAATGCTTGTTAGTGCGTTCAGACCACATTTTTCCCTATAAATAAGGCCTTTTCCCTCCATTTCATAAACAAGACAATTCCCAAGCAAAATTACTATAGAAAAATTATAGTTCTAGCAATCTCCACAGGTATAGTTGAGTTATAGGAGGTATAAAATAGGGAGAAAAACCATTCATTGAGGTTTTATCCACATTTTATTCATTCCTAGCTTCGTTTATTAGGTTTTAAGGGAGATTCTGTCCACTCAAATACTCTATTAAGCGTTCCCAACTAAGCACGTACTTTGACCGGACTCTCTCTACAGCAAAGGGATCTCCTCAAAGTGGATTCACGTCACAAAGGCAATGTTGCTGAGTTTTAAAGAGACACACATCTCCATTTTATTATTATTATTATCAGTTTATCCTATATTGACTGTTCTTTCAATTCTCAATTTGGGTTAGGTCCTGATTAATATGGGCTTTGTTGGTACCTAATATATCATTTTGGTGATTGTACTGGTGCACCAGACTCGTATAAAGGGAATTCCCACTTTTGTTTTATCTCCTATATAATCAATCTGTTGCTATAAACTGAACACTGGTTCTGTCGAATCTGACGGGACCCATATGGGTCCTCCCCGATAGCCATATGGGTCCCACCCACCCGTATAGGTACCGGTCTCTAGACATAACATAGACTTCCTTTTTTGGTTACGTAAAAATCAACTAACTTACCATTTGCCATGTGGTCATTTTTACTAATAATCCAGTAAATCAACCCACAAAAACTAAAATATGGTTTCACGACATAAATCACGTTTTCCTCTCTAAAATGTTGATTTATGGCGTGCTAGAAACTGTGCTAACATTTGTGGATGCAGGGGAATTTACTTTCATTTTGTTTTATAACATAGAACAAATGTATATGACCTCTTTGCAATTTCCCCACTTCCACCGCGTTGTAATTTTTAATCACCTATTTATTGTTTGTACTTTATTATAATATGTAAATGCATGTAACGAGTGTGAAAGAGTGTAGAAATAGGATTTCTCTGATAATTCCCCAAATGATGAAAACTAAAACGGTTTTACGTGGTGAATGTAATTTTGAATTAACTAAATGAGAAATAAGTGACTCATCCGATACTCGAATCTCTGATCCAAAAGGTATGAGTCTCTCGCCCAATGGAAACTATACCAAAACTCTTTCCCAAGTAGACAACTTGGCTGGCTACTCTATCATTTGTATCAAGATTTGGGTCTTGATTCTTTTATTCATTAAAATTTGCTTATTGTGCAAACATTAACTAAAGAATGTCTTGTCATGCCTAAATCCTATCAAACCCCCTAGTGGGCCCCGCCTCTCACACAAGCGCTAAGGGACACCCGCACGGGTCCTGTCTGGTCAAGGCAGAAACTTTGTTCAATTTAGTTTATAGATTAACAGATTAATGGATTGGTAGCAGAAAAATAAAATAAAAAAGGGATTTCCCTTCGTATGAGCATGGCGCACCAATCTAATATCTCGATGATACAAGGTGCCAACAAGGCTCATACGGGTTAAGACTAGACTCGAAACAAGAAATGAAAATAGCAGAAGTAATAGGTGAGGCAAAAAGTAACATTGATAAAACTGAAATGTGAGTCTCTTTGAAACTCAGGAGCGTTACCTTTGCGGCGTGAATCCACTTTGAGATTATCCATTTACTGTGAGAGAGTGTCGCCAAAGTAGATGGTTAAATAGGACTATTTAGATGAGTATTTATGTGGATAGAACCTCCCCTAAATCCTAATGAATGAAGTTAGGAATGAATAAAATGTGGACAAAACCTCAAAGAATGGGTTTTCTCCCTATTTTATACCTCCTACACCCCCACTATACCTTTTCTATACCTATAAAAATTGCTAGAACTTTTACTACAATTTTTATATAGTTTCCTCTAATATGAATGTGTGTGGTGAAAAGAGGGGAAAAGGCCTATTTACGTGGTGATGGTCAGGCTTGAATGCAATAATCTACAGTCAAGACCTGCCTTTTCTGAAAATAGTAAGAGATTACTTCCGAAAGAGGCTGATTTGGCAATCAGAGGACCCGTACGGGTGGGGCCCCACTGATACAAGTACTATGGGACAAGTACGGGTCCCCTCCATGCGTATGGAAGGAATCAACCCCTACAGGTCTGACAGTGGATCTATACCACAAGGCAGCACCCGTACGGGTCCCTAAAGGCAGACTAGGTCTTGGGACATTGACCAAACTCAACTCCATAGTAGTAGGGACACTATGATGGACAACACCTACAAGACATTACATCATATAGCTCTCATGAGAAGGATCGTTAAAATCCAGTGCTCACATTCCCTTTTCTCAAATGCACCCTAAGCTTATTTGAGTCTTGACTTAAGGTTACAACACAATATCTCTCAAGTCAACTCAGGAGCAAATACTTTTTATTTTTGGGTGGGTTTTGGACTGGTCTAGCAACTACTCAAAGCTCTACAGTTCTTCCTCGTTGGGAGGTTTCATTTGGTGGGGTTCATGTGGATACTCATAGAGGCTATCCTATACTTGGAAGCTTATGTAAGAAGGTTCTGCTAAAACACACTTCAACTGGTAAGTCCTCTAATTCTCTTTTAATTATTAAGTCCTTTTATTAAGCATTTTAAGACTACATAATTATTATTCTTAGTTTATATTCCAAGCTCAGTTTATTTTATACCTTGACCATAACTTAGAGTTATAACATGTTTAGAATAAAAAATATTTATGCTAGGATATAATTTAGAATTAAGGTATACCTAGCCTATGCATTCTAGCTTAAGTAGAGAACTAATTAAGTTAAGGCTTTAATTAATTTATATGCTACTAATAGGAGTTCCTAGGGACAAGGGACAAAATTTTAAATTTTCGTCGTGCCTATTATGCATGTTCAAAGTGACTTTCAATTCCCAACACGAGTCAACTTGCCCTTGACCACTGAGTCAACCCCTGAGTGACCAATGGTCAACTCACCTACGACCACTGAGTCCACCCCCGAGTGACCAGCGAGTTAACTCACCTTTGACCATCAAGTCAGATATTGAGTGACCAATGAGTCATCTCGCCCTTGACCTCTAAGTCAACCCCCAAGTGACCAATGAGTCAACTCATCCTTGACCATCAAGTCAACCCCCGAGTGACCAATGTGTCTACTCACCTTTGACCATCAAGTCAACCATCGAGTGGCTAATGAGTCAACTTGCCCTTGACCAGCGAGTTAGCCTTCGAGTAACCGGCTAGTCAACTCACCTTTAACCAGCGAATCAATCCCCAAGTGACTAGTGAGTCAACTCACCTTTGACCATCGAGTCATCCATCGAGCGACCAACGAGTCCCCGAGTGACCAATGAGTCAACTCACATTTGAAAAGTCACCGGACACTCAGGATCATTTTGATAAATAAAGGAATGTAATGCTCCGACTAAAACCTAATATACCTACTAACACTTGATCTCTTGCATTTCAACTTGGAATCGAGAGCGAAGGAGCTTAAGACATCTCACAGGTAGACCAAAAGTTAAGCCCTCGCCACTAGTTGAATCTCTAGCTAGACTTTTGTCTAATCTAGAGCCCAAAAACCACGATGGCAGATGATGATGCAGTTGGTCAATCCCTAAGATTGATTCTAAATGCTCTAGAGTTCTGTGACATCTGGGAAAGATTAAGCACTTCTAGCTCGCTGAAGTCCCAAGAATAAGAGGCAGAGATAGCAGCATTGAAAGAAAAGATGGCAAACATGGAAAATCTGTCCCGATAGAAAGACAAGTCCATTGCTCCCTCTATCAAGCAATATGTGGAAATTGACCAGTTGTTGCTAAAGGAATTTAAAGCCCTCCCAGCTAACTTTATGATGACTTATGTAGCTCCATATACTGCACTAGGTCTCCTCGAGTGCATGCTAAAAGTTATCTCTGTATTATGACTAGTATGAAGATTCCCAAGGTTTGTATAGTCAACCTGTTTCAAGCAACTCTGTGTGGTCCAGCTTCTAAATGGTGTATGAGGATGCCGATAGATGTGAAATCCAATTGGAAAAAGCTGTGTTCCACATTTCTAGAGAACTATGCTTTCAATCTGAAGGTCAAAACCACTTTACAAGATCTCAAAAGGGTCAAACAATGCCCGAACAAGTCATTTGAAGAATATTACTTGAGATGGATTGTTGTTCGTGTACTTGTGACTGGGGCACCTGACCAGGAGGCCTTAATAGTGAAACTCGTTGAAGGATCCAGCCAGAGATACCGAGATCAGATGAAAATGAAAGGTTCAAAACCTTTAATGATGTAGTAGATTATGCTAAAACGGATGGGAAAATACGATTAAGAAGATCGGTTGAAGAAATAGGAACAACAGGTTTATACTAAGCCTAGGTATTGGGCAAAGAGGTATCTTCCAAATAGGGCAGCTCTGAATCTTCTAAAGCTCCATCTAAGGTAGTAGCAGCCACTCAGATGCAAACTCATCAATCCATCTCCCTGTGGGTGGAGTCATTGTTGCAAATATTCACCAAATTAAGAAAGTCTAACAAGCTTCGAAGTAATAAGCCATTTGTCCCACCTGCTGTGGCTGACTGGGATAACTTTTATACTTATCATATGGCCAAGGGGCATCCCACTAATGAATGCACTAGGTTACTGATAGAATTACAATAAATGATAACTGATGGGAGAATGAAGGAACATGAAAATAAGCCGAGCACATAGACTAAGCCCTTGCCTAACTTTGAGGCCACTGTGAATGCCATCAATGTTCATATAGAGGCCAATGAATGGTATCGATATGATAAATAATTTTCCATATGACTCAGGATAGGGGGATAACATGATCTTCGATAATATGGATATCATCTACATGGTTTACTAGTACGTCTTTAGAATGAGAAGAGAGGGACCCGACCAATATCAGGTACCGTAACGCCTATATTCTGAGGTAATTCTAACCCAAATGAGCATGTAGAAGGATTCCTCCAATTTATGCATGAACAAGGGATCGCTATGATGGGCTTTGCACCTCAATTCCCTCGCTTCTTAGAAGGACCAGCTATTAATTGGTATAGTGCAATGTCAATGGAAGGTCATTGGAACTGGTATTATATGGAAAGATCCTTCGTCCATTACTTCATGGCTTCTCAATCTCTCCTACATGCACTTTTCTAGTGTTTGGCACCTCAAGTAGATCAATACAATGCTGGTTGGTAGGATATCCCTCCTTCTCAGCCCCTTGTACACACTCCCTTAGATTAGATGAGTCCCAAATATGTTGGAATGAATCTATTCAAATTTGGAAGTTCTCCCTAGACGATACATCTTAGAAATTAAGAGATGTATAATGCTAAACAAGCCTAGAGTAACCATGAGGATTGGCAAAGATATCTCATCATGAACCTTAATAAAGTAGTATAAGACCCCTTCACTTAACGTTGTGCAGGTGTGGCAGTAGAAATGAATTGAAGGAACCAAATAAGCATTGAACAATGGGACCCATTCAAAGTAATTCGTGCGGATCTTACAACAAATGGTGCTCACATGGAACAAACATTTGCCAATAAGCAAGGCATGATCTTCGACTTTCGCATAGCCATCAAAAGGATAGAGGCTGGAGTAAACATGATGGAAAGCACAGTGTAAGAGGATCTAGAGGAGGATCAAAAAAGGATCCTGAAGAGGACCTTAAGGAAGATCCCGAAGAAGACCCCAAAGAGGATCCAGAAGAAGACCTTGAGGAATACCATGAGGAGGATCTAGAGGAAGATTTTGATGAAGAGACAGATGACTATGTTCCCATACAACAAGCACCAAATTGGGTTCTTGAGCCAATGAATGAATAAAAACCCTTTGCAGATCTAGACGAAGAGGTCGAGAAATTTGATAACTCTGGTGGGTCAGATCATGAAGATAAAAGTGAAGTGGATAATTTGGGGTATGAGTCTAAAATATTCACATATGATAACCTAAACCATTAACCAGGGGATTTTAAGTATGAAGCGCCCTATCCTAATGGCATGACAATCAACTATGATGGTGCTGAAAGCTATGCCTAGTCTTTGGAGCACGATTCGCAGTAAGCAATAATTCAGGAGATCTCACAAACTTTGACTCAAGCAGTGAGTACTTTATCAATATCATCAAGGATGAGGGGTAAGAACCTTCTCGGGAATACATCATGGAGAGAATTTGAGCCGAGAATGAACTAGCTCAGAACATCTATCCCATTTAAAATCTGGATCTGAGCGAAGTCTATCCCATATTCTACGATGGAAGCATAAAGCCACGCCCTCACATATACAAGTTCATACAAATGATGAACAACGGAAGTATTCACTATGCCCATTGGCCCAAAAGATTCTACTTGACCCTCTATGAGAAAGCAATTATATGGTATGAAGGGCTGACATTTTATCAAAAGTCATTATGGAGCACATTGGCTAGGCAATTCATCGATTACTTCACATGGGTCGATTCATCGGAAGACTCGATCCCTAAACTGGATAAACACGGGAACCCCTTACTATTGGGATTAGGAAGCAATTAATGTTATTTCTCCCATGACGATGGATTCTACTAAGGAGTATCCTTGGTACATGAATAAATATAATGATGAGCTAGAGGATTCTGTTGTCAACAATGAAGCTTATTTATCTATCCGTATGATCATGAAAGATTCCAATCCCATTTTATGCTAGATCCTTCAAGAGAATCCGTCTACCCTGAGATGACATAAGAAGGCACCCTTTATGAGATGGCCTTTATCACTAAAGAGCACCTACAATGAACAACCAAATAGGCTCGGGGGAAATACCACTCGATGAAGACTTCAATGAATTCAAAGTCTTTGAATCAATGAACTTGCATACTCAGGTTGCTAGTCTAGTCACTAGGGGAGGAAAGATTACTGGGTCAGCACCTCCAACTTCACCAAGTTCGGAACACCTGGCTCTCTCAACTCTTGATAAACCAGCAAAAAAGATAGAAAGCCCAATTGTAGACCAGTCAAAGGCCACCACGTCCAAGGTGAGGATTTGGGATCTTCTGCTTGGTTCTCAAGATCATAGGCTCGCCATTGTCAAGAAGCTCATGGAAATTAAGATATCTTATTTAGCATCGTCTGAACAAGTTTGCACATTACTCAACACTAAAATTAGCACTGTCAACCTTGATATAGTTTTCTCTATCTCTGATCTACTGGATGGAGGCATTCAACATAATAAAGCTCTCTATTTGAAGGCGAGTGTTTTTGGATGCATCATGCTATGTGTGATGGTTGACGATGGCTCAACTCTAAATGTCTGTCCTCAGGATATTTTGCTAATCCTAGGATTAACCGAGAAGGATTTAAAGAAGTCCATGCCGGTCATTAAGGGCTATGACAATTCCAAAAGAACTGTCATTGGTACATTCAAAGTTGAAGTCACTATCAAGGAGATCTCTTCTATTGTGCTTTTTATAGTCATAGACATCCCATTGACTTTCTCTATGCTACTTGGATGACCATGGTTCCATGCTCTGGTAGGGGTTTCATATACTCTTCGCTAGAAGGTCAAAATTCCATTCCAAGGAACGATTATCAATCTAAAAACTAACAAAGCATCAGTCATGTCCACTCTGAAGATGGAGGAAAGCCATATGAAAGGGTTTACAAAACCCATAAATGGCCAAGGATCAAACAGGCAATCAGGAGGGCATTAGGGCCCTTGGATTCAAAGTTACATGCAAAAACACCATATTCCTGGAAAAGGACTAGGTGCCCATAAGCAGGGAATTCAGACTTTCAACATAGGGGCAGGAGAATGGAAATATATAGGACTCGGCTATACAGGCACCAGAATGACTTCCAACAAAATAATCTTTTAGAGGAAGTCTAAGCAGCCATATTATAGAACCCCTAAACTTGTTACTCATCGGGGAAGGAATGTCCCTAGATTCAAAATTTTTTAGATTTAGATGACTATAGCAAACACGGAACTTCTAAGCAAATAGGTATGCCCATAGGAGATCAAGAAGCTAAGGAAAAAAGAAGAAATCCTTGAAGCTTTGAGTAGGAACTTCTAAGCCCAACTCAAGATAGTGGAGGAGGCAAAGAGCAAAGAGGTTGCCTAAGCCTAACTGTCATAGACATACTGAAAGTCATGAAAGGCAAAGCATAAGTGAAAGAGGAAGGTGATGAGGATATCCTGCTAAAGGCAGCTACTAAGGAAGGAACATCTGGTGTAGAACCAATGCCTATTAATCAGGACGAGTCTTTCCTTTACATTTCCAATATGTTTGAAATGAATAGTGTATTTTATGATGATAATTAGATGGAGAACTTTTCTTATTTGGATTGTGTTTCTGGATATGATTCCATGCATCCATTCCAACATTCATCTAGAATTTTTAACATTAATGATGGTATTATAATAGAAATTAACTTAAATATGGAGGATAACCCAAAAATGGTATACATTTTGAATCAACTGCACGTTAAACAAGAGAGAGAATTAGTAAAAACATTAAAAATCACGCTTTAGCGTTTGCTTGGTCTCACGAGGACATGCATGGGCTTGATCAGCACATCGGTAAACACAAGATCCCCACGAACTCGAGGATTTGTCCAGTAAAGCAAAGGATGACAAGAATGCATCAAGAATGGGCTAAAAAAGTCATAGCAAAGGTAGCCAAGCAGATCAAGGCCGATTTTGCGAAAGTTGTTGAGTATCCCACTTGGCTATCTAATGTAGTTCCTGTGCTCAAGAAAAATGGGGACGTCAAAGTTTGTGTCAACTTTAGGGTTCTAAGAAAGTCCACTCGTAAGGATGATTTTCCACTGCCACACACTGACGTTTTGGCAGACAACGCGGCAAGGGCTGCCATGTACTCCTTTATGGATGTGTTCTCCGAATACCACCAGATCCTCACGAACATTATAGGCATGTTTAAAATTGCATTTATCTTAGAATGGGGAATATATTGTTTGAGTGATGCCTTTTGACTAAGGAACGTAGGGGGAACCTTCCAGCAAGCAGTCATAATGCTACTACATGATTTGATCCACAAAGAGGTTGAGGTTTACGTGGATGACATGCTTGTAAAATGTACCACACCAGAAGAGCACCTAGGAGTGCTAGAGTGATTCCTCACAAGGATTATGAAGTTCAATCTCTATCTCAACCTAAATAAATGTATATTTGGCTTCATGTCAGGCAAGTTGCTAGGGCATGTGGTTAGCAAAATAGGCATAGAGATAGACCCTGATAAAGCTAGGGTTATTAGGTAAATACACATGCCAAAAATCGAGAAGGAAATAACAAGTTTCTTGGGATCTGTAGCATATGTCAGCTATTTTATAGATTGATTGATTACCACATGTGAGCCTATTTTCAAGCTCTTAAGAAAGCAGCAACCGATAAAGTGGAACGAGCAATGTCAAGAAGCCTTTGACAAAATGAGGCCTACCTGATGAATCCTCATCTGATGAAACCATCGATTCTCTAAAAGCCATTAATTCTCTATCTGATAATCAAAGAAATATATACAGGGGCTATGCTGGTTCTGGAAAATGAAAGTAAAAGAGAACACGCAGTTTATTATCTCAGCAAGAAATTGCTAGAGTACGAGACTCAATACACCATCATGGACAAAACTTATGCTGCAATGGTTTGGCTCACCAAGAAGCTCAAACATTACTTCCAATCCTACCGAATCAAAGCATTTGTAAAGGTGGATCTAATGAAGTATCTATGTAAAGCTCCTCCATTAATCGGGAAGTTGGCAAGGTGGCTCTTATTACTATCGGAATTCGATATTGAATATATTACTAAGAAGACCATCTAGGGTGGAGCAGTGGCTAAATTCCTTGTAAATCAACCACTCGAAGAAGGAGAACCAGAAAACCTAGAGTTCCCCGATGAATATTTTGCCGCAACAACGAAAAATCTGGTAAAATTGATCATGTTCTTTAATGGTGCTATTAACAAATGAGGGGATGGATTGAGAGTTATCATTGTTACGCCATACGGGGCACTCATACCTCTGTCAAGATAGTTAGAATTCACCACAATGAATAATGGGGCAAAATACGAGGCCTGTTTATTTGAAATATCTGCTCTAATTACCCTCCGAGAAGATAAAGTCAAGATTATTAGTGATTCGACTTTAGTCTTCAAACGTGTCATAGGACACTGGGAATTGAAGGAATAATCTCTCAAACCTTACCTGAAGGCTTTATGGAGAAAAGCTGTTATGTTCAATGAATGCGAGTTTTGTCAGATGCCTCGAGAAGAGAATCAGATGTCAAATGCACTGGCCACTTTAGCCTCCATACAGAAATGACCTCAAAAACAACCAATGAAGCCCCTTATTTTGGAGATTACCTGATCTCTGTATTATATGTGTGCGATAGAAAGTTCTATGGATAAAGAAGAACTTGATACTCTAACATCATCAAGTACATTAAAAATGGTGAATTCCCAGTTGAAGCTACGAATTCCGGTAGGAATACACTATGAAAGCTCGATGTGCAATTTTGATTGATCAAGGGAAATCTATTCAAAAGTTCATATGACAGTTTATTGTTAAATTGTCTAACTCAACAAGAAGCAGAGAAAGTAATGAAAGAAGCGCATTCTAGAGACTGCGGTCCACATATGAATGGCGTCATGATGGCAAAGAAGATTCAAAGAATAGGATGCTTTTGGCTAACTATCCTGGCTGATTGTATTCAAGAGGTAAAAACTTGCCATGCCTATTAGATATATGGAGATGTGAGCCATCTGCCCCCAACAACTTTATAAAACTTAATGACACCTTGGTCGTTCTCAGCCTGGAGCATCGATATCATTAACGAAAGAAGACCATCTTCGACTAATGGCCATCGGTTAATTATAGTTATCGACGATTACTTTTCCAAATGGGTTGAAGTGGAGTCACATACAAGCATCATGGCCAAGAAAATGTGTCGGTTTATTCAGCAACATATCTTCGGCAGATATAGAATTCCTAACATATAGTAAGTGACAACGGTGTGCAGTTCCGAGGGGAAATAGCCAATCTTATTGAGAAGCATGGGATTGAGCATCATCACTCTTCACCATATCGGTCGTAAGCTAATAGGGTCGTAGAAGCTGCTAATAAGGCAATTAAGAAGATCCTCTCCAAAATGATCGCCAATTACCAGGATTGTGCTGATCGTTTGCCTTATGCCTTACGAGGATACATAACCAGTGTCAAGACTCCTATAGGATAAACCCTTTTCTCTCGTATCTATGGTATGGTAGCGGTATTGCCTGTGAAAATGGCGATCAAATCTTTGTGCATCGCCCTTGAAGCAAAACTTCCTAAAGAAGAATGGGAAAGGGCAATGCACGAAGCGTTGACCTTAATCGATGAGAAATGATTAGCTGTGTTGGAGAATTTACAATTATACCAATAATGCAATGCCATGGCTTATGATTGCAAGGTTAAATGGCAAGATCAGTCTCCAAGAATAGGTGATCTGGTCTTAAAACAATCTCGTAAGCCGCATACGGATACTCGAGGAAAATTCCAACCAAATAGAGTAGGACCTTATGTGGTGAAGAAGACTCTCAGTAAAAGGGCGATTAAAATCTCAGATCTGGATGGTAATGAATTTGTTAATCCAGTCAACCGTTACAAGCTGAAGCTCTATCTCATGTAGTAAAAAAATGTGTAAAATAATAAAAAAAAGTCTGTCAAGAGCTGGTGAGGGCTCTTGAGCAAAAATAAAGACTCCAAAATAAAAGAGTGAATCTTTGGGTAAAATCCATTCTGAACCTTAGGCGACAATGGACATTTCCTGGGAATAAATACCATTTATCCTTCCTATTTAGATAATATCTTTTGTAATAACATATTCATGTTGAAAGTATTGCATGAGTGTATTAAATAGAATAGAATTTGAATAGAATTTAATAAAACACGCATTTGAATAGAATTTCTGTCTTTATTTTACATAAAATGCATTACAAACAGAAAATGGAAATAAAGAGGGCAAATAATAAGGCTTGAAGCCTTTATTGTTCCATAGAAATGAAAGATGCAAGGTGATAAGCTTAGTGACCTCCGAGAAAGCTACAAAGCCTGTTAGTCTCGAAAAGCCTTTCTTCAAGAGAAGCAAGCCCACAAATACTAACAAACCAAATGCAGTAAGCCTCACCTGGGTAAATGTCAAAGGGCTCAAAATAATTCACCTCCACTCGAGTGCAGTTATTCCACCTCACATGATGACAATAGACATGAGTATAAGAAAGCTCAGAGCCAAGGAGGGTGCACAAAGATGTTAGAAACCCCTGAGAATGGCCATTTTGCATACACAAGCCACCAGGAGAGTACGTGATAATCTCAGAAAGACCAATAAGAACCACATCTATTCTAGCAACATTTGTGGTCACATAAGTGATCCCCCACCAGCAACAAATCCGGTGGATATCGTCAACAATATGACTCCCCATGAACTCAATCCACTCCTCAATAATGAAGTCTCTATGAGAGTGGACACATGTGTGAACAAAGCAGCTCAACACCTAATAAGCGTTTGGTCGATAATCCATGTTTGTAGGGACTAACGCTTGTCCCAAAGCCAACGTAATAACGGTGTTAAAGGTTTTGACCTAAAAACCAACAAAGAAGATATTCACAAGCTGCACATATCAGAAAATAGATTTTACTAATGAATTCTCAAGCTAGAACATGAAGGTTAGAAACTCAATTTGAGAGAAAACTCTACAAGATATTATTATTTTATTGATGAATTATTGAAGGATTATAAAAGGAAATGCGATAAATTATTCTTTGAGTGAGGAGCAAGTATATTCTAACTAATTATATTCTTGGAGCGAGGAGAAAGAAATAAATAATTTGAATATGTCTTTGAGTTTGGAGCAAGTATTATTTTGTAGCAAATATTATTATTATTTTTGCATAAAAATAATTATAATTATTTTCCAATTAATCATATCCTTGAGCCAGTTGTACTTGGGCTGAATATTTGGATCCCCATCATTCTTCCCTTCTTCAAAAGAGTTGGACCCCAACAGACAAGCAGGATATGAAAGTTGAGGACGAGTGGTTGGGAGGTAGATGCATGATCTAGTGGACAACCATGTTAGAGAATGTATGGGCGGGCGAACACTGAGTGGATGAATGGGTAATCAGGCAGACGACTGTGCAGGTGAATGTATGGCTAGATAGACAATAACCAGATAAACATGTAATTGGGTGGTTGGCCATCTGGGTGGATGGATAAGCAGACGGCCAACCATGCATACGGACTTATGAACGGGTTGTTTTTTATGTGGGCGACATTCACTACTAGAGACCTTGTGCATAATGATCGATATTCCCTTATGCTCAACACATAAGACTTCTTTATTCGACAGTCATTCAGTCTATCATTCTCATGTTTATAGTTGACTGTTAGGTTGATAGATGACTCCACTACTCTTGCACTTGACACTTTAGTTGGACTACTTCTATTCGGTTGCTTAATGAATTTAAAAGCGTCAAACTTTCTAGATTGAAGATTATCTATTGAACAATTATTTCCATGGGTCAGCTTATATGTTGAGTGCTAGTTGTTGGGCCATCCCTTCCAATGAACCAACCTTTGAACTAAGAGTTTTCTACTTGGAACATTGCACTTTGAAACTACCTCAGTAGGTTGACCTTTGGTCGATAATTGTATCGTCAGTTGTTGTACAAGCATTTATAGTGTATGGGCTGGTTGGATCAATTGTGGTTAGAATGACTCGACATCGAAGGAGATGGTCGGTGATTGAACAACCGCTTGTTCTGCAGGCATTTGTTATGTACGGGTCCGTTCAACATCTAATGAGATGTCCCTATCATACTCTCCTTCTTTTCAGAAACTTGACCTCAAGTTATTTGTTGAATTGAGGAGTAACTTTCTAATTGGTTGCTCAAAATAGATGTCTACATCACTCCCTCTTCCTTTCAAAGGACTCTTCCAACATGATGGTCTAACATTATTGGACATGACTTCATCACTTACTCTCCCTTTCAAATAGCTCTTCCTTAGGACCTTCTCCTAGTAAGACTGGTAAAGGTACCACTCATATCCAAGTGGTAGAAATCTTTTGCTCAACATCGCCTTCATCCTTGTCTAGGATCTTATAGGTTCCAATCTAGTCCTCTTCCTCTCTTCTTGACACTACACCCACCATCTAGATGCTATGCCCTTCAGTCTACAGGTTACTATTCTCACTTTCTCGTGATGTGGCACTCCGTTGTAATTAAAGAATCTCTCAAATTTAGTTTGCCAGTCAAGAAAGTCTTCAATCTGAAGATCTCCACTATAAAACAAAATCTCCACATCATTTTTGTAGACTCCTTGAAACTCAATCCTGCCATATGGATCCCCCTCATATCTACCATCACATGGTAGTTGGTGACTTGCTACTTCATAATTATCAACCTAAGTTCCTTCTCTCCTTTCTACTAAACACAACATTTCCTCTTGTAACATAATAATTATATTTCTCCTCCATACATACATCTCTAAATGAATATGTATTGGATGGTCTTAACTCATAAAATCTCATTCAGCAGAGACTTCTTTTATGAGCTTGTACTGGTAGTAATAGTGGTCTTGTATGAAACATGGCATCAAGAGTGTTTTTCCGAGGGAAACTTTGAGCTCAAATACCAAACTGATAAGGATCGTGAAGGCGGCGTTGAAGGTTTTGACCTAAAAACCAACAGAGAAGATTTTCGCAAGCTACACTTGCCGGAAAATAGATTCTCCTAATGAATTCTCAAGCTAGAACTTGAAGGTTAGAAACCCGATTTGAGAGAAAACTCTATAAGAATTTATTATTTGATTGATGATTGATTGAATGATTATAAATGAAAAAATGAAGCTCTATTCATAGGATTATCTCTAAATGAAAATAAAGGAAATGAAATAAATTATTCTTTGAGTGAGGAGCAAGTTTATTCTAATTAATTATATTCTTGGAGTGAGGAGAATAAAATAAATAATTTGAATATGTCTTCGAGTGGGCAGCAAGTATTATTTTGTAGGAAATATTATAATTATTTTGCAATTAATCATGTCCTTAGGCCAGTTGTACATGGGTCAGATATTTGGATGTCCCCATCATAAAGCTACGGTAAAAAAAAGAACAAAAAGAAGAAAACGATAAATAATAAAATACAATAATAGCATGCTGGATTGAAAACCTGAAAAGATGATCCATGCAAAAATTAAGGTGAGCCTTATAAATCGAAAACCTGAAAGGATGGTTTATGCGAAAAGAAAGGCTAGAATAAATTTACCTAGAGAACAAGTCTACGACCCATGGAAGTAACTTCGTTACCATTTGGGAGGAATGCATGAAAATCAATGTCTCAGCGAGACTCACTGCAACAGGAGATTTCCCCTCTAACATCCGGTCAATAATGGTGAAATAGGAAAAACTGCAAACCATAGTGGGAGGCTTACAAAGAAACACTCCCAACAAAAGCAGACAGACGGGAAAAAGTCAACTTGCATCACCCGTTGGAAGATTCCTGACTATGGCAAAAGCTACATCCAGTCTCAAGCCTTCATTCCCAGGGACATTAAAAATCAGTTGACATCTGTCATGCTGTTGCAATCAAAATCAATCCATCAGAATGTTAGAAAACTCAGGGTGGTGCATTGGAATAGTAAGAGGCATGTTGATTGAAGACCTCAAAAGCCCACAGAATTCCTCATACAAGGGGCATAGATTGTGATCTCTAAAATGGAATATGTTGTCAATGGGTTCCCAGAACCTGACAGTAGCCTGAATCATATTCTTCTAACAAAGATACGATAATTCTCCTTCATGTGTGATAGACCATAAATCCCAAGATGGCCCAAACTATCGGAATTCTTGAGATAAATATTAAGATCTGCATAGAATCGGGTGTAGTCCTACATGGTGATAAGTTCCGGAAGAGAAAAAGTAGTAACACACTATACGTAGTTTTTGGGGCAATCTGCTAATATCTAGCAGATTACCCCGCTAAAGTCAATCATAAAAAAAGAAAGAGGAGCACAAAGCACCGGTAATGATGTGAAAACTCTTTCATAAAAAATGTTTATATAAGAACGACCCCATAAATGGCCTAAAAAGAGAGAAAAAAAAAATAAAACTTATCCACTGGCCGCCGCTCGAACTCGCCTGATTGGGATTGAAAAATGATAGAGGAGAAGGATCACTACCCTGTGGAAAGAATCCGGGAAGGTCACCTTGTCCTTGCTGAGGCTGTTGCTACTGGTCATCCACTTGAACCATCCCTTGTTGTGCTCGAAGTCGTCGGATCTCAATCTACAACATTTTAACACATTTCATTCATATGCATTTCATAACATCCCTTGCATTATCATTAAAATAATAAAGTAATTGATGTATCGCCATATCAAAATTTTGGTTCATCATGAACTATTGTTGTCCGGCCAGCCAAGAACCTCCCTAAGGCAAAACTTCTCCTAGTCCCCAAGGGGCTTAATGAAGGAAGCATCTACTCCAACACATCCCATACGAGCAACATCACCCCAGCCCTCAGGCCAAAAAACCCATCGAGGTATCGGTGGTGGAATCAAGCGAGTCCTAAGTGTAAGATAACAACCCTTAATTTTATCTCCAAGATACCACTCAAGGGAAAAGGGAGTCTCTAGAATGAGATGAGAGCTCGTGAACTCCCTACCGAAACGTAGGTATTTAGGCCACTTAGCTTGAGGGCCCTAAGGAGAAGTCCTAATCTAAAAATGACAAAGGCAGAAATAAGGAACCAAGCAGTACAATGAAATGAGAAAGTAGCTGAAGTCACATGACTTACCAACATAGAGGTTAATCATCGGAGCTGGGCAGCAATGGCCCTAGGGGCATTGATCTCCCACTTACGCCAATAGTGGGGCAATCTTGGAAAGCTTGGGAGATTCCTATTTATCATGAGTAGTTAAGATCTGAGTTTCAAAATACCAAACCTGTAAGGATGCAAAGGAAAGCATAAACCTTTAAAATCAAAAATCTAAAAAAACCATAAAGGTCTCAGGTGCTTACAAACATAACTTGGAGGCAAGACTTGAGCTTCTCGATCCGTTTCCTGGCGTACTAATCAAGAGCCCAGTACATATCACCAAGAATAGCTTATCCCTGTCAAACTTATAGATATTGATCAAGCTCGGAAGAATATTGAGATTCACTAAAGAAACCCATGTGTCAAAACACAGCCAAGAAAGAGTCGCGGCCACGAATGCCCTAGCCTCGCACTCAATAGGAAAACTGGCACCCTTGGAAAAAGTCTAGAACTTCATCAGCTTATCATAAGAGATTCCTCTTAGATGCCCCATCATATCCGATGAGAGCCTTAATAAGTCGATCATTAAAATGATGGCGGGAGAACCATGCATTGAAGTGAAGGATCTGAACCTCGAATGACAAACAAATGATGGCATAATAATCCGCGGGAGTGATGGTATACTCGCCGCAGCCGAAGTGAAAAGTGTGATTAGTATCCGACAACCTTCTCAAAATGTATGTTGAGACACCTTTAGGAATGTAAGGGTATCTTCTCGATTTCTTATACCTAAGGTTGGCAAGCATCCTATCCAAAGTGGTCCCCTCTATCAAAGCCTTGACATCCGGAGAAAGAACCATGTACCAAATCCCGAATTGAGTAATGCTGGCACCGTCAATATTGATAACCTAATCATAATAAAATCTGCATTGCATTAACTTTAAAAAATCCTAAAAAATACATGTTGATATAAGCAATAATTTTGCATATATTTTGCATATATTTTGCATAAAAGTCTAATTTATCTTGCACCAATCCTAATTTCGCAAAGGCGTAACTTTCTTATAAATTTTCTGTAAAAACATATAATAAGTCTAAGGCTTATAAGAAATCTAGGGGCACCATTTTATCATATACAACATTTTATGCATTGTTTTCTCGAAAAGAAAATCTATCATACATATTTCCAAAGCAAGAATAACAAATTTTATTAGTAAACATTTTTCTAAATCAAGTGCACTAAAATAAAATTGACATTGGAATAATAAACACAAAAAAAGAAGAAAAGAGAACTTACCAGGTTCCGAGAAAGATGGGATGCGGGATTTAAGGCAACGGAAATTTCCTTGCCAGGCTCAACCCCAGGAAATCCCCAATTAAGTGGCAACCCATACAAAGCTTCGACAGGTACCCAAGATAAATCCACTTGTTGACACTCCCAATCTTGACCTAATAAGTTTGTATAAGAAGATTTAGAATAGGAAGCTTGACATTATAGAGCTTAAACGACATTGGAACTCCAAAAAATTGAAATAAAAAGCACAAAAACTGGAAGAAGAAACAAAGAAAACATCTTAGAATTTCAAAAATTATAGGAAATTGCTAAAGCATTCGAAATAAGAGAAGAAGAGAATTTTTTTGTGCGAAAAAAATGGAGATCAGATCTGTTTTAATAGTCAGCATGAGATGAGCCTGCGGGCTCATCCCCTAGGTAATTAGCATGCGGGGTGATTACCTATCCACGTGGCACGCCTTTACGCGTCGATTCTATGTTCTGCTTGTTGGACGCATAACGGCTAGAAAATTTACTGTTAGTTAGGCTTTGAGCAAGTGGGCTCAATGCCTGTTTTTAGCTTTTTTGCATTTTTCATGCATTTTTGGCATTGTTTACAAAACAAGCGGACCTAAAATCTATTTATACAAAGCATCTACTGCATTTTTGCATAAAATAATTCTAAGATTATTTTCGTCCCCCGGTCAATTTTAATTTCATCATTTTCATTCGTTTAAACATTTTTAATCGAAGGGGCAAAAAGATTTTTCTTTCAAAATTAGTCTATTAAAAATATTTCAACTCATTCTGCATTACACACATGATTTTGCTTATTTTGCATACGATAAAATTTCTAGCTAGAAATTTATATGTGCAAGGGGCAAACTATTAGCACAGATCTGTCCCAGCCTGATGAGGAATAATGCCTATTTCATTCAGTGATTCGACGAGAGAGCCAAAAAAGACCGAATGTTCATCCGAAAATCAGAAATTCAAAAATCCACATTCTAATGAAGCCTCAATATAGCATTTCCTATTGAAAAATCAAAAAGTCAAAACTTTGGTAAAAGTATTCTTTGAGCCCGCGAGCTCAATACCCCTGAATAGTAAAAAAATCTTATCTTAGTAAATCTTCGAAAGATCCACTAACATATTTGTGTGATTTTCAATCATTTGAGAGAATGAGCCCGCGAGCCCATTACCTCCTTCTATAAATAGCAGCTCATTCTTTCCATTTTGAGTAGCATATAAAAATCAACGTAAAATCATTCTTTCCTTTTTTGTTCTAGGAGTCCAAAAAGCCCGAAAACTCTGCCAAAACACTTCCAAATTTGAGCTTTATCACCTACACTAGGTATAAGTTCGATTTTCTATCTTTTTTTATCCAGATCTCACAGTGATCTTCGGTCTTAAAATGACTCAATCTCTCGAAAATCCCACATTTTCTGTAGAAATAATTCACGATTATAGCAATGACTTGAGTTCGTACAACTTTGGTCCTGCACCAGCTCTCAAGTCATCCTGGACAGACAAAAAGGTAAACTGAGGGTAATTGGCTCTAAGCCCAACTTTTAAATTCATTTAAATTATTTTTATTATCACACATTACATTCCATTTGTCTAGTTAAATGAGCCACTGGAACCACTTAAACTATAACATGTGTAAATAAGCATGCATGTGTAGATAAACATCCAGAACTATAGGAAACTCTACCGAGTTTCTAGGCCAAAAACCAAGTGTTGTAGTTACTCTGCCAAAATTTTGGTAGAAAATATCAATTTATAATGCGGTTATAATGCCTGTTTTATTTCTTGAATTTATTTCTTAAATAAAGCCGTTGTAATGTAGAAATTACCACAAATTCCAAAATTAATCCAAACAATTTGAACAATATGAGTATCTATTATGTTCGAACTCAGAATCTCACTTTCTTTTCGATATAAAAATCCCATTTGGAACAGTATACCACAATTCAAGGTGGAGCTAAATAGGGTGGCGACTCTATTTTATTTTTAAACAAAGTAAAAATTATTTATTTGAAAAATATTTTCTTTATTTAAAATTTGTAATTATATTTCTCAATATACCCACATTTTCTTCTTATAAAAAACCATGTTTTCACACTCAATAAGTTAACGTGAAAAATAAATAAATAATTTTCTATTTAATAAAACCAATCATTTTATTATAAACAGGTAAACACCTACAAAAAATCAATCCCACGGTTGCCTTAAACTACACCAAAATGCACCTCGTGCACCGCACAAGACACCAAAAATGCTCGCTCACTCACACCTCTTTTGGAGGGAGATGACAATGAGTGCTCCACCCACTAGGGTGTCCCCAATTGATGGCGAGCATAGGTGACACCTTCATAAGTTTCACGAAAAAATCGGGCACCCTAACCTAGCACTAGAAGAAGAGTGCGCTTATTTTTAGAGAGGAGGTAAGTAGATAGAGTGTAATAAAATTCCCAAATGAAGAAAATGAAAATGGGTTGAATTAAGTAAATGATTTTCGGTGCTCATCTTCATCTTTTAAACTTTTCAAAAATGAACCAAAATTTTGCAAGTTAAAAGATTATGTTCCCTAGTAGAGTTGCCACTATGATGTGTTATGATAAAAAATATGTGGATTTCCCTTGGCGCCTTGCGGCTGGGTCCATTGGGAGTTTGTTTGATTTAAGCGAGATGGAACCATTTAGTTCAAGTTTGCACATTTTAAAAAAGAATCAAGACCTAAATCTCGATACAAGAGATAGAGTTGCCACCCAAGTTTTCTACTTGGGAAAGAGTTTTGGTATGGTTCCTGTTGAGCGGGAGATTCATACCTTGTGGATCAGAGATTCGAGAATTGGATGAGTGTGAGCATGGGCTTTTCGGTGACCCTCAGAACGATGATGACTTTTTGCTCTAACCATTTATGGTCTAGTTGTTCCATGATTTTAGAGTCGAATCACGTTTGGCAAGTTCTTTGTTGACGATTTTGAGATCTTTGTTGGATCGCTTTTAATATGTTAACTGCTTTCATTCCCCTCGCACGTAGTAATTTGTTTCATAATTTTTCCTTAAAATCCAAACATTTTCAGCGAGTCTCATTTATGTCGTTGGGTTCTTCGCTCTATGAGCTTTCCGGAATGTCAAGAATAGCCCTTTTTGGGTTCCCGTCGTGTTGGTTGTTTGTGTTTCGGGCCCGACAAGCTGGGCCCCTTGGACTTTTTATCCCTGGGTCCCCCCGATCCGATGGCAGTGGCCAGCGCCATCACTAGGGTGCTAGGCCGCGTGGTCTACGCTTTGGCCTGCATGGACCATGCGGCAGGCCGCATCGCATGACATGGCCTAGATCTGGCTGCGTCATACGACACGGCCTACCGCATTGCTGACTCGGCCCACCACGTCGCTGACACGGCCTTCGTGCGGGGAATCTACAGACTGGTCTTTTTTGGGTTTTCTTAGCCACCAAGTAGGGTTTTGGGATTTTTTCGGTCAAATATTGACATTTGGGGGATTAATTCCAGAAATTTTAACTTGAGGAGACATAAATACCCATCAAAAATCAGTTTTGGAGATTCTTTTGGCTGATTAAAAAGGAAATCAAATTCTTAGAAATCTAAGGCTTTAGGGGGAAAAAGTTTAATAATATTGGGAAAATATAAGCCAATATACTTGGTTCTTGATTTCTAAATCTTATTACACTTAATCTCTGAGGTTAAATCATTAAAATCTATTAGAAATCTTAGGTAAAAATTGGTTTAAATAGGATTTAGGGACTTTTTCCTCAAAAATCACTAAGTCCCTTGCTAAATCGGTTGTTTTGTCGGGTTTTCATCTCAAATCCTTCACAAAGCTTACCAAATGTCCGGATCGAGTCTTGAGAGTGGATTCACTACCTTTAGGTAACTTTCTGAGTTCCAATCTATTTCCTTTTTGTGATTTTCTGTCAAAACCCTAGCTGACCGCTCTGACGAATGTCAGGCCAACTGAACGTCACCTAGGCTGCCTTGCTGTGTCAGCTTGCTGCTTCATTCAGTCAGCCTACAGGTCGCTCAAGCGGCCAACCGTTGTTTGGTCAGGTTTTCTGGGTTCTTTTCCCCCCAAACTGAAAAACCAAAGTTGTTTATGCATTTTAAGTCCAAATCTACTATAACAGTGTAGGAAACAACTTGAAATTTTAGTAATTTTAGGTTTTCAGGCACGAAAAAGTCAATTCAGGCTCGTTTAGGCACTTTTTTCGGCAAGCCACTTCGGTGGGGCGAAGGCCGACTGAACGTCGTCTAGGCCACCTCATTTCGACAACCTACCATGTCGCTGAGTCGGCCTACCACCTCGCTGAGTTGGCCTACTAGTAAAATTGTCCAAATGGTTCCTGTTTGCCTTATTATATTGTTTTTGGCCCATTTCGGTCATTTTTACCCGGTTTTGATCATTTTAATGCATTTTCAGCCCCAATTTTCACCCAAAAAATTTCCAAAAATTCACAAATAATCTGAAACTATTTTTTATTTATTTCTTTTTGTTTTTAGATTTTATTTAAATTTTTATTTGAATTAAAATGCATTTTAATGGCCTAAAAATGGCGTTTTTAATTAAATAAATCTAAATAAATTGTTTCCTACCAACTAAAAATCCCAAAAATATTCTGATAATATTAATCTGATTTTAGGATGTTTAGTTAATTTATTTCACCTTTTTAGGTTGTTAGATAATTAATTAATACCCAAAAATTACGTTTTTGTTTCGAAAAATCCAAAAAATATGTTTTCTTGATGCTAGGTGGTTATTTTCCGCATTTATTTATCCGTCATTTATTTATGATTATTCCCGTATTTCTACTGCCTCGTTTAGAGCCGGGTCCAAGTCCGTAAGCTCAGTTAAAATCTGGTTTCGCCCCATTTATTTATTTATTGCCTTATTTTCCCGCATTAGAAAAATGTGTAGGTATTCGTAAAGCCTTGTAATAATTTTACTTTCTTGTTTTGTTTATTTTATCGCTTTCCATGTGATGTATGGTATAATAAACCTAAAATACCAAACAATAATCGGATTAAATCGCATAAGAACTAAGGGCACATTTATTAAAACGTAATCGGCTTGATTTAAAAATTGAAAAGTTAGCAACATCATCGAAACCTAGAATCTCTGTTTTAAGGTACGTTCCAACCACCCCGTGGGAATATCGTACAAAAATTCCCGGTAGAGCTTAACAGAGTGGCGACTCTATCTTAAAATATGGGATTCTAAGTCTCGTATCGCTTAACCCATTAATTGGACTAAATTTCAACTTCAAAATCGCTTCCATTATCCATTTTCATCACGCTAAAATAAGGAATATCCCTTAGCAAGCTTCACAGCGCTCTTTGTTTCTCTGCCCCATGCTGAAGAGCAAAGCTTACCATGCGGGCGGGGTGATCAGGGGGATCTTCCTTTAACTTTAAATTTGACAAATCGCTCTCGTTTTCAATCTTTGGTTAAAGGATTTTGATGATGTGCCTAAATCGTTTTTAAATCAATGTTTTATTTCTTATGCCTTTTTATCCACTACTTAGTTAGATTCTAAGTTTAAGGTGCCATCTTTATCACCCTCGTGAAGCTCACTTGTATACCTCATGGCCGCCAGGAATTGGGGATATTTGTGGGTGGAACACTCATTTCAACCAACGTGTAATTCCTGCAGTCGCACTTATTTGAGGAGTGGTTGAGTTACACGGAATCAAGGTAAATGAGACCCTTTTGCAGTGTCGTTCCACGACACCAGCAGTTTGAGACTATGAACCACGATAAAATTAACCATAGCAACTTCCCTTTAGGCTCACCAAAATAATCTACATTTAGGTCGCATACTCTCTTACCGTTTTCTGGCCCTAGAGTTACCCCTAGACTACAAAATTGGCATTACGTGGTAGTCATAAGATTGGAAGAGGTTTATTTGCTTTCGAGTGCTACTTTTGTTGTGCTCATGCATACGCACCTCATGCATAGGCTGCATATGGCCGACCTTTATTTTCAGCTTTCGCTTACCCCTATTCTCCCCTCGCTTAAAGGTGGAATTTAACAAAATGCTTGAGATCATTTGAATCCCGACGACCTGTACCTAGTTCGCTAGGAATAGTGAGGAATTTGACATCTCACGTATTTTGGGGTTAAGCTTCGTATCAGAAGCTCTTCTGCTCTCTACCTCTCTAAACCACCCATTTATGTGGCACTCATCACTTGAATATTTATGTTATCATTCATCTCATTCATGGTTTGATTCAGGCTGATCATCTTTTGGTATCTAAGTTAGACAAAGACACCGCTCCCATCAGATTCGATCATCATCTAGTTCAGTTTCAAGCTCAGTTTCAGAATTTGTTTCTTTCTGCTATATCTAATTTGCTGCTAGAGGATAGGGTTCCATCTGAGGGTTCTTCTTCTCCTCCTTTCCTCTCGCCTGATCAGGGTCACTTCCCTTTGAGTTCCGAGATAGCCAATGCTTTGTCAGCATTTGTCCAATCCAATCAATTCCGAGATACAATTTAAGGGAAGATCCAAGACTCGGTCCGTGTAGTTTTGGAAGAGAAAATAAGTGTCCAAACGATTTTGATGATTGGTATTCAAGCTCAGGGACAACTAGAGACCGCTCAAAGTGGGTCAGTTTAGATTCCACCATTCCAGGCTCAGTCTTCTATTCAAACAATTCAACTGATTCAGTGTGTGCAATAGCCTACTCAACCTTTGCCTATCCTATTTTAGTTTGGTCAAGATATCATGCAATCTCCATCGCCCGTATTTTCTTATCCAATCCAAGCTCCAAACCATACCTTCAAGCCTGGTTTTCGCACCAGTATGAGCTAGCTTTTGTTAACCCCAATAACCCTAAATCCGTTCCAGCCCACTCGATCAATTTCTCCTATCCAACCCCGATCCAGTCCATTCCAACTGGATCAAAATCCATCTCAACTTCAAATGCCTACAAAGTCCTTTCTTTCTACTCCTCCTCGGTTTATTGTTGCTCCAAGAGGGGCTGCTTACCCGCAAAACCCTTTTAACACTAAACTACAAGTTAACTCTCCGATCAAGCCCTCGTCATTTGCTTCACCATTCTAGTTTGGTGCACCCCATCCCTCTAGCGACTAGGTCATGTAACCTCCGAACGTGAAACCTAAAATTGAGGCTTTCACACACCTGTTAGTGCCCCACTCATCCAGTGACCAAGTCATTCAAACCCCAGGCATAACGCCCAAAATGGAGCCTCTGCTGCATAAGTTCCAACTCTTTAGTTTCGAAGGGAGTTAAAAAGCAAAGCTCAAAGAGTGTGAAGGACCTCATGTTGTCCCATCATGGGCCAAGGTGAAGGAGAAGCTTTCACAAGCTAGGAAGTCGAATCTCAGGATGTCTCTTCAAGATCGGATGATTGCTCAAGCACCAGTTATAATAGCTCCCAAAGATAACCCACAGAATGTTATAGGTCTGTGGAAATTACCCTTCAATGAAATCTTAGCCACCTTAAGGGAGCGCGGCCTCCTCAGAACCCTTTGCGAGCATAGGCCTCCTAAGGAGAAGGAGAAGCACAACTTTTGCATGTATCATGTTCAGCAAGGCCACCGCACTAATGAGTGTCGGAAGTTGATCCAAAACGTTAACCATTTGGTGAGGGAAGGAAAGATAGTTGAGCCCAAAAAAGCACTTAACGTCAGGGTTCACCTCCGCTTTTCGGCTCACCAAAGAGAGTTAGGGGTCCGCAAGATATCATTAAAGTTGTCTTTTCCAAAGGCAATAATCTTGTGAGGTCTCTAGCGGATGAGGGAGACAAGTTATCAGCCAAGCAAGCAAAGGTTTTTGATCTCAACCTGGACGACGCACCAATGAAACCTACTGAGGGTGCTTAATCTACCAGCACCGTAACTCAAGCATAATTTAGTGAAAGGCTCTCTCCTTTTGCTTATCTATTTGATGTTTCCCCCGATGGTTCCATGCATTCATTTCATCACAAGCATAATGTGTTCAGTATTTATGATGTTTCTTTAATTGAAATAAGTTTGAGTACAGATGATAATCTAAAATGGTAACCACTTTCTAATGACCTAACCTTTGGAAGCAAATGAGAGATAATGAGTGCTTAAAGATCATGATAATGCTTTTGCCTAGTCATCCTAGACATCCAGGGTTCGTCATCGGATTCCCGAGCATCTCATGTCCAAGCTTGAAATAGCAAAAGAAGCTCAGTCCTTCCTAGGATAGATCCAATATGTCAATCGATCCATTGCTGGCCTCACAGCTATATGCAAACTATCGAAGAAGTGTCAGCTGATTATAAAGGAAGAGCATCACCAGATCACCTTCGACAGAGTTGTGGCGTATCTTTTCTTCGCCCACCCATTCTCAAATTTCACACCCCCATCCAACATTGCCTTTTCCTAATTCCCCATCTCTTCCACCTCTCCAAACCTTCCCTATTTCTCTCCTCCTTGGCCATTCTCGGTGAGGCAGATACATATGATTGGCAAGATTTGACCCTTATCAACATAGGGGGAAGCTGACCCTTTTACCGACATTACCATTAAGAAGATGGCCAAGTTCTTCAAGAAACACGTCCTTGCTAGGTGTAGCCTACCCGATTGTATCATCCCAGTAATTGGGGTTTCAATCCCAAGGGGCACCCCCTCATTGATCGAAAATTTGGGTCTGAGCCCCACAGATCTTCACCGCACTGCCCACAAGCTAGTGGGACAACCGAAACCGAGAGTCGTATTGAACCCAACTTCAAAGAGACCCCCATGGACTAAGGCGTAGCTTGAACAGTCTTCAGAAATATCAAAAGTGCATAGCGAGGCTGAACAACAACCGTGTCCAGCCTTAAGAGTATCCGTCAAAGGCCAGCGATCCTTTTCCAAAGTAGGTAAAGCCCACCAACACCGACCCAAAGGGGAAAATCTTGTCCAGATTGGGTAAGACTTCGCATATTTAGAAAAGCACCTAGTTTTAGGGGCATGCAGATTTTAGATGTACCGAGTTTGGAAACCCTATCAATCAAAGCAAGTTAAAGCATTATCATATCTAAACCAAAAGAACCAAATCTAGAAAAACGGCATATAAAAAGCATATATAAATCAATCACCCGACGAGTGGTCCTCTACTGCTCGGGCAAAAATTAGGGTGTATCCCGCTGATCGGTATTAGATAAACCAGTCAAGCAAAAGTTAGGGTGCAAGAATAACCCGCTAGACTAAAAACCCGAAAAGGGCGGTCTAGGTAAAAGTCAGAGTAAAGTGAGCTACGAGAGTGTGTTGACTAGAAAACCTTCATAGGCTAGTTAGCACCAGAGTTTGGGTCAATAGAAATGATTACCATCATCATGTACTTAAACTTAATTCAACTAACGAAAATGTCACTTTTACTGAATCCTTTATTTTTATGCTTGATGAATATATTGGGCCCTAAAGGTGAAATGTTGCAAGTAAGTTGAACGAATGTTTTCGTGCGGTCAACTCAATACCTTGAAAGAAAAGAAGTGAAAATAAAGATAAAAGGTAAAAATCCTGGTAGATTGAAAAGAATCAAGGTCTATGCAAAAGCCGAGATCATTCGTTGGATTGAAAACCCGAAAAGCGGGGTTCAGGCAAGAATTAGAACATAAAAACAAGTCTGATGGGCCCAACACAATCTCTAGGTCTATGGAAGAATTAAGACAATTAGAACAAAGATTACTGACTGCCATCGATCACATCGAGATATCTGCATCATTGCCTTTGGTTTTAGAATTCATGGATATGTTCGCCGGTCTAATAGATTTGAAGGACTCAAATTCGTCCTCCGCCCGTATCCGCACTAATTCTTGATCGCAACCGAGCATCTTGATTCCACAATATCCTAATCCTATAAAGCCATACTTGGTAGAATTCATTGGTAGTGATAGCGCCCAGTTGTTCGTTATCCAGAATCTTGAGCTTTGCTTTGTGCCCCCTGTCTTCATCATGCCTGATCCAGCAATCAATTTGCAGTTGATTCATCGCAGCTTCCCTAGTTCTCCACCAGGGACATTCTCACCTAATCTGCATAACATTCCTAATCCTCTTCCAGGGGCATTCTTATCTTGTCCATACCAAAAAGCAATTCCATGTATCCTCCCTTTTCAAGCAAGTCAACCTTTCCCCGAATTGATCAAAGTCGATCAAGCAAATTAATCAATCAGCTTGAAGAAGACCAGTCCGAGTATCTTATGCATTCATAGATTCATGCATAATGTTCATGTCTATTATTCTATGGTGAATTCCATAGGAAACAAAATAGGAAAATATCCTCGGGCTATGCGGTTGACCTCCAAGCAAGAGCTTGTATTAAGGAGCATCTTAGTATTGTCTCATGTCCTATATTTGAAGAGAGAATTTCTCCCAAGGGCAAATCAGCTAGTCTCAATGCTCAGCATTGGCAGTTTCTCCAGCCTCCCGGAAATCTCAACTCTTATTTCTTTTTATTCCGTTTTTATTGCTTAATTGAGGGGGCAAAAATATTTTGTTCCACAAAATCAATTAAGCAATAAAAACGCGATTTATATGGCTTACTAATGCATTAAATCCTAAAATTAGAAGGGCACACCATGGGGCATTCAGAAGGGCGACCATCCCGATGGATCCTAAAATTAGAACTTAGAAGCTTCTCTTAGGGGCACCACAACGCAAATACCCAGCGACAGCTCAACACAAATACCCAGGGGCACCTCAATGCAAATATCTAGGGGCTCCTTAATGCAAATATCTAGGGGCACCTCAATACAAATACCCAGGGGCTCCTCAACACAAATACCCAGGGGCACCTCAATGCAAATACCTAGGGGCACCTCAATGTAAATGCCTAGGGGCACCTTAATGCAAATACCTAGGGGCATATCAGCCAGACTCGACACTCTGCTTCAATAATCTCTCCAAACTCTCGAAAATCTTGACTTTATTTCGATTTCATTCTTCCGTTTTTGTTGCTTAATTAAAGGGCAAAATTTTTGTCTCGACAAAATCAATTATGCAACAAAAGTGCAGCTCATGTCTATCTCTAAATATCTCAAAATTTCTGTGACAGGCCCAATGCGTTTAGTCCAACGCTCTCCTTAGGCATTTTTTAGCAAATCCTTGTCCGACCTCATTAGAATTGCTCGACACCTTCCAATTAAGTTCTTAGTATGCATTCCAGTCCAAGGATCTCGTTTGACATTTCGAGCATGCATTTTAAGCCAAGCATGTCCTAGTCCGACCTTGTTAGAAGTACTCAGCACCTTCCAGTTAAGTTCTTGGTATGCGTTTCAGTCCAGGGGTCTCATTTGACATTCCCGGCATACGATTCAAGCTAAGCATATCCCAGTCTGACCTCGTTAGAAGTGCTTGGTACCTTCTAGTTATGTTCTTGGTATGCGTTCCAGTCTAGGGGTCTCATTTGATATTCCTGGCATGCGATTCAAGCCAAGCATATCCCAGTCCGACCACGTTAGAATGTTCGGCACCTTCTAATTAAGCTCTTGGTATGCACTCTAATCCAGGGATCTGATTTTATATTCCCGGCATGCAATTCAAGCTAAGCATATCCCAGTCCGACCTTATTAGAAGTACTCAACACCTTCCAGTTAAGCTCTTGGTATGCAATACAGTCTAGGGCCCTCGTTTAATATTCCCGGCATGTGATTTAAGCTAAGGATATCCCAGTCTGACCTCATTAGTAGTGCTTTGTACCTTCCAGTTAAGATCTTGGTATGCGTTCTAGTCCAGGGATCTCATTTGATATTCTCGGCATGCAATTCAAGCTAAGCATATCCCAGTCCGTCCTCATTAGAAGTTCTCGGCACCTTTCAATTAAGTTCTTGGTATGCGTTCCAGTCCAGGGGTCTCATTTGATATTCTCAGCATGTGATTCAAGCCAATCATATCCCAGTTCGACCCCGTTAGAAGTGCTCGGCACCTTCCAGTTAAGTTCTTGGTATGCGTTCCAGTCTAGGGGTCGCATTCGATATTCCTGGTATACGATTCAAGCCAAGCATATCCTAGTCCAACCTCGTTAGAAGTGATCGGCACCTTCTAGCTAAGTTGTTAGTGTGCAATTCAGTCTAGGGATCTTTTTTGATATTCCTGGGATCCGATTTAAGCCAAGCAAATCCCAGTCCGACCTCGTTAGAAGTTCTTGACATTTCTCAGTGAAGCCCTTGGCATTCTCGGTACTCCCCTTGTGTTCGACATGCCTAATTAAAGCTCCACACACCGATAGGTCCATTGATGATGAGTCCCATAACCATCTGAAGACAACCGCCTCAAGAAATCCCTACTCCTCTTTTTCCCGGAAGCAAGCAACCAATCTATCCCAAAACTATTTAGGGCAACGAAGGCAACACCTAATCAATCTCTAAGTCAATTTTGTTCTTGATAGGTCTGTTTATGGCAATCCCAGAAGATAACCGATTCAAGAATCCGCATGTCAGGTATACCGAATCAACATCCAAGTTAGAATTTTGTTCTTGATAGGTCTGTTTATGGCAACCCCAGAAGACAATCAATTAAAGAATTCGCATGTCAGGTATATCCCTCTATCCCTTGCTCTTTCGTGAGATCACACTTGGCTCACCAAGTGCTACTCTCTCGAGGGGTAGCCTATGAGCACGAGCTTTTTGATGACCCTCATAACGATGATGACTTTATTATCTAACCTTTTATGGTCTAGTTGTTCCATGATTTTAGAGTTGAATCACATTTGGCAAGTTCTTTGTTGACGATTTTGAGATCTTTGACCCCAATTAAATATCATAATTGGATTGCTTTTAATATGTTAACCGCTTCCTTTCCCCTCATGCATAGTAATTTGTTTCGTGAATTTTCCTTAACATCCAAACATTTTCAGCGAGTCTCATTTATGTCATTGGGTTCTTCACACTGTGAGCTTTTCGGAATGTCAAAAATCACCCTTTTCGGGTTCCCGTCGAGTATGGTATTCCCGTTTTAGGCCCGATAAGCCGGGTCCCTTTGCCTTTTTTCCCCTGGGTCCCCTTGATCACGCGGTGGCGGCCGGCGCCGGCATCGGGGTACTAGGCCGCATGGTCCACGCTCCGAGATTCGTGGACCATACAACAGGCCGCGTCAGCCATGCGGTGGCCTTGTTGCTCGACGCGGCCTAGGCCGCGTGGCATCATGAGACCTAGATTTGGTCGCGTCATGTGATGCCGCCTGGGATGGGTTGCGTCATGCGACGTGGCCTTAACACGGGGAATCTGCAGACTGCTCTTTTTTGAGTTTTCTTGGCCACCAAGTTGAGTTTTTGGATGTTTTTCGTCAAATATTGACATTTGGGGGATTAATTCAATTTTACACTTGAGGAGTCTATAAATACCCATCAAAAATCAGTTTTGGAGATTCTTTTGGCTGATTAAAAACAAATCAAATTCTTAGAATTCTAAGGCTTTAGGGAGAAAAAGTTTAATAATATTGGGAAAATCTAAGCCAATATACTTGGTTCTTGATTTCTAAATCTTATTATACTTAATCTCTTAGGTTAAATCATTAATATCTATTAGAAATCTTAAGTAAAAATTGGTTTAAATAGGATTTAGGGACTTTTTCCTGACAAATCACTAAATCCCTTGCTAAATCGGTTGTTTCGTCAGGTTTTCATCTCAAATCCATCACAAAGATTACCAAACGTCCGGTTCAAGTCTCGAGAGTGGATTCACGGCCTTTAGGTAACTTTCCGAGTTCCAATCTATTTCCTTTGTTATTTATTTCTAATGCTGCATTTTTTGGTTGTTTTTCCGGGCATTTGGCCCTTTTCTTCGTCCTTTTTATGGTTTTCTGCCAAAACTCTGGCTGACCGCTCCGGCAAACATCAAGCTGTCTGAACATCACCTAGGCTGCCTCGTTGAGTTGGCCTACCACTTCATTCAGTCAGCCTACGGGTCGCTCAAGCGGCCAACCATTGTTTTGTCAGATTTTCTAGGTTCATTTCCCCCCAAACTGAAAAGGCAAAGTTATTAAAGCATTTTAAGTCCAAATCTACTGTAACAGTGTAGGAAACAACTTGAAATTTTAGTAATTTTGGGTTTTCAAGCACAAAAAAGTCGATTCCGGCTTGTTTAGACACTTTTTTCGGCAGGCCACTTCAGTGGTGCGAGGGCCAACTGAGTGTCATCTAGGCCACCTTGTTGAGTCGGCCTACCATGTTGCTGAGTTAGCCTACCACCTCGCTGAGTCGGCCTACTAGTAAAAATGTCTAAATGGTCCCTGTTTGCCTTATTCTGTGGTTTTTGGCCCGTTTCTGTCGTTTTGATCATTTTAATGCATTTTCAGCCCCGATTTTTACCCAAAAAATTCACAAATAATCAAAAACTATTTTTTATTAGTTTCTTTCTATTTTTAGATTTTATTTAAATTTTTATTTGATTTAATATGCATTTTATTGGCTTAAAATGGCGTTTTTAACTAAATAAATCTAAATAAATTGTTTTCTACCAACTAAAAATTGCAAAAATATTTTGAATATATTAATCTAATTTTAGGATATTTAGTTAATTTATTTCACCTTTTTAGGTTGTTAGATAATTAATTAATACCCAAAAATAATGTTTTTGTCCCGAAAAATCCAAAAAATATGTTTTCTTCATGCTAGGTGGTTATTTTTCGTATTTATTTATCCGTGATTTATTTATGATTATTCCCGTATTTCTATTGCCTCGTTTTGAGTTGGGTCTAAGTCGTATTTATTTATTGCCTTATTTTCCCGCATTAGAACAATGTATAGGTATTCGTAAAGCCTTGTAATAATTTTACTTTCTTTCTTTGTTTATTTTATCGCTTTTCTATGTGATGTCTAGCGTAATAAACAGGAAACACCAAACAATAATCGGCTTGATTTAAAAATTAAAAACTAAGCAACATCATCCGAACCTAGAATCTCTGTTTTAAGGTACGGTCTAACAACCCGGTGGGAATATTGTAGCCAAATTCCCGGTAGAGCTTAACCGGGTGGTGACTCTATCTTAAAATATGGGATTTTAAGTCTCGTATCCCTTAACCCATTAATCGGACTAAATTTTAGCTTCAACATCGCTTCCATTATCCATTTTCATTATGCTAAAATAAGCAATATCCCTTCGCATGCTTCATAGTGCTTGTTCTTTCTCCACCCCATGCCGAAGAGCATTAAAGCTTACCATGCGGGTTGGGGGATCAGTGGTCGTCGGTTCACAATGAGTCACTTATTTCTCATCTAGTTAATTCAAAATTACATTCGCTGCATAAAACCATTTTATTTTCATCATTTGGGGAATTAGTACGGAAAAATTATTTTTCTACACTCTTTCACACTTGATACATGCATTTAATAATTCATAATAAAGAACAAATAATAAATGAGTGAATAAAAATTAAAACCGAGGGAAAATGGGGGAATTGCGAGGGAACCTATACATTTGTTCTAAGTTATAAAACAAAATAAATAAATTTGCCTACATCCACAAAGATTAGCATAGTTTACGACACATCATAAGTCAGCATTTTGTTAGAAAAAATGTAATTTTGTTAGCGTGATGGTTTTACGATCGATAGTTCCTGAGCGGCTTCTAGGATCAAAATAAATAATGACGCTTCAATGTATTTTCTTACAAAAACACATGTTAACTTTTAATGAGTTGATTTACCTGATTATTAGTGAAATTGATCGCATGGAAAATGGTTATGTAGGTTCATTTTACAAATTATTAAAAAATTTTGGTTCTGCCAGGGGGCCAGTATCTGAACGGGTGGGGGACACTCATACGGCTACTATGGGGACTCGTACGAGAATAGGGGACCCGTACGGGTCTTGTTTGGACCCAAATAGAACTTCATTTCAGTTAAAAAGAGCAAATCTATGGAGAAAGAATAGAATAAATTAGAATTTACTTCCACATGGGTATAGCGCATCGATTTAGTATACCCAGGGACATAAAGGTGCCAACAAAGCCTATATGGGTTAGGACTAGACCCAAAATAGATCAAAGGATAGACTGAGGCAGAAAAATGAAAAGATAAAAAATATAAATGAAAAGTAAGTCTCTTTGAAACTCAGGAGCATACCTTTACGCTGTGAATCCACTTTGAAGCGATCCCAATGCTGAGAGAGAGTCTATACAAAGTAGTTATAGAATGGTGATTTTAGATTGTTTAGGTGAGTGTTTGTATGGACAGAACCTCCCTCAATCCTAATAAATGAAATGTGGACAAAACCTCAAGGAATGGATTTTCTCCCTATTTTATACCTCCTATATGTCAACTACACCCTTGTTATCCATTTAAAAAATGCTGGAAAATGCTATATAAATTGCCTATGTTGATTCTCAATTAATTTCTAATTGCCCTCCTTTTGAAATGAGGCAAAATGCCTCGATTTATAGCCTTTTTCTAGGTCTGAACGCAGTTAATGCTATTTATGATTGAATAAAATCAAATATGGCATGGTTTACTGTCCATTCTACAAGTTTAGGCAAAAGTGGGACCCATATAGGTGCGGTGGGAAACATAGAGGTCTAGGTGGAAGCTGTACGGGTCCCTGTAAGCCATATGGCGGTGTGGGGCTGTACGAGTGTGAGCGGGCAGACGTTTTTGGTGTCAGGTTGTGCACGCGGAGTGCGGTGTACGGGGTGCATTTCGGTTTGGTTTGGGAAAATTGGGTTTGCTTAAACGCAGTGACTGTTTATAAGCCAAAAATGTGATTATATTGAGAAATATATTTACACATTTTATTGAGAAAATATATTTTTAAAATAGTGCATTTTCACTTTATTTAAAAATAGAATAGAGTTGCCACCTAGTTCAGCTCCATCGGGAGTTGTGGTATACTAATCTGAAATGGGATTTTTATACAAAAAAGAAATTGAGATTATGAGTTCGGACATAATAGGTACTCATATTGTTCAAATTGTTTGGATTAATTTTGGAACTTTGGAATTTGTGATAATTTTGGCATTACAATGGCTTTATTTAAGAATTAAATTCAAGAAATAGAACAGGCACTATAACGGCACAAATAAATAGAAATTTGCTACCGAAATTTCGGTAGAGCAATGGTAGCGCTTGGGTTTTGGCCCAAAACCTCAGATAGAGTTTCCCCTTGTTCTAGATGTTTCATCCATACATGTGAGCTTATTTACACATATTATAGTTTAAGTGGCTTCAATGGATCACTTGACCAGAGAAATTAGAATGTAATGTGCAATAATAAAATAATAAGAGATGAATTTAATGAATATTAAAGTTGGGCTTAGAGCCAATTATCCTTAGTTGACATTTTCATCTGTCTAGGATGACTTGAGAGCCGGTGCGGGATCCAAATTGTCAGAGGTTGTGATTTATTGGAAAATAGGTTTAACCCAAGCTATGGCTATAATCTTGGATTATTCCTAGAGGAAATATAGGATTTGCGAGGGTTTAACTCATTTTTTAGACCAAAGATCACTGTGATGTCTTGATCTAAAAAGATGGGAAACTGAGTTTATACTGATTGTCGGGATAAAGCTCGAATTTGGAAGTGTTTTGATAGAGATTTGGGGCTTTCATGACTCCCAAAACTGAAAAGGATACATTGGGAATTTTTGGATATATATAAATCTTTTCGTCTATTGAAAATGAGGGGGCGAGTCCCCTATTTATAATGGGAAGGTAATTAGTAGGCGGGCTAATTACATAAGTAATTAGCCAGCATGCTAATTACCTATCTGACATGATTTTACATTAGTCCCGTAAAATCTTGCCAAATCTGGGTAAGATTTTATTTTGTTTACTATAGATGGGTAATTAGCTGGGAGGCTAATTACCTATGTTTGACAAACTTTGACTTTTTGATTTGTTAGTAGGAAATGCTAAATCGAAGCTTCCCTGGAATATGGATTTTTGAATTTTGGATTTTGGATGATAGTTCGGTCCTTTTTGGCTCTTTTATCTGATCACTAAACGAAATAGGCATTGTTCCTCATCAGGCCGGAATAGGCCTGTGCTAACAGTTTCCCCCTCGCAAACATAAATTTCATCCTAGAAATTTTGTCTTATACGAAACAAACAAAACAGTGCGTGTGTGGAATGCAATGAGTTAAAATATTTTTAATCGACAAATTTTGAAACAAATTTATTTTACCCCTTCGATTAAAAATTTATTAATGAGTTGCATGAGATTAAAGTTAACCAGGGGTTGAAATAAATATTTTTGGGTGCTTAATGCATGACTGACTATGTTAAAACAGCTTTTGGGTCCGTTCGTTTTATAAACAATGCAGACAATGATTGAAATGTGCAAAATTGCAAAAGAGTTTCAAAACCCAAGTAATTAGCCGGCAGGCTAATTACCTATATAATGGTAACTTCTATAGTTACGCGTAAACGCGTGTGACGCATAAACGCGTGGCAGCTAGATAGTTAATTAGCCAGTGGGTTAATTACATATAATTAGTCGGCGGGCTAACTACCTCCGGTCTATAAAAACAGCAGCTTGGCTCCCATTTTCACCACACAAAAAAATCTCTATTCTTTCCCTTGCAATTTACGCTCTTCTTTTTCAAAAAATTTCGCTTCCAGGCTATCTTCAACAATGATTTAATTCATTTTCTTCCCTTTTCTACCCCTTTTATTTCGATTTTGTGAGGTTTGTATGTGGTTCAAGCTTTATAATATCCGCTTGGATTTGCCAACCATTTAAGTGACTACTTGGAATGTGCTCATTGATGGTCAGCAAGTGGAACTATGTGAGGTTCTTGCCGATGCTTTATACGGGCTTCCATCGAATTGGATGTACCACGAGATTTGTCTTAGGCATTTTATTCCACCTGCCTTGAAACCTTCTGATCATCTTTCTTGGATTTTGGTAAGCCTTACCGCTGCTTTTATATTACGTTTTTTTATTTATTCGTTTTATTGCTTATTTATTTTATCCAATGATTTATTAAATGCAATCATTTTTCAATAATCGCGTGATTTATCAAAAACTGGTATGTGATATGTGTGGATGCATCATTTCATGTCACTAAGCATAAGGGTGGTGGTATTTCCCAAGGTGCTATCTTCTGGTGCCAAATCCATTGTAGATGGGATATCTTTGGGGAGGATGGTAGCAACTGTAAGTACACAAGGCATCGCGAGCATTTGTCCATCCCGGCCGGTACTTCTACCCACATCTTAAGCAGGTGGTCTAATACTATCTACACTTCCCAATTTCATTGTGGGCAGTATACCATTACTCCGCTAGATTACTGTGCTATCACAGGTCTTCCCTTCCACGATAACATGAACCACTTCAATGCTTGCTTTACTTATCACCACTTTAATGTGGATATCATTGAGGCTTTGATTGGCTACTCTAGGGATAAGCCCACGAGTTTCTTACAAGAAACTCATGACCTTCTGGACTACTGGGGATAGAAGGCACTTGAGTTCTGCCTATGAGGCTAGAGCTTTTATGGCCACTACTTTATCATGGTTATGCATTCCTACTGGGGGTTCGATTGTGAATCTCCATATTCCGCTGACTTTGATTAACCCGTCCTACTTTGATGAGTATGCCAGGGGCAAAGCCACATTGGGTCATCTATATTGGGCCCTTAATCAGTGCATGAGCAACAGGATTGGCAAGTTCAAATCTTGTCTCCAGATTGTTTATGTAAGGGTTTAACTCCTTTTCTTTCTTATGAGCATTCTTGTCCATCTTTTAGCACTCTGATTTCTTTCGATTTTCACAGATCTAGCTTTTCAAGATAGGTATTCTCCTAGGGACCAAGCTTGTGCCAGATGGTAGCTATCCATTTTACCCTCGACTACTGCATTACTAGAGTAGTTGGGAGATGGAGTCTCATTCTATGCTCTCTGCTGAACTCCATAATCTGTCTTTGGAGAAGGTATATTCCATGATTTTCTTAATTTTGTTATCACTATATCTGCCACAATCGTTGTATCACTGTTTAGCCTTTTCTTTCTTTTAGATTAAGATGCTGCCTTGGGGGCACGAGCTTCACTGGCTGGAGGTCATGAGATTAGTTGGGAAGTTCGTGAACACCCGGCTGATTATAGAGACTCCCTTCTCCTTAGAGTGGTACCTCGGAGAGCGCATCCAGAGTTGGCATCTTTCTCCCAGGTTGTGCCCCATACCTTCTAAGGTGCCATGGTGGATTTTCTAGCCTCATAATTTGCCTGACTTCTCTCAATTGGCCTTCTATGGCTTACCTAGTGCCTTCCTAGAGTGGGTTGGGGGATATGAGGAGTTTTGCCATTTGCAGCTGCTTGGATGTCCGAAGACAGATCCCATTCCTGTTAAGCCTGAACCAGACATTCATAACCCTTCTAAGGATGATAACCATTCAACTCTGCCCCTAATGGCCAGGCTAGATAAGGATCTCTTGAGATTGTTCGGATGACGAAACCTTCTTCTTCATCGACTTAAATTTTTCCTTGTTGTATTTTTTTATTATTGTCATGCTTAGTTAGACTGATTTGCCTTTACTTTGTCATCTCTGTAGTATTATTAAGGTAGGAAGAGACCTGTGACTACTTCTAATCATGTCGGTAGCATTTCGGCGTCATCTATCCCACCTTAGAGTTCGACGACGGTGGAGGGACATCGGGGGTTTTAGTATCAGCCGCCCATGTGTCTGATGTACCATCCTAACCTGAGTACTTATACGCCAGTGATTCCACTTGATTTGGATCCTGAGCATCTAGTGGCCTTCTATCTGGCCAATACCACTCATGTGAGCCTTATCTACTTTTCTTTTCTCTTTATGATCTCGGACTGTGATGGTCCTGATTCATTCTGATTTCTCATTCTCATAGGTGCCCGTCACTGATAGCATCTCTAATTAAGGATTTATTCAAGGGCAGCAGTGGTTTATAATGAACCAAAACTCTGAAATGGCGGTATGTACATTATTTTATTATCTTAATGGTGAACCTTGGCATGTTTATGAAATGCGTATGAACGATCTGTGTTAAAATGTTGTAGTTGGAAATCCAATAGCTTTGAGGTCTCTTGGGGATGCTCTAGGTTGATGACCTACAGTAGTAGCCGCAGCACGGATAGGGTGATTCTTTTCACAGGGTGGTTACCCTCCTCCCCTGTTGTCTTTTGATCCTAGCCACCGGGTTCTAGCGGGTAGTAGACAGGCTTTCCCTTTTTCTTTTGTTGTTTTCTTTTCTTTGGGCATTTTGTTGTGCCTTTTCCTTGTATGAACCTTTTTTATATATAAAAGAATTCTTCATTATTCCTTACCTTTGTGTTGTCGTTTATTGATGGTTGAGTTTATCGTGGTAATCTGCCAGGTATTGGTAGATTGCCCCATAAACTACGTATAGCAAACTGCTACTATTTTGGAATTATTCCACGGAGGGCTACATCCATTTTTGTCTGTAGTTTGGCTCATATGAAGGAATACTATCGCATTCTTGTCAAGGATAACATGATCTAGGCTGCTATCAGATTTTGGGATCCTGTCGATAATGTGTTCATTTTGGAGAGGACTAGTTATGCCCCTTGTATGAGGAATTTTGTGGGCTTCTGAGATCTTCAGCTAACATGCCCCCGGCCATGAAGATGCGTTGTCATGAGTTTTTTGATCTATTGATGAACCATTTTCAGCTGCAATGATTTGACATGCGATGACTAACTTATGATGAGGGCTTGAGGCTGGATGTGGCCTTTGACATAGTTAGGAGCCTTTCTCCTGACAACTAGAGCTGGCTTCTGATCTTTTTCTTGCTATTATTGGGGGTCTTCCTTTGCAAGATTCCCACTATGGTTTGAGGCTTTATCTTTATAACTATCATTGAACAGATGTTAGAGGGGAAATCTCCCGTTACAGTGAGTTTGGCTAAGACACCGATCTTTGTGCATTCTTCCCCAAATGGGATTGAAGCTACTACGAGGGGTAGCAGACTTCTCTTTCCGGTAATAATTTTTCTTTTTGCATGAATCGCCTTTTTAGGTTTTTGATTCATCAGACTTGCCTTATCTTTTGCCTGGACCTCCTTTTCAGGCTTTCGATCAAGCAAGCTATCTTTTTTTCTTCTTTTTCTTTACTTTGATTATTTATTATTTTTCATTTTCTCATTTTTGTGTGGCCTTTGTAGATTTGGATCTAGGACAAGCTCTTTATGTTGTCTATTCCTACAAGCATGGATTATTATCTGAAGGCCTACTAGGCATGGGGTTCTGTAATTCACATCGTCAATCATCCTCATAGAGATTTTACCATCGAGTAGTGGGTTGAGTTTATGGGGAGTCGAGTTACCGAGGATATTTGTTGGGTTTGCACTTGGTGGGAAATTATGCATGAGACTACTGATGTTGCCTGAGGGGGTGTGGTTCTCATTGGTCTTTCAAAGATCGTCACTTATTCTCCTAGTCGTTTGTGTAGGCAGTATGGCCGTTCTCAGCAATTTCTAGCATCCTTGTGTAACCTGATTTGCTCTGAGCTTTCTTACACCTAGGTTTATTATCATGACGTGAGGTGGACCAACTATTCTCAGGTGGAGATGACCTATTCCATGCCTCTTAAAGACCACCCTTCTGAGGCTTATCTTGTCTATGCTGCGAGTACTTGTGGACTGGCTACTCTGGAGGAGAGGCTTACTGAATTGTAGAGACTTCACAGTTTCTTCGGAGCTCATTGTGTGTCTTTTGTTCCCATGGGAGAATAATGGTGTTGGGCCTCATCATATGTCTTTTTCATTTCTTTTTCTTGTTTGTAACGTACTCCATTTTTAATAAAGATGAAAAAATTTTATTTGAATGTGCGTTTTGTTAAATATTTCGTAGTTTGCGCTTAATGCACTCATTTAGTATATTTAATATGAACATGTTACTATAGAAGATATTATTTAAATAGGGAGGACAAATGGTGTTTATTCCCATGAAATGCCCATCGTCGCCTAAGGTTCTGAATGAATTTTACCTAAGGCTTATCTATTTTATTTTGGGGTCTTTATTTTTGCCCAAGAGCCCTCACTAGCTCATGACAGACCTTTATATTATTTTTTTATTACCATATTTATACAAAATAGCGCTTCAGCTTGTCGCGATTTACTGGATTCATAAATTCATTGCCGTCCAGATTTGAGATCTTTACTGCTCCTTTACTGAGAGTCTTTCTCACTATGTATGGACTTTCCTAGTTTGGTTGGAACTTCCCTCGAGCATCTATGTGCATTTTATGAGATTGCTTTAAGACTAAATTGCCCATTCTCAAGGGTTGATCTTACCGCTTGACTTTACGGTTGTAAGCTTTGGCAATGTGTTGTTGATATAACTGTAGATTGTCCAACGCGGCTAATTGTTTTTCATCGATCAAAGTCAATTCGTCGTGTCTTGCTTTTGCCTATTCATCTTTAGACAGCCTTGCCTGAAGGGCTATGCACAAAGATTTGACCTCTATTTCAATAGGCAATACCGCCTTCATTCCGTAGGCGAGAGAGAAAGGAGTTTAACTCGTAAGAGTCTCAATGCTGGTTCTGTATCCCCACAAGGCATAAGGCAAGTGATCAATATAATCTCGGTAGTTAGATATCATCTTGGAGAAGATTTTCTTAATTGCTTTATTGGCTGCTTCTACATCTCCATTAGCCTGAGGGCGATAGGGCGAAGAACGATGATGCTCAGTCTTGTGCTTCTCAATAAGATTGGTTCTTTCCCCTTGGAACTGTATGCCATTGTCACTAACTATATGGTGAGGAATGCCTTATCTGGTAAATATATATTGTTGAATAATTGGGCTATCTTTTTGGTCGTGATGCTCGTGTATAATTCTGTTTCAACCCATTTGGAAAAGTAATCGATGGCTGCTATAGTAAAGTGATAGTCGTTAGTTAAAGATGGTCTTATCTCACTGATGATATCAATGCCCTAGGCTGAGAATGACGAAGGTGTTGTCAAATTTTACAATGTTGTCGGGGGTAAGTGGCTCACATCTTTGTATATTTGACAAGCATGGCAATTCTTTGCTTCTTGAACACAGTCGGCTAGCATGGTTAACCATAAGTATCCCATTCTTTGGATTTTCTTTGCCATCATGGTGCCATTCATATGTGGACCACAGTCTCATGAATATACCTCCTTCATTACCCTTTTAGCTTCTTATTAGGTCTAGCACTTTAACAGTAGGCCTTTAGAGGACCTCTTGAGCAGATCTCCTTTAATCAGGAAGAACTATACTGTGAGCTTCCTTAGAGTATTTCTATCAGAATCCGTAGCCTTGGCTAGAAATTCCTCGCTTTTGGGGAACTTCAGAATGTCAGAGTACCAGGGTTCTTCCTTATCCGTGATGTCATTTATTGCATAAATATGGTATGGAAATTGAGTCATTTTGATAACAAGGGGTTTGATTTGCTTCTTTTGGGGCCCTTCCCATATGGAGGCTAAAGTGGGCATCACATCTTCCATCTGGTTTTCCTCTCGAGGTATGTGATAAAACTCGCATTCATTGAACATTGTAGCTTTCCTCCATATAGACTCCAGGTAAGGCCTAAGTGATTCTTCTTTTAGTTCCCAGTCTCCTATGATGTGCTCGATGACTAAAGCCGAGTCACCGATAATCTTCACCTTGTCTGCTCTAAGAGTGATCATGGTGGACATTCAGAATAGACAAGCTTCATATTCTGCCCCGTTATTCAAGGTGAGAAATTCTAATCATTTTGACAGAGGTATAAGTGCTCCATCTAGCTTGATGATGATAACTCCTAAGCCAGATCCTCATTTATCAACGGCGCCATTGAAGAACATGACCCATTTTCCAGAATTTTGCATAGTCGCTATGAAACATTCATGTGGGAATTCCAGGTTTTCTTGTTCTCCTTTCTTGAGTGGTTAATTTGCTCGGAATTTGGCCATTGATCTTCCCTTGATGGTTTTCTTAGTGATGTACTCAATATTAAATTCCGACAATGATGAGAGCCACCTTGCCAGTTTTCCAGTTAGGACTCTTGGAACTGAAAAAGACACAATGAGAATTATGGGATTTATATAAATCTTCTCATCTATTTAAAATAAGGGGACGAGTCCCCTATTTCTAATGAGAAGATAATTAGCCGGTAGGCTAATTACCTATCTAACAAGATTTTACATCAGATCCCATAAAATCTTGCTAGATCTCGATAAGATATGATTTTTTTACTGTAGATGGGTAATTAGCCGGCAGGCTAATTACCTATGTTTGACCAAACTTTTACTTTTGGATTATTCTGTCGGAAATGCTAAATTAAAGCTTCGCCGGAATGTCAATTTTTGAATTTTGGTTTTTGGATGACAATTCGCTCCTTTTTAGCTCTTTTGTCTGAGCACTAAACGAAATAGGCATTATTCCTCATCGGGCCGGAATGGACCTATGCTAACAATGTGTCAACCTATAGACCCATACCCCTAAGGTGTGACCCCTATGGGTCCCTAAAGACAGTCTAGGTCCTCAAACTCTGGCTAAACTCATCTTGGCTATAGTAGGAACATCTCTAATGTATAACACCTATAAAAGATTACATTATCTAGCTCTCATCGTCGTTTTGTGAGAAAGACCATTAAAATCCAGTGCCCACACCTATACCACTGAAATTCTAGAATCACTTCTTCTTCCAGAGCAGTTTGGCAAAGATAATGAGAAAGTTGAAGTTGATGATGAAATCATGAAGGGAGATGAGTTAAAAGTCCTGACAAAGCAAGTTATAAAGAAGCAGCACAACCCGAACAACAAAATCCAAAGGTACAAATTGATTTTAACATTAAACAAGGTAAATTGGTAGAAAACCAAGGCAAGTTGGATGCAACTGGCTCTCTAGTTGCACCTAAGAGAGATGAGCCAAATACTGTTCAAACATCAGACCCAGTTCTTGGTTTGAATGGAGTAGAAGCACAAGTGGAGGGAGTGGATCTAAGATCTAATGAGGATGCCACACTAGCAAACTCAAAGGGTAAGGTCACTCCGACGGCAAGGGAGGAGAAAAAGAAAGTGAAGAAAGTGATAGATAAAGCATAGGGTAAAGGCTTTTCCAGTTTTAAGGAATCTGAAAGTGAATCAGAGAGTAGTTCTGGATTTGAGTATGACAATACTAGCTCTAGTGAAGGGGAAGCAAAAGCAAGCACTCTATCTAAATCCTCCAATGATTCTAAAGCTGAAAAAAGTGAGAATGGCAATAAAGTTGCTGTAAGAAGATGCTATAGAATGAAGGAAGGAAAGAAGATGACAACATTCTCAAACCACTACTCAAGGAGATTTGCCAAAGATTAATAGTAGTGGAATCTTTAGTCAAGAATAGGTCCATTTCTCAAGATCTGAAAACTGAGTTGGAGTGGATCAAGACTAGGCTAACAACTATTGAGAAGCACGTTAACCAATTCCCCAGTGCTGAACAAGTTTCTGAAACTACATTATCTAAAATTACTATGGTTTTGGAGCAAATCTCTCAAGAAATCAGTGCACCAAAAGGGCTACTACAAAAGCTGAAACCGAGGTTGATATTAGCAGTCTTACTATGTCAGGGCATATGACTTCATCCTTTATTGAGTTGAAAACTGAGCTCAAAGAATACATGGATCAGAAGTTTGAGAACTTGCTGAAATTCATCCCAAATGTCATTATTGAATCCTCAAAGGATGTATCTTCCAAAATAACTACTCTCTCCACTGCCTAGGACGCTATAAAGGAGTAGCTTGCTAACTTCCTCAAAGATGATTTGCCAGAGCTATTGTTTAAGACTGTAGAGGACTTAGGTGCTAATTTTCAGAATAGTCTATTCATTGTAGATAAAACTATCGAGAACTAGAAAAACATGTTTAACATAGAGTTCCAGCACCTAAATAAGAGTTTTCAAAATAGGACCAAGACCAATACAGAAGCAATAAACCAGCTCAATCTAGGTCTGTCTAATTTAAGCATTACAGCTCCTTCTACCTCAACTTGTTCACCAGCTATTCTGGAGAGCTCACTACTTCCCGTATTCCAATAGCTGATCCAACACATAGGTGACACAGGATTCAATGGATATAAGTGCGTGATAACTCTGATCTGGGGAATGTTTCATTCCTTTGAAGAAGAAGATAGAGAATATGCCCTCTCAATGTACCCTAGCCTCACAAAATCCTATGCTCAGCTCCGGAAGCTGATAAAGCTAATCTATCTCATTCCTACTACAGTGGATAGAGTCATTGAGCAGCACCTCATAGGTAATGAAGATTATACTATTCTATCTGAAGCTTGGTAGAAGAAGTGGAATCAACGGACTTACATGGTAATAGACCCCCCAGAAGATGCTAACAAAAAGAGGGAGAATGCGCAGAGGGACAAGCCAGAAGCTGGAAAAGGTAAGGACAAGGAGAAGTTATAGTTTAGCATAGCATAGCCAAAAATTTTGTAATCATCTGTAATAGCTGGCTATGTAAATCTTGTTTTTAACTTATAATCTTCTGTAGTTGTAATCGGGCTTCATTGACGATAACACTTGTTAACAACAGAAGTTATAGTGAAAACATATTACTAAAAAATGCTTCTAAGTACAACTATCAATTTTACTACAAAAACTTAGAAGCTCATATGCAAAAATCTTGGGGGAGTTTAGGATGCTAAGCTTATGTGGGAGTAACCATGTAAATGACTAAGTATCAAATATCATACTTAGCTCCTACATCCATTATAGATTCCTTTGTCGTTAGGTTTTTGTTTCCATCAAATGGGGGAGATTGTTGGAAAACAATGATCCAGAAGAAGAAAAACCAAGACAAGCATCTGAATCAGTTTTTGAAGTAAACAAAATTCCTAAGCCTAATAAGAATGCATCTAGACAAGATATCAAAGTCCAAGAATACTGCATCTGGCTAAAGACATAAGAGTACAAAATCCCTAAGTATAAGAAGGAATCATCCGATTAGAGTTTGGAATAAAACAAGCTCCTATCCCCTAGAAGACAGCATCCAGAGAAGATCATAATTGGAATAGCATCCGGCAAAGATTGATTTTGAAGACATCCAGAAGACTCAACTCTCAAGAAAAAGGGAATATTCAAATATTCAATTTCCCACCAATTTGGTCTAAAGTAAAACCTCTTTTTTCCAGGGAGAACAAAAAAGGGACATATTACATGATTTCAGGAAAGTACAAAAAGGCTGACACAAAAAGAGAAAAAGCTAACAACCTTTTTCACCTCGACCAATAGCAAGGCTAGTGGAGTCCAAACAAAAGAGAAAGTTGCATGGAATTTGGCAGAGCACAAAAAGCCAAATAAACGATGACTAACAACTTTGTTGCTCCAATCCCAACAAATTCAAATGGGACATTTATTGGGTCTAACAGGTAGATCAACGGCTCCAGAAGTTCCATCTCTTATCTAATCATTGGCGAAGATTCAAAATCAGCCAACAGCTATATTTATAATCCAAGCTCATAAAAGGGAAGCTTCACAAGTTGAGAAGATGTTGGCTGATTTTACAAGGCTATTACCTTGAGAAATTTGCAATTCAATCAGTAATTTAATCCTTCCAAAAACTACACACACAAATCCATTTGTAAGTATTCTCAAGTGAAAATATAAAGTTGAAGAATTCAAAACCTAACCTTTGTTAAAACAAAAGATGTAATATCTCAAACTTGGGTGAGTATTGAGATTGGGACTTATCTTGATCTAGGCATAGTTTAATTGGTATATCCCTAAGGGACTTAGCTTGAACTTGGGTAGCGTTTGAGTGATATGTGCTACTTCGGAAAGAAGAGATCCTACAGAGACAAGCTGCAAAGGACTCAGCTAGGCTAGGGATTAGTTTAGTGGTATATCCTACATCTAGAAGAGAATAAATCTCCGGAGACAACTTTAGAGGCTTGATTTCTACCCGCAAAAGAAATCACACTAGTGGATTAATCTTAGAGGAAACTCTGGAAACTAGATGTAGGCAGGGCCGAACCTGTTTAAAAATCTTTGTGTTTGACTTACTTTACCTTAAGCTTTTACTTTTAGTGAATTTCATTTCAAACTTGCATCTTTCGAATCCATTGACTCCGGAATAAATCAAACATGCTACATAAGACATTTCAGCCGTAAAAAGGGTCATTCACCCCCCTCTGACCCTAATTATACTCACATAGGGACCAACATGAACTGGCAGAATCTGACCCAACCCATTCTGAGTGATCTCTGACTGTCTTTGAACTTGAACAATAGACCGTGATGGACTTTAAACATCCGTCTTTTCCCTAAAAAATGCATAAACTTGTTCTTGGATAGCATTTTAGAAGAGATCAGATTGATACATTCCGACAAAATTGGGACACACTAGTCGTACGTAGTACAACATAATCTAGTTAGCTTGACTAAGGCCACTAGGTTTGAGTATATAAAATGTGGAAAATGGGCTCCTGAACTCGATTAGGGTTCTTGAGCTTAAGTACATAATTCATGGTTACCATCAATTGTAACCCTATCAAACTTAGCCCAGCATACCTATAAACTTCCCCTCACGATACCCACTAATTTTCTTAAATTCACATAAGAAAGTTCATCCTTGCCTACCCCAGGTTGGTAATAGAGGAAAAGCCCCCCACATAGGAAAGAAACTCACCACGATGGAGTAATAAAATCGGAAGGTAGAGATAAAAAGTACATGCTCTAACAGCTTGCCTGTTCAAATATCCCATGCAACGCTAACCACGGTTTGCATATAGCCATAACATGAAATAGCCATATCATACAAATGGACCATTGCACATACCCCTAGTATTAAGCGATACAACCTTAGAAAAGCCACTCCTGGAGCGCACCATCATGCATACCCCTAGTATTAAGCGATACAAGCTTAGAAAAGCCGCTCATAGAGTGCACTATCATGCATACCCTTGGTATTAAGTGATATAGCCTTAGAATAGCCACTCTTAGAGAGCACCATCGCGCATTCCCCTAGTATTAAGCAATGCAACCTTAGAAAAGCCGCTCCTAGAGTGCACCAACATGCATACCCCTAGTATTAAGTGATTCGACCCTAGAAAAGCCGCTCATGGAGTGCATCATCGCACATACCCCTGGTATTAAGTAATACAAGCTTGGTACTAGGTGACACAACTCACTATTTTATAGCTAAAATACACTTGTGCATCATGAACAACAAGCATGCATGCTTCTCACAAATCATGCTAGAAATATCTGTAGCCTCATACATCATGCATAAGGGCATATACTAATCTGCTTTTATTTCATCCCACAAGACCAGAGCTATCGTAGTACCATTCCCATTGGCACCCTGAAAGAAGCAGCCTTAAAGAAAGGTGCTTGAGGATGTAGATTCTGACGAATTAAGACTCACAGACCAAGTTGATGAAATGGCCAATCACCAAAAGGCAATGCTTGAGGAAGTTCAAGATGTGATCCTCTTTGAGGATTTTTTCAAAAAGTTTGAAGCTATCAAAAACAATATGAGGGCCGCTAGAATTTTGGGTTTGGCTCAAATGATAAAGTCACTGAAATCTAGAAGTTCTCGTATTTTGAAGAAATGCTCTATAAGCTAAAACGTATTGTGGGGCCTTCCAGCGCGAAATACCCAGATCCATAAAAATTTGAGCTCACCATACCAGAGCCATTACTCACTGACTTCTTTATGCCCTATCTCCCATCGTTTGATGGCACGGGTTCCCCTGAAGCTCACATCGAGGGGTACCTGCGCATTATGATGAGTATGGACATTCCCAAAGTCAACCGGGTGAATCTGTTTCAAACAACATTGTGAGGTCCCGCTATAGATTGGTATATGGGGATGTCCAGCAGAGTAAAATCAAGCTGGAAGTTGCTCAGTACTACCTTCATAAAAAATTACGCTTACAAAGTCCGAGTGAAAACAACCTTGCAAGACCTAGAAAGAATCCGAAAGGGTATCAACGAACCCTTCGAAGCTTACTACCGTAGGCGAGTTGCTGTGCAAGCACTGGTTGATAAAGCCCCAAAAATGGATGCCCTAGTTATCAAATTGGTAGAGGGATGTAATCCCAAGTTCTGAGAAGAAATGAAAATGAAAAAAATTCTGCACTTTCGGTGATATTATGTAGTATGCAAAAAGAATTGAGAAATACGATGAAGAACAGTATATCAGATAGAAGGAGGCAGCCCACTATGCTAAAAATAAGCCGTATGATAGAGTGGCTCCACCAAAATGCTACCAGCTAAAACCTTCCTTTGTCAAAAGGGAGGAAAAGAAAACAGAGGCTATCACCGCCGCAATCGCTCCAACATGTCCTCAACCAATCTCGCCATGGACTGAATCGCTGTCTCAAATAGCCTCTGTTTTCTTTTCATCCCTTTCCAACATGTCCTCAACCAATCTCGCCATGGACTGAATTGCTATCTCAAATATTCACTAAACTGAGAAAGGTTGAGGGCATGCAAAGTTTAAAACCCTTTGTGCCACTATCTTTGGCTAACCGAGATAACTTTTATGCATATGACATAGTAAAAGGACACAGAACTAATCAATGTGTTGGATTACTATAAGATCCATAGAAGATGTTCCAGGAATGGAATTTGGACCAACTAGAATGGAAGCTGAGAACTCAAAATAACCAGCTTCCAAACTTTTAATCTCCTATTCACGTTATCCTTCTTTATTGGGACGATAATGGTGGAAGGGATAACTCCTAGTACGATCCAAGTTTTGGGATAAATGAAATTTAACGGGAATTCATAGAGCTAGATAGGGTAGACACCTGTGCAAGAGAGTTTCGAGAATCCAGAAAACTTATGGCTTTAGGAAGGGAAGATCTCAGATATGAAGGAAATACTGATGCGGTCACATTCTTGGACCACTTGTACGACCTCCTAGTAAAGTACGATATTCAGCCCAATGGTATGGCCACCTCACTTCCTATACTCTTCATAGAAGATGGGATTGATAGGTATCTTTCCTTATCACCTAGTTAGTTATGGAACTGGGTGGAGCTAGAGCACTAATTTTTGGAAACATTCCCTAGCGATAGGGTTAGGATCTTTGAAGAATCCCTTGCTTCGAGAAATCATGCAACATATCTTATTAAGCACAAAAAGGCTCCTACACACGAATGGTGGCAGTCAAGAGATACCATGGTATGCTTTGCAGACCTGAGGACAACTAGACTCATAGACATTAAAGATGACGGGATAGAAGTCAGACCTAATCTCATAGGCCTCCTCAATTCATTCTGCCAACTCAGCTATACCATGTCCCCGATCCTGCTGGTCACCCTCCTAGATGATAAAACTACCAATTGGTATGATGATATACAAATTGAATGATTCTGGGATCTTTCAGATGTAAGCGTCAACCTTGCGAGCACCTTTACAACACTTGACTGATTGGACTTAGTACTTATCTGAGGATCGGCCTTTGAGACCACGGCCTCATCTAGGTGATAAGAAGGAGACACTTAATTAATATCCTATGAGGCATTATTCATTAATGCCATCTAACTCGATAAAGATGAGGAATGGGGGCTAGATAACCAAGATGAGGACCGTTGCTTCGATGATGACCCTATTTTTGATGAAATGCACATGATCGAAAAGGGTGTCATCTTATGTAGACAAACTTATGACATGTGGCCTACTCTATATAGCTAATTCAAAAGGGAATGAGACCAAGTTTCTAGGAGAATCTGACCAGATTAAATTCCTGAGATGGTCCCTCTAAACTTTGAAGTTATACGGCATTAGCGTCCTAGGGGCACCGGCCCTATTTCCTACATTCCTAATTGGTCTAGCCTAAGTTTTGTATTGGAAAATCCTCCCCCACCGACAATGGGATTGGCCACTAATGTGCCAAAAATTCATCCAAGCATTTGCTCCTCGCATGCCATTCTTTAGGAACGATGACGACTCCTGTTCTTGGGTTCTTCCACCTTCCCCTAAGTGCATATGCTTTGGGCCCGTTTACAAAAGGTATATGAGCATGCGTAAAGATGAAACGGTACACATGATCTACCACACCACAATCACCACACTCATATGATGTGAAGAGATGCCAGGCCCACACAGGTTTGAGGAATCTGCACCCTACTTAAGTCCTTACTTTGAGGTGGAGGAGAGTAGCAGAAATCTTGATAAGTAGGACAAGTTGCACAATAAAGCCAGCCCTTTAAATGAAATAGTTACGCCTTCCAAAATAGTGTACTTCTAGGACCTACCACTGAAATGGATTATAGATACTCAACCATTGCTAGATCCTGAATCCCTACATTCTCATTGAATACGAGAAGAATTGCAAGGGATCATGGATAGGACCCCCGTAGAACTCAACATAATATGGACTAGAAATCTGATGGAAAGGCTGGTTTTCCAGAGGATCTAGCAAGAAAATAGGGGAGCTTCATTGCAAAGGAGACCTAAATTCGGCACTCCTATTAATCTAATAACTTTCACGAGTGTACAAGATGACCAAAGATTCTACAGGCGACTAAATGCAGCCTATCAATCGGTCATTACTTGGGAAGGCACCCACAGAACTATGCTCTTTCTTGAACTACCACCAAAGCTCGAGTATGATGGAAGTGTACACCCTTGGATCAACCTCGCCATATTTATAAAGGTGATGAATTTGAGGAATGAGCATTACCATCGTTGGCCTAAAATTTTTGGCACCACCCTTAATGGGAGGGCATTGGATTGGTATAATCAAACTTAGAATAATCTAGCCATGCATCGCTATTTCTTCTTCTGTGGTATCCTAAGTCAAGCATTCTTTTATTACTTTACTATAGAAGATCTGGACGAAGGGCCAAGAGGAGATCAACCCAAAATAGAGCCATACCCCAGAGATGGACCCGCTACCTGGGCTTATCCGTTCTTTACAATGGTACCCCAGCTGGAGATTATAAAAATATTAGATGGGTTAGTCTTGGCTAGATCTAACATTGTTAACATGATCAGAGGAAATGAACCACAAGCACACGTAATAGATGAGATCTTATGGGCAAACCCCACTATAGCCTTATTGACAGATGTTCACTACGACCCAAGAGGTACAAAACCCTAAGTTCTGCATGCTACTAAGCCCATACGGCTAAAAGACATTCCCCTAGAGGAAGATTTTGATGAATTTGCAGTATTCAAACCCAAGGACGCCTCTGAAGCTCAACTAGATCGCGTTAACCATATCACCCCAAAGCGGGAGGGTTTACTAACCATAAATCCAAGTTAACCCTAACCTAACAAGTGCTCCACTGGCAAGCAACTCGATAAAGAAAATTGGCACCCCCTATAGTCAAATAGTTCATAAATACACCTCTAAAAATGAGTGTTTAGGATCTCCTACGAGGATCCTAGGTGCACATGAGGGCTATCGTACAAAATTTAAATGGAACGGAAGCTCCTTTATTGGCCTCGCTAGCAGAAGTGTGCACTTTAATTGGATATAGGACCCCTGCCAAGCCCCTCGACATTGTCTTTTTTGCCATGGATATTCCAAATGATAGACCACACCACAACCGACCCTTGTACTTGAAAATTAAGATCCTGGATCGAGTAATGCCTTGTTTCATTATGGATGATGGCCATGTGCTTAATGTCTATCCACGAAAGATCTTATCAATCCTAGGACTGGGCAAAGGAATGCTCAAGAAATCTAGGAAAGTTATTAAAGCATACGATAACTCAAAGAGATCTGTCCTAGGAACCTTTGAACTGGTACTATAGGCAGGAGAAGTCAAGTCTCTCATGACCTTCACCTTCATCGACTTTCCTATCATGTTCTCGCTGCTGCTTGGTCGACCATAGTTCTGTGCATTAGGAGATGTTCCATCCACCTCATATCGAAATGTGAAGATCCCCTACAAAGGGAAAACAGTAACCCTAGAGGTAGATAGACAATCCATCATGCCTGCCATACGTGCCACCCTAGAACACATAGGTGGATTTCCCATAGCTACCATAGGAAAAATGAGAAGCCAACCCAATGGTCTGAATAGGTGACAAATTACAGAAGCTGGTCTAGGGGCACAAGAGCAAGGAACTCCCGAGCTGAAATTTATGATATTCTCCTACAACCCCTCGAGACTCGTTTATCGCGGTAAGGGTTGATAAAGGACATGGACCATAAGACACCAAATGTCCGAGATCTTTGTTCATTTCGGGCCGGTCTTATACCAAGGTGAACAAGAGTCAGTCAAAACCAAAGAAGGAGAGGTGTCCGGCTTTGAGATATTCTCTGATGTCATAAACTTCAAAGACCCTGACTTTGGAAGGCAAGCTAAAAAAAGGCAAACCTCGTCAAAAGAAGAAACCCCTAAAAGGCAAAAGATGACAAGTCTGCCAAGACAGTCAAGCATCGAGGAACTGATGGCAAGATTGGCCAAATTGATGGAAACCCAGCTCAAGCACAAGAGGGACGAATTGAAATAAGAAGGAGAATCGGCTGAAGAAGGGATGGAAAAGATAATCTCTGAACGAGCTCGGCTTGTGTTCAAGGGAAAGTCTAAGATCGGAGACATAACTACCAGCAGCAGTACGGAAACTTTGAATGAAGAAACTCCTATCCTAAAAGTTTATAGTGATCTTTCACTTTTGGATGTTTTGGAACTGAACAAATTGTATGACGAAATCGATAATGGCAATAAAATTGACGACTTTACTTATTTTTATGGTGCTTTTGATCACAGGCATTCATCTCATGATGCATCTAACATTTTTAGTATTCATGATACTCCTACAAGAGAAATAAATTTTGGAAGCGAAGATGATCCTAAAATAATATAGCAACCTGTTAAGAAAAGAAGGAATTATGCAACAGAAGTTGCGCTTCCAACCAGATTTTGGATGCACACTGGACCAACCATAAGTGTACAAGAAGCTGGATATAGAGGGAACTATGGGAAGGATGATCCTGAGAAGATTGAAAAGAAATAGGAGTAGAACATATCCATTTTAGGGTGCACGTTTTGTGGGAGAAACAATCATATTACTAAATTATGTAGATTTAAAAATGGTTATTGTGATGTTAATCCTTGGCCTGAAATGGTTGATAACCCAGAGGACCCAAATCTGACTGGGAACCTAAACCCACTTGATCTATTTTGTAGGTATGCCTTAGATCCATAGTAGATCAACACACTTTGTACATTGATAGTGGATGCTCAAGGCACATGATAGGTGATGAGAAGATCTTCATCACATTAACGCGGAAGAAGGGAGGCAAAGTAAGCTTTAGATATAATAAAAAAGGAAAAATCATTGGACATAGAATTATTGGATCTGAATTAAAGATAGAAGATGTCTCATTGGTTGATCAACTGAAGTTCAACTTACTAAGTGTAGGCCAATTTTGTGACAAAGGAACCAGAGGCTACTCAATTTGTGATAGTAAGTCTAATCAACTCATTCTTTTTGCACCTAGAGTAAACAATGTCTATTCTATTAACATTAAAAATGAGAAAAAGAATATCTGCTTGGTGTCTAAAGAAGAAAAATCAAGGGTATGGCACCAGAGTTTGGGACATGTAAGCATGAACCTCCTATCCAAATTAGTCAAAAAGGAATTGGTAGTGGGTTTGCCTAAGGTTGCTTTTGATAAGGATCATCTATGTACTGCATGTCAATTAGGTAAACATTATACAAAAAGTTTCCCTTCCATCTCTTACATCCCTTCCAAAAGAGTACTTGAGCTCTTGCATATTGATCTCTTTGGTCCAATCAAACCATTAAGTTTAGGTAGAAGAGAATGCACCATGGTCATTGTGGATGACTATTCTTGCTATACCTGGGTTCTCTAGCTAACAAGCAATGATGAATCCTTTGACGAATTCTTAAAAACATTCATCCGGATAGAAATACCATAGGGCATAAGCATTGCAAGCATCCGGAGTGATAATGGCGGTGAGTTCAAAAATAGGCACTTTGTTTAATTTTGTGACTCCAAGGGCATCAAAAATAACTTCTCTGCCCCTTATACTCCTCAATAAAATGGGGCAGGTGAGAGTAAAAATAGGACCATAGTTGAGATGGCTCAAAAAATGCTAAACGAGAATTGTTTGCCAAAGTATTTCTAGGGTCAGGCCGTAAACGCAACATGTTACATCTTGAATAGAGCCCTTATTAGGAAAACTATTGTGAGCCGACGACCTTCGATCCCCCCGCCCGTATGGTAAGCTTTAATGCTCTTCGGCGTGGGGCGGAGAAATAACTAGCGCTGCTAAGGATTATTCCTTATTTAGCGTGATGAAAACGATAATGGAAAATGATGTTAATGTTGAAATTTAGTCTGATTTATGGGTAAAGGGATACGAGACTTAGAATCCCGTATTTTAAGATAGAGTCACCACCCGGTTAAGCTCCACTGGGAATTTGGGTATGATATTGCCACCGGGTTGTTGGACCATACCTTAAGATAGAGATTCAAGGTTCGGATGATGTTGCTTACTTTTCAATTTTTAAATCAAGCCGATTATATTTTAATAAATGTGACCTTAGTTCTTATGCGTTTTAATCCGATTATTATTTGGTATTTTTGGTTTATTATGCCATACATCACATGGAAAGCGATAAATAAACAAAGCAAGGAAGTAAAATTATTATAAGGCTTTAAGAATACCTACATATTTTTCTAATGCGAGAAAGTAAATAAAAGCGATAAATAAATAAACAGGGCGGAATTGGATTTTAACCAAGCTTACCGACTCGGACCCAGCTCTAAATGAGGCAATAGAAATACGGGAACAATCATAAATATATCACGGATAAATAAATGCAGAAAATAACCACCTGGCATGAAGAAAACTTATTTTTTGGATTTTTCGGGACAAAAACATAATTTTTGGGTATTAATTAATTATCTAACAACCTAAAAAGGGTGAAATAAATTAACTTAACATCCTAAAATCAATTTAGCATATTTAGAATATTTTTGGGATTTTTAGTTGGTGGAAAACAATTTATTTAGATTTATTTAGCAAAAACACTATTTTTAAGCCCAAAAAATGCATATCAAATCAAATAAAAATAAAAATAAAATATAAAAGCAGAATAAAATAAATAAGTACAGCTTCAGATTATTTGTGAATTTTTTGAAATTTGTTGGGTAAAAATTGGGGTTGAAAATGCATTAAAATGATTAAAACCGGGTCAAAACGACTGAAACGGGCCAAAAACCACAAAATAAGGCAAATATGGGTCATTTGGACATTTTTACCAGTAGGCCTAGTTAGTGAGGTGGTAGGCTGACTCAGGAACATGGTAAGCCGACTCAATGAGGTGGCCTAGATGACGCTCATTCGGCCTTCGTCCCACTGAAGTGGCCTGCCGGAAAAAGTGTCTAAACAAGCCAGAATTGACCGTTTTGTGCCTGAAAACCCAAGATTACTAAAATATCAAGTTTTTTACGACACTGTTACAGTAGATTCGGACTTAAAGTGCTTAAATAACTTTGGTTTTTCTGCTTGGGGGAAAAGAACCCAGAATCTCTGGTTAAAACAACGGTTGGCCGATTGAACGACCCGTAGGCCGACCGAATGAAGTGGTAGGCTGACTCAATGAGGCGAACTAGGTGACGTTCAGTCGGCCTGACGTTCGTAGAAATAGTCAGCCAGATTTTTGATGGAAAATCACAAAAAGGACGAATAAATCGGCCAAACGCTCGAAAAAATAACCAGAAAACCTGACGAAATAGATTGCAACTCAGAAAGTTACCTAAAGGCTGTGAATCCACTCTCAAGACTCAAACCGGTCTTTTGGCAAGCTTTGTGATGGATTTGAGATGAAAACCCGATGAAACAATGATTTAGCAAGGGATTTAGTGATTTTTTAGGAAAAAGTCCCTAAATCCTATTGAAACCATTTTTTTTACCTAAGACTTCTAATAGATTTTAATGATTTAACCTAAGAGATTGAGTCTAATAAGATTTAGAAATCAAGAACCAAGTATATTTGCTTTGATTTTCCCAATATTATTAAACTTTTCCTCCCTAAAGCCTTAGAATTCTAAGAATTTGATTCTCTCCTAAATTAGCCAAAAAAAAGCCCCTCAGCCTAATTTTTTATGGATTTTATAGACTCCACAACTGTAAAATTCCGGAATTAATCCTCCAAGTTTAAATATTTGATGGAAAAATCCCAAAACCCGAAAAAGATCAGTCTGCAGATTCCCTATACGAAGGTCGTGTCAATGATGCGACTAGACCGAGGCTGCATCACGTGATGTGGTAGGCCACGTCAGCGACACGATACGACGCATCAGCGATGCGATAGGCCATATCACGTGACTCGGCCCAGCCTAGGCCACGTCACATGACACAGCCAGTTCTAGGCTGCGTCAAGTGATGTGGCCGGCTGCATGAACCATGCAGCCTACCGCATGGCTCACGTGGCCCAGCACATGGACCACGTGGCCCTACGCTCTAATGGTGGCATCGGCAGCCACCGCCGGACCGAGGACACCGGGGGGAAAAAGTAATAAGGGGCCCAACCGCAGGGCCTGAAACTCAAACAACCAACACGGGCATCCGACTAGGGCAATTCTTGACATTCTGGAAAGTTCGGAGAGCGAAGAATCCAACAATGCAAACGGGACTCGCTGAAAATGTCCGGCTTTTAAGGAAAAATTGCAAAACAAATTTCTACGCGTGAGGGGAAAGGAAGCGGTTAACATAATAAAAGTGATCCAATTATTATTTTTAATCAGGGTCAAAGATCTTAAAATCGTCAATAAAGAACTTGCCACACGTGATTCGATTCTAAAGTAATGGAATAATCAGACCGTAAAAGGTTAGAGCAAATAGTCATCATCATTCCGAGGATCACCAAAAAGCCCGTGCTCAAAGCCTGCCCCTTGTGGGATTATCAATTTACGGGTAAATGTGATCTCAGAAAAGAGTAAGGGGTAGGAGGTTATACCTGACTTGTGAATTGCTGAGCTGATTGTCTACTGGGTTTGCCATCGACAGATCTTTAAGGAGGAACAAAATAGTCCTAGAAGTGAAACTCTGAAATGGTTGTTTACGGACGGTACAGGGATGCGTCATCAACGGAACTTTTATAGCTATAAATCTCGAATCAGTTGTTTACTAGTGGTTTTGGGAATGCACCATTGTTAGACCAGTCAAGATGAAAATTTTTCTGGGTGTAGAAATTCTGAATTGGTTGTTTTCTGGGTACGCCATTGACAAACCTATCAAGAATTGAATTGAGAAATTAGCATGCGATAAATATGCTCCTTTTTATTGTTTAATTGATTTTGTGAAACAAAATATTTTTCCCCTTCAATTAACAATAAAAATGGGAATGAGTATAAAAACAGAGATTAGATATGTCTGGGAGGTGGTAAGAAATAACTGATCGGAGGATTTTGCCCCTTGCTAAATGGAATATTCCCTTGCACTACAAGACAAAAAGGAATATATTCCTTTTACTTTTCCTATATATATATATATATATATATATATATATATATATATATATATATATATATATATATATATTTCCTTTCTTTTCTCCTTTCATTCATTTCATTTCTTTCATTTCTTTCCTTTCACTTCTTTCCTCTCTAGACAAAAACCTGAGACGCTCCCCAATTTTTTGAACTCAAAGAAGGATGTATCGCAAGAAAGAGCTCAAGAGGTCTTACAATCTTGACCACGAAGTGCTACCATAAGGGGATGATGGCCGATGGATTTGCAGGTTCAGTGGGCATACGGACTATAGGCCTTTGATACATATATGGGATATACACCGACTTCTCAGGTCGCGATATTCACTAACTTGGCTGGGCATGCTTCTGACATTCAGTAAACCGATAAAACCCAAATTTTGCCAAAGTTTCCATAAAATGTCATGAACTTGATTTAGATTTTTAAGGTGCTTTAGGCTTGAAATTAGGCAAAATAGGTTGAGGAAAGATGTTTAGGATGCATTTAGATGTGTTTCGGGGCTGATTTGGATGAATTTGTACTGCAATTGGGACTAAAAAGGTAGAAAATAGACTTTTTCAGAGACAAGCTGCCCGCGATTGAAGGCTAGCCACTGCTGGCAACTAGGTCGCATCGACAATGTAGCGTACCACCTCGACGAGGTAGCTAGCCATCTCAGCGAGGTGGCCTGGCCACGTCAAGGCAGCCTCCATCCACCAGTCGCCGACGATGACTGCCGGCGGCAGGGAAAAAAGAGGGGCACCTTTCGGGGAAACCGAGGAGCTTATCTGAACTAATTTTTTGTACTGAGTCCGATTTTGTAGTCAAAACTCAGATCTAAAGTAGGCTAGATGCTAAAAATTTGATTTGTTGCTGATTTTGCATACTTTAACTGCTAGCTCTAATGCTTGACATTAATTTTTCACAGCCACATGGTCTCAAGGCATTGGGATCCTTACAGAGATGCGCCAAGTGGTGGAACCAGATTAAGGGTCGAGCCGATAATTCATTGGTCGTGGCCATTCGAGGCATGGGGCTCAAGCGGATGCTAGATTCTATGACCATGTCATGCTGTCTGATGAGCCCAGATATACTAGGGTATTTAGTCGAGCGATAGAGCGAGGTTACGCGCACCTTCCATCTTTCGGTTTGCGAGATGACGATCACTCCTTCAGATATATGTGCCACGAATGAGATGCGATGGGAGGGCTTCCCAATGTTATTTAACATCTATCCTGATCACTTTTACCATGAGCCGGAGGCCTGCGCCCTGGTTACGGCACTTTTGGGGGTTCCAATGCCGGCTGACGGCAACCTGAGGGATGTGGATGTACATGATCATTAGGTCGCGGTAACCAACCTTAGCAGGGAGCACTTTGACCGGTACCTTCAGTCGTTCCTCCTGACCATACTGACATGCCTATTCTTCCTTGCTCCTCGAGTAGGGCCTCACTCGGGTTACTATAGGCCCTCGAGGATTTGGGCAGCTTTACTATGTGGAACTGGCCGAGGGCCATTCTTGGCCAGATTTATTATGCTCTTGACTGCTCGGTGCAAGGAAAGGTCACCGAGTTTAAGGCCGGACAGCTATAGGTCTTGGTAATGAATCCCCTTTGCATTTATAGATGTGGGCTTTTGATTATTGGATTATCTGTCCCCCAGGCTTAGAGGATCAGCCACCACCCGGGTCACATGCCATTGCTCGATCGATGGTTAGCTGGTCAAATGTTGACCAAGCGGGCAGACCGTGCTGGTATCGAGAGTATTTGGGTTAGTTATGCCATCACCGCGTAACCTTACTTTCTGCGCATTTAGTTTAAACATTAGTTCGAAAACCATATTTACAAAAGAGTAAGAATACTTACATTGATAACTGATGCGGTCTTCTTTGTTCTTATTTGGTAGATCGTTTCCAACCATTGGAATAAGTTGGTTAATTATCAGCACCTGAAGGAAGTCCGGGGGACAGTAGAAGGGTGTCGATTTGTATTGGAGTGCCCATTCAGCATGAAGTGGTACTTTGGCAAGCGGGTCCGCCGATGGAAGACCAGCAACACAGCTTGGAGGTGAGTCCCCCTGATGTACTTGTCGGTATCTTTTGGCCTCACCTTATATCGCCGAATGACCAGGCTCGGTTTAGGGGAGAAGATCAGGCCCAGGTGGCCTCAGTTGGTAGAGATTATAATGCTCATTTAAGGTGACATTTCCTTCTTGCCAAAGGAGGGCCTGAGATGATGTGGTGCAGAACTATAAGTTCGGCGACGATGGCGCTTAGAAGTTGGCAGCACTGAACTCAACGGGGTGGATGATGATATCGATGATGTCCCTTCCAAGGCTGACAATGAGATGACTTATGTGGAAATGGGTGAGACGCTTTCTGGCGATACCGGGTCGGGCATCGAGCCACCTACCCGTCGGCGGGGGCGCCGAGGGGTACGATTCTCAAAATTCTTACAAATTTCCTCCATATATGCTGGAATTACTGTATTACTCTAATTCTATCTTGGTCGATCAATTTGTTTTTCTTTTCATTTCAGAGGACCCTGAGAGACAGGAGAGAAGCACTTGTGTTTAATACATGAGTGCACACAAGGACTTCATTCCAAAATACGATCAATCTAGAGATTGCTTCCGTTGGGCCAGCTCCTCTACTCAGAGACCATTCCCATCGGGATTTATGGAAGGAGTGTAGGTAAATCAGTTGGATACCTCTTTACACATGATGACCCATCCGGGAGTTCGAGAGCATAGACACATTAAGGAGTATACTGCTCCTTTGATCTTTGCTCCGCTGGAGGCCACACATGTAAGAATCTAACTCATGCTTTACTTTGTCAATTCTTATAGTCTGGTGTTGCCTAACTGTGGTGATTGGTTGGTTTTGCTTTTGATTATGCTGGTACCCATCTCGGAGGCTGAGCGCTTGGCCCGAGGTTGCTTTAGCATGAGGGATTTGGTCATTGCACAGGATTCTACAGGCCGGGTGAGATTCTTTCTTACAACCTATTAAGATTTAAAACAAGAAAAGTTTTTAGGATATTTGTTAACTTCATGAATCTTATGAATGTATGAATTGTTGGGCTAATCACTGATATTTACAGCTCTTAGTCAGGATGGAGCAAGACAAGTGTCGGAGTGAGTGAGAGGAGCGCATGCAGATCGAGCGTGAGTGTACGGAGTACTGGAGTCGGCTGGAATGAGAGAGGATGAATCACAAGGGTCAGCTAGCTTGAGAGAGGGCAGACTGCGAGAGGCGACTAGCTAAGCAGAGGGAGTAGTACACTCGAGAGATGGAGACACTGTAGAGCTATGTTGAGAGAGTGGAGGAGCGGTAAGACCAATTAGAGAGGGATGCTGAGGCTCGCGGGGGAAGCTATAGCGATGGAGGATTCGAGATTGAGGTCACTATGATAGATACGAGCCAGTCCGTGCACTTTCAGGCTACCCTTGAGACGATGGGCCTTCTAGGGATGCAGCCTATGGGTCCGGCTTTTCCACCTGGATTTAGCATAGGTGGAGCTTCAAGGCCTGGTGCCTTAGAGAGGAGGTCCGGGGGTCCCCTCGGATGAGCTCTTACTCTTATGAATCTTTATTTTCTAATGTACTTGATGACTTAGATGGATGATTTGATTGTATGATGCTTGACTTGTTTGTCTGATTGATTGCATTGCTTGTTCATTAGATGAATGCTAGGCACGATAGATGCTTGACTACGAACGAACTAATTAACGCTCACAATCATCCAAATTAATGAATGCAACCTTATTTGACAAGCGACTAGCAGATAGAGATCACTAATGGAGACACACAATGCTAGGCTGAGGTAATTCTTGCGCACTTTAGCGAGCTCTGACTGGGAGAGACTAGAGGTTTTTAGATTAGTAGGGATTCAATACATTGCTAGCAGGTCGGTGAATGTGGCCTTCCTCCATGCAGCATTCCTCCATTGGGAGCCGATGGACCATGTATTCCGCTTCTCAGGCTTTGAGCTTTGTCCAATAGTAGAGGAGTATCACGCTATTCTCAGGATCATCTGTACTCATGGGATGCACTTTGCTATGCCAGAGGTGCATTTTGGGTCCGAGGATCAGCTTACCGAGTTGTGGAACCTGGATGCCCCTACTACTTTCCTTTCCCGGATTCCTGGATCGCTGTGATTTGATCTCGACCTAGTACTCGACTGGTGCATAGCCACTCCCAGGTTGAACATTTCTCATCCTTTTATGGTGGCTCTATTGCTTATGGCTGAGTTTATTTATTGGGTTGGCACCGTCGCCCATTCCTGCTAGTTTCAATCATTAGGCAGGCCTCAGCGGGCATATCTCCATTATTTTTAGGGTTAGCTGAGACCCTATTCCACTTGGATAGAGCTGCCGGTGATCCTGATTGCATCAGAGACCACTTCTCCATACTACAGGTATTCCCTTTAACTGAGTCTAAACCTGAAATCGATATCGAATCTGAATCTGAGACTAAAACTGAAACTAAACCTAAATGTGAAACTGAAACTGAATCTGAAACTGAATCTGACTCAGAATCTGAATCCAAATCTAAAACTGAATCTGAATCTAAAATTGAATATGAAACTGAATCTAAATCTGAAATTGAATCTAAATCTGAATCTGAATCTACAGGTTTGGCTCTTAGAGAAGCTAGCTTTGCTCTAGGACCCTCGAGGCAATCCAAGACGATATGGGCCTAGGAATTATCACGGCAGGGCTTATATCACTGCTGGCTTTGATGCCCTGATGATCGACAATTGGACAACGATCTTGGAGGGTCTATTTGACGCAGACATTCACTAGTTCTGCTGTTGGTGGGAGATTTCTGATGTTGTGGTGGACACCGGTGGAGGCAAGGTTCCGCTTGTAGGGCTACTGAACTTTGAGCATTACTCGCCTGATCGCTTGTGTTGACAGTGGGGGCGATGGCAGAGGGTCCCACTACACTTTGGAGATTTTGAAGTCGGGCCGCTCTAATCCCATCTCCTTGCTCATGCTAGAGAGGTATGGGCCCACCGAGCAAGCTATAAGACCTTAGACTATGATCGGTTGGATGCCATTACTACTGATGCATTCTATCGGGGGTGGCTTTGACAGGTTAGAAGATTATGGTTTCAGAAGAAAGGCCTATGCTCGTGGCTTGAGTGGAGCGATAGGTAGGTTGGACTCGATCCTTTATTAGCAGAGGAGAAGCTAGTTCAAGCTTTTGACTCTGATTATGATGATGATGATGACAAGGGTGCGGGTCCTTCTAGGTGATTGACGATTGTGCTATCCTAACTTTTGTTTGTCTTTAATTTCCCTAGGCCTGAACATTGGACTAGGCCTATCTGACTTTTACTTGCTGCTTTTATGTCCTAACTTTTGCCTGGACCGCCCTTTTTGGGTTTTCAATCCAGCGGACCTTCCGGCTTTTGCATAGGTCTAGATGCTTTCAGCCTATCAGAATTTATGCCTTTTCTATTTCTTATGATTTTCATTTTATTTAGCATGCAAGAATTTGAGTTAGACGACATCCCAAACTCGACTTATCTACAACATTTTGCCTTTAGGGCCCAGTATATTCATTTGCACACAAACATAAGGGTTTAGTAAGAGTGATATTTCCATTAATTGAAGTAAGCTTGAGTACATAATGATGATAACCATTTCTACTGACTCAAACCCTGGCGTTAACTAGCTTAAGAAAGCTTTCTAGTCAATAAACTCTCATGACTCACTATACCCTAACTTTTGCCTAGGCCGCCCTTTTCGGGTTTTCAGCCTAGCGGGTCGATATTGCACCCTAACTTTTGCTTGACTGGTTTACGGAACACCAATCAGCGGGATACACCTTAATTTTTGCCTGAGCAGTAAAGGACCACTTGCCAGGTGATTTGATTTTATTTACTTTTCATGAGTGCGCTTTTCTGGATTTAATTTTTTTGATTTAGAGATGTTAACGCTTTAACCGATCCTGATTGATAGGGTTCATAAACTCATTACCATCCATATCCATGATCTTCATTTCACCCTTACCAAGAACCTTCTTAATCACATAAGGTCCTTCCCAATTTGGCCGAAACTTCCCCCTTGGATCGGTGGTGGAAGGTTTTACTTGCTTTAGGACCAAGTCACCAGCTTTCAATGAGTACTTATGGTGCTTTACCCGGCTATTATAGGCTCTTGCCACACGTTGCTGATACATTTGAATGCTATCCAAGGCTTTCAACCGCTGATCATCTAGATTATTTAGCTACTCAAACCTTGGTTTTGTTCATTCAGTCTCTTTGAGCTTAGATTCAAGTGCCACTCGCAAAGATTTCATCTTAATTTTAACTGGTAAAATGGCTTTTATACCGTAAACCAAGGAAAAGGGGGTTTAACTTGTGGGTGTCCTGCTGCTTGTTCAGTGCCCCCAAAGAGTGAACGGTAACTTATCAGCCCAATCTCGATAACCGGCTATGGTCTTAGAAAGGATTTTCTTAACGAACTTGTTGGCGGCCTCCACCGCACCGTTGGCCTCAGGACGGTAGGACGAAGATCTATGATGCTCTATACCGTACTTCTCAATCAACTCCGCGGTTGCCCCTTGGAATTGAACCCCATTATCTAAGACAATATGATGAGGTAGCCCATATTGAGCGAAAATGTGCTTCTCAATAAACTTGGCCATCTTCTTAGCGGTAATATTGGTGTACGATTTGGCTTTCACCCATTTAGAGAAATAATCCATTGCCACGAGGATGAAGCAATTACCATTAGTCGACGATGGCCAAATCTTGCCAATTATATTTATCCCCCATGCCGAGAATGGCCAAGGAGTAGATAAACTGTGTAGTTCAGTGGGTGGAAGATGTTGAATATCTCCATAAATCTGACATTGGTGACATCGCTTAACCTCAGAAACACAATCAGCAATCAGAGTTAACCAAAAATACCCCATCTGCTGAATTGTCTTGGCTAAGGCCAGGCCATTCATGTGAGGTCCACAATCACCCGTATGAACCTCTCCCACAACCTGACGAGTTTCTGATTCAGTTAGCCATTGGAGTAACAACCCATCAGAAGTGCACTTGAAGAGATCATTGTCCTCAATCCTGAACTAAAAGGCCAACTTTCGGAGTGTAGCATGATCATAGTCGGTAGCACCATTGCGATACTGACCATGCCGGAGAAATTGCACAATGTCCGAATACCTATAGGGCTCGTCACTGATGGTGAGAATGTGGGCAATGTTGCGTGAATGGTAGGGAACCTTTGCCAAAACTAAGATCAGAGGGCAGATGGGTTGGCGCTGGGGACCTTCCCATATCGAAGCCAGTGTAGCTAATGAATCAGCCATCGGTTTTTTGTGTCGGGGGATATGTTGATAGAGGCACGTCTCAAATTTAGCGGACAAATCCGAAATGGCATGGACATAAGGACGGAGAGACTCTTCTTTGATTTTCCAATCTCCCATGGCTTGATGGATAACCAAGACCAAATCTCCAATCACGGAAACGTGCCTTACCCCTACAAGCAAAAGGGCTTCAAGACCAAATAGACAAGCTTCATACTTGGCCCCATTATTAGTAGTGGGAAACTCCAAATGCTTAGATAGAGGGATAACTTCGTTGTTGGGTGTGAATAAGATAATTCCCAGGCCTGCCCTGAATCTATTCACGGAACCATCAAAAAGTATGGTCCACATGGGGTTGGCGGCTTCGATCATAGCTAATTGCTCGTCGGCAAAGTCCAAGTTCTCAATATAATAAGAGTCGAGTGCTTGGTTTGCCAAAAATTCTGCAACTGCTTTGCCTTTGATAACTTTCGTTGTGACATACTCAATATCAAATTCAGAAAGCAACATCAACCATCTTGATAACTTGCGAATAAGGTGGGCGACTAGCAAAGATATTTCATTGGGTCAACCTTAGCAATTGCCTCAACTTTGTATAACTTGAAGTAGTGGCGCAACTTCTTAGTTATCCAAACCATGGCAGAACACGTCTTTTTGACAATCGAGTAACGAGTTTCATAATCCAATAGCTTCTTACTTAAGTAGTACAAGGCATCCTCCCTTTTATCATCATCTTCTTGAACTAACATTGCCCCGATGTCAGACTCATCGATTTCTAAGTACAAGATCAACGGCTTACCTTGGGTGGGCGGACGAAGGACAGGTGGGTGAAGGAGGTAGGCCTTGATCTTGTTAAAAGGGATTTGACAATGATCATCCCACACAATCGGCTGATGCTTCCTCAATATATTAAAGATTGGCTCACAAATGGTGGTGAGGCAAGAAATGAACCTACTGATATATTGGATGGAACCAAGGAAGGACTGAACTTCTTTTTCTATCTTCAAAGCAAGCATATCCCTGATCGGCTTAATCTTTTATGGATCCATTTTATTCCCCCTTTGGCTAACCACATGGCCTAAAAGCTTTCCCGATGTAACTTCAAATATGCACTTCTTTGGATTAAGGCATAAGTTATACTTCTTAATATGATTCATAAACTTATCCAAAACTATGGGGTGCTCTTCTCTAGTAGCAAACTTTACTAACATGTCGTCCGCGTAGACCTCTACTTCTTTGTGGATCATGTCATGCAAGAGAGTGGTGACAGCACACTGATAGGTTGCTCCGGCATTCTTTAGACCAAATGGCATAACTCAATAGCAGAATACTCCCCATTCTGTGGTGAAAGCTATCTTAACCTTATTAATTATGTCCAACAGAATCTGATTATACCCTAAGAACTGGTCCATGAATGAGTACATTGCGGCTCTGGCAGCACTATTGATTAGCACATCGATGTGAGGTAGAGGAAAGTCATCCTTTGGCGAAGCTTCATTGAGACATGCTTAGCCTTAATCATGTTAGGAACCTCCGCTCTGACCTTGTCGTCCCACTCCGATCTCATCCTTCAAAACTTCTGCTTGACAGGATAGAATCTAGGATCAGTTAGAATATGATGTTCGGTGATATGGCGATCGACACCAGGCATGTCCATATGTGACCAAGCGAAAGCATTAACATGATCTTTTAGCACTTTAATTATCTCACTTTTTATCTTAGGTGTTAAGTCATTAGAAAGGGTTACCATTTTAGGGTTATTATTTGTACTCGAGTTTATTTCAATTAAAGCAATGTCATGATTACTAAACACATTATGCTTATGATTAAATGAATGCATAAGCCCGTCAAGGGAAACATCGAGCAAATAAGCGAAATCAGAATCTTTCATTGAATTAAAGGCCTTATAGGCTACATTGTTCTCATCAAAAACACTGGAAATATTAAAAGTTACATCATCATAGATAGAGTCATCGTCCACAGGCGGAGGGTTATCAGCAGTGACATTCGTAGAGTTGACACCCTCGGTAGGTTCCATAAGTAGGTCATCTAGATCGTGATCCAGGGCTTTCACTTGATTGGTAGATAGCATACCTTCTTCAGTAGTAAGAGATCGAGCAAGCTTCTTCACGGCTTCGGCCAGAGGATCAGCTTCATCATTCTTCTTCCACTTCTTCCTAAGCAGAACAAATATGGCCTTAGACATAGCAGCAACTGCAACTTCAATTTTTGGGTCCATCAGCTTTTCATCATCTAAAACAAAAACCAGCTTTCCCTTATCCTTCTCTGATGCATTAGTAGACGTTGGCTCAATCGGGCTCTCCTTCTTTCCAATAAAGCAATTCTTCTCGAAATCATACACATCTTTGAAAATCTCAAAACCTGGCCAGATTTGACCATCATGCTCAACAGCCTCGGGTTCTCCTTTGTAGACACTCTTCCCTTGAACCTCACAAATAGTCACCATGTTGTAGTAGAATAGATGAACACGCCTGTAAACCTTCTTTGGAGCATACCCCAAAACTGGCTCGATTGGGATACATCTTGATTGGAAGAGGATTGATAATTCCCCCAAAGTGCTTCCCTAATCAGTGACCCAGCTTATGGCCATGCTTCTTCATCAACTTCCTCACTACAGATGAGTAGTGCTCAGAACAAGGGGCCTTATGGTTCTCATTACTAATAATGGCTATTTGAAATTCGGACTCCTTCTCGGCTTTCACAATGGCCATGATGGAGGCATGATCAGCCTCAATTACCTTGATCTTTCCATCTTTCCCCACTGCTTTGATCTTTTGATGGAGAGTCAATGAGACTGCTCCCATAGAGTGAAGCTAGGGTCGGCCTAATAGCAAGGAATAGGTGACGTGAATATCAATGACGGTAAACTGAACCTTAGCAGAAATTTCCCCCATAGTTACTTTGGCTTCGAAAACCCCAATCACATATCCCTTAGAATCATTATAGGCATGGATGATAGTGTTGGATTTCACAAGCATTTCCCCGGATAAACCTAGATGCAAAAGAACTTTTAGAGGACATAGATTCAGAGAGGAACCATCATCAACCATAACGCACGGGATAATTCTGTCAATGACCTAGGCACGAATGAACAAGGCTTGGTTATACGAGCACACTTCAGGTGGAAGGTCCTAATTGGAGAACATTATCGGATCATCCCCTCTCCGGAGCGGTATTCCTTTCCCTACCATGTTGCACATCTCAACAATATAAGTAGTAGGCTTCACTTCAACCTTTAAAAGCCTCTTAATTAGAGCCCAACAGTAATCATCTGAACCAAGAACTAATTGCCAGATGCTGAAACGGGCTTGGGTCGTCTTCAACTGAGTAATGAGAGGATCAATATCAAGACTTGCTTCAACCGGAGGAGGCGGTGCCAATGGTTTAGATACATTCTTGATGGGGTTTGGGATTGGATCATTCTCAACGTGGAGACGGTTGTCCTTAGGTTGGCGCACTCGACCGCTGCGGGTGACATGCAGAATCCCATCAATCGATACGCTTATTATGGCCGGGGTTTCAAACAGATACGGTGGTTCCTCATATAACAATGACAAATCCTGAAGCTCATACTCATCCACATTGAAGGCTTGAAACTCTTCATCTGAATACTCTCCCTTGAGGACATAATCATCAACACTAAACAAAGCCGGTTTGACCACTTCCTCATCTTTGATTTTGGTCCCCTCTTCTTGCCCCATTTCTTCAATTTCCATGGAGCTCACCATAGGATTAGACTGAGAGATCATATCAAATACAAAGCCCGAAGGGAAACCAGAGCTGATAACCATTACGAATTCCTCGAATATCACTTCCAAACAGACCTTGCCTCAAAAATTAAGGAAAGGGTTTTCTATAGTGCCCGGTTTTCTGGCCGGCTCAACCATTTTTCCTTCTTTGACCATATGAGCGATGGTGGAAGCTAGAGCCTTACACTGATCAGTTTGGTGCCTCTTTTGCACATGAAACTTGCAGAAATTCCCCTTTTCATCTAGTCGAGGAGCCCAAACATAACGAAGAGGCTTTAACTAGCCCGCTTCATACATCCTAGCAAAAATGACACCGAGGGGGCGCAACCGATTGCTGAGAAGGGGGAGAAACTTGAACTACTGATACTTCTTCTTGGGCCACAGTTTGTACTACAGGCAACTTACCCTTAGTAGGAGCTGGTGCAATTTCACTTGATTCATTCTTTCTAAACCAAGGATGATTCCCACTAGATTTGGTAACCTGGTCTTTCTCCTCTCGGCACTCGATTTTTTCATCTTTTTCAAAAACTTTTTGATAGGACTTGAAAGAGTTAGTCTCCATTTCTTTTCAGAGCATCGGGAGAGCCTCGTCAAGGAACTTTGGGATCATTTCTTTTAAGCTAAGCTTTTGTTTTAAGAGAACCTGAGTGGCTATTCATCTATTGAAATACGACTTGAAGGATTCGCCTGGCCTTTGCTTGACTGCCTCTAGATGCTGGATGGTAGTCTCTATTATGGAATTAAATCCATAGTGGGCAACTAAAGCTTCAGGTAGGAGTTTCAAATCTAGGATTGTGGACTCCAAAAGAGTATTGTACCACTCAAGAGTAGGGCCTGAAAGGGTACATGGGAATAACTTAGCCAGCACCTTATCCCCGATCTTTTGGATGCGCATGATTTGCTCATACATGACTATATGGGACTTGGGGGCCCTTCGCCTAAATAAGCCTCTGTTCGGGGCATTGAGAAATTTTTAGGCACCCAATCATCATCTCTTACCACTTCCCTATCCTCGCCTCTATTCAAAAATTGCTTGAAGAAAGCCACCATTTCGGGTGTCACGCCCGGAGGCTGTGTGACCTAGTCATATGGAGATGACCCAAAGGCAGAGGAGTCCGAGTTTCAACTTAAGGGTAAGAGAATAGATTCTGAGGGTGAGTGGCCTCTCGGGGAGTAACCACACAGCTAGGGGGGTGAAAATAGTCGGTCACACCGGAGGAACAACAAAGCCAGTCGAGGGGGCTATCATCTGAGGAGTAAATCCCCCTGAGGAAGCAGGGAGAATAGGAGATTGGGGAACAGGATTTGAGTGCACAGGGGGATAAAAACCAAAGATTGGTGGAGCAGGTGATAAGGATGGCTGAGAAGAGCACTAACTAAACTGAAATTGGCTTTGCTGGATAGGACAAAAAGGGGGGAGTGGTGGTACCAGAAACTGATTTTGTACTATGGAGACTGAACTATCTCTCTTAGAGTTGAAAAATAGGCCTTGCTGGCCTTTGAGACTCTCTTTCCTCCCTGAGAGCGGATCAGACTTGTTCTTGGTTGGTGACCCTAAATAGATCAAACTGTAAGAACATAGCCATAGCATTAGCCAATTTGGAACCCAACTGAGATTGCCCTTGATCAACCCGTGGAGAAGAGACAAGTGGAGGAGTGCCCTCGGCTAGAAATTTGCTAGATAGAGGAATGTTAGACATGACAGGAGTAACTGATTCTAATACTGAGCGACGAACTAAATGGTGGTCGAGTCACAACCAAAGAGGACTTTAGCGGCGAGGATGTCTTGACCTAATTAATTAAATCAAAAGATGATCAGCCCGAATCGAACCATGAATGAGATGGATGATAACATAAATATTCAAGTGATGAATGTTATACATACGGGTGGTTTAGAGAGGTAAAGAGTAGAAGAGCCTATGATGCAAAGCTTATCTCCAAAATACGTGAGACGTACAAATTCCTTGTTATGCTTAGCGAGCTAGGTGTAGGTCATCGAGACTCAAACAATCTCAAGCATTTTGTCAAATTTCCCCTTCTAGGGAGGGGAGAATAGGGGAAAGCGAAAACCGAAAATAAAGATCGGCCACAGGCGGCCTATGCATGAAGTGCATATGCATGAGCACAACACAAGTAGCACATAAAAGCAAATAAATCTCTTCTAACCTTATAGCTCCCGCGTAATGCCAATTTGTAGTCTGGGGTTAACTCTAGTGCTAGGAAATGGCAAGAGAGTACGGACGTAAATCTATATTATTTTGGTGAACCTAAAGGAAAGTTGCTTTGGCTAGTTTTATCGAGGTTCATAGTCTCAAACTGCTGGTGTCGTGAACAACACTATAGAAGGGTCCCATTTACCTTGATTCCGTGTAACTCAACCACTCAAGAATTACACGTTGGTGGAAACGAGTGTTCCACCCACAAATATCCCCAATTCCTAGCGGGCATGAGGTAAACAAGTGAGCTTCATGGGGGTGATAAAAATGGCACCTTATAACTTAGAATCTAACTAAGCGGTGGATCAAAAGGCATAAGAAATAAAGCATCGATTTTAAAATGATTTAGGCATATCATCAAAATCCTTTAACTAATGGTTGAAAATGAAAGTAATTTTCAAGTTTTAAGGTAAAGGAAGTTGCCCAGCGGAGTTGCCACTGTGAGCCGACGACCCCTGATCCCCCCGCCCGCATGGTAAGATTTGATGCTCTTCGGCGTGGGGCGGAGAAACAACGAGCGCTGTGAAGCGAGCTAAGGGATATTCCTTATTTTAGCGTGATGAAAACAATAATGGAAAATGATGTTAATGTTGAAATTTATTTTGATTTATGGGTTAAGGGATACGAGACTTAGAATCCCGTATTTTAAGATAGAGTTGCCACCCGGTTAAGCTCCACGGGGAATTTGGGTACGATATTCCCACCGGGTGGTTGGACCATACCTTAAAACAGAGATTCTAGGTTTGGATGATGTTACTTACTTTTCAATTTTTAAATCAAGCCGATTATATTTTAATAACCGTGACCTTAGTTGTTATGCGATTTAATCCGATTATTGTTTGGTGTTTTCGGTTTATTATGCCATACATCACATGGAAAGCAATAAATAAACAAAGCAAGGAAATAAAATTATTACAAGGCTTTACGAATACCTATACATTTTTCTAATGCGAGAAAGTAACTAAAAGCGCTAAATAAATAAATGGGGCGAAATCAGATTTTAACCGAGCTTACCGACTTAGACCGGGCTCCAAACGAGGCAATATAAATACGGGAACAATTATTAATAAATCACGGATAAATAAATGCAAAAAATAACCATCTAGCATGAAGAAAACATATTTTTTGGATTTTTCGGGACAAAAACATAATTTTCGGGTATTAATTGATTATCTAACAACCTTAAAAGGGTGAAATAAATTAACTAAACATCCTAAAATCAATTTTAGCATATATATATAATATTTTTGGGATTTTTAGTTGGTGGAAAACAATTTATTTAGATTTATTTAGCAAAAACACTATTTTTAAGCCACAAAAATGCATATTAAATCAAATAAAAATAAAAATAAAATCTAAAAACAGAATAAAATAAATAAATATAGCTTCAGATTATTTGTGAATTTTTGAAAATTTTTTGGGTAAAAATCGGGGTTGAAAACGCATTAAAATGATCAAAATCTGTTTAAAAACGACAGAAATGGGCCAAAAACCACAGAATATGGCAAACAGGGGTCATTTGGACATTTTTGCCAGTAGGCCGACTTAGTGAGGTGGTAGGCCGACTCAGGGACATGGTAGGCCGACTCAACATGGTGGCCTAGATGACGTTCAGTCGGCCTTCATCCCACTGAACTGGCCTGCCGGAAAAAGTGTCTAAACAAGCCGGATTTGACCTTTTTGTACCTGAAAACCCAAGATTAACTAAATTTCAAGTCGTTTCCTACACTGTTATAGTAGATTCAGACTTAAAGTGCTTAAATATCTTTGGTTTTTCAGCTTGGGGGAAAAGAACCCAGAATCTCTGGTTAAAACAATGGTTGGCCGCTTGAGTGACCCGTAGAACAAGGATTGGTAAAACCTTAACACCTCAATACTTTGGGATCCTATAAGATCACACACATTGGACTTTCTAATGGTGTCACATTATAAAGGCAATAATCTACTGCATGTATATCTTATGCTATAACATGAGTAGAGTATCCATTGATTGTTAATCATAAATGTCCCAAGTCTATTTTAATCATAGGAATGAATAAAACGAAAGACTTGTATATTGGATGATCTATAGCAATGTAGTTGCTATGTCCCTTGGTAAGTAGATCAAGAACATAGGCACATGTTGAGAACATGGAGCTGGACCGATCCACACAGCAAGGTCACATGGTTGTATGTCATAGACATTTTGCTTAGTAGGTCTCAATAGTCCTTAGACTCGATTTCAACTTATTATTAATGTGGAAGTGGGTATGCTGTGGCATATTACTAACGGGTCCTTAAATATAGGATTACAAGTATGGGGATGCTCGGTATTTTTTTTGAAACACCCTCGGAGGGACAATATGTCCCCTAACGGCTAAAAGTTTGGAGCGTGTGAAAATTTTAGGGCGGAGTTCCCAACTAGGTTGGTTTCCCCGCATGCTTACGAAACACCCACCCCTCTTTTATTAATAAATGGTTCTCAAAACAAGAAGCAAAAAGTAATTACAGTGAAGTTACGTAATAAGAAAGCTCGGATTCATAAATAAATCCCAAACCAAGAAACAAACGGAATGCCTATGAGAATAAAAAAGAAACCAACACAAATTAATGCTACCCACAAGAATATCCCCGCTCTCGGTCACACCCTCGAATATATGCTTGTTCTGCCTTTTCCAAAGATTCCACGTAACGATAAACCACAACGAAGTCCCAAACTCACGATAAATGCCCGGTATATTTCATGACCATATTAATAATAGTGTTGAAGTGACAGGATTGCCATTTGATTTGATATACTAAAATGAATCACTGGCCACTTGATGAATGAAAGGGATAAGGACGGAGTTCCCAACTAGGTTGGTTTCCCCACATGCTTACAAAACACCCACCCTACTTTTATTAATGAATGGTTCTCAAAACAAGAAGCAAAAAGTAATTACAGTGAAGTTACATAATAAGAAAGCTCGGATTCATAAATAAATCCAAAACCAAGAAACAAACGGAATGCCTATGAGAATAAAAAAGAAACCAACACAAATTAATGCTACCCACAAGAATATCCCCGCTCTCGGTCACACCCTCGAATATATGTTTGTTCTACCTTTTCCAAAGATTCCACGAAATGATAAACCACAACGAAGTCCCAAACTCACGATAAATGCCCGGTATATTTCATGACCATATTAATAATAGTGTTGAAGTGACAGGATTGCCATTTGGTTTGATAAACTAAAATGAATCACTGGCCACTTGATGAATGAAAGGGATAAGGACGTCCAATAAGTCATTGACTTATTTTATCATTTTATTCTAGATCAAGAAATACGATGAACTGTATAAGGGGGTGACAAGCTCCATGCCTCTTGTTCATCATATTAATGACAGCTGGCAAAGGACTTTGTGAGATAAATACTGGGTTCAGTATCTTTTAGAGACGACTGTACTCTGTCCTCATTGGGGGCTGTAAAAGTTTGCTAGAATCCGCTTACAGTCTATGGGTAAAATACTCATTGCCAACATATGGACAGACCTAAAGGATCGCGCAATTAGAACTACGGATATGAGATTCCTTGTACATGCTATGTTACAAGATCGGATGAAGAATTGATTATTAATTAGTTAACATGTCAAGTCAATGTAATTGAATAATTACAAACATCATTAGGTTAATTTGTTTAATGAAATAATATAATGTAGTTTATATTATTCATTAGGTAAAATTAAGTCTATATTTAATTAAATTACATATGGTATTTATTTAATTGTCAATTGAATAAATTCATATCTTGAGAGATTTAAGTAAAAGATAATTTAATCAATTAGTTTGCACACTAAAATAATTAATTGACTACTTTAGTTAGTTAAATTAACTTGTAGTATGACATTTAACTTGATTAAATTAAGTTATTTTATTTTGTCCATGATTATATTGTAAATTATAAAAATGGCAATTGAAAATTAGTTTAAGGAATTAAACTTGGTGGGTTAATTATTAAACTAAGTTTCTAATGGGCCAATTTATAATTAAATTAAACCTAACCTAGTTGATGAATTAGATTATAAATAAACAAATAAAACCTAATTAAACCTAATTCTACATAACACAAAAATGGGAGCAGCCTCTCTGCATGTGGCAAACTGGTTCATCATATGTAAATTAGGATTCATGGTGTTTTCTCTCTTTGTTCTTCATCCATATGGCTTAGCACCGGTTCTGGAGAGCTTCTGCTTGCTAGCTTCATGTCATCCGTCTGTAAAGGAGACTAACCTAGTAAGTTTTTATTTGATGAAATAAAATCCTTTTGAAACCCTATCAATTGTTTTTGAAAAGATCTTATTCCAAATTCGAGAAAAAATTTAACCGGTAATTCCGCCTTGGCATTTCGATCCTAAATCCCTTCAATTGGTATCAGAGCAAGGTTGTTTCAAGAAGATTGATGGGTTTCTTAATTCCTTAAAGGATTTCAATCTTAATATGAACAGTTTTGAATGGGTTTCATGAAATTTTGATATTGTTTTTAAATCAATTTTAAAAATTCTTAAGAAATGGTTTAATTTGATTAAAAGAAAGTTATATTAGATTTCAAGATTCAAAAGGTTTTTCAATTTTGATGAAAAAGGTTTAAGGAATTATTTTTGAGGTTTTTATAATTTCTCCTTAAGTTGATTAATGGACAAAATTAATTTATTAAATCAATAGTTGTAATTAATCGGTGTTGAATATAGACAAAAGATCAAAGTTTTTGATTAGTGATAATTTTTTATTTAATAGAAAATGTTTCGGAATCATTGATGTAGATTTTTGATATTTTTCCTAAATTGTAAGGTTTGATCCTAGTGACTATATTGTTGAGTTGTATTTTATGTTTATTAGGGTTTTAGTTAGTCGAATTAATTTTAGTTAATATACCATAATAAAAAAATATAAAGGATGTGATCTGGGCAGAATCCCAGACCACCTAACACATTGAATGCCTTTGGGCGTCCTTTTGAACACCCATTGGGGGCATCCAAGCTGTCCACCAGTGGACAGCAGTCTGTTAACTTGGAAAGTTTACTGTCCATGTGGACAGCAGATCCAATAGACAGCAGGGGCTATCGTGGGCAACCCTAGCTCGCGAATAGCACATCTGTTTTATAGATTTGCGAGTTTGGGGAGTCCCGGAAAAATTTTAGCCATTGTTCGTTTTGATAAAATAGTTGGACTGGATCGTGTTTTAAAATTAACGGGTATTTTAAATTTATCTGGGGCCAATAATTTAAGTCGGCTTATACATTAAATTGAAGGAGCGTATTAATTATTCCGAGGTTAAATTACAATGGTCTTAAAATTATTCTAAGTCCATATTAAAGTTTCAAACGGGTGACCCGAAATGTTATAAAGTTCCGGTTATTTTATAAATTCGGGGTCATAAAAATTTTAATTTTTAAAATTATCCAAAGCCCGTTTTAAAGAGTTTGAAGCGGCTGAACCAGATTGTATCAAAATGACACTCATGTTATTTTGTTAATTTGGGGTCATAAATTCTAATATTTTAAAATTTTTAATTTTAATTAATTGAAATGTAATAAATTATAACTTGTGACATTTGTATTCAATAAAAGTTGAATATGTTAAATTTGAAATTAACCCAATAGACCGTGGTACCGGTCATAGTTGGGATGCTAAATTTTGAAATAGTGACGCCCTAATTCATGTGGGAGTAGCTAACCATTGGGTCTTAACAGGCTTTAAGTCACAATTATCAAAATTTGGCGTTTTCACCAAGTATCTCGGCTATATATAGTAGATGTAATTATAATTGCCATAATTATGAATCATATTGGTATATATAAGTATGACGGTTGGTTTGTTAAATTCGTAATTGAGAATATATGGGTCCAAATGAGATTTGGTTTAAATATTCAATATTTGTTAATACCCATAGAAGTTCTAAATTATGGTTTTGTACATTGAACCTCATTTTATATATAGAATATAGATATATTGTATCTAATATAATTACATAGATTCGATTCATTATACAAGCCGACAATACTTAAATAATCCATAAAATATTGATTCGCTTAAAAGTGTTTCCCAGATTCGCACATGTGCCACCCATTGAAGCTATTGTACCTTATGCTCAATAGGGTGAATTATGTTATCGCTTGCCGGCGTAGGGTTAGGATACTTTGATATGGCTAACATGTGGAATGGCAGTTTGACTCAACGGGTTTTTCTTCTAACTCAATTAGGCCCCAAACACAGATGGGTAAAGTACCAATGCACCCATCAACCAAGAGTCCTTTCGTGAAAAGGATTGGATAGTTTATCCTACAAGATATTCAGTAATGGGTTTTTGTTCGAGCTCAGCTCGGCTCATTAATGGAGGGTTGTGGATCTTGGAATAAAGCCAATAAAATCATCAATATAAATTAATCTGGATTAATTAATTTGTTTACTGGCTTTAAAGACCTCTATTTTCAACTTTGTACTGATTATTCTGTGTAGATAACAAATAAATTTCAACAACAAAACAACCGATCATTCAAACTATAATACATCCTTAAAAGTACTAGCTATCTAGGAAACACTTCCTTAATAGGGCTCAAGAACTAGTGGATAGTTTTGAGACCTAGATCGAAGGAAAATGTGGTAGATAGGCTTTAGCCCACTAGCAGGGATACTATACCAACCCAATTTGGTGGTATGCAAATTCAAGAGGGATAGCCTAGATTTAAAACACCTTGTGTTGGCTAGAAAGTTTCCTTAATTGTTCAAACAATTAGAGGAATACAGCCCTATGCTATGATAAGGTCTCTTAATTAGACATTTCAAGGGCAACTTTATCAAGAGAGGTTCTTGATCAATAAGGCATTTCAATCCTACAACAAGATAGATACTATGATCTTTAAGAGTACTTGAGTGTAGAAGATGGAGAAACTCAATAAGGGTTTTGTTTATCTTAGTATACTAGTACGAGAGTTAATAATTATGACTATCTTGGCCTTTCTATTTGAATCCTATGACCATTTCATTATGAGCTACAAGCCATAGATTAGTATGACTATAGTTGAGCTGCAAGAGTTACTTGAGCTAACTAGGAGTTTGGTAAATAGGACTCAGTCAGAGTTGATGGTAGATAACCGATTCATCAATTGGGCATAGATGAGGCCTGGATGTTCAAGGGCCTCATGACTAAACAAGAAGTTAAGTCTGTACTACGTGCAAAGGATACTCTTATCAAATACAAGCAGATTGGAAATAAGATGAGAACACGTCCTTAACCATATGGGAGAGTCTAGGAAAAGGATTGAATGTTTTTCATAGGGGTATCTGTATTATAGATATGTTTATTTCTCTTCAACATCACAAGTATTTGATACTAGATGTGGTTCTAATATTGATAATGTGCAAGAACATAAGATGAGAGATAATCGAGATCTAGATAAGTGAATTCTTAAATCATAAGTGGAGTTCAAGAAACAGCTATTAAGATTAAAGAATGTCACTTAAAGATAGCTAGTTCATTATTTTGATTCTGAAATGATGAAATTTTATATTCACTTAGAGTCAGAACTTTATTTCTATTTTCAGTCAAGGATGATTCTAGATATTCAATTTTTCATTAATATGAATATAATTGGTATTTCTGAGAATTGTTATACCCAAACTTAAATGTTAGGAATAGTCATTTCCTTGAGTTTATCAAAATGAATGTGATCTATAACATAAATGCAAATGTTATAAGCATGGGATGTTGGATCTAGTCTATATCCAAAAGTTATTTGTACCAAGTTAATAAGAAACATATGGTTGAGTTTTCTACAAAGAAAGCTTAAGATCATTTGATTGATAATCATATGATCATATGGGTTCTTTAAACACTTGGTGAAATAAGTAGAAGCTATTCAATAGACTTGTAGACATAGGAAATAGCTTGGTGAGCCTGAAGTCCAATGGAAGCATGTGTAGGGCCTTAGGAGTATATGCTAGTTAATAAAGGTATTGAATGAGCGGCTAACACGATGGACCCAAAACGCAGTGGGAGTGTATATAAGTCCAAAAGCATGATAGCTGGAAATAGACACATTTCTTAGTTATTCTTGGGGATAAATTTTATTAGTATAGCTAATGAGATTAGATCCATAGACCTTGATTAAGTTAAGGACTCTGAGAATAAAGCAGAGAAATATTTGGTTATAGTATCAAGGTTTTTGGTGTAACCGAGAAAGTAAGCATATTAAAACCTAGTTTGAATTGTCTCTGAAGACCAGAACTGAGGACATATCTCATTTGACTACTTGTTAGCAACATCACACTCTGACTAGGTGTGAGCATAGGATTTTGCAGTCCCTCTCGCGAGACGATGATGACATGTACCCGATTTTAATGCCTCAAAATAAAAGTTCTCTTTAGAATTTTTATTACCAATATAATGTTCCTTCCGAACTTTATACTTGGTAGAATCCAGTTCGGCGTGGCCGATAACGCGTTCGATAGGAGCTTGAACCGATGATTTACACCCAAATTAATTAAATCTCTAAATACCCATTAAAATATCATTAAAATTCAAAAATACTACTTTGACCCCTTTGACCCATGTTTGGCAGCTTTTTAGGCTTGTGGGCCCCCTAATAATCAGCCCTTTTGAAAACTGATGCCGCCAGCGGCATCGCCCCATGTTGCCGGCTGTATCACCCATATTGCCGACGGCATGGTCAAATCGGGCTCTGCAGACTGCTTTCATCTTCTCCCTTGGGATAGTCTCTTTTTTGCCATTTTCGTTGAAAATGGCTGAAAGGTCTCGAAGACCACCCCAATTTGCCTATAAAAACATACCATAGGTTTCAAAAAGGGGGAGGGGATAACACAAGAACAATTTGAAATAGGAGTTTACAGAATTCTAGAGTGAGAAAATAGATTTTAGTGAGATAAGAATTAGAAAAGGTAGGAAAAAGGATCTCAATCCATTTTTCCTAGTTTTTCTTCTTTGAACTCTCTAATTGTGAGCTTAAAATCAGTACATTAGGTTAAAATCAATCCAAATAGGAACTTAGAGACTTAAGTACCCAATTTACTACCAAATCATAATTACAAGCTCCCCGGAGGTGCTCCCTAGAGGTGTTCCTTGGTTCACGAAGAGGTGGACTCACAGCCCTGAGGTAAAAATCCTGAGTCTCAAAGCTCTTTGGCATTAATATTGCTGGTTTGTGCTGATTCTTGTTGATTTGCGTTCATTTTTGGGTTTTCGGTCATTTTTTGATCGTTACCTGCTGCTGGTGCAAGAAATTAAAGTTGCCGGAGACATGTGATGTCGCCAGCGGTATCACTCATATCGCCAGAGACATCACTGATACCGCTAGAGACATTATATTCCCTAGAGGCCTCACTTTCTTATAGGACCCTTTCTTTATGGTACTCAGAAAGCCATGCAACCTGCCTACAGACTAATGCCTCTAGTGACATCATTGATGTCGCGAGTGGCATCAGTCATGTCGCCGGTGGAATGACCTTCTGGACAGTAGTTTTATTTTGTTCATTTCCGACCTAGTTTACTTTCTAAAGCTGGGATACACAATGCAATGATGGAGGTCCAAAACCATCTGAAAATAGGCCCCACCCTATATCATGTGGCATTTTCACTAATATTTTGGATAAAATAAAAATCAAGTCTAAAATTTGGTTAAAAGTGGAATTTTCCTCAAACGTCGTTCAAATCTCAGTTTAGCCATCCAACCGGGCTTCACAATGATATAAACATTTATGCCATGTTCACGATAACTCAAGTCTTGTTTGGTTTGCTAACTATGCATGATTCGTGATATATCTCGTACGATGTGTTGTATGTGCGCTAACCATCTTCTACAGGTAGATTTAGGTTAGATGTATGTTAAGCCTTTAGATTTAACGCATAGAGAATGTATAGGATTTGGAAGCCCTGTAATAATTTCAATTTCTGTATTTACTTTTGGATGACTGTAATAATTTATTTGATGCTTGATAATCGCGATAATAACATAACAACCGAAAACACAATAAATGGGATGGATTAAACCGATTAAGAAAAAATGAAATATCTTAACTTCACATAACGAAAAATAGATAACATCATCCGAACTCGAAATCTCTACTTAAGGTACGGTCTACCGCCCGATGGGAAAATTGTATCAAAATTTCTCGGTTGAGCTAAACCAGGTGGCGACTCTATTTTAAGTATGGGATTTCGATCTCGTATCCCTTAACACCTAAATTCGACTTAAATCCAACTTCAACATCAGTGCTTTCATCATGCCTAAAATAAGGATCACTCCCTCGATACGCTTCACAGCGCCTTATTATATTTCCATCATGCGGTGCATCTCATGCGGCCCCTGCGGGCAGGGAAATGGTCATCCGCTCGTAGTGGCGACTCTGCTGGGGATTGAACTCTTTAAACTTGAACTTATCTTTTCATAAAGTTTAAAGGATTTTGATGATGTATTGGAATCACTGGCCAAATTAGAACTTCATTCTTTTTTATAACGTTTTATCCTTAAACACGCATATAGATAGTTTGATAATTTTTAGGTGCCCCATCTTAACCGAGAAGCTCACGAAAGTATCACTCATGCCCTATGGGAATTAAGGTTACCTGGTAGGTGGATCACTCATTTTGACCAACACGTAAACTCCTGTGATTACACCTATTTGGGGAGTGGTTGAGTAACTTGGAATCAAGGTAAACGAGAACCTTCTATATGAACAACCCTATACCAAAGCCGCACAAGAAAAAGCCTTAGCACATCATTCCTTTAGGATCACCAGAATAAATAAAACATTTAGGATGTACTTCTCTCACCATTACCGATGGAGTAGCCAAACTTCATCCTTCCAAAAAGGTGTTACATGGGAGTAATAAGGTTGGAAGAGGGAAGATTTGCGTACTATGTACTCCATGATCATGAACCCTCATGTATCGGCTTCAAGAGCAAAAAATGAGTCAACTTACCCTTACTACTTCTGCCCATGGAAGAGGTTTAGCAATATACATAGGACTTCTCTTGTGTCTCCATTGCGTCACCACATGTCACTATGTATGATGTGAGATACAAACGTCCCACGTATGTTGGAGGGATAAGCCATCACATCATCTCTAACCACATCTACATATAGCCATACATATCACGTACGGCTTCCAAAAACAAAAAGCATGCACACCATCCATACCATTTACAACACATTCATGGTCTGACCCACAGTTCATGATCCTAATCAGTCTTCCTCCCAAGATCTTTGCAACAAGCCATGACTCTCCCTTATGATGATGACCTTGCCCTGATTGAGGACTAAGCTAGTTCCACCCCTACCGTGGTTCTAGTTCTTGTGTCATCTCTCGACATAGAAATTGCCGCCACCATGACCTAATTTATCTGTTCAGATCTCTTACACAACACTAGTGAGGAAAAAATCCAGACAACAGTGCAGTTATTTGTCAGGCAAGCCCTAGCAAATAAGAACACTAGTTGGATTTCAGAATCAGGCCATCAGCCTCAGTATCAAAGTTGTTTCATTTGGGATGGCTCAGACTAGGTTCTAGGTAGCCCACCAGGGGCATGGCCAACTTGGTTCATTCTACCACCTATCTAGTTAGTTCCAACTCGTCCCCAGCCCAGTTTATTCCAACTTGATCAGACTTCCATGACTTAGCCAGCTTTCTCTTTCATACCTCTAAGCCCAAGGCATATGGCCGAAAACTCAATCCTCCTTCCATTTCCTGACAAGGACAACTAGCAAATCTCAGCTCTCCCTAAAGAATTGGCCCGGCTAGCAATGCCGCGACCACCTTTTAACATGGCACCTTAGGGGATGACCTACCAGCCAAACCTTCTCGGTGATGATCTGATGGCTAGTCCCCGACTTGATCAACTGACTCCTTATCTCGACAGTCAGTTGGGAAGCCAGGACCAGGTCACGTGATCTCTAGGTGTGACACCTGAAGCCATCCATCAGCCAGCCAATGGCTAGCTCGTACAACCTCGGGGCACAACACATGAGGAGGAAGTGTTTTTGCACCAATTAGTACCGGCATGTCAAAGGGAAAAGGAACCCCAAGGAAATAGTAGCCGAGTCTCCAAGGGTTCTAGTATACACCAGGCAGAAGGTTATAATAGGTCAAGAGCATTGCCATCTCAGGCCGAGATGAGCTAAAAAACCTATCCCAGCTGCCATTATAAACCTCTGGGTTTTACCCCTCAATGTGATTTCCACCAGATTAAAAAGAGATGGTCTCATTGAACCCCTTCATGAGGAAGATGAGATGGGAAACTTTTGTGGGTATCATGTCCAGTGGGGATATCGCACGAATGAGTGCCAAACCTTGGCTCGAGCTATACATCGTCTGGTGAAGGAAGGGAAGATAGCTGAGCTGGATTAAATGCCTAGGGTCATGAAGCTCGTCGACCAGGCAAGTATCACCATTTTTGGTATGCCTAAGTGAGTGAATGAGCCACATGAGCTCACTAGGGTTGTCGGTTCCAAGGATAAGGTCAATGGGAAGAGGAAAACATACCTTGAAAGTTAGGCTAGGTGGGCCATATTTAAGCGAATTGGGAGGATGGAAAATGTACGGCTTAGAAAAGACGATGATGTCCAAGAAACAGGCACCCAAGCTAGCCACCTCCCTTTTGCCCTAGAGAAGGCCTCCAACAATTCACTCTCGATCAATTCCTGCCCAAAGGCATGATCTTGCAAGGCCCTCCGCCTATGGAGGTTGATGTCTTTTAATATATAATCGTTAGATTTATTTGCTTTGTTTTGTTGAACTTTTTATGTACCAAACTTTGAGCTCCATGAGCAACTTCTGTTTTTCTTACTTATGTCATGTTTCTACCATTTGATCCATGCATTCATATAAGCATACACATGATCCTTCCAGTATTCAGAATGTTTTACTATTTAAAATTAATTTGAGTATAAATGAAGGTTCTTATTTGGTAATCAGATCCAATAATTTAACTCCTGTCAAACACATGTGAGATAATAAAGTGCTTAAAGACCGCAATATTGCTTTTGCTTAGTCTCCAGATCAATAGTCAGATTGTTGAGCACCACGGGTCTCTTCTAGAATTAATTCAGCAACCTTATAACGGTACACCTTCAAGCTACCAAAGAAGTATCAACTGGTTCCCTGAAATGGAAAATCACGGCATGCATTTTCACCCACCCACCCCTTTCCCTTTTTTCAAGCCCTATCCACCACTTCTCCGCTCCTTGGTCATCCTTGGCGTGGGGGCATAAACGATTGATGAAACCCAACCTACGTCAAATAAACACTATAGCCGAATCTTACACCAATGTCACCGCCAAGGAAATGACCAAACTCATAGAGAAACACATCTTCACCTAACACAAATTAACCCACATCATACCCCCTGGGCAACAAAGATCAGTCCCAAGGGGGCAACCACCATCAAGAGCATAAAAGTGTGAGAGCAAGCACCTTTACCACACAAGCCACAAAGATAAGCGCACAACTAAAGTTGCAATCAGCTTGCCAAGTAAACTAGAAAAACAAGATACCATTTTACCTATCCAAGGCACCAAGTAAAAGGCCCTTGAACCAAATGTCACTTGGTTAAAACCCTCCACCAATGGTACAAGGGGAAAATCCAGGCCTAACCAGGAAAGGCTTTACAAACTGCAAACTGAAGGAGCAATGAGAATAGCAATCAGAATGGTGATCGAACCAACCAAGAAGGCTCTGTGTAAGCGCCAAAGCTCCTACAAACAAAACTCCCTTGCAAGGTCAAAGCAAGGTTGCCAGATGTAACTTTGAAGGTCAGAATGAATGGGGTGATCCAGGTGGAAACCGAACGGACACTAAAAAACTTGGAGAATCTGCAAAAGCACGATCGAATGCATAATAGCAAGTCAGATACCTAATACTCTTGCCAAGAGTCATGGACCTGGCATTGAAGCATCTAGAACCTTTCGACACCGACGTTAATAAAAAGTTCAGATCAAATTGAAAAGGTTGTTGTATGGCCAAAGATGATATTGAATGAGCAGGGCTATCAAAGTCATGACCAGGACAAGAGTGAGTTCATTGACCTAGTCAATTAGGACAGGCTTAAGCATTATCAGGTCTGAACAAAAGAAATAAATCAGAAAAGCGGTATACCAAAAAATAAATATGATAATCACCCGCCTTTTGCTCTTTTACTGATCAGACAAAAATTAGGGTGACACCCGACGGTCGGTATCCTGCAAATCAACTGTACAAAAATTAAGGGATAAGTCAATATCGCCCGCTGAACTAAAGACCCGATAAGGGTGATTCAGACAAAAATTAGGGCATGAGAGAAAAATAGTGAGATGTTAACTTGAAAATCTGTAAAGGCTAGTTAACATGGGGAGTTCGATTAATGGAAATGATTGCCAAAATCTTGTACTCTAATTAAATTTGCTCGATAAAAGTGTCTTTCGTACTGAAACTTCTATGCTTGTGATTGTATGAATGCTTGACGATCAAGAGAAGGAAACATCACAAGTAAGCTTAATCGTAGATGCTCTAAGCTCATTAGCGTTTCAAAAAAATAAAATTCCAGATAGACTGAAAACATTTAGGTCTATGCAAAAGTTGGAATAAGTTTGCTGGGTTGAAAGCCCAAAAGGGCGATCCAGGCAAAAATTAAGATGAGGCTCGATAGATTTAAAACCCCTCGAGGCAGTCTATGCAAAAGTTAGAGTAAAAAAAGAGCCCCAATTTCTCCAGTTCCCTCAAATCTGCATTCCCCAGGCTTTGCAAGAAGCCCCGTAGCTGTTGAGTATGGCTTGCCATAGCAAAATTTGAAAAAATGGTCGAATCTGTGTTTCTGGGCTATTGATGTCGCTGGCAATATAGGCGATGCCGCCGGCTACATGGGGTGATTTGGACGATGTCAGTTGATGCTGCTAGCAGCATGGGTGTGCGTGGTTTTGAGGTGATGCAGTTGGTGATATGAATGATGCTTCCAGTGGCATGGAATTAATTTCCGGTGGCATCAGAAGCATGTTTTTCTTTGTAGACCTATACAAAGCCTATACACAACCCTGTAATCCATTTCCAATACCTATTCAACTGCAATCCATTTTATTCAAAGTAAAAAGCCTGAGGGCGTAAACCATTCAAACATTCCAAATATCTAGCCTACTGAAGAAAAACAAAATAACAATCCAGACCAATCAAACCCCAATGTATCAAGGGTACAAATTAAACCGAAATAAAAAGCAAAATGAAGATATAAATCTAAACATGCCCCGCCACTGTCGGGTGAGCGAGATGAAACCTTTTCAGGGCTTACTAGCCAATCATTAACCTCATCCTCATCTTCCTCCCTGCCTTCTGTCGTAGGCACGCTGCTTGACTCCTTATTTACTGTAGTTGGTCGCCGACCGGCTGACATCATCACTCCTCTACGATTGGTGCTATCAGGGTGCTCGCGATCCAAATTTTGCTTGCACCTCTACTCCATAACAGTAGCCTCCAATTGACCTTTAAGCTTGCCCACTTGACACCAGAGTGCTACCATCTCCTCCTCATACCTCCGCTGAGCTACACCAGTATCCACTAAGGAAAGAGCTAAGAAGTCCTACAGATAGAAGAAATAAGAACATCCCATATCATTCATTTCATTCATAGCATGCATTTCACTTCACATAAATATGCCATAACAGGAAATGTACCCGAACAAGCAGCGATTACCCAATAAGTGTGTCCCGAAGAGCGAAGTTATTCTCTGATAATTGCTCTATATGGCTCCTTGCAACCTAAAAAATCCAAAAGGCAAATCAATAAGCACCCGCATCCAAGGGTAAACAAGAAAGCAACATTCATGTTCTCAAGCCTTACATAAGTAGTGCCCTCCGGCATGAAGATCAGAGCATGCCGGCTCGGGCCTATGTTCCTAGCATGAAACTCGTCTCGGGAATTCGTCAATAGGAACTGGGTCTCCATCAGGTTGACTAGGCGCCCTTCCACAAAATTTATCCCCTCCGGTACACCATAGTATTGCATCCCGCTCTAGTTGTCCCAACCTCTTTTCCTCGTAGGTTCCTTAAAAGCACGAAAAACACACATAAGCGACATTCCTAACCCAAGCAATTGCAAATCATGCACATAAGTGCAATCATACCTCAAAAGAGCGGTGCCATCCCTAGGACATCGGCACACTCTTGCCAGCTACATCCATACCTACCTCATACTCTCCCTCAGGCTCAATCTCAATATTGTCTTTAACCTCCTCTTCCAGTTCTTCTTCCTCCTCCTTGACATCCACAATACCTTTGAGCTGCCTCTTCTCCTCCTCCAGCCTTTGCTCATTATGGTACTCAATTATATCATTCCTATAGATGTAGGGGCATAAGGGGAGTAGGCGCTGCTAGTGCCGCTCGTAGGAGCCCAAAACGCTCGGATTGACCCGGCCATTCCCCTCGATATAATCGACTTGGTCAGCCATGGATGTAATCACCAGATGGGGCCATCATAAGCCTTTGGGAGGATCGGGGGCACTAGTCTATCAGCGATAGGGACAAACCTCCAGCCTGAGACGCGCTCCCCTAAGTACCACTACTGGGACAAGGGGCACTCCATGACAAACCAACGGTCATCTACCTCCTTCATGACCCTCGTAACTTCCAGCAGGTTCTCCACCCCATCAAAGGGTCCAGGACAAGCTATACCAACAATTAACCAAAACAACCGATGTAAGTATAATGTAAATTGACAAATGCATTTGGTTTACTAATGTTTTATTCTAAGTGTGAAATAGGGGCTTAATCAAAAAGATCACATGCCGAGCTTAGTCACACGCTCCTCAAGACCTCCCTATACTTTGTAGGGTACTTGGCCTTGCCGCGAATACCACCGCACCAACGGGCGAGAAAATGGGAACCCAACGACACGGTCTTCTTGAACTCGACTGGTGGAAGGATCTGGTGCTCGAAAGCCTAGGCCTGCACGAGTAACTGTTGATTAGTTCAAAAACATCCACAGTAAATGAAACATGCACAATCAAGTAAAATGCTTCCAAGGAAGGTATACCTGAAGTAGCAGATGGCTGAGATGGAGGGCCTTCCCCTTCTTCCAGGAGCCTACATCTAGCCCATGGTACATCTGCGCTAGGATGGCCCTCAACCAATTCTTCTTCTTGATGCCCGCCACATCCTCCACAGCGAATATCAGCCCGTAGTTGATCTTGCTCCCCGAAACTGGGAAGAACAACACAGTGAGCAGGGAAATCCCAAAGGAGCAGACCCATGCATCGCTATTATCTTCAGACACCATATCCTCCCTAGTCTAGTATTGGTGCAGCTCACCATAGGATAGCCTCCCTAAGACGGGCTTCATGCTAAATAGCTCCTTCACTCGCCTCACCATGGGCTTCTCTGTGTGATACTTATCCATGTATAAATCAAAATAAATGACCTCGTCCATCCATGGGAACCTGGTTATAACTACAATATCAGAGGGCATGATTGTCATGTCCCCAAATGAGAGGTGAAAGGTATGGGTGGTTTCGAACCACCTCTCTGTAAGAGCCGTCACAACCCTATTTATTTTCTCATCGCTGATATCTGCTAGAAGGCTGCTGATGTTGCTTTTACTAGAAGTGATCTCACCAGTGACATCATCCATATCGCTGGTGGTATGGAAGATATCATTGGCGGCATCACCTTAAGGAAAAACGGCATCACATCTTCCTAGTCCTTTTTGCAAGGCCTGACACTGTTGACGACCTCGTTCATAACACTGGTGACATTGCTCATGTCACCAGTGACATCACAACCTGTGGGCAGAACCTATTTTGCCCCAAAAATTGCACCCATCATGCCAAAACCACAAAAATCACTATTAATCGAATCCTAAGCCTAAGAACAGTAAAAATTGAACCTAGAACATACAATATCAGTTCATAATCAGTCTATTTCATGCTTATAACTCCTATCATGGCACAATTTTGAGCCTAAGGCCGAATCAGAACTCAACCTAAAAAGAAGAACTTCGAGTTTTGCAGGATTACCTGGAAGTAGCAAAGGTGCTTCTCCTTATCTGGGGTTAGGTTGATGATGGGGGATTTGATCCTGTACCCATACTTCTTGGCCATCTCCTTCAAGCCGTAAGCAATAGGAACTAAGAGAAGCTTCAGCCCCTCAATGGAGGTATCAGGCAGGCTCTCCCTAGCATTAGCGGATTTTCCCTTGAAAGCCTTGGCAATTCTCTTCATGATTAGAATAGTGAAGAAAGCAAAAGATTTGGAGAAGAATGAGACAAAGGGGTGTACGGTTTCTGTACGTGCAGAATGAAGAAAGAAAGGAGTTTTACTTCCTTTTAAACTACTACGTGAAATTTGAGGAGTTCTAATTTATCTGAAAATGATGATCCATATCGCCAGTGGCATCAATCCATATCACCAGCGACATCAGTCATGCCACCGGTGACATCACCTTCATCGATTTGAATTTTGAATTTGTTTGACCAGTCAAAGCTGCCACGTAGCACTCACATCACTAGCGACATCACCTCAAATCGCCAGCGACATTATTCATATCGTCGGCAATATCAACTCCTCCCCTTGCTTTTTTCAGCCATCCTCGGTGAAATCCCAGCTCTAGCCCCAACATCCTAGGACTTTTAAACCCTTATACTTTTTATTATTATATTTTTACTGTTGATCAAAGGGGCAAAAATATTTTTGAGTCACAAAATTGATCAAGTAGTAAAAACGTCATCTAAAATCTGTCTAATCTTGTTCTCATTATACTATTCATAGGTACAATTCACAAATGCAAACCCGATATGCTCATTCTATATGCTACCCAGAGATTATGACATGACCTGGTACATGTCAATCTTCGGGTTCATCCCTTAAACACCAACTAAAGTCCCTGATACAGTCTCTATACATATCACCCTTTGGGTTCACCCCTAGAACGCCAACTGAAGGTCCCTGATACAGTCGCTGTATGTATCACCCTTTTGGTTCTCCCCCAGAACGCTAACTAAAGGTCCCGACATGACCCTGTACATGTCGCCTTTGGGTTCACCCCTCCAAGATCATAATGTAACCTGGAACTACACTCTACTGATCCACAAACCAAAGGGCGACCAATCCACAAAGCATATGTCCGGCCAAGGGGCAATCTCCCCACAAAGCATAAGTCCGACCAAGGGGCAACCAATCCATAAAGTATAAGTCTGACCAAGGGGCAACCAATCCATACAACATAAGTCTGACCAAGTGGCAATCTCTTCGGGAAGCATAAGTCTGACCAAGGGGCAACCAATCCACAAAGCGTAAGTCCGACCAAGGGGCAACAATCTACAAAGTATAAGTCCGACCAAGGGGCAATCTCTCCGCAAAGCATAAGTCTGACCAAGGGGCAACCAATCCACAAAGCATAAGTTTGACCAAGGGGCAATCTCTCTGTGAATCATAAGTCCGACCAAGGGGCAACCAATCCACAAAGTATAATTTCAACCAAGGGGTAATCTCTCCATGAAGTATAAGTCTGGCCAAAGGGCAACCAATCAACAAAGCATAAGTCCGATAAGGGGCAATCTCTCCACGAAGCACAAGTCCAACCAAGAGGTAATCTCTCTGCGAACCCTAAGTCTGACCAAAGGGCAACCAATCTATAAAGCATAAGTCCGACCAAGGGGCACCCAATCCACAAAGCACAAGTCCGACCAAGGGGCAATCTCTCCACAAAGCATAAGTTCCAACCAAAGGACAACCAATCCATAAAGCATAAGTCCGACTAAGGGATAATCTCTCCGTGAAGCATAAGTCCAACCAAAGGGCAACCAATCCATAAAGCATAAGTCCGACCAAGGGGCAATCTCTCCATGAAGCATAAGTCTGACCAAGGGGGGGTAACCAATCCATAAAGCATAAGTCTGACCAAGGGGCAGTCCCTCCGCAAAGCACCAGTCCTACTAAGGGGCAACCAATCCACAAAGTGTAAGTCCGACTAAGGGGAAATCTCTCTACGAAGCTCAAGTCCAACCAAGGGGCAACCAATCCATAAAGCATAAGTCTGACCAAATGGAAATTCCTCCGTAAAGCTCAAGTCCAACTAAGGGGCAACTAATCCGCATAGCACAAGTTCGACCAAGGGGCATCCTTTCCACAAAGCATAAGTCAAACTAAGGGGCAAACTAGTCATCCATCAGGTATCATTCCTATCCCTTACTCTTTCGTGCTACCATACTGACATGTGGCAGTAGCGATCCCCTAAGGGGCAGCCTATGAGCATAGGATTTTGCTGTCGCTCTCGCGAGATGATGATAACGTGTACTCGATTTTAATGCCTCAAAATAAAAGTTCTTTAGAATTTTTATTACCAGTATAATGTTTCTTGTGAACTTTATACTTGGTAGAACCCAGTTCGGCATGGCCGATAACGAGTCTGGTAGGAGCTTGAATCGATGATTTACACCCAAAATAATTATATCTCTGAATACCCATTAAAATATCATTAAATTTCAAAAATCCTACTTTGACCCCTTTGACCCGTGTTTGGCAGCTTTTGTAGGCTTGTGGGCTCGCTGATAGTCAGCTTTTTTAAAACCTGCCACCAGCAGTATCACCCATGTCACCGGTGGTAAGGCCAAATCGGGTTCTGCAGACAGCTTTCATCTTCTCCCTTGGGACAGTCTCTTTTTTGCCATTTCAGTGAAAATGGCTGAAAGGTCTCCAAGACAACCCAATTTGCCTAACAAAAAACACCTTAGGTTCAAAAAAGGGGGAGGGGAGAACACAAGAACAATCTAAAATAGGATTTTATAGAATTCTAGAGTGTGAAAATAGATTTTAGTGAGATAAGAATTAGAAAAGGTAGAAAAAAGGATCTCAATCCATTTCTCTTGGTTTTCTTCTTTGAACTCTCTGATTGTGAGCTTAAAATCAGTAGACATCAAGTTAAAATTAATCTAAGTAGGAACTTAGAGACTTAAGTACCTAATTTACTACCAAATCATCATTACAAGCTCCCCAAAGGTGTTCCTTGGTTCACGAAGAGGTGGATTTACGGCCCTGAGGTAAAAATCCAAAGTCTCAAAGCTCTTTAGCATTAATACTGCTGGTTTGTGCTGATTCTTGTTGATTTACATTTGTTTTTGGGTTTTCGGTCTTTTTTCAACTGTTACCTGCTACTGCTACAAGAAATTGAAATCACCGGAGACATGTGATGTTGTCGGCGGTATCACTCATGTCACTAAAGACATCACTGATACCGCTAGAGACATCACATTCCCTAGAGGCCTCTCTTTCTTGCAGGACCCCTTCTTTATGGTACTCAGAAAGCCATGTAACCTGCCTATAGACTGATGCATCTAGCGACATCATTGATGTCGCCGGCGGCATCTGCCATGTCACTGGCGACATGACCTTCTGGACAGCTATTTATTTCGTTCATTTCTGACCTAGCTTACTTTCCAAAGCTAGGATACACAGTGCAATGATGGAGGTGCAAAATCGTCTGAAAACAAACCCTACCTCATACCATGTGGCGTTTTCACTAATAATTCGGATAAAATAACAATCGAGTCTAAAATTTGGTTAAAAGTGGAATTTTCATTAAATGTCATTCAAATCTCATTTTAGCCATCCAACTAGGCTTCATAATGATATAAACATTTATGCCATGTTCACGCTTACTTGGGTCTTGTTTGGTTTGCTAACTATGCATGATTCTTGATATATCTCATATAACATGTCGTATCTGCACTAAACATCTTTCTGTAGGTAGATTTAGGTTAGATGTATGTTAAGCCTTCGGGTATTTTATTTACTGCATAAAGAATGTTTAGGATTTGAAAGCCCTGAATAATTTCAATTTCTGCATTTACGTTTGGATGACTGTAATAATTTATTCGATGGTTGATAAATGCGATAATAACATAATAATCAAAAACACAATAAATAGGATGGATTAAACCGATTAAGAAAGAATGAAATATCTTAACTTGGCCTAATGAAAAATTGATAACATTATCTGAACTCGGAATCTTTACTTAAGGTATTGTCTACCGCCCGATGGAAAAATCGTATCAAAATTTCCCGGTTGAGCTGAACCGAGTGGCGACTCTATTTTGAGTACGGGATTTCAATCTTGTATCCATTAACACCTAAATTGGACTTAAATCCAACTTCAACATCAGTGCTTTCATCATGCCTAAAATAAGGATCAATCCCTCGGCACACTTCATAGTGTCTTGTAATATTTCCCCCGTACGGCACATCTCAAGCGCCCCTCACGGGGGGGAAAAGGTTGTCCGCTCACACTGAGGCTACTGAAGAAGCACATTATGAAATATGGATAGGTTGAAACCCAATGTGTCTTTCACTAGATTTTGAAATTGTGAAGACTGAATCTAATGGTTGACATGAGATTGAATATCTATGTCATGATATTGACGTCAGATTGGCATAACATTATCTACTTGAGCCTATTCATGAACTACCCATTGGAGACCAAAGGGTATTGCACCTACAACCTTGCCGAAACATAGTATTTGAGGCTTGTAAGCATGTTTTTCCAAAGGATACGATTCTTTGAGAAAAGTAGTAGGAGCACAGTTGAACTTGTCAGCTCAAGGCGCACAAATTCTGAAAGGACAGATCAGATTTTACATTTAAGGTTCATGTGTTTAAAGCATAAGTTGTAAAGACATAATTGACCTAAAAGGCATGTCAGTTTGATCATAAACTGGAGAAATGAATTTTCTCTCAAATAGTGATGACTCTTATCATACATCATGAGTAAGAGTCTTTGAACCCATTGGAAGCTATTGAATCTTCAAGTAGGAATACAATGATGCTTTTATAGACAATGTGAGTATGCAATGTTAATCAATAACATTGTATTGTGATAGTGTAGTTATGATTGGGTAGATTGAAAGTGGTGCCCAAAAGTTATAGTAAATACTTTACAATGTAAACTTTAGGCAAAACCGTGACATTCTTGTTGGATGCCGATCTAAGTTCTCAGATTAGATCCAAGAGAATGACCTTTAGGATAGAAATCTACGAATTTAGATTTGATCATGGATTAAATCAAATTATCCAATTGAGGCAAATCTACAGTGTAAGATTTGAGCATGGATGCTAATATCTATGAGGTAGATCAAATCAGTTTATACCTAAAGACCCAATGTTTATGGTCATGTTATGATTACTGAAAGCTGTAAACAAGTTAAAAGCTCTAAATAGTGTATTTGTTAATTCTACGACATAAACTAGACACATAGTAGCAATGTATTGCTATAAGTGGAAGTGTTTAAATTAGGAAGTTCATAAGTAAGTTAGGATTGATGGGTCCTAGAGCTACTCGATGTTTTCCGTGATAAAAATGAGGGCCACTACACAAGCTATAGGGACTCGGTCATAAGTTCGAACACGTGTTAGTATGTTGAAGACATGTCATTACATGGGGTTGACACAAGAACATTGTCGTTGATTGTCTAACCAAAAGTCCATCATGGATGGAGCTTAATATATTGGGTCAGATCTGTAAAGACTAGGGCAATGCCTGCTATTAACTACTTCAAGTGGGATATTGTTAGAAATGTTGGTGTGGCCTAGTTCTCAAGGATTGGTTCATACATTATGTATCTACTATTGGTGTCACATTATAAAGGCAATAATCTACTACATGCATATCTTGTGCTATAACATGAGTAGAGTATCCATTGGTTGAAAATCATAAATGTCCAAAGTCCATTTCAATCATGGGAATGAATAAAACAAAAGACTTGTATATTGGATGATCTGTAGCAATGTAGTTGCTATGTCACTTGGTAAGTAGATCATGAACATAGGCACATGTTGAGAACATGGGGCTGGACCAATCCACACAGCAAGTTCACATTGTTGAATGTCATAGTCAATTTGCTGAGTAGGTCTCAATAGTCCTCAGACTTAATTTCAACTTATTATTAATGTGGAAGTGGGTATGCTATGGCATATTACTAACGAGTCCTTAAATATTGGATTACAAGTACGGGTATGGTCGGTATATTTCATGACCATATTAATAATAGTGTTGAAGTGATAGGATTGCCATTCGATTTGATAAACCGAGATGAATCATCGGCCACTTAATGAATGAAAGGGATAAGGAAGTCCAATAAGTCATTGACTTATTTTATCATTTTATTCTAGATCAAGAAATATGATGAACTGTATAAGGGGGTGACAAGCTCCATGCCTCTTGTTCATCATATTGATGTTAGCTGGCAAAGGACTTTGTGAGATAACTACTGGGCTTAGTATCTTTTAGAGACGGGTGTACTCAGTCCTAATTGGGAGTTGTAATGGTTTGCTAGAATCCGCTTACAGTCTATGGGTAAAATACTCATTGCCAATATATGGATAGACCCAAAGGATCGTGCACTTAGAACTACTGATCTGAGATTCCTTGTACATGCTATGTTACAAGACGGGATGAAGAATTGATTATTAATTAGTTGACATATCAAGTCAATGTAATTGAATAATCAGAAACACCATTAGATTAATTTGTTTAATGAAATAATATAATGTAGTTTATATTATTCATCAAGCAAAATTAAGTCTACGTTTAATTAAATTACGTATGGTATTTATTTAACTGTCAATTGAATAAATTCATCTGTTAAGAGATTTAATTAAATGATAATTTAATCAATTCGTGTGTATACTAAAATAATTAATTGACTACTTTAGCTAATTAAATTAACTTGTAGCATGAAATTTAACTTGATTAAATTAAGTTGTTTTTTTTGTCTATGGTTAAATTGTAAATTATAAAAATGGCAACTGAAAATTAGTTTAAGAATTAAACTTGGTGGATTAATTATTAAACTAAGTTTCTAGTGGGCTAATTTATAATTAAATTAAACCTAACCCCAGTTCATAAATATAATTGTAAATAGACAAATAAAAACTAATTAAGCCAAATTCCACACAACACAAAAACGTGAGCAGGCTCTCTGCATATGGCCAACACGTTCAGCATAAGTAAATTAGGGTTTATGGTGTTTTTTCGCTTTGTTCTTCATCCATACGGCTAGCATTGATCCCGATTCGAGAGTAGTTCACACACGTGAGATTGGAGAGCTTCAACTTGCGAGCTTCATACCATCCGTCTCTAAAGGAGACTAACCAAGTATGTTTTTATTTGATGAAATAAAATCCTTTTGAAACCCTATCAATTGTTCTTGAAAAGACCCAATTTGGAATTCGAGAAAATTTTAACCGGTAATTCCACCTTCGCAGTTATATTTTTGATCGTAACATGGATATTAACAACCTCCAAGGTGTTGTATCCTTGTTTCTTTTATGTATTTCATGCATATCTGTTTTAAGCAGAATTGCTTACATCATGTTGTTTGGATTCGGGCTTTTACAATATACATGCAAAGCCAAAGGCTTTGAGGATTTTTTTTGAAAACCCCCCGGAGAAACATTGTGTTTCCCCAGAAGGAAAAAGATCGAGATAGGTGAAAATTTCGGGGCGGGCGTCCCAACTAGGTTGATGCCCTCGCTTACCTACAAAACACCTACCTCTCTTTATTAAAGCAATCCAAAGACTGCTCACAAGATGAGAGCGTCAGTGAACAAAGATACAGCCTAAAGGTGATACAGATATGAAATCCGATCCCGAGATATGCCTATACAATGAATGGGGCCAAAGAATGCCATCTAACTAGTTACAGCTTAGGAATAAATCTGGACAGTTAAATACATCAGAAACGACAAAATTAAGATTCCGCCTTCGATACTTGAAAACGAACCAGCATAGATGAATGCTTGCCCCCAAGTGATCATCTGTGCTTAAGACACCCTCGAACACGAACTTATTCCGCCTTTTCCAAATAGCCCACGCAATCATAAACCATAAAGCCGTACCAAACTCCTGTCCAATCCCAGAGGAAAAATGCGCTCGCCATACTACTAGAAAATCAGCCCCCTTGAATGGCATTGTTACTGAAATCCCTAGCACCAGAAAAGCTTGAACCTATATACGATAACTACCCAAACAGTGAAACAGAGCATGATCAATTGTTTCGGACTCATCACAAAATGGACACTTATCATTCATTACTGCTTGGCACCCGCGACAAACCAGAAAGACTTTCGTTGGGAGACGTCTATGTAATAATAACCAGCCAAAGAATTTAACTTTAGGAATAAGACACACATTCCAAACCACCATATAATCCGTTTCCAGCGTAGACCTTTGAGGCGTCCTATAGAACCCTAAACAAAAAGATGCAGCTGAAAATACCTTATTAGCATCCAGATCCCATTCAAATCTATCTGCCACCACCTGAAACCCAACGTGTAGCTGCTGCCCCCTACTACCGACAGCCCCATTCCCCCCGAAAACAGCAGGGCAGATCTGGGAAATCCAATTCCGCATCTGGAAGCATCTCTCCCTACTAATAATCCTTAGACTACGTTTCCAAAAAGGCCTATATAATGCTGCTCCCTTAGAAATAGACAGACACCCATCCCGAATCGAACAGCTTTTTCTATTACATAATAGATACAGATCAGCGAAAAGAACAGATAATGACACATTTGCAGTCCAATTATCATACCAAAAAGATCCGCAAGCCTCGTTCCCCACTTTCACTCTCCCGTTCGATTTAAACAACTCCCAGAAGGTTGAGTTCTTTACACAACAAGATAAAATGCCTTGCCAAACATACGAAATGCGGGAACTATCAACATTTTCAAACGAGTTCCATGAATCGAAGCCATATCAACGGACACACAGCTCATACCACAACGATCCCTGTCCATCTATTCTAGACCGCCATATCCATTTCAACAATAAACTACAGTTGACTAGTCTGAGATCCCTAACATATAGGCCACCTAAATTTTTCGGTAGCATAATTGTCTCCCAACTCACTTTACAGATCCCACTAGAGTCCGCTTTACCTTTCCACAAGAAATTACGCATTAGTTGTACAAGCTTATTATTAATAGAGGCCGGCATCTTATTCAATGATAACAAATAAATCGGGATAGACGAGAGAACCGATTTTATAAGGACCACCCTGCCAGCATACGATAAACATTGACCTTTCCAACTTGCCAGCCTATTTTGGAACTTACCAATCAACCCATTCCAACAAGACACCAGGATGCGTCTCGTACTGAGAGGGGCGCCTAGATAAGTAATGGGGAATCTTTTGATCTTACAACCCATAGTCTCCGCACAACGATTCAACAAGTCATCCTACACGTTAATACCCATGATTGAGCTCTTAACAAAATTAATTCGTAGACCTGAAATCAACTCAAAACAACGTAATAAACGGATAAAAGTAGGTAAGAGGGACTCATCTGCAGGTAAGAAGCACATCGTATCATCCGCACACTGAAGAATAGATATATCCTTCTCTGACCCATGAATACGAAACCCAGGTAAAATACCCTTACGGACACTTACGTCAATGAGCTGTTTAAGACCTTCCACTGCTAAGATAAAAAGAAATGGAGAAATGGGGTCACCTTGTTTAACCCCTATGCCCAAATAGATCGGATCTGTAGGGCTACCATTGATAAGAATAGATGTTACCGAGTTCGCTCTGCAAGTCACCATCCATCTAATCCACTTATCAGAGAAACCCATCCTCTTCAAAACTGAGTCAATATAAGTCCAAGAAACACTATCGTATGCTTTATGGAAATCAAGCTTGAGTGCCACAGAAGACTGACCACTGCGGTGGATTGATTGGATCACTTCCGAGGCTATAAACGAGCATTCATGAATATTACGGCCTTTAACAAAAGCAAACTGATTGTCAGAGATTAGTTGAGGCAACACAGCCTATAATCTTTTCTCGAGTACTTTCGACACAATTTTATATATACCATGGATAAGGGCAATCGGTCTATAGTTCTCCAATGACAACGACCCCGGGAATTTAGGAATCAACACGGTAAAGCATGACTTAATAGAATTTGGCAGCTGATCATACCTATAAAATTCGCCGAACAGAGCTAACACATCCGGTTTCATGTCCTCCCAGAAGCGTTTATAGAAGAAGAAATTAAATCCGTCCGGCCCCGGAGCCTTACCTTCTTGACAAGCACACACTGCATCCCATACTTCAGCCTCAGAAAAAGATTCAACAAGCCGAGCATTGGCCGTCGCATCAACCATACGGAATTGTAGCTCGCCCAAAGAATACGGCACCACCACTTGTTTCGAAAATAGTCTGGAATAAAAATTCCGTATCGTGGATTTAATAAGTACCTGGTTAGAAGATATAACCCCATCAATTTCCAGCTGTGAAATCCGATTCCCCCTAGCCCTCGCTGATGCCATCCTATGAAAAAAACTTGTATTATCATCACCCAGTATAGTCCAGTTAACTCGTGATTGTTGGTGACGAATTTGTTCAAGGTTCCGTCTACAGGTAAGTAATTCCGATCTCACGCACTGAAGCTCCAATCTACTTTCCTCCTCCAAAGGTCGGACCACCGAACTGGATGTCAAAAATATAATACGAGCCTCTAGCTTCTTTATTCTTCCCTCTAACCCGCCAAAATTAGATACATGCCAAGGCCGGATAAAGCTCCTTAGTTGGCATAGTTTAAAATCAATGTCGCGCCCCGGATCCGCCAATTCTATGGCCTCCCACTTCGATCTTAGAAAAGGTAGAAACCCGTCCTTTTCCCACTAACAGTTCAAGTATCGAAACACATTTTTACCATCCGATACCGATGCGTGGGACCGGTATATAATCGAAAAGTGATCTGATAGCGTTGAATCAACCATCATCAAATTCTGACCCGGCCACCTATCAAGAATATTGCACGACACCAAGACATGATCAATCCTCGAGAAGGATAGAATATTAGACCACGTATAGTCACGCCCATGTAATGGCAAATCAAAGAGAGCACATTCATTAACAAATTCCTGGAATCTAATCATCGAACTCAACCCCGTGTTCCCACTTCTACCTCGCTCAGAACTATGCAACACTTCGTTAAAATCACCACATAGCACCAAGTTATCTATGTTTTGAATATGGGGCAGCAGATCAAACCAAAATTGATTCCTATCCATGGGGATAGGGGGACCTTATAAGCATAGTAAATTTACCTCAAGTTGACTAGACACAATATGTAGCAGGCACCATCTATCTGTAGAAGCAGTGATCGAGCCAAGAATTAAATTAGAATTCCATGAGATCAGTCGACCGCCTGACAAACCATGCGATGGGATACAATGAAATTGAAAATCGTTATGGCCCCAAAACTTCCTGACAACCTGATCTGAAATCGATAGGGACTTTGTCTCAATTAGAATGAAAACCTGAAGCTGCCACTTTCGAACACATGACCGCACCAAAAACTGTTTGGCCCCATTCAATAGGCCCCCGCGACAATTCCAACTCATAAAACTCAAAGACATGGTAATACTCGCGATATCCCAATTCGGACAGCAGCTCTCTCAACGTCGCTGTCCTTCCAATGCCTCTATAATCAAGCCCATATTTTGTTCATTAAACAACTCAAGCTTCTCTCTGATTCGGAATGCCATTAATTCCTCACTGACAGTTGGCTCATTTCCTTCCCTACGGATGATAATTCTATTCATATTTGGGATGTTTGGGCCCGAAGAACTTGAATTCTCTGTACCTGGAACCAACGAGTTATTTCCCCCAATTAACGGGCTATTGCCGGGAGGGTGGATACTACCCGGACTTTTGTTGTTGCTATCCGCAACAATCTCATCATCCTCGCCCGATCTAATTTCAGTTTCATTCCCCGATGATTCACTACTACTCCTGTCCGAAGGGTCCTCCTCTGGTTCACTCCACTCTTCCGATCCGTACCCGTACTCTTGACTGTGTTGGCACCCAATTCCTTGTCTAAGGTTCGTGTATATCATTATATCTCTATCCCCTACTGCCAGCGTCAGATTCCTACTGGCTGTCCCAAGCGGTACAGAAACAAGGCACGATACTACATCCAACCGATCGGGTTTTTTGAAATTACAATCTATTGTAACAACTCGCCCAAATCTCGCTGCCAGTTCCTGCACCACAGGTTCACAAATAAGAGGTGGCAAAATTCCCATAAGATCCAGATACATAATACGTTCCGACGGCGTGAAATCTATTGGAAGTGCACAAACTGACTCCATAATATGTTCCATAACCTTCCAATCACCATTCATAAAGTCCATAAGAACCACATCTGATCTAAACGAAATAATCACATAATATCCACCAACAGGAGCAGCAAATTCAAACTCAAAACCGTGATCGCTCAGAAGATCATGTATATTACGGATGTGAGAAATATTGTTAAGTTTAACCAAACAAGATTTTGATTTCCAAGGTGCATTTTTAACCACTACCTCACTGTTTAGTATAGATTCAGCAGGTACAATAGGAGAGGATGCCACCTGGATCGAGTTGATGGTTGACTCTTCTCATGGTGGTTGATTCGCCACAACATCCACAAAGGACCGATGATCTCGAGGGGAGTTTCAGAATGTCGCCTTCTGGACTGGTACCACGGGATTAGACCGTGCTTGAGGTGCTATTTTCGATTTGTCATACCTGGCTCTGAAAGCTTTGAGTCTTATCGCACCAATCGCTATCATATTTAGCGCTTCCAACACTACCTGTATCCGCATAGATCCATCGAGTGTGATGAACCCAAAATTAAGGTTCTTCGCATTCCTTTTCCGGGCAATATAGACCCAGCCATACACTCCATACCTATTAAACATTCTTTTCATAGCCGCTGCATCAAAGTGATTTGGGAAATTCTCAAAGTAAATTTTCGGGGGGTTAGGGATTTGGGAATGGCGATTGTGGAGGGGCAGAGGGTTTCAGTATTATGGCTGGCGGTGGGTGTTCACCGATCGATTCAGGGTGGTTGACGGCCGGTGGCATAGGCGGCGGCTGGGGAAGGGCGCGGGTAGGGTGCGGCTAGGGTTTCGTTCCATAGGGTGCGGCTTTTGCTGTATATCTAAAGGCTTTGAGGATTATCCTCACATTTCTAAACAAACCCTTGAAGCTTGAGCCAATCAAAATTAGTCATCAATATGAACGCTCGTATTTGAATAAAAATTCAGCCAAGATCTAAGAAAGAAAAATTGTTTAGACTTTAGTATATATTACATTTATTTAATATAAGAACTATTAATCAAATACATTTGTCCTACTATTTTTTGAAATTTACAACACCCCATTCTATTGAATTCGGGAAGATTAGCCTAGCTAAATTTCCTAGTTTGTAGCATCTACAACTAGTCTAATACGACCCCCAATTTTATGAGTCAAGCCATATTAGTAAGTTGTAGTTTGAATCTCATTCCATTTGCATCGTATGCAATTTCTAATTTATTCAAGATCCCTAATTCTAAGGGATGTGTGCTCTTATATTAGCAAATCTTTGAACGTGTCTACGTCCTGCGGCTAGCCCCCAATTTTATGGTGGATTACCTAGTCCTATTAAGGCAGACCCAATCTCAACAATTACAATCGATCGATGTAGATGAAAATGATCGCTTTGCACAACATTTTTATAGTTGAAAAAGATCATATTATAAATTTGCATAAGGAAGACTTATAACCTTCCTTAATATGTTTACTTTTGGATTTTATTGGTGTTAAACGTCTCACCCAATTTAGGATTTTATTTGATGGACATATTTATAATAATTTATATTAATTTAAGGAGTTTTAGAATTAATTTATAAGGTCTATCCTTAGGTGGGTTCAAGCTCTTTATTTTAATTATTCTATCAACCTCGATTATATGCAAAATATTAAAATTTTTATTTGTTATTTATATATTGAATTTCCATTAAGCTTTTATTCAATAATTTAATAGTGACCTTGTTATAGAAACATATGTAACAACCATCTTATACACTAAAAATAATCAGTCCATATTTAATCCCCTCTTTGTTAACTCAAGCTGCGCCGCTATATGTTCCCAGGTAGGAGAGGTGCCCTATAAGGAGTAGACATCATGTCCAATCCGGACCAGAAAATACACGGGGGAAAAACTTGAAGAAACATAGATTTAATTGTACTAATAAATTTCGTTCTTTCAATTCATGTAAATTGAAAGCATATATAACCCACGTAATTTATATAATTTATTGAGTCTTTGATAAATTTGAGTAAGTTGAGCATGCTTATTCGAAATTACCTATATCCATTTTCTAACCTTGAAATGAAAGCCTAAGTTCATCTATTGTTCTAAACAATTTAATAAACTTTAAATAATTTCAAATAGAAAATAAAATCCAGTTTACTTTTAACTTAACTATGAACTAAATAGGTAGGCACTAATACCACTATTGAGAGCTGACAGTCACTTTGAACATCCAAAGTAGGCATGGCGGAAGTTCAATATTTTGTCCCTTGTCCCTAGGAACTCCTATTAGTGCATATAATTAATTAAGGCCTTAACTAAATTAATTCTCTACTTAGGTTAGCATGCATAGGCTAGGCATACCGTAATTCAAAATTATATCCTAGCATAAATATATTTTATGCTAAGCATGTTATAACTCTAAGTTATAATCTAAGTATAAAATAAAGTAAGCATGCAAAGAAACCAAAGCGTAATAATTATTAAATCTAAAACGCTTAAAGAAAAAGACCAAATAATTAAAAGAGAAGTAGAAGACTTACCAGTTGACGCATGTTTTAGCAGAACCTTCTTACACAAGGCTCCAAGTGTAGGATAGCCTCTATGAGTATCCACACAAACCCCACCAACCAAAACCTCCATTGAGGAAGAACCGCAGTGTTTTCAGTAGCTGCTAGACAACTCCAAAACCCACTCAAAAATATTAACTAAAGGGACTCCTTTATTTTATTCTTCTAAGTTGACTTGAGAAAACATGTTAGAATCTTAAATCAGAGCTGATAGGAAGAACTGGTGCATTTGAACAGTAAGGAGGGGCTAGCCTTTTATAGGGGGAGCATATTGGTCCCTGTGAGGGTCTAAATAAGATCAGAGGGGGTGAATGACCTTTTTGCAAAATTAACAAGATTTTAAAAAGTCTTTGTGTAGCGTGTTTGATTATGTTCCGGAGGATTAATCCAGATGATGCAGAAAAGTAATAACAATGCAAATAAATAAAGAGTAAGAAAATCAAACACAAGTATTTTATCCTGGTTCGGCCCTGCCTACTCCAGTCCCCGGAGTTTCCTTCCTCCAAGCTTTTCCACTAGTGGATTCCTTTTAAGCTAGCAAAAATCAAACCTTACAATCTGTCTTCGGACGGTAACCCATTCCGGATATAGGATATACCACTACAAGCACCAACTCTTAGCTGAGTCCTCTTGTCTTTAGCAGGATATACTACTTACATTTCTATCCCAAGTCTAATCTAAGTCCTACTGGGAGTTCCCACTCAAAGCACCTACTTCAAGTTATATCCCAATCTCACCACTCACCTAAGTGTTTGATCATCTCACTTTGGTTTTATCAAAGGTTTTGGTTATGGTTTTCCTCAAGTTTATAGTTCACTTGGGAATCCTTACATACAGGTTTGGAAATGTTTGATTCATTGAGGGTTGTGATTACTGATTGCTTTTAGTGAATTCTCTTGTTAATTACTTTCTTAAAATCAACCAGCACCTTCTCAACTTGTGTAGCTTCCCTTATAGGCTTCCATCATAAATATAGCTATTGTGGGTTATTGAACTTGAATTTAATCTTCACCATTGAAAAGGTAATATGTGGCGCTTTCAGAGCCGTTGATCCATCTGTTAGAAAGAGATTTTGACCCATTTGAATCCTTAGGATTGAGGCAAAAAAGTTTTCAGTGATCATTTTCTTATATTTTAGTGTCTCACCAACTTTTATTCCAGTGCCTTTTCGGTGTGAGGTCCACATGCCTTCTTATTGGTCTAGGTGAAAAAGGTTCTTTCCTTTTTCTCTTTCCGCTGTCAGTCCTTCTATCCTATTCTGAAAAGTGTGCAAGCTGTCTCTTGCCTTACATATGGGGAAGGGAACTTTGACTTGTAGACCAAAAGAATTGAGGGAATGAAATTTTTGAATTATTCCCTTTATCTAGATATTAAGTCTTTTAGAATGTCTTCAGACTTAATATCTTCGGATCTATCTTCTTTTGCATGCTAGCGCAATCAGTTCTTTCGGATGTTGATTTGGGCAGTTCAAAGTTTGTTTTCGACTTACATCTTTTTGTATTTAGGTGTTTTGTTTACTTCAAACCTGATCCGAATTATTTGTTGTTCTAGATCATTATTTCCAACAATCTCCCCCATTTGGTAGAAACAAAAACCTAAGCCTTGTAGTCATTTACAAGTTTTACTCCCTATAATTTAAGCATCCCTCACTCCCCCAACATTTTTTTAATTCTAGCTTCTAATGTTTTGGTAGTACAATTACAGATTGTACTTTAGAAGCAATTTTGAAACAGTTCTTCACTATAAATACTTCTGCTGTTAATAATGGTTAACAGCAACAAAGTTTAGGATTACATGATACCGAAATACATAAGTGAAAAAATAATTGTAGCTATTACAGATTTTACATTGAAGAAAATAGCTATATCTAGTACAAGATTATAACTTTCCGGATGCTTCTCCCTTCTTCTCCTTGCCTTTGCTTTACTTCTCCTTTTCTGCTTCAGCTTTATCCTCTCCTTTTTTACTCTCCCTTTTTATTTGGATCAGCTTGGGGTCTATTACCGTCTAGGTTTTACCATCCCAACTTTCTTTCCATGCCTTTGAGTAAATGGAATAATCCAAGTTTCCTTCTCTTCTGTGCTCAATGATTGTATCAACTGTGGCAGGAGCTAGATGCACGGGCTGGATGACCTTCCGGAGTTGGGTACAAGACTTTGTAAGGTAAGGATGCATGGATAGACCATGTCCACAATCCTTCTCATCAAAGTAGGGAAATAGAGCTTTTTGGAGAGTAGCAATTCCTTTATGTTCGAAGAAGCCAGTGTCTCCAATATGTTGTACAAGATTTGGAAGGACAGGAAGGAGTTGGCTTTCCAGAATAGAGGATGAGGAAGAAGATTTGGAGATAGACATGTTGGACAAGCTGGATGCTAATTTTTCAAATTCTTTGCCCATGTCCCTGCGGTAGTTGTGAATGCTGGTGTTGACAGTCATTATGTCTGTGTGAAGAGTATCCTTGATTTTATTTAAGATTGTGTCTTGTCCATTCATTTGCCTAGCAAACTCAATTGCAATATTTTCAATCTGTGTGGCAAGGTGTTGGGGCATATGTACATCAATGAATTTTGTCATCTTGGCCAAGATGGCTTGTTGCATTTCATTTAGTTGAGGGAGCTCTAGCTTTTCTTCCTTTCAAGTAATGAATTTTGACAAGTTTTCAAACTTGGAATCTAGATATTCTTTAATTTTAGTGGTCAATTCAGAGGAGGATGAGGTGATCTTATCCATTATTGTTACACAATTATTTGTAGCCCCTGTGTTGGGCTGATCTATAGTATAATTTACTGCTATAAGACTTGTTTGTAGCTCATTGAGTACAGGAGTGACTTTGGCAAGAGATACTTCTACCACCAACTCAGCAATGGGAAATTCCTCCACTTTCTTCTTAATTCTTTCTATACTCCCTTTTATCTCCCCTATAGCACCCTCAAATCCGGAGTTGAGGATTTTTGTTTTAACACTTTCTCCACAGATTTGAGTTATTTACAGATATTTTGGAGACTCTACTTGACATAGCTTTCCTCGCGCTCTTCATGGGTAGCATCCTATAGCATTTTCAGCACTGTAGTAATCTTTTTAACCTTGGTTTGATTTATGCTGGTAGTTGGCTTTTTGATTGGACTTTTAAAGGAGGAAGTCTCAGATCTAAAGCTGCTTTCGATTTCCTCTAATTCAAATGAGTCTACTTCAGAGGATTCCTTCTCTTCTTTGTCTTTCCCTTCTTCCAACCTTTCCTTTGGAATGGCTTTCCCTTTATAGTCCACTTTAGAATTGTTCTCGTTGGGTTCCTAGACCATTTCCCTCCTCTAAAAAATGTTATTCCGGGTTGGACTAGTTGTCCTTAGATACACTTGGGGTTTGTGTATCTAAGTTGTCCGGATTCATATCTGCTGTCACAACAGTTGCAGCAGTATTAGCATTAACATTAAAGGAAACTGTGTTAGGAGTTACCTCAGTTATTTGTGTTTGATTTTGAGAGTCAGGTTCTACTCCTCCTTCTTCTACCTCCACAACCCATAGAAGACTGGCAAAATCCTCAGTCGCCCCTTCATATGACTTTACAGGACTTGGAATCACTCCTTCAGGCGTGTTGGTAGTGTCCTCAACACCCTCTACATATACCTTTTTAGGTTTTACTTCATTGATGACTTCAGCTTTTGGATTGAGCAAATTCTCTGGAAGTGGTCCGGTTCTTAGCTGGAAAGCATATAAGTTAGCTTCTGGAATCTTGCCAATAGTGTTTAGATCTGTTTGAGTGATAATGATAGCCTGAGTACTGGAAGAGCCTCTGGGTCCTTCTGTGGTGAGTTTATTGATTCTATCATTGTCCTTCATGGCTTCCTTTAGTACATCATATTAAGGGTCATTCGGAGTGACTTTCTCATTAGATCCAGGGACATGCTTGCCCTTGGTTTTCCTGGCCTTAGCCAATTCTGCCTCTTTCGCTCCCTTTGCTACTCCCTCATCAATAACAATTTCTGATGGCTTCTTTACTTGGCCTTTCTTAGCTGCTACTACCTCATCAAAACTGTAACCCTTTCTTATAAACTGCCTCCTCTTTGATTTTGGGGATACATCCCCAGTCTCCTCATCATCTTCATTATCACCTAGTATTTCATCCAAGGTTTTTCCTGCTTTCTTTCTTCTTGCCAAGATTGCCTTAGCTACTATCGGAGGTTGATCCTCCACTTTTACTTTTAGGGTTTCCACATTCCTCCCTTTCTTAGTCGCTGCCTTAATCTATCTCCCTCTTCTCTTAGGCTTTTTAGGACTGTTATTCAAGATTTGAGTTAAGGTTTGGGTATCCTCATCAACCTCTTTCACTAGAGGAAAACGAAGATCCGGTTGTGCTTTTGGTTTGGTGGTTCTGGCCTTCTAGGGAACACGGGCTTCTTTAACTGGATCCGTAGCTTTCCCAGCAGTACTATGCTCCTTCTCATCTGTCTAATTCTTGGCTTTCTTCTCATTCCACTTTTCACCAAAAGCTAGCTTTTTAAAGTTCTTTCCCAAGATTTCCTTTCCTTGAGTAGATTGAAATCCGGATAGATTGATTTCATTGGCTACAAGAATTCTTGTGATAAGAGCGTTATAGGAGTTTCTGTACTACCTTAGATAGTGAATAATCAGTACCGCAATGTTCACCACTGTGCTGTCCACCTAGTGTTGTAACACTCAGTGTTGGAAGGAAGATACAATGGTTAGAGAGCCCTTCTAGATTAGGATCATCTTAGCAAGGGGGTGTTGGAGATATCTTGTTTCTTCCACAAAGTAAGTTAAAAATTTATCTCCAAAGTAAATTGGGTACAACCACATCTTGGGGTGATATTTCACAAGCAATTCATCCCTATCAGTCCTTAGTTAAAATCCATCATTCTTTATATTTAAGTACTTCTCAAAGAATTCCGGCGTAATGGTTATTACCTTTCCCTAAAACTTGGTTCTGAGAGCATCATAGTAGGAGTGATCTCTAAGATTGTTGTAAAATTCGCACACCAAATCCGGATAGGTTGGGCAGTTGATCTTTGAGAAATCCCCTAAGTGTTGATCCTCTATGAGATAAGAGAATAGCTTTGTCTTGAAGATGAAATTATCTCTCAAGTAGTCAGTAGGAACTACTAAGTCAGTGGATTTTCGGTTTATAGATATGAAATCTTTATCCTTGAGATCAGACTCTACAAATATATTTTATGGAGGAAGTGGTTGTCCTAATGAGGTCTAAATAAGGTTAGAGGGGGTGAATGACCCTTTTTTATAGAATTAACAAGACTTTAAAAAGTCTTTGTGTAGCACGTTTGATTATGTTCCGGAGGATGGATCCGGATGATGCTAAAACGTAGTAATAATGCAAATAAATAAAGAGTAAGAAAATCAAACACAAGTATTTTATCCTGGTTCGGCCCCGCCTACTCTAGTCCTAGGAGTTTCTTTCCTCTGAGCTTTTCCACTAGTGGATTCCTTTTCAACTGGCAGGATTCAAACCTTACAATTTATCTCTGAATAGTAACCCCTTCTAGATGTAGGATATACAACTAGAAGCACCAACTCCTAGCTGAGTCCTCTTATCTTTAGCAAGATATACCACTTAGATTTCTACGCTAAGTCTAAGCTGAGTCCTACAGGGAGATCCCACTCATGGAACCTAGTTCAAGCTATATCCCAATCTCACCACTCATCCAAGTGTGTGATCTTCTCACTTTGGTTAAATCAAAGGTTTTGGTTTTGGATTTTGTCAAGTTTATAGTTCACTTTGGAATCCTTACAAATAGGTTTAGAAATGTTTGATTCTTGGAGGGATGTGATTACTAATTGCTTTTAGCAAATTCTGTTGTTAATTGCTCTCTCAAAAGCAACCAACACCTTCTCCACTTGTGAAGCTTCCTTTTTATAGGCTTCCATCGTAAATGTAGCCATTGTGGGTTGTTGAACTTGAATTTAATCTTCACCACTTAAAAGGTAATATGTGGCACTTTGGGAGCCGTTGATCCACCCGTTAGATAGAGATTTTGACCCATTTGAATCCTTGGGGTTGAGGCTAAAAAGTTATCAGTGATGGTTTTCTTGTATTTTAGTGTCTCGCCAACTTTTACGCCAGTGCCTTTTTGGTGTGAGCTCCACGCGCCTTCTTATTTGTCTAGCTGAAAAAAGTTATTACCTTTTTCTCTTTCCGTTGTCAGTCCTTCTCTCCTTTTCTGAAAAGTGTGCAAGCTGTCTTTTATCTTGCATATGGGGAAGGGATCTTTGACTTATAGATAAAAAGAATGGAGGGAATGTAATTTTTGAATTATTCCCTATGTCTAGATATTTAAGTCTTCCGAAAGTCTTTAGACTTAATATCTTCGGATCTGTGTTCTTCCGGATGCTAGTGCAATCAGTTCTTTCGGATGCTATTTTGGGCGGTTTGAAGTTTGTTTCCTTTCCAAACTTAAACTGGATGCTTCCTTTGATGCTTAGGCAATTTCATCTTCACTTTACTTGGACTTTTAATGTCTTGGTTATAGGTCCAGATTAAGTGACTTAAGTCTTTTTGTACTTAGTTATTTTGTTTACTTCAAACTTGATCCAGATTACTTTTTGTTCCGGATAATTAATTCAAACAGAGCAAGGGCTCCCCAAATTTAATGCATCCCATCTCGCCCTTGAGCAAACACGCAGATCCTAGTGGATTCACATGCTGCTCAAGTTGACCCGGCTTACTTCACAAGCCGGGTCCTTGCCGCACACGGCAGGCTCTTGCAAGCCTACCTTATCTTGCGAGCTGGGCCTCGTGGGTTCTTTTACAACCCTAGCTCACGGATGGCCCTAATGTGTTTGATTAGAAACCATTTCTATCAATCATATACTCTAATCAGAGGTTTATAATAATCATCACTTCAACAAGCGGCCAAGTACCGCTCCTTAATATATTCGGAGCGATGGATTCTTTTCGACTATATAGCTTACCAACGTGTTATCATCACTATACCCGTAATCACCCATGGCACCCTAAATTAATGAGTGAATAGGTATGACCCAATGTATAGCAACTGTACAACACAAGGTAACTAGTATCTCAAGTATGAGGATATTCGCAAAGCTACTACATAAGGACAAACATCAACACTATGATATATTTACCAAGTGTTTATCTCATTACGGTCTCCAATATATCTTCCAGATATATCCATGTGTCAAACTTAAGGCACCACCTTCAGTCTTTAGGAGGTTAACTTCTTGGACCCTTTCCAAGAAAGTTGACAACATGCTACTCTTGTTGTTCCATCAATGTTCTTTCTTGATGAAACCATGACTAAGTGATAGTTTAGACATAATAATAACTGCACATGAAGTAAGTCTCTCCAAACATAGTCCTATTATGATATCTCTTTCTTCATGCTATGATTACGTCAAGGACTTTTGCACAAAAATATCAATGAATGTATTTTAACCAGTCACAATATATATGAACACATCGATATAAACAAAAGCACATATGCCTTTATTAATTAAACAAATTATTCGTACCAATACATAATTCGGATACATCGCCCTAGTTGCCTTAACGGAATACATCATATTTAACACTGGTCTCAATGATCACGGTACCGTGATCGACAAAATCTCAAAACCTATAAAAGGTCTTCTTTTTCTGATTCAAATGAAAACTCTTCAAAATCACAAATAAGAGCTCTTTTCCTCCTTTTTTAATATCTCTCAACTTTTTACCTAGATTTCAAACATATTTCACAAAGCTGAACGTGTGAAAGCACGTGCCATCATCTAGGCCGAGTTAACCCCGATTCCACAATCTCATCTCTTTTGATAGGATGTCAGAAAGGTGTATTGCCTTAATTCAAATTAGAGGCACTTGGAGCTAGAGAGGGGCCAGGAGCCAAGTCTTAGCCGCCGCCATCTACATCATGCTTTTCATAGACTAGTTAGCGTTCTCAGATCACCTTATAGTCAATCTCAATTTTGATCTTGAATGGTTTATGCCTTAGAATTTGAATTGAAATTTAAAATGCATGATTGGTTACATTTTAGGGTTTTGGAAGGTCCCTATTAGTTGAAACTACCTAGACAACATGTATTAGGGTCGAGATCCTAGATTTTAGGTCGTATTTTAGATTTTTGGGAGAATAATAATTAAAATTGGATTTTAAGCATTATGGCGCAATTGATCATGGTACCATGATCACGATTGTGGTACCGCACTCCTTATTGGGGTACCATGATCCATTAATCACAGGCTTTCGGCCATTTTTCGTGATTTATAGGTGTTGTAATGTGATTCTAAACTGTATTTTAACCAATTTAATTCTCGTATATGCATCAAAACTAGAAATTAAGATACTTATCATGGTCTTTTGTTGATTTTCTTCTTGTAGGAACTCTTAAGGATGAGTTTAGGATCTCTTTCAATAGTTAGATCTGGTGGGATGCCATTACTGACGCTGGCATCCATTGGCAGTTCCATGATGCTGGATTCGAGGATCTAGTGCTGATCTTGAGGGCCAAGGGCCCTAAGACTTCCATTAGGGCTCTCACCATGCTAGTTGAGCGATGGTCCGATGTGACACTTACTTTCCACCACCCAGTAGGCGAGATGATGATCACTCCGTCAAACACAGTGGCTATGACGGGGCTACCTTTTGCTAGGACTACAATACACTTTGATGTGTATTCAGATAGGTTTTATTCGGACATCCATGTTCAAGCTTATGTGGAGAGATTGCTAAGGGTGAGGCCTGATGCTTGCCACCTCAAGTACAAAAAGCTGAAGAAGTTTTGGCTAGCCCAGAGTTATTTGACTTAAAATTAGCATGATCAGTACGCTCAAGCTTTCATCCTCACAATTCTCACCACAGTCCTCTTCCCGTGGGGATCTAATAGCATGCACTATTGCCTACTTTCAGCTCTCGAGGACTTGGCTGAGGTCCCAAAGCTAAACTGGTCAAGAGCTACTCTTGGTTAACTATATTTTAGGCTAGACGTTTGCGCCCGAGGAGATGAGAGGGAGGTGAAGGCTGGTCACATCTTCATTAAGGTATATTTATTGCTTTCTTGCTTTTATTCTCATATTTTTCATTTTTTTCTTTCTTTCTTCTCCAATCCATCTTTGATTAATGGTTTATTTTATTTTGTGTTTTTCGTACATCGATATAGGTATGGGCCTTTTAGCATGACCTTCTACCCATGCCTACGAAGAGGGTGGATGCTGCCGAGGATACTCCCGTACTCAGCAAGTGGACACAGAGTTAATCCATGGTGACTAGGAGGTATGTTATTTTGAGGAGCCTCACCTTTGAGAAGGTATGTTATTTTAAGCTACAATTTGAACACAATCATTTGTAGAAACTGTATTTACACAAGTTAAGTGATTTACCTTGATTGCGACTATGTTTTAGCTTTGTTATGACCCTTGGGAGGGTACTACTCACTAGGCTGTAGTCCAGACTGCCTAAACTTCTCATGATAATAGGTGCTTCCTCTTGGGCCCTACTTGCATCGAGTGGTATATGGGAGAGAGGCTACAAGGCCTTCAGACCATGGCCACACTGGCTTTGAAGTTGGTTCCCCCTGATCCTCTGGTGGATCTTTTCTATCCATACCTTTTATTGGCTGCTGAGTGGCTTACTATTGCTAATACGATGGGATATGTGGCTACTTTAGTCGAGGGTTCATATCTCTAGTTCATGGGCTAGCTGATTCCTTATCTTGCTCCTCTAGCTAGTCCGGTTAGGCCTTCTCAAGTATTCTTCTGGCTTTTACCTTTGAATTTATAATGATTCCCATGCTTAGTTTTGATCTTTGAGTTTTGAATTTTAGGACCTCTCTCGCAAGATGTATGTTTATGAACACTACTTTGCGCGAGCTCAAGGAGCAACAAGTACCTGTTGAGGATGTGGCCAAGGTGGGTACTATGAGGGCCACATTGGTAGAGGTAGGGGTGTATGATGCCATTGTTTGGTCTCAGAGGGCTGAGGCCAAGGTGTTGAGGCTAAGGGAGTTGCACTCCAAGTGGAGGAATGAGCAGGGACTTCTAGAGGTGTCAAAGTCATCTTTGAGTAACTTAAGCCTGACGACGAGGTGAAGGGTGACTGTGAGCACTAGATTTTAATGATCCTTATTACAAAACGATGATGAGAGCTAGATAATGCAATATTTTGTAGGTGTTATCCATCAGAGGTGTTCCTACCACTGCAGAGTTGAGTTTGGCCATGTCTGAAGACCTAGTCTACCCTTAGGGACCCCATACGGGTCATGTCACTAGTGGATCTGCACGGGTCAGGTCCCCCATACACCTAGAGGGGACCCGTATGGGTCCCGTACCTGCCTATTCAGGCTTTATGGAATGTAATCCATGCCCATTTTGGGAGAAATAAGGTCATGAATGTAATTCATTGCGTTTAGACCTAATTTCTCCCTATATATTTAGGCCTTTTACCTTATTTCAAAAGATCGGAAAATATCCACACAATATAGAAGACAACGTACACAAATTCTAGAAGTTTCTATAGGTATAGAAAGGGTATAGTTAAGGTATTGAAGGTATAAAATAAGGAGAAAACCCATCCCTTGAGGTTTTGTCCATGTTTTATTCATTTCTAGCTTCGTTTATTAGGATTTGGGGGAGGCTCTATCCACACAAATACTCGCCTAAATAGTCCTAAAATCACCATTTCATCATCTACTTTGGCTAGACTCTCTCTCAGCATAGTGATAACCTCAAAGTGGATTCACGCCGTAAAGCTACGCTCCTGAGTTTCATAGAGACTCATATCTCATTTATATTTTCGATATTCTCCATATTCTGTCTCTTCCATATAAAATTTGTTAAATCTATCTAATTAAGGTTCTATCCAGGACCAGACAAGATTTGTACGGGTCTCCCTATACCTATATGGGTCCCCACCAGCACCCGTATGGGTCCCAGCCAACCATATGGGTATTAGTCCCCAGGCAAAATCCAAAGTTCTCATTTTAATCCATAAAATCAATCAATCTCACCTTTTTCCATGCTATCATTTTAACTAATAATCCTGTAGATCAACCCACAAAGGTTAAAAAGTGTTTTCATAACAAAATATGCTGAAGACCCATTATTTCTCTCCGATCCTAGAAGCTGTCCGAGCACTATCGTTCATGAAATCGCCATGCTAACATAATCACATTTTTCCTAACAAAATTCTGACTTATGATGTGTTAAAAACAGTGCTAATATTTGGGGATGCATGCAAATTTATTTCATTTTATTTTATAATTTATAACAAATGTATAGTATCTTTTGCAATTTTCCCCATTTCCCCTTGTTGTAATTTTTACTCCCCGTTTATTGCTTATGCTTTTTTTGTAATCTGTAAATGCATGTACCGAGTATGAAAGAGTGTAGAAAAATAGGATTTCCTTAATAATTCCCAAATGATGAAAAAAAATGGTTTTACATGGTGAATGTAATTTTGAATTAATTAAATGAGAAAAAGTGACTCATCCGATTCCCGGATCTCTGATCCAAAAGGTATGAGTCTCCCGCCTAGTAATAACCATACCAAAACTCTTTCCTAAGTAGACAACTTTGGTGCTGAATCTATCCTTTGTATCGAGATTTGGGTCTTGGTTCTTTTATTCATAAAATTGGATAAAATGTGCAAACTTGAACTAAAAAGGTTTCATCACGCCTAAAACTAACCAACCCTTGTGGGCTTCGCATTTTACCAAGGCGCCAAGGGAGACCAACACGTCATTGACACCTTGTAGTGGCGACTCTGCTGGGGAAATAATCTTTTAACTTGCAAAATGTTGGTTTGTTTTAAAAGCTTAAAAGATTAAGATGAGCACCAAAAATCAATTACTTAATTCAACTAGTTTTACTTTTCGTCGTTTACGAAAACTATTACACTCTATCTTCTTATCTCATTCTCTCTAGCTAGTTGCGCTCTTCTTCTAGTGCTAGGTTAAGGTGCCCTATTTTTCCACAAAACTTTTGAAGTTCTTACCCATGCCCATGAAGAATTGGGGACACTTGGGTGGGTGGAGCACTCATTGTTATCTCCCTCCAAAAGTGGCTTGGTGTGATGGGAACCTACTACATCGACTTACATTACATCCCTACACATTCTTATCAAAAGCCATACAATTTTACCCCTATAAGTACCTTTTTCTGGTGAGATCAGACTAGGTCATCCTTTATTATCCTCATGGTAATAGAAGGAAAATACCTTCATAATTGACGGGAGGAATAAGGTTGGAGGACACGCTTCGCATGTATTGTGTTTTGCTCTTATGATTAACCCCACCATACATTATTGTAATTTGTGCATGCTTACCACATCCCGTGCATGTACTGATCTTTTGGTTACTATCTTAATCAAGGTAAGAATCAGTAATTTCTTCTGGTCCTTATGCTTCAATTTGGTCAGTCTATTCAGCTAGCGAACCCAAAGCTTCTCACAACTAGTAGTGGATCTCAATTGCTCCATCAAGAGGCCATTTCACAAGTTCGCCATAGCAAGGAACTGAGTCGATTTCCCAATTTTGTTCTTATGCCAAAGGGATCCACCCTCCCTTATTTCATGGGTTTACCTTATGGTATAACCCACGACCAGAAGGTTCATTCTATGACTCTCAATGACATCTCACCTTGGGATACTCCATTTTTGAACCTCTTCAAGAAACTAAAGAAGTATTGGTTTATTGATCATCTTCGGCCGTATGTTCAGCCAAAACCTAAAGAGAGGGGCAATTTCTATGTGCACCATGTTAGCTCTGATCACCCGACTAAAGTGTGTGAAGGTCTCCTTAAGGCCATCATAGCACTAACTGATATAGGGAAAGTTTGTGAACCCAGGAGAAGAGGGGAAGGAATAGCCATGATCAACTCAGGGTTGGAGGAAGATGAAGTATAGAAGTGTATCATAGAGAACAAGAAAGCAAGGGAAGAACCATCCATATTTGATCTTATAGCAATCAAGAAGTGGTGTGGGGAACCTGTCTATGATTACTTTCAGAGGTGGTTAATAGTCTTGGTAGCTCTTAAAAGGAAACCTCATGAGAAGGAGTTAGTTGATTGATTCATCTTTGGGTTATCTCCTCACCTTTGATGCCTAGCAAACCATTAGTTCTCTATCTGGCCATAGAGGAATCATCTTTGGATGCAATGTTAGTAAAAGAACAAGAGGATAAGAGTGACACACCGTATACCATTTGGGTAAGAAGTTGCTAGAATATGAAACAAAATATATGATAGTGGAGAAGACGTGTACTATGATGATATGGTTAACTAAGAAGTTGAGACATTACTTCTAATCCTACAGGATTCAAGCAGTTACAAAGGTAAATCCAATGAAGCATATTTGTAAGTCCCCCATAGTGGTAGGAAATCTTTCTCGTTGGCTCCTTTTGCTATCCTAATTTGATATCGAGTATGTCATGAAGAAGGTCATTAAGGGGAGAATAGTGGCTGAATTTTCAGCAAGTCAACCCTTAGAGTCTGATTATATTGAAAATTTAGATTTTCCAAATGAACAGTTAGCAACGATAGAAGTTGAAAAGGCCGAACGGATCATGTACGTCGATAGGGCCATGAATAGAATGGGTGCTAGCCTTGGAGTTATCATGATTACGCCTCAAGGTGAGGTCATTCAACTAAGAAAATGAATGGAATTCTCGGTTACAAATAATGAGGCCAAATATGAAGCATGTCTCTTCAGTCTTGACGCTCTATTGAAAGTAAGAGCAAAGGAAGCAAGGGTGATGGGAGATTCCGCACTAGTATTAAAGCATGTTATATGGGAGTGGGAGATCAAAGAAGAGTAACTCAGGCCATACATGGAAGTGGTTTGGGATCTATCAGTATAATTGAATCAGTGCTTCTTCTAATATATACTGAGGGATGAGAATCAGATGGTCGACTCTTTGGCTACCTTGGCCTCAATGTGGGTGGGAGAGGAGACTCAACCTATTCATCAGCTGGTAATAGAAATAGCTCGTTCCCCATTTCATGAGAAGGTTAGAGTAATGACTACAGAGGAATAAAAGGCTTGTTAGTACAACGACAATAAGAGATTTCTAAAAGAAGGAGAATGTCCCAAAGAATTATCATATTAAGATCGCATGACTCTCAAAAGATTGGCGACACAATTTTGACTAGTTGATGAGGATCTCTTCAAAAGCAAAACTGAAGGTTTATTGTTGAGATGTTTGGTAGTGACCCAAGTGCACTTAGGGGACTGTGGCCTGCATATGAATGGAATGGCTTTGGCTAGGAAAATTCAGAGAATGGGGTACTTCTGGACCACAATGAACGTCAACCACATCGGTAAAGTCAGGAAATGTCATAAATTCAAGGTTCATGGGGATATACAACATTTACCCCCGCCCGAACTTCAAAATTTGTCTACTCCTTGGCCTTTCTCAGCGTGGGGGATAGATATAATTGGCGAAAGTCGACCACCATCAACCAACGAACACCGATTCATCATAGTCACAGTTGATTATTTTTCAAAATGGGTAGAAGCTGAATCCTACACCAATATCACTGCCAAGGAAATGGCCAAGTTCATAGAGAGGCATTTTTTTACTCGATACGGGGTTCCGCACCATGTGGTCTCCGATAATGGGGTTCAGTTTGAAGGGGCCTGGACTGAATTATTTGTGAAGTACAACATCTAACATCAACAATCTTCTCTATGTAGGCCACAAGCTAATAGGGAAGTTTGAGGTGCCAATAAGTCGATCAAGAAGATTTTGTCCAAGATAGTGGCTACCTATAGGGATTGGGCTGATAAACTTCCATTTGAGGTTTGGGGGTACAAAACTAGTGTAAGAACACCGACTGATCAGATAGCTTTTTCCTTAGTATGTGGAATGGAAGCCATATTGTCGGTCAAAATAGAAGTAACATCTCTAAGAAAGGCACTCGAAGCTCGGTTTAAAGAGTCAATTGGGCAAGGGCTAGGTATAAACGGTTGAACGTAATAGATGAAAAGCGGTTTAAGGCACTTGACCACCTACAGATGTATCAGCAATGTATAACTCGAGCTTACAATAACCAAGTCAGATACCCGAAACAAACTCTTAAGGCAGGTTATCTGGTTCTTAAACAACTACGCCAAGTCAACACTAACACTCGGGGCAAGTTGAGGCCTAATTGGAAAGGACCGTTTGTTGTGTAGAAAGTCCTTGGCAAAGGAAGAGTCAAGACTATTATTGTGGATGGAAATGAATTCATGAATCCAATAAATTTAGACAGACTTAAGCGTTATTATGTCTAAGTCGAAAGAATTAAATCACAAAAAAATAGCACAAAGAATAAAAGACATAAAAGAATAAATCACCCGGTGAGTGGTCCTCCACTACTCAGGCAAAAATTAGAGTGTAACCCACTCATCGGTATTCTGCAAACCGGTAAGGCAAAAATTAGGGTACTCCAAGGCAAATAAAGCCTGCCAAGTTGAAAACCCGAAAAGGGTGACTTAGGCAAAAGTTAGGGCATTGAAAGAAAAATATCAATTGCTTTCTAGAAAATCTATAAAAGACCAGTAGGCAATAGGGGTTAACCGTTGGAAGTTGTTACCATTGCTCATGTACTCAAATTAGTCTCATCAATGAATATGTTATGATTTTGCTAAGAATCTTGGTCTTATGAATGCATGCACGTCTTCAGGTGAAATAATCGTAGGTGTGAACATCAGTGTTTTCTCTACATGTTGGTCATCTTTGTTGTTATCTTTACTGCATGTACATTATTTAACAAAAGAAAGAAAATGTTTGCTAGATTGAAAACCCGAAAGGGCATAAAGGTAAAAGTTAAGACAAAAGAAAAAAAAGAAAAAGAATGCTTGCTGGATTGAAAAACTGAAAGGGCGGTCCAAGCAAAAGTTAAAGCAAAAAAACAGAGAAGTCTGCTGGATTAAAAACCCGAAAGGCCAGTCCAAGCAAAAATTAAGACGAAAGAAAAAGAAAGAAAAAGCTTGCTGGATTGAAAACCCGAAAGGGCGATCCAGGCAAAAGTTAAAGCATTAAAAAGAAGAAGAGAAAAGTCTGTTGATCTGACCTGTCAAGGATAGTTTAGGCAAAAATCAAGATAAAAAGAAATGACGATAAATGTTCGATAGGTCATCTCATGTCGAGTGGCCTATACAAAAGTTAGAACTCAATTCAGAAGCGCCAACTTTGTCATTCAGTACTTGGATTTACAAGCTGCAATATTCAATGGTCTTAGTTTAGAAAAAGAAAAATTAAGTATGCATAAAAGTAAAATGTCAAAAGTATCAATTCAAGTTTACACCAAAGTAAGCCATGCAGGGCCCAAAAGTATCAAACATTCAGAAAGTGCATCACAATCTAAGCTACTTAGGATCCTATCCCTAGCGATCCTCTGAAGTCTGGTCTTGTGTATTCGCCAATAGGTCATCCATGTAAATTCATCACATGGTCCTTAGTCCCTGCAGCACCCTCAGTAGCAGCATCAGCTACCCCAGCATATTGATCTACATCCTGCTCAGCTCCTCCCCTCTTGGTCACTATCGACACCACTCGTTAGGCAAAAAGGTCATCCACAAACAAAGGATTAGATAACTCCGGTGTCTATCTGCCCTCGGTCATCTGCTCTAGCTGGCCCTACAACATCGCGATCTAAGCCCTCACCTGAACGGTCTCCACTCTAGCCTAGTCAGCCTCAGTAGTGGCTATTCGCAGTTGCATCTCTAAGAACTAACTCTCTCCTCAGAAGCATCCAAGTCTTGAGTGGACCTACCATGCTCCAGAGCCAACAGAATCTGTCATAGAAATCAAAAGATCATATATATAAATGTCATGACATACATCATGGATAGTTTGTTAAGTTTTGCAGGTAAAAGAAACTTACCGAGGCTATTGCATCCTGAGCTAACAGCAGGTCTTAGACAGAGAAGTAACCTCTAACGATGCTCTCAGCCTTAGAAATGGTCACCTGAAAGAGAAAGTCATGTCAAAATAGGATATTTTAAGCAATTATCACAAGGATAGGATTAAAAAGCAGGGAATCCCTCATATGAGTAGAGCTGGATGGGGTAAAGCCCATGGGATGGACCAACTCCTCGAGCTCCTTGATAGCGCGCTTCCTCAAATAATTGAGGAGTAGGAAGAAAGTATCTAACTCCACATAGAAAACCCCCTCTCTCACACTCCCTGAAGCACGGGATAGCTTTGTTGGTGGCTCAGGAATGGCAGGAGAAGTAGTAGCAGGCCTCTTTTGCTTAGACGCCGGAGGCTACTGCAATAAACTATCATATTCAGAGTCATAATCAATTTCAAGAAATGATATGGTACTCACAAAAGTTGAGTTAGGAAGATACCTGAGAAGAAGGAAAGGCAGACCTAGCTGAGCCCTCATTACCCCGCACCCTAGACGAACCCCCATGGTCGCCCCTCGGTCCACCCCTATCATCATTGTCATCATCACCATAATTGTCGCTCTAGTGGAACTCAAGAGGGACATCCTTGAAGTGAATCCTCTCGTAGGGTGGAAGAGGATATGAATCAATGAACTCTGTATATGAGCCCTCCACGTACATCACTTGAACCCCCTCGCCTAATAGATACAGCCCCTAATCTATCTTAGGCTTCAAGTATGGCTAGAATACCCCCACTAGGACTGGGGGTTCAATCAACCTCTCCAATATGGCACTAGTCCTCCACTATCGGACCCTCTCGCCGAAATACCACTCTAGGGAGAGCGGAGACTCCAGCACAAAATGATGGTCATCTACGCTGGCCCGCATTTGCTTGATGTCTCCGTGTATGACCATCTGCTCCTACGAGTCTCAAATGACCTGCATAAAGTAAATACACCGTAAGTAACACAACTTTGTAAATACAGTTTCTACTAATAGTTTGTAGAAATGTAAAATATAGGTTCAGCATGAAAGAGGTTTACCCGATCAGAGCCAGCTGGTAGAGGAACTCCCTATACTTCGCTGTGGCCAAAGCCTGAAGCTACCAAGGCCCCATCCACCTAGAAATAATATGAGGCATCTCAGGTTGCCCAGGTAAACTTGGCCTAGGGATAAGTCGGTCCTCAAAGGTCCAAATCTACAAAACAAGGCAAAGTTAGTTATGAGGCAGTTCAAGTGAAAGGGCTAGAGCACGAGAGATTGGTTCAGGAATTACCAGTAGGATCAGGTGGTATATCTTGAGCTTGGACTGCTGTCCCTAAACTCCAATATCCAGCCTAAAGTACAACTATGCCAGGATAGCTTAGGGCAAACTGTAAGTGAGGTTGCTCGAATAAATCGGGAAGAAGATGGTGGTGAGGAAGGCCAGTAAGAAAGACCGGGCATACTGGTCCCTACTCCCCACAGCAATAGGGCTCGACTGCCCTATTTAATAACTGTGAAGGTCTCCATACTTGAGCTTGTCCATATTTCCATGATGAAGCCCAAGTAATCTCTCTACATAGGCCTTGACCTTAGGCCGGGAGTGCCATCGATCAGCGTAGACATCAAAGTGGATTGTCTCCCCACTCTAGTCCAATCCTGTCAGCGCATACATGTCTAAGGGAGTCATAGTAACCTCCCCAATCGGCAGATGGAAGTTGTACATTGTCTCTGACCACCTCTCTACTACTGACGATATAGCACCAGGAGCCATCATCTTTAGGGGCTGGGGAATGGCCCTGACAATATCAGTGAACCCGAGCAAGTCGATATAAGTCAGTAGCTTAGTAACCCCGACAGCTCAAATCTTCTCATACCACTTCCAATAGAAGCTCAGGGCCCTCACCGTCTTATACTAAAACTGCAAAAACAAAAACACAATTCAACAAGGTTAGGATACAATGGACAGGTCAAATTTCAGAAGAAAGTTGTATAAAATAGAAAATTCGATATTCTATCCGTAGAGAAGGGACCTATACGGGTCCAGGAGTCCCTTGCATACCAAAAATGGGACCCATACATGGTCCCCTACAAATAGTGGCATCGCGCTAGAAATTTCCAAAACATAAATTCAACCAAATTTCATCTAAAGCTCATCCAAATCAATCTGAAAAGCATCCTAGGCTAAAGTTACATGCATCAGTCTCTATTTCAAAGTCTAAAACACCCTAAATATGCCAAAAATCGAGAAATTCTAAAAAACTCAAAAATGGAAAAGTGGAGAATTAAACAAAATACCTAGAGTTTGGAAGCATTGATGGCAAGGGAAGGGATCAAAGGCACTTCAAAAGTGGGAGTAAGTCCCAAAAATGAGTCCCCCTCGCGAAAAGCATACACAACTGAAACTAGACATTCCTGAAACTTAGAATTGCCTACTCAAGGCTAATTCTCGCACCGAATTGAGAATTGACCGGCTTTGAAAACCTTCTTGTACATTATGATCAGTTTTAGGAGAAAAATCATCAGAAAGTACAATATAGGAAAATTTAGTGTAAGGCAGGATGTGATGAGTCTGTCTCCTCTTTAAACTCCCCCGACTAGGACCCGTACGGGTCCCTCTTATTTAGCTTGCCACCCGTACGGGTCCTGGCCCGCCCGTATGGATCCCCTCTTGCCATTCAGGGGCGATTTTTGAGTCAGAACTCCATGAAAGAATATGGGGCACATCTAGTCCAGACTAGGGGCCAACCCCACTTCTCTTAAACTCTGTATTTCAGTTAAAATTGGGGCAACACCCTTAGCTCACCTTGATCCTTGATTGAAGGGGCAGACATTTTTTCTTTCACAAAATCAATCAAGAATCAAAGTATGCAATTCTTGAATTGATCACTAACTAGGATGATTTTTGTGTACAAGCCCACCCAAGCATAGGAAATTTTCCCCGGTAAACAAATCTTGCAAGATGAGACTTCCCTGGCAGAAAAGGGCTTGCCTAAGGATATTTCTCCATTACCTAGAAGTGGAATCAATCAAGGGGCACTACCCCCGCTGTTGAACACCTTTGGGCCACCTACCTTAGGGACAATCCCCATCAGCAAAAATGATAAAAGAGTATCCCCCCAAGGGACACCACTTAAAGAACATTCCATCTATAAGCAACCGGGCCGAACCCAACATCTCTTAAGTCAATCTTTACAATCATTTAGGGGTAAAACCCCCGCATATCTTAGATAGTATTCTAATAAAACTTGTCTTCTCCTCAGTGAAGTTGCCAAAGGGGCACTTTTTCTCCAGCAGAGCATCCACACAAGGATAGTTTGTTCCCTAGTAGACGAAATAGTTAAGGGGCATCCCCCCTATCCCTAAGAAAAGTCAATCTCTACCCCAATGAGAGGATAGTTAAGGGAACCATTACCCCAGTAAGTGGAATATCCAAGGGGCACCCCCCCAACTAGTCAAACTTTCTTGAGATGGTTTCTAAAGGCACTCCCCAGTAGCTAGGATGTCCCAGGAACACCTTCCTCTAAACAATTGAAGTTTCCCTCAAGCAATTTCTCCCCAATAGCCTAAATAGACTATCCAAACAAAGGCTAGCTCCTCAGTATTTAGTTCTCCTAGGGCACCCCCCAAGGGGCCTTCCAACTTAAAGTAATTGGGCCAGACCCAACATATCTAAACTCAGTTTACAATTCATTTAGGGACCAATCCCTACCCACACATCTTCATTCTTGATCGAAGGGGCAAAAATTTTTGTTCATCATAAACTCAATCAAGAATTAAGAAGTGTCATTTCAGGTAGTAACTAACTCAATATTCTTATTGTCTCTTAACAGGTTAATCAAATCCCCAACAGAAGAGTCATCCGCCTTAAGAAAGGGATACATCACTAGTAGGAAAGTCATCTGCCTTAAGAAAGAGATACATCATTGGTCAGGAAGTCGATCTGCCTTAAGAAAGGGATACGAGGAGAAGTCATCCGCCTTAGGAAAGGGATACACCAATATCAACCAGGAAATTTGATCCACCTTAAGAAAAGGATACACACCTGCCTCAATAAAATCACTAGGGATACACATTAGCAAAGGAAAGTAGTCCGCCTTAAAAAAGGGACACCAAGGAATATAGTCCGCCTTAAGAAAGGGACACCAAGGAAATTCATCCACCTCAAGAAAGGGATATACATTAGCAAAGGAAAGTTATCTACCTCAAGAAAGGGATACTGAGGGAAGGAGTTCTCCTTAAGAAAGGAACTCACCCATATCATCACCTCAGGTATGATTCCTAATCCCTCACTCATATCGTGAGATCATACATATCCCTATCTACAGTGATCCCATGAGGGGTAGTTTATGAGCATTGGATTTTAATAATCCTTCACATGAAATGATGATAAGAGCTAGATAATGCAATATTTCACTGGTGTTATCAATTAGAGGTGTTCCTAATGCTGCAGAGTTGAGTTTGGCAAAGTTCGGAGACCCAAACTGCCCTTAGGGACCCGTACGAGTCGTGTCTAGTAGTACAGATCCACCGGTGGACCCATATGGGTCAAGTCCCCCATACGCCTGGATGAGACCCGTACAGGTGCCACCGTACCTGTACAGGTCCTTTACCTACCTATTCAGGCTTTATTAAAGGTAATCCATGCCCATATCGGGAGAATTCAAGCGATGAATGCAATTCATTGCATTAAGACCTAATTTCTCCCAATAAATTGATGCCTATTACCTCATTCCAAAAGACCAGGAAATATAAACACAATATGGAAGACAACATATAGAAATTCTGGAAGTTTCTATAGGTATAGAAAGGGTATAGTTGAGGTATAGAAGGTACAAAATAAGGAGAAAACCCATTCCTTGCGGTTTTATCCAAATTTTATTCATTTCTAGCTTTATTTATTAGGATTTGGGGGAGGTTTTATCCACACAAATACTCACCGAAACAGTCCTAAAATCACCATTTCATCATCTACTTTCGCTCTACTCCCTCTCAGCACAGGGACCACCTCAAAGTGGATTCAAGTTGTAAAGGTACGCTCCTGAGTTTCAAAGAGACTCACATCTCATTTATATTATCGATATCCTCCATATTCTGTCTCTTCCATATAAAATATGTTAAATCTATCGAACTAAGGTTCTATCTAGGACCATACAAGATTAGTACGGGTCCCTCCATACCCGTACAGGTCCCCACCATCACCCATACGGATCCCACCCACCCGTACGGGTACTAGCCCCCAGGCAGAACCCAAAGTTCTTATTTTAATCCATAAAGTCAAACAATCTCTCCTTTTGCCATACAATCTTTTTTACTAATAATCCGATAAATCAACCCACAAAAGATAAAATGTGCTTTCATAACAAAATAAGCTGAAGACCCGTTATTTCTCTCCTATCCTACAAGTCGTCTGGGATTAATCGATTGCAAAATAGCCACACTAATATAATCACATTTTTCCTAACAAAATGCTAACTTATGATGTGTTACATATTGTTCTAGTCTTTGTGGATGTAGGCGAATTTATTTCATTTTGTTTTATAACTTAGAATAAATGTACAAGTTCTTTTGCAATTTCTCCCATTTTCCCCTGGTTGTAAATTTTATGCCCCATGTATTGCTTGTGCTTTATTATAATCTATAAACGCACGTAATGAGTGTGAAAGAGTATAGAAAAATATGAGTTCCGTAATAATTTCCCAAGTGATGAAAACAAAACGATTTTACACGGTGAATGTAATTTTGAATTAACTAAATAAGAAATAAGTGACTCATCTGATACTCGAATCTCTGATTTAACAGGTATGAGTCTCTCTCCTAGTAGGAACCGTACCAAAACTCTTTCCCAAGTAGACAACTTAGGTTGTGACTCTGTCCTTCGTATCGGGATTTGGTCTTGATTCTTTTATTCTTAAAACTGGCTAAAATGTGCAAACTTGAACTAAAAAGATTTAATAATGCCTAAATCCAACCAACCCTAGTGGGCCCCACCTTTAACCAAGACGCCAAGGGAGACCCACACATCATCGACACCTCATAGTGACAATGATCGCCTCAATTCGAATTAGGATTTTACTTTTCTTTCTTTTTTAACATTTAGACAGATTTTGACTTATAAATATACATTTTTGCTATGTATTAAAAATTGTTCCTTTGATTTGCTGCTTTATTGTCGATGAATTTACTGATTTTTTGCTTTAAATCAATTGATCTTTGAACTGATCACGGTACCCTACTCAATGGCCATGAATTAAAGGGTGTGGAGAACAGAAATCAAGAATCGATCACAGTACCACTTTCTAGATCTTGGTACTGTGATCCCCTATAGTTTGCAGCTTTTTGTTTTCATTTCTCTTCTGTTTTATCGATTACGGCTCTATTTGCCAATAGGCTCCGGCATTTTCTAATTCATTTGAGGAAGTAGGAGTGGGAAATGCTTAAACCTTTCAGACTACAAAATCTGAGGTTCTACATTGGTCGTTCGGTAAATATCCCACTAGTTCGAGCTGCTTGTACTTTATGGGATCCTATTGATCGAGTGTTTCGCCTTGCGAATATGGAGTTATACCCACTATTTGATGAGTTTAGCACCATTTTGGGAGTCACATCCACGAGGTGCATGGAGTTTGCTATTCCTACCTTCATTTTTGGGTCTATTGCGGATTGGACATGGCTTTTTGCCTTAGATTCGATTGATGGCTTTCTGACCCATGCCCCTAGGGCATTGGGATTTCATCTATAGAGAGTGCTAGAGTGGTGTATGAGTGCCCCTAGGATTCACTTGGCCTGGCCTTTGATAGTAGCTATACTACTAATGAGCAAGTATATCAGTGGGGTGGAGCACGGTGTTGCATCTTTTTGCCTGCTCGCGGTTATTAATGAGTTAGCCAGTGGATCATCACCGACTGCTACTGCGCTAGCTGAGACGCTTCTTCAATTAGATGCTACTTCCTTAGACATGGATTTGGTCAGGGATTATTTCCTACTACGCTAGCTGAGACGCTTTTTCAATTAGACGCCTTTTCTTTCTTTGTTTACAAAGCCGGATGTGTACCCATCTGATTAGCCTTTTATGAGCACTTGATTTTAGTGATCCTTCTCACAAAATGATGATGAGAGCTAGATAATGCAATCTTTTATGAGTGTTATCCATCAAAGGTGTTTATACTATTACAGAGCAGAGTTTGGCTAAGTCTGGAGACCTAATCTGCCCTTAGGGACCCGTATGGGTCATGCTTGGTGGTATAGATCCACCGGTGGACCCGTACGGGTCAAGTCCCCCTGGATTCGTATGGATTTTGTATTTGCCTAAACAAGCTTTACGGTAGGTGATCTATACTAGTTTCGGGAGAAATTAGTCATGAATGTAATATATTGCATTCAAACAAGATTTCCCTCAATAAATAAAGGCTTTTTACCTCATTTGATAGGGACAACATTTACAAGGAAAAGCCAACTAGAAAAGAAATTGTAGCATACAGTTTATGAAATTCCGGCCATTTTCATAAGTTTATAAAGGGTATAGTCGAGGTATAGAAGGTATAAAATGAGGAGAAAACCCATTCCTTGAAGTTTTGTCCATATTTTATTCATTTCTAGTTTCGTTTATTAGGATTTGGGGGAGGTTCTGTCCATACAAATTCTCACCTAAATAGTCCTATGATCACCATTTCATTATCTACTTTGACTAGACTCTCTCAGTATAGGGATAGCTTCAAAGTGGATTCACATTGCAAAAGTACGCTCCTGAGTTTCACAGAGACTCACATCACATTTATTTTATCATTATTTCTCATATTCCGCCCCATCTATATAAATTTTTTGTCTATTTCTTCCTTTGGTCATCACTAGCACCCGTACGGGTCCCACTCTCGCATACGGGTACTGGCCCCCAAACAGAACCCAAAGTTCCCCTTTTAACCTATAAAATAAATCTAATATCACCATTTTCCATGCAATCATTTTCACTAATAATCCTGTAAATAAACGAAAAAAAGTTAAAATGTGTTTTCATAACAAAATATGTTGAAGACCTGTTATTTCTCTCCGATCCTAGAAGCCGTTTGAGCACAATCGATCGCAAAATAGCAATGCTAACATAATCACTTTTCTCTCAATAAAATGCGGACTTATGATGTGCTATAAACTATGCTAATCCTTGTGGATGTAAGAGAATTTACTTTATTTTGTTTTATAACTTAGAACAAATGTATAGGTTCTTTTGCAATTCCCCCATTTTCCCCCAATTGTAATTTTATTTCCCCAGTTATTGCTTATACTTTGTTGTAAATTGTAAACGCATGAATCGTGTGAAAGAGGGTAGAAAATAGGATTTCTGTAATAATTCCCCAAATGATGAAAATAAAATAGTTTTATGCGGCAACTGTAATTTTGAATTAACTAAATGAGAAATAAGTGACTCATCCAATACCCGAATCTCTGATCCAAAAGGTATGAGTCTCCCGCCTAATGGGAACCATACCAAAACTCTTCCCAAGTAGACAACTTAGGTGGCAACTCTATAATTTGTATCGAGATTTATGTCTAGATTCTTTTATTCACATTACGTCATAGCTGACCTGCTACAACCCCAGCAAAAGATTTGCTTAAAGGGGTAAAAAAGCTGCCTAGCGGAAAGGGCAACCCTTTTGCCAAAAAAAGAGTAGGTTTCTTCACCCTTGCCTAAAGTCGTTCAGGCAACCGTTTTTCGTATCTCTAGCAACACGGGAAAAGGGTAACCTAATCGTCTTATAGTATCCCTTTTACACTCATAGGCGACCCAAGGGTTGCTACAAACATCAGACTGTTACGGTTAACGAAGTTTAAATTTTGATATGCAACCCTTTTTTGACTTAAAAACAACTCTTTTTATGTAACGCTTTGGCTTGTATATGAACCCCATAAAAGAAGGGAGAAAGTAGCCATGATTAACTCAGGATTAGAAGAAAGTGAGGTATGGAAACACATCATAGAGACCAAGAAAGCAACAGAAGAACCCTTTGTATTTGACCTTATAGCTATTAGACAGTGGAGTGGGGAACCTGTCGACAACTACTTTCAGAGGTGGTTAACGGTCGTGGTAGCACTCAAAAGGAAACCTCAAGAAAAGGAATTAGCCGACCGATTCATCTTTGGATTATCTCCTCACCTCCATAAGATAACATTTGTGAAGGCATATAAGACCATTCCAGAGAGTTACAAAGCAGCTATAGATGCAGAAAAGTGTGCCAAACAATTGAAGTGGACAAAGCTATAGATGCCCTCACTACTTCAATATACGCCATCCTATGCTTGGGGGATAAGAAGAAGACACTGATTCAGGAATCCTTGAGAAACTTGGCCCAAGCCATAAGGGAAGCTTTAGATGATGTGTTGATCGAGAAATAGTTACAAGACCTAGATCATGACCTGACTCACATTCTGATGAGTGACCAAGAAGATCCTCCGCCTGTGGAGGACGACAATGCAATTATATGTAATGAAAATGATGTAGCCTTTGGGCATCCTAATGATAATGATTTTGCTTGCTTGTTTGATGTTTTGCCTAACGGCACCATGCATTCATCTGACCATACGCATAACATTTTTTTGCATTCATGACGATTCATTGCATGACATTAATTTGGGCACTAAGGAAAATCCAAAAATGGTAATAATATCCAATGATCTGACCCCTACCAAAAAAAGAGAGATCATAATAGTGCTTAGAAAACACGTTAACGCTTTGGCTTGGTCCTAAGAGGACATGCCCGGGGTAGATCGTGAAATTGCCCAAGGTTTAAAATAGTCAAACAAAAGTTAAGAAGGTTACATCCAGAATGGGCCGATAAAATCAAAGCTAAAGTTGCTAGATTACAGGAAGCTAAATTCATTGAAGTGATTGAGTACCCGACATGGATAGCAAATGTTGCCCCGGTTCCTAAGAAAGATGTGAGGGTCAGAAAGTGTGTCGACTCTCGTGATTCGAACAAGGCGTCTCCCAAAGACGATTTTCCAATACTACACATCTACAAGAATGAAGACCAAGAAGACTCATGAAAGTACCTACAACAGGCTGACTCCGATTAAGAAAAATGGGAAGAGAATCTTGGAGTATGAAACAATACCCAAATTCTTTAGAAGCTCTTAAGGGAAGCTGATTATCAAAGATCTTGTTAAATACAGTGGCTATTTGTAGGGACTGGGCTGATAAACTTCCATTTGCAGTTTAAGGGTATAGAGCCTGCATAAGAACTCCCACAGGTAAAATGCCATTTTCCTTGGTATATGGAATGGAATCCGTGTTACCGATTGAAATAGAAATGAGATCTCTAAGAGTGGCACTCAAAACTCAGTTAAATGAGCCAGATTGGGCAAGTGTTGGGTATGAATAGTTGAATGCAATAGTTGAAAAGTGGCTCAAGGCACATGACCATCTATAGATGTGCCAGCAGCGCATGGCTTGAGCTTACAACAATAGAATCAGATACCCAAAATTACCTCTCAAAGTCGGTGATCTGGTTCTCAAGCATCTATGCAAGGTCAATATAGACACTAGGTGCAAGTTCAGCCTAACTAGGAAGGGCTGTTTGTTGTGAAGAAAGTCCTTGGTAAAGGAGGAATCAAGCTTATGGATATGGATGGAAATGAGTTCGTGAATCTAGTGTATCAAGATAGGCTTAAGCGTTATCATGTCTAGGTCAAAAGAATTAAATCATGAAAAAGTAGCATAAAGAATAAAAGAAATAAAGAATAAATCACCCAACGAGTGGTCCTCTATTCCTCGGGCAAAAATTAGGGTGCAGCCCGCTGATCGGTATTCTACAAATCGGTCAGGCAAAATTTAGGGTACTCAAATGCAAATAAAGTCTGCTAAGTTGGAAACCCGAAAAAGGGCGGCTTAGGAAAAAGTTAGGGCATCAAGATAAAAATGTATGTTGCTTTCTGAAAAATCTATAAAAGACCAATAGGCAGTGGGGGTTAACCATTGGAAATTGTTACCATTGCGTATGTACTCAAAGTAATCTCATCAATGAACATGTTATGATATTGCTAAGAATCTTGGTCTTATGAATGCATGCATGTCTTTGGATGAAATAATCGATGGTATGTGAACATCATGTTTTCTCTATGTGTAAAGCATCATTGTATTCATCTTTACATCACATTTGCAAGATTACAAAAAGCCTGCTGGATTGAAAACCCGAAAGGGCGATCCATGAAAAAGTAATCGCAAAAAAGAAAAGTCTATTGGATTAAGCCGTCAAGGACAATTCAGGCAAAAATTAAGATAATCTGCTAGATTGAAAACCTGAAAGGGCGGTCCAGGTAAAAGTTAAGAAAAAACAAAAAGAAAGAAAAGCCTGCGGTGTCAAAAACCCAGAAGGGCGGTCCCGACAAAATTTAACACGAAAAAATGAAGAAAAAGCTTGCTCGGTTGAAAACCCAAAAGGGTGGTCTAGGCAAAAGTTAAAACTAAAAAGAAAAAGTCCGCTTAACTGGGCCGTCAAGGATACTTCAGGCAAAAATTAGGACAAAAAGAAAGAAAAAATATTTGATAGCTCATCTCACGTCGAATGACCTATGCAAAAGTTAGAACATCACTCGATCCCCTCACTAGGAAATTTCTGGACAAGATACCAGTTCGCAAGGCAGCAATACTCAATGGTCTCAGTTCGAGAAAAATCAGTATTGAGATAAGTCAAATGTCAAAAGTACTAATCCAAAGTCTACAATCAAAATAAGGCACATAGGGCCCAAAAGTATACCAACAGTTCAAAAAGCAGTCACAATCTAAGTTATTAGGGGATCCTATCCCTGGCGACACTTCTGAGTCTGATCCTAATTATCCACCAGCAGATAATCCATGACTACGGTCATATGGTCCTCGGCCTTATCAACAACTGACTGGATGGGGGCCCTAGTCCCTGAAGTCCCCGCAGTAGTTCCAGCAGCATCATCTCCCTCAGTATGCCAATCTCCACCCCTCTGAGTCACTCGATATGCAGAAAGATCATCATCAGAAGGATCCTCATTAGAAGGATCGGGCATCTCACTATCCTTGGTCATCCTCGCCAGCTGGTCCCTAAGCGTCTCAATCTCGACCCTTGCCTGAGCAGGCTCAGCCCTAGCCTGGTTAGCCTCAGCATTGGCTGCCTGTAACTGCTCCTCCATAAATCTGAACGCTCCTCAGGAGCATCTAAATCTCTGGTAGGCATACTTGGCTCTACAGCCAGCATAGTCTGTAGTAGAAATCATAAGATTAGTACATATATATAAATGTCATAGCATGCATCATGCATAGTTCATCAAATTTTACAGGAAAAAGAAACTTACTGTGGCTAATGCATCCTGAGCCAGTAGCTAATCACGCACGGAGAAATAGCCTTTGGAAATCCTCTCGGCCTCAGAGATGGTCACCTAAAAGGAAAAGGTCATATTAGGACAAGATATTCTAAACAATCTCTATAATGGACCAGATTAAAGGCAAAGGATTCCTTACATGAGTAGAACTGGAAGGAGTGAAATCTATACGCTGGAACGAGTCCTTGAGCTCCTTGATGGATCACTTCCCCGAATGATCAAGGAGCCAAAAGAAAGTATCTAGCTCAGCTCAGAGCACTCCCTCTCTTACGGATCCAGAAGTATGAGACGGCTTCACCAATAGCTCAGGGGTAATAACAACAGCAATAGTAGGCCTCTTCTACATGGAAGCGGAAGGCTTTAGCAATAAAGAATCAGACTCGAGATCACAATCAATTTTAGGAAACAACAAAGCATTCTCAAAGGCTAAGTTAGAGGCATACTTGAGAAGAAGAGTTAGCAAACCTAGCCGAGCCCCTAATACCCTGAACTATGGATGTACCCCTGCAGTCACCCCTCGGTCCTCCCTCCTTATCATCATCATCATCATCATCCTCACTATCACTCTAGTGAAACTCGAGGGGCTCGTCCCCATGGTGAATCCTCTTGTAAGGAGGAAGAATGGCGAATCAACAAACTTATCATAGAAGCCCTCTACAGATAGCATGCAAGCCCCCTGGTCAGTCCTCGGCATGAGATGAGGCTAGAAGATGCCTGTTGGGATTGAGGGAGGGATCGATCTCCCTACCATGGCACTGGTCCTCCACCCTCAGACCCGTTCACCAAAATACCACTTGTAGGAGAGTGGTGACTCCAAGATAATGCAACGGTCGTCCACGCCAGCCCGCGTCCCCTCGATAGCTCCATACGTAGCTAATCTCTCTCACGGATCCTGAATCACCTATAAAGAATAAATGCACTATAAGTATGACAACCTTGTGAATATAGTTTCTACTAATGGTTTGTTGATATTTAAAATGCAGGTTTAATAGGGAAGAAGTTTACCCAATCTGAGTTCAGCTGGCATAGGAACACCAGATATTGCACCGTAGTCAAGTGTTTGCCCTACAAGAGCCCCATCCATTTGGATATAATATGTGGTGTCTCAAGCTGCATCGGCAAGCCTGACCTAGGAATCAACCGGTGCTCGAAAGCCCAAATCTGCAAGATAAAGTAAGGATTAGTTGCAGTACAGTTTAGACAAGAGGTTAAAGCATAAGAGATCGGTTTAGGATTTACTAGTAGTATCAGATGGCATATCTTGAGCTTAAACTGCTCATCCCAGACTCTGACATCCAACCTATAGTATAGCTATGCCAAGATGGCCCGGCACCAGTTCTTGGAGGGTATAGAAGCAAGATCCTCCACAGAGGAGAGTAAACCATAGTTAAGATTGCTCGAGTAAACGGGAAAGAAGACCGTGGTAAGGAATGTCACCAGGAAGGACTGGGCGTACTGATCCCTTCTATCAGCCGTAATAGGACTTGGCTACCTGATCTAGTAAGCATGCAAGTCCCAGTACTTGAGCTTGTGTGTCCCCCCTAGATGAAGCCCAAGTAATCTAGCAATGTAGGCCTTCACCTCGAGCAGAGAATGCCACCGGTCAGCATAAACATCAAAGTGAACGATATCGCCACCCCACTCCAAGCCAGTTGTGGCACACACATCCGAGGGAGTGCTAGTGACCTCCCCAATCTATAAATGAAAAGTATGGGTCGTCTTCGACCACTATTCTGTTAAGGATGAAATAGCGCCTGGGGCTAGCATCTTAGGAGCCTGAGGGATGGCCTTTATGATGTCACTGAACCCAAAAGAATCGATGCGGGTCAGTAACTCTGAATCCCCCATGGCATGTATCTCCTCGTACCATTTCCTACAGAAGCTCTGGTCTCCCATAGACTTGTATTGAAACTGCAAGAACAGAATTACAACTTAACAAGGTTAGAATATAGCAGATAAGTCACAAATCAGAAAAGAATTTCAGAAATCAAAGCGACTAACATTCTGTCCTTAAGGAATGGGACCCGTACGGGTCCATAAGTAGCTCTTGTATCTTGAATGGGACCCATATGGTTCCCCCCTCACCCGTACGAGTCCCCTACAAACTGTTCCTCTGTGAACAAATATCCTAAAAATCCAAATTCATCCAAATTCATCCAGATTCATCTAAATTCATCCAAAACTATCCTAAAAGCATCCTAGGCTAAAGTTACATGCATCAAGCTCTATTCCAAGGTCTAAAACACCCTAAGTCATGCCAAAATTTGAGAAATTTCCAAAAGGTTTGAAAATGGAAAATGGAGAATCAAGAAAAATTACCTGGAGTTTTGAAGCATGGGTCTTAGGACAAGGGATCAGTGGCACTTCAGAAATAAGAGTCAGCCCCCGAATCAAGTCTCCTTCATGAAAGGCATACGAAATGGAAACCGGGCATTCTCGAAGCCCCGAATCACCCATCGGGGAGAAGTCCTTGAGTCTAAGGGAGAAACAGCTGGTCTTTGGGATCCTTTTTACACATTTTTGGTTGATTTTAGGAAGAAAATCATCGGAGTTGCAAAATGGGAAGTTTTTAGCATAAGGCAGGATATGAGGGGACTGATCGACCATTTGAAACCCTCATCGAGGACCCATACAGGTCCCATTACACCTGTACGGGTCCTAATGTTTGAGGACCCTACCTGTATAGGTCCTGGCCCACCCGTACGGGCCCTCTCCTTCCATCTAGGGGCAGATTTTGAACCAGTGTTCCAAAAAGCACCGGAAGTTCATCAGGTCCAAGTTTGGGGCCAACCCCACTCCTCCTCAACCTTTGATTTCAATTATATTTGGGACAAGTCCCTATTCTCACCTTGATCCTTGATGGAAGGGGCAAAAATATTTTTGTTTTCACAAAAGTTAATCAAGAATCAAGGTGAGCCATTTTCGAGTTAATCACTAACCAAGAAATTTTTGTCTATAGGTCCCTCCTAGCACAGGAGTTCTTCTCCAGCAAATGAATCTTACAAGGAAGGGCCTTCCCAGGAAAACAGCCTTTACTCAAAGGATATCACTTTCCTCCCCGGCAGTGGAACCAAGTCAAGGGGGAAACCCCCATCATCAAGAACCCTAGGGGAACCACATCCTAGGGGCATTCCCTAGCAGAGGAATTAGGTCTTGGGGGCATCCCCCTATTTCCCAGTAGCAAAATCATCAAATCTTAGGGGCATCCCCCCAGGGGAATCCCCCTATTTCCTAGTAGCGGAATCATCAAATCCAAGGGGCATCACCCCGCCGACCCAGGGGAATTCTCCCATTTCCCAGTACATAAATTGTCAGACCCTACGGGCACCCACTCGAGAAGCATTCCCCAACAGCAAAATAAGCAGTGATCGGTTCCTGCACATAGTTTTCAGTTTATCTCATCCATACATCTTTATTCTTAATTGAAGGGGCAAAAATATTTTTGTTTTCACAAAAGTCAATTAAGAATAAAGAGATGTCTGCTTAAACAATGACTAACTTAGTGTTTGATTGTTGTCTTTTTTTCAGGTTATTCAAAATTCCTCAGCACGAGAGTCATCTGCCTAAGAAAAGGGATACACCAGTCAGGAAAGTCAATCTGCCTTAAGGAAGGGATACACTAGTCAAGAGAGTCATCTGCCTTAAGGAAGGGATACACTAGTTAAGAGAGTCATCCGCCTTAAGAAATGGATACACCACCAGTTACGAAACTCAATCCGCCTTAAGAAAGGGATACACCAGCAGGAGAGTCATCTGCCTTAGGAAAGTGATACGCAATCAATTAGGAAAGTCAATCAACCTCAAAAAAGGGATACGAGGAGAAGTCATCTGCCTTAAGAAAGGGATATGTCATCAGTCAGGAAAGTTGATCCACCTGAAGAAAGGGATACGAGGAGAAGGCATCCACCTTAAGAAAAGGATACACATACCCTCCCTAGTTGAGTCACAAAGGACATGTACAGTACCAAAAGGAGAGTCAGATGCCTGATGAAAGGGATATGTACAGTAGAAAAAGGAAAGTCATGCACCTCGATAAAGGGATATGCATAATAGCAAAAGGAAAGTCATCTACCTTATCAAAGGGATATCCATAGTAGCAAAAGGAAAGTCATCTGCCTCTAGAAAGGGATACACATAGTAGCAAAAGGAAATTCATCTGCCTATGGAAATGGATATGCACAGTAGCAAAAGGAAAGTCATCCACCTTAGGAAAGGGATACACATAGTAGCAAAAAGGAAAGTCGTCTGCCTCAGGAAAGGGATACACATTCCCCAGTAGAGTTACAAGGGATACACAATAATAAAGAAAAGAAGTTTGCCTCAAGAAAGGAACTCTCCTATGTCATCACCACTGGTATAATTTCTAAACCCATGCTCACATCATGAGATCGTACAAATCCGTATCTATATTGTTCCCACGAAGGTCAGTCTGTGAGCATTGGATTTTAACAATCCTTCTCATGAAACTATGATAAGAGCTATATGATGCAATGTCTTTTAGGTGTTGTCCATCAAAGGTGTTTCTACTGCTGTAGAGTTTAGTTTGGCTGAAGTCCGGAGACCTAGTCTGCCCTTAGGTACCCGTACGAGTTCTGTCTAGTGGTATGGATCCATTGCCAGACCTATATGGGGATTACCTTCCATAAGCTTGGAGGGGACCCGTACGGGTCCTCTGATTGCCTAATCAACCTCTTTTAGAAGCGATCTCTTACCATTTTTGGGAAAAGGTAGGTCTTAAATGCGGTTTATTGCATTCAGACTTGACTCTCACCCTATAAATAGGGCCTTTTCCCCTCATTTCAATAGAGTCATTTCATATGAAAAATATACTAAAGTTCTAGCAATTTCTATAGGTATAGAAAAGGTATAGTGGGGGAATAGGAAGTATAAAATAGGGAGAAAACCCTTTTTTTAAGGTTTTGTCCACATTTTATTTATTCTTAGCGTCGTTTATTAGGATTTAGGGGAGGTTTTGTCCATTCAAATACTCGCCTAAATAGTCCTATTTCACCATCTACTTTGGCCGAACTCTCTTAACTACAAAGAGATCACCTCAAAATGGATTCACGCTAGAAAGGTAACGCTCCTGAGTTTCAAAGAGACTCACATCTCGATTATTCTATTATTATTTTCTACTTTCGTTATTATATTGGTTCTTGTTCTTATTTTGGATCTGGTCCTAACACGTATGAGCCTTGTTGGCGCCATATATCCCTAGGGGTATTAAATCGGTGCGCCATACTCATATGGAAGGAAATCCCATTTTTATTTTATTTTATCCACCACTAATCTGCAAGGTAAAATAAATAGAGTTTCTTCCTGGACTAGACAGGACCCGTATGGGTACACCATACCGGTACCGGTCCTCCCTGACAGCTGTACGGGTCCCAATCATCTATACATGTACTAGCTCTAGGTAGAATCCAGAACTCATTTTAATTTGGTTAAAATCAATCCAACTCAGCATTTTCCATGCGATCATTTTCACTAATAATCTTGTAAATTAACCAACAATAGTTAAGATATGTTTTCACAACAAAATATGTTAAAGACTTGTTATTTCTCTCTGATTATAGAAGCCGCCCGGGTACTATTGATCGTAAAACTGCCACTCTAACATAATCACATTTTTCTCAGTGAAATGATGATGTATGATGTGCTATAAACTGTGCTAATATCTGTGGATGCAGGGGAATTATTTTTATTTTATTTTATAACTTAGAACAAATGTATAGGTTCTCTTTGCAATTCCCCCCATTTTTCCCCGGTTGTAATTTTTATTCCCCCATTTATTGCTTGTGCTTTATTTTAATATGTAAAAGCATGTAACGTGTGTGAAATAGTGTAGAAATAGGATTTCTATGATAATTCCCTAAATGATGAAAACAAAAACGGTTTCACACGGTGAATGTTATTTTGAATCAACTAAATGAGAAAATAAGTGACTCATCCGATACCCGAATCTCTGATCCAATAGGTATGAGTCTCCCACCTAGAGGAACCGGACCAAAACTCTTTCCCAAGTAGACAACTTGGGTGGTGACTCTATCATTTGTATCGAGATTTGGGTCACGATTCTTTTTTTAATTAAAAATTGACTTATTGTGCAAACTTTAAATAAAAACGTTTTGTCACATCTAAATCCAACTAAACCCCCAGTCGGCCCCGTCTCTCACATAGGCACCAAGGGAGACCCATACGTTATGTCCTTAAGGATATTAAACTGGTGTGCCATACTCATATGAAGGAAATCTCATTTTTGTTTCATTTCTCCTCCATTAATTTGCTTATTAATTGGAACTAAGTTTCTACCTAGGATCAGACAAGACCCATACGGGTCCCCCATACCTGTACCGATCCTTCTTAGTAGCCTTATGAGTCCCACCCACCCGTACGGGGTACCAGCCCCCAAGAAAAACCCAGAATTCAGTAATAATCCTACAAATCAACCCAAAAAAGTTAAAATGTGTTTTCATAATAAAATACGTTGAACACCCGTTCTTTCATTTCGATCCTAGAAGCAGCCTATGTACTATCAATTATAAAACTGCCACGCTAACATAATCATATTTTTCTAAATAAAATGTTGATTTATGACGTGCCATAAACTGTGCTAATCTTTGTGGATGTAAGCAAATTTATTTATTTTGTTTTATGGTTTAGAACAAATGTATAGGTTCACTTGCAACTCCCCCATTTATTATTTGTGCTTTATTATAAACTATTGAACACATGTATCATATATGAAAGAGTGCAGAAAATAGATTTTCTTTGATAATTCCCCAAATGATTAAAAACAAACGGTTTTACGTAGTGAATGTAATTTTGAATTAACTAAATGAGAAATAAGTGATTCATCCGATACTTGAATCTCTGATCCAAAAGGTGTGAATCTCCTGCCTAGAGGGAACCACACCAAAACTCTTTCCCAAGTAGACAGCTTGGGTGGTGACTCTATCATTTATATCAAGATTTGGGTCTCGATTCTTTTATTCATTAAAATTGGCTTATTGTGCAAACTTGGACTAAAAAGGTTTCATCAAGGCTAAATCCAACCAAACCTTAGTGGGCCCCACCTCTCACACAGGCGCTAAGGAAGACCCACACGTCAACGAAACCTTACACTCACAAGAACTTGCCTTGTATAGTAAGGACCCAGCTTGCAAAGCAAGCCGAGTCGGCGTGGGCAGCACGCAGATCCTATAGGATCATTGTGTTTTCCTAAGGGCGGGATGGGGATTTCCCCATCCTGCATTAAATATGGGGAGCCTTTGCTCCCCCTATAAATAGAGCTCTCATTTCTCCTTTCTAATAAAACTCATTCAAGTCTTGATTTGAGATTCCAATGTGACATCTCTCAAATCAACTTAAGAGCAAGTTCTTTTTATTTCGGGTGGGTTTTGGAGTGGTCTAGCAACTACTAAAAACTTTGCTATTCTTGCTCAAGGGAGGTTTCGATTGGTGGGGTTCGTGTGGATACTTATAGGGCCTATCCTATACTTGGAGGCTTGTGTAAGAAGGTTCTGCTAAAGCACCCTTAAAGTTGTAAGTTGTCTAATTATCTTTTAATTATTAAGTCCTTTTCTTAAAACATTTTAAGACTTAATAATTAATATTGTTAGCACTACATTTTAATAATCCTTCTCACGGAATGATGATGAGAGCTATATGATGCAATCTCTTATAGTTATTATCCATCAGAGGTGTTCCTACAGCTGCAGAGTTAAGTTTGGCCAAAGTTTGGAGACCTAGTCTGACCTTAGGGACCCGTACGGGTGCTGCCTAGTGGTACGGATCCAATGGCAGACCCCTATAGGTCATTTCCTTCCGTATGCCTAGAATGGTTGTGTACGGGTCAGACCTATACGGGGTACTCCTGTTGCCTGATCAAGCTCTTTCGGAAGGTGTTCCTTACCTATTTCTGGAAAAGGCAGGTCATGAATGTGATTTATTGCATTCAGACCTCATTTCCCCCATCAAATATGGCCCTTTCCTCACCTTTTCAAGAAATAAAACAACACATATACAATATATACTATAGAGAAATTATAGCATTCTAGCAATTTCTATAGGTACAAAAAGTAGGGGTATATGAGGTATAAAATAGGGAGAAAACCCATTTCTCGAGGTTTTTTATACAGTTTATTCATTCCTAGCTTCGTTTCTTAGGATTTAGGGGAGGTTGTATCCATACAAATACTCAGCTAAATAGTCCTATTTCAACATCTACTTTTACCACACTCTCTCAATGGCAAAGGGCTCGCCTCAAAGTGGATTCATGTTGTAAAGAGACTCACATCTAAGTTATTTTATCATTATTCTGCCACTTCTATTATATCTGTTCTTTTATTCATGTTTTAGGTTTGGTCCTAACCCTTATGAGCCTTGTTGGCACCGTATGTCCTTAAGGATATTAAACTAGTGCGCCATACTCATATGGAAGGAAATCCCATTTTTATTTCATTTCTCCTCCATTAGTTTGCTTATTAAATCAAACTGAGTTTCTATTCAAGACTAGATAGGACCCGTATGGGTCCTCCATACCTGTAGTGGTCCTCCTTGGTAGCTGTACCGGTCCCACCCACCCTACGGGTATCGGTCCTCAAGCAGAACCCGAAATTCACTTTTTAACAGGTTAAAAGCAATCAACTCACTATTTACCATGCGATCAGTTTCACTAATAATCCGGTAAATCAACCTACAAAAGTTAAAATGTGTTTTTATAACAAAATACATTGAAGACTCGTTATTTCGCTCCAATCCTAAAAGCCGCCCGGGCACTATCAATCATAAAATTGCCACACTAACATAATCACATGTTTCCTAATAAAATGCCGACTTATGATGTGCTATAAACTGTGCTAATTTCTATTGATGTAGGGGAATTTATTTTATTTTTTTTATAACTTAGAACAAATGTATAGGTTCTTTCGCAATTCCCCCATTTTTTCCTCGGTTATAATATTTATTCCCCTATTTACGTATTGTGCTTTATTGTAACCTTTAAATGCATGTAACAAGTGTGAAAGAGTGTAGAAAAATAGGATCTCTTTGATAACTCTATGAACGATGAAAAAAATGATTTTACGTGCTGAATGTAATTTTGAATCAACTAAATGAGAAATAAGTGACTCACCCGATACCTAAATCTCTGATCCAAAATGTATGAGTCTCCCGCTCAATGGGAAGTATACCAAAACTCTTTCCCAAGTAGACAACTTGGGTGGCAACTCTGTCATTTGTATTGAGATTTAAGTTTCAATTCTTTTAGTCTTTAAAATTGGCTATGTGTGCAAACTTGAACTAAAAATGTTTAATAATGCCTAAATCCAACCAACTCCCAGTGGGCCCCAACTCTCACAAAGCGCCAAGGGAGACACACACATCATCGACACCTCACAGTGGCGACTCTGCTAGGTATTATAATCATTTAACTTGCAAAATTTTTGTTTCTTTTTAAAGCTCAAAAGATTAAGATGAGCACCAAAAATCATTTACTTGATTCAACCCATTTCCTTTTTTTCATCATTTGGGAAAATGATCACACTATATCTTCTCATCTCCTTCTCGCTTTAGTTAGATGTACTCTTCTTCTAGAACTAAGTTAAGGTGCCCTATTATTTCCGTGACACTCACAAAGGTGTTACCCATGATCACCAGGAATTGCGAGAACACCCTAGTGGGTGGAGCACTCATTGTCATCTCCCTCCAAAAGAGTCTTGATATGATGGGAACCTTCTACATCAACTTTTGATATTTCCTGCACCATTCTTATCAAAATCCTTAGGATTTTATCTTATAAGTACCCTAATTTCTATGTGAGATTAGACTAAGGAAGAATACCCTCATATTGGTGAGAGAAATAATGACGGAATCGATCACTTTGCATGTGTTATGTTAGTTTCCCTAGTAATTAACCCCACCCTACATCATTGTAATTTGTGCATGCATACCACATCCCATGCATGTACTAATCTCTTGGTTACTACCTCAGTTCAAGGTAAGAACCGGCAATCTTCTCCAGTACTCATCCCAGGTACTATCATGGCTCAGTTTGGTCATTCAGTTCAGCCAGCAAACCCAGCACTCCATATAGCTAGCAATATGACTCATTCGCTCCATCAATATGCCATTTTGTAAGTTCACTGTAGCAAGGATCTGAGTTCGTTTCCCGACTTCATGGTTATGCCAGAGGGGATAATCCTTCCTTAATTCATGGGTTTACCCTATGGCATGACCCACGACCAAAAGGTTCATCCTATGACTCTTGATGATATCTCACCTTGGAGTACTCCTCTTTTGATCATCTTCAAGAAATTGAAGAAGTATGGGGTGATTGACCATCTGCAACCATATGTTTAGCCAAAACCTAAAGAGAGGGGCAATTTCTATGTGTACCATGTCAGCCCTAGTTGCCTAACTAGGGAATATGAAGATCTCCTCAAAGCCATCACGGTACTAATTGATAAAGGAAAAGTTAGTGAACCCGAGAGAAGAGGGGAGGAAGTAGCCATGATCAACTCATGATTAGAAAAAGATGAGATATAGAAGGGCATCATAGAGACCAAGAAAGAAAGAGAAGAACCATCCATGTTTGATATTATAGCTATTAGGCAACGGATTGGGGAACCTATCCATGACTACTTTCAGAGGTGGTTAACATTTGTGGTAGCACTCAAGAGGAAACCTCAGGAGAAGGAATTAGCTGACCGATTCATCTTTTGGTTATCTCCTCACCTCCACAAGATAGCATTTGTGACGGCATACAAAACCATCCCCGAGAGCTATGAGGTAACTATAGAAGGAGAAAAGCGTGCCAAACGAAAAGAAGACAATGACCCATAAAAGATTGAAGTAGACAAAGCTATTGATACCCTCACCACTTCAATATACACCATCTTATGTCTAGGGGTCAAGAAGAAGACATTGATTAAGGAAGCCTAGAGAAACCTAGCCTAGGCCACAAGAGAAGTTATGGACGATGAGTTGACCGAGAAACAGTTGCAAGACCTGGATCACGACCTCACTCAAATTCTAATGAGTGACCAAGAAGACCCTCCGCCTGTGGAGGATGACAATGCAATCATATGTAATGAAAATGATGTAGCCTTCAGGCATCCTAATAATAATAGTGATTTTTCTTACTTGTTTGATTTTTTGCCTAACGGCACCATGAATACAACTGACCATACACATAACATTTTTAGCATTCATGATGCTTCATTGGATGACATTAATCTGGGCACTGAGGAAAATCCAAAAATGGTAACTATTTCTAATGACTTAACTCCTATCAAAAAAAGAGAGATGATAATAATGCTCAGAAAACATGTTAACACTTTCGCTTAGTCCTACGAGGACATGCTTGGGGTAGATTGCCAAATTGCTGAGAATTGTATCCCAACCGACCCTAGGTTCAAGCCAGTCAAACAAAAGTTAAGAAGGCTATGTCCAGAATGGGCTGATAAGATCAAACCTAGAGTTGCTAGGTTATTAGAAGCTAAATTCATTGAAGTAATCAAGTATTTGACATGGTTAGCAAACGTGGTCCCGATCCTTAAGAAAGATGGAAGAGTTAATGTGTGTCGACTTTTGCAATTTAAACAAGGCCGCCCCGAAAGATGACTACCCATTGCCACATATCGCTGTACTGGTAGATAGTGCCGCCAAAGTCATAATGTACTGATTCTTAGATGGGTTTTCTGCATATAAACATATCTTAATGGACATCATCGACAAGGTCAAGATAGCCTTCATCACAGAATAGGGGGTGTATTGTAATAAGGTAATGCCTTTTGGGCTGAAGAATGCAGGGGTAACTTATCAAAGAGCCATAACATCTTTGCTACACAACATGATCCATAAAGAGGTTGAGGTTTATGTAGATCACATGTTAATAAGGTCTAATATGAGGGAAGAGCACCCTGAGATTTTGGAAAGGTTCTTGAGGGGAATTGAGAAGTAGAACCTACATTTAAATCTAAAGAAGTGTGTATTTGGGGTTTCGTCAAGGAAACTCTTGGGCCACATCATTAGTCAGAGGGGAATTAAGGTTGACCATGATAAGGTTAAAGCTATTCAAGAAATGCCTATTCCTAGAACCAAAAGGGAAGTCAGGTCGTTTCTTGGATTGCTTTAGTATGTGAGCCATTTTATTGCCAAGTTAACTACTGTTTGCGAGCCCATCCTTAAGTTGTTAAGAAAGAAACAGCCGATAGAATGGAATGAGTAGTGCCAGACAGCTTTTGACAAGATAAAGGCTTATCTCATAAGCCCCCAAGTTTTGAAACTATTGATGCCTGATAAGCCATTGATCCTTTATTTGGCCACAGAGGAGTCATCTGTAGGGGCAATGTCGGTGCAAGAACAAGAGGATAAGGGTGAGCACGCTATCTACTACTTGAGTAAGAAGTTGCTAGAATATGAAACAAAATACACAGTAGTAGAAAAGACGTGTACAGCAATGGTGTGGTGGACCAAGAACCTAAGGCATTACTTCCAGTCCTACAAAGTTCAGGCAGTTGCAAAAGTAGATCCAATTAAGTATCATTGTCAATCCCCTACATTGGCAGGGAAACTTTCTCGCTGGCTCCTATTACTATCTAAGTTTTGTAACGAGTATGTAATAAAGAAGGTTAGTAAGGGGAGAGCAGTAGGTGAATTTTTGGCAAGTCAACCTATAGAGTCTGATTATGTTGTATATCTATATTTTACCAACGAGCAGTTAGCAGCAGTGGAGGTGGAAAAGGTTGAATGGATCATGAATCTCGATGGGGCCATGAATCAAAAAGGTTCTGGTCTTGGGGTAATCATCATCACACCACAAGGTGAGGTTATTCGCTGAGCAAGAGATTGGAATTCCCAGTCACCAATAACAAGGCCGAATATGAAGCTTGCCTCTTCAATCTTGATGCTATTTCAAAAGTAGGGGCAAAGGAAGTCAGGGCGATGGGAGATTCCACACTAGTGATAAAAGCATGTTGTAGGAGAGTGTAAAATCAAAGAAGAGTAACTTAGGCCATATGTGGAAGCAGTTTGGGAATTGTTAGTACAGTTCAGTCAATGCTTCTTCCAATATATACCAAGGGATGAGAATCAGATGGTAGATTCTTTGGCTACCATAGCCTCAATGTAGGAGGGATAAGAGGCTTAAACCATCTGTCCGCTCATAATAGAGACCGCTCATTCTCCTTTCATGGGAAGGTTCGAGTTATAATTACCGAGGAGCAAAAGGTTTGCTGGTACGATGACATTAAGAGGATTCTGAAAGAGGGGAAATGTCTCGAAGGGTCATCAGGCTCAGATTGCATAGCCCTTAAAAGGTTAGCGACACAATTCAGACTAGTTGATGAGGATCTCTTCAAAAGGACAACTGAAGGTTTATTGTTGAGATGTTTAATAGAAGAGGAGGCAGAAAAGGTAATGACCAAGGTATACTCGGGGGATTGTAGCCCACATATGAATCGGATGGTGTTGGCTAGAAAAATCTAGAGAATGGGGTACTTCTAGACCACGATGAACGCCAACTGTGAGAATAAGGTCAGGAAATGTCATGAATGCCAAGTTCATAGGAATATACAGCATTTACCCCTATCTAAACTTCACAATTTGTCTACTTCTTGGCCTCTCTCAGCGTGGGAGATAGATATAATCGGTGAAATTTGGCCATCATCAACTAATGACCACCGATTCATCATAGTAGTAGTTGATTCTTTTCAAAGTGGGTAGAGGCCGAATCCTACACTAGTATCACCACCAAGAAAATGGCCAAATTCATAGAGAAGCATATTTTTGTGAGATATGGAGTCCGGATCATGTAGTTTCTGATAATGGGGTTCAGTTTCAAGGGGCCATGACTGAATTATTTGAGAAGTTCAACATCGAGCATCACAGATCTTCTCCATATAGACGACAAGCTAACATAGCAGTTGAGGCTGCCAATAAATTGATCATGAAGAATTTGTCCAAGATGGTAGCTACCTACAGAGACTGGGCTGATAAACTTCTATTTGTGATTTGGGGGTATCGAACTAGCATAAGAACACCCACTAATTAAAACCTTTCTCCTTAGTATATCGAATGGAAGCCATGTTATTGGTTGCAATAGAAGTAAGATCTCTAAGAGTGTCATTCAAAGCTCGGTTAAAAGAGTCGGATTGGGTAAGAGCTAGGTATGAATAGTTAAATGCAATAGATGAAAAGTGGCTCAAGGCACTTGACCACCTACAGATGTACCAGCATCACTTGGCTCAAGCTTACAATAACAAAGTCAGATACCCGAAACAACCTCTCAAAGAAGGTGATCTAGTTCTCAAACAGCTAGGCTAGGTCAACACTATCGGTAGGGGCAAGTTTAGGCCTAATTGGGAAGGACCGTTCATAGTTAAGAAAGTCCTTGGTAAAGGAGGAATCAAGCTTATGGATATGGATGGAAATGAGTTCGGGAATCTAGTGAATCAAGATAGGCTTAAGCGTTATCATATTCTAGGTCAAAAGAATTAAATCATAAAAAAGCAGCACAAAGAATAAAAGAAATAAAGAATAAATCACCCAGTGAGTGGTCCTCTACTACTCGGGAAAAAATTAGGGTGCAGTCCACTGATCGGTATTGCGCAAACTGGTCAGGCAAAAATTAGGGTACTCCAATGAAAATAAAGCCTACTAAGTTGAAAACCTAAAAAGGGTGGCTTGGGCAAAAGTTAGGGCATCAAGAGAAAAATGTCAATTGCTTTCTGGAAAATCTATAAAAGACTAGTAGGCAGTAGGGGTTAACCAATGGAAATTGTTACCATTGCCTATGTACTTAAATTAATCTCATCAATGAACATATTATGATTTTTCTAAGAATCTTTGTCTTATGAATGCATGCATGTCTTTCGGTGAAATAATCGCATGTATGTGAACATCAATTTTTCACTATATGTTATGCATGTTTATTATTATCTTCACTACACATTTCTTGTCCAACAAAACATAAAAATATTGATGGGTCACAAAAGAAATCAGACCTGTGCAATATTCAGAAAACATGCTAGATCGAAAACCCAAAAGGGCAGTCCAAGAAAAAATTAAGGCAAAGAAAACGGAAGAAAAGTCTGTTGGATTGAGCCGCCAAGGACAATTCAGGCAAAAATTAAGACAGTGTGCTGGATTGAAAACCCGAAACGGCAGTTTACGAAAAAGGTAAGACAAAGAAAGGAAAAAAAGCCTACTAGACTGAAAACCTGAAAGGGCGGTCCAAGCAAAAATTAAGGTAAAGAAAGAAAGAAAAAGCTTACTGGATTAAAAACCCGAAAGGGTGATCCAAGAAAAAGATAAAGCTCAAAAGAAAAGAAAAAGTCCGCTGAACTAAGGCATCAAGGATAGTTGAGGCAAAAATTTGAACAAAAATCAATGTTTGATGGGTCAATTAACACCAAGTGACCTATGTAAAAGTTAGAACAATAGCTGTTATTACCGATCATCTCACATCGAATGAAGTAACCAGACTAAACCTCATTATTGGCTATACCGAGAAGAAATGTGTGTCAACAAGTGCAACATCCAATGGTCTCAGTTCAGAAAAAAGAAAAGGTCAACTTGTCTAAAAGGTTGAATGACAATAGTATCAATCTAAGTTTACATTCAAAAGAAGCCAAGTACGGCCAAAAAGTGTTAAAAGTTCAGAAAGTAATATAAGCACATCATAATCTAAGCCGCTGGGGGATCCTATCCCTAGCTATCCTCCGAAGTCTGATCCTGTGTATCCACCAGAACATAATCCACATCTATCATCACGTGATCCTCAATTCCACTAGCACCAATAGTTAGCTGGGCAGGGGTCCTAGTCTCTAAAATCCCTACGACAACCCTGGAAGCATCGACCCCCTTAGCATGTTGATCTCCACCCTCTGAGTCACTATCGATGCCACTCGATATGCAGAAAGATTATCCTTGGACTCAGAATCAGATGGATCCGGCGTCTATCTATGCTCAGTCATCCTTGCTAGTTGGCCCTGCAACATCTCAATCTCGGCCCTTACTAGAGTAGTCTCAGTCCTATCCTAATCATCATCAGCAGTCACAGCCCGCAGCTGCTCCTCCAAGAACCTAGCTCTCTCCTCTAAAGCATCCAAGTCCCGAGCGGAGTGTGCTCTATGGCTAGTAGAGTCTACAATAGAATCATAAGATTAGTACACATATATAAATGTCATGGCATGCATCATACATAGTTTGTTAAATTTTACAGGCTGGAGAAACTTACTAAGGCTAGCGCATCCTTAGCTAATAATAGATCCTAGAAGGAGAATTAACCTCTAGAAATCCTCTCAGCCTCAGAGATGGTCATCTACAAGAGAAATTCACATCAGGATAGGACATTCTACGAAGTCACTATAATTGACAAGGTTAAGAATAAGGAAATCCTTACATGAGTTGAGTTGGAAGGGATAAAACCAATGGGCTAGACCAACTCCTCGAGCTCCTTGACAGCTTGCTACCTCGAATGATCGAGCTGAAAGAAGGTATCTAGCTCTGATTGGAGGGCCCCCTCTCTCACAGGCCCTAAAGTATAAGATCGCTTTATCGACGGCTCAGGAACAGCGGTGGCAGCAGCAGCAGGCCTTTTCCTTATAGAAGTGGGAGGCTGTAAGAAAAAGTCATACTTAAAATAATAGTCAATTTTAAGAAATAACAACGTATGCACAAAGGCTAAGTTAGGAAAATACCTAAGAAGAAGGTGTAGCAGATCCAGCCTAACTCTCTGTCCTCTAAACTATGGATGGACCCCCACAGTTGCCCCTCGGTCCACCCTTATCATCATCATCATCACTATTGCTCGAATGGAACTCCAAGGGGTCGTCCTCATAGTGAATCCTCTCGCAAGGAGGAAGGAGTGAATATTTAATGAACTCAGTGTAGGAGCCCTCTCATAATAGCACTCAGGCTCCCTCACCCAACAGGTACAACCCCTGGTCGGTCCCATGCATTAGGTGTGGCCAGAAGACACCCGCTGGGAATGGGAAGGGATTGGTCTCTCTACCACAGCACTGGTCCTCCACCCTCAGACTCACTCATTGCAGTACCACTTAAAGGAGAGTGGTGACTCCAAGACAAAGCGGCGGTCATCCCCGTCACCCTGTATCTGTTCAATGCCCTCATATACGTCCAATCTCTCCCATGGGTCTCGATTGACCTGCACAAAATAAATGCACCGTAAGCATCATGACCTGGTAAATACAGTTTCTACTAATGGTTTGTTAAAATGAGAGATCTAGATTTACTATGAAAGAAGTTTACCTGATTAGAGTGCAACTAGCGAAGGAACTCTCTATACTGCACTGTAGTAAAGGCCTGACCCTACCAAAGCCCCATCCACCTGGATATGATGTATGGTGTCTCAAGATGCATGGGCAAACCAGATGTAGGGATAAACTAGTGCTCAAAGGCCCAAATCTATAAGATAAAAAAAATTTTAGCTGCCGCACAATTTGAATAAAAGGCTAAAGCATAAGAGATCAGTCCGGGATTTAGTAGTAGAATCAGGAGGCAGATCTTGAGCTTGGACTGCTAACCCCGAACTCCAATGTCCAGCCTATAATATAACTGTGCCAGAATGGCCCGGCACTAATTCTTACCTAGCACAGCGGTAAGATCCTCTATAGTAGATACCAAAAATAGGACCCGTACGGGTCCCTGCAAACAACAACATTGTGAAAATACCTTCTTAAAATCCAAAATCATCCAAATTCAACCAAAGGTCATCCAAGACTATCCTAAAACCATCCTAGGCTAAAATTGCATGCATCATGCTCTATTCCAAGGTCTAAAGCACCCTAATTCATGCCAAAATTCAAAAAATTCCCGAAGAATTCAAAAATAGGAAAATGGAGAATTATGAGAAATACCAGGAGTTTGGAGGCATGAGTCTCAAGAGATGGAACAAGGGGCACATCAGAAATTAGAGTGAGTTCCAAAAATGAGTCTCCCCTAAGAAAAGCAAACCCGACCGAAAATGGGCATTCTCAAAGCTCCAAATCACCCACCGGGGATAAATCCTCATGCTTAACAGAGAAACGACCAGTCTTTGGGATCTTCTTATACATTTTGATTAGTTTTAAGGAGAAAATCACCAGAGATTTCAAAATGGGAAGATTTTGTGTAAGGCGGGATATGAGGAGTCTGATTAGCTTTTGAAACCCCCAACAAGGACCTATATGGGTCCCACCCCACCCATACGGGTCCCAATCTTCAAAGTTCCCACCCGTATGGGTCTTGGCCTACCTATATGGGTCTTTTCTTGCCATCTAGGAGCAGATTTTAAGCCGGTACTTCATGAAAGCACCAAAGGTACATCCAGTCTTAATTTAGGGCTTACCCCTACTTCTCCTAAACTCTGTATTTTAGTTACATTAGGGGAAACTCGCCTAGCTCACCTAGATCCTTAATTAAAGGGGTAAAAATTTTTGTTCATCACAAAGTCAATCAAGAATTAAGGTAAGCTATTTTTTGAATTGATCGCTAATAGGGAAAATTTTTGCATACAGGTCCACTCTGGAATAAGAAATATTCCCCAACAAGTGAGTCTTGCGAAGAAACAATTCCCCAGTAGGAAAGATTTCACCAAAGAACATCACTCTACTCCCTAGAAGTGGAGTCAACTAAGGGGCAGCCCCCCATTCCCCAGCAGCGGAATCAGCCAATCTAGGGGAATCCCCCCATCATAAAGCCCTCCAAGGGGCATTCTTCAAGTGGCGGCCTTCCAAGGGGCATTTTGTTACAGCATGATTGAGCCAAACCCGACATCTCTTGCACTTAGTTTACAATTTTATTCAAGGGCTAACCCCCATCAACACATCTTTATTCTTAATTGTAGGGGCAAAAATTTTTGTTCGTCATAAAGTCAATCGAGAATAAAGATGTGTCTGCTTAAACGATGACTAACTCAACATTTGATGTGTCTTTTCGCAGGTTAATCAAAATCCCTAGCCAGTAAAGTCATCTACCTTAGAAAAGGGATACATTATCATCAGCCAGGAAAGTCATCTACCTCAAGAAAGGTATACATCAACCAGGAGAGTCATCCGCCACAAGAAAGGGATACACTAGTAGGAGAGTCATCCGCCTTAGGAAAGGGATACACCATCAGTCAGGAGAGTCATCTGCCACAAGAAAGGGATACACCCGCAGGAGAGTCATCCACCTTAGGAAAGCAATATGCTATCAGCCAAGAAAGTCATCAGCCTTGAATAAGGGACACCCATGATTTCTAAACCCTCGCTCACATCATGAGATCATACAGTTCCGTATCTGCAATGACCCCACAAGGGGCGGTCTGTAAGCACTGGATTTTAACAATCCTTCTCAAAAAATGATGATGAGAGCTATATGATGCAATCTATTACATTTGTTATCCTTCAGAGGTGTTCCTACTACAACAGAGTTGAGTTTGGCAGAAGTTTGGAGACCTAGTCAGCCCTTACGGACCCATACGGGTGTTGCCTAGTGGTATGGATCCACTGGCATACCTATATGGGTTATTTCCTTCTATACGCCTAGAGAGGACCCGTACAGGTCCCCTCGGACCCTTATAGGTGGGGACCCATCTACATGGGTCCTCTGGTTGCTTGATCAGGCTCTTTCAGAAGGTGTTCCTTACCTATTTTGGGAAAAGGCAGGTCATGAATGCGATTTATTGCATTCAGACCTCCTTTCCCCTAATAAATAGTGCCCTTTCCTCACCTTTTCAAGAAAAAAACAACACATATACTATAGAGAAATTATAGAATTTTAGTAATTTCTATGGGTATCGAAAGGGTATAGTAGAGGTATTGGAGGTATAAAATAGGAGAAAACCCATTTCTAGAGGTTTTGTCCACATTTCATTCATTCCTAGCTTTGTTTATTAGGATTTAGGGGTGGTTCTGTCCATACAAATACTCGCCTAAATAGTCATATTTCAAAATCTACTTTGGCTAAACTCTCTAAACAGGAAAGGGATGGCCTCAAAGTGTATTCACGCCATAAAGGTAACGCTCTTGAGTTTCAAAGAGACTCACATCTCAATTATTTTATCATTATTCTACCTCTTCTATTATATCTGTTCTTTTATTCCTGTTTTGGGTTTGGTCCTAACCTATATGAGCCTTGTTGGCACCATATGTCCTTAAGGATATCAAACTAGTGCACCATTCTCTTATAGAAGGAAATCCCATTTTTATTTCATTTCTCCTCCATTAATTTGCTTATTAAATTGAACTGAATTTCTAACCGGGATCATACAGGACCCATACATGTCCCCCATACCCTTATCGGTCCTCCCCGATAGCCATACGGGACCCACCCACCCCGTACGGGTATCGGCCCCTAGGTAGAACCCAAAATTAACTTTTTAACAGGTTAAAAGCAATCAATTCACCTTTTTCCATGCGATCATTTTCAATAATTATCCAATAACTCAACCCTCAAAAGTTAAAATGTGTTTTTATAACAAAATACATCGAAGACTCGTTATTTCTCTCCGATCTTAGAAGCCACCCGAGCACTATCGATCGTAAAATCGCCACGCTAACATAATCACATTTTTCCTAATAAAATGTTGACATATGATGTACTATAAACTATGCTTATTTATGTGGATGCAGGGGAATGTGTTTCATTTTGTTTTATAACTTATAACAAATATATAGGTTCTTTCGCAATGCCCCTATTTTTCCCCCGGTTGTAATTTTTATTCCCCCATTTATTGATTATGCTTTATTGTAATCTAGAAACGCATGTAACGAGTGTGGAAGAGTGTAGAAAAATAGGATTTCTATGATAATTCCCCAAATGATGAAAACAATAATGGTTTTACGTGGTGAATGTAATTTTGAATCAACTAAATGAGAAATAAGTGACTCATCTAATACCCGAATCTCTGATCCAAAAGGTATGAGTCTCCCACCCAGTGGGAACCATACCAAAACTCTTTCCCAAGTGGATAACTTGTGTGGCAACTCTATCATTTGTATCGAGATTTTGGTCTTGATTCTTTTATTCTTCAAAATTGGCTATTTGTGCATACTTGAACTAAAAAAGTTTCATCACACCTAAATCCAACCAACCCCAAGTGGACCCCACCTCTCACATAGGCGCCAAGGGATACCCACACGTCATTGACACCTCACAATTATGCTTAGGATGTTTTGCATGCTTTAGTTTATTTTATACTTAGACTATAACTTAGAGTTATAACATGTTTAAAATAAAATATATTTATGCTAGGATATAATTTAGAATTATGGTACGCCTAGCCTATGCATGCTAACCTAAGTAGAGAATTAATTTAGTTAAGGCTTTAATTAATTTATATGCATCTAATAGGAGTTCCTAGGGACAAGGGACAAAATTTTGAATTTCCGTCGTAATGAGGAATGAAGCAAAATCGAAATGGAAAATTTGAAAATCTGGGAGAAGAGCGAAAAGTGCAAGTGACTGTTTGAAGTGGAATGGGCGATGTTTATAGTTTTGTATTTTGCCGATAATGGTATCGGTGTTAATGAATGACGATAACATTATCAACAACGATTGTACCATTATCATTTCTCACTAGTAGATTTTCAAGCCTTTCAACATAATTGGCTACTCAATACGCACCACCAAGCTATTTTCAGCAAAAAAATCCCATGTATCCCCACAAACCAAGTGGATATTTTCAATCCGAAGTAGAGGTTCTCAGAGAATATCACATCATTTCTCTCTAATGTATGACTTCTCTAGCAGAGCCATCCTTTATTTTAGTAGAGATCATCGCTCCGGTGAATTTCTACCGGCTTGATCCCAGGATCAATACAACCATCCTTTCTTTTGGTAGAGATCATCGCTCCAATGAATTTCTACAGGCTTGATCCCCATATTAATAAAGTCATACTTTATCTTTGTAGAGATCATCACTCCAGCAAATTTCTACAGGCTTAATCCCTGGATCAATATAGCCATCCTTTATTTTTGTAGCGATCATCGCTCTGACGAATTTATACAAGCTTGATCCTCGGATCAATACAGCCAACCATTATTTTTGTAGAGATCATCACTTTGGTGAATTTCTACAGGCTTGATCCCCAAATCAATATAACCATCTCATTATTTTGGTAGAAATCATCACTTCGATGAATTTCTGTAGGCTATTTCCCCAGTGGAGCAGCCAAATTTTATTTTGGTAGAAATTATCGCTCTGATGAATTTCTACTGGCTCAATCTCCGGATTGTACATCCAAAACCAAATTCCCTAGTGGGTCACATCCTCAGGATAGTTCACATAAATATGTCTCCCCAACTTATAAGAATTGCTTTTATTTCTTTATGTTGGTACACTAATGCTTCATCCTCAGTAAAATTAACAACTCCCCATGGAGTCAAATTTTCTCCCCAGCAGAGCTAACTATTATTTCCTCAGCTGAGCGACATCCCTCTAGCAAATTTTCACTCTATATGATCATTTTTAATTGAAGGGGCAAATACTTTTGTTCCTAAATAAGTTAATTAAGCAATAATTATATCCCACAGAGACATCTCGGGTATGACCTCTTACCTTATTCTATACTCTCTTTCACATGATCATAAAGACTCATTTCTATTATACCCTATGAGGGGTAGTCTGTGAGCATGGAATTTCTCAATGCCCTTAGTCGATGATGAAAGATTGTCATTATACTTTACTTTGCCTTATTATGTTTGGTTCGAAGTCGATTTTCAGGAGCTAGCAAAAAAAAAACATTCATTCCCTTATACCCCTTTGGAAAATACTATCAACAAGGGTACCCCTATCATCGATAGGGGCACCATCAATGGTATATAATGGTACGCGTTATCATCTATATCGGTATCTCTATCTATTATTTCTCGAACAATTTTGACTGCCCAATTCAAATTTCCTATTTTAAATTCACCCAATAATGGTACCATTCAAAGTTGGAAGGTGTATTCCTAATATTTCTTGTACTTATTTTTGTAAAAATTCATTCTTTGCCTTTACAGCCTAAACTTTCAATCTTAACTTTGCAAACGCAGCAACAAGATCTCGATTTCCACAAATCATTTTTCTAACTTCAAGATTATAACAAAGAAAAGGAAAATAAGGACCACAAATCCTTGGCTCAGATACCAACTGATGGCGGGAGGAAGTGAAAAAAAAGTAGAATAAACAATGGACTGATCTGAGACAGATGGATATTTTTTGGATCACGTACAAAATCCCTTGCTAGTTTTTGGAAACAAACAAAATCCAATTAGTTTTTGGAAACTAATAAAACCCTATTAGTTTTTGGAAACTAACAAAACCCAAAGATGAACTCCATATGCAAATTCTCTATTATTGTTCCATTCAAAAAGATAATTTGATATTCTTACATATTTTTCTTCCTTTATATATAAGAAGAAAATGAAAGTTACAAAAAAAACTAAAAAGACACTTAACTAATAAAGGATATAAAAGACACTTAAAGCTAAAGGAAAGTTACAAACTAATACACTAAAATCTAAATATAAACTACCTAATTAAAACAATATGAAACAAAAATTAAAAACAACAAATTATAGGAATTAAAGTATAAAATAACAATTAAAATACTACAAAATGTTCTTCTTTCAAATGTAGATATGTGGAAGATTAGGTGTAAATTCAAAGTCATTTAAAAGCTTTTTGACTTGTTAGAAGCAAGAATAACTCAAGACTTGTTTGAGGCCCAATATTACTTCGTTAAATCATGGTTTAAGCTCTTTTTATAACAGATACAAGAGGAGAACGCTTTGTAGTATTTTAATTGTTATTTTATGCTTCAATTCATATAATTTGTTGTTTTTAATTTATGTTTCATATTGTCTTAATAAGGTAGCTTTTATTTAGCTTTTAGTGTGTTAATTTGTAATTATCTTTTAGCTTTAAGTGTCTCTTAAATCCTTTATTAGTTAAGTGTCTTTTCAGTCATTTTGTAACTTTCATTTTATTCTTATATATAAAGGAAGAAAAATATGTAAGACTACTAGATTATCTTTTAAATGGAAAAGAAACAGAGAATTTCCATTTGCAGTTCATCTTTGGGTTTTGTAGTTTCCAAAAACTAATATGATTTTATTAGTTTTCAAAAACTAATTGGGTTTTGTTTGTTTCCAAAAATAATCAAGCAGTTTTGTATGTGATCCAAAAACATTCATCTCACAAATTATTCCATTTTCCATTCTATTCTATTTTCCACCCGCCATCATCTTATCATTGTACTCCTAATAGGGAATACTTCTTGAAATACAAATAAGGAAACTTTGGTAGTGTCAAGATAGGAGATGAGACCCTGGCAAGCATTGTTGGTGTTGGTGATGTTAGTGTTTAGACTAATGTTGGTTGCACGATGATATTGAAAAATGTGCGCCATGTCCCTGACTTGCACTTTAATTTATTAGCGTTAGTATTTCTACATCAAGAAGGCTTTAAACACATATTTGTTGATGGAAGATGGAAGTGGTCCAGGGTTTCACTGACGGTTGCCCCAGGCAAATTGTGTTGCTTATTATATAAAACATATTTTGGCGTATGTTGTGGTGAGGTACAAGCAATGGAAGAGAAGTGTTCTCCCAACTAGTGGCATAGAAGTATTCAAAAGAAGGTGGATAAAGGGATAAGACATGTATCTTGAGAATCCCTCATTCCTATTAAGCCTATTCCAGTGTGTTAGTTGAGTGGTGGTGATGATGCACCGGAACTTTTTGGTGGACATGCTGATATGCATGAAGATGATGTTCATTTTTATTATGCTCTTGATGAAGAATTTCATGAGTGGGGGGAGCCGTTTTCTCCATGGGTTGAATAGCCATAAGTTCAAAGGTCATTCAAAGAGAGAAGACCCACATGAAATCCAAGTTCAGAATTCATTCTTGTCATAAATGGTAGGAATTTGAAAAGCTTTCATGGAGTATTGCTGGTGAAGATAGATGGTCTTGGTTGGATGCTATGAAAGAAAAGTTTGATTCCTTGAAGGATGAGATATCAGAGTTGGTGAAGCGAAAACTTAATATAGTGGATTTTAATGTTTAGGGTAATACTTAATTTTCTTATGCACTTTAAGATCCATGTTTAGAATCATGTACTGAAAGTCTTCCTGACATGATGTTTAGGTAGTGTGTTCCGTTGGTTGATAACGACAGTATAAGGTTATGATGGATGAGTTGTTGTTGCTTGAGAGAAGCCTAGTTATATTTGCATGGAGCATATTGTGTTGAAAGTCTTCCTGGCGTGGTTGTTCAGGTGGCGTGTCCTAATGGTTTCTCGGTACAAGATCATTTGTTGAATGTTGTTTTGGTGAAGGTTGTGCTCTTATTTTCCCCGATTTGGGCTCGAGGGGAGATTTTTGGGGTTTCAAGCCCAAATTGGTGCATTGTAAAAGTCTTAGCCCAAAAGCCCAAGATGTTGAGGTACATTTAAACCTCTTTTGTAGCTGGTGTTAGGTTTTTTAGAGGAGAGAGTGCAGCCATTGTGTGGGAGAGAGAATAGAAGAGAGTGAGAAAAAATTCCAGCTTCTTTTTATTCCGACCAACCTTTATTCTGACATCGATCGCCGGAGATGTAACCGTCAGATTGTCCTTGAATTTTGCCACAATGTTCTTGACATCCAAATCTTTCTTTTAACCGTAGGGTTTTTCTGTCAAACCGTTGGATCAAATTTTGTCGATAGAAGAATATGGAGTAGTGTTTGCTTACTTGAGGTTTTGTGTATCTTTCACTTTATTTGGCTTCTCTTATTTTGTTGTGTTGGTGGTGGATTGCAAACTCTTGTATGACATTGTTGAGTTCTTGTCCCTAAAATTATAAATAAGAGAAGTAGGGGCAGACTATGTCATCGGTCTCGTGGTTTCACTATTCACATTGGAGAGGTTTCCTCGTAAAAATTTTGGTGTTGTTTGGCTTGCTTATTTTCTTTGCATATTTTGGTTGATTGTTTCTTGTTGAGACTTGTTATTGCTATTCTGAATTTGCGACTTCGAGTTTGGGGGCCTTCTGCTCAACAAGTGGTATCAAAGCTATTTAGATCAATTTTGAGGGTTAACATGAAGTCAGTCAGTAGTGGTTCCATGAGCAAGCTGACGTCAACCAGTTATTCTATATGGAGACCGATGATGGAGGTTTTGGTTTTTTATAAAGATTTATATGATCAGATAGATGTAAGTACAACTGAGCTTGGTAGTTATAAACAAGCCAAACCCAAAAAAATGGAGGATAAAGAATGGGAGAAGTTGAAAAGGAAGACTTTGGGGACTATTAGACATTGGATTGATTAGCATTTACAATCTTATTTATAAGGAGTCCGACCCATTTAAACTTTAGAAAAAAACTAGAAGGACTTTATGAGAGGAATTCGTTGATCCGGAAGCTTATTCACTTGAAGTTGAAAAGTGGGAAGTCAGTGTCTGATTGACTTTCAAGATGTTATCAACAAACTTACCACTATAAAGATTGTTCTTGATGATGAGTTGTATGCTTTGTTCTTATTGAGTTCTTTTCTCAATAGTTGGGAAACTCTTGTGGTGACTATTAGTAACTTGGCTCCGGAAGGTGTCCTTTCATTGGATGTGGTCAAAGAAAGCATATATAATGAAGAGTTGAGGAGAAAGGAGATAGGAGTTAATATTTCACAGGCCTTTATTGTTGAGCACAGAGGAGCCGAGAGTGGAGATACTAGAGGGTGTGTTGACTCAAGGGTTAGGTCCAAGTCCAGAGTAAGGAATGAGACTAAAGTATGCCATTTTTTTTAAGGCCAGCCATATCAAGAAGAATTATTTCAAATGGAAGCGAGAACAAGAGAAGACAAAATCAGATTCTCATTTGGTGGGAGATGACAGTGGTAATACAATAGTTGTTATAAATTCTTGTGATTTTGTCAACTTGGTTTGTGCAGCTTATGAGTGTCATCAAGGTGCTAATTTCGACTCAGAATGGCTTGTTGATACTGGAGTTTCTTATCATTGTGTTCCTAAGAGGGAATACTTCTTATGTGAATCCGGCTGCGAGAAACGCAATCCGAACTCAAGAATTTCCCTAACCATGAATTGAGATTTAAAGACATAAAGAAGATTAAATTTTATGGATTAGAAAATGAATAATGATAGGAAAAAATGGCAATAGCACAACCAATCCTCGCAAATAAAACGAACAATCATGCTAGCATCTAGTTAACACAACCTTTCGATTGGATAAAAGAACTTGTTATAGGGTTGATTCTCAATTGCCTAGTCACAAAAATTGATGACAATCATAATAATACTTCAAAACCAAGATCCCAATCACTTGCACTCAAAGAAGGACGAAAATTCCACAAAGGAAAAATTTAAATTTTATTAATATCTCAAATTTGTGTAATACATAGAAGAAAACTCTCTATTCATAATACTCCTAATCATATACCATAAAGATGGTATTATTATCCTAAAAGGTAATTAATAAAGTCCTATTTAGCTTTAGGATAGAAGTCAAAAAGCATAAGGAAAGATATTATACTAAATTGGAATCTAAAATTAAATGAGAAACCAATATCCTAAAAAGCATAAGAAAAGAAATACAATTCTAATTTTAAATCCAACTTACTATAAAGCTAAAACTCTTAGATAAGAAAATATAATAAAAAGTTCTAATTAAATAAAATAAACTCCTTCATAAAAAAACTCCAAGCCCGACCCTAGTAGTTTGGGGATCCTAGGAAAATTAATATTAAAAGTAGTAAATGTTGGGAACTGACAGTCACGGCAGAAATTTAAAATTTTGTCCATGTCCCGAGGAACTCCTATTAGTTGCATATAAATTAAATAAAGCCTTAACTAAATAATTCTCTACCTAGGTTAGCATGCATAAGCTAGGCATACCATAATTCTAAATTATATAAATATTTTATATTAAACATGTTATAACTCTAAGTAATAATTCAAATACAAAATAAATTAAGCATGCGTTATAACCTAAGTATAATAATTATTAAGTCTAAAATGCTTAAAAAAGACCGAATAATTAAAATAAAACCTACAAGTTGAAGCTTGCTTTGGCAGAACCTCCTTGCATAAGCCTCCAAGTATAGGATAGTCTCTATGAGTATTCATACGAACCCCATCAACCGAAATCTCCCCGAGATGAAGAACTAAGGAGCCTTGAGTAGTTGCTAGACCACTCCAAAACCCTACCCGAAAATATAATCTAGAGATGTTCAAGTTATTCTTGAACCTGGTGCAATTTAGAAAGGACAAATGGAGCTTTATTTATAGGGGAAGCAAAGGCTCCCCAGATTTAATGAGGAATTAATACTGATTTAATCCGAGATTTAATGCGTGATCAAATGTCAATTTAAACACAAGATTTAATTACTGAATTAGATCTAATTTAAATATATATATTAAATCTAATTTAAATACATAATTTAATTGTTGCATTATATCCAATTTAAATATATGTATTAAATTCAATTTAAATAAATAATTTAATTGTTGTATTATATCCAATTTAAATATATGTATTAAATCTAATTTAAATACATAATTTAACTACTGCATTATATCCAATTTAAATATATGTATTAAATCCAATGTAAATACATAATTTAATTGTTGCATTATATTCAATTTAAATATATGTATTAAATTCATTTTAAATATATAATTTAATTAATTCTCCTTTCTTTTATTTTATGACCCTAATAAAATTAGTTACCTATCAAAATAAATTCCTGACTTAACCGGAAAATGATCTAATTATTTTAATCAACACTTTAATTTATTTGTGACCCTAATAAAATTAGTTACCGGTCAATATAAAAATCTGGCTTATCCAAAATGATCTAATCATTTTAACCAATACCTTAATTTATTTATAACCCTAATAAAATTAGTTAACGGTCAAAATAAATTGTTGTTCTAACCAAATAACAATCCAATTATTATTATGTCATATTTTTATAATAGAATAAATATATTAGTTCTTTACTTAGTCCGATGAAGGCCCAATGTGTGTGACCTTATAGGAACCCGAAGTATTGAGTTGTTAAGGCTTAGCCAACCCTTGTTCTATTGAAACCTTTGGCTCGAGGTTCTAGACCATGAATAGAACTCGATTACATCAACGACTATAGTACGCCTCTAACAAGGGTCTACCATCCCCCATTACTCGAAACATCATTTGTGCTTATGACTTAATCCTGGTTAATGCAATAGTTATCCCGTGTGATGAACTCCTTCCATTCTTTAATATTAGTACTATCTGGTTTGTAGGGTTTAGTTAAGGTGTTAACCCACTAACAACAAGTTTGCTCTAAGCTATCCCAATTATTAACTTGTTACCGAAGTATATTGCCTTTTACCATAGTGTGTTTGACTACAAAACATTTCTATCAGACACATACTCTGATCAGAGGTTTATAATAATCATCACTTTAACAAGCGGCCATGTACAACTCCTTAATATATCTAAAGCGATGGATTCTTTCTGACTACATAGCTTACCAATGAGCAGTCATCACTATACCCGTAATCACCCGTGATAGCTTAAATTAATGAGTTTATAGGAATGACCCAAAGTATAACAATGGACCCACACAAGGTAACTAGCATCTCAAGTATGAGGATATTCGCAAAGCTTATTGCATGAAGATAAACATTAACACGTTGATATATACACCAAGTGTTTTCCTTAATGCGGTCTCTAATATATCTCCCAGATTTATCCATGTGTCAACCTTAAGGCACCACCTTCAGTCCTTAGGAGATTGACTGCTTGGACCATTTCCAAGAAAGTTGACCACATGCTAGTCTTTTAGCTTCATCAATATCCTTTCTTGATGAAACTATGACTAGGGATAGTTTAGACATAATCATAATTGCATATGAAGCAGGTCTCACTAAACATAGTCCAACTATAATTTCTCTGACTTCATGCTATGATATGTCAAGGACTTTTGTATACATATATCAATGAATATATTTTAACCAGCCATATTATATTTATAAGCACATCGATATAAACAAAAGATTAAATGCCTTTATTAAGTAAACAAATTATTCGTACCATTAGATAATTAACATGTATCACCCTATTTGCCTTAAGGGCATACATCATATCTAACAATAACATGGGGCCCTCAATAAAAAAATAATAAAATAAACATATTTTTTTATAGAAGTAAGGAATTGTACCCTTGCCCTCTCACAGCTTCAATAAACTCCTTACCAACTCTACTAACATTAATTTGTGTCTATTTTTATCTTTAAAAGTGTAACAACTAAATCTTTAAGCAAAAAAATATTTTTAGGCCCCTTAAGACTATGGGCCCTAGGTGGTGGCACCGGTTGCCCACTCCTAGGGCTGGGCTGATAAACTCCTAATTAAATTAACTCATAATATGATGGCAGCCATAATTGTCTTCCATCATGTAATTGATCTAATAAGAATTAGTCAAGATCCCAATGGGTTAACACGTTTCAAACACATCCATGTCCAAAGCTCACTTAAGCTAAATCTAATCAAACAAAATGCTTCAATCAAAGTTATATACTATTCATCTTTGCTCAAGCTCGTATTATTTGAAATTGTTGAAAGTTGACTTGAACGTCAAATCATCGAAATATTCTCGTATAGCACAACTAAAGTACATTGAACACTCATTGGATTAAAACATGGAAATGAAATATGGAAAGGATATTTCCTCTTAAGTTTAATTTCTTTATCATTTCTATGCTCAATATATGGGGATCCTTTATTTGCATCACTAATTGTCTTCCATCAACTTCTTGAACTAAAACTAGGAGACTTTGGTAGTGTCAAGATGGGAGATGAGACCCTAGCAAGCATTGTTGGTGTTGGCAATGTCTGCATGAAGACTAATGTTGGTTGCATGATGATATTGTAAAATGTGTGCCATGTTCTTGACTTGCGCTTTAATTTATTAGCGGCATGATTGCCAGATCAAGAAGGTTTTAGATACACCTTTTTTGAAGGAAGATGGAAGTTGTCTAGGGGTCCACTGATGGTTGCCTAAGGCAAATTGTGTTACTCATTGTATAAAACATACTTTGGCATACGATGTGGTGAGGTACAAGCAATGGAAGAGAATTGTTCTCCCAACTTGTGACTCAGATTTATTGGAAAGAAGGTGGATAGAGGGACAAGACATGTATCCACCGAATCCCTCATTCCTATTAATCCTATTCCAAGTTATGAGCGTAGTGGTCATGATGATGCACTAGAAATTTTTGGTGGACATGCTGATATGCATGAAGATGATAACATCGGTGTGTTCTATTGGTTGATAATGATGGTACATGATTATGGTGGATGAGTTATTGTTGCTTGAGAGAGACCAAGTTAATATATGCATGGAGCATCTTGTGTCGAAAGTCTTCCTAGCGTGGTTGTTCAGGCGGCGTGTCTTGATGGTTTGGCGGTATAAGATCATTTGTTGAATGTTGTTTCGGTGAAGGATCTGTTTGTATGTTCTCCGATTTGGGCTCGAGGGGGAGATTATTGGGGTTTCTAGCCCAAATTGGTGCAAAGTAAAGTCTTAGCCCAAAAGCCAAAGATGTGCAGGCATATTCAAGCCTCTTTTGTGGCTGGTGTTAGTGTTTTTAGTGGAGAGAGTGCAGCCATTGTATGGGGGAGAGAGAAAAGAAGAAAGTCAGAAAAATTTCAACTTCTTTCTCTTCCGACCAGCCTCTATGCCGACGCTGATCGCCGGAGATCTAACTGTCGGATTGTCCTGAAATTTTTCAACAACGTTCCTGACATCCATTTCAATTGTTTGAATGTTGGGTTTTGTGATTGGACAGTTGGATCGAATTTATTGCATGCAGAATATGGAGCAGTGTTTTCTCACTTGAGGTTTTGTGTATTTCTCACTTTATTTAGCTTCTCTTGTATTGTGGTGTTGTTTGTGAGGGTCAAACTCTTAAAAAACATTGTTGAGTTCTTTTCCCTCAACTTATAAATAAGAGAAGTAGGGGTGGACTCTGTTATCGGTCCCGTGGTTTAACTCTTCACATCGGAGAGGTTTCCATGTAAAAACTTTAGTGTTGTTTGGCTTGCTTATTTTCTTTTCATATTTTGGTTGATTGTTTCTTGTTGATACTTGTTGTTCCTATTTAGCATTTGTAACTTCGAGTTTGGGGGCCATGTGCTCAACAAGTTTTATCCGAGCTATTAAGACTAGTTTCGAGGTGAACATGGAGTGAGTTAGTAGTGGTTCCATGATAAAGCTAACATCAACCAACTATTCCATATGGAGACCCATGATGGAGAATTTGCTTTTTTTGCAAAGATTTATATGATCCGATAGATGTAAGTCGACCGAGCTTGGTAGTTCTAAACTAGCCAAATTAGAAAAAAGGGAAGATAAATGGGAGAAGTTGAAAATGAAGACTTTGGGGACTATTAGAAATTTGATTGATATAAACATTTACAATCATGTTTTTGAGGAGTCTGACCCATTTGAGCTATAGAGCAAAATCGCTCATAACAAGTCTTCATTGATCCGAAAGCTTGTTAACTTGAAGTTGAAAGTTGGAAAGTCAGTGGTTGAGCATCTGAGTGACTTTCAAGATGTTATCAACAGACTTACCACGATGAAGATTGTTCTTGATGATGAGTTGTAGGCTTTGTTCTTGTTGATTTTTTTGCCCGATAGTTGAGAACCTCTTATGGTGACTATCATAACTCAGCTCCGGATGATGTCCTTTCATTGGATGTGATCAAAGAAAGTATGTTCAATGAAGAGTTGAGGAGAAAGGAGATGGGAGTTGATATTTCATAGGCCTTCGTTATTGAGCACAGAGGAGCCAAGAGTGGAGATACTAGAGGGCGTGTTGACTCAAGAGGCAGGTGATATAAGCACCATTAAGAGCACCAAGGTAAATGATGCAGATTATAAGTCAATTGATACCACAAGTCAACTTGGATACATTTTCGTGGTATGGATGAAAATTTATGTTATTTAATGTTTATTTTTAAGGTTATTTTATATACATTTGTAATTTATTATATGGATTGCAAATACGTATGGATTCCTATTTTATTATTTATATTTAGGTAGTTTAGTTTTATTATGAGATTATGTTTTAGGTTAATTTATAATTGTAGTTTATTATAAGGATTCCGAACTTATATGGATTCCTATTTTATCATTATTATTTAGGTAGTTTGTAATAAGGGGATTATCTTTTTTATTTGATTACATAGGTTTATTTCCTTTTAAGGCTAATGAGAATGCCTATAAATAAGCTTGTAATTTCTTTTACAAAGAAAAATAAGATGCTTATGGGTTAATATAATGGTTTTATTTTGAGGGCTAGAGAGGTTATCTCAGTTCTTATTATTGCATTAAGAATATGACTCAAAACAAGTTCTTTGATTCTTATTTTTTCTGCTTCTTTAATCAATCTATCATAAGCGTTTTGATTCGCAGGTTGAATTAGGGTTCTTTAGACTGGGGGTCTTAAGTTCTTTCATTGCATTCAGATATCCAAAGTAAGGTGTTTTAATCAATTTGTCATAAGTATTTTAATTCACAGGTTGAATTAGTGTTATTTAGATTGGTGGTCTTAATATGTGGCATTTTAGTATCTAAATATAATGGGGTTCCGCATCATTCGGTATCAGAGCAAGATTATGGTTTAAACAATCTTCACTATCATTTAATTTCTTTTGGATTTGTTGTTTGTGATTCTGAATTCTTTTCGCACTATGATCACCAGTTGAGGTATAGTGTTACGGCTTTCCTATTTCTCACTAAAGCACTGACAGAGGTATAGTGTTATTACGACTACCGAGGAGCAGAATTCAAGTCCCATACTATTGCATTAGAAATTAAACTATCTATCCTTTATTTTTTTTGTTTATTATTTATGTAAAAAGGCAAAAAAAGTATTGAAAAATTAGTAAAAAAGAAGAAAAAAGGTTAAATGAAAAAAAGTAAAAAAAATAGAAAAGTATTGGTTATTTTGAAAAAAAAGAAAGAAAAAAAGAATATAAAAAATAATAATAGAAAAAAGATCATATTTATCTCCTTTTGATTTTGATACAGATTCGAACACGAATCAGTTTCAAGAGGGAGGGGATGATATAAGCATTGTTAAGAGCACCAAAGTGAATGATGCAGATTACAAGTCAATTGATCCCACAAGTCAACCTGAAAACATATTCGTGATATGAATGAAAATTTACGTTATTTAATGTTTATTTTTAAGGATATTTTATATATATTTGTAATTTATTATATGGATTGCAAATATGTTTGGATTCTTATTTTATTATTTATAAATAGGTAGTTTAGTTTTATTAGGAGATTATGTTTTAGGTTATTTTATAATTGTAATTTATTATAAGGATTCCAAACTTAAATGGATTCCTATCTTATCATTATTATTTAGGTAGTTAGTTATTTTGGGATTATCTTTTTCATTTGATTAAATAGGTGTATTTTCTTTATAAGGCTAATGAGAATGCCTATAAATAAGCCTGTAATTTCTTTGACAAAGAAGAATAAGATTCTCATGGATCTTGGCTAGTTCTTATTGGATCAATTACTTGTTGGAGGACAAATATGGCTGCCATCTTATTAGGATTTTTATTTAATTTAATTAGTTTCATTTATATTTCTCTTATTCAGGAAATTTTGTTTCTTATTTAAGTAGAATATATTATTTAATTAGGTTCATACCAATTTAATTAGAAATCTCTTTCCTTATGCTTTTAAACTTCTTTCCTAAATATAAAAACAATTTTATTATTTGCCTTTTAGGATAATAATACCATTTTTATGGTATATGGTTAGGAGTATTATAAATAGAGACTTTTCTTCAATGTTAACACATTTTTGATATGAATAAAACAACCAGATTTTCACTTTGCGAAAATTCATCTTTTCTTTGAGTGCGAGTGATCGGGATCTTGTTCTTTAATTATTATTTTGATTGTGATCAATTGTTTTGGCTAGGAAATTGAGAGTCAACCCCATAACAGGTTCATTCATCCAATTCAAAAGATTGCGCTAACTATATGCTAGCGTGATTGTTCGTTTTATTTGCTAGGATTGGTCGTGCTACTGCCATTTATTCCATCATTATTCATTTTATAATTCATAAAATTTAATTTTGTTTTTCAATTTCAATTCATGATCAGGGAAATTCTTGAGTTCGAATTGCTTTTCTTGTAACCGGGTTGACACCAAATTATCACTTCAACAAGTGGGCATGTACAACTCCTAAATATATCCAGAGCGATGGATTCTTTCTAACTACTTAGTTTACCAACATGCTGTCATTACTACATCCGTAATCACCCGTGGCATCCTTAATTAATGAGTGAATATATATGACCAAAGTATAATAACTCTACCACACACGGCTACTAGTATCTCAAGTATGAGGATATTCGCAAAGCTACTGCACTAAGATAAACATCAACACTATGATATATTTACCAAGTGTTTATCTTATAGCGGTCTCCAATATATCTTCCAGATATATCCATGTGTCAACTTAAGGCACCACCTTCAGTCTAAGAGATTAACTGTTGGGGCTCATTCCAAGAAAGTATGAACACATGCTAGTTTATATGCTTCATCAATATCCCTTTTTGATGAAACTATAACTAGGGATAGTTTAGGCATAATCACAGTTGCACATGAAGTAGATCTCACTAAACATATTCACACTATGATCTGCACTTCATGCTATACTATGTCAAGGCCTTTTGTACACCGATATCAATGAATATATTTTCACCAGTTATCATATATATGAAAACATCGATATAAACAAAAGATAAATGTCTTTATTAATTAAAAAAATTATTCGTACCAATACATAATTAAGATATATCGCCCTAATTTCCTTAATGGCATACATCATATCTAATAAAATTACTCATAACTTTTCCTACACAAAATGGATCAAACTAATTCTTCTTCCTACTAAAAATAGACGTAATGGAGAACTACATGTTCAAAAATCAGAATTTTATAAGAATTATAATGATCTCACTTTAGTTTCAAAGTTGACCTTCTCTCTCTGATTATGCCTTTTTTAACACTTCAACTTCTAAAGATCATAGCTATTGATATACTCATCTAAATGTACCCAAAATTTACAGCAATGTTCTTGATAAATAAGTAAACAATTCGCTAATTCAACATATATACAAATTCTTTCTCTAACATTATCAAAATTGAAATACAATTTACAAGGGTTACCTGATTGTTTACTTTCTTGATCTTTTTGTTCTTCCTTCCTATTCTTTTTTTTCCACCTCTACTAATTTCGGTGGCTTTAATGTAGAATTGCTAAGCTAATTATATGAGTTTATCCTCCATTTCATATCTTACACACTAATCAACATTTGATTGGTCAATGTGTTCTAAATTTCCCCACAAATGGCCACGTGTCCAACATAATAATAATAATAATAATAATAATAATAATAATAAGAAGAAGAAGAAGAAGAAGAAGCAGAGGAAGAAGAAGAAGAAGAAGTTACAATTTAAGTCTATTATTAATAACAATAGAATTAACAATTGAGGGTTGAGACGGCTTACGTGAAAAACGGCCAACTTATAGTCATTAGATGGTCGAGAGATAATTGATGGCCAAACAGTAGATTCACAAATTATTTCTAAGGGCGATATATAACCCTAAAATTTCTTTCTGCTGGCCGATCTTGATCTTCTTGATCGATTCTGGTCATTATTCATCCTGAATTCATTACTTTCATTATGGATTCTTCTTATTTTTCATTTTACTACAACATTAAGGATAAAAATACGGTTGGGAAACAACCAATTGTTGCCAAGAAATTTGCTTCTACCGCGAAACCTGCTTCTAACGATGCAGGGAAATCAAACCCTAACCCTAGAAAATCGACTTATGCTGCCGCTGTTGGAGGGAGTACTATCGGGACTGCTGTTGATTCCATTGTCATGGCTTCTACCGAGGTCGCCAATAAAGGTGGGCTTACTTCGGTTAAAATTTCACAGGCTTTGTATAAAAACCTATTTCTTTATGCACAAATTTACTTATAGGGCGTTTAGTTCTTCAAAAAGGGTATTCACCTTATAAGCTTGCTTCTTTAAAGGAGGCTTTAACAAAGATTTGAGGAATTTCAGAATCTTGGCGTTTAATCTCCCTTGGAAAAGGTTATTAACGTATTCGTCGTGAATCTCAGGCCACGAAGAATACGGTTTTCAATAAAGGCATTCTTATTCTCAAACCTGGAACGTTTAGGTTTCAAACTTGGCAGCCGAACTATAATCCCACCGATCAAAAGACTACTAAGGCTCTTGTATGGGTTAAGCTACATGGATTGCCTTTGTAATATTGGGATCCACCTACATTGGCTTGTATAGCCAAAGGTATTAGAACTTTTTCTAGGGTAGATCATACTATCACTGACAGTGATTTCGAGCATTATGCTCGTATTCTTATTGATGTAGACTTAATGAACACTTTGTTGGATATGATGTATGCTCTTAAGGCAGTTAGGGCGATATATCTTAATTATGTAATAGTACGAATATTTTATTTAATTAATAAAGACATTTAATCTTTTGTTTATATTGATGTGCTTGTATATATATTGTAGCTGGTTAAAATATATTCATTGATGTATGTATACAAAAGTCCTTGACGTATCATAGCATGAAGTCAGAGAAATTATAGTTAGACTATATTTGGTGAAACCTGCTTCAAGTGCAATTATGATTATGTCTAAACTATCCCTAGTCATAGTTTCATCAAGAAAAGATATTGATGAAGTGGAAAGACTAGCATGTGGTCAACTTTCTTGAAAAGGGTCCAAGCAGTCAATCTCATAAGGACTGAAGGTGGTGCCTTAAGTTTGACACATGGTTATATCTGAGAGATATATTGGAGACCGTAGCAAGATAAACACTTGGTGTATATATCAATGTGTTAGTGTTTATCTTCATGCAATAAGCTTTGTGAATATCCTCATACTTGAGATACTAGTTACCTTGTGTGGCACTATTACTAGACTTTGGGTCATTCCTACACACTCATTAATTTAGTGTGTTATGGGTGATTATGGGTATAGTGATGACAACATGTTGGTAAGCTGAGTAGTCAGAAAGAATCCATCGCTTTGGATATATTAAGGAGTTGTACCTAGCCTCTTGTTGAAGTGATGATTGCTATAAGCCTCTGATCAGTGTATGTGTTTTATAGAAATAGTTTCTAGTCAAACACACTATGGTAAAAGGCAATATACTTCGGTAACAAGTTAATAACTGGGATAGCTTGGAGCAACCTTGCTATTAGTGGGTTTAAACTTTAACCGAAGCCTATAAACCAAATTGTACTAATATTAAAGAATGGAAGGAGTTCATCGTATTGGACAGCTATTGCATTAGCTGAGATTAAGTCATAAGCATAAATGATGTTCCGAGTAATATGGGATGGTAGACCCTTGCTAGAGGCATACTACAGTCATTTAAGGTAATCTAGTTCTAATCATGGTCTAGAATCTCAAGCCAATGGTTCAATTAGAACTCGGGTTGGTTAAACCTTAACACCTCAATACTTTGAGATTCTATAAGGTCACACGCATTGGACCTTCATCGGAGTAAGTAAAGAACTAATAGATTTATTCTATTACAAAAATATAATAATAATTGGATTATTATTCAAATGGTTAAAAATGGTTAGATCATTTTTGGATAAACCAAAGTATTTATTTTTTACCGGAAACTAATTTATTAGGGTCAAAAAATAAATATTTTTTTTGAAAGGGATTAAAAAGGAATTTTGCTTTGGCAAGTTAAATCGGACCGAGAGTGCAAAATATAATATATATAGGCTCGGGTGCGTGGAAGTGCACCGAAAGGTGCGTGAGCAATGCTAGGCATTGCTCGCATGGGATGCCCAAATGCGTAGCCTATAGGGTGTGCCGCAAGCTAGGCTCACGTCTTGGGCCGTGTGGCCTAGTTCGTGCCCAAGGCCTGCCTTGCGGTAGAATGTAGCTTGCCTAGCACACTACATACGGCCACAACCCGTGGATCCAAGTGGATCCATGGTTCAAATCCGCGTGGGATGTGTAAAGTATGCACATCCCACATCGGTTTTGGGGGAGCATTTTTGCTTCCCCAAGCCTATAAATAGGCACTCATGTTCCCCCTTTCAACTTGCACCAAGCTTAAGCATAAATCCCAAGTTGAGATTCGTGAAGATTAATCTCTCGGGTAATCGAGCAAGTTCTTTTTGAGGAGCTTGAATTTATTTGGGCCCCTCTAGTTTATATTTTCGGGTGGGGCTTCTGGAGTGGTCTAGCAACTACTCAAGGCTCCTTAGTTCTTCCTCTCATGGAGGTTTTGGTTGGTGGGGTTTGTGTGGATACTCATAGAGCCTATCCTACGCTTGGAGGCTTGTGCGAGGAGGTTCTGCTAAAGCACACTTTAACTGGTAAGTTTTCTTTCTTTCTCTTTTAATTATTAGGTCTTTTTTAAGCGTTTTTAGACTTAATAATTTTGCTTAGGTTGTTTTGCATGCTTAGTTTATGCTTAGGTTATTGCTTAGAGTTATAACATGCTTATGTTATAGCTTAGAGTTATAACATGCTTAGGTTATAGCTAAGAGTTATAACATGCTTAGTATAAAATATATGTGATAGGATATAATTTTAGAGTTATGGTATGCCTAGCCTTTGCATGCTAACCTAGGTAGAGAATTATTTAGTTAAGGCTTTATTTAATTTATATGCATCTAATAGGAATTCCTGGGGACAAGGACAAAATTTTGAATTTCTGTCGTGCCTGTTATGCATGTTCAATTTGACAGTCAGTTCCCAACACACTTTACCTCTTACTTTTGGTGCTGAAAGAGAGGGAAAGCAAATTTGGATCTATGCGCTGCAAAATTTGCACTACTATTGGATATGTTTGGCGTGATTGCAGACATACTAAGAAGGATGACAAGAAGATGGACGACTCGGTGGCTAAGCTGCAGGAGGGAAAAGCTAGTGGTAAGCATGTTTAGGCTGCCCCTATGTGGCTGGAAAAACCTATGGCATCTAGGGTTGCCCTATTGGGAGTGTTGATATAGTTAAGATTGAGGCAGTGGTTACTGAGGTGATTAAGGCTACAGCTACTATGGTGATTGATGTTGGAAAATAATAATTCAGAAGAAAACTCAAGATAACCATCCAGAAAAGGTTTTGAAGAAAACAAACTCCAAAGTCTTAAGAAGACATCATCTGGATAAAGTTTCAAAGAAAACAATCTCCTGAGTCCATGAAGGCTGCATCTGGAAAAGATTACACCTGAAAGAGAGTTCGGCAAAGCTAAAACCTAAAGACACCCAGAAGACACAAGTCACAAGACAGAGATAAGACAATAGGGAATATTCAAATATTAACTTTCCCTCCAAAGTTGTCTGAAGTCAAATACACCTTTTTACCTTGGATAAAATAAAAAGCTAGATCTTGCACGATTTCAGCAAAAGACAAAAAGGGACTAACATGGAGAGAGAAAAAGGCAACCACCTTTTTAGCCTAGACCAATAGCAAGGCGCGTGAAGCTCAAAAGTAGGCAAACTTCACATCAAACTTTGCAGAGTACAAAAAGCTAAAGAAATGACATTTGACACCTTTGGTGCACCAATTCCTACAAATGATAATGGGACATTTACTGAGTCTAATGGAAAGATCAAAGGATCTAGTTGCATCAACACATATCTTATCAATGGTGAAGATTCAAATCTACTCAACGGCTACATTTATGATCCAAGCCTATAAAAGGGAAGCTTTACCAATTGAGAAGATGTTGGTTGATTTGAGAAAGCTACTACCTTGTGAAATATGCTCTCTGATTAGTAATCAAAATCTCTCCAAGAACTAAATCCTTAAAATCTATTTTGTAAGAATTCAATGAGCTCTTTAGTGCAATGTCGAGAGTCATAGTGAGTAGGAAGGTGGTTGTGGCATGAAGTACGGTCGCTGTACAAAGAAATGAAAGATTGTTGGTGTTAGATGATGTGAAAGATTAGTATAACTAAGTTTTAGGTCTTGGTATGGTTTACCTTTAGTCCCATGATCACTGTGAAGTTTGGTCTCCCTCCTTTGGCTAAGTCACTCTATTGTCATTAGGAGTCAGTTTAGTCTTTAAGCTTTTTTTTATTTCCCTACTTTAGTTGTTTGTCTTTTTAAATCAATCATTATCATTGAGACTTACTGAGGTCACGGTAAGTTCATTCAAAGTTTTTATATTTAATTTCTGTTCCTCGTTGGATTAACCCCTACTTACCACTATCTAAATTTTGTTGTAGGGATTGTTTTTTTTGGTCTCCACACCCATCGATTTTGGCACCGTTGCCAAGGAATGGTTCTAACTGATTTATTTTCACCTCGACTGACCAATAAAACTCCCCCTGGTTTTGAGACTTATTTCACAATTCTATATTCATTGTGACAATGGGTAATAGAGAAAATCAAAGAGAGAGTAGACAATAAGATACTTGATCTAGGTCTCGGTGGATCAACCACCATCCTTATGCAATTTGTATCCTAAGGAGAACGAGCAAAAAATTTTCGACATGAAGATTGGGTTCGTTAGAAGCATAGCTAAATTCATAGGGAGTACTGCTGAAAATCCTTACAAGCATCCGCAACTATTCAACAGGACTTCCACTACAAAGAAGCCACATAGAGTGTCTTTGGAAATTCTCAAGATGAAAGCTTTTCCTTTCTCTGTTAAGGAAACAACTAGGGATTGGTTTTGTTATATTTGGCACCAGGATTTATCACAACATAGAGCGAGATGACCAAGGCTTTTCTTAAGAAATAATTTCCACCAACGAGAGCTTCCCCGCTAAGGAGACTGATTTGCACCATTCATCAAGAAGACATGGAGAGTCTCTATGACTATTATGAAAAATTTCAATACCTTTTGTCTTGTTATCCACCACATGGGTTTACATGACCTTCTCTGGTACAATTTTTCTATGTAGGTCTCCAACACACGCAAAGAGACTTGATAAATACAGAAAGTGGAGGTTCTCTATTTGGACAAGACACTTACTCAAGCTTGGGATTTAATCAAGACCATGGCCAATAAATTTCAACAATATGGAGGTTGTGATGAAACACCAAGCAATAAAATGACCAGTGGAGGAAATCTTGAAGGAGTAAATGCTATGGGGATCCATGAAGAGAGGCACAACTTTTCCCCACAGCAAAGTGACTTTAATTAGAATTGGAGAGATCATTCATCTTTAAGATGGGAAGAGACAATAAAAGGAAGCCTCAACCATGTCAGAACACACAGAGACCTCTACATCAGTTCCAAGGATATATGGACCAAGGGCCTCTTGCCATTTTTGTAGCTGATCTTACTGATATAACCCATAAGTGCTTAATGAGCATGGATGTCACTATCCGAGGGATGTAAGGGAGCTTGCAAATCAATGGGAGTCAGATGAACAAAATTGCTAGTTTTCTTACTAGGATTGAGTCCATGGGGACACAACCTTCTCAGACTGAAAGCTACCCAATCTATAATGTCAGTGTGATCTCTGTACTACCACCGAGATTGACACAGCGTGACCAGAAGCTCTTGATGACAAAATAATAGAGCTTTAAGAGCATAAAACAAGAGCTAGTGATCATGTCTCCAATAGTTGGTCGTGATGAAAATGTCATACCTATGGAGACCATGCAAATCTTTGAGCAAAACTAGAAGGATGAAATCGTAGTTATTTTGAGTAGAACTTCTGATGATTCAATTTTGAGTGAAACTCCTGATAATTCAAGTTAGAGACAATAAGAGATTTAACCGACTAGGGGTATAAAAGAAAATGACTATGTGTTTTACAAAGGAAAATCCAACAAGCAAGTAGTGCATGAAGACTCAAGAAAAAGGCAGAATGAACTTCATGGCTTCAAGATGACCTCCCATGCAGAACCACAAATCATGATTTCCCAATCTCATATCGAGTTATTTCAAGAATAGTATCATCTTGATGGAGCGACCAATCCATCGTGACTAAGGTGTTACCTCAAGAGATGGTCACGGTACAGAGCATGAAGACCAATCGCACATCCAAAGTCAATGGTCATTACCTGAAGCCTAACCATAAAGGATTGAAAGCTCGCTCAAATGAGCTGAGTCTTAAGGAGGCTCGTTACCATACACTGTGACCACAATGCAATGTCGGGCAAGCGACAATAAAATAATGCCCTCTTGGGAGGCAGCCCAAGCTCATTAAGACCGCATCGAATTTTCTATCCTTTTTTTCTTTTATTTTAGTTTTTTTCTTTATTTTTTTATTTATTGTGTTCTCTCTATCTCTATCTCTTGATATGTGTCTCTTTGTAGGAAAATATGATTTGGACAGTCTCCATGAAAAAGAAAATTCTAGTAGATGGTAGAAATGAAGTGTAGGGAGGATCATTGTGAAACATTGTAGTTGAAAACAGTACCAAGATGAGGAGCACTCCTAACAAACATGTAACTTTTCAACGAAGGTCAACCAGTCAAAGAATGATAAAGTCCAACAAGAGTCCTGCAGATCATAATCTTTCACCAGGACATCAACTGGAGTCTCGACGATATCAATAAGATCCAAGAACTTACACTCTCGTCCTCTTTAAAGATTTTTTCCAACAGGGTTGTTTCTTTATGAAGGTTTTAATGAGGCGACACTCGCTTACAATTCCTGGTGGAATAAACACGTTCTTGGGTTTGACTCTAATGATGATCTATTTGATGTAACTACAATGGTGAAGAGATCTACTATACGTTCTATCCAAGAGCCACCTTCTACAAGTTTGGTGATATCAAGACATGCTCATTTAAAGATACACACTTGCGCTATGCATAGAGACTTCTTGCTATTTGGTCTCCATGTGAGCTCCAAGAATCTCTATGAGAAGGAAGTCTTTATTTTGTGGTACATATTACACATGAAGAAGCTCCACCTTGAAGCATAGTTATCCAAGACACCTCGTTTGGACATTATGACTCTCTATGGCATGTTGACGATGGAAATCATATGTGATGCAAATCAGATTTAGTCTTATGGTCCCCTAGAGCAAAATGGCTACTTATAAACATCAGTGGGAGTAGCAGGAGAGCCAAGTAGCAACATCACGACCATCAACACTGATAAATTTGGAGCTGAATCATATGAACATGGAGCAGAAACATATGGAGTTGTTCGATAGCATGATCAAGTTGAACCCAAAGACCACTCTAGTGCATAGAGACCACTACAATGCATAAGGAGACATGATGGATGATGTTAATCTTTTCTTCCTCTCACCAAGCTAGTAACTTTCTTTTTGCCCTCTCTTTATCTTTATTTTTGGGTTTTACAAGCATGAAGGCCAATGCTTGATTCAAGTGTGGGGACGGTGATTGGTATTTATGTGTTTTCCTTTATTTTTACTCTTCTTCTTTCATCTATTTTGTTAAATTTATCATGACTTGTTTTTGCTAACCTTACTCTCTCACTGACCTGCTTTGTATTCTATGTTGGGAAACAATGATCTAGAAGAACTAATCCAAGAATAGATTCGGATCAAGTTTGAAGAAAACAAAAACACAAGAGTCCAAGATAAGTCATCCGGACAAACACTAAAGACTTCAATCACCTAAGTCCATAACCATTCGGTTAGAGTTGGAAAGGAAACAAACTTCTAACCCCTCAAAGACAACATCTAGAGAAAAACTGATTCAAGAGCATCTAGCTAAGTTGAGTCTGAAGACATCCGAAAGACTCAAAGGCAAATCATTTGAAAATCATATTTCCCTCCAATTTGGTCTTAAGTCAAAATTCCTTTTGCCTTGAAGAATGAAAAAGTGACAGCTTGCATGGATTTCACAAAAGGACAAATATCTGACTTTGAAAGAGAAAAAGGCAATAAACTTTTTAACCTAGACTAATTATATGGCACGTGGAGCTTACACAACTGATAAAGCTCACCTAAAATTTGGCAGTGCGCAAAAAGCCAAACAAACAACTACTGACAACTTCTTGCATCAGTCCCAAGAATTCAAATGGGTCAAATTATGTCTCTAATGGATTGATCAATGGCTCCGGATTCACCACATCATACCCTATTAACGATGAAGATTTAATCTACCTTAGCGGTACACAATGACTACATTTATGATCAAAGCCTATAAAAGGAGATCTTCAGGTGATGGTTAATTTCTCAAGAAGCTATTACAAAGAGAACTCAAGCTAATACAATCAATGAAAAAAATCCCTCCAATAACTAGAAAAACTCCAAATTTGTTTTGTAAGAATTCTCAAGTGTGGTATAAACTTGAAGAATTCTAAAACCAAACCCTTGACAAAAAAAATTGTAATATCTCATACTTGGGTGAGTATTGATATTGGGACTCAGCTTAGAGTTGGTGCTTTAAGTGGTATATCCCTGTAGGACTCAGCTTAGACTTGGGTAGTTTAAGTGGTATATTACCAAAGAGAAAGGACTCAGCTAGGAGTTGGTGCTTCTAGTTGTATATCCTACTTTCAGAGAAGAAGTTTCCAGAGATAAGCTTGAGAGGACATATCGAAGGTTGGTGCCTTAGTGGTATATCCTACTCTCGAAAGGACTCAACCAGAGTTAAGAACTTGGTGCTATAACCTATTGTCTGGAGAAAAATTGTAAGGCTTGATTCCTAAGAGTTGAAAAGGAATCCACTATTGGACAAATCTCGGAGTAAGGAAACTCTGGGGACTGGACTAAGCGGGATCGAACTAGGATAAAATCATCGTGTTTGACTTACTTTAACTCTTTCCTTTACTGCATATTATTTTATATTAGCATCATCCGAATCCATTACATCTGGAACATATCAAACACACTACTCAAGACCTTTTAAAGTCTATAAATTTTGCAAAATAGGTCATTCACCCCCTCTGACTTGAAATATATCCTCACAAGGAATAAAAAGTGGTATCAGAGCAAGTGCTCGTAACAAAAGATCTAATAATCTCGAGCTAGAGGTCCAATTTTGATCCAATAATCAAAATGAGTTTTAATAACTCACAGCTTCTTCTAGAGGGTATGTCCATTACCCATCCTCCACTCTTCACCAATGAACACTACACGTTCTTGAAAAATTGGGTGAAGACTTTCGTTCAAGCACAGAGCATGATTGCATGGATGACCAACAAAGATGGTCCATATATGTTCCTACTTATGAAGTGGAGGGTATTACTACCCAAAAGCCATCAAATCATTGGGATGAGAATGATTATGAGAATTGCATTAAAACACAAATGTTATTAACATGCTTCATTGTGCTCTTAGTGAATCTGAATTCAATAGGATATCTGGATATGAAACAGCACAAGAGATATGGAAGAAACTTAAAGTGAATTATGAAGGAACTAATAAAGTCAAAGAATCCCGGATTGATCTCCTCTAGCAGAAACTTAAATCCTTCAAGATAGAGCCTGTGAGCACTGGATTTTAATGATCCTTCTTATGAAAAGATGATGAGAGCTAGATAATTGTTTTCTTTACAGGTGTTATCCATTACAGGTGCTCCTACTACCATACAATTGTGTTTGGCCAAGTTTGGAGAACGAATCTGCCCTTAGTGACCCATATAGGTCATACTTGGTGGTACTAGACCCGTACAGGTCAAATCCCACCTAGACTCATAAGGGTTCCACCGGACCCATACGGGTCCTGTAGTTGCCTAAACAGGTTTTATGGTAGGTGATCCATACTATTTTTGGGAGAAATCAATCATGAATGCAATTCATTACGTTCAGACTCAATTTCATACCATAATTGGAGGCTTTTTACCTCATTTTAAGGGAAGGCAAGACATACAAGAGAGAGCCAGTTAGAAAAGAAATGATAGCATATGATTTATGAAATTCGAGCAGTTTTCATAGGTATAGCAAGGGTATAGTTGAGGTATAGAAGGTATACAATATGGAGAAAACCCATTCCTTGAGGTTTTGTCCACATTTTATTCATTTCTAGCTTCATTTATTAGGATTTGGGGGAGGTTCTATCCATACAAATACTCACCTAAACTGTCATGAAATCACCATTTCATCATCTACTTTGGCTAGACTCTATCTCAGCATAGGGATTGCTTCAAAATGGATTCACGTTGTAAAGGTACGCTCCTGAGTTTCAAAGAGACTCACATCTCATTCATTTTATCATTATTTCCCATATTCTACTTCTTCTATATAAATTTGTCGCATTTGGTGAACTGAAATTCTGCTCGACACCGGACAGGACCCGTATGGGTTCCCCATACATGTACAGATCCTCACCAGCACCCGTACGGGTCCCACCCACCCGTACGGGCACTTACCCTCAGGCAGAATTTAAAGTTCCCCTTTCTAACCTGTAAAATCAATCTAACATCACCATTTGCCATGTGATCATTTCACTAATATTCTAGTAAATCTACTAAAAAAACCTAAAATGTGTTTTCATAAAAAATGTGCTGAAGAACCATTATTTCTCACCGATCCCAGAAGCCGTCCGGGCACTATCGATCGCAAAACCGCAATGTTAACATAAACACATTTTTCCTAACAAAATGTTGACTTTTGATGTGCTATAAACTGTGCTAATCTTTGTGGATGTGGGGGAATTTATCTTATTTTATTTTATAACTTAGAAAAAAGTATAGGTTCTTTTACAATTCCCCCATTTTCCCCCAGTTGTAATTTTTATTCCCCCATTTATAGCATGTACTCTATTGTAAATTGTAAACGCATGAATCAAGTGTGAAGGAGTGTAGAAAAATAGGATTTCCATAATAATTCTCTAAATAATGAAAAGAAGATAGTTTTGTGCGGCGAATGTAATTTTGAATTAACTAAATGAGAAATAAGTGACTCATCCGGTACTCGAATCTATGCTCCAAAAGGTATGAGTCTCACACACTATGGGAATTGTACCAAAACTCTTTCCCAAGTAGACAACTTGGGTGGCGACTCTATTATTTGTATCGAGATTTGGGTCTCGATTCTTTTATTCATAAAATTGGTTAAAATGTGCAAACTTAAACTAAATGGTTCCATTACGCATAAATTAATCAACCAATCACCCTAGTGGGCCCCACCGCAAGGCACTAAGGGATACCCACACATCATCGACGCATCACAGTGGTGACTCTACTGAGGACAATCTTTTAACTTGGAAAATTTTCGTTTGTTTTAAAAGCTTAAAAAATTAAGATGAGCATTGAAAATCATTTACTTAATTCAACCCATTTTATTTTTCATCATTTGGGAAAATTATTACACTTTAGCTTCTTATCTTATTCTCTCTAACTAGATGTGCTCTTCTTCTAGCACTAGGCCAAGGTGACCTATACTTTCGCAAAACTTATGAAAGTGTCACTCATGCCCACTAGGGATTGGGGACACTCTAGTGAGTGGAGCACTCGTTGTCATCTCCCTTTAAAATAGGCTTGACGCGATGGGAACCTGCTACATCAACTTTCGTTATGTCCTTACACCCTTCTTATGAAAAGCCATAGAATTTTACCCTTCTATGTACCTTTTTTTGGTGAGATTAGACTAGGTCACCCTTTCTTATTCTCATGGTAATCAAATGAAACTACCTTCAAAATCAGCGGGAGGAATAAGCTTGGAGGACAGGCTTCGCATGTGCTGTATTGTACATTCCCTTGTAATTAACCCACCATGCATTGTTGTAATTTGTGCGTGCATACCCCATCTCATGCTTGTATTGATCTTTAAGATACTACCTCAGTTCAAGGCAAGAACCGACAGTCTCATCCCATCCTCATCCCAGTCCACCCCATGGCTCAATTCGGACAATCTATCTAGCCAGCAAACCCAATGCCCCTCGCAGCTAGTAGTGGGTCTCACATGCTTGGTCAAGGGGCCATTTCACAAGTTCACTATAGCAAGCATTTGAGTCAGTTTCCCTATTTTATGGTTATGCTAAAGGGAACGACCCTTCCTTATTTCATGGGTTAACCCTATGGTATGACCCACGGCCAAAAGGTTCATCCTATGACTCTCGATGACATCTCACCTTGGGAAACTCCTCTTTTGAAGCACTTCAAGAAGTTAAATAAGTATTGATTGATTGATCACCTTCGGCCATATGTTAATCCAAAGCTTAAAGAAAGGGGAAACTTCTATGTGTACCATGTCAGCTCCAGTCACCCGACTGAAGTATGTAAAGGTCGCCTCAAGGCTATCACGGTACTAATTGACAAAAGGAAGATTTATGAACTTAGGAGAACAAGAGAAGAAATAGCCATGATAAACTCAGGGTTAGAAGAAGATGAGGTTTGGAAGCGCATCCTAGAGACCAAGAAAGTAAGAGAAGAATCATCCATATTCAATCTTATAGCTATCAGATAGTAGAGTTGGGAACCTATCCATGATTATTTCTAGAGGTGGTTAATGGTGTTCGTAGCTCTTAAAAGGAAGCCTCATGAGAAGGAATTACCTGATCCAATCATCTTTGGGTTATCTCCTCACCTTCCCAAGATAGAATTTGTGAAAGCATACAAGACCATTCCTGAGTGTCATAAAGCAACTAAAGAATGAGAAATGTGTTCCAAAGAAATAGAGGACAGTGACCGTCTAAAATTGAAGTAGACAAGGCCATCGATACCCTCACTACTTCAATAGACACCATCCTATGTCAAGGGGATAAGAAGTAGACACCCATTTAGGAAGCCTTGAGGAACTTAGCCCAAGTTATGAGAAAAAACGTGGATGATGTGTTGGCCAAGAAACAGTTGCAAGATCTGGACCACGACCTGACTCATATCCTAATGGGTGACCAAGAAGACCCTCCGCTTCTAAAGGATGATAATTCAATTATGTGTAATGAAAATGGTGTAGCCTTTGGGTACCTTAATGATAATAATAGTGATAGTGATTTTGCTTACTTGTTTAATATTTCGCCTAACGGCACCATGCATTCATCGGACCGCATGCATAACATTTATAGCATTCATGATGTTTCATTTTATGACATTGATTTGGGTACTAAGGAAACTCCAAAAATGTTAACAATATCCAATGACTAAACCCCAATCTAAAAAACAGAGATGATAAATGTGCTTAGAAACCATGTTAATGCTTTCGCTTGGTCTTATGAAGACATGCCTGGGGTAGATCACTAAATTGCTAAACATCGCATCCCAACCGATCCCGAGTTCAAACTAGTCAAAAAAAGTTAAGGAGGCTACGTTTAGAATGGGCTGACAAAATCATAACAGAAGTTGCTAGATTTTTAGAGGCTAAGTTCATTGAGGTAATCGAGTATCCGACATGGTTAGCAAAAAAAGGATGGAAGAGTTAGAATGTACGTCAACTTTTGTGATTTGAATAAGGCATCTCAGAAAGATGATTTCCCATTACCACATATCGATGTACTAGTAGACAGTGTCGATAAAGCCATAATATACTCATTCTTAGATGGGCTTTCTAGGCATAATCAAATCCTGATGGACATCATCGACAAGGTCAAGATAGCTTTCATCATAGAGTGGGGGGTATACTGTTATAAGGTAATGCCTTTTAGGTTAAAAAACGTAGGGCTAACTTTTCAGAGAGCCCTGACAGCTTTACTGCATGACATGATCCACAAAGAGGTTGAGGTTTATGTAGATGACATGCTAGTAAAGTTTAACACAGGGGAAGAACATCCTAAGATTTTGGATAGGTTCTTAACAAGAATTAAGAAATACAACCTCCATTTGAACCCGAGAAAGTGCACGTTTGGGGTTACATCGGGGAGACTCATGGGCCACATTGTCAGTTAGGGGGGAATCAAGGTTGACCCTGGCAATGTTAGAGCAATTCAAGAAATGCCTATTCCTAGAACCGAAAGAGAAGTTAGGTCATTTCTTGGATCACTTTAGTACGTGAGTCGACTTATTGCCGAGTTAACAATGGCTTGTGAGCTAATTTTCAAGTTATTGAGGAAGAAGCAGCTAATAGAGTGGAACGAGCAATGCTAGATAGCCTTTGATAAGATAAAAGCTTACCTTTTGAGCCCTCTAGTCTTAAAACCTCCGATGCCTAGCAAACCATTAGTTCTCTACTTGGCCATAGAGGAGGCGTCTGTGGGTATGATGTTAGTCCAAGAATAAGTGGATAAGAGCGAGCACATCGTCTACTACTTAAGTAAGAAGTTATTGGAATACAAGACAAAATATATGGTTGTAGAAAAGATGTGAACTATGATGGTGTGGTTAGCCAAAAAGTTGAGGCATTACTTCCAATCTTACATAATTCAAGCAGTTGCCAAGGCAGACCCAATGAAGTACCTTTGTCAATGCCCCACATTAGCAAGGAAGCTCTCTTGTTGGCTTCTTTTACCATCCAAATTTGATATTGAGTATGTCACAAAGAAGGTCATCAAGGGGAGAGTAGTGGCTAAATATTTAGGTAGCCATCCCATAGAGTCTGATTATATCAAAAACCCAGATTTTCCAGATGAGTAGTTACCAGCAGTGGAAGTAGAGAAGGCCAAATGGATCACGTATTTTTACGAGGCTATGAATCAAAAAGGTGTTGTTCTTGGGGTTATCCCACTAAGCAAACAATTGGAATTCCCAGTCACCAATAATGGAGCTGAACATGGAGCTTGTCTCTTCGGTCTTGACCCTCTATTAAAAGTAGGAGCAAAGGAAGCAGGCATGAATGGGGACTCTACACTAGTGATAAAGCATGTTGTAGGGGAATGGGAAGTCAAAGAAGAGTCGCTCAGGCCATACGTGGAAGCAGTTTTGGATTTGTCAGTGCAATTCAGTTAGTTCTTCTTCCAATATATATTGAGGGATAAGAATTAGATGGTAGACTCTTTGTCTACCTTGGCCTCAATGTAGGAGGAGAAGTGACTCAACCCATCCGTTCACTGGTGATAGAAATAGCTCATTCCCCATTTCATGAAAAGGTTCAAGTTATGACTGTAGAGGAGCAAAAGGCTTGTTGGTACGATGATATTAAGAAACTTTTAAAAGAAGGAGAATGTCCCGGATGGTTATCAAGTTTAAATCACGTGATCCTCAAGAGATTGGCGACACAATTTAGACTAGTTGATGAGGATCTCTTCAAAAGGATAGCTGAAGGTTTATTATTGAGATGTTAAATAGAAGAAGAGGCAGAAAAGTTAATGACCCAGGCACACACAAGGGATTGTAGCCCGCATATGAATGAGAGGGCTTTGTCTAGGAAGATTCAGAGAATGGGGTACTTCTGGACCACAATGAATGCTGACTGTGTTGACAAAGTCAGGAAATGTTGTGAATGCCAAATTCATGGGGATATACAACATTTACCCTTGTCTAAACTTCACAACCTATCTACTCCTTGGCCTTTCTATGTGTGGGGGGTGGATATAATCGGTGAAATTTGTCCATCATCAACCAATGGTCATCAATTCATGATAGTCGTAGTTGATTATTTTTCAAAATGAGTAGAGGCCGAATCTTATACCAGTGTGAGAGCTGGATTTTAACGATCCTTCTCATGAAATAATGATGAGAGTTAGATAATGCAATCTTTTACATGTGTTATCCCTCAGAGGTATTCCTAGTGCTGCACAATTGAGTTTTAGCCAAGTTTGGAGAGCTAGTCTGCCCTTAGGGACTCGTACGGGTGCTGCTTGGTGGTACAGATCCACTGGTGGACCCGTATGGGTCATTTCCCCTCAGACCCATATGGGTCCCATTCTTGCATATTCAGGCTTTATGGAAGGTAATCCACACCTATTTTAGGAGAAATCAGGTCATGAATGCAATTTATTGCATTCAAAACTCATTTCCTCTATAAATAGAGGCCTTTTCATCTCTTTTCAACACACATAGCCACAACATAGAAAAGATATTATATATAAATTCTAGCAGTTTCTATAGGTATAGAAAGGGTATAGTTGAAGTGTAGGAGTGATAAAATAGGGAGAAAACCCATCCCTTGTGGTTTTGTCCACATTTTATTCATTCCTAGCTTCGTTTATTAGAATTTGGGGGAGGTTTTATCCACACAAATACACGCCTAAATAGTCCTAAAATCTCCATTTCAACATCTACTTTGGCTAGACTCTCTCTCAGCAAAGGGATCGTTTCAAAGTGGATTCACATCGGAAAGGGGAATTTATTTCAATTTGTTTTATAACTTAGAACAAATGTATAAGTTCTTTCCAATTCCCCCTCCCTCCCATTTATTGCTTGTACTTTAATACAATCTGCAAACGCATGTAATGAGTGTGAAAGAGTTTAGAAAAATAGGATTTCTGTGATAATTCCTCAAATGATGAAAACAAAAATGGTTTTATGCGGTGAATGTAATTTTGAATCAACTAATGAGAAATAAGTGACTCATTCGATACTTGAATCTCTGATCAAAAGGTATGAGTCTCTTCCCCAATGGGAACCGTACAAAAACTCTTTCCCAATTAGACAACTTTGGTGGCGACTCTATCATTTGTATCGAGATTTGGGTCTCAATTGTTTTATTCATGAAAATTGGCTAAGGTGTTCAAACTTGAACTAAATAGTTTCATCATGCCTAAATCCAACCAACCCCCAGTGGGCCCCGCCTCTCACCAAGGCACCAAGGGAGACCCACACGTCATCGACACCTCACAATGGCGACTCTGTTGGGGAATTAATCTTTTAACTTGCAAAATGTGGTTTGTTTTTAAAGCTTAAAAGATTAAGATGAGCACAAAAATTCATTTACTTAATTCAACTCGTTTTCTTTTTCATCAGTTGTGAAAATTATTACACTTAATCTTCTCACCTCCTTCTCTTTGGAATTAAATGCGCTCTTCTTACAGCACTAGGTTGGGGTGCCCTATTCCTCCGCTACACTTATGAAGGTGTTACCCATGCCTGCAAGGAATTGGGGACACCCTAGTGGGTGGAGCACTCATTGTCACCTCCCTCCAAAGAGGCTTGGTACGATGGGAACCTACTACTTTAACTTCTGATACGTCCCTACACAATTCTCATTGAAAGCCTTAGAATTTTACCTTCTAGGTACTTTTTCTATATGAATTAGATTAAGGAAGAATGCCTTCAAAATCGACGGGAGAAATAAGGACAGAATCGAACGCTTCACATGTGTTGTGTTATATTTCCTTGTTGTAATTAACCTCACCATACATTGTTGTAAATTTCTGAATCATAAACAAACCCACACATGTACTGATCATTTGGTTTCCACCTGATCAAGAGTCAAAGCTTAGCAATGATCTTAAGTTTGATTGGTCTGCATTCCATTTTCCACTCCACCGACATCAGTTCAGTTAAGGTTGGAATCTTCACCTCCGCCTAGAGGTGGTTCAGCTAACAATCAATTTGGTCGATTTGATCCTGATACTACTCATTAGTTTAAGAAGTTGTCTCACATTTTGACCCATGATGGCTATGCGGATGCTGAGATTAACGATATTAGTCTCGATAAGGAGGCAAATGCATCAAGGGCCGGTATTAGGCTAGAGTTAGCAAATGTCATCTTGCAATATTTGTGAAAGAATTGAGGAGTTGGAAGACCTTGATGAATCACAAAGAGGACTAGTTATGAGACAAGTAGAAACTTAAATATTGGGAGACTACTGATTCACCAATGGATCCTACCGAGATTGAAGATGAAAACCCTCCACATGTAGAGGATGATTTTGTGGATGAGGTAACCTTTTAATGTTGCTGGTGCTTTGATGCAAACAACGCCACTTATAAAGTATATCGTGAATAAATTGATGCATTCACATCATGTTCGAGTATTTCGTTCTTAAAGAAGCATGCACTCATAAAATCAGTTTTCTTAAAAATTTCATCATGTTTATTAAAGAAATTGAATTTGAGTACATTGCAATGGTATAAGGTTCCAATGGTTAAAACTTACCCCAAAAAAAAGGAGAGAGATGAAAAATGCTTAGCAAACATGATAGCCTTAAGTCTTTGCTCATCTTTTCCATGAGGGGGAGGAGGAAGATACACATCACTAAGAGCCTAAAAAAATGGGGGGAGACATACTCCACATCAGAGGCACCATTGAAGGAAAAGATTTTACAACACAAATCCAAAACCAAAGCAAGCTTAAATCCAATGCTCTTCCAAACACTTCAAAAGGGTAAACCATCACATCCAACAAATGGGCATTTCTTATCAATGAAGGTACCTCCCTTGGACCTATATTCCCATCAAAATATCCCACCAAAAATGTTCTCTCCATTTGTTCAAATGAAAGAAGACCCCTCACCCTACATAATGATCCCAAGCCTCCATAATAACGTGATCTCCTTCTTTCATAAGAAGGAGAACCTTCACCAAAATAACATGACCTCCTATCGCAGTAGAGAAAAACCTGTCCATTCCAACACTAAATGGCCCAATCTTACCCAAAGCAACCCTCAAGGGGGGTGATCTAGTTCTCAAACAACTACTCTAAGTAAACACTAATGCTAGGGGCAAGTTCATGCCTAATTGGGAAGGACCATTTATGGCTAAGAAAGTCCTAAGATGGGGAGGAATTAAGCTCATGGACATGGATAGAAATGAATTCGTGAATCCAGTGAATTAAGACAGGCTTAAAGCGCTATCATGTCTAGGTTAAAAGAACTAAATCACAGAAAAGCAGCACATCACAAAAGAAAAATATAATAAATCACCTTACGAGTGATCTTCTACTGCTCGAGCAAATATTAGGGTCCAACCCGTTGATCGGTATTCCCCAAACTGTCCGGCAAAATTTAGGGTACCCCAACGCAAATAAAGCCCGCTAAGTTGAAAAACCCGAAAAGGGAGGCTTAGGCAAAAGTTAGGGCATCAAAGAAAAATGCTAGTTGCTTTTTGGAAATTCTGTAAAAGGACCAGAAAGTAGGTAAGGGTTAACTATTGGAAATTATTACCATTGCCTATGCACTCAAATTTAAATTCATTGATGAACATGTTGTGATTTGCTAAGAATCATGGTCTTATGAATGCATGCATGTCTTTAGGTGAAATAATCACAAGTATGTGAGCATCAGTTTCTTCTCTACATTTTATGCTCTTTGTTATTATCTATACTGCGCGTATCATTCAACAAAAGACAAAATACCAATAAGCCACAAAAGAAATAAGGCTTATGCAAAAGTCAGAAAAAGTCTGCTGAACTGAGCTGCCAAGGACAACTCAAGCAAAAGTCAAGACAAAAAAAAGAGAAGAAAAGGGAAGTTTGTTGAACTGAGCTGCCAAGGACAGTTCAGGCAAAAGTTAAGACAAAAGAAAAAAAATACAAAATCAGTTCGATATATTGTATCACATCAAGTGGTCTTTGCAAAAGTTAGAACTCAATTCAAAAACGTCAGTATTTTGCACTTGCTTTTGTTCTTCAAGCATCATTTGTAGTAGCAATATTTCACAGTTGGGATCCCTCGAGTTTAGTTTTCACACTGTGAAGCTACTCGATATCACACATCATCTGAAGTGCCAAGTACTTCCATTAGCATCATCCAACTTCCACCATGCTATAGTGTGGACACCTCTAAGATGCGAAAAGAAAGGAAGTCTGCTGAACTGAGCCGCCAAGGATAGTTCTGGAAAAGGTGAAGATAAGAAATAAAAGTCTACTGAATTGAGCCGCCAAGGATAATTCAGGAAAAAGTTAAGATAAGAAAGAAAGTCTACTGAATTGATCTGCCAAGGACAATTCAAGCAAAAAGTAAGACAAAGGAAAGGAAAATAAAAAATTAGTTCAATAGATCATATCACATCAAGCGATCTATGCAAAAGATAGAACTCAAATTTAAAGCGCCAAGTGCTTCCACTAGCATCATCTAGCTTGCACCATGTTACAGTTTGGACACCTTAAAGAGACGTTCCCCTAATGTGAACAGAATTAATCTAATCCAATCAAATCACAGTGCAAAGAAGTATAGGCATCCATATAAACATGTACGAGTCCACACAAGTTGTACAGATCCACTTTTTAGATTTAAGATAAGGTTCTAACTAGAGAGAAGCACAACAATAGTATAAAGGCCTTTACATGGGCAATCTAGTCAGACTCAGGTTTAACTTAAGCATAGACCCAGCCAAATGAGTCCTCAACAGGCATACGGATCTTATCCAAATCTTGATAGTACTCGTTGGTCTCAATTGGGCTAGTCCTTTAGTAATCTAGAGCTTCAAAAGTTTGGTTACTAGTCAATTCACTAGTAATTTAAGCCTTTAGCAAAGAAGGACAAGACAACAATATCCTCGAGGCAAAGGATCAATCAAGGACCCCAATAAGTAAGAAAAGCACATCCTAATCTAAGGTACTGGGGGTCCTATCCCTGGTGCTCATCCTGAGTCTAGTCCTATACATTAACTAGCAGGTCAACCCTATCTATCATCATATAATACTCTACCCCACTAGCATCCACAATAGGCAAATCAAGAACCCTAGCCTCTGAAGCTCTTGCTATACTCCCAGAGACAATACTAGTCTCCTCTACTTGCTGCTGTACTTCCTACTCAGCCCCTACGACCTGAGTGTCCACCAGTGCCACCCGACAAGCCGAACTATCCTCCTCTGAAGAAGAATTGAATGGATTAGGTATCTACTTACCCTCGATCATTCAAGCCAGCTAGCCTACAACACCTCGACCTTAGCCCTTGCCCGAGCAGTCTCCACTCTAGCCCTTTCCAACTCCTCCTCCAGTGGTCTAACCCGGTTGGCCTCAGTAGTGGGTACTCGCAACTACTCCTCTAAGAACATGGGTTGCTACTTAGAGGCATCCAAATCCTAAGCAGACCCACCACGCTCAATAGCCAGCAGAGTCTTCAAAGGAAACCATAAGATTAATACACACACACACATGCACACACACACACACACAGATATATATATATATATATATGTGTGTGTGTGTGTGTGTGTGTGTGTGTGTGTGTGTGTGTGTGTGTGTGTGTCATGGCATGGCATGCATCATACATAGTTTGTTAAATTTTGCAGGTAAAAGAAACTTACCAAAGCTAGCGTACCTTGAGCTAATAGTAGGTCTTGAATTGAGAAATAACCCCTAGCAATCCTCTGAGCCTCAGAAATTGTCAACTGGAAGGAAAGTTGCATCAGAATGGGATATTCTAAGCAATTATTGCATGGACAAGACTAAATTAGGGAATTCCTTACATGGGTAGAGCTGGAAGGGGCATAACCAATAGGCTCGACCAACTCCTCAAGCTCCTTAACAACTCACTTCCCTGAATGATCAAGGAGCCAGAAGAAAGTGTCTAGCTCTAGTCGAAGGACTCCCTCTCTCACAGTCCCTAAAGTGTGGGACCACTTCATAGGTAGCTCGGGAATGGCAGGACTAGCAGTAGGCCTCTTACACGTAGAAACAGGAGGCTACAGCAATAAATGGTCACATTCAAGGTCATAGTCAACCTCAAGAAATAATAAGGTATTCAAAAAGGCTGAGTTAGGAAGATAGCTAAGAAGAAGGAGTAGCAGTCCTTTGAACCACAAATAGATCCCCATGGTCACCCCTCGTTCCATCCTCATCATCATCGTCGATGTCATCGCCATTGTTGTCGCTCTAGTGGAACTCGAGGGGGACGTCCTTTTAATGAATCGTATTGCAGGGGGGAAGGAGCGAGGAATCAATGAACTCGGTATAAGATCCTCCCATAGACATCACTCGAGCCCCCTCGCCAAGTAGGTATAACCCTTGATCCATCCCGGGCATCAGGTGTGGCCAAAAGACTCCCTTGGGTATAGGAGGAGGGATCGGTCTCTCAACAATAGCACTGGTCCTCCACCTTGAATCCTCTCACCAAAATACCACTCAAAGAAGAGTGGTGACTCTAGGACAAAGCAACGGTCGTCCACTCCTACATGTATCCTCTCGATGTGTCCATGTACGACCATCTACTCCTATGGGTTTCGAAAGTCCTGCATAAAGTAAACGCATGGTAAGTATCATAACCTCGTAAATACAGTTTCTACTAATGGTTTGTTGAAATGTAAGATACTGGTTCTGCATAAAAGAAATTTACCCGATCGAAGCACAACTAGTGGAGGAACTCCCTATACTCCAATGTGGTCAGAGCCTGATGCTGCCAAGGCCCTATCCACTTAGAGATGATATGAGGCATCTCAGACTGCCTAGGCAAATCTGGCATGGGGATGAGATGATACTCAAAGGCCCAGATCTGCAAAACAAGATAAACTTAGTCGCAAGGCAATTCGAATAAGAGGTTAAAGCACGAAAGAATGAGTTCAAGATTTACCAGGAGGATCAAATGGCAGATCTTGATCTCTGACTGCTGACCCCAGACTCTAACATCCAACCCATAATACAACTATACCAGGATGGCCCGGCACTAGTTCTTGCCCAGCACAGCAGCAAGATCCTCGATGGCAGAGAGCAAACCGTAGTTGAGGTTGCTCAAGTAGACCGGGAAAAAGACAGTAGTGAGGAAGTTTAGTAGGAAAGACCTGGTATATTAATCCCTCCTCCCTACAGCGATAGGGCTCGGTTGCCCAATCTAATAAGTATGAAGCCCTCCATACTTGAGCTTGTCCGTCCTTCCAGGATAAAACCTAAGAAGTCTCTCCAAATGAGCCCTCACCTTGGCTCGAGAATGCCATTGATCGGCATGAATGTCAAAGTGTGATGTCCCTGCTCCAATCCAATCCTGTCAGTGCACACACATCCGAGGGAGTAACAGTGACCTCCTCGATAGGTAAGTGGAAAGTGTGTGTCGTCTCAGACCATCTCTCTATCTGGGCTGATATAACACAAAGAGCTAGTGTCTTAAGAGCCTAGGAAATGGCCCTAATGATATCAGTAAACCTGAATGAGTCAATATGGGCCAGCAACTCAGTATCCCAGGCAGCTCGAATCTCCTCTTGACACTTTCTTCATAAGCTCAGATTTCCCACAGTCTTATAGGGAACTGCAAAGGTGAAACAACAGTTTAACAGGGTTAGGATACAATGAACAAATCAAAAATTAGAAAAAGGTTGTAGAAAACCCAGTTTTAGACATTTTATCCTTGAAGAAGGGACTCGTACGGGTCCTATATCACATTAGTATCAAAAACGGGGCCCGTGCGGGTCCCAACCTACCTATACGGGTCCCCTCCTCTCACCTCAGGGCAATTTTTCAAGTAGGAACATGAGTCCTTAAATAGTAAGGACACATCAAATTCAAATTGGGGCCAACCACACTTCTCTATAACCCCTATGATGGTTTTATGAGGGGAAAAACCCTAGCTCACCTTGATCCTTGATTGCAGGGGCAAAAATTTGTTTGCACAAAGTCAATCAAGAATCAAGGCACACCATCTTAGAAAAACTACTAACGTGAACAATTTTTCATGTGCAGGTCCATTTAAGGGAAGGATCTCCAAGCGATCAAAACATCAAGGGGCAACAATCCCCAAAGGACAAGAGCATCTGACCCAAACTAAGGAAATGTTATCCTAGTAGAAATCCCCTGCAAAAGAATCAACTAGGAAGACACCTCCCCGTTAAAGAAGTCAATCGAGGGGCATCCCTCCATTCCCTAGCAATGGAACTAGTAAAGGGGGATCCCTCCATCATCAAACACCCTAAGGGTACACCCCAGCAGTGCCGGTTTCTTTATCATATGCAGGAACCCAAGGAGAGGTATCCATAGGAAAAGAAGGAATTCTTCCAGCCACATTTCCACCTAAGGAGCATTATTCAAAGGACATGCCGAACAAAGGTGTCATCCGAGGGGAATCTTTGCAAGAAGCATTCCCAACAACTAAACCATTAGAGGGATCATTTCCACAGCAAGTGAACCATTTGAGGGGCGTCCCCCCAACCGATCAAGCCACCCAAGGTGATTTCTATTGGATATGATGTATTCCCTCAAGGCAATTAGGGCGATATATCTTAATTATGTAATAGTATGTATAATTTTGTTTAATTCATAAAGGCATTTAATCTTTTGTTTATATCGATGTGCTTATAAATATATTATAACTGGTTAAAATGTATTCATTGATGTATGTATACAAAAGTCCCGGACATATCATAGCATGCAATTAGAGAAATTATAGTTGGACTATATTTAGTGAACCCTGCTTCATGTGCAATTATGATTATGTCTAAACTATCCCTAGTCATAGTTTTATCAAGAAAGGATATTGATGAAGCAGAAAGACTAGCATGTGGTCAACTTTCTTTGAAAGGGTCCAACCAGTCATCCTCCTAAGGACTGAAGGTAGTGCCTTAAGTTTGACACATGGATATATCTAGGAGATATATTGGAGACTGCAGTAAGATAAACACTTGGTATATATCAATGTGTTAGTGTTTATCTTCATGCAATAAGCTTTATGAATATCCTCATACCTGAGATACTAGTTACCTTGTGTGGTACTATTATTATACTTTGGGTCATTCCCATACACTCATTAATTTAGGGTGTTATGGGTGATTACGGGTATAGTGATGACAACACGATTGTAAGCTGAGTATTCAGAAAGAATCCATCGCTCCGGATATATTAAGGAGTTATACCTGGCCACTTATTGAAGTGATGATTGCTATAAACCTCTGATCAGAATATGTGTTTGATAGAAATAGTTTATAGTCAAACACACTATGGTAAAAGGCAATATACTTCAGTAACAAGTTAGTAATTGGGATAGCTTGGAGCAACCTTGATATTAGTGGGTTAACACTTTAACCAAACCCTATAAACCAGATGGTACTATTATTAAAGAATGGAAGGAGTTCATCGTATAGGATAACTATTGCATTAATCGGGATTAAGTCATAAGAACAATTGACATTCCAAGTAATGGGGGATGGTAGACCTTGCTAGAGGCGTACTATAGACGTTTAAGGCAATCGAGTTCTATTCATGGTCTAGAATCTCGATCCAATGGTTCCATTAGAACAAAGGTTGGTTAAGCCTTAACAGCGCAATACTTCGGGATCCTATAAGGTCACACACATTGGACCTTCATTGGACTGAGTAAAGAATTAATAGATTTTTTATTACAAAAATATAACACAATAATAATTCGATTATTATTTAATTATTTAAAAGATTATTGGGTCATTTTTTTAATAAGCCGAGGAATTTTATTTTTGACAAGAAACTAATTTATTAGGGTCATAAAATAAATATTTGATTAAACTGGAGAAAGGACTAGAACTGCAAAAATCGAGGGTTAGACCTTTCGTGAATATGACCCATAATCCCGAAGGCTTTGCGGACCTACCTGAGCTTGTATGAGTGCCTAAGCACCCGTGGGCTGTAGGCAGCGCAAGCTAGGCTTGAGCTGGCCTACAGTAAGGCCACCTATGAGCTGGGTCCCAGGAAGTCCCACGAGGCCCAGCCTGTGGGATAAGGCAGGCTCGCAAGAGCCCGTCTTGTGCAGCCTTTGCTACCCGTGAACTGGGCTTACAGGAGAGCCCGTGAGGCCCAGCCCGCGGGATAAGGAAGGCTCGCAATAGCTTGCCTTGTACGATAAAGGACTCAACTTGCGGAGCAAGCCGGGTCAGTGTAGGTAGCATGCAGATCCTATAGGATCCGCGTGTTTTCCAAGGACAAGATGGGGTTTTCCCTATCCCACATTAAATACGGGAAGCCCTTGCTCCCCCTATAAATTGGGCCTCTTCTTCTCCATTTCAAATGTACCTATTCAAGTTGGGAATCCTACGAGGAAGGTAAACTTGAACAATATATTTTCGGGTGGGATTTTAGAGTGGCCTAGCAGCTACTCAAGGTTCTTCGATTCTTCCTCATTGGGGGGTTTTGGTTGGTGGGGTTCATGTGGATACTCATAGAGCCTATCCTACACTTGGAAGCTACTCCTAGGAGGTTCTACTAAAGAACGCTTCAACAGGTATGTTTTAATTTTCTCTTCTAATTATTAAGTCTTTTTCTTTAAGCATTTTTAGACTTAATAATTATGCTTAGGTTGTTTTGCATGCTTTGTTTATTTTATGCTTAGGTTATAGCGTAAAGTTATAACATGCTTAGTATAAAATATATATGCTAGGTTTTGATTTAGAATTATCATATGCCGAGCCTATGCATGCTAACCCAGGTAAAGGATTATTTAGTTAAGGCTTTATTTAATTTATATGCATCTAATAGGAGTTCCTGGGGACAGGAACAAAATTTTGAATTTCCGCCATGCATGTTATGCATGTTTAATTTGACTATTAGTTCCCAACAATTTCAAGGGGCACCCCCCAACAGTTAAGTTTCTCTTTTAAGAGGCATCCCCTAGCAATCCAAGTCATCTAGGTGAATAGCTCCCAAGTAGTTAAGCCATTCACAGGCTGTTTTCCCCCAGTAGTTAGGCCGCTCCAGGGGCATACCAAAATTGGGACCAACCCAACATCACTTCACTCAATTTTTATAGTTAATTAGGGGCAGAATCCCGATACGTCTTAGGTCATATTCTGATAAAACTAGTTTTTCCCCCTGTAGGTCAGACAAGACAAAACTTGAATGCCAACCAAAGGGGCACCTTTGCTCCAGCAGAGCATCCATATCAGGATAGCTCATTCCCCAGCAGATGGAACATTCAAGGGGTATCCCCCCTATCCCCACAAGAAGCCAATTTCTATCCCCGATGACCGGATGGTTAAAGGAACCATTCCCCCAGTCAGAGTAGTATCCAAGGGGTACCCTCGAACTAGTCAAGCTTTCTCGAGATGGTTTCCAATGATACTCCCGACAGCTAGGATGTCCCAGGAACACCTTCCTCTAAATAAGTGAAATTTCCCCCAAGCAGTTTCTCCCTAGTGATCCGAATGGACTAGCCATTCAACAACTATCTCCTCAGCAATCAGCTCCCCCAGGGGCACCCCTCGGGGGCATTCCAGCTCAAAATAGTTGGGCCCTAACATATCTCAACTCAGTTTACATTTCATCAGGGACCAATCCCGATCCACACATCTTCATTCTTGATTGAAAGGGCAAAAATTTTTATTTATACAAAGTCAATTGAGAATCAAGACGTGTAATCATAGGTAGTAAGAAACTCAACATTTTTATTGTCTCTTAACATGTTATTCAAATTCCTCAATAGGAAAGTCATCTGACTTACGAAAGGGATACGGGGAAAGTCATTCACTTTAGGAAAGAAATACACCGGTAGGAGAGTCATCCGCTTTAGGAAAGGGCTACATCATCATCAGCTAGGAGAGTCATCCGCCTTAGGAAATGGATACATCATCACCAGTAGGAGAGTCATCTGCCTTAGGAAAGGGATACATCATCATCAGCTAGGAAAGTCAATCCACCTTAAGGAAAGGATACACTAGCAGGAGAGTCAACCACCTTAGGAAAGGGATACATCACCATCAACCAGGCTAGTTGATCCTCCTTAAGAAAGGGATACGAGGAGAAGTCATCACCCTTAAGAAAGAGATACACCAACATTAACCAAAGGAAAGTCGATCCACCTCAAGAAAGGGATATGCAAAGCAGAGGAAAGTCGATCCGACTTAACAAAGGGATGTGCATAGCGAAGGAAAGCAGTTTGTCTAGACAAAAGAACACAAAGGAAGGATGCTCACCTTAAGAAAAGAGCACAAAGGGAAGTCGTCCACCTCAAGGAAGGAATGCCAACGTCAGATACAGATTGGTGCATACCCCGTATTTCTTAAACACCATTATTTTAGCTAATTAGGGGCTAAATCCTTAGCTCACCTTGATCCTTGATTATAGGGGCAAAAACTTTTGTTTTCACAAAATCAATCAAGAATAAGGATAACCAATTCTAAAATAGTTACTAACATGGATAATTTTTGTGTACAGGAAATTTCCCCAAAAAAAAGACCATAAAAAATGAGCATTTCCCAACAAAGGAATCTACCTAAGGGCACCCACGGTAGAGGCATTCACCCGCAGTGGAATTAGTCAAGGACCATACCCTCATCAGCAAGCACCCTAGGGGCACCAACCCTAGAGGCATTCCCAAGTAGTGGAATTAGTTAAGGGCTATCCCCTCATCATCAAGCACCCTAAGGGCGCCCACTCTAGGGGCACTCCCAGCAGTAGAACCAATCAAAGGGCATTCCCCCAAGAAACACCCTCCAAGGGGCATTCCATCCTAAAATAGTTGGACCAAACCCAACATTTCTCAAACTTAGTTCACAGTTCATTTAGGGACCAATCCCTACCCATACATCTTCATTCTTAATTAAAGGGGGAAAAGTTTTTGTCTATGACAAAGTCAATCAAGAATCAAGATGTGTCATTAAAGGCAATAACTAACACAATGTTTTTATTCTCTTTTGATATATAACTTAAAAATCCCTAGCAGGAGAGTCATCCGCCTTGGGAAAGGATAAACCATCAGTAGAAAAGTCATCCACCTTAGGAAAGGCATATATCATCAGCAAGAGAATCATCCACCTTAGGAAAGGGATGCACTATCAACTAGAAAAGTCAATCCGCCTTAAGAAAGGGATACTAGGAAAAGCCATCCGACTTAAGAAAAGGATGCACACGGTGAATGACACGCCTTCCCCAATGGAGTCATTCAGGATACAACATCAACCAAGGAAAGTCATCCGCCTCTAGAAAGGGATATGCATCAGCAAAGGAAAGTCATCTACCTCAAGAAAGGGATGCGCATCAGCAAAGGAAAGTAGTCCACCTCAAGAAAGGGACACCAAGGAAAGTCATCGGCCTCAAGAAAGGGATACGCATTGGCAAAGGAAAGCGGTCCGCCTCAAGAAAGGGACACCAAGAGAAAGAGTTCACCTCAAGAAAGGAACTCACCTATATCATCCCCTCAGGTATGGTTCCTAAACCCTCGCTTATATCGAGAGATCATACAAATTTGTATATGTAGTGATCCTATGAGGGGTAGTCTGTGAGCACTAGATTTTAATGATCCTTCTCTCGAAATGATGATGAGAGCTAGATAATGCAATTTTTTATAGGTGTTATCCATCAGAGGTATTCCTACTACTGTAGAATTGAGTTTTAGTAAAGTTTAGAGACCTAGTATACCCTTAGGGACCCGTACGGGTGCTGCCTGGTGGTACAGATCCACCAGTTGACCCAATCTTGCCTATTCAGGCTTTATCGAAGGTAATCCATACCTATTTCGGGAGAAATCAGGTCATGAATGCGATTTATTACATTCAGACCTAATTTCCCCTATAAACAGAGGCCTTTTCACCTCTTTTCAACACACACAGACACAATATAGAAAATATATTGTATACAAATTCTAGCAGTTTCTATAGGTATAGAAAGGGTATAGTTGAGGTATAGGAGGTATAAAATAGGGAGAAAACCCATCCCTTGAGGTTTTGTCCACATTTTATTCATTCCTAGCTATGTTTATTAGGATTTGGGGGAGGTTCTGTCCACACAAATACTCACCTTAATAGTCCTAAAATCTCCATTTCAACATCTACTTTAGCTAGACTCTCTCTCAACAAAGGGATCGTCTCAAAGTGGATTTACATCGTAAAGGGGAATTTATTTCATTTTGTTTTATAACTTAGAACAAATGTATAGGTTCTTTAACAATTCCCCCATTTTCACCTGATTGTAATTTTTATTCCACCCCATTTGTTACTTGTACTTTATTATAATCTACAAACGCATATAACGAGTATGAAAGAGTGTAGAAAAATTGGATTTCTGTGATAAGTCACCAAATGATGAAAACAAAAGCGGTTTTACGCGGTGAATGTAATTTTGAATCAACTAAATGAGAAATAAGTGACTCATCCGATACCTGAATCTCTGATCTAAAATGTATGACTCTCCCGCCCAATGGGAACCGTACCAAAACACTTTTCCAAGTAGACAACTTGGGTGATGACTCTATCATTTGTTTCAAGATTTAGGTCTCGATTCTTTTATTCATTAAAATTGACTAAAATGTGCAAACTTGAACTAAATAGTTTCATCATGCCTAAATCCAACCAACTCTCAGTGGGCCCCACCTCCCACTAAGGCTCCAAAGGAGGCCCATACATCATCGACACCTGACAACTAGTATCACTATCAATCAAATGGCCAAGATCATAGAGAACCATATTTTTGCTCGATATGGGGTTCCGCACCATGTGGTATTCGATAATGGGGTTTAGTTTCAAGGGGCCATGACTGAATTATTTCAGTTCAATGTCGAGCATCATAGGTCTTCTATATATAGGCCTCAGGCTAATGGGGTAGTTTAGGCTACCAATAAGTTGATTAAGAGGATTTTGTCAAAGACAGTGGCTACCTATAGGGATTGGGCTGATAAACTTCCATTTGTAGTTTGAGGGTATGGAACCTGCATAAGGACACCCACTTATCAGACACCTTTCTCTTGGGCATATGGAATGGAAGTCATGTTGCCTATAGAAATAGAAGTAAGATCTCTATGAGTGGCACTCGAAGATCAGTTAAAAGTGTTAGAGTGGCCAAGGGCAAGGTATGAATAGTTAAACGTAATAAATGAGAAGCGGCTCAAGGCACTTGACCACCTACAGGTGTATCAGCAGCGCGTGGCTCAAGACTATAACAACAGAGTAAGATATCCGAAGCAACCTCTTAAGGTAGGTGATCTAGTTCTTGAATAGATATGCCAAGTCAACACAAATGCTTGGGGAAAATTTAGGCCTAATTGGGAAGGACCATTTGTTGTTAAGAAAGTCCTTGGCGAACGTGGAATTATGCTCATGAACATGGATGGAAATGAGTTCGTGAATCCAGTGAATTAGGATAGGCTTAAGTGTTATCATGTCTAGGTCAAAAGAACTAAATCACAGAAAAGTAGCACAAAGAATAAAAGAGATAAAGAATAAATCACCCAACGAGGGTCCTCTACTGCTCGGGAAAAAGTTAGGGTGCAACCCGTTGATCGGTATTCTACAAACCGATCAGGCAAAAGTTAGGGTACTCCAACGCAAAGAAAGCCCGTTAAGCTAAAAACCATAAAAGGGCGGCTTAGGTAAAAGTTAGGGAATTGATTGCTTTCTGGAAAATCTATAAAGGACCGTTAGCTAGTAGGGGTTAACCATTGGAAATTGTTACCATTGCCTACGTGCTCAAAATTAATCTCATGAATGAAAATGTTTTGATTTTGCAAAGAATTATGGTCTTATGAATGCATGCATATCTTTAGGTGAAATAATCGCAGGTATGTGAACATTAGTTTTCCCCTACATTTTGTTCATCTTTGTTGTTATCTTTACTGCACATACATTATTCATCAAAAGACAAACATACTGATAGGTCACAAAAGAAATAAGGTTTATGCAAAAGTTAGATACTTCATCTGGATTGAAAACCTAAAAGGGCAGTCCAGGGAAAAGTTAAGATGAAAGAAAAAGGAAGAAGCTTGCTGGATCGAAAACCCAAAAGAGTGGTCCAAGAAAAATTTAGGAAAAGAAAGAGATAAGCCCGCTGAGTTAAGCTGCCAAGGACAGTTCAGGCAAAAATTAGGACAAAAAGAAATGAAAATAGATGTCGATAGGTCAACTTACATCGAATGGCCTATGGAAAAGGTAGAACTGAATTCAAAAGTGCCAGATTGTTATGGCAGTTGCTTTTATTTGTTGGAACATCATTTGTAATTACATGGTCGCACAACTAGGATCCTTAGGACCAAATTCTGCCACTGTGACATCACACGATAGCATGTACCCCTAGAAGTGCTAATTTCAACCAACCAACCTTGGAAATTCTTTTCAGTTGTATCAGTTCAGTTCATTATAATTAGGAACTTCGAGTGTTCAACGGCTAACTCGTTTGCTCATAGTACACGCTAAACGGGCTTGACTATTAGTTACGTCAAGGGGCAATATGAGTTTCCAGACAATAATATTCAATGGATTCAGTTTAGAAAGAAGGAAAAGTTTAGCATGAATAAAGTTAAACGAAAAAAGTATCGGTGTAAATGACATCCAGGTTTACATCGAAATAAGCCATGCATGTCCAAAAATGTCAAATGACCAGAAAGTAAAAAGTGCAGCCTAATCTAAGCTATTGTGGGGTCCTGTCCATGGCGCTCCTCTTGTGTCTGATCTAGTGTATCTGACCGCAGATCGTCCATGTCTCTCATCACATGATCCTCTGCCCCACCAGTATCAACAATGGGCAGATAAAAAATCCTTACCTATGAAGCTCCATCTATACTCCCAGATGCAATACCGGTCTCCTCCACCCACCGCTCTACCTCCTCCTTACCTCTAACTGCCTGAGTCAACACCGGTGCCACTTGATATACTAAGCTATCATCATCAGATACAGAATCAGATGGCTCAGGTGTCTGTCTACTCTCAGACATCCTAGCTAGTTGGCCCTGAAACACCTCAACCTCAGCCCTCTCCCAAGCAGTCTCCTCTCTAGCCCTCTCCAACTCCTCCTCCAATGGCCTAATCTGGTCGGCCTCAGTAGTGGCTATTCACAACTGCTCCTCTAAGAACCTAGCTTGCTCCTTAGAGGCATCTAGATCCAAGGTAGACCTGTCACGCTCCATAGCCAATAGGGTATACAATGAAAATCATAAGATCAAAACACATATATAAATGTCATGGCATACATCATGCATGTTTTGTTAATTTTTCAGGTAAAAGGAACTTACCAAGGCTACAGCGTCTTAAGTTAGTAGTAGGTCCCGGATGGAGAAGAAACCCCTAGCAATCCTCTCTACCTCAGCTACAATTGCCTAAAAGAGAAAACCATATCAGAATGGGATATTCTAAGCAGTTATTATAAGGACAAGATTAAAGTAGAGAATTCCTTACACAAGTGGAAGTGTCCAGATCTATCCGGAGGACCCCCTATCTTACACCACCTAAAGCACGAGACTACTTCTTCGATGGCTCTAGGTCAGTAGGCACAACAATAGTAGGCCTCTTTCGCCTGGCGATAGGAGGCTACAATAATGAACACTTACACTCAGGTTCACAGTCAATTTCAAGAAAGTAACAAAAGAATTCATAAAGGTAGAGTCAAGGAAGTACCTGAGAAGAAGGCGTAGCAGACCTAGCTGGGCCCTCAATACTCCAAACCATGAAAGGACCCTTGCAGTCGCCCCTCGGTCCACCCTCATCATCATCATCATCGTCGTCATCACCATCACTATCGCTCCAATAGAACTCAAGGGGAATTTCCTTAAAATGGATTCTCTTGCAAGGAGGAAGGAGCGAAGAGCCAATGACCTCAACATAGGAGCCCTCCACATACATCACTCGAGGCCCCTCACCTAATAGGTATAACCCATGATCCATGTTAGGTATCAGATGCGGCTAGAAGACTCCCACTAGGATAGGAGGAGGGATTGGTCTCTCCATAATGGCACTTATCCTCCGGTCTCAGACCCTCTTGCCAAAATACCACTCTAAGGAGAGAGGAGACTCCAACATAAAATGATGATCATCCACGATGGTCCGCATCTGCACGATGTCCTCATGAATGACCATCCTCTCCCATGGGTCTCAAATAACCTAAATAAAGTGAATGCACTATAAGTATTATGACTTTGTAAATACAGTATCTTCTAACAATTGTCAAAATGTAAAATACAGGTTTAGCATAAGAGAGGTTTATCGGATCAGAGCGCAGCTCTTAGAGGAACTCCCTATACTCTGCTATGGTCATAGCCTTCAACTACCAAGGCGCCATCCACCTCAAGATGATATGAGGCATCTCAAGCTACCCTGGCGAACCTAGCCTAGGGATAAATCGATGCTCAAAGGTCAAAATCTACAAAACAAGGTGAATTTAGTTGCAAAATAGTTCAAGGAAAGGGTTAAAGAACAAGAGATCAATTCAGGAAATAATAGTAGGATCAAATGGCAAATCTTGAGCTTGGACTGCTGGCCTTAAACTTTAGCATCCAGCCTATGGTACAACTGTGTCAGGATGGCCTGGCACTAGTTCTTGCCCAGCACAGTGGTAAGATCCTCAACGATTGAGACCAAACCATAGTTAAAGTCGCTTGAGTAGAATGGGAAGAAGACGGTGATGAGGAAGGTCAGTAGGAAAGATCCAGCATACTGGTCCCTCCTCGCTCCAGCAACAGGGCTTAGCTGCCTGATTCAGGAACAATGGAGCTCTCCATACTTGAGTTTGTTTGTCCCTCTGGGATGAAGCCTAAGTATTCTCTCCATATAGGCCTTCAACTCAGGCCGAGAGTGCCATTGGTCGGCATAGACATCAAAGTGATGGATAGATCCTCCCCAAGTCAACCATGTGAGTGCACACACATCTAAGGAGGTAATAGTAACCTCCCCGATAGGCAAGTGGAAAGTGTGAGTCATCTTCAACCACCTCTCTGTCAAAGCTGAAATAGCACTCGGAGCCAGCATCTTTAGGGCTTGAGGAATGGCTCTAATAATATTCATGAACCGGAATGAATCTATCTGGGTCAATAGGTCGGTGTCCCCCGCAGACCGCATCTCCTCATACCACTTTCTACAGAAGCTCAGGGCTACCATAGTCTTGTATGGGAACTACAAGGATGAAAACACAGTTTTATAGGGTTAGAATGCAGTGGACAAATAAAAAAATCAGAAAAAAGCTAAGAGAAACCAAGATTTGGACATTCTGTCCCTAAAGAAGGGACCCATACCCCCACCAGTACGGGTTCATATCACTACTCTATCAAAAACAGGACCCGTATGGGTCCCACCCAACTTGTATGGGTACCGTGCAAATAATGACATCGCAAAAAAGGTCCCAAACTAGCCAAATGTCAGCGAATGACATTTTACAAACAGCTGCAAAACCATGCCGATGGATCGATCCCTCAAAAAATAATGGTAGCGTGATGTGTTTTGAAATGGTTTGCATATTTTAATATTCAAAAGACACGAGATCAAAATCCCATACTTAAAATAGAGTCGCCACCCGGTTCAACTCAATTGGGAAATTTAGGTTCGATTTTCCCACCAAGTGGTAGACCATACCTTAAGTAGAGATCTAGAGTTTGGATGATGCAATATATTTTACATTGGCCAAGTTAAAAGTTTCAATCTTTGTTATTTAGTTCTATTCCACCCTATTTATTTTGTTTTCGGTTATATCATATTAGCGCGTTATCAAGCATTCAAAAGCGAGAATTAAATTATTACCGTCATCCCAAATATAATGTGAAAATTAAAGAATAATTACATGGCTTTCAAAATCCTATACATATTTCTATACAATAAATAAAATTACCCGAAGGCCTCACATACATCTAAAAAAAATCTACTTGCACATATCGGTTAGCACAAATACAGCATGCATATGGGATATATCACATATAGCATGCATAATTAGTCAACCAAATAAGACTCAAGTTAGTGTGATCAGGGCATATTTATTGTACAATTTTATGGAGCCCGGTTGGATGGCTATAAATGGTTTTCGAACGGCGTTTATGAGAAAATCCCATTTTATTTGCATTTTAGACTCAAATGTTATTTTAACCAGATTATTAGTGAAAATGCCACATGTTATGGGGTGAGCACTGTTTTCGGGGAGTTCTGAACTCCCGTAGTTGCACTGTACATCCTAGCTTCCAACAAAACACTAGGTCGAAAATAAAACGAAAAAAAGCCCGATGTCTAGAATGTCATACTACCGGCGGTATGAATGGAGCTGCCGCGACATCAATGATGCCGCTGGCGATTTCATTTACACATGCAGATAGAATAACATTTTGGGTACCATAAAGAAAGGGTCCCGTAAGAAAATATAGATGTTAGGGACAAAGGAAGCCTTTGGCGGTATCACTAATGTCGCTGGTGACATAGGTGATACTGCCGGTGGCTTCAAATGTCTCCAGCGACCTTAGTTTCTTATAGTAGCAGTAGTAAACGGTCAAAAAATGACCGAAAACCAAAAAATAAGCACAAAATAGCAAAAAAACACAACAAACTAGTAAAATGATATCCAATGAGCCATGAGATTCAAAATTTTTACCTCGGGTCATGAATCCACCTCTTTGTGATACAAATGACACCTCCGGGGAGCTTAAAATAATGATTTGGTTAGTGAATGCGGGATTTAAGTCTATAAATTCCATTAGTTTGATTTTAAACCTAAAGTCTACTGATTTTAAGTGAAATAACAGAGAGCTCAATGAAGAAAAACCAAGAAAAGATGGATTAGTTCCCCTTTTCTTACCTTTTCTACACCTTATCCCACCAAAACTAACTGAAAATCTCTAAAATCTCTTCTCAAACTCAAGTTGGGAGAGTCTCACCCCTGAAAATGTCCCAAAAGAGGCCTTATATAGGCTAAAATTTGTGTAGAGTTGGCTTTTATCGATTATCCAGCAGATATCAAGCAAGCATGGCAAAAAGCTATCTGCCTGCAGAAGTCAGGCCGGCGGCGGCATGGATGATACTGCTAGCGGTATCGCTGAAGCCATTGGCGGCTTCAACCTCTACTAGGTCTAAAAAGTAAGCATGGCTTAGCCTAAAAAGGTGTAAAGATGGTCAAATCTGCCCCAAAAGAGATTAAGTAGGATTTTTTGAATTATTTGGGTTATTTTTGAATTTTTAAGGGTATTCAGGACTAAATTAATTTTTGGGTGCAAATCATTGGTTTGAGCTCTCACGAGAAGCGTTTATCAGACACATTGAACTGAATTTTTCTGAAAATAAAATTCATACAGAATTTATTTATAGATAATAAAAATTAAAAAAGACTTTTATAATGATAAATAAAATCGAATATACGTCATCATCTTCTGGCGATAAGGACTGTGAAATCCCCGTGCTCACAGGCTAACCCTCGTGAGATCACAGCTACCACAAGTTAGCATGATCTCACAAAAAGAGCAAGGGTTTATAAATTGTACCTGACAAATGGTGTGCTAGGTCCAAGGGATGATGGGAGAGGTTGAACCCAAAGGATAGCATATACGAAGACTATACTGTGATCTTCAGTTGACGCTCGGTGAGAGTGAACCCAAAGGACAACATTTATGGAGACTATGCCACAATCATTAGATGATGTTCGGTGAGGGTGAACCCTAAGCACGGAATGTACGGAGACTATACCATAATCTTCAGTTCACATTAAAGAGTGCACTTAAAGGATGACACATACAAGGACCGTATCATCACCTTCTGTTGATGTTCGGGTGGTGTACCCAAAGGACAGCATGTACAGAGACTATACTATAATCTTTGGTTGACGTTCATGTATGGAGACTATACCATGATCTTCGGTTGATATTTGGTGGTTAAACCTAAGGGACGACATGTACGGAGACTATACTATGATCTTCGATTGATGTTCGGTGGTTGAACCCAAGGGATGGCATGTACGGAGACTATACCATGATCTTCAATTGACTTTTGGTGGTTGAACCCAAAGGACAACATGTACGAAGACTGTACCATGATCTTCAATTGATGTTTGGTTGTTGAACCCAAAGGACGGCATGTACGGAGACTATATCGTGATCTTCAATTGACAATAGGTAGTTAAACCCAAAGGATGGCATGTACGTAGACTATACCGGGACCTTCTATTAATGACCAGTGATTGAACCCAAATTACGGTATGTACGGAGACTATACCGTGATCTTTAGTTGTCATTCGGTGGTTGAACCCAAAGGACGGCATGTACGACGACTACACTGTGATCTTCAGTTGACATTCTGTGGTTGAACCCAAAGGATAGCATGTAGAGAGACTATACTATGATCTTTAGTTGACGTTCATTGGTTGAACCTAAAGGCTGACATGTACGCAGACTATTCCGAGATCTTCAGTTGATGTTCGATGTGACCGGTGGCCCAAAGGATCAGGATTTTTAGTTTGTCCCTTGTTGTTGTACCTACAATAACTAATAAGTGAAACAAGATTAGACCGATTTTTTTAAATGAAATTTTTACTGCTTGATTGATTTTGTGAAACAAAGATATTTTTGCCCCTTTGATTAATAATTAAAAAAACAAGGGTTTTAGAAGTCCTAGAATGTTGAGGGCTTGAGCTAAGATCTCGTTAAATTGTTGAAAAGGCGTCTGAAATGGCCTTGGAGGATTTTGATGCAAGCTGGTTGTTTGGTTGATACCATTGGCAGTATGGAGTGCCACGTGGCATCTTTGACTAGTCAAAGTAATTCAAAATTTCCCTGGGTGAGAGTGAAGCCGCCGGTGACTTGGATGATATTGAAGTGAGACCGCCAGTAGCATGGAGTGTCAATTTCAAATTAAATTAAACTTCTCGATTTCCACACGGGTGTTTAATATGAATTAAAACTCTATTTCTTCCTATTTTGAACAACATAATTCTATTTTCTTCCCTTTCTGCTCCAAAATTCAACTCTTCCCTTCCTCTCTACTCTCATAATGTCAAAAAAGCTCTCCAAGGTTTTCAAAGGCAAATTGGTTTCGAAGGCTACCGATGAGTTGCCTGATTCTTGAATTTCGGGATTAAAAATTTGCCCGGTCTCCATTGGATTCGGCATAAAGGGGTCCGAACTTAAGTATGGTTATGAAATAGCAACACCCATCACTAATCTTTTCCTGCACGAGGAAGTGCACCTCTCCCACAGCAGGTAATACTGCAAAACTAGATAATTTTGTTTTGATTTTCGTGATTTTTGCCTAAACTCAAAATTTTGCATGTTAATGCTAGAAAAAAAACAAATATAGGAGTATACAAGCCTTAGAATGCATGTTATAAGACTGGTTTTGTCCAATTTTATGCCCCAATTTTGATTAATTATGTTTTGATTAGTTTTGCCTCGATTATAGGGTTTCTATGAATCTGTCTAATAGACAACGGGCTGCCGGCAATATGGCCCATACACCAGCAATTTCAGGCCTTTGAAAAGGCCAACCAATCTTGCCAAGCCACTGGCAATATCGCGGTGACTTTAACCATGTCATTGGTGGTATGGTTGAGGCCGTCGGTGACATCACTGCTTCGACAATGGCATTAGTAAGGTTCCGACAGGTATAGGATGTGACAAAATGCAATGCAGCTTGCTTATCTGATCTGATTTCTGATTCTTTCTCTTTTTTGCAACTCCATTCCACTACATGTACCGGGGGAATGGGAATGATTTACAAGTGGTGGAGAGTGATAGACAAGTATGACCCTATACTCAGGGCTGCCATCGATCTGACGGGTTTTAGGGCTCTTGCTCTTATTCTGTCGACAAAAATGCCCAAGCTTTCTCATTTAGCCTCTCAGCACTGACTGAGAGGTGGTCAGAAACCACCCATACTTTCCATCTCCTGATTGGTGAGGTTATGATTACCCCATCCGATGTTGTTGCGATGACCGGGCTACCTTGGACCAACAAGTTGTGCATTTTGATGTTTATATAGAGAAGCACCAAATCCGAGGACCCATTGTGAAATGAGTAATTAGGCTACATGGATTGTAGCCCAAGTGGGGGTGCTTGTCATATGGGGAGTTGTACAAGTTTTGGAAGAAGAAGAAAGTGGTTCATGAGGTGCAGAGAGATGCCTTCACTCGTTCCTTTATCATTTCACTACTGATGGTACTATTCTTCCCGGTTTCTAGTAGCAAGCTAAACTATAGGCTGATTTCTGCGGTTAAGGATGTAGCGACGATCCAGGAGAAAAATTGGCCTAGGGCCATTCTCTCCCAGATATATCACGGGTTGGATATTAGGGCAAGGAAGAAAGGCAAGGTGCTTGGGTTGAGCCATTCACTCCTATACGTACGGCACCATCTTGCCAATTCCATTCTTTGGCATGTTTGCATTTTTTTTTGATTGCTTTCTTTGTGAAGTTGGACTGGCTGGTTTTTATTTGTGTAGGCCTGGCCCTTTGAGAATGAGATTCTCCCTGTGGTGGCTTTCTTGACAGAGGTGCCAGATTATGTCCATTTTCTCACCCCTAGGTGTGGGAGTGCTTGGGGTTTCTGTACGTGGAGATCTGGCTATAGGGAGGTGTTGTGGCATTTGCAGAGAGGCGTGGTAAGTGATCCTTCGCTTTAGCTTTCATTCCTATCCAAAACTTGAACATATTATTAGCATAAATGTATATTATTGATTCATTTTGTACTCACATTGGTTGTTATGGTCGGTGTGTGTAGGTGAAAAAGGACCCCTTTGAGGAAGTTTCCAACTTGGCAGACATCCTTAAAGTGAGGAAGGAGGTGGATGGCAAGCAATTTGTGATGGAGTGCCCCTTGTCCTTAAAGTGGTATTTGGGTGAGAATGTGCACAACTGGAGGGATGTCATGCCCCGTGCTAGGCTCGTGCCCCCAGTTCCTCTAATAGATTTATGGTGGCCCCAGTTAGCCATTATCGCCAAGGCCAATAAGGCTTATTTTCTAGAGGGTAATGGTCAAGTGGTCGATAGCGTTGCCAGTGCTTATGGTGATTTTACATCGTGTCTACTCCCCCTTTGTCCTAGCATCCATTCAGATGACACGATTGCATTCCACAGTAAGAAGAGGGTGCTAAAAGTCCTGGGTGAGGATAGTAAGGGTGAGGGAAGGGAGGAGGAAGAAGAGGATAACAATGATGATGATGACGATGACGACGACGACGATAATGGTGCCGATGAGATGCTAGTGCATGAGGGGTATTATTCCTCCGAGGTTAACACCGTGCTTATTCCACATACATTTGTATTTTATCCAGAATTGATACTTACACTTGCATCTTCTTTTGTTGTGTTTTTTTAGGCACCTGCTAAGAAAAGGAGCCGGCCCGAGTCGAGTGGGGTGCGCCACCGAGGCAGGCCTGAGGATATAGGCATAGTGCCAGGGCACCTTTCAATGACTTTGGAGGAGTCTTTCCTACTTCTGGGCCTAAAGGGCGATTTCAGCATAAGGAACATAACTCTTAGCGCTCATTCTATGGGCTTCATGCCTTCGGATACTACATATGTAAGCTTTTTGAAGACACAAACTTGCTCCTTTATATGCATGCGATTCTTCTTTCGGGATCGACTTTTGATTGCCCCTTCTTTTTTTTAGATTTTCAAGGTTACACGCAGGGAAGAGGAATGGATAATAGGGAATGCCTTTGCACTTTGGGATACTCTGGTTTCCTAGAGTTTGTTTGTCATGGTACCTATATGCTTGAATGATGTTGTAATTCTTAATAAATGCATGGATGAATGTTATGAATGATGTAAATTGTTGTTGCTTCTTTGCAAGAGTTTATAGTAATGTCACTTTCTGATGCCAACTAGGCACAGGCAATGTACCAAGAGGAGGTGGCTGTAAACCAAGAACTTAAGCGTTGGGTTAGTGAGTTAGAGCATCAGCTAGACGCTAACATACAAGAGAGGAGGAGAAAACTCAATATGGACCGTACCCTTCAACCTGAGGCTAGCCGTAAGAAAAAGATAGCCGGTCACCGTCCCACTACCGAGACTGTGGGTTCCTGGAGCCTTTTATTGACCGAAGGGAGGTTTAGTGGAGAGGATGTCAACCACAACCTCATGGATGATGCAGAGTTCTCATCTCGTCCAACAGACGGCGGCTGGTAGCCATAGATTTATTATTCTTTGATTTGGCTGTTTCATTTTGATTTGGATTTTAACTTGTCTGCCCTTGATACATTGATCTAGAATATTTGGCTTTTGTTTTGCTTTGGTTTGATTAGGCTTAGAATTCGGATATTTGGAACATTTGCGCCTTTGGGCCTTTGGTTTGAATAAAATGGATGTTTGCCTTTAATTACGCACGAGAACATATTACAGGATTTTTACATGTTTTGAATAGGTTTAAATTGGCCAAAATAGGCTTGGAATTTGCAGCAAGCACTATCATATCGCCATATATATGAAAATTTGATTTGCTAAATAATATAGATGAAGTCACCTGCAACTCAAACTGCGGGCGGCTTCAAATCCATACCTCCGTCGATTTCAATCATACCGTCGGTGGCTTAACCCATAATGTCGACAACATCAAAGCCCAAAAACTCAAATTTCAGCCATTCTCCCAAATTCAGACATGGAAACCCATAATCAGCAGCTGCAGGACTTCTTGGAAACCCTGGGAAATGCAGATTGGAAGGAGCTACAGAAATTTATATTATGGATCTTTCGGTATGTTGCTTTGTGACCAGTCAACCCGGCATTCAACCGTGGAGCGCTTACTTTTTCCGATCAAATGGATCACATGTTCCACTTCTCCTCATTTGAGCTATGTCCATTATTCAAGGAGTTTTATGCTATTCTAGCGATCCTATGCCCAAAATGCATTCCTTTGGCAATCCAAGAGTTTATATTTGGTGCGGACGATCGATTGAAAGGATTATAGAGCTTGGCTTTAGTGGACCCATTCCTTTCTCAGGCACGTAGCTAGCCAGGCTTTCAGCTTAGTGCAGTACTAGATTAGTGTAGGAGTTCCTCTAAGACACATGTTTCTTGGTCGTACATGTTTGCATTGCTGATCATGTTAGAGTTTATGTGCGAAGTGGGTTCGGTTGCCCTATTTCTGTTGATTTCCTTCATTATGCCTATATCGATGGGGGGCTGCTCCCATAACTGTAGAGTTGGCCAAGATGCTGGTGAACTTGGATGTGGCTTCCACTAATCATACCCTTGTTGGTGATCACTTCTTGATGATACAGGTATGCCTCTTACCATTTTGAGTATATTGCCAATTCCTATGCTTATACAGAAATGTTTACAAGTGTGTCTTATGGAGAAATTCAAGCTGATCTTAGCACTACATCAGCCTAAAGACGTATCTACCTATGCATCTTAGAGAGAGAGGATCGAGCCGAGGGGATTTCCACTAGCTGGCAGCCAAGGATTGGGTGTTCATTCTGAGGGGGTATGCTTATTCACAGATATAGTGGGTTAGTCCATGGTAGAAGATCCGATATGTGGTTATGGGGTCTTGGGGATCCTGTGTTCAGCTATTGGGTCTACATAGGATTGCTTTCTACACCCCATACTAGCTACGCTGTCAGTACAGTCGGAGACAAAGGGTTCCGACCAAGTTACCTAAAAACCACAGTGGTGTCAACAAGGTCAAATGGGTGAGCCACATTCAGGAGAAGTGGGCAAGGGAGGCTATCTTTGAGGCTCTGGACTATGATCATATGGAGACCACTGATACTGATGATCACTATAGAGGATGGCTTGCTAAGACTAGGCATCTATCGACTCGATCTGAGCGATCATGGGCCTGCTTGGAGAGAGAGCGAGCTGAGCAGGGATTCGAGCCTTTTCATACTACCACCTTGCGGAGGATCTCAAGATATTATGATGATGATGCAGGGAGTTCAGCTTGAGATGCACTTTTATTAATTCTATCTTTTACATAGGCTAGTCATGGTGACAGACCTATTGAACTTTATTTTATTATTTGTATTTTTATTTGGTTTTATTTTTTTCATAGACTATCCCTAGGGTTTTTAATCTACTGAACCTTGTCTTGACTTTTACCTGGACCGACCTTTTTGGTTTTTCAATCCAGTTGACACATTCTGACTTTTGCATAGACCTTGCTTTTTTCAGTCTATCAGAATTATTTGTCTTTTATTTATTATTTTTATTGCACATTGATTTAGAATAATGTGAACTCTGCATTCTGTTTACTTGAGCTATTTTGACTGTATGGACACAAATATTTGCATAAACATAAGCATTCAGAATTCGGCAAAAGAGATACTTTTACTAGATGAAGCAAAACAAAGTACATGATGTTTGGAAATAATTCCCACTGATTTAACTCCCGGTGCCAACTAGCCTAGATCGATTTTCTAGAAAGCACTCTCTCTTTCTCACTTACCATGATTTTTGCCTAGATCGCCCTTTTTTGGGTTTTCGATCTAGCGGGTTTGCAATATCCCCTAATTTTTTGCACGACCAATTTGCAGAATATTGACCATCGAGTGTCACCCTAATTTTTGCCCGATCAATAAAGGATCGAAAGGTGATTGATTTATTATATCTTTTTTTGTGTATTGCTTTTTCTGATTTATTTCTTGTGGTTAGATGTGGTAACGCTTAAGCCTATCTTGGTCACGGGGTTCACGAATTCATTGTTGTCCATCTCCATGAGCTTGACCACCTCTTTATTGAGCATTTTCTTGATCACATATGGTCCTTCCCAGTTAGGCCTGAATTTGCCCCTTGCATCGGTGGTGGAATGTTTCAGTTGTTTAAGGACTAGATCTCCGGCCTTTAGGGGGAACTTCTAGTGTCTAACCCTACTATTGTTGGCTCGGGCCATGTACTGTTTGTACATTTGGAGATTATACAAAGCCCTTAGCCTCTGTTCATCCATCAAATTTAGCTGCTCAAATCTCACCTGAGTCCATTCAGATTCTTTTAGTTTAGCTTCTAATGCGACTCTTAGTCAGCTTATATGAGTTTCTATGGGCAAACCTTCCTCCATTCTATAGACTAGGGAGAATGGAGTTTGATCGGTCTGGGTGCGAACACTTGTGAGATAACCCCAGATGGTGAAAGTTAGCTTGTCAGCCCAATCTATGTAGCCAACTATCATTTTGGAGAGCATCTTCTTTACCAATTTATTGGCTGCCTCGACAGCAATATTGGCTTGTGGTCTACACGGAGAAGATCTGTGGTGTTCAATACCATATTTTTGAATCAGCTCAGCGGTTGCCCCTTGGAATTGTACCCCATTATCTGAGACTATATGGTGTGGAAGTCCATACTGGGCAAAAATGTGCTTTTCTTTGAACTTGGCCATCTTCTTGGCGGTGACATTGGTGTAGGATTCGACCTCTACCCAAATGCAAAAATAATCTACTGCTACCATAATGTATCTGTGCCCATTTGATGATGAAGGACGAATTTCACCAATTATGTCTATCCCCCACGTTGGATTAGATAGAAGTATAAAGGACAAGTTTTGGAAGGACATGGATGTAGTGACTTAACATGTATCAAATGAACATAAGCTTGTCATTGGTGGAGATCTAAATGGACATGTGGGGAATAATAGGGAAGACTATAAGCAAGGGCATGGAGGCTTTGGGTACGCACTAGGAATGAGGAAGGCAATACAATTTTGGATTTTGCACTAGCTTGTGATTTGGTTATAGCCAACACTTGGTTCAAAAAGCCAGATTCTCACTTGATTACCTACAAGAGTGGGGGTAACCAAAGCCAAATAGATTTTTTGCTTATTAGAAGTAGAAATAAGACTTTGTGCAAAGACTGTAAGGTTATTTCGGGAGAAGTGCTAACATCTCAACATAGGCTATTAGTCTTGGACATCAAGAAAATGGATATTTAGAGAAAGAGAAAAGAATATAGGGAACCCAAGATTAGATGGTGGGCCCTTAAGGGTATCAAGATGTTGGATTTTAAGAAAAAGGTATTAGATGGAGGATTTGGAGATATGGAAATCGACACAAACTCAATGTGGAAAGTAATAGGAGAACGTGTAAGGAAAGTAGCAGGTGAAGTGTTAGGGATTTCTAAGGGATAAGGACCTCACCCACAGGATGCATGGTGGTGGAATGAGGACATTCAAAATGTTATAAAGGAGAAGAGGTATTGGTATAAGATGTTACCAAAAGCAACTGATGGTGAGGCTTTTGAGAAATACAAGAGGGCTAAGAAAGAAGCTAAGAAGGCTGTTAGCTAAGCACGAGGTAAAAAATTTGAAGGCTTGTGCCAAAAGCTAGGAACACATGAAGGAGAGAGTGACATATACAAGCTAGCTCGATTGAGGGATAAGAAGACAAAGGATTTGAATGGAGTCAAATGCATTAAAGATGAAACACAAAGAGTCTTGTTAGGAGATAGAAAGATCAAAGAGAGATGGAGAAACTACTTTGATTGTTTATTCAATGATAGAAAGGAAGATGACATTGCAGGATTGGAGGTAAGCGGGGTTGAAAAAAATCTAAATTACATAAGAAGAATTACGCATAGTAAAGTGAAGGAAGCTCTGAAAAGGATGAAGGTAGGGAAAGTATATGGGCTAGATAGCATACCGATTGAGGCATGGAAATGCGTTGGAGATGAGGGAATAGTCTGGTTAACCAAACTATTTAACTCTACATATAGGGAGAGGAAAATGCTAGACGAGTGGAGAAGAAGCACCCTTATACCTATATTTAAGAACAAAGGAGATATACAAGACTACTCTAATTATCGAGGTATTAAACTGATGAGTCATACGATGAAACTTTGGGAGAGAGTGATTGAACACTGTCTTAGGATGATCACTAAGGTTTCCGTAAACCAACTTGGTTTCATGCCTGGTAGGTCCACGACTGATGCTATTTTTCTTCTGAGAAATCTGATGGAGATATATAAGGAGAAGAAGAAGGACATTCATGTGGTTTTCATTGACTTAGAGAAAGCATATGATAGAGTGCCGAGGAAAGTACTTTGGTGGGCTCTGGAGAAAAAAGGTATTCATGTAAAGTACATAAACTTAATAAAGGACATGTATGAAGGGGCGGTAACAAGTGTTAAAACTAGACAAGGAGCAATAGAGGAGTTTCCCATCACGATTGGATTACATCAAGGATCATCTCTAAGCCCATTTTTATTTGCCCTAGTTATGGATGAGTTGACCACTAAAATACAAGATGACATCCCATGGTGTATGTTGTTTGCGGATGACATCATATTGGTTGATGAATCAAGGGAAGGCGTTAACAAGAAGCTAGAGGTGTGAAGAAATGCATTAGAGAGTAAAGGTTTTAAGTTAAGTAGAAGTAAGATGGAGAATTTGCACACCAAGTTCATCTTACGGAAAGGAGACGAAGGAGAAGTAAAACTAGGAGATATAATCGTACCAAAATGCAAACGATTTAGGTATTTGGGCTATATCTTCCACGAGGAGAGGATGATTGATGATGATGTAACTCATAGAATTAATGTAGGATGGATGAAATGGAGAAGTGTTACCATGTGACAAAAAGATACCCTTGAAAGTGAAAGGTAAATTCTATAGAACGGTGGTTAGGCCAGCCATGACATATGGGAGTGAATGTTGGGCTATTAAGATGCAACATATTCAAAGGATGAATGTGGTAGAAATGAGGATGCTTAGGTGGATGAGTAGGCATACAAGGATGGATCAAATTAGAAATGAGTGCATCCGCCAAAAGACCAGTGTGGCACATATTGAGGATAAACTAAGAGAAGGACGACTAAGGTGGTATGGACATGTGCTATGTAGACCAATAGATGCTCTAGTTAGAAAATGTGAGAACTTATGGATAGAGAGTAAGGGTAGAGGGAGAGGTAGACCTAAGATTACTTGGAGGGAAACTATTTCTAAGGATATGCATTTACTCGGTATGGATGAAAATTCGGCTTTTGATAGAGCTTCATGGCGTCGCAAGATCCATATAGCCGACCCCACCTAGCATGGGATTTAAGGCTTAGTTGGTTGGTTGGTTGGTATTTCTATCCCCCACGCTGAGAATGGCCAAGGAGTAGAAAGATGATGGAGCTCAGTGGGTGGTAGATGGTGCATATCCCCATAAATCTGGCATTGGTGGCACTGTTTGACTTGGATAATGCAATCGGCTGTTAAAGTGATCCAAAAACGTCACAACCATTGAATCTTCTTTGCGAGAGCTATACCATTCATATGAGGGCCACAGTCATCAGCTTGGACTTGATCAATCACCTTCTGGGCCTCTGATTCAATTAAGCAATGGAGCAGTAAACCATCACTAGTGCGCTTGAATAGATCATTATTGACAATCTGGAATTAGAGAGCAAGTCGCCGTAGAGTGGTACCTTCTGAGTAAGAGGAATCCGGAGGACATTGTCCATGTTGGAGAAATAGGACAATGTTAGAGTACTAACAGGGTTTGGTTGAAATGGTGAGGGCCTATTGTACCTGTTGAGCATGGTATGGGGTCTTAGTTGAGAGTAGAACCAATGGATAAATAGACTACTATTCGGGTCCATACCATAAGGAAGCCAGGGTAGCAAAAGGGTCAGCCATCTAGTTTTCATCTCGGGGGATATGGCAATACAAACAGGAAGTGAACCTCTCAAAAAAGCTTTGGACCGCCTCGATGTAAGGGAGAAGAGAGTCCTCCTTAATTTCCCAATCCCCGACAACCTATCGGATTACAAGAGTTGAGTCTTTGATTACAGACACCATTTAGGCCCCAACTTTAAGGATAGCTTCAAGACCAAACATATAGAATTCATATTTCGTGCAATTATTAGTAACAGCAAACTCTAAGTGTTTGGACAACGGGATGATTTCATTATTTGGTGTGACTATGATAACTCCAAGGCCTGCTCCCCTTCTATTCACAGCACCATTAAAGTACATATTCCACTCATGCTCGAGGACACTGACGGTTGCGAGTTGTTCATCAAGAAAGTCTAAGTTCTCAACATAATCAGAGTCAAGAGGTTGATTAGCTCGAAAAGAAGTAACAACCATCGAGAGAGTTTTTGGCTAGAGTGGGGGATTGATAAAGGCACTTCATTGGGTCAATCTTAGCCACGGCCAGACCGTGGTGGTGCAAGTTTTCTCCACAATCGAGTATCAGGTGTCATAATAAATAAACTTCTTGCTCAAGTAGTAAATTGCATGTTCCCATTTATCATCATGTTCCTGGACAAGCATTGCCCCTACAGAAGACTCCTTGATAGCCAAGTATAGGATCAAAGGTTTCCCTGGGGTGGGTGGTTTTAAAAAGGGTGCTTTAACGAGATAAGCTTTGATTCCATCAAACACCACTTGGCACTGATCATTCCATACTACTGGCTGCTACTTTCTTAATAGTTTAAAGATGAGCTCCCACCTAGTAGTGAGATGGGCAATGAACCGACTGACATACTATAAGGAACCCAAAAATGAGCGGACTTCTTCTCTGTTTTTGGTGGAGGCATGTCTCTAATAGCTTTGGCCTCGTTGAGATCCATTTTGATTCCTTTCTAACTTACCACATGCCCTACTAACTTGGCCAAAGTAACCCTAAACACACACTTCTTCAGATTAAGGCAGAGATTGTACTTCTTAATACGGGTCATGAATCTTTCAAGAATAGCGGGGTGCTTTTCCTGAGTAGCAAACTTCATAATCATATCATCCATATACACCACTACCTCTTTATAGATCATGTCATGTAGGAGAGCAGTTACGGCACACTAGTAATTGGCATCGACATTCTTTAACCCAAATAGCATCACTTTGTAGTAATAAACCCCCCATTTGGTGATAAATTATGTCTTAATCTTGTTGATGATGTCCCCCAAGATCTGATTGTAGACTAAAAGCCCATCCATAAATGAGTACATGGTTGCCCTAGCAGCACTATTAATCAAGACATCGATATGAGGAAGTGGGAAGTCATCCTTAGGCGAAGCTCTATTGATATCCCGATAGTCAACACAAACTCGGACCCTACCATCCTTTTTCAGAACCGAAATGATGTTGGAAAACCATGTTGGATACTCTACCACTTTTACGAAATGGGACTCGATCAACCTTGAAACCTCTACCTTAACATATTCTGGCCATTCAAGTCTTAACCGATAGAGCTTCTATTTAACTGGCCTGAACGTAGGATCGGTTAGAATTATGTGCTCGGCAATGTGATGATCTATCCCCAGGCATACCTTCGTATGACTAGGCGAAAGCATTAACATGTCTTTTAAGCACTTTTATTATCTCACTTTTTTTTGGGAGTTAAGTCGTTGGAAATGGTTACCATTTTAGGGGTGTCATTAGTACTTAGGTTTATGTCATTTAAAGAAGTATCGCTAATACCGAAAATGTTATGTGTATGGTTACATGAATGCATGGATCCATTAGGTAAAACATCAAATAAGTAACCAAAATGAGAGTCATTCATTGAATTCAAAGCCTTATAGGTGACAATTTTTTGCATCAAATACATAAGAAATATTAAAAATTACATATCATCATCCTCCACATGTAGAGGGGCTTCAGTGGTGATGTCAGCAGTAGGTGGAGCATCCTATGTAGTATTCATCAAAATGGCATCCAGGATATATTCCAGAGCTTCCTTCTGGTCGATAGTGAGTGCTGATTCCTTAGACAGATTAGCTTTCTTGGTCAGGGCCCTGGCGAGCTTCTTCACTATCTCAGCCATTGAGTTTTCTTCTCCGGTTCTCTTAGCCCTCCAACCTTTCTTCATTAGAAATGCCATAGCCTTGGTTATAGCAGCCACATTGTCTTTAACTTCCTGATCCATGGGCTCTTCATCACTTCCCCCGGTCTCACCTTTAGGATATATCTTCCCCTTTCCCTTAAACTTATCGGCACTGACATTGATAGGCACAACATGTTTAGTGGGTTCAGGTTCAACAGAAATAACCATGTAGCAGACTTCAAAGTTGTAAACATCCTTGAAGATCTCAAAGTCGGACCACATCTTTCCATTATGCTTAAAGGGTTCAGGTTCTCCCTTATAAGCCTTCTTGCCTTGAATTTTACAAACAGTCACCATGCGACAGTGGCTAGAGGGAACACGGTGATAGGTCTTCCTAGGCTTGTACCCTAAGCCTGCCTGGCGGACAAGTACCTTTAGATCCAAGGCCGCGATGATTCCCTATTCATAAATTCCACACCCCTTTCCAGGCTTAAACCCAACTCAGTTCATCAGTTTCCCCATACCATAGTGTAGAAAACCATGCTGAATGGGAGTTAATTTCTCAGTCTTGTAAATCAAAGCAACATGAAGACCTTTGTCTAACTTAGCTTCAGCTTCTATGATAGCCACAATAGAATCAGTGTCAGCCTCAATATTTATCAGTCTATTCTCATGTTTGAAGTTGACCTTCTGATGGAGAGTGGAGGGAACTATGCCCAAGGCATGGAGCCAAGGACGACCAAGCAATAGGGAGTAGGTAATTTGAATGTCAAGAATGGTGAACTACACTTGCTTGTAACCCCTCCGGTAATAACCTCTACTTCAAAAACACAAATCACATTGTGTTTCGAGTCATTATAAGCATGGATAATGGTGTTGGATCTTTCTGGCATTTCCTTTGACAGGCCAAGATGAGGAAGGACTTTTAGGGGATAGAGATTCAGGGCGAAGCCGTCATCCACCATGACATATGGTATCGTCTTATCAAGGATCTGGATTTGGATAAATAGAGCCCTATTACGATCCCTACCTTCAAGTGGGCAGTCAAACTCATCGAATGTAATATGCTGTTTCTTTTTCGGTGGGATAACTTCCCCAACCCTGGCTTACATTTCAACAATAGAGGTGGTCGAAGTGGCTTCCAAATCGAGCAGTCGCTTAATCAAACCCCTACGATGCCCATCTGAATTAATAACCAACTGCCAGATGCTATAATGAGCTTGGGTGTTCTTAAGTTGGGTAATGAGAGGGTCAAACTCGAGGCTTGTCAAAATAAGCGGAGGTGGAGAAGGGGTGGTGCCTATCCTCTTAGGGACTGGGTCCTTATTCAGATGGAGATAATAGTCCTTAGACTGATACACATGACCACTCTTAGTGATGTTGAGAACATTATTGAGCAGGATAGTTTGAGTGGCTTGCGTCTCAAAAGGATGGGGGTTCATCGGGCTCCTAGTCTGGGTCAAGCAATTCATACCCATCCACACTGAAAAGTTCATCTTAGTCAACCTTAAATAGCTCATTTGGTTTAATAGCCACAGGTGAATCAACCTCGAATAATTTAGTGCTCGCTGCTTTGGTTTCTTAGACTACTCCATCATCTTTATCGGAGCAATCTTCCTTTCGGACAAAGGAATCAACCCTGAAAAGTGGCTCTTTCTTATTTTTCATTCTCTAACCCACAAAAGGCTCGGTTCTACAGTTTTCTTTCTTAGGTGGAGTTGGATCTACTTCTAAACCCTGAACTAAATTAACCCTTGGAATAGCTTGGCTAATCACATCAAAGACTAAGTTGACTGGTATGTCGAATCCAATAATCAGAACTAAATCACTATCCCTAGGCTTTCAGGTGAGTAACTTAAAGATTGCAGCTTTGGGTAAGCCGGAATGGATCATGCCTACCTTATTCCCAAAATTCGGCAAGGGGTTGCTGATGGTGCTCGGGACCTTATCTAGTTCAGTGATCTTTCCTTAACTAACAAGATGCTAGATGGCTGAAAGCAAGCTCTAACAGTTGTTGGTTTTGTGGTCCACTTAAACGTGGTAATTACAAAAATTGTTCATGTCCTCGAGTTTGGGTGGTTTGTACTCCAGAAGGGACTGGATATAACCTTCTTCCCTTAAACACTTAAAGACAACCAGGAGTGCCAATTTGTATGGGTTAGCCAAAACAAAAGGAGAATGAGAAGGCTGGACTGCGGTAACTACTGGAGGAGCTTGAGTGATTGCTAAGGCTATAGCACAGGCTTGAGAGGCTGCTTGAACTGCGGCTGGGGCTTAAGGCTTAGCAGGTGCTAGAGCTGTAGGCTAAGTGTCATTGTTCTTTATAATATTTCCTGCCTTTTCTACTTGTTCAGGTTCTACCTTGCTCTTAATCTTTTTGGCTTTTTCGAACACAGCCTTATAAGAGAGGAATGAATCAGTAGCCATCTCTTTGCAGAAAATGGGAAGGGACCATTCTAGGAGCTTAACAATCATTTCCTCAAGGCTTAGTTTAGACTTCATCAAGACCTGGGTTGACATCCATCGGTTAAAATACTACTTGAAGGTTTCACTGGGTAGCTGGCGGACTCCTTCAAGGTGTTGGTGGGTTGTTTCCATCATGGTATTAAAACCATAGTGCACTTTCAAATCCTTTGAGAGAGGTTTCCAATCAGTGACAATGTGCTAAGGCAAAGTGTGATACCATTCAAGAGCAGGGCCCCAAAGGGAATGAGGAAACATTTCAGCAAGCACTTTATCACTTAACTTCTTAACTCGCATAATTCTTTCATACATGATAATATGAGAAGTAGGTTCGCCTAACCCATCATAATGTGCCATGTTAAACATAGTGAAATTATCAAGGACCCAATCCTCTCCTCGCTCGGGTTCCTTAGTAGCTATTAGTCGGCCGATGTAAGCATGAATCTCTGGTGTCATGCCCAGAGGTCATGTGACCCAGTCATTGATTGGCTAGCAGGTGAAAGCTACGACCTCGGGTGTCATGCTAAGAGATTATGTGACCTGGTGGTTGGTCTAGGATGCCATGACCTGGTGGTTGCGAGATCTGGTCATGGTTCAGAACTGGTAGAGATGGTGGAGGAATGTCCAAGTGAGGATGGGTAATCAGTTGGCTACTTAAAGGATTTTGGGGGTAGGTAGTTCCCCGATGAGTTACAATAAGCTGAGAAGGGGTGAAAGACGATGGAGGTTGGGCTAATCCATTGGAAGAAGCCAGATGCTGATGAGTAAACACGGGAGGAACCGAGCTCTAAGCTAAAGGCCTTAGATTATAAGGAATGATTGATGGGATTGTTGAGGTTTGCAGACTAGCAGAAGCTTACCCAAATTGGAACAAGCCTGACATAGTTTGAGTTAAGGGTGTTGGGTGAAAGATAGGTACAACTAGTCTTGCCCCTACTTGGTCGGACAACATCTGCGCTGAACTATTTTGAGCTTGCATATTGGATTCAAAAACTCAGTCTGAGTTTTTATCTTCTAGAGATTGCCTAATGGCTGCCTAAACAGTAGCTTACATAAAGGCCTGAAGCCTTTCTTGTAATGCATCCGAATTCAGAAAACTAGGCCATAGCACTGGCGAAGTCAAAACCAGGGGCTGGCTGAGATCCTGCCCCTGAGGTAAGAGTAGGGCCTAACTATTTCTCAGGCGGAGGGAGGTTTCCTTCATTGTTCAGAAAAGACATGGCTGGGTGAGAGGAATTCTGACCTAACTGAAGCTGCTCGGAATCTGACTGGCCACTAGAATTGGTATACGGAACCCCTTCAATCACTGTGGTGACTACAAGGGTCAGAGAATGGTAAATCAAATGATGCACTAGCCTTCACCAAACTGGAGTGCGATGATAACTTTGCCTCCTCCTAGCTGAAATGGTGGGTAGCAGATTAGGACATGCATGGATCGTGTAATGCCATGGATGGTATGAATGACTTTTGTCTTTGGGAAGTAATGCATGATATGCTCACGAGTATGGTTGTAATATAAGGGGTGATGCCATGATGTGAAGTCTTATCCCTCCAACATATGTGGGACATTTGCACCTTTTGTCATACATAGTCATATGTTGTGACTCAATAAGAGTACAAAATAAGTCCTACGAATGTTGCTAAACCTCTTCCATAAGTGGAGATCAGTAAGGGTAAGTTGATAAGGATGGCAAGTCCTCGAAATCTATGGATGGAGGATAAATGAGCATGTAGCACATAGCACACAAATCATCCCTCCCCTGACCTTATGACTCCCGCGTAATACCTTTAAAAAATGATGGAGGTTTACTTCAATGGCAACAAATGGCAAAGAAGTGCATCCCATTTATAAAAACTTTTATTGTCTTAGTTCCTAAGGGGAATTTACTATGATGGCTTTACTAACGTGGCTTCATATAGGGTTGTTGATGTAGAACGTTCTCATTTACCTTGATTCCACGTTGCTCAACCACTCCCCAAATAGGTGTAATCACAGGAGTTCATGTGTTGGTTAAAATGAGTGATCCACCAACTAGGCATCCTCTATTCCCGTAAGGCATGAGTGATACTTTCGCGAGCTTATCGGATAAAAAGGGGGTACCTTAACCTAATAATCTAGAAAAATAATCTAAACGCGTAGGACAAAATGTCGTAAGAAAGAATGAAGTTTTAATTTGGCCAATAATTTCAATATATCATCTAAATCTTTTAAACTTATTGAAAATTAAGTTTAAATTTAAAGAGATCATATCCCCAGCAGAGTTGCCACTGTGAGCTGATGACATTTTAAGGACGGCTGCGGAGCCGGGCCAGCAGATTGATCCCTCAAAAAAATAATGGTAGTGTGATGTGTTTGAAAAATGGTTTGCATATTTTAATGTTCAAAAGACATGAGATTGAAATCCCGTACTTAAAATAGAGTCGCCACTGGTTCAGCTTAATCGGGAAATTTAGGTACGATTTTACCACCGGGTGGTAGACCTTACCTTAAGTAGGGAGTCTAAGTTGGGATGATGCTATCTATTTTACATTGCCCAAGTTAAAAGATTCATTCTTTCTTATTTGGTTTTATTCCACCCTATTTATTGTGTTTTCGGTTATACCATATTAGCACGTTATCAATCATGAAAAGTGATAAATAAATTATTACAGTCATCCTAAAAAAATGCTAAAATGAAAGAATAAATACATGGCTTTCAAAATCCTATACATTTTTCTATACAATATATAAAATTACCCGAAGGCTTAATATACATCTAACTAAATCTACCTACACAAAACGGTTAGCACAAATATGGCACGCATGCAGGATATATCACATATAGCACGCATAATTAGATCGCCGAAAGTTTGGAGAGAATTGGATGTTTTTGGTAGAGTGGGAAGTGGAGGGGTCTATGATATTTTAAACCCCCCTCATCGTCACCAGTATGGATCCCACCTTCGCAAAATGCCACCAATATGGGTCCCACCCTACCCATATGGATCCCCTCCTCTCACCTCGGGGCAATTTTTTAAGTGGGAGCAAGATTCCTCAAACAACAAGTACACATCAAATTCAAATTACGCCGAACCTCTCTTATCTCAAACCCCCATGACAGTTATACGAGGGGCAAAACACCTAGCTCACCTTGATACTTGATTGAAGGGGAAAAAAATTTTATTTTCACAAAGTCAATGAAGAATCAATGTAAGCCATTTTAGAACAATTATTAACATTGATAATTTTTCATGTGCAGAATCACCTAAAGTATAGGGAATCCCCCAATAGGGAAGTAATCTAGGCAGACAATTCCCCAGTAGTGAAATCGGTCAAGGGACATTCCCCCATCATTAGCAACCTCAAGGGCACCTACCCTAGGTGTAGTCCTTAGCAACGAGATTAGTCAAGAGAGGCATCCCACCAGCATCAGGCATCCTAGGGGCATTCACCCAAGGGGCATTTTCAGCAGTAGAAAGGGAATACATCAACAAGAAAGTTGATCTGCCTTAAGAAAGGGATATGAGGAAAGTCATCTGCCTTAAGAAAGGGATACAAGGAAGGTCATTCTGCTTAGGAAAGGGATACACCATCATTAATAGGAGAGTCATCTGCCTTATGAAAAGGATACACCATCAGTCAACAAAGTTGATCCGCCTTAGGAAAGGATACAAGGAGAAGTCATCCACCTTAGGAAAGAGATATACCACTATGAACCAGGAAAGTCAATCCACCTTAATAAAAGGACACACCATCATCAGTAGGAAAGTCATCCGCCTTGAGAAGGGGATCTACAAATCTTCCCCAGAGAAGTCACCAGAGATATGCATTGGCAAAGGAAAGTCATCCACCTTAAGAAAGGGATACACGTTGATAAAGGAAAGTCATCTGCCTCAAGAAAGGGATACGCGACAGCGAAGGAAAATCGCCTGCCTCAAGATAGGGACACCAAGGAAAGTAGTTCACCTCAGGAATACATATATCATCACCTACGGTATGATTTCTAAACCCTCACTCACATCGTGAGATCGTACAGATCCGTATCTGCAGTGATCCCATGAGGGGCAGTTTGTGAGCACTAGATTTTAACCATCCTTCTCATGAAACAATGATGAGAGTTAGATAATGCTTTTCTTTATAGGTGTTATCCATTATAGGTAGTTCTACTACTGTAGAGTTGAGTTTGGCCAAGTTTGGAGACCTAATATGCCCTTAGGGACCCGTACAGGTCATACTTGGTGGTACAGATCCTCTTGTAGACCCGTATGGATCATATCCTCCACATACCTTGGAGGGACCCATAAGGGTTCCACCGGACCCAAACGGGTCCTCTAGTTACCTAATTAGGTTTTATGGTAGGTGATCCATACTATTTTTGGAAGAAATCAGTCATGAATGCAATTTATTGCGTTCAAACTCGATTTCCTCCTATAAATAGAGGCTTTTTACCTCATTTCAAGGGTAGGCAAGATATACAAGAAACAACCAATTAGAAAAGAAATGATAGCATATAGTCTATGAAATTCTAGCAGTTTTCATAGGTATAGCAAGGGTATAGTTGATGTGTAAAAGGTATAAAATAGGAAGAAAACTCACTCCTTGAGGTTTTGTCTTCATTTTATTCATTTCTAGCTTCGTTTATTGGGATCTGGGGGAGGTTCTATCCACACAAATATTACCTAAATAGTCCTAAAATCACCATTTTATCATCTATTTTGGCTAACTCTCTCTCAGCACAGGGATTGCTTCAAAGTTGATTCACGTTGTAAAGGTACGTACTTGAGTTTCAAAGAGACTCACATCTCATATATTTTATCATTATATCCCATATTCTACTCCTTCTATATAAATATGTCACATTTGCTCAACTAAAATCATGCCTGGGATCATACAGGACCCATACGGTTCCCCCATCCCCGTACAGATCCTCACCAGCATCTGTATAGGTCCCACCCACTCGTACGAGTTCTGGCCCCCAGGCAGAATTTAAAGTTCCCCTTTTTAACATGTAAAATCAATCTAACATCACCATTTTCCATGTGATCATTTTCACTAATAATCCAGTAAATCAACCTACAAAAGCTAAAATGTCTTTTTATAACAAAATGCGCTGAAGACCCGTTATTTCTCTTCGATCCTAGAAGTTGTCTGGGCACTATCGATCTCAAAATTGCCACATTAACATATTCACATTTTTCCTAACAGAATGTTGACTTATGATGTGCTAGAAACTGTGCTAATCTTTGTGGATACAGGGGAATTTTTCTTATTTTGTTTTATAGCTTAGAACAAATGTATAAGTTCTTTTGCAATTCCCCCATTTTCCTCCGGTTTTAATTTTTATTCCCCCATTTATTACTTGTACTCTATTGTAAATTGTAAATGCATGAATCAAGTGTCAAAGAGTAGAAAAATAGGATTTCCGTAATAATTCCCTAAAGGATGAAAATAAGACGGTTTTACGCGGCGAATGTAATTTTGAATTTACTAAATGAGAAATAAGTGACCCATCCGATACCCAAATCTCTGATCCAAAAGGTATGAGTCTCCTACTGTAAGGTATCGATGATGTGTGGGTCACCCTTGGCCCCTTAAGGTGGGGCCCACTGGGGTAATTGGTTTATTGATTTAGGCATTATGAAATCATTAATTCAAATTTACACGATTAACCAATTTTATGAATAAAAGAATCGAGGCCCAAATCTTGATACAGATGGTAGAGTCGCCATCCAAGTTCCCTACTTGGAAAAAAGTTTTGGTACGGTTCCCATTGGGCAGGAGACTTATAGCTTTCGGATCAGAGATTCGGGTATCGGATGAGTCACTTATTTCTCATTTAGTTAATTCAAAATTACATTCGCCGCGTAAAACCATTTTATTTTCATCATTTGGGGAATTTTTACTAAAATCCTATTTTCTACACTTAATTCATGCGTTTGCAATTTACAATAAAGTACAAGCAATAATTGGGGGAGTAAAATTACAACCAGGGGAAAATGGGGAATTGCAAAAGAGCCTATACATTTGTTCTAAGTTATAAAACAAAATAAAATAAATTCCCCTGCATCCATAAAGATTAGCACAGTTTATAGCACATCATAAATCAGCATTTTGTTAAAAAAAATGTGATTATGTTAATGTGGCGGTTTTGCAATTGATAGTGCTCGGACGGCTTCTAGGATCGGAGAGAAATAACGGGTCTTCAGCACATTTTGTTATGAAAGTGCATTTTAACTTTTATGGGCTGATTTACCGGATTATTAGTGAAAATGATCGGATACCAAATGGTGTCATTAGATTGATTTTATAGGTTAAAAGGGGAACTCTGGGTACTGCTTGGGGGCCAGTACCCGTACGGGTGATGGTGAGGACCCGTACAGGTATCGAGGGACCCATATGGTATGGAGGGACCCCCTATGGGTCTTGTTTGGTCTCAAACAAAACCTTAGTTCAACCAAAGGTAGAAATAGGCAGAAACTTTATATAAATGGGGCCGAATATGAGAAATAACAATAAAATAAATGTGATGTGAGTCTCTTTGAAACTCATGAGCGTACCTTTGTGACGTGAATCCACTTTGAAGCAATCCCTGTGTTGAGAGAGAGTCTATCCAAAGTAGATAATGAAATGGTGATTTTAGGACTATTTAGGTGAGTATTTTTGTGGACAGAACCTCCCCCAAATCCTAATAAACAAAGCTAGAAATGAATAAAATATGGACAAAACCTCAAGGAATGGGTTTTCTCCGTATTTTATACCTTCTATACCTCAACTATACCCTTTCTATACCTGTGAAAACTACTGGAAAAACTATATGCTATAACTTCTTTTCTAATTGGCTTTTTCATGTATTTGTTTTCTCTTTGAAATGAGTTAAAAAGCCTCTATTTATAGGGGAAATCGAATCTGAATGTAATGATTTCTCCCAAAAATAGTATGGATTACTTAGCATATAGCATGTTTAGGCAAATACAGGACCCGTACGGGTCCGGTGGGACCTGTATGGGTCCCTCCTAAGTGTATGGGGGACTTGACCTGTAAAGGTCCACCCATGGATCTGTACCACCAAGCATGAACTGTACAGGTCCCTAAGGGCAGATTAGGCCTCCAGACTTGGATAAACTCAGTTCTATAGTAGTAAGAACACCTCTGATGGATAACACCTATATAATATTGCATTATCTAACTCTCATCATTCTTTCGTAAGAAGGATTATTAAGATCCAGTGCGCACACCCGCCCAATGGGATCCATACCAAAACTCTTTCCCAAGTACACAACTTGGGTGGCAACTCTATTATTTGTATCAAGATTTGGATCTCGATTCTTTTATTCATAAAATTGGTTAAAATGTGCAAATTTAAACAAAATGGTTCCATCACGCCTAAATTAATCAACCAATCACCCCAGTGGGCCTCGCTGCAAGCCACCAAGGGAGACCCAAACGTCTTTGACACCTCACAAAGCCCAAAGAATCCATCAGCAACATGAATATTAGATATACCAATCTAGTAAATGAGATGAAAAGACTTGGAAAGGAAATCACTAAAGTGGAGATGGTGAAGAAAATACTCTGGAGTCTCACTGAGGAATGGGACAATAAAAAGACCGACATTGAGGAAGCTCATGACTTAAACTTTTATAGTTATGATGAACTCATTGGTAATCTTCTAACTCAAGAACTATCCTTGAAGAGATATAGCAAACAAGAGAAGAATCCTGAAGAGAAGAAGAAAGCAACCGCACTCAAGGCAGACTCCTCTAGATAAGCTTCCTTCGAAACAGAAAAGCAGTTAAACGAATCTCGCTGTAATAAAGAACAAATGGCTATGCTAGGCAAATAGTTCAATAGATTCCTGAGAAAGAAAGAAGGGAGGAATTCTAGAAGGTATGATTCCTAAAGAATGAAGGAAGGTTCCTCCAGAAGGGACAAGTTTAGAAAAGCTCTAGAAGATAAGAAAGATCCGGAAAAAGAATCAGCCTGTTTTAAATGTGGAGAGAAAGGCCATTTCAGAACCAAATGTCCTATACATAAAAGGGACAAGAGATATGAGAAGAAGGCAATGGTAGCCACATAGAGCAATAGTAAAGAAAGTCATAGATCATCTTTAATAGAAGAAGAAGAAACTGTAAACTGCCCATTTATGGCACAAATTGATCCGGAAGCAGTGCAATCTAGAAGAAATCCATTAAAGCAAGTCACAAAGCAAATTGAAGAATCAGAATTTTAGATAGCAAGCATTGAGTTAAACTCTCACTCAAATTCTATATCTAACTTTTATCTTGCTAGAGCTTTAGGGATCATAATCAACAATGTGAGGAAGAATACAAAGGCCATCAAATCCCTTTAAAGACAAGTAATGGAACTTCCTAAAGATGCTGAACCAATGGCATAAGATATCAACCTAATAAGGACAACAAAGCATATTGATCTTGTTGAAGAAAACTTCCTAAGAAATCAAGTGCAGATATTGAGTGCAAATGAAACTGGGCTAGATAGAGAACTAGCTCTAATGAAGGTGGAATCTAGAAGGGAACCAGAATCTTTAAATCAAAGAAAGAAGCCAGATCCTGCATCTAGAAGGAATCTGAAACCTACAAAATAAAAGAAAATCTGGAAGTAGCCTCAAGCTCAAAAACACAGTGGTCCACTGGGTCAAAGAACTCAAACTCAGAGATACACAGCTGCTCGAAAGGGAAAGGCTAAATTGGTCTATGATGAGCAATTCACTAAGCAAAAGAAAAACTACAGAGAAGAAGTTGCCCCTCCAACCAACTATTACATAAAAAAAGTCAAGTCTAGATCTATCTAAAGCAGGATACTCTGGATATTATGGGAAGAAGGATCTCTAAAAGATTGAGGAGAAGCTTAAGCAGAACAAACCAGTCGCTGGGTGCAGGTTTTATAGAGCAAATATTTTGGGAACTAATGATCAAATTGAACATGCATAAAAGGCACGTCTGAAATTCAAAATTTTGTCCATGTCCCTAGGAACTCCTATTAGATGCATAAAAATTAAATAAAGCCTTAACTAAATAATTCTCTACCTAGGTTAGCATCTATAGGCTAGGCATACCATAATTCTAAATTATATCCTAGCACATATATTTTATACTAAGCATGTTATAACTCTAAGTTATAACCTAAGCATGTTATAACCTAAGCATGTTATAACTCCAAGCTATAACCTAAGCATGTTATAACTTTAAACTATAACCTAAGCATGTTATAACTCTAAGCTATAACTTGCCTTAATATATTTACTTTGGGATTTTATTGGTGTTAGACATCTCACTCAATATAGGATTTTATCAGATGGACATATTTTATAATAATTTATGTTAATTCAGGGAATTTTAGAATTAATTTATAAGGTCCAACCTTAGGTGGGTTCAAGCTCTTTATTATACTTATTCCATCAACCTAAATTATATGCAAAGTAATTAACATTTTTATTTGTTATATTTATATTGCATTTCCTTTAAACTTATATTCAATAAATTTAAAATTTACTTTGTTATAAAAACATATATAAGAACCATCTTATATACTAGAAATAAATTAGTCCATATTTAATCCCCTCGTTGGTCAATTCAAGCTGCACCAATATAGTTTCCTAGGTAGGAGAGGTGCCCTATGAGGAGTAGACACCAAGTCCAATCCTTAGCCAGAACAAATACGGGCACAAACTCGAAGACCAATGGATTCTCTCGAACTAATAAATTTCGTTCTTTCAATTCATGTAAATTGAAAGCATCTATAACCCATGTAATTTATATAAATTATTGAAACTTGTATAATTTGAGTAAGTTGAGCAGGCTTATTCAAAATTATTCACAAACATTTTCTAACCTTGAAAAACTCAAGTTCATATATATTGTTCCAAATAATTAAATAAACAATAAATCGTTTCATATTGGAAATAATATTCAGTTTGCTTCTTACTTAATTGTGCACTAAATAGGCAGGCTGTGATACCACTATTGGGAACTGACAATCAAATTGAACATGCACAATAAGCACAGCGGAAATTCAAAATTTTGTCCCTGTCCCCAGGAACTCCTATTAGATGCATATAAATTAAATAATGCCTTAACTAAATAATTCTCTACCTAGGTTAGCATGAATAGGCTAGGCATACCATAATTCTAAATTATATACTAGCACATACATTTTATATTAAGCGTGTTATAACTCTAAGCTATAACCTAAGCATGTTATAACTCTAAGCTATAACCTAAGCATAAATTAAACTAAGCATACAAAACAACCTAAGCATAATTATTAAGTCTAAAAACTCTTAAAGAAAAATACCTAATAATTAAAAGAGAAAGAAAGAAAACTTACCAGTTGAAGCGTGCTTTAGCCGAACCTCCTTGCACAAGCCTCCAAGTGTGAGCAGCCTCTATCACTATCCACATGAACCCCACCAACCAAAACCTCCCCGAGAGGAATAACTAAGGAGCCTCGAGTAGTTCCTAGACCACTCCAGAAGCCCCACCCGAAAATATAAACTAGAGATGCCCAAACAAATTTAGGCTCCTCATAAAGAACTTGCTCGATTACTCGAGAGATTAATTTTTGCGAATATCAACTTGGGATTTATAATTGAGCTTGGGGCACTTGAAAAGGGTGATGGGAAAGCCTATTTATAAGCTTGGGGAGAAAAACATTGCCCCCCATTTTTCAATTTGAGATAGACTGAAAACACCCCATCCCACGCGGGTCATACACGCATATCCAAAGGATCCTCGTGTTGACTCGCTTGCATATAGCATGCAGCACACATTGTATGCTGCAAGGCAATCCTTTACCGGCCTGCCTTGCATACAAGTTGGGCCTCACAGCACACCCTATGGGCTACACATGTGTAGCATATTTTCATGGACTGCTACGAGCACTGCCCGGTAGTGCTCATGCACCTTTTGGTGCACTCTCGTGCACTCGAGCCTGTACAAAATATATTTTGTACTCCTGGTCCAATTCAACTCGCTAAGGAAAAATTCCCTTTTAATCCCTATCAAATAAATATTTATTTTATGATCCTAATAAATTAGTTACCGGTCAAAAATAAATTCCTTGGTCTATCCAAAATGAACTAATCATTTTTAACCAAATAAATAATAAACCAATTATTAATACGTTATATTTTCGTAATAGAATAAATCTATTAGTTCTTTACTTAGTCCGATGAAGGTCCAATGTGTGTAACCCTATAGGATCCTGAAGTATTGAGATGTTAAGGCTTAACCAAGCCTTGTTCAAATGGAACCATTAGCTCGAGGTTCTAGACCGTGAATAGAACTTAATTACCTTAAACGACTGTAGTACACCTCTAGTAAGGGTCTACCATCCTCCATTACTCGAAATGTCATTTATGCTTGTGACTTAATCCCGGTTAATGCAATAGTTATCCAATGCGTTGAACTCCCTCCATTCTTTAATATTAGTACCATCCGGTTTATAGGGTTTTGTTAAAGTGTTAACCCACTAATAGCATGGTTTCTCCAAGTTATAGATAGATCTTAGGGTTTGGGGAATTCTCTACTCAACTGAGTCAGAGATACTTATATATATAGTAAAGAGAGATTTACACAATTACAATTACAACCCTATATACATATGTAAATTACAATAACATATAGTATATCTAACATCCCCCCGCAAGTTAGGGCGGGTTAGAAACCAAGGCCAACTTGTCACGTAACTTGGCAAACTGTGAATGGGACAACGGTTTGGTAAAAATATCGGCAACCTGGTCATCAGTAGAGATGTAGCGGACATGAAGCTATTTATTTAACACACGTTCCCAAACAAAGTGAAAGTCTAATTCAAGATGTTTAGTCCGGTTGTGAAACACCAGGTTCACGGTAAGATACGCAGCGCTAAGATTATCACACCATAACGTAGGAGTAGCAGTCAATGAGAAATGAACATCGTGCAATAACATCCCAAGCTAGGATGATTCAGAAGTGGCTGCTACCAAAGCCCTATATTCCACTTCGGTTGACGAATGTGAGATAGTCTTTTATTTACAAGCTGCCCAAGAGATGAGATTCGTGCCATGATATATTGCAAAACCTATTACAGATCATCTGTCATCCGGGTTTCCAGCCCAATCAGAGTTTGAAAAAGCTTGTAACGTGGTAGAATGTTGAGGGGTGTAGCACAATCCATGTGTTGGGGTGGACTGAATATAGCAAAGGATTCGCTTGAGCGCCTGCCAATGGGCTTTGGTCGGACAATGCATAAATTGCACGACCTTGTGAATTGAGACTAGTTATGGTATGGTATTGCAGCCCCCCGACCAAGCTGCGATACAAAGTGACATCAACGAGCAAGGGACTGCCGTTAGCCTGGAGTCGCGTGGAAGGGATAGCTGGAGCGGAGACTCCCTTTAATTCTATCACGTTGGCTCATTTGAGTATATCCTGTGCATATTTATGTTGATTAAGAAATAATTGCCCTTTGCTACGGATCAGTTCAATACTAAGAAAATATTTGGCTGAGCCCAAGTTCTTTATCGCAAACCGAGACTGAAGGAAGCTGATCAGCTGTGTTTCGGCACTAGTATTATTGCTCAAGACCAAAATATCATCAACATAGATGAGGCAGAATAAAATTGTAGATCCTTTGCACCAATGATACAAGGAGAAATCAGCTTTAGAAGCTGAAAAACCAAATTCAAGGAGAACCGTAGTGAGGCGACGATGCCACATTCTTGGTGATTGTTTAAGACTATAAATCGACTTCCTAAGGCGGCACACAAAGGATGGTCGATCCATATCAACAAAGCCAGTTGGCTAGGTCATCAATACCGGTTCTTTTAGGTCGCCATGTAAAAAGGCATTCGAGACGTCCAAATGTGATAAAGACCAACTATAGGAGACTGCGAGTGACATGAGAAGCCGAATGGTTGCTGGTTTTACTACTGGACTGAAAGTGTCATGATAATCCAAGCTGGGTCATTGGTGAAAGCCCTTTGCAACTAACCGAGCTTTATATCGTTCTATACTACCATCCGGGTACAATTTGGTTTTGTAAACCCATTTGCATCCCACAACATTTGCTGCTTGAGATTGTGGTACCAATTCCTAAGTCCCATTCGCAATTAGAGCATTATATTCTTCTACCATTGCTTATTTCCAACAACTATACTTCGATGCCTCAATGTAACAAGATGGAGTCGACGGAACTAACATGGCATTGTACGATTTAGGTTTTGATTTGGGTAAGGTGCCTGAGGATTGTCTCATTTGCATGGTTTTCGGTGGAGGGGGCGGTTTTGGAGGTCAAGGATTTTTTTGGGGTTTGCATGGTTTATATTGAGAGAGGTCAACACTTAAAGAAATGGCTGGGTCTGTTACTGAAGAAGATTGAGGGAGTGGAGTGGATGAGGCAGTGGGCTGATCTGCGGTAGATGTTGGGATGGGCAGCGAGGGGGTTAAAGTTCGGGTAGGCAAGGAGAGGGGCTAAGTATCGGTTGGGGGTACTGAAACTGGATGAATAGGGGCTGTCACGGGCTATATGATCATTTTGGGTAGATTGGTCATAGGTACAGGGGACAGAGGAGCAACTGTAGCACTAAGATCAGTAAATAGGAACACCTGTTCATCAAAGACAACATGACGGGAGACAAAAAATTTGGAGGTGATAGGATCATAGCAAGGATAACCTTTTTTGTTTTTGCTATATCCCAAAAAATACACTTATGGGATCGATAATTCAACTTGTGCGTATTGTAAGGACGCAACCATGGGTAAGAGAGATAACCAAACACTCGAAGGGATGCATAATTGGGTTTGGAACGAAACCATTTATAAAAGGGTGAAAAATTCGAGAACAAGGGAACAAGCATCCGATTTATTAAATAAGTGGCAGCGTCAAAGGCATACGTCCAGAATTTCATTGGTAAATTAGCGCGGTGTAATACTGCCAAACCTATTTTGACAATATGACGCTGCTTGCGTTCAGCTGAACCATTTTGTTCCGGTGTATGTGGACATGTCATGTGGTGATGAATACCATTGTCTGAAAAATATTTACACATAGCAATGTATTCACCACCACGGTCAGATTAGAAAATTTTGATGGGACAGCCAAAGAATTTCTCAACAATAGAACGAAACTTAATGAAAGTGCTCAGAACTTCATATTTGTAACGCAAAAAATAAATCCAACTGTATTTACTAAAGGCATCATAAAACAATAAGTAATAGGAAAAACCATCGAATGATTCAACTGAAGCAGGTCTCTATAAATCCGAACAAATTAATTCAAGAGGTTCAGACACTACCGACTCTGACACGGAAAAAGGTAACTTGTGACTCTTACTAACAGCACAACTTGAACTAATGGAGTTTAAGGCTCCTTTATTAGACACAAACTAAATCTGCTGACTACGTAAAATATGACTAACTACTGGAGAGGATGGGTCACCGAGATGATCATGCCAGTAGACAAGGATCTGAGATGACAACGAGCTAGGAGACTAGCATCGAATGGAAGAGCATAAAGACCGTTCTTATTCAGGCCTCTGAGAATCACCTGTTTGGACTTGAGGTCCTTCATAACAAAATATTTATCAAAAAACTCAACAGAAACATCATTAGAATTGGTTAGGGCACTAATAGGAATCAGATTTGAATTGGAATCAGGCACATGCAAAACATTAGCTAGTTTTAATGGCATAGGGGAAGCATGAATAACAGACGAACCAATGTGTTTAATAGGAAGGGAATAGCCATTACCTAAAGTGACCTCTTCTGGACCAGAATATTCAGAATGGAGACTGAGGGTTCCCAAGTCCGATGCGAGATGGTGAGTTGCTCCACTGTCCATAAGCCAAGGGGCATCGGTTTGATTAATTGATGTGTAATGAGCTGCAAGTGAAGGATTTCGGTATGGGGAGGACCTCGGTGTGGGGCATTGTCGTGCCATGTGTCCATAACCCTAACAATTGTGGCATCGAAAGCTCGAAATATCAAGAGGTGCTTGTAAGGATTGGCGACTAGGCCAAGGACCAGCATTGTGCGGCTGTCCAGCATGTTGGAAGGGCTATTGATGAGGGAAAGTCGGGTCAAAAGGCTGTTAGCGGGGCTGTCCTCGACCATGACCTCGGCCTCGACTATTTCCAGGATTAGATTTTATAGTGTGGTGAGCTGTTGGGCTATTTACATCATCAGAAATAGATTTCTCAAATTGTATATTTCACTCTTCGGTTAAGAGGGTGCCGAGGAGATCATCAAAACCGATTGTTCGCAATGCAAGTGAACTACAAACAGTACGTAGAGGGCCCTGTAATCCATCAAGAAGAATATCAACAAGATCATTTTTGGGAACAGGACTATGGAGCGATGCTAGTTTATCCGTTAGGGATTTTCCACGATGCATATATTCCGTGATAGTTTCTGTACGGGATTGCACAATCGTGCACAGCTAATGCTTCAATTCTCGCAATTGTGCCGTTGATCCGGTAGCATCAGAGGACTCCAATTTTACCCAAACCTCACGGGCTGTTTTAGCCCCAATAACTTGCAGCAATAAGGAGGGAGAAATCGAGTTAAATATCCATGACATAACCTATTTATCTTGCTTGAACCAAGCGGCATATGCGGGATTAGGTGTATTTGTGGCAATCATCACTTCAGGGGCTGGTTCAGTGCCTTCGATGTGGGAATCCAAACCACAACTAGCAATCATGGTCCCGATTAGGGTTTTTCATAACACAAAATTCGAGGAATCCAATTTAATTGGAAGTTGATGTGAGTATGAGGGAATGGTGGAGGAATCGGCATGAGTTGTAGAAGAAATAACATTGGAGATTGCATTCCATTGGGTTCCTTGAGTGGCCATTGGTAGAAAAAATCGAAGAGAGGAAGGAGAGGCGGCTATATTGGGATCGAAAAAGGGGATGGCTGCCAAGCCTAGAGAGGCGTCTGATACCAAGACAGATCTTAGGGTTTGGGGAATTCTCTACTCAACTGAGTCAAAGATACTTGTATATATAGTAAAGAGAGATTTGCACAATTACAATTACAACCCTATATACATATGTAAATTACAATAACGTATAGTATATCTAGTGTTGGGGGTGCAACATGAGGACTTCCCAAGAGGTCACCCATCTTAGTACTACTCTCGCCCAAGCACGTTTAACTTTGGAGTTCTGATGGGATCTGGTGCATTAGTGCTATATTGCCTTTTACCATAGTGTGTTTGACTAGAAACTATTTCTATCAAACACATATTCTGATTAGAGGTTTATAGCAATCATCACTTTAATAAGCGGCGAGGTACAACTCCATAATATATCTTGAGCGATGGATTCTTTCTGACTACTCAGCTTATCAATGTGTTGTCATCACTATACCCGTAATCACCCATAACACCCCAAATTAATGAGTGTTTGGGAATGACCCGAAGTATAGCAATAGTACTACACAAGGTAACTAGTATCTCAAGTATGAGGATATTCGCAAAGCTTATTACATGAAGATAAACACTAACACATTGATATATACACTAAGTGTTTATTTTACTGCGGTCTCTAATATATCTCCCAGATATATCCATATGTTAAACTTAAGGCAACACCTTCAGTCCTTGGGAGATTGACTGCTTGGACCCTCTCCAAGAAAGTTGACCACTTACTAGTCTTTCTGCTTCATCAATATCCTTTCTTTATGAAACTATGACTAGGGATAGTTTAGACATAATCATAATTGCACTCGAATATAGTCCAACTATAATTTCTCTGACTTTATGCTATGATACGTCAAGGGCTTTTGTATACATACATCAAATGAATATATTTTAACCAGCTATAATATATTTATGAACACATCGATATAAATAAAAGATTAAATGCCTTCATTAATTAAACAAAATATTCATACTATTACATAATTAAGATATATCGCCCTAATTGCCTTAAGGGCATACATCATATCCAACAAAATAACCATATGACTAAATGTTTTGATTTAAAAATGGTTATTATGATATTTATCCTTGGCCTAAACTGGTTGATAGCCTGAGAGGACCCAAATCTGATTGGGTACCCAAACTCACTTGATATGTCTTGTAGGTATGCCTTACATCTATAGAAGATCAATAAACATGGTACATTGATAGTGGATGCTCAAGGCACATGACTAGTTGTGAGAAAGCCTTCATCACCTTAATTCGGAAGAGAGGTGGGAAAGTAAGCATTGCAGACAATCAAAAGGGACAGATCATTGGGCAAGGAACCATTGGATCTAAATTAAAAATAGAAGATGTCTCACTAGTTGATGGACTAAAGTTCAACCTGCTGAGTGTTGTACAACTATGTGACAAAGGGAGGAAAGTCACCTTTGACTCTAGAGGATGCTCAATCACTGATAGTAAGTCAAATCAACTCACTCTTTATGCACCTAGAGTAAACAATTTCTATTCTGTTAACATTAAAAATGAGAAAAAGAATATATGCTTGGTGTCTAAAGAAGAAGAATCATGGCTTTAGCACCGGAGGTTATGACATGTAAGCATGAACCTCCTATCCAAATTAGCCAAAAAGGAATTGGTTATGGGTTTGCGTAAGGTTAGTTTTGATAAGGATCACATATGCAATGCATGTCAATTAGGTAAACAACATAGAAAAGTTTCCTTTCTATCTCCTATATGCCCTCCAAGAGAGTTTTGGAACTCTAGGACATTGATCACTTTGGTCCAATCAAACCAATGAGTTTAGGTAGAAGAGAATACACTATGGTCATAATGGATGACTATTCTCACTATACCTGGGTTGCTTTGCTAGCTAGCAAACATGAAGCCTCTGACCATTTCTAAAAAATATTCATTCGAAAGAAGTAGAACAGGGCATAAGCATTGCATGCATCCGGAGTGATAATGGAGGAGAATTCAAAAAAAGCATTTTGCTGAATTCTGTGAACCCAAGGGCATTGAGAACAACTTCTTTGTTCCTCGTACACCTTAACAGAATGGGGTTGTCGAAAGGAAAAATAGAACAATAGTTGAAATGGCTCAAACAATGTTAAATGAGAATAGATTGCCTAAATACTTTTAAGGTGAGGCCGTAAACACTGCATATTACATTTTAAATAGAGCTCTCATTAGAAAGGCCATAGACAAGACCCCATAGAAAATCTAGAAGGGAAGGAAACCCAAGATTGGGTACTTCAAAGCCTTTGGATGTAAATGCTACATTCTAATCGATAGAGAGCAACTAGGAAATTTTGATTCTAAATCTGATGAAGCAATTTTCCTTAGCTACTCATCACATAGCAAAGCTTACATAGTATATAATAAAAGGACACAAGTTATGGTTGAGTCAATATATGTAGATTTCGATGAGACTTATATGCAGGAAAGAAAAGCTAAGATTTGGATGAGACAACTCTGGATGAAGCAGAACCATTGAAGGCTCCAGATCCCTTTCAGATCAAGAAATATAAGGAAGAGAATGAGCCAATCAATTTAAACCAAGATCAACTTCCAAACAATCCCTTGAATGATGAGATTGATTTTAATGATGGACAAGAAGAAGATGAGGAATTGGATGCAGTAGTAGAGCAAGCTCCAAAAATGCATGAAGATCTTCAAAGGGAAATAAGCACGCAACGAAATCATCCAGTGGAAGCTATTTTGGATAATGTCCAAAATCCAGTTAGACCTAGAGGACAACTCAGCTGGAGGATGAGTCATGTTGCTTTTATCTCTCTTATAGAACTAATGAAGTTTTAAGACGTGGAAGGAGATGAAAGTTGGATTAAGGAATGCAAGAAGAGCTGGATTAATTCACCAAAAATGATGTCTGGGATCTAGTATCTCCACCAAAAGGAAAGTCAATCATTGGCACCAAATGGGTATTCCAAAATAAGCTAGATGAATCTAGAGTTGTGGTGAGAAACAAAGCAAGAATAGTTGCTCAAGGCTACAACCAACAAGAAGGACTGACTTTGAGGAAACATTTGCTCTAGTAGCAAGATTGGAGGTTATCCGAATACTATATGCTTTTGCATCATTCATGGGATTCTCCCTATTTCAAATTGATTTCAAAAGTGCATTTCTGAATGGTGTCATTCAAGAGGAAGTATATGTCAACCAACCACCTGGATTTGAAGATTCAAAGCATTCGAAGCATGTATACAAGTTAAAAAAAGGCCCTCCATGGATTGAAGCAAGCACCAAGAGCTTCTTATAAGAGATTCACTTCATTTCTATTATCCAATGGATACATCCGAAGTAAAGCAGACACAATAATCTTCATCAAAAAGAAGAAAGGTGATGTCATTCTTGTTCAAATCTATGTGGATGACATCATTTTTGGAGCAATATATGAAAGGATGCATGAAGAATTCATCTCTCAAATATAGAAGGAATTTGAGATGTCAATGATGGGGGACTGAACTTCTTCCTTGGTCTTCAAATCAAAAGAGTCCAGATGGGATTTTCATAAACCAATTCAAATACACCAAGGAGATTCTGAAGAAGTTTGAAATATATAAGAGTAAACCAATGTCCACTCCTATGGGATCATATACAGTCCTATCAAAGGATTGTGAAGGAGAAAAAGTTAACCAGAAGCTTTACAGAGGGATGATTGGTTAACTTCTATACTTGATAGCTAGTAGACATGACATACATTATGAAGTTTGCTACTGTGCAAGATATCAAACAAATCCAAGGGATTCACATCTCAAGGTAGTGAAGAGAGTTCTTAGATATCTTCCAGGAACCACTGAAGTTGGCCTATGGTATTCTAGTAATGGAAATTTCACCTTACAAGGCTACACTAATGCAGAATATGGTAGAGATACCCTTAAGAGAAAAAGCACATCTGGAGGCTGCCATTTACTTGGAGAATTCTTAGTATCGTGGTGCAGCAACAAGAAAACTTCAATAGCATTATCAACCATAGAAGCTAAATATATGGCTGCTAGAAGTTGTGTTTCTCAACTTCCATGGATCAAGCAAAAATTGGAGGATTATGGAGTTCAAGCTAGATGTATGGATGTTATGTGTGACAACAAAAGTGCAATTGATGTGTCAAAGAATCCAGTTCTATATAGCAAGATGAAGCATGTCAATATCATATACCATTTCATCTGGGATCATGTACTAAAGAAGGAGGTCATCTTGGTCTACATCCCAACAAATGAGCAAATGGTAGATATCTTTACTAAGCCATTAAGTAAAGATCAATTAAGCAACCTAAGAGACTCAATTATAATGTCCAATCCAATTTAAAGAAAGGCCCGGAAGGCAACAGCAGTTAATTTTGATCTCCTACAAGTCAAAAGATAAGGAGAATAAAGAAAGGTTATTTGACTCTGAACCTGGAGAGAAATCTTACCAACTCAGCAGACAGGGAGAGACAAGTGGCAGGAAGAGCATAAAAGGTAACCATACACTTTTTGAATTTCAAAAGTTTATTGGGGAGTAAATGCATGGTGAAAATACATAATTGTTTCAAAATTAAACTTTTCCAGTTCTTTAGTTTAAATGCCATTTACCTCTCTCCTCAAATTTAACTGCCACAGTATTGATGCAGTTAACTTTAACTGCATCCGGATTACCATTCCACCTTCACCTTAAAAAACTCTATAAAAAGCCCCCAAAATCCTTCTTCATCTGCACACGAGCAACTAATCTACCTTTACTCTGCTATTTTATTTCTAGAAACCCTAAAATTCCCAAATCCTTTCTCAAACTATCAAATGGAAAATACTGAAACCCAAACCATTCCTTCGCCTAAAAAAATCTTCAATAATACCGATCTAAAAAATGGGGATTTTATTCCTCTAAAACTTAAAAGCCCGAAAAGAATAGTTCTCTCAGATTATATGGGCGACCACTTCTTGTTCAACACTGAAACCTACTCTCAACTCCTAAAAGACCAACATCTTGAGGTCTTCCTCACAATGAACCACCTTGCCTATCCGGATCTTGTAAGGAAAACCAAAAATAATCCTATTATTCTGGTTTGATAAAAACTTGTAGTATCAGGTAAATAGGGTTGAATCCATAGAGACTAAAAAAATCAATTTTAATCGAATGAATGACCAAAAAGACAAAAACAAAAATAAATAAAAATGGGGGGTTTTGAATTGTTTGTTTGTTAAAAGAAAATAAATTGCAAAATATGAATGTAAAATTCTCTCGATTAAGGATTTTGACAGCATAGTTACAATTGATCATTGGCAAAAAGATAATTCTTAAAATATCAATTCATTGGCTTTAACTATGAAATAGCACAGTTAACTCTTTTTCTAAAACTGGGTTGATTGTAGATAGCTAAATCAATTCCTTCGATTATCCGATGCACTTGTAGAAATAGCTGACAAGATTTAATCTTCAAAAAGCTTTAAGATCTAAAGAACCAATTTTGACTCAATAAATGATGATAGCGCGATGAATTAAATCAAACCGAATATAATCACGATGACATAGGAAATCGTTTATTACTAACTTTTCATCATATTATGATAGCATGAACATAATGAAAATAACCATATGTTCAAATTTTAAAAACACTGATTGATTAGTTCCAAGTAAATAAAAAGACAACAATTAAAAGCAAAACCGATTTTATTCGAAAACTGAATTTCAAAACATATTTAAGAACAAACCTCACAATATGCAACTACCGTTGATAATTCCTTAATCGAAAGAAAGAAAATTAGCTAAACATGAATGAATAACAACTAAAATTGTTATTTCAAAAATGAAAAGAAAAGGAGAAGAACACGTTGAAGCTGGAATAGCCAGCCAAAAGATTCTCTCTATTGCTGGAAAATCAACCTATTTAAAAGAAAAGCAATCCTAAAAACCCAGGAAAGATATCTCCTAATTAAACTCCAAAACTAATTAAGAAATTGAGTTTTCCTAAATAACTAATAAGGGAAAGATAAAATAGGGAATAAAATGTCATGTAAATCTGGAAGTCTTTGATAGTGAAGTAGAAGAACGGTGGTGATTTACTGAACGATGGTGAGGTGGGGTGTAGTGGGGAAATAGGTTGATGGATATTGGATAGTGGGTATTAGGTTTTCAGATTGGTCAGTGGGTTTAAGTGAAAAAAATGATACAGGTAAATTGGGTGAAAACGTTGGATTACAACTGTGAGCCCACCTTAATATTTCATTTTATCAACCATTCATGTGCAACCCATATAGTCCAAGCATATTAAAATTCTCCATGAAAGCTCACCTTTTGCTCCTGCAAAACAAAAAAAGTTTTTTAGGCTAAAACTATTGAAGACAGGTGAAAAAAAAATACACTTATTCCCTTGAAACATAAAAAAAATTTACTATTAAGCTAAAACTAAAAAAACGAAAAGAATAAACTAAAGAAAGCAAAAATAAAAACTGGGTTGCCTCCCAAAAAGCACTTTTGTTTAACGTCGTTTAGCCTGACGTAGACTTCGTTCAACCAGTGTCCCATGGTAATTTTTCTGAGCCAAGTTCTTCAATGCCCAATCCTTTAATGGTTTCCTTCAGCTCAATACTCAACAAAAGATCAAAGAAATAAATGTCATCAAGCAAAATTATCCCCAAAAGCATAAGCAATGAATCATTTGCAATATTATCAATCATATTAAAGTAATCAAGGAATGGATCATTTATCTCAATAATGTTTAGTTCACCATCTTGCTTTTCTATCTTGGTTTTTGACAACCTTTTTAGAAAAGGGAGTTGATGGACTATTAGCTTTGTGATTTTCAGTTGATTCCCTTTTAACATTAGAGCTTAACCCCTTTTCTGAATTGGTCTTTAAAGTTGAATCTAATTTTTTGCATCTGCTTACCCTGGACTCAAAGTTAATAGTGACGTTTTCAAATTTATCATAAATAAGCTCCTTCTCATTCCGAACAATTATTGTACATGCATTTTAGTTTGAATCAAATTCTGATTGAGATGAAATCATACCTTGGTTCTCCAACTTGCCTATTGTGATATTGCAAAACGCTTTCGGTTGATATTCCTTTCTAAAAATTAATGGACACATATCAAGTATGTGTCCACTAACACCACAAAATTGACAAGAAACCACAGGTGGCACTCTTCCCAATGCTGCTAATATATCTTCAAGCGTCATGGCAGCAATGCTCTCACGATGATACATGGTCATCAAAACAAATAAAACTAATTAGTATTAGTCCCCGGCAACGGTGCCAAAATTTAATGGGTGTCAAATCCACCAAAAATAATCCTATTATTCCAGTTTGATAAAAACTTGTAATATTAGGTAAATAGGGTCGAATCTACATAGATTAACAAAATCAATTTTAATCGAATGAATGACCAAAAAGACAAAACTGAAAATAAATAAAAATGGGGGATTTTGAATTGTTTGTTTGTTAAAAGAAAATAAATTACAAAATATAAAATAAAAAATATGAATGTAAAATTCTCTCGATTACGGATTTTCGCAGCATAGTTACAATTGATCATTGGCAAAAAGATAACTCTTGAAATATCAATTCATTGGCTTTAACTATGAAATAGCACAGTTAACTCTTTTTCTAAAACTAGGTTGATTGTAGATAGCTAAATCAATTCCTTTGATTATCCGATGCACTTGTAGAAACAACTGACAAGATTTAATATTCAAAAAGCTTTAAGATCTAAAGAACCAATTTTGACTCAATAAATAATGATAGCACGAAGAATTAAATCAAACCGAATAAAATCATGATAACATAGGAAATCGTTTGTTATTAACTTTTCATCATATTATGATAGCATGAACATAATGAAAATAACCATATGTTTAAATTTTAAAAACACTGATTGATCAATTCAAAGTAAATAAAAGGACAACAATTAAAAGCAAAATCGATTTTATTCGAAAACTGAATTTCAAAACATATTTAAGAACAAATCTCACAACATGCAACTAGCGTTGATAATTCCTTAACTGAAAGAAACAAAATCAGCTAAACATGAATGAATAAAAACTAAAATTGTTATTAAGAAAAGAAAAGAAAAGGAGAAGTACACGTTGAAGCTAGAATAGCCAACCAAAAGATTCTCTCTATTACTGGAAAAATAACCTATTTAAAAGAAAAGCAATCCTAAAAAACCAAGAAAGAAATCTCCTAATTAAACTCCGAAACTAATTAAGAAATTGAGTTTTCCTAAATAACTAATAAGGGAAAGACAAAATAGGGAATAAAATGTCATGTAAATTTGGAAGTCTTTGTATTCAAATAGGAAATCTTAACTATTTAATTCCAATTTTTACTGTAAAACCCAAAATTGACAGCTCAACCCGTTACTCCTTAGCTTGAACTCTAGGGTAAATGCCAGAACAACTCCAAAAATGCACCAAAACGTCTCAAACTTCATCAATTGTGCTCAAAACAGTCTCAGCAGCTTCTTATCTCCTAAATAAGCATAACTTAATCATAAATCAGTAGCATCCAATCCAAAAGACTAATTATATAGGCACAAAAATGTGTATAATTTACACATTATCAATGACAACCTTACAGTGCACTACTACTTCGATGCATTTTGAACAAAAGTGCGAGGAAAAATCATCTCACTCTCTCTGGAGTTCTTTATGACTCACTTCAAGATGAAGAATGATGGAGTACAAATGAGAAATGGAGGCGACGAACTTAAGGTCAAGTATGACCCCAAATTATGGCTTCTAGAATGGTATTTTGGAGATAAATTCTCCACTTATTAGCCAGAGACCCCCAGATTGCTACAATTTATCCTGGCAAGTTCATTTTGATCGGGAAAGGCTCATTCACCACTGCATCCACATTTCAACATTGTGTTCTTTAGCATAGGGTGGAGAGGAGAGTCCTGAACATGCCTATATGGATTATGTACTTTATGAAGCAGCATCATGGCACGCTCCTTGCAAAAATACTCCCGGAGAATGGGGTAAATCTGTCTGGAGTCCCTTATGTTCAAGGGAAGGAAATTTTGGAGAAAAACTTCAAGAAGTTGACCTTTGGAGAAACTTGGGATGAGGAGAAAGCTAAAAGATAGAGGAAAGAGAGGCAGGAGAAGAGTAAGGTCCAGAAGGCCATAGTGGAAATTGCTTCGAAAGCAAAAAGGTCTAGAACCACTAAGCCCATAGCTCAACAGAAGGTCAATCTTAAGCTAGTAGTAGAAGAGGTTCAAGTGAATGTGTTTGCCCTAACTCTCACTCAATTAATGAAAACAACACATGTCAAAAGGCCAAGAGGGAGGCTTATCAAAGCTGCTGACAAAAAGGGGAGGAAAGAAGACCCAACTTCAAAAGTAGTAGAGGCTATGATTACTGGAAAATAGACAGCAATTACAAGAACACTTTAAGAAATTCTTAAACATGTTAGTGAATTCGGCAGTGAAACTGAAGATGATGAGCTTGTTCAAAAGAGAAGGCAGCTACAAAAGAAGGGACTAACCTTCAGTGAGGCAATGAAGGCATAAAGAGCGAAACTTCAAGTGCGCAAGCCTACCTCTGCGATTTAAATTAGAGAGAATTCTCCTAAGCATACTGAAGTGGAAGAGAACACTATAAACAAGCTAGGCAAGGGCAAAGAAAAGATTATAGTGCTTCCCAAATAGTCCTTGCCTACTGAAATTATAGTACTGAGGATCCTCAGTATGCTGAGATGATGGATGCAGTTGTGAGCACTGGATTTTAACAATCCTTCTCACAAAACAATGATGAGAGCTAAATAATTCAATCTTTTACAAGTGTTATCAATCATAGGTGTTCCTACTACTACAGAATTGAGTTTTAGGGACCCGTACGGGTGTTGCCTGGTAGTATAGATCCGCCGGTGGACCCATACTCGTCATTTCCCCTATATGCCTGGAAGGGACCCGTATGGGTCCCTTCGGACCCGTACAAGTCTTGTACTTACCTGTTCATGCTTTATATAAGGTAATCCGTACATATTTTGGGAGAAATCAGGACATGAATGCGATTTATTGCGTTCAGACCTAATTTTCCCTTATAAATAGATCCCTTTTCACCTCTTTTCAAAACACACAAGATAGAAGAGACATCATATATAAATTCTAGCAGTTTCTATAGGTATAGAAAGGGTATAGTTGAGGTATGAAAGGTATAAAATAGGGATAAAACCCATCCCTTGAGGTTTTGTTCATATTTTATTCATTTCTAGCTTCGTTTATTAGGGGGAGGTTTTGTCCACACGAATACGCGGCTAAATAGTTCTAAAATCTCCATTTCAACATCTACTTTGGCTAAACTCTCTCTCAGCAAAGGGATCGCCTTAAAGTGGATTCATATCGTAAAGGTACGCTCCTGAGTTTTAAAGACACTCACATCTCATATGCATTATTGGTAATTTTTTCTATTCTACCCCCATCTATATAAAAATTTATTAATTCTATCAAAATAAGGTTCTATCTGGACTAGACAGGACCCTTATGGGTCCCCCTACACCCTTACAGGTCCCCCCACACCCTTACGGGTCCCACCCATCCGTACGAGTACTAGCCCCCAGGCAGAACCCAAAGTTCTCTTTTAACTAGTAAAAATCAATCAAAACTCATCATTCGCCATGCAATCATTTTCACTAATAATCAGGTAAATTAACGCACAAAAGTTAAATGTGTTTTATAACAAGATACGTTGAAGACTCATTATTTCTCTCTGATCCTAGAAGCCCCCCAGGAACTATCGATCGCAAAACTGCCACGTTAACATAATCACAATTTTCCTAATTAAATGATTATGATGTGTTATCAACTATCCTAATCTTTGTGGATGTAGGGGAATTTATTTCATTTTGTTTTAGAACTTAGAATAAGGGTGACACCCGGCTAAAAATGTGTTGCATAACCTTCCAATCTCCACCTACAAAATCATTCATAGCATTCACTGAATTAAAAGAGACAATAACATTGTCATTACCCACTGGAGCCGAAAATGAAATATCAAAGCCTTGATCATGTAATAATTCATAAGTGATGCGAATATTTGAAATATTGATCAGAGAGACAAGGCATGACTTATCTTTCCAAGGGGCCACCTCTAAAAGAAGAACATGGCCCCGAGAGGATGCTGTATTGTAAGAAGATATTCCCTGCTGATCCGGGATTGGTTTGGTGATGACATTCGGAACTTTCGGCTCCTCGACAACTTTTGCATAGGATTTGTCACCACGAAAGGAATTATGAAATTCTGGTTTTTGCCTCGGAGCCTGGGGTGGGAATGGATTACGCCTGTACGCTTGGAAGGATGGGGGATCGACCTTCCTTGATTATCTTGCCTTAAAGGCTTTTAGACGAATGATTCCACTGCAAACCGAATTAAGTCTGTGGAGAACTTCGTGAATAGGCAGTGATCCATCAACAGATAAGAAACCGAAATTAAGGTTTCGTACGTTCTTCCTTCTTGCTATGTAAATTTTGCCAGTGATTCCAAATTTTTTGAAAACCCTAGACATCGAATCTGCCCCGTAAGAGTTCATGAAGTTCTCAAAATAAATTCTGGTGGTGGGATCGGCCGACTGCAATCAATGAGCGCGGTTGTTGTTATGGTAGGGATCACAGCTGTGGGGGTAAGCTTAGGTCGGGTTGTGGATATGGGGAGGGCGGTGTGAGGATCGGTGGTGAAAGGTGGTGTTTTGGATAGGAGAGGTGTGCGGGTAGTGTGTGGGATGCGGCGATGGGTGGTTTGGCTAAGGTTTGAGTGGGGGTGATGAGGGCGATGGTGATGGTCGTGGCGGTGGCCGGCACGGGGTTGGTGGCTGGAGAGGGATCGCCTGTTAGGGTACCGCTCGATGAAAGCTTTTAAATAGGGAGTATTTATCAAGATATCGTGTTGATCGCGGGTTTCCCGGTATATTTGGCCTTTTAATTTCAAATATTTTATATTGCTTGATTTATAGAAATAGAGTTATTTTGTGTTTTATGTTATTAATTTGGGTAATGCTATATTTACACACATGATATTTATACACTTTTACACATACATATCTTCAGGCTTGATTTTGTTTTTATCCAATGATGGAAATTCATTGATTTGATAAATTGGCTATATGTATTTCCATTTTTACTTCAATGGAGGATCATTTGTTTTTAAAATGTAACAAACATTATGATTAGAGAGAAGCAATTAAAGTAGAAGGGGAAAAAGATATATCGGGAAAGACAAGTGAGTTTTTGTGTTGGTTAATTGATTTGTAACAGCCACCGTTAGATAAGAACAAAATAAACGGTAAAGATGTGTATGTGTAAAAGTGTGTAAAATCTCATGTGTGCAAATATAGCACTGCCCTATTAATTTTAGAGTGGATTTAAAAAAAAGTACCTTATGAATTTATTCATTTGTAAAATGGGGTTTCATAAAAAAAAATTTCGTTTCAAGAAATTGGCAAAAAAGAGGATAAAAATATTTTTTTTTTCAAAAGAGTAGATGTCACATAAAATATTACAATCAATTCAATAATCTCATAATTTAACTTTATTATTTAAAAATTATACGTTATGATTTGAGTAAATTTAAAAGATTTATTCATTCTTATGATTTATTAAAGTTTATCATCATATTTTAATTAAAAAATATCTGAAATATTAAAAATTATTCACAAATTATCATTGATATGTATTGCATTTTTATTAATCAATCCACAAAATTTTATTTGAAAACGAACAAGATTACTCATTATTATGATATAATTTAATATTGAGAATCATCTTTTTGCCAACATTTTGAAACCACATAACCTATTTTTCAAAAAATTTCTCAAACACTGTTTTGCAAATGAGTAAAAACCACCCGATACTGAAGGTTGCCCTTCATTTTAGTATTCATTACAAGTAAATGAAACTGAATAAATTTTTCCAATATAAATCACATACATCAAAACTTTTCGTTAAAGTTATGCATATTTATTCGGCCTAATGCATCAACAACATCCTTAACTTGTCCCCAAAATCCCGCTGCCTCCCTGAACTTTAGAAGTGTCCCCGCAGCTATCTTTTCCCGCCCAATTATTGCAACGGGATTAAAAAAACACTTGCAATTTCACTTGCAAATATATTTAATATTTTAATCAAAACAATTTTGCAACGGTATGTGTTTTCCCTTCCTAATTCCGTTGCAAGCTGATGAATTTACAACGGAAAATTTTCCATTGCAAAATCCGAATTTTCTTTTAGTGTACCTCAACTTTCAAAAAGTGCACCACTTTGCTCCTAAATGCCACGTGTCAGTTTCTGGTTGGTTTGACTTTTCAAATATATCACTTTTTAAGATTTTCCTTCTCCAATCAAAAGCTGACACGTGGCATTTAAGGAGCAAAGTGGTGCACTTTTTGACAGTTGAAGTAGTTGCGGGGATACTTTCAAAGTTCAGGGAGGCAGCGAAATTTTGGGTATAAATTGAGGATGTTGTTGATGCATTAGGTCTGTTTATTCATATGTATTTCATATTAGAGTAATGTTGTTTCAATTGGCTTTTATGTTCTGCAAATTGGTTCACTAAAGTTGGTTATTCATTTGAGCTTCTTCGATTTTGGTTGTCCATTTGTTCTGTTTTCTAAATTAATGCTAGCCTTATTTGTAAGTTAAGTACAATATATTTTTGAGATGGCTTAAGTCATCAAGAATATTCTCAACTTGTCTCAAAAATTATGTTGTCTCCCTGAACTTTAGAAGTGTCCCCGCAGCTACCACAACTTTCAAAAAGTGCACCACTTTACTCCCTGAATGCCACGTGTCAGCTTTTGGTTGGTTTAACTTTTCAAAGATATCATTTTTTAAGATTTTCCCCTCCAATCAAAAGCTGACACGTGGTATTAAGGGAGCAAAGTGGTGCACTTTTTGAAAGTTGAGATAGTTGCGGGGACACTTTCAAAGTTCAGTGAGGCAGCAGGATTTAGGGGATAAATTGAGAACGTTGTTGATGCATTATGCCTTTTGAGATTAAGTTCACAAATCTTAATTAAACACTTCGGAATTAGAAAGATGACTTACCCGTATATTTTTCTCACACCATCCATGCCAAAATATTCCAAAACCCTTGGCTGATTAAGATAGTAATGCATCATCCCTCATCCTCCTCAATGACAAAAGATGTATATAGATTTGTTTGCAATGGCGAAGCCAGAACTCCATAAGAGGAGAGGCGAGACTTACACCAAAACAGTGGCGAAACCAGGATTTGGGTTATGGTGGGGCACAATTTCATATAAATTTTAGTAGATAAAAAGAACGACGAAGATAGTGAATTTTGAGTATAGGAGATGAATAATGCTTCTATGATATACTTATACCAAAATGTACTACTAAAAATAGATATTTGATATTTATTTAAGCATGTGAAAATATTGATATTCTTTTCATACACTTACTATCATAATGTAGAGAAAACAAACAATTCTTGAAATAATTTTGAAATAATTAGTACTATTGTTGATCTTATAGTAAATATATATGAATGAGCCCCGTAGAAAAATACTACCAAAGGAAAAGAAAAAGTTCAATTTAGGAAAACGACATTAGAAAAAAATTATATAATGCTGATAGAGTAAAAATTGAAAATAAACTAACCAAAAGAGAAGGTATGATAATACAGTTAGTCCCTCAATTAGGCGATTAAAAGGGTGGTAGTAGAAATAATTTGTTTATTATTTTAATTTTTAATGCATATATAAAAAGACAAAGAAAAATGTAAAATAAAAGAGAAAAGTATTGGAGACTTGAAGGTGTGTGAGTCTTGAGCCTTATGCAAAAAATTATTGTTAATTAGTTGATATTTCTTTTAAATTAACAATTAAACTCTCGAACTATTCATCTTCTTTTATCTTAAGCTTTGAACTGTATATGACTATGGCTACATCTGGTGGGGCACAAAATTCATCTAAGCCAATTTCAAGGGACGGATGGAGAGGTTTTCGATGGCTAGTGGGGACGCCCCCCACTAACATTCAATAAAAAAATTTCTCAATTATAGTTCAAAAGATTCATTTGAACCCATATGCTATTTTGGTCCAAAGAAATTTACCTTAAAATACCATGCACAACATATAAAATTGAATATAACCCAAATCCATAATTAATTATAATTCTATTTTATACTCTATTTAATCACAAGAATATAAAATAAAACTATATACTCACTTCATTTTTAAAATTTTATCACTCTAACCAAATCATCAAAATTAATGAAATATTTATTATTACACTGTTAAAATTTCTAATTTATCCTATATATTTTATATAAAAATTCTTTTTCTTCTTAAGTGCTACTCATAATCAATTATCTCTCCTAATTAATACAATGGTAAATTAAGAAAAATATGATAAAAATACATTGATATTTTAAAAAGTCAAACTTTTAAAAAAACTAAAAAAAAACTAATGGAGGGAGTAATTAAATGCAATTGTAATTTTTTGAAATGTGATATTGACAAATTAGCATGTTTTAAAATCATATTATTCCATATAATTTTACAATCGCATGAATAATGTAATATTACATTTCCAAGAGTAGAAGAACAGAAAATAAACTAAGAATAGACATGAGAAGAATAAAGAAATAGACAGAAAACTAACTAATCAGAATTAGTAAGGCTTCCCGTATTTCTCTTATTATTTCAGTAGCCTGTGCTAGGCTATTTATTCAATCTCAATTATATTTAACTTGTGCTGCTCATCGAGCTGTTAATCGTCAGTTGTTATAACTGTGCTAATTACTACTTAACAAAATGCCAATATCAATTATTTCTTTTATTGACAACAGTTTAGTAGTAGATCAGCTCTTTTATTGACAATGAATAAACTAACCTTTACGAGATCAAAATTTTAAAACAAATTGGAATCAACTAAGATGGAAAACTATATGAGGCGTAAATTGTAGAGTAAACTATGAACGAAAGGAAAAAGAGCAAAATTTAAAAGAAAAAAAGAAAGAATGAAGAGGTGACTGGTGAGGCGGCACCACATTTGTAGGAGAATGGTAGACGGTACTTTTATATTAGTAGGTTTTCATATAAAATAGGGTAACAATATCCAGGCTTTTTATGAGTAAGCTTGGGCTTCCGGAAAAATGTAATTAGCCCAATAAAAGATTATTGTAGGGATCTTATCACTTATAAATCATTTGTCCAAAATAAATATCAAAATATCTCACAAGAAAATCATATCTTTCATGTTACTTTAAGTTTCGTTAATTACCTTCATACGCTCATTACTGTTCATTACATGTATCATATGATTATAAAAGGTTTTTTTTATTTTTTGGGCTTATTTTGCATTTATCTCTCAAACCTTTCATTTTTTCGACATGCCGCTTTAGAGTTTTTTGTTTGTCTCATTTTTATCTTCGAAACGTCATCCATTGTGATATACTTTTCCAAGTTTTTTTTTGACCTGTTACAAATCTAATATAATTCTGTTATAAATCAAATATATTTCTATTAACAGAGTTATAACAGGTTAATAATAGGAATATATCAGTTCAATCGGCATTATAAATACAAAGAGACTTATATTATACTTATAACACACACACACACACACACACACACACACACACACATATATATATATATATATATATATAAGCAGGACCGGACCATACATAATAGAATACCATGATTATTATACATTCTTAATCTGGCAGAGACATTTACCAGAACAAAATCTAATAACAGCTTAACAAAACAATTATCATGCTAGGCGAATAAATATATATATATATATATATATATATATATATATATATATATATATATATATATATATATATATATATATATATATATATATATATATATATAACAGTTCAATGAGCATTGCAAATACAAAGATACTTATATTAGAATTATAACAGATATTTATCAGAAATATATTAGATATATATCTGATATTTTTTTGATATATTCTTTTATAATTCTAATATATGACAGATTTTGTAATAGATGTATAACATATTTGTAGTAGATATAGAATAGATGTATAACAGATACAAAAGAACATCCAAATTAGTGTTGAAATAGAAAAACGCAGCAGAAATATATATATATATATATATATATATATATATATATATATATATATATATATATATCAGATATATAGTAGATATATATCAGTTCAATGGGCATTGCAAATACAAAGAGGCTTATATTAAACTTATAAAGGACTTATAACATACACACACACACACACATATATATATATAATAGTTCAATGAGCATTGCAAATACAAAGAGACTTATATTAGAATCATAACAGATATATATTAGATATGTATCTAATATTTTATTGTTAAAATTCTAATATATGACAGATTTTTAGTAGACGTATAATATTGAGAATTTGAAGCATTTGTTCAACAAACATCAAAATGAAAAGACAAAAAATCAGCTTATAAACACGTTCTTCAAATCTACAAAAAGGATAAAAAAAAACTCTTAGAATTGCATTTTTATATCATAAGCCTTGTTGAGTGCCAGTTGGTTATGGACTGCACGTTGTTAAACTTAAGCTTGGGTGAATATAATGCAAGTTGTGATGTTGAGTATTTCAGAAAATTGGTTCAACAGACAGCAAATATAAAATAACAATAAAAAAGAAAGTCGAAATTGAGGAGAAGTCAAGAAGAAGAAGAGACAGTGAGATAAATTAAACTTTGGAGTGTAATTGGAATTGAACAATATAGAAGAGGTGGGAGCATGAGCGTATTGTGGTTAAAAAATTTTCAAAATATTCCAAATAGGATATGCGCGTTTTCTTGTGGTTTTTGGTTATTATTTTGCACAAATTGATGCATTTAGGTGTTTTTTTCTATTTTGGGAAAAGCACCTAAATCCACCTCAATGTGCAAAATAATTACCAAAACACCATAGATACACACACATAATTGAATAGAATTTTTGAAAAAATAATTAACCAACATACGCTCTTATATAAACAATGGAAAGCTACACGAATCAGGCAAATTGCAGCTCTCTAACTCAAAATTCTCTCTCGTTTTTTCCTATTAGTAATCGTTGTTCTTCAAGAATAATTCGTTCCAACGATTTTTCATCCCGAATCCTTTGTTCATTAGCAACTTTCTTCTATAATTCGTCTCCTGCACAAACAATCAAAAGCAATCTGCATTTTTCTATCCATCTGTGTTTTTTTCTCCCTAAAATAATTTCGAATTGATTTTGAATAATTGAAGATGAATAGATTCCTGTTTTTCTTAATGTGAACGGATCATGGACGGATGATAACAGATTTGTTGGATTTAAAGTAGATGGAGTGTCCATTCCAACGAACTCGAGTTTTGTTGAATTCAAAAGAATGATAACTGATAATTTGAATATTGATTAGCAAAAAGAAGATCTGAAAATCGAGTTTCAAGTTACATCTTGTTATCTTGCTATGGAAATAAGGAATGACACATCTCTGAAATTTTTTATGCAACTGAAAGCTCCATGTATGATGATAACTGAATTTCCTCTGTGCATATCTACAGTTCCAGTTGTGCATCAATGTTTAGAAGGTAATTCTTTAGTTATTTTGTAGATCTAAAGTGATTTCTATTTGTTCTTTGAATCTGTTACAAATCTAATACAAAACTACTATAATTCTGTTATACATCTACTATAATGCTAATAAATGTTTGATGCAAGTGTTTGGTGAAAATATATTAGATTTATAATAGTATTGTATTACATAACACTATTATAATCGTGTTTGACATAATTTGTAAGTCTTTCTTCATCTAATACAAAACTACTATATATCTATTATAAATGTAATATAAATGTGTTATGTATATGTTATAAACCTAATATAAGTATAAATAACTTATTACGGAATTCAAATGATCCATTTATGTCTTTCACAGGTCCTTTGGTTATATCAATGATGTTCATACAATGGAATTTGAAAGTAAGGTTTGTTTTATTTTACTTATTTCACTTACATGATACATAATTGTTATATATCTACTATATATCTAATATATGTCTTCTTTATTGTGAAATAAGGTTAAACAATACAATTTCAGAGGAATATAGAAAAAATTTGACCCATTTAAATGTTTTAAAAGTAAAAAATGCATATCCAAATGATACTTTACACACATGTTACATATCTATTACAAAACTATTAAATATGTAATACAACTATTAAAAGCTGCTTTGCTTCAGTTTCTGCAATTGAAGAAGAGAACATCAGCCCAATAATAGTATGGAGATAGAATACAATCTTACAACTGATGTAAATGCATCATTCATTGAGGACCATTCTCTCTATATAGAAAATATTTTAGATTTGGTTGTTCATAAAATAAGCAGTTTTAATGATGACGTGTTAGATTATGAGAAACATGATGATTTAGAGATCACAAACTCGAATACTATGGATACAATAAAGGTTGGACAAGTTTTCGTAGACAAAACGGTGTTGCAAGAATCAATGAGTTTATATGCAATTACGAACAATTTTCAGTTCAGGACAAACATATCGTGTAATAGGCAGTATTGGTTGTATTGCATTGATCCAAAATGTAACTGGAAAATGAGAGCATCAATAAGAACTTCTAGCGGTTGTTTTATGGTGAGAAAGTACTTTCCAGAACATAACTGCAACATTGACGACCGAAATAGTGAGAAGAGGCAAGCAACAAAGAAGTTTCTTGCTGAATGAATAAAAAACAAATACCTGAGGCTGAGGATTAAAAGGGTGTACATGCCAATAGATATTACCTCTGGTGTAAAAGCTAAATTTAGAGCTAATGTAAAATGTATTTACATGAAATTTGAAACTTATAACAGAAATGTAACAGAATTATAACACATATGTATTATATACTATATTTATCTAGAAAAACCCTATTTTCATATTCAAAGTTCAATTTTCAACAAAAAAATACTTAAATGTTTTTATAATAAACATATAATAGAGTTATAACACATATGTATCACATAGTAAGTTTTACATGAAATTGAAACTTATAACAGGAATGTAACAAAATTATAACACATATATATTAGATACTATTTTTAACTAGAAAAACCCTATTTTCAAATACAAAGTTCAATATTAAAAAAATTAAATGTTGTTATAATAAACATATAACAGAATTATAACACATATGTATTAGATGGTAAGTATTTACATGAAATTTGAAACTTATAACAGAAATGTAACAGAATTATAACACATATGTATGAGATACTATTTTTAACTAGAAAAACCCTATTTTCAGATACAAAGTTCAATTTTCAACAAAAAAGGCTTAAATGTTGTTATAATTAGAATATAACAGAATTATAACACATATATATCACATGGTAAATAACCAAACACCATACACAATCTTATATTAGAAAAATAACAGAATTGTAACACATATATAAGAATTAACCAAAACACTTCACAAACTCTTTCAACTTCAAAATCTTACATGTAAACACATTATATCATAAATATAAAAAACTTATATTAAATAAAAAGAGAGTAAACTTGTTATCTCAAAAATTAAATATCTGATATATTTCTGATACATAAGAACTAGAATTTGTTTTACATGTATTATTTCAACAATCTCATGAATCTAATGAATATATAACAGAAATATAACAGATTTCTTTTAAAAAAACTACTTAAAACAAAAATATAACAGATATATAGTACAAAAATAACAGATATATACTACATACATTTTTCTCTATAATATTCTTACCTTCCTCTGAGATTTAATAGCACCACCTCTCCCCTTTGTAGCAACACGCGATGAAGATTTCCTTGGAGGTTGTTTCCTTTTTGGAGCCATTATCACTTCAAAATAAAAAAAAATACATAAATCAACAATAGAAGAAAAAACGAAATCCAAACCTAATGCAAAAGTAAAAACCAGGTTTCGAATTTTTGTTTACCTTAAGTTCTGATAAGAGTAATTTATACCACGAAAACACTAGTAATTTAACACTAAAAGTACATATTTGTGTGAGGAAATCATGTGATTAATTGGCATTTTGTGTGTAAATTCAGGGATTCCATAGAAATACTCTTGCTTTCCTCGAAAGAGCTAAAAACTGAACTAAGCAAGCATAAAATTGTGCAGGGAAAGCATGAAACAAACTAGAGCAAGCACGCGGAGTAGAGCGAGCACGAGACTAGCTAGAGCAATCATCAAAGTGGAACGGACCTTGAGAAAGAAGCCCAAACCCAAGGGAAAGGAGAAGAGAAGCCAGAAATATAAGAGCTTCTAGAAAGATGCCTTGCTTGAACTGATGGAAGACCTCCAAGTTGTTGGGCGGTGCATTTTGTCTTTTTATGATAGTTTTCTAAGCAATTGGTGTACATCACTTGCACATTAGAACTACAAAATTTGTTTTGATTGGATAATTTACTGAACTTATCATCATTTTGGGCAAGTGGCAACTCTAGAAAGATCCACTTGCCACTATATATTAGGATCAAGTCTCATATGAGAGACATGCTTTTGACTGGTTACTTTTGCACAACTTTTCTCTCTAAAAACTCTTTGAATATCTATCTACATCATGTTCATCATTTCTAGAAATTATTTGAGTTTTATCTTTATTAATATGAGCAACTAAAGCCAATGCAAGCATGGGAAGCAAGCAAGAGAGGCTAAACATGGTATGATCGCTCATGTTCTTTTATTCTTCACTTTTATAATAATTTATTGTTTTATGTTTGAACTTTAAGTCTCATAATTCTAATCAACTTATACTTAGCGTACCAAGAAGAACCGGGATGGAGAATAGTAACACGGATTAAAAACATAAAACACACTTATCTTAACGAACCGAGAGGTGCTTGGATAGTGCTAGGGTTTCTATTTAATTAGAATGCTTTTCTATTCTTAATGCTTAAAGGGGACACTTGCGAATGGAAACCTATAAGTTAACCTTTAAAGAAGCTACATACAAGGCGAGAGCTACATTTTGTACATGAGGGACCAGAAACCTAGATCAAAGTGCTTAAAATATGTTAAGATAAAAGAAGGGGGTGATCAACCATGCTTGACTGCTTATTGGCTATGCTCCCCCCATTATTTATCGTTAGGAGCAACAATTCAGAGCAATCACTTTATTTTTTGCAATCATTTTACTTTCCATCACTTTACCCAAATTAACTTGTTTAATATTGAAACTCACTAGTTTACATCTTGGTTTAAATTATTTCCCTTGCTCCATAAGGAATACGACCTTGTGCTTTCCCCGTACTACAAACCAAGATCTAGTGCACTTGCTAAATCAAGTAAGCAACCAAGAAGTTTTTGGCACTGTTGCGCGGGAGCAACATGTGAAAATATTTAAATTTTCCTTTCAAATTTGTGTGTTTAATCTATTTGTTGCCATTTGTGAAGGAAATCTTGCATTAGTAGCAATAATTATTATATGCGTAGAGCTGGTCACCCACTAGTACCAGTAGATCCAGAAATTGAAAAGACTTACCATAGGCTAAGTGGAGCAGCTAGAAGAAGGCGTAGACAACAAAGGATCCTTGATTCAACCATTCCCCCAATTGGTAATGGACCCCCAGAAGGAGAAGGTGAGGTCAAATTGCCCCCACCAAGGCAAACACTCAAGGAGTAAAGTAGACCTTCAACTGCGGGACACTCATCTTCCATTGTGATACCTAATGAGGGGAACAATCTCTTTGAGATTAAAGCCTTTATGATCCAGATGCTCTAGGCAGTTGTTCAATTTGGAGGCCTGCCAGGAGAAGATCCTAATCCTCGCATCTAAGAATTTGTAACTATGTGTGATACTTTTCGCACAAACAGAGCAATCTTAGATGATGTCATCAGACTTAAGCTTTTCCCTTTTTCTTTGAGGGATGAAGCTAAAAATTGGCTAAAAAATCTTCAGCCTAGATCCATAAGAACATGGGATCAGATGGCTCAAGCATTCCTCACTAAATACTTCCCTTCAAGGGAAGCAATCAAACTAAAAAATGAGGTAACTCATTTCTTATAGCAACCGGATAAATCTCTTGCCGAAGCATAGGAAAGATACAAGGAACTATTGAGAAGAGTGCCAAACCATTAAATTCCACTCGGATTCAAATGCAAAACTTCTATAATGGATTGCATGATCAACATAATATCCAGATTGAATTAGCAGCAAATGGTGAGCCTGAAGAGTTGCCCCTGAAGAACTTTACGAACTCATTGAAAGATTGGTTAACACTAGCTACAAATGGCACTCAGTCAGGGAAAAAAGAAGCAAGCAAAAGGATTCAGAATCTATCTCAAAGCTCTCTGAAAAGATGGACCTGATTTTGATACATCTTACCAAGCAAAATGTCTCGAAAATCTTAAATACGCAAGCACTTTGTGATTTATATGGTGGCAACCATAGAAATATTGATTATGATACTCCTCTCATTTAAGAATAGTGTGATTATATGGGGAACAACAAGAGGAACAATCCCTTCTCAAGCACTTACAATCTAGGCTGGCGCAACTGTCCAAATTTCTTCTAGAGCAGCCAAAACAAGCAGGTTCCCTATCAACAACAAAATAGTTTTCCTCTGCAACCACAATAGAACATGCACCAAGTAGGGCCATCTCAACAAACCATGAATCAAAAATCAAGGAAATGAAGGAGATGATGATGCAGTTCATGAAGCAAACACAAGCCTCCATGAAGAGCATGGAAACATAATTTCAGCAACTCACCGCCATTGCCACTCCTAAAAACAAAGGAGTAATACCCAGCAATACAGAGCCTAATCCAAGAGAAGAGTGCAAAGCTGTCACCTTAAGAAATGGTAGGAATTGTGAAATTTCTAACCCAATGGTTATTTGTAATGAACGTGTAGGTAAGAAGGAGAATGCGATACAACCTCAAGAAGACCGAGTGGAGACCAATGACTGTACCAATGATGAGGAGCAAGCACAACCCAACCAGGAGCAACCATAGACAGATTCAGAGCAACCACAACAAGGTCAACCTGTGACCCCCTAAAGGAACCCATTCCTAAAAAATAGCCAGTACCAGCCTACCAACCTAGGATTCCTTACCCTCAAAGAGCAAAACAACATGAAATGGGTAAGCAATTTGATATATTCCTAGAATTCTTTAAGAAACTTCACATTAACATTCCTTTCACAAGAGCACTTAGACATATGCCTATGTATGTGAAATTCTTGAAGGATTTGCTGGCAAACAAGAAGAAACTGGAAAATGTGGCCAAGGTGCAACTAAATAGAGATTGCTTCTCAATTCTCCAAAGTAGGCAGCCTTTGCCTCAGAAACTAAAAGATCCAGGGAGTTTTTCTATTCCTTGCTCTATTGGTAACTTGAATATTGATAATGCACTTTGTGACCTATGAATAAGCATAAACCTGATGCCATATTACATTTATAACCAACTAGGCTTAGGAGAACCACAACCAACTAAAGTATCTATACAACTTGCTAATATAACTATTAGGTACCCTAGAGGCAATGTAGAAGATGTTTTAGTAAAGGTTAGAAAGTTTATTTTGCCTGCTGACTTCATTATCATCGAAATGGATGAAGATTTTCATATTCCTATCATTCTAGGGAGACCATTCCTTGCTATTGGAAGAGCTTTAATTGATGTGCATAATGGTAAACCAATTTTGAAAGTGCATGATGAAGAAGTAACATTTAAAATGAATGAAGCAATGAAACAACCTTCTTCTCTTGATGATCAATGCTATTTTTTGGGTACCATAGATTTGCACTTAAATCCTTTCATTTTACAGGATCTTAAGAAGATTGGTCAAGAACAAGGAGAAGAAATTATACCAGAGCAAATAGAAGAGATTGCTCTGAAGAAATTGTGCAGGAGCAACCACACTCAGCAAAAGAGCAATCAGATCAGTTACGAGAGTAACCACACTATCTTCCAAACCAATATAGAAAACCTCTTTTTGAACTTTTAAATCAAACACCAAATTTGTCCCCCGAAACATCCCTTGAAGAACCACCAGAGCTTGAATTGAAACCCTTACCTCCTCACCTAGAATATGCATTCCTTGATCCCACAAATAAATTGCACGTAATAATCTCCTCCAAACTTACCCAAAGCTAAAAAGCCCAATTTATCTAGGTGTTGAGGGAGAACAAACAGGCATTGGCATGGACAATTGCCAACATTAAGGGAATAAGAGCATCTATTTGTGTTCACAGGATTTTGATGGAGGATAATCACAAGCCTGTAGTGCAAGCATAGAGGAGACTCAACCCCAACATGAAAGAGGTGGTTAGGAAAGAGGTGATCAAGCTACTTGATGCTGGAATAATTTATCCTATCTCAAATAGTGTTTGGACTAGTCTAGTCTAACTAGTTCTAAAGAAAGGAGGGATGATAGTGGTGCAAAATGAGAAGAATGAGCTTATTCCATCCAGAATAGTGACTGGATGGAGGATCTGCATTGACTATCGCAAGCTCAATGATGCAACTAGAAAGGATCATTTCCCATTACCTTTCATTGATCAAATGTTAGAAAGATTGGCTGGCTACAAGTTTTTTTATTTTCTTGATGGCTGTTTGGGGTATAATCAGATTGTGATCCACCCATTGGATCAAGAGAAAACAACCTTTACTTGCTCCTATGGTGTTTTTTCCTATAAAAGAATACAATTTGGACTTTGCATTGTACCAGCCACTTTTCAAAGGTGCATGATGTCTATCTTCCATGACGTGATGGAGAAAACCGTTGAAATCTTCATGGATGACTTTTCAGTCTATGGGGCAACCTTTCAGTCTTGTTTGAGCAATCTTAAATCTGTTCTACTTTGATGCAAAGAGACTAACCTGGTCTTGAATTAGGAAAAGTGCCACTTTATGGTCAATGAAGGCATTGTTCTTAGCCATAAAATTTCAGAAAAAGGCATTGAAGTTGATCTAGCAAAAGTTCAAATAATTGAGAAGCTCACCCCCCCAAAATTAGTCAAGGAACTTAGAAGCTTTCTTGGGCATGCTGGCTTCTACAAAAGGTTCATCAAGGACTTCTCAAAGATGGCTCAACCATTGACTGCACTTCTCCATAAAGATATTGAGTTCAAGTTTGATGAAGCCTACTTAAAAGCTTTTAATGTGCTTTAGAGAAAGCTTGTCAATGCACCTATATTGGTCGCCCCAAATTGGGAGCAACCATTCAAGCTGATGTGTGATGCAAATGATACTTGCATTGGAGCAGTCTTGGGCCAAAGAATTAACAAGCATTTTTGGCCCATATAATACACAACCAAAACCCTAATTGAAACCCAACAAAACTACACTATCACTAAAAAGGAATTGCTTGCTATGGTATATGCATTTGGCAAATTCAGATCGTACTTGGTTTTCTCAAAAGTTACTGCCTTCACTGATCATGCAGGCTTGAAATATTTACTAACAAAGAAGGATGCAAAACTAAGGCTAATCAGATGGTTACTCCTCCAATAAGAATTTGATTTAGAGATCCAAGACAAGAAAGTTTCAGAGAATGTTGCAGCTGATCATTTATCAAGAATTCCTGAGGGCAATAATGTGGAGCAACCAGAAATCACTGACTCATTTCCTGATGAACAACTTTTCTTGGTGAGATCGTTCCCTAGGTTTTTTGATATTGCTAATTATCTTGCATCTGATATTAAACCTGTTCATTTACCTTATCCCCAAAAGAAAAAGTTCTTCTCTGACCTTAAATACTATTTTTAGGAGGAACCATTTCTCTTTAAGTTATATACATATCAAATCATAAGAAGATGCGTTCCTAAGCAATCATAGACATGTGTCATAGTAAGGAAGCTAGTGGACATTTTGGAGCAAGCAAAACAGTAGCAAAGGTGCTTGAAAGAGGCTTTTATTGAACAACAATCTATAAAGATTGCCAAAGGTTTGTTATAGAGTGCAATGAGTGTCAAAGGACAAGTAACATCTCTGCCAAAAATGCTATGCCTTTAAACAACATAATAGTATATGAAATCTTTGATGTTTGGGGTATTGACTTCATGGAACCATTCCCAAACTCACATGGATGCAAATACATACTCTTAGCTATTGATTATGTCAGTAAATGGGTAGAAGCAATTGCTAGCCTAACCATTGATGCTAAGATAGTTGTAAAATTTCTCAAAAAGCTTTTTACTCATTTTGGAGTACCTAGAGCATTCATAAGTGACCAAGGCACACATTTTTGCAATAGTCAATTTGAAAAGTTACTGAACAAATATGGGGTTACACATAGAATTTCCACCCCCTATCACCCACAAACAAGTGGGCAAGATGAAATTTTTAATAGGGAAATCAAAAGAATCCTCGAGAAAACTGTTAGCAATTCTAAGAAGGATTGGGAAAACAAACTTGACAATGGTTTATAGGCTTATAGAACTACATATAAGACACCCATAGGAATGTCTCCATTTAGGTTGCTCTATGGAAAAACTTGCCATTTACCTATTGAGCTCTAATTCAAAGCATTAAGGGCACTCACTCTACTAAATTTTGACAAGAATGCAGTAGGTGAACAAAGAAGGCTGCAACTTAATGAACTAGAGGAATTCAGGCCATTTAATTATGAGAATGCCCTTAATTACGAAGAGAAAACCAAGAAATGGCATGATCAAAGGATCCAATGGAAGGACTTTCAACCCAGATAACAAGTGCTACTTTATGAATCTAGGTTGAGGTTATTTCCTAGAAAATTAAAATCCAGGTGGACTGGCCCTTACACAATCCACAAAGTTTTCCCACTTGGAGTAGTGGAACTGAGCAGTCATAAAGGGCAACCATTTAAGGTCAATGGTCAAAGACTGAAGCCTTATCTATCTAATGACCAAACAGTAGTTGCTAAAACCCAGCAACTATAATCACCCTAGAGTAACCACTCAAGCACTAGTGACTGCTCCAAACACCAATTGGAGCAAAACTTTGAGTCAAAAAACTAAAATTCTGAACTTTTGCACATATTAATCCTTTTTCTGTTTATGCCCTATTTAATCTTTTGTTTTTTTTTTGATAGGAACCAATGACGAAATTATGGAAATGCAACAATCAAGTGACTCATCAACTTCCTTTTCGTTGTTCCTCGTACTTCAGTAGCTCTTATTTCACCCCCCTTGTGTCTTTTAAAGTTAATCATTTTTTTCCTAAATGGGTGAGCTAACATTTTAAAAAGATAAAATTTTCGAAAACATTTCCTTCCACTAACCATGGTTTCTACCCACAAATAAAAAGCCTCAGCTTCTACTCGAGGGAGATCCATAACACCCATGTCTATGTCCATTTCCGGTGAACCCATTAAACTCATTCTCGATCACATCCTTCAGTAAATGGGGGTAGTTAAAGGCAGTATGAAGAGGAGTGCTACCTAGCTTTCAAGGATCGCAAAATCATCCCCTCTCACACCTTTAATTGGGTTTCACTTAAACCCGAGGGCTGGACAAATTCTGACATTCTCAAGGGTGGTGGTTTTGAGAAGTTCATGGTGAATGAAGACCCTACATACAAAGAACTAACTATGGAGTTTTTGGTCACCTTCTCTAAAAACACTTCTGTCCAAAAATCTGATGATCTAGGGAGGTATGCGTTCAACCTTTTTGGTCGAAAAAGGGGTATGTCAATTGATGACATGAACAAACACCTAGGAATTCCAGAAGATGTATTGTTAATAGAGGAATACCAGAATGCCCACTGCTCAATTCCGGAAGATTTTGATAAAGATGTCTTTTGGGAAGAACTCACTAGGAAAATAGACTTTAAAGACAATAACGCTCGCCATTTTCACGAATACAAGCACAAGATTGTTCACAAATTTCTGGCAAGCACAATATTTGGAAAAAACAACCAATCCAATGTTTCTGAGGATGATTTATTTTCACTACATTGCATGGAATGAAAGGAGAAGATGAATGTGGGAAGTTTTCTGGCAAAGTTTCTTCTGGGAGTACCAAAGAACACCAACAAATACATCTTGCAAGGTTCTTATGTCACCAAAATTAGAAAGAGCATAATCACATGACTTTCCCCCTATGGTTTGACACTAGTTTGCTATCCTAAACCTATGGAATTCAACAATATGAATAAGTTTGACATCTGTAAGAAAGTGAGAAATCAGTGCCTTTCATGGAAGGATGCTCTAGCCTTAGAGGAATAGAGGAAAAAGAGAAAGATGAAGGAGGAAGGAGGAAAGGACAAGCACTACTACTTCGAAGAAGAGAAAAGTAATTGCCAAAATTTTAGTCTCTAATTTGGGTAAGAGACTAGCCAAAGAGGACAAATTGGCTTTCTTAGAAAAATGTGTTGGATCATCCATGAAGTAGGTTTGGACTATCATTGAGGAATTATTAGAGGAAAGAAATGCTTACCACACTTTGAAGGACGAAATAGAGAGAAGAGTAAGGAGATTAGTGGATGATGTTCTATGCTCTTTCCCGGAAATTGTCAAAGCCACACCAACTGATGAACTAATGGTAAGGCTCAATGATCTTATGATCTCTGCTTCAATGCCCAAAGAAGACACCAATGAAAGTAAGGGAGTACAAGAAGAGGTGGTGCAACCAATTTCTCCTAAACCCATTGAGTAAACTTCCTAAACTTTCTCATTTCCATTTCTGTCTATTATTTGAGAGGTATAATCCTTGATCACTTGCCTTGGTTGCTTTGTCTTGCGTATTATCTCTTTTATGCTTTGAGGACAAAGCATGTGGTAAGTGTGGGAGGGTAACTTAGAATTATGTATGCTTTTGCTATATTGGTATATTTGCTCTAGTTAGATTACAGTTATGATTACCCTACTTTGATTGATTGCCTAGATTTCAAGTGGAAGTTATTTTGCTTTCTGATCTCTTTTATGTTCTGTTTTCAACCATTTTGTTTTAAATAGCTTCACTTCTCTTTTAAATTTTGTAAATATTTTAACTTTTCAAGTATGTTATGTGTTTTGGCACGTGGCAAATTAAATAGCTTCACTTCTCTTTTGAATTTTGTAAATATTTTAACTTTTTCAAGTATGTTTTATGTTTTGGTAAGTGGTTAAATAGACTGACCTTTTTGAACAAATTAGTGTAGCTAAAATACTTAGGGTTTGATTAGTTATGATAACACTACATTATCATGCTAACAGAATTATTAAAGCATGATAGACCATAATTTGGAAATGTTTTTTGATAATTAAGGCTAGATTAACCAACTAAAAATTAAACCCAACTTGTAGTGAGGATTTGAGCCTGAACTTGTTAGAAAACAATCATTAAATCTCACTTCTCTGTATCTATGATCTAAAATTCAAATCTCTTTTGATACATTAAGTACTTAACTTCCAAATCATTCTATTTTTGAAATCAGTCTATGCTCTTAAACAAATTGACTAATTTTCTTGTGAGAGGGCTTGCATAGTAGATTAAGGTTAGAACTTGATTAAGAGATACTTATTGAGACCAGATTACTGATCACTGCATGAAATGATTAAGGCACTAGGATTACACCTCTTTAACCAAAAAGCCACCTTTACACAAAGTATCCCGTAGTTAGCCCCTTTGAACCGTAACTTGTTTCTTTCATAACACACACAACAATTTAAACCAATAACCTTTTTCATTTTACTCCTTTCTACCCTTGATTTTACCAAGAACTTCTCAAACAGCAAAAACTGAGCTTCTAATTGGTTGCTGACTTATTCCCTCAAAGGAAAATCTCATTGAGCTCTCTTCAAAAATGAATTCCAGTCCTTATACAAAAAACAGAAAGAAATATGATAAAGAAGAAAAGAAAAAATGGAGAAATAAAAAGAATAAGAAAACTTACTTAGCTTCTGAAACAAAATACCAATCTCTTGAATGCTGAAAAAGCAAGCCAAAACTATCATGATTTCTTTAGAGGTTGCTATGAGTAGTTACTTAATATCTCCTTGCTAGAATGATCATCCTTACTACTGTATGATTGCTCCTACTGATAACTGTTACTCCTTGAGGTTGCACTTCAATTTCTATCTACGCAAGTTAGTAACCATACTTTCTGCTATACATCATTGCTTAGTTGGTAAAATCAGTTCGCACACAAAAAGCCTTTCATTTGACCTGCCCAACCCTAAGCTAACATTACAACCCATGAAAAGACCTTTTAATTGTGTTAATGATCAGGACTTTAAGTGGTGGAGATAGGATTTTTAATCAAGCCTATGGACTTATGTTTACTGAGTGTAGCTAAGGAGTGATTTCACAAAAATCTACCCCAGACACTTTGAGTGAATGGAGTGGCATCCTTGGTGAGGAAGTTTGTTTCATCTCTGAAATTATTATTGGCAAACTAGTTCTAAATTGTGGCTTGATATGTTTTTGAGATTTAGTTGCATGCTAAGTATGGAGGTATTCATCCCTAATCTTAAACTTTTTATTTTGAATAGACTAATTTGTTTCCTAAGCTAAGGATCAATTGCTGATTGCCACTCTTATTTTCTTGTTCTCATTTCTTCTCTTTTTTTATGTCTGCTTATTTTTCTCCTTCTTATGTTCTCTTTTCTTCTCTTTTCTTGTCCTTATGTTTCTCTGTTTTAAGGTGTTTTACTTGAGGACAAGCAACAATCTAAGTGTGTGGGAATTTGATAAGAGTAATTTATACCATGAAAACACTAGTAACTTAGCAGTACCCATTTGTGTGAGGAAATCATATGATAAATTTGCATTTTGTGTGTAAATTTAGGGATTCCATAGAAACACTCTTGCTTCCCTCAAAAGAGCTAGAAACTAGACTAAGCAAGCATGAAATTGCGCAGGGAAAGGATGAAATAGACCAGAAAAAGCATGTAGACAGAGCAAGCACGAAGTGGAGCAAAGCGAGCACGAGACTGGCCAGAGCAAGCATGAAACTGGACTAGTCCTTAAGAAAGAAGCCCAAACCCAAGAAAAAGGGGAAGAGATGCCAGAAATATAAGAGGTTCTAGAAAGATGCCTTTCTTGAACTGATGGAAGACCTCCAAGTTATTGGGCGGTGCATTTTATCTTTTTGGGATAGTGGTCTAAGCAAGTGGTGTACATCCCTTGCAAGTTAGAACTGCAAAATTTGTTTTGATTGGATAATTTACTAAACTTATCATCATTTTGGGCAAGTGGCATCTCTAGAAAGATCGACTTGCCACTATATATTAGGATCAAGTCTCATATGTGAGACATGATTTTGATTGGTTACTTTTAAACAACTTTTCTCTATAAAAACTCTTTGAATACCTATCTACATCATGTTCATCGTTTCCAAAAATTCTTTGAGTTTTATCTTTATTAATATGAGCAGCTAAAGCTAATGCAAGCACGACCAGCAAGCATGAGAGGATAAACTTGGTATGATCGCTCTTGTTGTTTTATTTTTGACTTTTTTTAATAATTGATTGTTTTATGTTTGAACTTTAAGTCTCGTAAGTCTGATCAACTTATGCTCAGTATAGCAAGAAGAACCGTTTTGGAGAATTATAACGCTGATTAAAAACATAAAACACACTTATCCTAACAAACCGAGAGGTGCCTGGATAGTGCTAGGGGTTTCTATTTAATTAGAATGCTTGTCTATTCTTAATGCTTAAAGGGGACACTTGCGAAGGGAAACCTATAAGTTAACCTTTAAAAAAAGCTAAACACGAGGTGAGAGCTATGTTTGGTACATGAGGGACAAGAAACCTAGATCAAAATGCTCAAAATATGTCAAGATAAAAGAAGCGAGTGATTAACCATTCTTGACTACTTATTGGCTACGCTTGCCCCATTATTTATCATTAGGAGCAACCATTCAGAGTAATCGCTTTATTTTCTGCAATCATTTTACATTCCAGCACTTTACCCAAATTTGCTTGTTTAATATTAAAACTCACTAGTTTACATCTTGGATTAAATTATTTCCCTTGCTCCCTGAGGGATATGACTTTGTGCTTGCCCTATAGTACAAAACCATGACCTAGTGCACTTGCTAGATCAATTAGGCAACCAATAAGTTCAAATACACAGAAGCTCTAAAAACGGCTATCGCAACTTCAATGGCAGAGAAAATGAAAAAAACTCGAACACTAACACTTAAAAATGAAAGAAATTGAAAAAAAAGAGAATGTGAGTGAGAAATAGGATCGATAGAAGCTTTTGTGGAGAAAAATGTAGAGTTAAAGGGAGAAAAACAGTAGGGAAACACGCACAGATAACCGTTTGGTCGTGTGTAGTTTAAAGGTAACTGAGAAAGTGACGATGGCGTATATAAGCTATAAAAAGCATACAGAGGTAATTTACAAAACATAATGTTACCTTTAGGTTATTGGATTAAAGTTGACAAGAAATATTTTGGCAAATGGGCCAAATTTGACAATTTTCCAAAGTATTTTTTAGTAACTTGGACTTAGTGTAAGCATGAATATATGCTTATTTAATTGGATACAATAATATAAATGTAAATATTATTATAGATAATAAATAATTTAGTTGTGAATGACAAAATATACTAATTAGGGACATATTGTCCAACAAAATTTACCTTAAATAAGGAATAAAGAAAATTAAGGTCAGAGGTAGTAGTATATTTTAATTCTTTTCAAATCAGAATATATTGTTGTATTATTTTTTGTAGTATTTATAAACTCATTATTTTTTGCGAAATTGTAAGGAATGTAGGGGTTGGCTAAAATATTTATCTCTTTATCTTTACTTTTATAAATAACTCTTCGTCAGGTTTTAAACTTTCTCTTTTCAGTTTATACGTTTCTTTCGTTTCCTTCTTGTTCACGCATTCCTTTCTTTTTTATTTTTTTTTACTTTGTTTTGCATTTATCTCACAAACCGTTGATTTTTTCTATATGCTGCTTTAGACTTTTTTGTTCGTCTCATTTTTATCTTCGAAACTAGATCCGTGATGATATACGTTTTTCGAATTTTTATTTTATACCAGATTTATACCAACAAAATACTAGGTGTGATGAAAATAACCCATAAACTTGCATTTTATGAAGAAATCAAACAAAAACCACTTCATACCAGATTTGTATCAGATTTATACCAGCAAAATACTGTATGATGAAATAACCCACAAACTTGCATTTTTATGAAGAAATCAAACAAAAACCACTTCATATCAGATTTATACCAGATTTATACTAGGTGTGATGAAAATAACCCATAAACTTGCATTTTATGAAGAAATCAAACAAAAACTACTTCATTCTAGATTTATACCAGTAAAATACTATGTGTGATGAAAATAACCCATTAACTTGCATTTTTATGAAGAAATCAAACAAAAATTACTTCATACTAGATTTATACCAGCAAAATACTAGGTGTGATGAAAATAACTCATAAACTTACATTTTTATAAAGAAATCAAACAAAACCACTTCATACCAGATTTGTACTAGCAAAATACTAGGTGTGATGAAAATAACCCATAAACTTGCATTTTATGAAGAAAGCAAACAAAAACCACTTCATACCAGATTTATACCAGCAAAATACTAGGTGTGATGAAAATTACCCATGAACTTGCATTTTTATGAAGAAATCAAACAAAAACCATTTTATACCATATTTATACCAGCAAAATACTTGGTGTGATGAAAATAACCCATAAACTTGCATTTTTTGAAGAAATCAAACAAAAACCACTTCATACTAGATTTATACAAACAAAATACTAGATGTGATGAAAATAACCCATAAACTTGCCTTTTTTGAAGAAATCAAACAAAAACCACTTCATACCAGATTTATACTAGCAAAATACTGATTTATACCAGATGTCGAAAAGTTTGGAAAAAAGTCAAAAAAAGTATATGACAATGGATGGCGTTTTGAAGATAAAAATGAGACAAACAAAAAAGTCTAAAGCAGCATGTCAAAAAAATAATCGGTTTGAGAGATAAATGCAAAATAAGAAAAGAAAATAATAAAACATGCCTTGCACATGTGCTGTTTTTGGAGAGGAACGTATTTATATTGTTGAGGGTTGTAGAATTAAATACTTGTGTTATTGACCAAAGTTTTGATGAAAATTATTTATGGGCTTTAGTACAGTTATGTATTTTTCCCTTATTTTTTAGTAGTAATTTATAAACTAATTCTTATTAAAACTTTACTATTACACAAATTGTATTTCGTTGCATGAATGTTTTTTTTTTATGAAAGCAGGCACAAATCAAAAGTATACACAACAAGTTTTAGAACATGACCAATATATAGCAGCTACAATACTAGTCTATTGTAAAAAGCTATATCCTCTGCAGACTTCATGCGTTTTCTAAACATATCCATTCCATCTAATTTGTTTCATACGAAACTCCTGTGAATAACGAATTTTGGAAAAATGACAGGCATTCCTATTAAACCAAGCCGAATACACCATTGCTTGAAGGACGGCAATTAAGCAAGCATCAATAAATTCGGCAGGTTTAGTTCCCAGTATGACGGGAAAAGTTTCCCGACCCAAACTTTAATAAGACCAAGAAGCGACCTGCAAAAACGACATTGAAAGAACAAATGGTGCTGGTCTTCAATAACATCATCACAAACAGGACAAGCAAGGTTAATATCAGGAATCCTAGCAAGAAGGATGAAAGTTCTAGGGAAGAAATGTGATCCTCACGCGCTGAATTTCGAATATGACCTTGCTTGAATATGGCTATGAGTATCCTGCAAAATAATGAATCAGAAGAAAGGATCGGGGCTTTTTCCTCCGGGGGAGCTCCGATGCCTAAGTCAATGTTTAAGTATGAAAAATGACAGAGTTTCGGTAAAGAGTAGAGATTAAGGATTACTAGTTTCTATGGCTTCTTCCCCTCTTTATAGGCATCAATGAGTGTGACTGCATGTGAGGCAGTTAGGTTTTCAAAGTGGGATCATGATCCCAACTTTGTAGCGGAATAGGTCAAAGATCCCCTTGTTCGTTACATTCCTAATTTTAAGGATGGAAGTTCCGCTGTTAGTAGGAAACATGGAGCAGAGGTATTGACTTGGTAAACGAACTGTGTGAGCATCAAGCTAGAGGTGTCATTACAAGTGGACCGTCTCGCTCTTGAGATGTCGAGATGGTTACACTGGTAGTTTAGTGCTTGATAAGGATGCAGATTCATTGAGATGATGAGATGGTGTAAAGCATGCATGCCACATGCGTCTCGAATGTATACTCAGTTATCAGAATTCCCCCCATAAGTATCTTAAGAAGTCTTGCAGGCTTCTATCAAATCGAATTAAGTTGCCACCTAGCATTTGCAATTTACGCTACAGCTGTATTTTCTTGTGTAGTGTGCGAAAACAATGATGGAGTGCCATGTGTCTTTCCAGAATGTTCCTCGCGAGAGTGTCTTTTCAAATTTCAAATTCTATATATATCTTCTCCTCTCATCAATTATCACTTTTTCTCTCCCCAATTTCCTTGTAAGCTTTGGCGATTTTTGGCGAATTATTTCCGGTGACCCTTCGTGTGACTTTACCTTTTTAGTTCCAACGAAAGCTCTTTTCTCCTCAACTCCAAATGCAAGTAAGTTTCTATTTCCATTTTTTGCATCCTTCGTTCTTCTTTAAGTTCAACCGTCGAATTTCTAGTTTCGCCGGAGTAATGCTGCACTTGTGTTTTATTTCTGGCGAACTGTTTGTACTCGTACAATGATTATGCGTTTCCTTTTGAATGCTTTTTTCTGACTTTCAATTTCATGTCGTGGCAGTGGTTTAGGGGTTTGACATTAGTATAATGCTTCAGGGGCTAGCCCATCACTTTTTTTTTGGTTCCATTGGTTGGCCCATAGGTGATCCTTACGCGCCTCATCCAACTTGACATTTCTAGTAGGTTACTAGGTCTTTATTTTTTAGACTAACTTGGGTACACCTTTGGGTGAGGCGCTATTAGTGAGTCCCCTAGTATGGTGAGGCAGCTTCGCTACTTATAAGGCGGTGTCTTAGGTCTTGAGCCTTGTTTAGGCCCTAGTGTAAGTTGTTTTGTTTAAATCCCATAGGATGAGTTCATCTGACAGTATGAGCGATGACACTTTATTCGCTACCATTTTTAGTCGCTTCTAGAGGCTAGATAGATACCTAAAACATCTTCTGGCTCATCCAGTCACTTTTAACAAAAATAACTACCATCCTACTGTTAGGATTAAACGTCGAGCCTATAAAGAAATGACTAAACAAGCTGAATCAGCCTCTAAGCATTGGACCCCAGTCCCCTTTGATGATCCAGATATTAGGGCAGTAGAGGATTTCAAGGCGGTGGATGGGCAGGAGAAGCCTTCAGGGAGTAACTCTGAAGGATGGGAAGACAGTGACTCGGACTCACCTTTGGCCCCTAAATGGCGAAGGATGGGGGGTAGAAAGCATGCCAGCTCAAGTCGCGTAAAAAAGAGTCATGCTAAAGGTCCCAAGCCTCGCATCTAGAATATGGTCTCACTTTCTAACCATACATGTATCTGCTTTGAGGCATATGTGCACAAGTGGATGCTCGGCAAGACCTTCCTCATCCCATCTCAAGATGATCAGGTCCATAAGCCGCCATCTGGCTATTTTAGCATGTACATGGAGTCAATTTAGGCCAGCTTCACATATCCATTACCATCCCTGCTGGCTCGACTTTTGTGTGATTGGGGTGTTTATCCTAGCCAGATCCACCCCAACTGCTTGATAGATCTAATGGGCCACTATCACTTATGTACAGGTCTGGGGTTTGGCTTTGACTCCCGATTTTTTCAACGTCTCTCCTCGTGCTGACGGAAACCTTCTAAGGACCACCTTCATTTCAGTAAGAAGGAATGTTTTTATAGTTTCACGAATTGGGTGGCATCAGTTAGAGAATTTAAACAATTATATTTCTACATCAAGGTGGAGCTAGAGGTGTTTCCAACTAGCTAGACGGTGGATGCCCCTCCGGTGCTTCCCAATAAGAGCCTCTAGCCAGATCACTGAATCCCCATTTTTAGTGGGCTGAGAGAGGTAGCTGTTTGATGGCAACCATTGTTTGGGCGTATTTGAGTTACATTCGGGTCATCGAGATGAATGTCTTAGACATTACTTTTTATGATGGAGTAGTTGACATTCCTAGTATGCTTCTTATCTTATCTTGCTCGTGTTTTGTTATTTTTGTCTCAGGATGTCTTCCCGAGTTAACGCCTGCCATTGCAAAATCTTTAGCAAAAGGGCCAAAGGATTCCAGTAGGGAAAACCTCCATGACAAGGCGGAGATAGTTGACATGACCATTGAAATAGCCCTGAGAAGCCGAGGGGGGCCAAAGCAAGAGCAAGAGGAGCCGAGAAGTTTCGGATGCTAAGAACGTCGCCTCGACAGCCGAGGCATCAAACAATAAGAAGAAGACTTTAGAGGTGTGCATTTTTATTGTTCACATCATTTTGTTTGGAGACTAACTTTGATTTCATAGGTTCGGGATGACCGTAGGACAAGCTGAGTAGCTAGTTGGCGAGACGAGCATCATGATTCAATCACAGGATGCTCCAGAGAAACAAGATCCCGTAGCTTCCTAGAGATTGTCTTTATTATGCTTTATATATATATTTTTTATATATATGTGGGACATGTTTGTAACTTTTTAGATAATGCCTGGTTATGGCGCCTTTATATGTTTACTATTTGCTTCTATTTTGCTGGATGAATGCCCTTTATTTCGATGCATATTTGTGATGTTTTGTCCCATCCTAGGGCTTAATGTTACTTAGATTTTAACTAAGTATTGCTACTTAGTATGCCTGTTAAGTCTCGTTAGCTTAGAAATCCCATCTAAGTCTCGATAGCTTAGAAATTATGTCTAAGTCTCGTTAGCTTAGAAATTATGTCTAAATCTCATTAGCTTAGAAATTCCATCTAAGTCTCATTAGCTTAGAAATTATGTCTAAGTCTCGTTAGCTTAGAAATTATGGTAGCCAGTTGAGGCTATGTTTTACGGCTTGGGGGCTAAAGTGCTGCCGCTTTAGGGCGTTGAGCCATTAAAAGGCTTAAATAATCACAAACACACTATTTGTTAGATTCGTCTAAGTCTTGTTAGCTTAGGAAGTGTGGTAGCCGTTTGGGGCTATGTTTCATTGTTTGAGGGTAGGAATGTTGCTTTGGGCCTTTGAGCCATTAAGAGGCTTTTAAATATCATGAATTTCACCTAAGTCTTGTTAGCCTAGGGAAAGTAGTAACCGGGTTAGGTTAAAGTTTGCCGCATTTGGGCGTTGAGTCATTAGAAGGCTTTGATACCAACATATTTTTTAGATAACTCCTAAGTCTTATTAGCTTTAGGAGTTGTGGTAACCGCTTGGGGTTATATTTTACCGCGTTGAGGTGTTGTGAGCACTAGATTTTTATGGTCCTTCTCATGAAATAATGATTAGAGCTAGATAATGCCATTCTTTACACGTGTTATCCATCAGAGGTGTCCCTACTGCATTAGAGATGAGTTTAGCCAAGTTAGGAGACCTAGTCTACCCTTAGGGACCTGTACGGGTCACACCTGGTGGTACAGATCCATTAGTTGACCCATATGGGTCAAAACCCCTTACTTATATAGGAGGGACCCGTATGGGTCCCATTGGACTCGTACAGGTCCCGTACTTGCCCAAACAAGCAGTATTGCAGGTAGATCCTTCCATTTTTGGAGGAAATCAGTCATGAATGCAATTTATTGTGTTCAGAGTCATTTTCCCCCTATAAATAAAGGCTTTTTGCCTCACTTTCAAAGAGGAGAGAAAATAAAAATCATATCAAACAATTCACATAAAAATTCTAGCAGTTTTTATAGGTATAGTAAGGGTATAGTTGAGGTATAGAATGTATAAAATAGGGAGAAAACTCATTCCTTGAGGTTTGGTCTACATTTTATTCATTTCTAGCTTCGTTTATTAGGATTTGGGGGAGTTTCTGTCCATGCAAATAATCACCTAAATAGTCCTAAAATCATCCTTTCATCATCTACTTTCGCTAGACTCTCTCTTGGCATAGGGATCGCTTAAAAGTGGATTCACGGCGTAAAGGTATGCTCCAGAGTTTCAAAGAGACTCACATCTTATTATTATATTTTCATTTCTATTCATTCCTCTGTAAAATATTCTCTATTGTAAACTAAACTGAGGTTTTGTCCGGCACCAGACAAGACCCGTACAGGTCCCCCCACATTCATACGGGTCCCACCCCACACGTACGGGTACTGGCCCCTAGATAGAACCTAAAGTCCCCTTTTAATCTTGTAAAATGAATTAACATCACCAGTTTCCATGTGATGCTAAACTATGGTTTTATAACAAAATACGTTGAAGACCCATTATTTGTCCTCGATCCTAGAAGCCACCCGGACACTATCGATCGCAAAATTGCTTAACAAAATCACATTTTTCCTAACAAAATGCTGACTTATGATGTGCCGTAAACTGTGCTAATATTTGTGGATGCAGGCGAATTTATTTATTTTGTTTTATGACTTAGGACAAATGTATAGGTTCCTTTTCAATTCCCTCCTTTTCCCCAGTTGTAATTTTTAGTCCCCCATTTATTGTTTGTACTTGTAAATTGTTGAACGCATGAATCGAGTGTGAAAGAGTGTAGAAAAATAGGATTTCCATGATGATTCCCCAAATGATGAAAATAAAACGGTTTTACATGGCGAATGTAGTTTTGAATTAACTAAATGAGAAATAAGTGACTCATCCGATACCTGAAGCTCTGATCCAAAAGGTATGAGTCTCCTGCCCAATGGGAACCATACAACAACTCTTTCCCAAGTAGACAATTTGGGTGGCGAATCTATAATTTATATCGAGATTTGGGTCTCGATTCTTTTATTTATTAAAATTAGCTAAAATGTGCAAACTTGAACTAAATGGTTCTATGACGCTTAAATCAACCAACCCCCTATAGACCCTATCGCAAGGCGCCAAGGGAGATCTACATATCTTCGACCACGATCGTTCACAGTGGTGACTCTACTAGGGATTATAATCTTTTAACTTGTAAACTTTTGGCTTATTTTTTTAAAGCTTAAAAGATTACGATGAGCATCAAAAATCACTTACTTAATTCAACCCTCTTTCTTTCTCATCATTTAGGAAAATTATTACACTCTATCTTCTCACCTTCTTCTCACTAGAATTAAATGCGCTCTTCTTCTACCGCTAGGTTTCCGCAAAACTTACGAAAGTGTCACTCATGCCCGCCAGGAATTCGGGACACTCTAGTGGGTGGAGCACTCATTATCATCTCCCTTCGAAAGAGGTTTGATGCAATGGGAACCTGCTACATCAAACTTCCTTTATGTCCCTACACTATTATTATCGAAAGCCATAGAATTTTACCCTCTAGATACCTTTTTCTACTGAAGTTAGACTAGGTCACCCTATATTATCCTCGTGATAATCAAAGGAAAATACCTTCGGAATCGGTGGGAGGAATAAGGTTGGAGGACACATTTTGCATGCGTTGTGTTATATATTCCCTTGTAATTAACCTCACCATGCATTGTTTTATATTGAGCATGCATATCCCATTCCATGCATGAACTAATCTTTTGGTTACTACCTCAGTTTAAGTCAAGAATTGGAAACTTCATCCGGTCCCCATCTCAGTTTACCTCATGGCTCAATTCATTCGGTCTGTTCAGCCAGTAAACCCAATGCTCCTCACAGATAGTAGTGGGTCACACTTGTTTCGTCAAGAGGCCATTTCACAAGTTTACCATAGCAAAGACACGAGTTAGTTCCCTGACTTTATAGTTATGCAAAAGGGGATAATCCTCCCTTATTTCATGGGTTTATCGTTTGGTATGACTCATGACCAGAGAATTCATCCCTCGACTCTTGATGATATTTCTCCAAGGGTAACCCTTCTCGTGAGTATTTTTAAAAAGCTGAAAAAGTATGGGTTGATCGATCACCTCAAGCCCTATGTTTCACCAAAACTTGAAGATAAAGGAAATTTCTGTGTATACCATGTTAGCTCTGGTCACTTGATAGAAGTATGTGAAGATCTCCTCAAAGCTGTCACGGTACTAATTGAAAAAAGGAAGATTTGTGAACCTAGGAGGAGAGGAGAGGAAGTAGCCATGATCAACTCAGGATTAGAGGAAGACGAAGTATGGAAATGCATTTTAGAAATTAAGAAGATCAGGGAGGAGCCATCAATAATGGATTTGATGGCTATCAAACAATGGAAAGGGGAACCCGTCCATGATTATTTTTAGAGGTGGTTAACTATTCTAATAACTCTCAAAAGAAGACTTATGAGAAAGAGCTAGCGGACCAATTCATCTTTGGATTATGTCCTCATCTCCATAGGAGAGCATTTGTGGAAACATACAAAACCATTCCCTAGTGTTATGAAGCAGCTATAGAAGCATAAAGGTGTTTCAAGAAGATGGAAGCCAATGACCCGTCAAAGATCGAAGTGGACAAAGCCACCGATACTCTCACCACTTCAATACGCACCATCCTCTACTTAGGTTACAAAAAGAAGATGCCCATCCAAGAAGCTTTCAGAAACCTAGCCCAGGCCATAGGAGACACCATGGACGATGTGTTGACTGAAGAACAATTACAAGATCCAGATCAGAACCTAACCCACCTCTTGATAGATGATCACGAAGACCCTCCGCCTATGGAGGATGACAATGCAGTAATGTGTAATATAAATGATGTAGCCTTTGAGCACCCTAATAATGATAATAATAATAATGATTTTGCTTAATTGTTTGATTTTTCACCTGACGGCACCATGCATTCATCGGACCACAAACATAACATTTTTTAGCATTCATGATGTTCCATTGCATGACATTAATTTGGGTACTACAGAAAATCAAAAAATGGTAACAATATCCAATGATATAACCCCTATTGAAAAAAGAGAGATGATAAAAGTGATTAGAAAATGTGTGAACGCTTTTGCTTGGTCCTATGAAGACATCCCTGGGGGTAGATCGAGAAATCGCCGAGCATCGTATCCCATCGATCCCAAGTTCAAACTAGTGAAGCAAAAGTTGAGGAGGTTATACCTAGAATGGGCTGATAAGATTAAAGCCGAGGTTGCCAAGTTACTAGAAGCCAAGTTCATTGAGGTAATTGAGTATCCAACATGGTTAGCGAATGTTGTCGTAGTCCCTAAAAAGGATGGAAAAGTCAGGATGTACGTCGACTATCATGACTTAAATAAGGCATATCCGAAGGATGATGTCCCACTACCCCATATCGATGTACTAATAGACAGTGCTGCCAGAGCCGCGATGTACTCTTTCTTAGATGGTTTCTCTGGGTACAATCATGTTCTAATGGACATTATTGACAAGGTCAAGATGCTTTCATTATAGAATGGAGAGTATACTATTATAAGGTGATGACTTTCGGAATAAAGAACACAGGGTCAACTTATCAGAGGGTTGTGATAGCTTTGCTACACGACATGATCTATAAAGAGGTTGAGGTTTATGTGGATGACATGCTAGTGAAGTCTAACACGAGGGAAGAACATCCTGAGATCTTGGATAGGTTCTTAACAAGAATTGAGAAATACAACCTCCATTTGAACCCAAAAAATTGTGTGTTTTGGGTTACATCATCAGTAAAAGGGGAATCGAGGCTGATCCTGACAAGGTCAGGGCTATTCAAGAAATGCCTTTCCCTAGAACCGAAAGGTAAGTCAAGCCATTTCTTAGATCGCTTCAATATGTGAGTCAATTCATTGCCAAGATAACAACAATTTGTGAAATGATCTTTAAGTTGTTGAGAAAGAAGCAGTCGATAGAGTGGAATGAATAGTGCCATATAGCATTTGATAAGATAAAGGCTTACCTCACAAATCCCCGAGTTTTAAACCCTCCAATACCCAGTTAGCCGCTGGCTCTATATTTGGCTATAGAGTAGTCATTTGTGGGTGCGATGTTAGTTCAAGAACAAGATGATAAGAGCGAGCATGCTATCTACTACTTGAGTAAGAAGTTATTAGAGTATGAGACACGATACACAATTGTAGAGAAGACGTAAACTACAATGGTATAATTGACCAAAAAGTTGAGGCATTACTTCCAGTCTTATAGAATTCAAGCGGTTGCCAAGGTAGACCCAATGAATTATCTTTGTCAATCCCCCACCTTAGCAGGGAAAATCTCTCGTTATCTTCTTTTATTATCTGAGTTTGATATTTAGTATGTAACAAAGAAAGTATCAAGGGGAGAGCAGTGGCTGAATTCCTGGCAAGCCAACCTATAGAATCTGATTATGTGGAGAATTCAGAGTTTCCTGATAAGTAGTTGGCAACAGTGGAAGTAGAGAAGGCCGAATGGATTATATACTTCTACAGGGCCATGAATCGAAGGGGTGTAGGTCTTGGCATGATCATCATTACAGCTCAACGTAAGGTTATCCTGTCAAGTAAATGCCTATAGTTCTTGGTCACCAATAATGGACCCGAAGATGAAGCTTATCTCTTTGGCCTTGACACTCTATTGAAAGCAGGCGTAAAAGAAGTAAAGGTGATTGGTGATTCTGCACTAGTGATAAAACAATTAGTTGGGGAGAGGGAAATAAAAAAAGAATCACTCAGGCTATATGTAGAGGCAGTTTAGAATTTATTAGTACAATTCAGTCAATGCTTCTTCCAACATATATCAAGAGATAAGAATCAGATGGTAGACTCACTGGCTACCTTGGCATCTATGTGGGAGGGAGAAGAAATGCAGCCCATTCGCCTCTTGGTAATGGAAACCTCTCGTTCCCCGTTTCATGAGAAAGTTCAAATTATGACTGTCAAGGAGCAAAAGGCTTGCTGGTATGACGACATCAAGAAGTTCCTAAAAGAAGGGTTGTCAAGTTCAGACCGCGTGATTCTCAAGAGATTGGCAACACAATTTAGACTAGTAGATAAGGATCTCTTTAAAAGGATAGTTAAAGGTTTATTGTTGAGGTGTTTGACAGAAGGAGAGGATAATAGGTAATGACCCAGGTACACTCAGGGGATTATGGCCCGCATATGAACGAGATGGCTTTAGCTAGGAAAATTCAGAGAATGGGGTACTTTTGGACCACAATTAATGCCGATTGTGTCAATAAGGTTAGAAAATGTCACGAATTCTAGATTCATAGGGATATACAGCATTTACCCCCGATTGAGCTTCACAATTTGTCTACTCCTTGGCCTTTCTCGATGTGGGGGATAGATATAATTGATGAAATTCGACCTTCATCTACCAACGAACACCAATTTATCGTAGTTGCCTTTGATTACTTTTTAAAATGGATAGAGGCTGAATCCTACACTAGTATCACTGCCAAGAAGATGGCCAAGTTCATAGAGAGGCATATTTTTGCTAGATATGGGATTCCACATTATGTAGTTTCTGATAATGGGATGTAGTTTTAAGGGGCTACAGCTGAATTGTTAGAAAAATACAATATCAAACATCATAGATCCTCGTCGTACACAACACAGGCCAATAGGGCAGTTGAGGCTGCCAACAAGTTGATCAAGAAAATTTTGTACAAGACTATGGCCACTTATAGATATTGGGCCGATAAAATTCCATTTGTTGTTTGGGGATACTGAACCAATATAAGAACACCCACAGATCAGACACCTTATATGGAATGGAAGTTATTTTATCTATTGAGATCGAAGTAAGTTCTTTGCGAGTGGAACTCGAAGCTCAATTGAAAGATTCAGATTAAGCAAGGGCTAGGTATGAACAATTGAATGTGATAGACAAGAAGGGGCTCAAGGCAATTGACCACCTACAGATGTACCAGCAGCGCACGGCTTGAGCCTACAATAATAGAGTCAGATACCTAAGGCAAACTCTCAAGGCGAGAGATCTGGTTCTCAAATAATTGCGCCAAGTTAACCCAGATGCTAGGGGCAAGTTCAGGCCTAATTGGGAAGGACCGTTTATGGTTAAGAAAGTCCTTGGCAAAGGAGGAATCAAGCTCATAGACATGGATGGAAATGAGTTCATGAACCCAGTGAATCAAGAAAGGCTTAAGTGGTATCATGTCTAGGTCAAAAGAACTAAATCATAGAAAAGTAGCACAAAGAATAAAAAAAATAAAAAAAATCAACTAGCAAGTGGTCCTCTACTACTAGGGCAAAAATTAGGGTGCAACCCACTGATCGGTATTCCACAAATCGGTCAGGCAAAAGTTAAGGTACTCCAACACAAATAGAGTCTGCTAAGTTCAAAACCCGAAAGGGTGGCTTAGGCAAACGTTAGGGCATTGAGAGAAAAATGTCAGTTGCTTTCTAGAAAATCTGCAAAAGGACCAGTAGGCAGTAGGGGTAAACCATTGGAAATTGTTACCATTGCCTATGTACTCAAATTAATCTCATCAATGAACATGTTATGATTTGCTAAGAATCTTGGTCTTATGAATGCATGCGTGTCTTTAGGTGAAATAATCGCAAGTGAACATCAGTTTTTATCCACATCTTGTGCTCTTTGTTGTTATCTTTACTGCGCATATATTATCCAACAAAAGACAAAAACACTGATAAGCCATAAAAGAAATAAGGTTTATGCAAAAGTCGGAAGTGTCTAACCCGAAAGAGCGATCCAAGCAAAAGTTAAGGCAAAGAAAAAAAAGTCCGATAAGTTGAGCTGCCAAGGAAAATTTAGGCAAAAATTAGGACAAAAAAAATAAAAATAAAATGTTCGATAGGTCATCTCGCATCAAATGGCCTATGCAAAAGTTAGAACTCAACTCTAAAATGCCAGTTTAGTATTGCACTCATTTTTACAAATATCATTTGTAATTGCAATGTCTTACAGCTGGGATCCCTCAAACTTAGTTCTCCCACTGTGAAATAACATGATAGAACATGTCCCCAGAAGTGTTAATTCCAAATAGCCAGCCTTGGCAATTCTTGTCAGTTAAATTGGGTCAGTTCATTATGATCAGGAACTTCGAGCGTTCGCCTTTTAACTCACTCTCATGGTATTTAAATAGCCTATGTTGTAGGTTATGCCAAGGGACAATACGGGTCTACAAGCAGCAATATTTGAATGGTCTCAGTGCAAAAAAGAAAGTTCAATCATGCATAAAGTAAAGCATTTTGTAAATAGCATCCAAGTTTACATCAAAATGAGCCACACAAGGCCAAAAAATGTCAAATGTCCAGAAAGTAAAAGTAAATCCTAGTCTAAACCGCTGGAGGATCTTATCCCTATTGTGCATGCTGAGTTTGGTCTTATGCATCTGCTAGTAGGTCATCCATGTCAATCATCACATGGTCCTTAGCCCACCAGCATCCGCAGCAGACAGATCAGGAACCCCAACCCATGAACTTCCAACTACACCCCCAGCAGCAACACCAGTCATTTCCACCTGCTGCTCCACCTCCTGCTCAGCTCCACTCCTCTGAGCCACTACCAGAGCAACCCAATATGCAGATCAGCCATCCTTAGAAAAATAATCAGATGGCTCAGGTGCCTGGCTACCCTCAGTCATACGAGTCAGCTACACCCACAACACCTATGCCTCAGCCCTAGCTTGAGTCATCTCTCTCCTACCCCGCTCCAGATCTGCCTCCAACACCGAGATCCTATCCAGCTCTATAGTGGTTGCACGCAGCTGCTCCTCCATAAAGCCAGCCCCATCCTCGGCAGTCTCTAAGTCCCGAGCGGACCTGTCAAGCTCCATAGCTAGCAGGGTCTACATGAAAACCAAGGGATCAGTATACATATGTAAATATCATAACATGTATGCATAGTTTTTTTGTTAACTTTGGCAAAAAAATGAAAGTTACCGCAGCAAGAGAGTCTTGTGCCATCATCAGATCTTGGGCCGAGAAGAATCTCCGTGCAATCCTCTCAGCCTCAGCTATAGATACTTGAAAGAATTAACCATACCAGCTTAAAAGATAATCCAGACACAAGGATATGGAGTAAGAAGCCTTACATGGGTCGTGCTAGGAGGAGCAAACTGAATAGTATGGACTGACTCCTCGAACTTATGTACAACTCACTTCCCCAAATGATCGAGGAGCTAGAAGAAGGAGTCCAAATTAGTCTGGAGGATTCCCTCCCTGAAGTCCCTAGTAGCCCTGGACCACTTAGCGGGTGGCTTGGGAACAACTAGCTCAGCAGGAATGGAGACATCGGGCTCAGAAGGAGTAGTGGCAGTAGTGGTCTTTTTTGGCTTAGGGGCGGTAGTCTACATCACAGTTGACAAACTGTTAGATCCTCAGTTCATGCAAATGAGAGTAAAAACATGCAGAGATTTACAAGGTTAAGTTAAAAGGGTTACCTGAGTGGAAGCAACTGTTGAAAAAAATGATCCGAAATCTGAATTAAATTAAATTATCCTAATCAAGTTTGAAAGATATGAAAACTTAAACAAAGTATCTCCTAAATCCAAATGGAAGCATCCCATCAGGATCCAGCTACAATGGCATCCATTGAAGACTACAAGTACCTAAGCATATACTGGAATCATTAGGTTAAAGTTTGGAAAGGAAACAAACTTTAAGCCTCCAAGACTAGCATCCGAAAGAACTAATTATGGAAGAACACAGATCTGGAGACACTAAGTCTGAAAGCATCCGGAAGAATTAGAAATCAAGACTCTGGGAAAAGTTTCAAAGATAACTTTTCCCTCCATCTTTTGGTCTACGAAGTCAAAGATCCTTTCCCTATGAGCAAGACAAAAGAGAAAGCTTTCACTTTTCAGAAAAAGGACTAACACCGGACAGAAAAAGTTAACAACCTTTTTCACTTAGACCAATAAGTAGGCATGTTGAGTTCACAAAAAAAAGCCACCGGTATAAAAGTTGGTGTGACACTAAAATACAAGGAAAATGATCACTAACATCTTTTTAGCCTCAATCCCAAGATTTCAAACGGGTTAAAACCTCTATCTAATCAACGGCTCGGGAAGCACCACATATTACCTGATCAACGGTGAAGATTGAATTACAGCTACATTTATGATCAAAACCTATAAAAGGGAAGCTTCACATGTTGAGAAGGTGCTGGTTGATTACACAAAAAGTATGTACAAGAGAACTTGCTAAAGAACAATCAGATTCACAAATCCCTCTAAGAACTAAGTCATTCAAAATCAGTTTGTAATGATTCCTAAGTGAGTTATAAACTTAAGGAAGTCCAAATCGAAAACCTTTGTTAAAAACCAAAGTGTAAAAGATCTCGTACTTGGGTGAGTAGTGAGATTGGGATATAGCTTGAAGTAGGCGCTTTGAATAGGGTCTCCCTGTAGGACACAGCTTAGATTCGGGGTAGAAGTCTAAGTGGTATATCCTGCTAAAGACAAAAGGACTCAGCTAGGAGTTGGTGCTTCTAGTGGTATATCCTACATCCAGAAGGGGGTACCATCCAGAGATAAACTGTAAGGCTTGATTTCTACCAGTTGGAAAGAAATCACACTAGTGGACAAGCTCAAAGGAAGGAACCTTTGGGGACTGGACGTAGGTGGGGCCGAACTAGTATAAATCATCGTGTTTGATTTTCTTTAACTCTTTATTTATATTTGCATCATATTTTATATTTGCATCATACGGATCCATAACATTCGGAAGCCATCAAACACGCTACACAAGACTTTTTAAAGTCTACTAATTCATTAAAAAAGGGTCATTCACCCCCCTCTGACCTTATATAGACAACTCATAGGGACCAACAAGTGGTATCAGAGTAAGTGCTCAAAACTAGAGATATAACAATCTCGAGCTAAAGGTCCAAAATTTTGATTCAAATATCAAAATGAGTTTCCAAAACTCACAACTCCTTTCCGAGGGTATGTCCATTACCCATCCTCTACTCTTCACCGGTGAACACTATACGTTCTAGAAAAATTGGGTGAAGAACTTCATCCAACCACAAAGGATGCAAGCATGGTTGGTCATTAAAGATGGCCCATATGATCTTACTCATGAAGTAGAGGGTATGACTACCTGAAAGCCCTCAAGTATGTGGGATGAGAATGATTTTAAAAAGTTGCGTGAAAATGCAAATGCTATTAACATTCTTCATTATGCCCTTAGTGCAGCAGAATTTAAAAATTATTTGGATGTGAGACTGCATAGGAGATTTGGCATAAGCTGGAAGTAACCTAGAAGGAACCAACAAAGTAAGATAAGCCAAGCTTGATCTACTCTAGCAAAAGCTTGAATCATTCCATATGGAGCCAAAATAATTAATCAATAGCATGAACACTAGGTATACCAGTCTAGTCAATGAGAGGAAGAGGCTAGGAAAGGAGATATCAGGAGTGGATATGGTCAAGAAGGTACTCCGTAGTTTCACCAAGGAGTGGGATAACAAGAAGACTGCCATTGAGGAAGCTCATGACCTAAACTTCTATAGTTATGATGAGCACATTGGCAATCTCTTGACTCAAGAGCTATCTCTAGAAAGATATAGCCAACAGGAGAAGAAGCCTGAAGAAAAGAAGAAGGCCATTGCACTCAAGGTAGAATCCACCGGATCAGCTTCATCCGGAGAAGAAGAGCAAGTCCCGGAATCTCAAAGTACCAAGGAGCAACTAGCTCTATTAACTAGATAGCTCAACAGATTTATACTAAAGAAAGAAAGGAGGAAGTCTAGAAAATATGAGTCCCGAAGACCAAGAGAAGGAACATCTAGAAGAGACAGGCTTAGAAAAAATCCGGAAGACAAGAAGGATCTAGAAAAAGAAGCCGCCTGTTTTGAATGTGGGGAGAAGGGCCACTTCAGAACCAAATGCCCTAAGCTTAAAAGAACCAAGAAGCATAAGAAGAAGGCAATGGTGGCCACCCGGAGCAATAGTGAGGAAAGTAGCAGCTCATCTTTAACAGAAGCAGAAGAGACTGCCAACTGTGCATTTATGGCACTGACTAATCCAAAAGCAGAGCAATCCAGAAAGAATGTCTCTAAGTAGTGCAAATTGAAGAATCAGAATCAGAAACAACAAATACTAAGGTAAATTCTTATTCTAATTCTGCTTCTAACTTTGACCTTGCTAGGGCTTTAGCTATTGCAATCAAAAGTGTGAAGAAGAACACCAAAGCAATCAAATCCTTAAGAAGACAAGTGTTGGAAATCGCTGAGGACAATGAAGCATTCGCACAAGATGCCAACTTGATAAGAACAACAAAGCACATTGATGAAGTTGAAGAAAACTTCCTGAGAAATCAAGTGCAGATATTAAGTCCTAACTTGATGGGGTTAGATAGGGAGCTAACTTTAATGAAGGAATCATCCATAAGAAGATCAAACCTTCCTCAACCAAGAAGGAATCCAAGGCACAATACACAAAGGAATCAGCACCAAGCTGCCAAAGGAAATCTAAAGCCTTCAAATCAAAAGGTGAAGGAGGTTAGCAGGCAACCACAAGCCCAAAGATATACTGCTGCATAAAAAGGAAAGGCTAAAGCAGTATACAATCAGCAATCTGCCAAAAAAGAAGGAATAGTGTAGCAAAAGTTGCTCCTCTAGCCAGGTTCTGGATACACACGGGACCATCCACAAGTGTATAAGAAGCTAGATACAAAGGGAACTATGGGAAGGAGGATCTTGAAAAGATTAAAAAGAAGCAGGAGCAAAGCAGACCCAACTTAGGGTGTAGGTTTTGTGGGAAAAATAATCATATTACTGAATTATGTAGATTAAAAAATGGTTGTTATGATGTTAATCCTTAGCTTGAGATGGTTAATAACCCGAGAGGGCCCAAATCTAATTGGGTACCTAAACCCACTTGATCTGTTTTGCAGGTATGCCTTAGATCCACAGTAGATCAACACACTTGGTACATTGATAGTGGATGCTCAAGGCACATGGCAGGTGATGAGAAGGCCTTCATCACATTGACCTGGAAGAAGGGAGGCAAAGTAAGCTTTCGAGACAATAAAAAAAGGAGATCATTGGACATGGAACTATTAGATCTGAATTAAAAATAGAAGATGTCTTACTGGTTGATGGACTACAGTTCAACATACTAAGTGTAGCCCAACTCTATGACAAAGGAAGAAAAGTCACATTTGATTCCGGAGGCTGCTCAATCTATGATAGTAAGTCTAATCAACTTATTCATTATGCACCTAGAGTAAATAATGTCTACTCTGTTAACATTAAAAATGAGAAAAAGAATATTTGGTTGGTGTCTAAAGAAGACGAATCATGGTTATGGCACCAGAGGTTGGGACATGTTAGCATGAACCTCCTGTCTAAACTAGCCAAAAAGGAATTGGTAGTGGGTTTGCCTAAGGTTGCTTTTGATAAGGATCATATATGCACTACATGTTAATTAGGTAAACAACATAAGAAAAGTTTCCCTTCCATCTCCTACATTCCTTCTAAAAGAATACTTGAGCTCTTGTATATTAATCTCTTTGGTCCAATCAAACCATTGAGTTTAGTTAGTGGAGAATACACCATAGTAATTGTGGATGATTATTCTCGTTATACATGGGTTCTCTTGCTAGCAAGCAAAGATGAAGCATTTGACCAATTCTCAAAAACATTCATCTGGATAGAAGTAGAATAGGGCATAAGCATTGCACGCATCTAGAGTGATAATGGTGGTGAGTTCAAAAATAAGCATTTTGCTAAATTTTATTACTCTAAGGGCATTGAACATAACTTTTTTGCCCCTCACACCCCTCAACAAAATGGAGTTGTTGAGAGAAAGAACATGACCATAGTTGAAATGGCTAGATTAATGCTAAATGAAAATTGTTTGCCAAAATATTTTTGGGGTGAGGCCGTGAATACACCATGCTGTATTTTGAATAGAGCTCTCATTAGAAAGACCATAGAAAAGACCCCATATGAAATTTTTTAGGGAAGGGAACCCAAAATTGGGTATTTTAAGGCATTTGGATGTAAATGCTACATCCTAAATGATAAAGAACAACTAGGAAAATTTGATCCTAAATCTGATGAAGCAATTTTCCTTGGCTACTCAACATATAGTAAGGCTTACAGAATCTTCAACAAATGATCCCAAACTATGGTAAAGTCTATACATGTAGATTTTTATGAGACTAACCATGCAGGTAAGAGAAGATCCACTCCGGAAGATTCAATTCCAGAAGCTGAAAAATTTGGAGAAAAGAAGGAAGCAGAAATTCCTGATTCATTCCAAATCAAGAAATACAAAGAAGAAGACGAAGGAATATCCTTTATCCAGAAGTATAACAAGTCAATCTCAACCCAAAAGAGATTGACTTCACTGAAGGCCAAGAAGAAGTAGTTGAGATAGAGGTGGAATAGGCTCCAATCCAGCATCAAGGCTTACAAAGGGAAATCCGGACTCACAGAAATCATCCGATAGAAGCTATTTTGGATAATGTCCAAAACCCAGTCAGAGGCAGAGGACAACGCAATAGCATGATGAGCTATGCTGCTTTTGTCTCTCTCATTGAGCCAAAGAAATTTCAAGATACTAAAGGAGATGAAAGTTGGATGATGGCAATGCAAGAAGAACTAGATCAATTCACCAGGAATGATGTGTGGGATCTAGTGGCATCCATAAAGGGAAACTCGATCATAGGCACCAAATAGGTATTCCGGAACAAGCTAGATGAATCTGAAGTAGTGGTAAGGAACAAAGCAAGATTGGTTGCCCAACGCTATAATCAACAAGAAGGGATTAATTTTGAAGAAACATTTGACCTTATAGCAAGACTGGAGGCAATCCGGATTTTATGCGCTTTTGCATAATTCATGGGATTCTTATTGTTCCAAATGGATGTCAAAAGTGCATTTCTTAATGGAGTTATCCAGGAAGAAGTCTATGTGAAGCAGCCACCTGGATTTGAAGATTCAAAGGATCTGGATCATGTCTACAAGTTGAAGAAGACCTTTTATGGATTAAAGCAAGCACCTAAGGCTTGGTATGAGAGACTCACAACCTTTCTCATATCCAAGGGATATATTCGAGGCAAAGCAGAAACAACGCTCTTCAACAAGAAAAAGAAGAATGGTATTATTCTGTTCCAAATTTATGTAGATGATATTATATTTGGGGAAACATATAAAAAGATGTGTGAAGAATTCAATTCTCAAATACATAAGGAATTTGAGATGTCCATGATGGGAGAACTTAATTTCCTCCTTCGTTTACAAATCAAGCAAAGTCTGGATGGGTTAACAGTCAAAGTATACCAAGAAGATCTTGAAGAAGTTTGAAATGGAAAAGAACAAGCCAATGTCTACTCCAATGGGATCAAATACAGTCCTATCCAAGGATTGTGAAGGAGAGGATGTTGATCAAAAGCTTTATAGAGGAATGATTGGTTCACTTCTGTACGTGACAACAAGCAGGCTTGACATACATTATGTAGTCTATTACTGTGCAAGGTACCAAGCTAATCCTAAGGATTCTCATCTCAAGGCAGTTAAGAGGATTCTTAGATATCTCCTAGGAACCACTGAAGTTGGACTATGGTATCCTAGTAATGGAGATTTCACACTCCAAGGCTTCACTAATGTAGATTATGGCAGAGACACTCTCAAAAGAAAGAGTACATTCGGAGGTTACCATTTCCTTGGAGATTGCCTAGTATCATGGTATAGTAAGAAGCAAACTTTAGTGGCCTTATCTACTATAGAAGCAGAATATATGGCAGCTAGATTTTGTGTAGCTTAACTTCTTTGGATCAAGCAATAACTAGAAGATTATGGAATTCAATCCGAATGTGTGGATGTTATGTATGATAATAAAAGTGCCATTGATGTGTCAAAGAATCCAGTACTCCATAGCAGGATGAGGGATGTCAACATCAGGCATCACTTCATCTGGGATCATGTCATAAAAAAGGATGTTGCTTTGGTATACATACCAACCAATGAGCAAAGAGCAGCCATCTTTACTAAGTCGCTAAGTAAAGATCAATTTGGCAAGCTAAGGGAATCAATTAGCATGTATAATCCAATTTGAAAAGAATCCAGAACATAGTCCAAAATTAATTTGGATCCTTGGGAAGGCAATAAATCCGGAAGAGATGAAGCATTGAAGAAAAATCTACTTCGGATGGAACATTGCTACGTCAATAGACAAGACTGGACACATGGCAATAAAAGCGCAAAAAGTAACTGTTCCCTTTTGAATTTCAAATGTTTATTGGGTATTACACGTACGGTAAATTCATCAGTTGGTTTTCAAAATAAACCGTTCCCACTCTCCGGTTATTCTGAATTTACCTCTCTCCTGAAATTTCGACTGCCATGTCATCAATCCAGCCAAATTAACGGCATCCAGATTACCAAAATACCCTCACCTTGAAAAGTCTATATAAACACTTCAAATTTTCTTATCTTCCTCACACGAGCAACTTATCTACTAATACTCTGCTAAAATCAAATCACAAACCCTAATCTCTTTCAATCTCTCAAATGGCTACAATCATGGCAAGTGAAGGACCTAAAATGCTCCCAACTCAAAATATCTTTATGGAGTTCGATCTGAAAGATGAAGATTTCAAACTCATAAAACTCAAAACCAATGATTCTGTTATCCCCACAGATTTCTTGGGTGACAATTTCTTATATAAAACTGACTGATATTCCAAATTAATAGAAAATCAACACTTGAGGGATTTCCTTAAGATCAAGTGCCCAACCCATCCGAAGTTAGTGAGAGAATTTTATGATAATCTCAGAGCCCATTCCTTCCATGATGCTCTGAGAACTGAGGTACAAGGAAAAATTATAACTACCACTCCGAACTTCCTTGAGAATCACCTTAACATGAAGAATGATAGGATCCAGCTGAGAATCGATGTAGATGAATAGAAAGTCAAGTATGATCCCAAGATGTGGCTGTATCCTAACTATTTTATGGATAAATGTTCAACAAACTTCCCGAAAGTACAAAGATACCTCGAGCACGCACTTACAAAATTGGTCCTTATAGGGCTCTGTCACTATAGTGTCATCCTTCCAGCATTGTGTCTTATAGCATTGGGTAGAGATTAGAGTGGTTAATATCCCGGTACTAATCATCTACTACCTGAGGCAGCACAGGAATTCTCATGGCGCCCTCATCACCTGGATCTTAATTGCAAATGAAGTGAACTTGACCGAATTCCAGGAAGTGAACAATAAAAAAATCCTAGAAAGGAACTTCAGGAAACTAAGTTTTGGGGAATCTTAGAATGAGGAAAAGGCCAAGAGGCTATAGGATGATAAGAAGGCAAGGGCCAGAAAAATAGTGGATCCAATGGAAGCAGCTTTGGTTCCCAAGAAAGCAAGAACCAATAAGCCAAAGACAAAGAAGGAACTTGCCTTGGTTTTGGCTGGGGAAATCAATGAGGATACTCTGTCCTTAACTCAACTAATGGCCAAATATCCCACCAAAAAGCCAAGGGGAAGGCTAATCAAAGCCACGGATAAACTAAAGAAGCCATTGTATGAGCTGGAAATAAGTGAAACTATTGCAGTAGCTGCTGTTGCAATTAGAGAAGGTATCAAAAGGGACAGAAATAGAATTTAAGAGTTATGGTAACTGAAGAGAATGAGTCCGACAGTGAAGAAACTAGGGATGGGGAACCTGCCCCCAAAAAGCAACTTTGGAGGAGAGGGTTGACATTTACAGAAGCCTTGTAGGCAGAGAAAGCCAGAGCCAAACTTCCAATCCGAAAACCTGCTTTCAGTATAACTATAAGGGAACCAACCCCTAAAACCACCACTCCAGAAGTAACAGGAAAAGGAAAGAAAATTGTCCAAATCAGCAAGAGGCCAACACCTAAAGACAATATCTTCCCGAAAGATCCCTAATTTGTTGAGATGATGTCAGCTATAAAAGACAATTAGAAGATCAATCTTTTGACAAAGGAGGGACCTAGAGGCTCATCCAACACAGCAACATCAAAAAGGCCACCAGTCCTTATTTCATCAAAGGATCTGGGGGTTCTCAAAGAAGTAAATTACCAGGAAGAGGATTTATTAAATTTCCAAGCTAGATCCGGGCCTCTTCCTGAAAACTTGCTGGATGTGAACTTGGAACTAGTGGAGCTGGAAAGTCCTAAAAAGGCAGTTGAAGGGAATGGTGAGGATAATTCCACCATTACGGGATAAGAAATGATTGTGGTTGCAAGTCCTCTACAGGAAATAGTAGAGGTGACTGAGGACTTTACTAGTCATCCAGGGGTTGTGGAGATTGATGAAGAAAGTGTAGAAGCAGTTTATTTGAATAAAATGCCATCTACTGAGGTAATCCCTAACTCAATATCATTTGATATTAATGTTGACATCACTACTAGTGTTGAAATAGCATTTAAACATAGGGACAACTTAGATGCACACTCTCCAATTGCATCTAAGGATCAGGAGTCCAACCCGAAATAAAAAGTTTTGGAGGAGGGGCACAGTCTGAGCTCCATTGAGAATGATCCTTGAGTGAACTCAAAGGACGAGGCTAGTTCAGAGGATAGGTTGGAAGAAGAGAGGAAAGAAGAAGAAGAATCAGTTGAGGCAGAAACATCCGAATCTAATGAGTCCAAAAGCAGTTCCGAATCTGAAACCCCTCTAGTAAGTCCAATCAGAATAACTGCTACAAATGCAAATCCCACAAGAGATAAAAAAGATATCCACAACACTCAAAATCCTCCAGGAGGCCACTCATAAGTAACAAGAGGAAAGCTACATCAAACAAAGCCTCCAGAATATATGCAAACAGCTAAAGGCTGTGGAAAGGGTAATTCTTGAAGAATTCCAGCCTCTAGACATGAAGAGGGAACTTGAGGTGATTAAGGGAGATGTTAAGAAAATAGCAAAAAAAGTGGAGGACTTTCCCACTGTAAATTTGGTGGCTGAGGTATCCTTTACCAAAGTCACTCATGTCCTTAATGAACTCAAAGCTGGCATCATAGAAGTAAACCGCTCAGCAGATCAAGCCAACATAGGGGCTACTAATAACTGCGCAACACTCATGGACAAAATCACCTCCTCATCCACAGACCTGTCCACTGAGATTAAAGAGTATATAGACACCAAGTTTGAAAGCTTGCTAAAATTCATTCCGGATACTGCTAGCCAAGGAGAAAACAAAGTTGCTTCTACTCTGAAACTATTAAATGAAGAACATCAAGCTACACAAGAAATGCTCACACATTTCCTTGATAAGTATCTTCTAAAACTTTTAAAGAAGCAGATGGATAACATAAGTGATGACAGTGGACATCATTCCTCCAGAACTAATGACTTAATTAAAGCTCTCAAAGAGGCTTTCCACAAGGATCTCACTACACTTAAATCTAGTATCCATGATGTTCGGAGAGATATCTGTAGTGATACTGAAGCCTTAAAGTCATGTATGGCTAATCTTTCACTCTCCTCATTCGGATCTTTCTCCTCCATCCAAGACAGCCTTGTTATCCCAATGGTCAATGATCTAGTCAAATACATAGGCGACACTGGATTTTTTGGGTACAAGTGCATGTTGACTCTTCTCAAGTGTATGTTTCCCTATTTTGATTAAGAAGATCAAGCCCATGCACTTCGAATGATTCCGGACATGACAAAGTCCTATAAAGAGCTTCGGGCATTTTTAAGCCTTATCAACTCCTTCCGGCCACCATTGAGACTATCTTTGAAAAGTGCTTATAAGGGAATGAAGATTACTACATCTACCCAGAAGCATGACAAAAGAGCTGGGACAAGAGATCATATATGTTGATTGAACCCCAATATGATGAAAACAATAAGGGGGAGAAGAGCACAACAAGTAAAGGATGAGATGATATGGAAATAGATAGGTAGACATGTAAATGTGTAGTGAGCTTTTTGATCTCATGTAAAAATCTTATAATAGCTAGCTTTGATAATTTTCACTTATATGTACTCTGTATCTGTAATTCGGAACTTCATTGATGTTAACCATTGTTAATAGTAGAAGTATATATATAGTGAAACACATTTACATCATGCTTCTAAGTACAATCTGTAATTGTACTTAAAAAATATAGAAGCCAAGAATGCAAAAATATTGGGGGAGTAGGGATGCTACAATTATGGGGGAGTAAAATTTGTAAATGGCTAAGTATCAAGAATCACACTTAGCTCAAATATACTCCCTTGCGTATGCTTAGTTGTCTTAGGTTTTTGTTTCCATAAAATGGCGGAGATTATTGAAAAAAATGATCCAGAATCTCAATTAAATTAAATTATCTGGATCAAGTTTGAAAGGAACAAAAACTTAAACAAAGTATCTCCTAAATCTAAATGGAAGCATCCGATCAAGATCCAACTACAAGGGCATCCATTGAAGACCACAAGTACCTAAGCATATACTAGAATCATTAGGTTAAAGTTTGGAAAGGAAACAAACTTTAAGCCTCCAAGACTAGCATCCGGAAGAACTGATTGCACTCACTCCAGAAGAAGACAAATCCGGAGACACTAAGTCTGAAAGAATCCGAAAGACCCAGATATCAAGACTCTGAGAAAAGTTTCAAAGATAACTTTTCCCCCACCTTTTGGTCTACAAATTCAAAGATCCTTTCCCCATGAACAAGACAAAAGAGACAGCTCGCACTTCTTAGAAAAAGGATAAAAGGACTGACATCGGACAGAAAAAATTAACAACCTTTTTCACCTAGACCAATAAGGAGGCGCGTGGAGTTCACAACAAAAAGCCATCGGTATAAAAGTTGGTGTGACACTAAAATACAAGGAAAACAATCACTGACATCTTTTCAGCCTCAATCCCAAGATTTCAAACGGGTCAAAACCTTTGTCTAATGGATTGATCAACGGCTCCGAAAGCACCACATACTACTTGATCAACGGTGAAGATTGAATTACAGCTCAACAACCCACAACGGCTACATTTATGATCAAAGCCTATAAAAGGGAAGCTTCACATGTTGAGTAGGTGTTGGTTAATTTCACAAAAAGCATATACAAGAGAACTTGCTAGAGAACAATCAGATTCACAAATCCCTCCAAGAACCAAGTCATTCAAAATCAGTTTGTAAGGATTTCTGAGTGAGTTATAAACTTAAGGAAGTCCAAAGCCAAAACCTTTGTCAAAAACCAAAGTGTAAAAGATATCCTACTTGGGTGAGTAGTGAGATTGGGATGTAGCTTCAAGTAGGCGCGTTGAGTGGGATCTCCCTATAAGACTCAGCTTATATTCGGGGTAGAAGTCTAAGTGGTATATCATGCTAAAGACAAAAGGACTCAGCTAGGTGTCGGTGCTTCTAATGGTATATCCTACATCCGGAAGGTGGTACCATCTGGAGATAAACTGTAAGGCTTAATTTCTATCAGTTGGAAAGAAATCACACTAGTGGAAAAGCTTAAAGGAAGGAACCTTTGGGGACTGGACGTAGGTGGGGTCGAATCAGTATAAATCATCGTGTTTGATTTTCTTTAACTCTTTATTTATATTTGCATAATCTGGATCCATAACATCCGAAAGCCATCAAACAAGCTACACAAGACTTTTAAAAGTCTATCAATTCTGCGAAAAAGGGTCATTCACCCCGTCGCTGACTTATATAGACCCTCACATGGACCAGCAGAAACGATAGGCCTGGGAGCGCCCTCGGTCCGACAAATGAAAGGACCCCCACGATCACTCCTCGGTCTGCCCTCGTCATCATCATCAATATCATCATCGCAACCACCGTCTCCCATGTGGAACTCGAGAGGGAGATCATCACGGTGAATCCTCTCACAAGGGGGACAAAGTGAAGAGTCAATGAACATGGCATAGGAACTCGCTACCGACATCACTCGGGCCCCCTCGCCCAGCAGATACAGCCCCTGATCTATCCCAGGCATCAAATGTGGCCAGGAAAACCCCACTGGGACTAGGGGAGGGATCGACCTCTCCACTACTGTGCTTGTCCACCAACTACGGATCGTCTCGCTGAAGTAGCACTCGTAGGAGAGTGGCGACTCCAGAATAAAGTGGCGGTCATCCACACATGCCCGCATCCTCTCAATATCATCATAAATGACCATCCTCTCCCATGGGTCCTAGACGACTGTACAAAGTAAATGCACTATAAGTATCCTAACTCTACAAATACAGTTATCACTAACGTTTGTTGAAATGTAAAGTACATATGTGAAGCTAGAAAATTTTATCCAATCAGAGCGCAACTGGCGGAGGAAGTCCATGTTCTCTGCTCTATTCTCGGCCTTTTGCTGCCAGGATCCAATCCACCTCGGACTCCCGGATAACTTCCAGAACAGCTCAAAAATGTGTCAAAATGCTCCAAACTTGCCAAATCAGTCCCAACACGTATTTTTCTCCTAAATAAGAATAATTTCACCGCAAATTAGTACTATACCATTCAAATGCTCAAGCAAAATAATACTAACATGTGTAGAAAATACATGTTATCAGACATATATAAGTAAAACTTATAAAAAAAATCTAACATTTCACTTTTAATATAAATACTAACTAATTAAAATACTAATATAAATTAGAATAATATGGTAATAAAATAGAACAAAGTTAATTGATAATTTGTTGTTTTTTATTTTATTTAATTTTGTTGATTATAATCATATTTAAAAAAATCTATATTTAAAACTTTAATTAGCAATTAATTAAATACACATATTTTTTTACGGATATAATTAGTGAAATTGTCAGCGTTGATTTTCTGACAGATTATAATCCTATTTAAGATTTAATTTGACTTTTCATCATCAAATATATTTATTATTATTATTATTATTATTATTATTATTATTATTATTATTGTTGTTGTTGTTGTTGTTGTTGTTGTTGTTATTGATTTTGTTTTTATTTTATGATTATAATCCTATTTAACAATTAATATTACTCTTTTTTCTTCATCAAATATATTTTATTATTATTATTATTATTATTGTTGTTGTTGTTGTTGTTGTTGTTATTGTTATTGTTGTTGTTATCGTTATTATTATTTTATTATTATCTTTTTATGAATATAATCATATTATGTAGAAAAAGCCATATTAGATTCTTAATTTCGGATTTATTTACCAATCCAAACTTGGTATTTCATCTTGTACCCAAACTTTTGTGATTCTCAACTTGAGATTCACTATATTTATTAATCATAATATATAAGCTTTAGGGAAGACTCTACTTTCCCGAACGGCTTCAGTTCTAAAAAAAGGATTATAATCATATTTAAGAATTAATGTGACTCTTTTTTCCTCATCACATATATTTCAATTTTGTATTTTGGTATTGTAATCACGAATTTGCAAACCCTAAACCTGAAAAATAACAATGTCCTTCAAACTGTAATTCAAATCCAAGTAAAATTAGGTTAAAAACCTAAAATCTTAAACAAGATGAAAGAGACACGAACCATAGAATTTGTAGCTTCGTCATCATCTTCCTCTTTCACCTTAGCAGCCATTTTCTAATAAGAGAGAAAAAGGTAGAAGGTCGATGAGAGAGAGTGACGAAGGAAAGAAACGAGAGAGATAAAGGGAGCATGAAGTGAGGGAAAAGAAAATAAATCGTATTTATATGATTTTTTTGGGCTATATATTAATTATAATAATAAATTAAATTATTTAAACATATTTTTTTCGACCAATAAGAGTTTTTGTAAAATCCACAAATTAATTCTGGGTTGTACTCACCCACACCTTACGGATGTATCAATTGTATCAAGCCAAATTAGTATTCAAATGTAATTTAGTATAGGGTTTAAGGTTCAAAATTCAGGGATTAGGACGTATATTTAGGGTTTGTAATAACTTTCCCATACATATTATATAATAAATAAATATTCCAGACCTATTCTACAACTTTATATATCTTTTATATAACCTTTTAAATAAGTTTCATTTACATTTTTCAAATAAAAAAGATATATAAGTAATTATTATAATATATTAAATTATTTGGACATCATGATATATACTTTTTATACAAATTTTGAAGTAACATATAACTTTTTTATATATATTTAATATTTATGTAACTTTTTAAATACCCTGTAAATTTTTTATAATATTTTATATAACTTTTTAAATAATATATAATTTCCAATAACTATTATTTTTACATTTTCTACACCTTTAAATAAACTTTTAAAATAATTTATAACTCTTTATACATTTTATAACACTTTTTAAATAGCACATAACTTTCCTACTATTTTTATACCTTTTATACATTATATATAATTTTTTTAAATAACTTACATCTTTTTATACATTCTATATAACTTTTTAAATATCCTATGGTTTATTTATACATTTTATATAACTTATTAAAAAAACTTATAATTTTTTTATATCTTTATTTTACCTTTTATATAATTTTTTTGTATAACCTTTAAATTTTCATTTAAAACATGTTTTTCCTATAACTCTCTTATACATTTCTTGTTTTTTTCTAAAAAAATTGGCTCATTGGGCTTACAATAGTATTGAAGAAAAACCATATCTCTCCTCACTCGTATGTGGACTCGAACAACTTTAGGGCTCAACCACTAGGCAAAGCCTTTGCCACATCTTATACATTTCATACTACATTCATATAACCTATAACCTTCTTATACCTTTTCAATACACTTCCCATAATTTTTCGTTAAATATATAACTTTCTTGTAACTTTTCATGCACTTTGTATACTGTTTATATAACATTCCCTATCACTTATAATGTTCATATAGACCTTTGCTATAATTTTTATTATAATGGATAACTTCCTCATACATTTTCTATACGTAATTTTTATAACTAAACATGATGATATTATTTGTAACTATCCAATACATCTTGTATAACTTTTCAGCTTAAAATGATTCTCACAAGACTAATTTATTATTTGTAACAAGCTTTTCATAACATCACACATATAATTTTTGTGATGATAAAAAATTCATTGTCATGTATAATTTTAGTTACAATATTTATTTGTAACATAAGTGTTTTTTGTTTCAAGCTAAACTATTGTAACAAAAATAATGAGTTTTTGCAACAAGCTTTTTATGTTGTCACACAGTTTTTGTGACAATAAAAAGGTTATTGTCATGTATTGAATAGTTTTAGTTACAACTATCACTTGTAACGTATGTATTTTTCGTTTCAAGTTAAACCTATTGTCACGAAAGGTAATATATTTTTTTGGAACAAGATTTTAATGTTGTCACATAACTTGTTTTTGTGACGGTCATAAAATTATTGTCACATATTGAATAACTTTAGTTACAACTTTTACTTGTAACATAAGTATTTTTTGTTTCGAGTTAAAATTATTGTAACAAAAATAATAAAGTTTTTGCAACAAACTTTTTATGTTGTCATGTATATTGTTTTGTGACGATAAAAAATTTCTTGTCATGTATTCAAAAGTTTTAGTTACAACCATTACTTGTAACTGAAGTAATTTTTGTTTCATATTAAACTTAATGTCACAAACCTAATATATTTTTTGCAACATTTTTTTTATGTTGTCATGCATATAGTTTTTGTGACGATAAAAATTTATTGTCACATATGGAGTTGTTTTAGTTACAAAATTTATTTGTAACTGAAATATATTTTTGTTTCAAGTTAAATATATTACCAAAAAAATAGTATATTTTTTGCAACAAGTTTTATATGTTGTCACGCATATAGTTCATGTGACGATAAAAATTCAGTGTCACATATTGAATAATTTCAGTTACAACATTTACTTGTGACATAAGTTTTTTTTGTTTCAAGTTAATCTTATTGTCACAAAAATATTAAATTTTTTGCAACAAGCTTTGTATGTTGTTATGCATATAGTACCTGTGACAATAAATAATTTGTTGTCACAAATTGAATAGTTTTAGTTACAACAATTACTTGTAATTGAAGTATTTTTTTGTTTCAAATTAAAGTTGTTGTCACAAAAGTAATATATATTTTGCCACAAGCCTTTTATTTTGTCACACATAGTTTTGTGACGATAAGAAATTTATTATCTTGTAACTGAATTTTTTTTTTTCAAGTTAAAATTATTTTCATAGAAATAATATATTTTTTGCACAAGGTTTTTATCTTATCACAAATATTTGTTTTGTTACAATATAAAGTTATTGTCACAGATTAAATATTTTTGGTTACAACTGTAACTTGTAACTGAAGTATTTTTTCTTTCAAGTTAAATTTGTTATCACAAAACAATAAATTATTTGTAACAAGAATTTTATGTTATGGCATAAATATATTTTGTGATAATAAATATTTCATTGTAACAATTTCTAAATTATAGGTTACAACTTAAGTTGTAACGGAAATATTAGTTACAATCTTAAAATATTGTCACAAAAACACATATTATATGTGACAATTTTACAGCAAAATTTTACAAAACAAATTTTTGTGACGGCAAAATTTTTATTGTAACATATAATAGCCTTTTTATGACAACAAGTTCAGTGATAAAGAAATTGTTATCACATATTAAGTGATTTATTGTAGTGCCTCTTCATTGAATTATCTATTTTACTAAATTAACTCATAGGAATGCTTTTATTGGTATTAAAAGTGCCAAACTATTCCAGTAAATAGTAATAATTCTACTTTTCTCCAGTCTTATTATCTCTAAGATGAATTTTCTTCAATTATTCCTTTCAAATTTGATAAACTAGAAAAACATGCCACTTTAAACAAATGTATTCCTAATTCTTAAATGTGTAAGAAATTCAATTGCAAATGAAATCATTTGCAGAATTTTGTTGAAAGAACTCTCAATTCACAAGCTAGAAGCCCAGCACTAAGAAATAAATACATAGAACCAATTGTAAGACTTAGACACCCAAATTAAATCAATCAAACAATGACAAATTAAGTTTTAACATTAACATAATTTGTAAATAAACTAAAACAAACATATACAAGAAAGGCACAAAATTCAGGATCATCAAAGATTCGAAACTCATATCATATAAACAAAGTAGAATCGAAATCAATGCCCAATTGGCTTAAACAACGTTAATTTGAGGTTGACAAGAGGTAAATCTTGCGGAGAGGAAAATTGGTAACTGTTTCTTTTATTGAATTCAATAACCAATTTGTTATAAAGATTGAGCTTATGTAGCTCTGGAAAATGGCTAATGACAGGGATAATACCAAAATGACAGAACCTATAGAATTAAACGCACTAGTTACGAGCTAAACATATGAATGTCAAATGGACCAATTAGAACAATCTTAGTTGGAATCCTAGCTGATGTCAAATGCCAACCATTATAGTCAACTACTAGTAAATTCTTCCACGTATCATTCCTTCCCCCTTAAAAGACCTTGCCCCAAGGTCTTAGTCTAAAGCTAGCTCCAAATTCATTTGCAATATCTCAATCATGCATACCCAAGCACTGATAGTCATATCTCATTATATATGTTTCCACTCGCAACCGCCACAACTAAGAACATTTTACAAATAAGAAATATTGCAGCAAGAGCAGTACTAATCTGCAATACTGGAAGCTTGTTTTCCAACACATTAACAAGGCTAAAATCAGTCAAAGGATTCTCAAAGTGACTCAAGCTAAACTTGATAAACAAATTTCTTCCAACAACAACATTGATACAATTCCAAGTGCTTTCTTGACTCAAAACTTGGACAGAGTATGTGTAATATGCAATGTCATTCCACTCCTCCGAGTCAAAATCCAAAGCATCTCCAAGACCAACATTATGGGGAAATGTAGTTCGATTGTATACAATGTTGCGACTATGAACAACATCAATGACATACATTATCAAAATTCCTAAACTGTTAACAATGACATGTTTTCAATCCTATTAATCTTGTTAATCCCATCTTCAGCTAATAATTGAGGTTGTGTTTCAGTTCCACTCCCCATTATAATAAACTGCCAAACTTCACTACTCTACCCACAAAATTTTCAATGTGTAAATCAACGACATCGCCCTCTTTTATCAATTTCTTCTTAAGGCCATTTCCACCTATCACTTCCTCCTCACTAACCTTAGTATCACTTCTAATCCTACAAAGACTCACAATCATTGGTTCACTATAACCTTTAGCATTTACAGTCGAATCCCTCACATCCAACTACTTATAACTAGTCAAGAATACTTCTATAGCTATAATCGCAATGCTCAAATAAGTCCAATTTTTGCAATTAACATAAGCTCATTGAGCTTCCATAACATTATATAGAGTCACCATATTATCCTTTTTTGAAAAACCATATTATCCACTTCTCCAAAAATTCCAAACCTACCTTTTCTCAACCCAAGCATATCCCCACCAACACCCAAAAGAACAGACATAACCTCAGAATAAATCGCATCTTCACAATAAATCCAGCGATCAATCAAACACCTATTGGAATCACGCTCCATATTAGTTTGAGTAGTAGACAATAGTGTCCTCTTTGCTATTTCACAAATAGTAGTCTTAAGGCATTTCACAATAGCACCAATATTACAATACGACTTGAGCATAGAAGATAAATCAGTGCATGAATCCTTCATTATATCTTTACACCTATCTTTATAGTATAGGTTTGGGTGATTATGGGAAGATTTAAGAGTGGTAGCATTAGGTAAACCCAAAAATGATGACAAACTGAATAGCATGAACTCCTCAACCACTACAAGGAAATTGTTGAATAGCATCGAAAAATAGCGTCGATTGAAATCTCGTCTCCAATAGCGACAACATGGCGTTAACTTAGCTAAAAAAATGTTATAAAAATTTTATTGAAAAATTGATACGAATTACCAACGACATAGCGTCGACACATTTAGAGGCGACACAAGTAAACGCTGTTAGAGGCAAACTAGCGACGACGTTTCAATTGGAGGTAGTTTAGCGTCGACATAACATAGAAGTGAAATTTTTAGCGGTAATTTCCCTCTCGCGCTTCATTTAGGAGGGAATAATAGCGTCCAAATTTTGTTTCGCCTCTAAAGTTTAATATTTAATTTTATTTTTAATTAAATATGGACGCTGAGTGGTAGCTGGGTATTGTGTATAAATTTTTGTTTCTTAATCCCTAACCACAGACCTGACTCTCTCCCTCCATCAAATGGCATATGAAATCAGGATTGTCTTCTTCTCTTTACTCTGATTCTTTTAGGCTATTTGTTTTAGGTTAATGCCTTAGGGTTTTGTTGTTATCTCTGTCTTCATTTTCGTGTCTGGTGAGAATCTTCAATCGAAGAGAATTTTCAATCAAAGTGTTAAAATCGAAGAGAATTTTCTATCGAATGTTCAATCCATCGTCCCTATCTCCTTAATTGATCATTCTCTCATCAGAATCTTCAGAATCTTCATCTTCTTCTTTTCCCTTCTATCTCCTCATAACCTAATTTTAGCTCAGTCGAGCGTCAGCCATGGCTTCTCCGACCTTGCCGTTGATTTTTTAGCATCAGCCTAACTTAAGGTTGTATTAGAATACTTGGGCCTAAATAATTAAGTGCCCGAAATTTTGATTTTATTAGCATCAAATTTAGTGAACAACGAGAAGATAATTCTGCAAATTTTAGTAGGATTTCATTCAATGTAATATCCTTGATTAAACTACTTTATCATTCAATTTGAACCATGTACTACTCTACAACTACAGGTAGGAATTTAACACTAGAATGATGAAATCATATAAAGTAGGGACAAGATTTAGGTGTTGTGAAGTGACATCATCTATTAATTAAATTCCATTCCAGAGGTAGAATGGGAACATCGATTGCTTGGTGTTTGAATTTTACACATTAGTCTGGTTCTACAATTATACATGAAAGCTACCACTTTGAGTTTTAATTTAGCATTGCATTAAGCATTATCCATATAATAAATTTACTGAATTGATGTCCAAATAAACTGCCCCATTAGTTGCATTTCTCAGATGTAGAGATCTGTTGATTTTGATGCATTTCCTCTGTGTCTATCTATCACCATTTATCATTGCTTGATTTTTAAGTCTTCATATGTATTAATTCCTTCTAATTTAGGTTGTACATTCACTGGCTATACTGCTAAACTAGAGAATGAAGTGAAGGAATTGAGGCAGGTGGTTAGCAACATCACTCAACAACTACAAGAGAAAAAACAACAAATTGATGAGCAAAGACAACAAACTGATGATCGTGTACTAGAACTAGTTCGAGAAATGGTATCTAACATGTCCCAAACTAGCTCCAGTACCGATAGGTCACACCCTCCTCAACCTTAGAATGTTATAGGTCACACTCTTTTGAAACATCAACCTTAGAATGTTATAGGTCACATTCTATTTTGATGCTACTATATGTGTGGCTCAGATCATCAAACTTCACCATATTTTGAAGTTTAACAAATGGATCGTTGTAAATATTTTTAGTTTAAATATAAGCTAGAATATTTTTAATTGTTAATGTGTGTGTTAAAAAAATCAGTTACTTTATCAACAACAATTAAATTTTATATAAAAAATTGAAAAATAGTAAAAATAAATTAAGACAGTATTGCGACGATATTGCATCCACAAATAAACATTACCATTACCCTCAATTGCGTCGGACTAGCGATGACGGTTTAGCAACGATTTATTTCCCTAAAAAAAGGATAAGTAGCGATGACTTTGCGACATAATTTGGCATCGATTTAGCGACATGAGTTATCAATTCAAAACATGTGAAAAGTTAGCGTCAATATAGCGATAATAGTTTTAGCGTCGACTTAGCGTCAACATCTTTGCCTCCTTTTAGCTAAAAAATTAGAAACTAAATAAAATTAGAACTGAATTAGCGATGCCATTGTTGTCGCTATTTTGCGTTGACATCAATATATTCGCCTCTAAATATTTAACGACGAGCGTTTTAGCTTTTACATATTATTCGTCGCTAAGTCGACGCTGAGATGATTTCCGTCGCAGTTTTGACACTAATATAATTTTAGCGACAACATTCAGTCGACGCTAATCTGGAATTTTCTTGTTGTGAACATTAACATTTTCTAGGTTTTCAGGCAGAACATGAGTTTTGAGGTTGTGTTCTTCCCATGGAGGTTTCCATGGAGGGTCTAAAGTAACTCTCCTAATTTTATAAAGAAACTTAGTAATGAGATTAGGGATTTCGAAATAGGAAATTGAACCTAAATGACTGGAAACTATCAGTTACAACAACAAACAACAAAATAGATGCCAAGAATCAAGCCATAAGAGCCTTAATCAAACTTATATTTGCTCAAAATTGAACTTGAAAATCAAACCTGGATGTTTTTCAATCCAAGCTTGTGTTGGATTATAAACTTGATCCTTATCAATGGAAACCCAAAATCCAAATCCAATCAATTGGAGTCCAAGCCCACAAATCCAAAATGTAGTAAATTTATTTAGGTATTTTAAGTACGTAGATTTTTGTGTGTGATAACCAAATTGGAGGCTATTAACTACAACCAATTTGGAGGCCATTAAATTAACTAAATAAGTTGGCTATTAATTGTATTAGTTGGAGGTGGTGGTAAGAAATTGTGTTAGTTAATTATTGTGGGAGTTGGGAGTTGGGAGTTGGGAGTTGTATAATTCACCTATAAATAGGGGAGTTCTTTAGTTGTTTTTCATCAACAAAAATAAGAACTTCTTTAGAGAGAAAAGAAGTAAAAAGTGAGTTGTAGTATTGTATTTTGAGTGAGAGTGTTCTTGTAATATTTTTGAGTTTAATAAAAGTTGTTTGTTTGAGTGTTTTAATTTCCAACAAAGTGGTATCAGAGCTAGGTTGAAAGCTCGAGTCCTCCTCCCGAAAAGAATTTTTTTTCCCGAGTGCGGAAAAATAGAGTTGAAACTGCCCAGGCGTTGCAGTAGCTAAAAAGCCCAGAAAGTGTCGCAATAGATTGCCAAAAGCGTTGCAATACGTCCAGTGTGTTGCAAAAGACTCCAGAAGTGTCGCCGTAGAATCCAGAAGTGTGGCAGCAGACTCCAGAAAGTGTCGCAATAGCTCCTGTACGTCTAGAAAAGCTATTTGAGTAAGATGGCGAATAACATGGCATCCTTTCAAGTTCCAACACTCAACAACAACAACTACGACAATTGGAGTATCAAGATGAAGGCTCTTCTCGGTGCTCATGATGTTTGGGATATCGTAGAGAAAGGATTCAAGGAGCCCGAAAATGAAGCCTCTCTCACGCCAGATCAAGCTACAACTTTAAAGGATTCCCGAAAGAGAGACAAGAAAGCTCTCTTCCTCATCTATCAAGCATTAGATGATGACGGTTTTGAAAAGATTTCAAGTGCAACTTCCGCCAAGCAAGCATGGGAGAAGCTATAAATCTCTTACAAAGGAGCCGAAAAGGTGAAGAAGGTACGTCTCCAAACACTAAGAGGTGAGTTTGAATCCTTGCACATGAAACCATCCGAGTCTATCTCCGACTACTTTTCAAGAGTAGCAGTCGTTTCTAATCAATTGAAAAGAAACGGTGAGAAGTTAGAAGATGTTAGAATAATAGAGAAGATACTCCGCTCGTTGGATCACAAATTTGAGCACATCGTGGTGACGATTGAAGAAACCAAAGACTTGGAGGAGATGACGATTGAAGAACTTCAAGGATCACTACAAGCCTATGAAGAAAAGCATAAGAAGAAGCAAGGTATCTCTGAGCAACTCCTCAGGTTACAACTTAAGGATACGAGTGAAGGCCAAGGCAATGGTAGAAACAACCATGGCAGAGGCAGAGGCAGAGGCAGAGGCAGAGGACGAGGCCGCGGACGAGGAGGAAGTCGTGGTCGTGGATGGAGTTGGAATTATAATAACAATTCCAACAACAACTATGAGAAAGGGGAAAGCTCCACGCAAGGTCGTGGAAAAGGAAATTTGAACTCGAGGTATGACAAATCTCAAGTCCGATGCTATAATTGTCAAAAGTTTGGGCATTACGCTTCAGAATGTAGAGCTCGAAATGATCAAGTTGCAGAGAAGGCAAATTTCGTGGAGGAGAAGATTGAGGAGAAAGAAATGCTATTATTAGCATACAACAATAATAGTGATCATCAAGACAACACATGGTATCTCGACACTGGTGCAAGCAACCACATGTGCGGAAAAAGAAGCTTATTCGTGGAGCTGACTGAAGAAGTAAGTGGCGATGTCTCATTTGGAGATGACAGCAAGATATCGGTGAAGGGGAAAGGTAACATCCTCTTTCGTGCTAAAGATGGTAGCCACCAATTAATTTCAAATGTCTACTATGTGCCTAATATGAAGTGCAACATTCTAAGTTTGGGCCAACTCTTAGAAAAAGGCTATGATATTCACATGAAAGATTGTAGTCTTTTAATAAGAGATGGCAAAGGAGATCTGATTGCTAAAGTACAAATGTCAAAGAATCGAATGTTTCCTTTGAACATTCAACATGATGTTGCGAAGTGTTTGAAGGCGTGTTACAAAGACGCATCGTGGCTATGGCATCTTCGATTTGGTCATCTCAACTTCGGAGGATTGGAGCTACTATCGAAGAAAGGAATGGTTAGAGGCTTACTATGTATCAACAATCCTGATCAATTGTGCGAAGGATGTTTACAAGGGAAGCAATTCAGAAGAAGCTTTCCAAAGGAGTCAGACTATAGAGCCAAGAAACCGCTCGAACTCATCCATACCGACGTGTGTGGTCCTATCAAGCCAAGTTCTCTCGCTAATAGTAACTACTTCCTTCTTTTCATTGATGATTACTCAAGAAAAACATGGGTATATTTCTTGAAGAAGAAATCAGAAGTCTTTGGAGTGTTTCAGAAGTTCAAAGCAGCTGTGGAAAAGGAGAGTGGTCATAAGATCAAAGCCATGAGATCTGATCGAGGAGGAGAATTCACATCCAATGAATTCAACGAGTTTTGTGCAGCACATGGAATCCGTCGACCCTTAACGGTTCCTAGATCCCCCCAACAAAATGGTGTGGCAGAAAGGAAGAATAGAACAATTCTTGACATGGCACGGAGTATGCTCAAAAGCAAGAAACTACCCAAGGAGTTTTGGGCCGAAGCAGTGGCATGTGCAGTCTATCTATTAAATCGTTCTCCTACAAGAAGCGTGTGGGGAAAGACACCACAAGAAGCATGGAGTGGAAGAAAGCCCGGAATTTCCCATCTTCGAGTCTTCGGGAGTGTAGCTCATGTTCATGTACCAGATGAGAATCGAACCAAGCTTGATGATAAAAGCAAAAGTTTTATTTTCATCGGTTATGACTCAAGCTCAAAAGGCTATAAGCTATACAATCCGAATGAGAAGAAATTTATGATCAGCCGAGATGTAATATTTGATGAAGAAGGAGAATGGAACTTTGATTCTCAAATGGAAGACTTCAACTTTTCTCCATTTGAGGAATATGAGCCGACAACGCCTGAGCAACCAAGACAACTTCAGCAAGGCCTTGCAACTCCACCAACTTCTCCTACTCATAGAGATAGGTCATCATCATCCCCATCCTCAAGCGAGACTGAAGATGAAAGAGAAGTGCATCGTACGAGAAGTCTTCGAGAACTCTATGAGGTGACTGAACAACTAGACAATCTTACATTATTTTGTCTATTTGTTGACTGCGAGCCAGTGACATTTCAAGAAGCTGCAAAAGAGAAAAAGTGGAGAGATGCTATGGACGAAGAAATCAAGGCCATTGAGAAGAATGATACATGGGAACTCACTTCACTTCCTAAAGGACACAAGGCGATAGGTGTCAAATGGGTGTACAAAACAAAGCGGAATGCCAAGGGAGAGATCGAAAGACACAAGGCAAGGCTTGTTGCAAAAGGCTATTGTCAAAAGGTTGGAATTGACTACGATGAGGTATTCGCTCCAGTTGCTCGATTGGAAACTATCAGACTAATAATTTCTTTAGCGGCTCAAAACAAGTGGAGTATTCATCAAATGGATGTAAAATCGGCGTTCCTAAATGGAGTTCTTGAAGAAGAAGTTTACATCCAGCAACCACCAGGTTATGAAGTCAAAGGCCATGACGACAAGGTGTTGAAATTGAAGAAGGCCCTTTATGGGCTAAAACAAGCACCAAGGGCATGGAATAGCAGAATTGACAAGTACTTCCGAGAAAATGGCTTCAACAAATGCCCCTTTGAGCACGCTTTGTACATCAAGATCAAAGATGGAGATATTTTGATCGTGTGCCTCTACGTGGACGATTTGATATTCACTGGAAGCAACCAAAGAATGTTCGATGAATTCAAGAAAGTGATGACGAAGGAGTTTGAGATGACAGACATGGGGCTCATGGCGCACTACCTCGGCATAGAAGTAAAGCAACAAAAGGATGGAATATTCATTTCACAAGAAAGCTATGCGAAGGAGATCTTGAAAAAGTTCAAGATGGATAACTGCAAGCCGATAGGCACACCGGTGGAGTACGGGATTAAGATGTCCAAACATGAAGAAGGGGAAAGTGTAGATCCAACATTTTTCAAAAGTTTGGTTGGAAGTCTACGCTATCTTACATGCACGAGGCCAGATATCCTTCATTCAGTCGGATTAGTAAGCCGCTATATGGAGTCACCAACAACCACCCATTTCAAAGCCGCTAAGAGAATTCTTCGCTATTTGAAAGGTACAACAGACTTTGGCTTGTTTTATTCGGTATCTAATGATTACAAGCTTGTTGGATATAGCGATAGCGATTGGGGTGGAGACGTAGATAACCGAAGAAGCACTAGTGGATTCGTGTTTTTCATGGGAGACACTGCTTTCACATGGATGTCAAAGAAACAACCGATTGTAACTTTGTCTACATGTGAAGCAGAATATGTTGCAGCAACCTCGTGCGTATGTCATGCAATTTGGCTTAGAAATTTATTGAAGGAGATTGGGTTAATGCAAGAAGAGCCGACTGAGATCCGTGTTGACAACAAGTCAGCCATTGCCTTGACAAAGAATCCTGTATTCCATGATCGAAGCAAACACATCGACATCCGCTACCATTACATAAGAGAGTGTGTTGCAAGAAAGGAAGTACAAGTTGAATACGTGAAGACACAAGATCAAATTGCGGATATATTCACTAAGCCGCTCTCAAGCGAAAACTACGTCAGATTAAGAAGCTCACTCGGAATGACAAGATCAAGTTTAAGGGGGGGTGTTGGATTATAAACTTGATCCTTATCAATGGAAACCCAAAATCCAAATCCAATCAATTGGAGTCCAAGCCCACAAATCCAAAATGTAGTAAATTTATTTAGGTATTTTAAGTATGTAGATTTTTGTGTGTGATAACCAAATTGGAGGCTATTAACTACAACCAATTTGGAGGCCATTAAATTAACTAAATAAGTTGGCTATTAATTGTATTAGTTGGAGGTGGTGGTAAGAAATTGTGTTAGTTAATTATTGTGGGAGTTGGGAGTTGGGAGTTGGGAGTTGTATAATTCACCTATAAATAGGGGAGTTCTTTAGTTGTTTTTCATCAACAAAAATAAGAACTTCTTTAGAGAGAAAAGAAGTAAAAAGTGAGTTGTAGTATTGTATTATGAGTGAGAGTGTTCTTGTAATATTTTTGAGTTTAATAAAAGTTGTTTGTTTGAGTGTTTTAATTTCCAACAGCTTGTTCATCCAAATCAAAACATAAATTTCTAGTAAGTTCTTGATTGTTATATTGTTATTGTTATTGTGTTTCTTGGATATGGGGACTTCTTCTACTCACATTTTGTTTTTTAATTTCTTTTCTAGATGAATTTTAGAGAGATTTTGATGTAAGGAAAAAATGAGAGTAATGGATATTCACTACTTTTATACAATGCGATATTGACATGTTAACATATCAAACTTTTATGGGTTTGTAATTTGATCTTGAGTTCTTGACTGGAAAAATCAGTCAAAATTTTTTATTATCGATCAAAATAAGTCAGAAGAGATGAATGCTGGAAGTGAAACACGAAAAAGGAAAAGTTACCCATTAAGATTTGGAGGTAATATTGGAAATTAAAAAAAGAATGACAGTTACTAGTAGCGGGTCACAGTTAATGGTAGCCAATAAATAGATAGGCTACGTTAATTAAATTGTAGTTTGAGTCCTTATTTTTGACGTAGAATCTTGAAACTCACCGACCAACAATGGTGTGAAGAGGTTTGAGAGGGGCAAGGAAAGAAGGAATAAAGGTTTCAAGTATACTATAGCAAGCACTAGCACCCAAGAGAAGAGAATTGATACTCATTATATGGAGTTACATTTATTTGACAGAATAGAAAAGAATTGATCGATCGTTGTTGAATACATGAAAAAAATAAAAGAAACAAAAAGAAAAGAAAAGAAAAGGAAACTAAACTAAACAAAGTTCATCTACATTGCAAACTTGAGAATAGCAACTCAGAGAGAAATAATGAAAAGAACGACCAAGAGTACCAAGACTCCAACCTTGATGGAGATGTCTGTCGAATCAAGGCTCATCTTCTTCATCTTCTTGTTCTTCCCTTTAAACATGTTGATCTCCTAACTTCTACCATAAGATCTCATTCCGCCCTTCTTTGCTTGAGGCTTGTGGTTCTGCCGAAAAGTTCTGTTTCTCACAGTGGGCATGTACCAGAGATTGGTAAGCATTTTCTTGATTCAGAGTTTGTAAGTGTCAGTGTTTCAAAGAGTTTTGATTTCAAAATCAGCTAGAACTAGCCTCTATTTATAGGCTATTGTTGTTCACTAGTAGTTATTTTTGTTTACACCTTTAGTATTAACTAACTAATATTCGTACTCACCATTTAACTAATTGTACTTTCTTTTTTCTTTTTCCTCCTACCATCTATCATCAACATTCAGTAACTACTCTTGGTGTAGGAGTATTTTCTACCATTTCACACCTTATGAAAGTATATAAAAAAAGTTGTACATTTTTTTGATAAAAATGAGAGTATTGGATAACTCTTTTGGGTGGACATCCCAATCATAAGTTGTGTTTGTTTTTTTGGAGTGCTGAGTTGGATTTTTCTCTTCCTTTTTATATCAATTTCTTCATGGTTCTCTTGTTTTGGTTTGTAAATAGCATGGTACGTTTACAATATTTTCACAGTATTATACGTTTGGTATATGCTGGGTTGCTAATTTTCCATGGTGTTACAACTCAAGTCCAAACAAGCACTGCACTGCAATGCATAATTGTTTGATTTGTAGTTCACTGAGGCAAGAAATCTCCCCTCCATTGGAATTCCTTCCTATTGTAAACACAGAATTAGAAGTATTTCTAGGTGTAATAGCTATTGTAAATAAAATGCCAAATGCAATTGAACACTAATAAATAATTAACGAATTGAATATGTCCACTGTTTTTTTTTTCTTATTTTATCTCCATAGACATAAATAAGTAACTAGAAGGGATATGTGGTTGGTCGAAGCACCAATACGTGGCCACACCCTTTAATGAACTATGCGATTTTAATTTACAGTCTGCATCAAATTATACACAAGCAGTTTACAGTTAATAAACATTGCTGAAAAGTCTTAAATTTTTTTCAATAATTCAACAATACTTATTTTAGTGTAAATTCATTTACTTTATAGGGTAAAAGATGCTTTTTGAATAACTATTTATTCTCACTAGTACAAAAAGAGCCTGTAGGGCCGCACCTTTTTAGACGGTTTATGAAAAAACCGTCTGGAAAAGTGTTTTAAAAAATGTGGAGAGGTATTACGGACGGTTAAAATTCAATAATCGTCCATATTGTATAATGGTAATAGTAAAATGGGCAATTCGGACGGTTATTAACTTTTAACCGTTTGTATTGCTCAAGTATACGGTAATTGTAAAATGGGAAAACAGAGGTATACGGACGGTTAAAAGTTAATAACCGTCCAAATTGCCTTAATCCTACTCACTCAAACCCGGTCACCCTCATTCTCTGTCTATCTCAAAATCGTAAAATCCCCTATCGCGCCTCAAAACCTCTCCATCATTTTGCTCCACCGCCGTCTCCCGCCACCTATGTCTCCGTAGTTTTCTCCCTTCCGCCGACGTCTCCCTCCGCCACTCTTTCTCCTTCTTGTTGCCATCTTGCCACCCCCAAACTCACTGCAAAACCCACGTCCCTACCTCCGCCCCTCCAAACCCACTGCAAAATCCTTGACCAAAATCGCAAAACCCATCCCCTCCGCCGCCGTGTCCCGCCGCCACTGTTTCTCCTCTCGCTATCGTCTCCGCCTCCGCAGCTGTCTCCGCCCCCAGTTATTCCTTCCCCAAGGTTTTCTCTCTCTTGTTATCTTTTTGCATGCCTAATTCTGTATTTTTTGATCTATTCTGTTGATTTCAGGCTAAGAGAAGGAAGTCACAGAGTGCCACTTTGAAGCGGAACTAGATCCAGGAGGAGTATCCTGAACCTAGTACTGAACTTGTAAGAACTCAAACTTGCCTATTCTGTCTTCTTTTTCTTCACCTACTTTTGAAAGGTTCGAACTCTCTGTTGATTGGATCCTTTAATTTTTGTTTGGTGTTTGTTTGCTAAATGATTTATGTTTTCAAATTAGGGAAATGTTGGTTCAGGATTTTCCCTCTTTGTTTCCCACCGTTAAATGTTGTCCATTGCTTGTTTTAGCTAATTTAGGGTGTTAAATTTTAGGGTTTTCTTCTTGTGCTCCCTTCCTGAGTTAGTTTTTTTACTGCAAGAAGTGAATCCTATTATCTTCTTGTCTTCTTTTCTTTAAGGGGAATAATTTCACACACATACACACACACACACACACACACACACACACATATATATATCTAATAAATAATAGTTTCCTCACTTTTGCATTTATTCATTTTCATTTTTAACTTATTCATCTCTACTTTCCAAAATTCATCAATGTGCTTGCTTTCAACTTGTATTATTGTTTCCCCTTTGCTTTATAATTTCATTTTCAATTTTTTTATATAGAAAGGGTCAACTATAATGCACAAAATAATCACAGTGTGACCGTTTCTTTGTTGTTCATATTGCAAGTGTAAAAAATGCATGACGTTTTATCATTTACATGAAACTACTAGTATTTTGGCAGATGTTGGTTAAAAGTTAACTCAGTTAATTTATTAAGAATTATGCATTACAAAAATGTATCTAAGAAAATAAAAATATGATGAACATATAGGCATTACCTGATATAGGTATGAGGTCATTTGCAAGCGTAGAAATCGTTTATTTTTTGAAAATTTAATACGAAAAGTCCATTATTATCAAATGAGAACCAAAATTTGGAAAAAGTGCTTCAGATAAGAAATGACCCAATGAGGCCTAGCCTTTGCGGGCTAGTGATGGCTTGCCTTTCATTTACTTCAGCCTTTCGTTTATTTCCTTTTCAATGTTATAGTTGCAGAGTTGGCATATCTTTCATATTTGGTATCTAATAATCATTTCCCTGTATCAGAAGTATAAATTAGAATTTTAAACTGAAGCTTAATCTTTTTTAGGTCCCAGACCTTTTTTATTATGCTTAAAAGGTTGTACTTCATCCAACAACTCCATTATATGACCAAGAACATCAAGCCTTGAAACCTAGATGCAGGAAGGCCTTGAGAAGAATATTTATTCTTTGGGACTCTGACATGGATGGAGTACTCAATGATGCAGAATTGAATGAATTTCAGGTCATATTTGACTATTTGACTTTCCATGGCCTTTATATTATCCTTTACACACTTCTGAGGGAGTCTGACTCAGATGATATTGTAAACAGGTGAAGTGTTTTACCGCTCTATTGCAGCCAGCTGAAATAGTAGGTGTTAGAAGATTTGTAGAAGAAAAGAAAATGGAAGGTGTACTAACGATCTAGGTCTTACCCTGGAAGGGTTCCTGTTTCTTCATGCTCTTTTCATAGATAAAGGGAGACTTGAAACAACTTGGGCTGTTTTAAGAAAGTTTGGCTATAATGATGAACTAAAACTCAGAGATGATCTTCTTCCAGTTCTATATAAGCATCCTCCTGATCAGGTATCCCCTACTGATAATATGTTTATTTTACCTGTCTATTAAATTTTAAGTGTAGTTTGTTGGATAGTATTTTGTTTATTACCTAGCTTCTTAAGGTTTTAAATTTCTTAGAGAAAATATTAGAGGTAGCTAGGCTTGCAAATGAAGAAAGTGTTTAATTTTATTGTATTTTGAAGTGTTTTGTTTGGAGAAATTGATTGTATTGTTTTGGAGAAATGCAAGCTGAGTTTGGGATGTATATAGTAATGCTGCTTTTTCCAGGTTCACTGATTGTGAATGTAGCATTTTAAAAAATAAAAAAAAAATCTAAGTATTTCGGACGGTTGTAGTAAACAACCGTCCAAAATAATTAACATTCCGTGATGAAATACCTAGGTTTATTTCAGATGGTTTTTCTTAAAGAACCATCCGCAATGATCCTTATTGCGGAGGTTCAAAACCGTCCACAATAAGCCCGATCATTGCCGTCGCGACCTTTGCGAATGGTTTCAAAACGTCCTGAAAAGCCTCAAATAACCGTCCGCAATGAGATTTTTTGTACAGTGTCTGATGCTAAAAAATAACTATTTTTTTTGAAAACCCTCCGGGGGAACAGCGTGTTCCCCCAAAGAGAAAAAGGTTGGGGCAGGTGACAATTTCGGGGTGGACCTACCAACTAGGTTGACACTTCTACTTACCTACAAAACACCTACCCCTCTTTTATTAATTAAAATCACTCAATCTCAAGATAAGATCAAGGATATCAGTTACAAGATAGTAGCATGTTCGGAGAATTAAAAATGTCGGTGGCAAAAAAGTGCAAACTCCGACGTCTACATTTAAATATAAACCAACATAAATAAATGCTTGAAACCAAAAGGTCCTTAGTGCTCACAACTCCATCAAAAATAAACTTGTTGCGCCTCTTCCATAGGGCCCATGCAATCAGGAACCACAATGAAGTGCCAAATTCCTTGTTTTGTCCTGCTGAGAAATGATGTCACCAAACCTCGAGGAACTCGTACCCAGTGAAAGCCATGGTCAACGAAATGTAAAGGAGCAGAAAAGCCTGAGCCCATACCTTATAGCTTCCCCGACAGTAAAAAAAGCGTGATCCGTATTCTTCGATTCATCGCAAAACGGGCATTTGTCGTCAGGGATAGCTTGACAATTATGGTTAAAAAGAAATAATCTCATTGGAAGACGCCCATGGAATACTAGCCACCCAAAAAACCGTAGTTTCAGAATTAGACAAGCATCCCAAACCAGCTTGAAGTCCCTATTTTGTTTCGACCGCTGAGAGTAAAAGCCATGACAAAAAGAGGATGGTGAATATGATTTTCGATCACCCAAATCCCATTTGAAACGGTCAGCCCCTATAGAAAAGCTCACAGATCGCTGCTGCCCCCCTGCTACAGCTTCTTCGGAGTCATTAAACAAGAATGAGCATGATTGAGCAATCTAAGAGCGAAGTTGTGTACACCTCTCTTGAGTCGAAAGTCTTAAATTCCTTGCCTAGAAGGGTTGTGAAAAAGCACTATCGCCAAAAATGAAACTACAGCCCTCCATAACCGAGCATTCCTGCCGGATATATAGTGAAAAAAGATTCGGGAATAGCGAGGAGAGGGACTAGTTTGCAGTCTAGTTGTCATATCAAAAGGAGCAAAGCACGCCATTTCCCACCTCCACTCAGACCTGAGATAAAAAGAAATCCCAAAAGTTTCTGTTTTTAATGCAACATGTTAAAATACCGCGCCAAATGTTAGATAAACGCCTAATATCATAATTTACAATCGACATCCATGAAGTAAAGCCATAACGCATCACACAAATTTCGAACCAAAGGGAGCCATGATCGGGAGCCCGCAATTTCCACAGCCATTTCAAAAGGAGACTACAGTTCACAACCTTTAGATCTCTAATAAATAAACCCCCTAATTATTTCAGCAAACAAATGGTCTCCCAGCCAACCTTGCTAATTCCCCTAGAGTTCGAATCACCGTTCCAAAGAAAATTTCTCATAAGTTGCACCAGTCTATCGTTCACCGAGGCAGGTAACTTACTTAGAGAGATCAAATAAATAGATAATCATGCAAGTACTGATTTAACTAGGACCATAAGCCCCGCATACGACAGAGAGTGTCCCTTCCAACTAGATAATCTATTTTGGAATTTTCCAATCAACCCATTCCAGTAAGACACAAGGACTCGATTCATACTAAGCGGTGAACCTAGATAAGTAATTGGGAAACTCTCTACTTTACAACCCAACTTTCGCGCACATGATTGCAATGTCAACTCATTAACATTAATACCAATAATTAAACTTTTATGATAGTTAATATGTAGACCCAAAATCAATTCAAAGCAGCGTAAAATGTGAATAAAAGTAGGTAATAGAGACTCGTTTGTAGGGAGGAAGCACAAAGTATCGTTAGCAAACTGTATAAGGGAGATATCGGTTTCTGATCCATCCACTCGAAATCCAGGTAAAAGGCCTTTACGAACACTATCTTCAAAAATCTGTTTCAGTCCCTCCACCGTAACAACAAAGATAAATAGAGAGATAGGGTCGCCCTGCTTTAACCTCCTTTCCAATTGGATTGGCGCACATGGACTACCATTAACTAGTACCGATGTCAAAGAATTCTCCCTACAGCTAGCAAGCCATCGTATCCATTTTTCCTTAAACCCCATCTTCCAAAACACCGCATCAATATAGCCCCATGATATACTATGATATGCCTTATGGAAATCAATTTTAATAACAAGGCATGACTGACGACTATGATGAATCGAGTGAACAGCCTCCAAAGCTATAAATGAGCATTCATGGATATTCCGCCCTTTGACAAAAGCAAACTGGTTATCCGAAATAAGGTGCGGCAAAAGTGGTTGAAGGCAATAAGCCATCACTTTCGCCAACATTTTGTAGATTCCATGGATGGCTTTTCCTTCATCGCATGATCGTATCGCTCCCCAAATTTCATCCTCGGAGAATGGTGCCACTAGCCGACCATTATCCACTTCGGTGATTCTTCTAAATCGGAGCCCACTCAAATTGAATGGGATTTCACGAGCTCTAGAGAATAGATTGACATAAAAACTCCTAATATTGGTTGTGATAATAGAAGGATCAGAGATTATAACCCCATCAATACGATGAAAATATGTGGTATTATCGTCCCCTAATACAGTCCAATTCACCCTAGACTGTTGGTGTCGAATTTTCTCCAAGCTACGTCAACACTCCGCCAAACCCGATCTTATCTCACTTAATTCCGATCCTTCAGAAGCATCGATCGGTCTAGATACACTATTTGACATAAGGTGAACCATTCAGCTCTCTAGCTCCGTTATACGCTGCTCAAGGCCACCAAAGATCGCAGAATGCCAAGACCGAATACAGTCTTTCAATCATTTCAATTTGAAGTTCACATCCCTGTTAACATGTCTAACTCGAATAGCTTCCCACGTAGATTTCAGGAAAGGAAGAAAACTTTCATTATCCCACCAACAATTCAATGATCGAAATAGTCTAGTCCCAACATTGAGTGAAGAATGCGATTGGAAGACAATCGGAAAGTGATCCGATAAGGTAGAATCAACGGACATTAAATTCATTCTTAGCCATGAGTCCATTAAGGTGCATGATAAAAGAACCCTATCAATTCTCGAATAAGATAATCTACTCGACCATGTACAGTCCCTACCACTAAATGGGATATCATAAAGCACACAACCATTAACGAAATCCTGAAACTGAATCATGGAACTCGAAGTGGGGCCGCCTCTTTTCATCCTTTCCAAACTGTGAAGCACTTCGTTAAAATCCCCGCAAATCACAACTCTGTCAAGACCTAGAACATGTGGGGTTAAGTCTTGCCATAATTGATAACGAATAGCTGGATTGGTAGGGCCATATATACATATCACATTTGTTTCCGTACGGCCTGAGACAATTTTTAAAATGCACCATCTCTCTGAAGTATGAGTAATCCTTCCGCTAACCAAACGCGAATTCCACGAAACTACCAATCCCTCAAAAGACCCTGGGAAGGAATACATGAGAACAAGAAATCATTGTGGCCCCAAATTTCCTAATTGTTAATTCCGAAACGTCAGCCACCTTTGTCTCAATCAGAATAAAAATCTCTAGCTGCCACTTGCATATACAAGAACGAATAAGATGGTGCTTTGCACCATTTGTTACCCCACCCCTGCAATTCCAACTTAGAAAACTTAAAGACATGATTAAAATTGACTTGCCCCAAGAAATTATCCCACTCATAAAGAGTGCAGCACCTCCATGATCTGATCCTTATGTTGATCCTGAAACAATTCAAGTTCCTTGCCTACCTTAAACACTAACATCTCATTGCTCTCCCTTTCTTCCGTTCTCAAAATAATTCTATTCATATTCCCAATATTCGGTTTCAATGACGCCGAGGCATCTTGTACTGTTTCGCGTACCCCATCTAATCCCTGATTCGATTTCTCGCTTGAAACGGCCGTTTCCACAAAATTAGTGTCCTTATTCACGGTTTTGCTTTCACTTACTACCTCCCTAGAGCTGTCTCTCGATTCCACCGACTCCGATTCGGATTCTTCTACATCCGAGTCACTATGATCACAGACTTGTTCATCATGGGCGTGCTGGCATCCCACCCCTTGACGTAAATTGGTCACGATAGTCACTTCATTCGAGCCCGCACATATTTTCAGATTTCTACAAGTAGTTCCTATGGGTACCGAAACCAAACATGACACAACATCTAAAGGATAAAATGAAGATTTTCGTTCATTTCAACTTTTTAAATGCCAAAATGTAGGTGACTATAACCCCGCTAATAGTGATTCAAGTAGACAGTGCCATATAAGTTATTGTCTAATAACATGGTATATCCATTGGAAAGGCATTATTGTTCTTGAATAGACCTGGGCATGGGCCGGGTTCGGCCGGGCCCAATATAAAATTAAAGTTAGGCTCGGGCCGGACTGGGGTTTTATAAAATAATCAAAACCCAAGCCCGGCCCGTGGGCCTACTAATTAATATATATGATTAAAAATTAAAATATTTTTTAATAAAAAATTATTATAATAAAATAATTGCAATTAAATTTTTAATATAAATCACAAAATTGAGTTTATATACTAAATTTTACAAGAAAATTTTAAATTTTCAACAATTATTAGTGTTGTAATTTAATAAATATATAAATATTTAATATATTTATTATTAGTTTGGGTCGGGCTTAGATTTTAGGACTAAAATCAAGCTCATCTTATACTTTATTCGGGTCTCTTTAGATTCGGGCCGGACCTATTCTCTAATTAATTAACAAAATCCAACCCATTAAAAATGGGCATGAGCGGGCCTTACGGGCTGGCGAGATGGTGCCCATGTCTACTCTTGAATTATCTAACTAACATATAAGATTCGCTCCACTGTATGATCTACTAGTCATATGATAAGATAACTATTATTCCACATCTTTTGTTTCAATATATTATTCTATTAAAAGTTTGTAAGTGAAATTTTTTTAATAATAACTCTGATAATAATCTCAAATAGGCCCGCAGATAATAGAATTTAATCGGAAACAATGCTAGTAAATCAGATGGAATCGGGGTCGTAGGGTTATTAATTTTAATCAATAATATTCAAATATAAGCTAAACCAATATCAGTATCCCACTTTCAATTTATAACATTCTATATAACCTCAACATACACACAACACTAACAGGACACATATATTTTAATTAAATTATTATTATACTTTTTAAAATTTTATATTTTCATTTAAAATCTAAGTTATTCTAGAGGTAATATGTTAAGTTCACTATCTACATTTATAATTTTTTTTCAAAGTTCAGGATTTTTTTTGTGAAGAGTGTTTACTTTATGAAAAATTACTAGTTGTGCACGTAAAATATGTCCATGTTTAATTTTGTAAAGTTCTAACAATTTACATTAACCTCATTAGTTTATTATTAAAATAATATATTTTCACAGTTGAGTTTGTTTTTTTGCATAGTTGAAGATTTTTTTGTAAAGTTTTAACGTTACGAAAATTAAATATTCTTTTACATAATATATAACTAGCTTTAATTAATTTTCATAAAATTTGATGATTTTATATGAAACTTAGTTTTTTGTTTATTTGAATACAAACGTTTTTGCAATTATCAATTTTAATTTTTTGTAAAGTTGAAGAATTTTTTGTGAAGTGTTAATCTTACGAAAAATTACTAATCCTACAATTAAAGTATTCTCAATAGTTTAAATTTCAGCTACACTTGTTTGATTTTAGTCATTCAATATAATTTACTTCAATTGTTTAGATTACAAACTAACCAACACATTTTTGCAACTTTAAATAGCCGAAATATAACGATTATTTTATAAGCACACTTATAGGGCTAAGTCTGACATAAATCTTTATATTATACGAAATTTATTAAAAATTAGATATATTATACGTGAAATGCAATTTAGTTTTCATAAAGTTAACACTTTACTGAAAAATCTTCAACTTTGCGAAAAATGAATGGCAACTCTGAAAATATAAATATTCAATTAGTTTGAAAATTACGTTTAACGTAAAATCTTTAAATTGGACAAAATTTATTGAAACTTTAATATATTTTACATGAAATGCTACTTAATTTGGTAAAGTTAATAATTTATTGAACAATCTTTAACTTTGCAAAAAAGAATGATAACTGCGAAAATATAAGTAGACTTTCACGTAAAATATATCTGAATTCCAATTCATTTCGTAATATTATAAAATTTACATGAACAGTTCATTTATTATTTGAATTGATTTTTCATTCATTTTTCTTATAAAGTTGATGATTATTTTCAAGCGTCAACTTTGAGAAAGTTTTTTTTTAATTTTTTTTTGCCTCGTATGGGCTTACAATAATGATAAAGGAAAACCTTATCCCACCCCGCCCGAGTGTGGACTCGAACCTGCGACCTCTAGGATCACAGCTTCACAGGTTTAAGTAGTCTTTTATGCAAGATTTGTATATGTTTCAATAATCTTTGTAAAATTCAAAACTTTATAATAAACCTTTTGTATCAATTCAATAATATATTTTTGTAGTTGTTATTCGTTTTTTTTGCAGAGTTGTATATTTTTTCATAAAGTATTAACTTTACTAAATCTAAGTCGTGTTACATGTAAAATATGTCTAAGTTTCAATAAATTTCGAAAAGTCCTAATATTTTACGTAATTCAACAAATGTTTGTTTACTTTTGTGGTTCCCACCCATTTCATGGGAGCTTTTGCCCGGATTATATATGAATTTATTAGCTAGAACATGAGTAGTAAAACAACTTGTGCAGATGGTAGTAATTTGTTTATCATTCACAAATTGTTTGAGCTGTCCTACCTTAATATTCTACATTTGGATGTGTTATCAACAGTTTAAATTTCAGCTACACTTGTTTGATTTTAGCCATTTAATAATTTATCTCAACTGTTTAAATTCCAAACTAACCAACACAGTTTGCAACTTTACATGGAAGAAATAGATCGATTATTTTATAGGCATACTTATAGGGCTAAGTTTGACGTAAATCTTTATATTGTACGAAATTATTAAAATTTAAATACATCGTACATGAAATGCAACTTAATTTTTGTAAAGTTGACACTTTGCTGAAAAAATCTCCAACTTTGCAAAAATGAATGTCAACTGCGAAAATATAAGTATTCAATTAGTTGGAAAACTACATTTGACGTAAAATCTTTAAATTGTATAAAATTTATTGAAACTTTGATATATTTTACGTGAAATGCTACTGAATTTTCGTGATGTTAATACTTTATTAAACAATCTTCAACTTTGCAAAAGGAAGAATGATTACTACGAAAATATAAGTAGTCTTTCACATAAAATATTTCTGAATTTCAATTCATTTTGTAAAATTATAAAAATTACCTGAACACTTTATGTATCATTTGAATTGCATTTTCATTCATTTTTCTCATAAAGATGATGATTCTTTTCAAGCGTTAATTTGCGAAAATTAAGTAGTCTTTTATGTAAGATTTGTACATGTTTCAATAACCTTTGTAAAATTCAAAAACTTTCTAATAAACCTTTGTATCATTTCAATAATATATTTTTTGTAGTTATTCATTTTTTTTGCAGAGTTGTAGATATTTTAATCAAATATTAACTTTACTAAATTTAAGTCATGTTTCATGTAAAATATGTCTAAGTTTCAATAAATTTTGTGAAGTCCTAACATTTTACATACTTCAACACATATTTATTTTTTTTGGATTTCCACCCATGAGCTTTTGTCCTAATTACATCTAAATCCATTAGCAAGTGTAAAGATAAAAAAAAGACAACAATTCTGAAAGTCCTACTTGATGAGGATTATACTTGTTTAGGAATCAGTAGTTGTATCTATTTAGGATTCTATTGTTATATCCTAATTATACTAGGTCTTTGTATAATCTACGTTTCGTGAATACAATAGATAAGCCTTTACATTATTTCATGGTGTTAGAGCTTTAATAGGTTTAAACACCTCGATCGATCAAAAAATGTCTGATGAAAAGCACCCAAATTTTGTCAATGCTGATGAGACTTCCGGCATGACTGTACCACCCTTTTCAGCAAACGTTTCTGGTTCTGGCTTATCAATTCCGTTTTCAGCAGCTATTGGTTCCAGTATACCAACTTCCCTTCAATCTGCCACTACTTCATCACCATTCAATTTATCTTTACCCCTCACAATTAACCCAAATGCTACCTATGGTATTCCTGAACCTTTCAATATTCAGCAACATGTAATTCCTTACCAGCAACCTACAATCACTACTGTTCGAAGCCCTTGCAATCTAAATTTAACCTCTCATCCAATCTTACCATCACATAACACCACCTATGCACCAAATTTAACCTTTCCAATTGCTGGTAAATTAACCCCCTCTAATTCTCTACTATGGAAGACTCAAATTGTTCCGATGCTCAAGGGTTGTGGACTGATTCAATTTGTTGACGGATCGGTTTCTGCGCCACCGATACACTTGATTGATGGATCTATAAGCCAGGCTTATCAACTTTGGGAAAGACAAGACCAACAAGTCCTCAGTTGGATCTTATATTCAGTTTCAGATAGTATTTTGCCTCAGCTCGTTGGAGCACCTACTGCACGCGCCGCTTGGGAAAAGCTTGTCGCTGCCTATTCTACGGGTTCTAGATCCCAAATCAGACATCTCCGTCAACAACTTCAAGCTCTTGACCGTGGCACTGATTCTATTCCGGTTTATGTTCAAAAAGCTAAGGGAAATGTTGATAACTTAGCAGCACTCGGCTTTCAAGTTCCCAAGGAAGACTTGGTTGACTATATTGTTAGTGGGCTGTTGAAATATTTAATCTTAAATCAAGAAAGGAGTTAATGAAATCAAGTTGGAAAGACAATACATAAATTGGAGTTAATGGAATTAAGTTTGAAAGGAAAGAAATAAATTTGAATAAATGAGATCATGCTAAGAAGGAAAGCAATATTTAGAATTATTGGGAAAGAATCATCATCACTTCCCATACAAATAAAACATGAACTATATGAGGCAATTAAAAAAATAGAAATAATTCAGAATTAAATTGTATTTATTTTAATGCCTTGTAGGTTGATCTTGTATGCACTATAAATAGGGCTTTAATTTGTCATTTGTATTCATTCCAAAAAACAAAATCAATTCATTCTATCAAACAAAAGTGAGTTTTAATTAAAGTGTGTGCATAAGAGTGAGTGAGAGCAATTGTTATGTATTAAGAGTGTTCTTTGTTCTATAAATATTTCCTAATTCCTCTACATTTCTCCAACAAAGTAGTGCTAGAGCTAGTTTTGATCCTGATCCTCTTCCCGATAAAGAAATTTCAAAGTCCAGTTTAAGAAGTTCCAGGCGTTGCAATAGTTCAGAAGTGCTGCAAGAAGTCTGTCTAAAGCGTTCCAAAAGATTTCTGTAAATGTTGCCTTAAGTCCAAAGTGTTACAAAAGGCATACAAAAGTGTTGCAGTAGCCCCTGTATGCCTAGAAACCAATTTTTTTCTTAAAAAATCCTCCTTAAAACGAACATCAACGGTGTTTCCTTCAACTTCCCTCAACTTAACAAAACCAATTATAAAAATTAGTGAATTAAAATGAAAGCGATTCTTGGAGCCCAAGATGTCTGGAATATAGTCGAAAAAGGTTACGTAGCTCCAGTTGAAAATGCACAATTGTCACAAGTAGAAAAAGACAGTTTTTATAAAAGTCGCAGGAATGACTAGAAGGCGCTTAGTCTGATCCATCAAGGGTTGGATGATGTAATGTTTGAGAAGGTGGCCGAAGCAACCACCTGCAAGCAAGCTGGGGATATACTGCGACTTTCTCTTCAAGGAGAGGAGAAAGTACAGAAAGTTTGACTGCAAATGTTGAGAGGAGAGTTCGAGATGATGAAAATGAAGGAAACAGAAGCCGTTGTCGATTATTCCTCACGAGTAAAATCTGTTGTCAATCAAATACGATAGTATGGAGAAAAACTCGATGAATCGAGAACTATAGAAAAAATTCTACGGTTGCTACTACCGAAGTTCGATTACATAGTAGTGGCCATAGAAGAGTAACGAGATATAAGTGCAATGACTATTGATGAACTTGTTGGCTCGTTGCAAGCACGTGAGGAAAGGATGAATAAATAAAAAGAGGAGTCTATTGAACAAGTCTTGATAGCAAAGGCTTCGTTCAAAGGAGAAAGTAGCTGAGATCCTAGTCATTACGGACGAGGATGTGGTAGAGGCATTGGAGGAAATGGTAGAGGAAGAGGACGTAGCAGAAATAAACAATTTGGAAGAAATGATGAAAGTAATCACTCCACAAGAGGCAGGGGTCGTGGATATGGACGAGGAAGAGGAAGAGGAAATTGGAGGAAAAATGATGGACGTGACAAGTCCAATATCCAATGCTACAATTGCTCTAAATTTGGCTACTACACAGCAGAGTCAGAGCCCATCAAACCAAGAAGAGGAGACAACCAACAACATCCAAGACGAGGAGGTAATCGATACGATTTTACTAACCCGTGAAGGTGACCACAGTCAAGAAAATAACATTTGGTATCTTGACAATGGAGCGAGCAATCACAAGTGCGATGATGAGAAGATGTTAGTAGAAAACAAATCGTCCAATGGAAATGTCGTCTTTGGAGATTTGTGAAAAGTTCCTATTTGAGGAAAAGGAACCATTCTGATTCGTTTAAAGAACAGAGAGCACCAATTTATCAGTAACGTGTATTATATTCCAAACATGAAAAGTAACATTTTAAGTTTGGGATAGCTACTAGAGAAAAACTACCAAGTTTACATGTTAAACCAAAAGTTGGTGTTGTTAAACAAAAAGAAGGAGCTGCTTGCAAGTGTGCCTATGTTGAAAAACTGTATGTTCACTCTCAACATCAAGACGGACATTGTAAAGTGGTTAAAAGCTTACGTGAAGGATTCTCATTGGCTTTGGCATTTGAGATTCGGGCATCTCGATTTTGGAGGTTTGAAATTACTAAGCCAAAAGAAGATGGTGCATGGTCTTCCCCCAATTGATAAACCCCATCAGCTTTGTGAAGAATGTCTTGTTGGAAAGCAATATAGAACCAGTTTTCCATAGGAGTCCATGTCAAAAGGAAAGGCGCACCTTGAACTCATTCATACCAATGTTTGCGGACCAATGACACCAACAACATTGGGAGGCAACAAATATTTCTTGCTATTCATTGATGATTATGGCAGGAAGACATGGGTTTACTTTTTGAAGGAAAAGTTAGAAGTTTTCGGAGCTTTCAAGAAGTTCAAGGCGTTAGTGGAGAAAGAAAGCGGCTATTACATCAAAGCCGTAAGATCCGACAGAGGGGGAGTATTCACATCAAATGAATTCAAAATATTCTATTAGCATCATGGAATCCATCATTTCCTGTCAGTCCCGAGATCGCCACAAAAAATGGTGTTGTTGAAAGAAAGAATAGAATGGTGATGAATATGGTGAGAAGCATGCTAAAGAGCAAGAATATGCCCAAGGAGTCATGGGCAGAAGCGGTTGATTGTGCGGTCTACATCTTGAACTGGTCCCCGATAACAAGCATATCAGATATGACACCCCAAGAAGCATGGAGTGGGAGAAAGCCCAATATCTCTCATTTATGTGTTTTTGGGAGTGTTGCACATGTTCATGTTGCTGATGAAGAAAGGAGAAAGTTGGACGAGAAAAGTAAAAAGTACTTGTTCATGGGATACTAAGAATTTTCAAAAGGTTACAAGTTGTTTGATCCTGACATGAGAAAGATGATCATCAGTAGGTACATGACTATTGATGAGGAAGCAGTTTGGGAGTGGAACGATGATAAGAAGAACTATAGTTTTTATCCTTTTCCCATGGATTAGGAACCAGTCACTACGTCAACATCAAGAAGTCTTTTGAATGCATCTCCCAGACAAGAAGATGATGAAAGTGAAAGTCCTGGACAAAGGCCAAGAAAGTTTCATCGAATTGAAGATCTTTATGATGTCACCAGAGAGCTCGGTGAAGGATTAATTCTCTACTACCATGTTATTGATAGTGAGCCCATTAATGCTGAAGAGGCTATGAAAGATGAAAATTGGAGAAAATTCATGGAAGAGGAGATCAATGCAATTAAAAAGAACGAGACATGGGAGTTAACAAAATTTCCAGCTGAGAAAAAGCCCATAGGAGACAAATGGGTGTTCAAGGTAAAGAAGGATGCAGATAGAAAAATCGTTCGACATAAAGCAAGGCTTGTTGTAAAGGGCTATAGTCAAAAACCCGGTATTGAGTATGATGAAGTGTTTCCACCTGTCGCAAGAATGGAGACCATTAGACTGGTGATCTCAATCGCTGCACAAAATGGATGGAAGATCCACTAAATGGATGTTAAGTCAGCATTTTTAAATGGCTACTTGGAAGAAGAGATATATATTCAACAACCGCCTGGTTACATTGTCAACGGCCATGAAGAAAAAGTGTTAAAGCTGAAGAAGGCATTGTACGGACTCAAGAAAGCACCGAGATCTTGGAATAGATGTATTGACAAACACTTTCAAGAGAATGGATTTGTCAAATGTCCACATGAGTATGCCTTATACGTGAAAGTGAAAGATGGAGATGTGTTGTTTGTTTGCCTGTACGGGGATGATCTCATTTTTACCGAGAACAATCGTCAGATGTTCGATGATTTCAAGAAGGCAATGACTCGTGAATTTGAAATGACCAACATTGGCCTAATGTCATATTATCTCGGCATTGAGGTGAAGCAAAATGATGATGGAATTTTTATTTCTCAAAGTGGCTTTGCTAGAGAGAGATAGTGAAGAAATTCAAGATGGAAAGCTGTAACCCTATCAGTACTCCGGTCAAATGCAGTTTAAAATTGACCAAGGATGAAGATGGAGTTATGGTAAACCCGACAACTTTTTGAAGTCTGGTCGGGAGTCTCAGATATTTGACGTGCACAAGGCCGGATATTTTATATGTAGTTGGACTAGTGAGTAGATATATGGAGGCACCAAAGGAGTCTCATTGGAATGCAGCAAAAAGGATACTCTACTATGTTAGATATGATGTATGCCCAAGAGGCAATTAGGGCAATATATCTTAGTTAGTTTTATTTGTACGAATAAAGTTATATTAATAAAGGCATTCTTTTATTATATCAATGACTGTGAAAGTATATTTTGACTGGTTTAAATATATTCATTGATGTGTTTGCAAAAGTCCGTGACATAATCATAACATGTATTGCAAGGGCATACTGGGACTATGTTGGCGATAACTGGTTCGTGTGAAATTATGATTTGTCTGAATATCCCTAGTCATAGTATCATCAAGACTGAACATTGATGATATGGATAGACTAGCATGTGTCATCATACCTCTCAAATTTGATTTAGAGTAGTATATCTCTGGTGCTAGAGGGTGGTACCTTTGGTTAACACATGAATGTATTCAGGGAGATAAATTGGAGACCGCTATGAGACAACACTTGGTAATCTATATTATGTGTTAGTGTTTTAATCGTCTCATTGCAATAGAAATACGAATATCCTTAGACCTGATATACTAGTTACCTTGTTCAGATGTTGCTGTATCTTGGGTCATACCTAAGCACTCTATAGACTGGGTGATACGGATGATTATAGGTATAGTTGATGTATGTTCATTGGTAAGCTGAGTAGTCAAGACAGAATCTATCACTCCACTATAGCAATATAAGGGAGATTTCCTTGGCCATTTGTTAGAAGTGACACACTAGTAAACCTCTGATCAAAGTATGAGTTGATATGATAGGATCTTGATCAACACATTAAATGGTTGAGTAGTGTGCTTTGGCAACAAGACTAAACACTGGGGTAGTTATTATAGCTACTAGTGGACTAACACTTAAACTGAGTCCTAAAAACCAGATGGTACTTAACAGTTGATAGAAGGAGTGAATTATATTGATACTATTGCAGAACTGGGGTTAAGTCACAATGCATGTGAAGTTCTAAATATTGAGGGGTCATATGCCCTTTGCTAGAGAGCCACTATGACCGATCAAAGTAATTAGAGTCCATAACGGTCTAGAGCTCCGAGCAGGTCAATTCATAAATGGGGATTGAGCTAGGTTAAACTTTTGATAGCTCGATAGTACGTGATCATATAAGGTCACACACTTTGAGTTATGCCTGAGCTATGTAAAGAACCATTAGACTAGGTCTAATCTAGAAGAGCAAGGAAATATGGCTAGACAATAATATATGGTTAGACCATAATATTAGTTAGACCAATACTCATTGGTTGGTCTGATGAACCTGTTGAATAATAAGGAGGATAAAATAAATCATAGGAATTAAGAACCAAAAGATAGCACAGTTAAAAAATACTGAGTATTGCTTAAATTGGTGCAAGTGGATCGGTAAGAAAATTGTTGGACAATTTTAGATTCGATCTGTGTGCGGGCCAAGGCAGTGTTGTGTGTGAACAACACTGCTCAAAGCCTGCATTGGGGCCTTAGGTAAAGTGGGCTGCAAAGTATAGCCCACTGCATGTCGGGAACTGACAGTCAATTTGAACATGCATAAGAGGCATGACGGAAATTCAAAATTTTATCCATGTCCTAGGAACTCCTATTAGTTGCATATAAATTAAATAAAGCCTTAACTAAATAGTTCTCTACCTAGGTTAGCATGCTAAAGGACTAGGCATACCATAATTCCAAATTATATTCTAGTATATTTATTTTATACTAAGCATGTTATAGCTCTAAGTTATAATCTAAACATAAAATAAACTAAGCATGAAAAAATAACCTAAGCATAATTATTAAGTCTAAAAACGCTTAAAGAAAAAGACTTAATAATTAAAAGAGAAAGAAAAAAAAACTTACCAGTTGAAGCTTGCTTTTGTAGGACCTTCTTGCACAAGCCTCCAATCGTAGGATAGCCTCTATCAGTATCCACACGAACCCCACCAACCAAAACCTCCCCAGGAGAAAGAACTAAGAAGCCTCAAGTAGTTGCTAGACCACTCTAGAAGCCTCACCCAAAATATAAACTAGCAGTGCCCGAATAAATTCATGCTCCACAAAAATAACTTGCTCAAGTACCTGAGAGATTAATTATCTCGCTTAGGATTTATGCTTTGAGCTTGGTACGATTTGAAAGGAAAAGGGAAAGCCTATATATAGGCTTGGGGGAGCATTTTGCTCCCCCTTATAACCAATGTGGGATGGGAGTAATTACTCCCATCCCACATGCACAGCTTGTCACACGCTGTGCATTGGCAAGGCAAAGCCCTTGTGGGCTTTGCCTTGCTTTTGGGCTGCGCATGTGCAGCCCATTTTTATGGGCTGCCGCGAGCAATGCCCAGCATTGCTTGCATACCTTTTGGTGTACTCCCGCGCACTCGAGTGTGTACAAAATATTTTTATACTCTCGGTCCAATTAAACTCGCCAATGCAAAATTCCCCTTTTTACTCCCTTTTCAATTATTTATTTTCTGACCCTAATAAATTAGTCATCATTCAAAATAAATTTCTTGGTCTAACCAAAACTGATCTAATCAATTATAATTTATTTATGACTCTAATTAATTAGTTACCGGCCAAAATAAATTCCTTGGTCTATCCAAAATTGATCTAATCAATTTTAACCAATCAAATAATAATCCAATTATTATTTATATTATATTTTGTAATAGAATAAATCTATTAGTTCTTTACTTAGTCCGATGAAGGTCCAATGTGTGTGACCTTATAGGATCTCGAAGTATTGAGCTGTTAAGGCTTAACCAACCCTTGTTCTAATGGAACCATTGGCTCGATGTTCTAGACTGTGAATAGAACTTGATTACCTTAAACGACTGTAGTACGCCTCTAGCAAGGGTCTACCATCCCCCATTACTCGGAACGTTATTTATGCTTATGACTAAATCCCGGTTAATGCAATAGTTATCCAGTGCGTTAAATTCCTTCCATTCTTTAATATTAGTACCATCTGGTTTATTGGGTTCGGTTAAAGTGTTAACCCACTAATAGCAAGGTTGCTCCAAGCTATCCCAGTTATTTACTTGTTACCGAAGTATATTGCCTTTTACCATAGTATGTTTGACTAGAAACCATTTCTATCAAACACATACTCTGATCGGAGGTTTATGGCAATCATCACTTCAACAAGTGGCCAGGTACAACTCCTTAATATATCCGGAGCGATGGATTCTTTCCGACTACTCAGCCTACCAATGTGCTGTCATCACTATACCCGTAATCACCCGTAGCACCCTAAATTAATGAGTGCATAGCAATGACCCAAAGTATAGCAATAGTACCACACAAGGCAACTAGCATCTCAAGTATGAGGACATTCGCAAAGCTTATTGCATGAAGATAAACACTAACACATTGATATTTATACCAAGTGTTTATCTTGCTGCGGTCTCCAGTATATCTCCCAGATATATCCATGTGTCAAGCTTAAGGCACCACCTTCAGTCCTTAGGAGATTGACTGCTTGGACCCTTTCCAAGAAATTTGACCACATGCTAGTCTTACAGTTTCATCAATATCCTTTCTTGATGAAACTATGACTAGGGATAGTTTAGACATAATCATAATTTCACATGAAGCAGGTTCCACCAAATATAGTCCAACTATAATTTCTCTGACTTCATGCTACGATATGTCAAGGTTGCACGCGTAAACGCGTAACGGCTATAAAAGTTACCATTATATAGGTAATTAGCCCGCCGGCTAATTATATATATTTTGAAATTTTTTGCAATTTTGCATATTTCCTCCATTTTCTACATTATTTATAAAGGGAGTAGACCTAAAAGCTATTTTTACACAGTCATTCATGCATTAAGCACTTGAAAATATTTATTTTGACCCCCAGTCAATTTTAATCTCATGGAACTCATTAATAAATTTTAAATCAAAGGGGAAAAATATATTTTGTTTCAAAATTTGTCGATTAAAAATATTTTAACTTATTTCATTCCATACACACTATTTTGTTTGTTTCGGATACGGCAAAAATTCTAGCACAAAATTTATGTACGCGAGGGGCAAACTGTTAGCACAGGTCCATTTCCGGCCCGATGAGGAATTATGTCTATTTCGTTCAGTGATCAGACAAAAGAGCCAAAAAGGACCAAATTGTCATCCAAAATCCGAAATTCAAAAATCCACACTCTAGGAAGCTTTGATTTAGCATTTTCTACTGAAAAATCAAAAAATCAAATTTTGGTCAAACATAAATAATCAACCCGCCGGCTAATTACCCATCTATAGGAAAAACATCACATCTTACCGAGATTTGGGAAGGATTTATAGGATTTAAAGTAAAATCCTATCAGATAGGTAATTAGCCCACCGACTAATTACCGCTCCTCTATAAATAAGGGCTCACCCCCCTCATTTTCAATAGACGGAAGGAAATCAAAAAACCCATTTCGTCCCCTTTTGTTTTGGGGGTCCTGAAAGCCCCGAAACTCTGTCAAAATACTTCCAAATTTGAGCTTCATCATCGACATTCAGTATAAGTTCATTTTCGTATCTTTTTAGATCAACATCTCACAGTGATCTTTGGTCTAAAAATGACTCAATTTCTCAAAAATCTTGTATTTCCTCTTGGAATAATCCAAGATTATAGCCATAACTTGGGTTAAACCTATTTTCCAACCAAACCACACTATCTAACAACTTCGGCCCCACATCGGCTCTCAAGTCATCCTAGACAAACGAAAAGGTAAACTGAGGGTAATTGGCTCTAAGCCCAATTTTAAAATTCATTTTTAATACTTTGATTATTACACACTGCATTTCATTTCTCTGGTTAAGTGAGCCACTGGAGCCACTTAAACTATAATATGTGTAAATAAGCACGCAGATATAGATAAAACATCTAGAACGTGAGGAAACTCTATCTGAGTTTCCGGGCCAAAACCAGAACTCTGCCATTACTCTACCGAAATTTCGGTAGCAAATATCTATTTATTTATGCCATTATAATGCCTGTTTTATTTCTTGAATTTATTTCTTAAATAAAGCCAATGTAATACAAAAATTACCACAAATTCCAAAATTCCAAAATTAAATTAAGCAATTTGAACAATATGAATACCTATCATGTTCGAACTCAGAAGCTCACTTTCCTTTCGGTATAAAAATCCCATTTTGGATCAGTATACCACCATTCCTAGTGGAGCTGAACCGGGTGGCGACTCTATTTGTTATTTTTAAATAAAGTAAAAATGTTTTATTTTAAAAATATCTTTTTTAAATAAAATGTTCAAATATATTTCAATATAATCACATTTTTTGCTTATATAGAGTCACTGCGTTTAAGCAAATCAGATTTTCTCAAACCAAACCAAACATTGTAGTCTCCTCAAACAGCACCGAATTGCGCCCCGCGGATTGTACCCCTGCGTGCATCCCTATAAAACCTCGCCCGCTCACAGGTGGGCTCCCCAGCGCGAGCTCTTTTGAGCCTGCACTGCAGGCTCTTGCGCACGCTGCCCAGCTGCGTGTCGAGAGCCCGCAGTCCCCTTTTGCAATCTATTCCCCGAATAATTCTCCCGGTAATTTTTAACTAGGTCCAACCTACTTGGAAAAATTCTCTTTTAATCCTTTTCAAATAATTATATTTTATTTAAGACCCTAATAAATTAGTTACCGATCAAAATAAAATCTGGCTTAACCAGAAAATGATCTAATCATTTTAATCCACACTTTAATTTATTTATGACCCTAATAAATTAATTTGTTGGTCAAAATAAATTAATGGTCTAACCAAATAATAATCCAATTATTATTATGTTATATTTTTATAATAGAATAAATCTATTAATTCTTTACTCAGTCCGATGAAGGTCCAATGTGTGTGACCTTATAGGATCCCGAAGTATTGAGTTGTTAAGGCTTAACCAATCCTTGTTCTATAGGAACTATTGGCTCAAGGTTCTAGACCGTGTATAGAAGTCGATTACCTTAAACGACTATAGTACGCCTCTAGAAGGGTCCACCATCCCCCATTACTTAGAACGTCATTTGTGCTTATGACTTAAACCTGGTTAATGCAATTGTTGCCCAATGCGATAAACTCCTTCCATTCTTTGATATTAGTACCATCTGGTTTGTTGGGCTCGATAATGTGTTAACCCACTAATAGTGAGGTATCTCCAAGCTGTCCCAGTTATTTACTTGATACTGAAGTATATTGCTCTTTACCATAATGTGTTTGACTAGAAGCTATTTCTATCAATCATATACTCTAATCAGAGGTTTATAGCAATCATCACTTCAACAAGTGGCCAGGTACAACTCCTTAATATATCCGGAGCGATGGATTCTTTCTGACTACATTGCTTACCAATGTGTTGTTCTCACTATGCCCATAATCATCCGTGACACCCTAAATTAATGAGTGAATAGGAATGATCCGAAGTATAGCGTAGTACCACACATGGTAACTAGTATCTTAAGTATGAGGATATTCGCAAAGCTACTGCATAAAGATAAACATTAACACCTTGATATATATACCAAGTGTTTCTCTTATTGCGGTCTCCAATATATCCACCAGACATCCATGTGTCAATCTTAAGACACCACCTTTAGTTATAGGAGATTAACTGCTTGGACCCATTCCTAGAAAGTTGACCCCATGCTAGTCTTACTGCTTCATCAATATCCTTTCTTGATGAAACTATGACTAGGTATATTTTAGACATAATCATAATTGCACATGAAGCAGGTCTCACTAAGTATAGTCCAACTATAATTTCTCTCACATCATGCTATGATATGTCAAGGACTTTTATACATATATATCAATGAATATATTTTAACCAGTCATAATATATATACATCGATATGAACAAAAGATTAAATGCCCTTATTAATTAAAGAAATTATTCATACTAATACATAATTAAGATACATCGCCCTAATTGCCTTAAGGGCATACATCATATCTAACATCTACCACTTGCACCAATAGTGAGCCAGTCTTGGAAAAAGCGAGAAATTTTCAGTCGTTATAAGCCTCGGACCCGCTATGATCTGGGACTCAGAAAACCAAACCTGTAAGAAGTATAAAAGAACGTAAATATTTAAAACCCGAATGGAATAAAAAAGAAGAAATGACATAAAGATCTCAGATTCTTACAAAACCCACTTGAAGGCAAGACTTCAACTTCCCAATGTGGTTCCTCGCGCATTGATTAAGAGCCCAACACATATGGCTGAGAGCAACTCGCGCCCAAGCATACTGGTCGAACTTGTGGATGTTGATCAAACTCGGTAGTATAATGAGGTTCGCTATGGAACCTCTTGTGTTGAAGCACAACCAGGAAAGAGTCATGGTTATGAAAGCCCTAGCCTCGCACTCTATAGGCAGACTCGCACCCGGGCTAGACGTCCAGAACTTTATAAGCTTCTCATTGGAAATCCCTCTGCAATCCCGAGAGTATCCAATCAAAGCCTCAATAATGTGATCATCGAAATGGTGACGAGAGAAATAGGCATTGAAGTGGATGACCTGACCATTAAACGATAAGCTAGTGATGATATAGTAGTCCATGGGAGTTATGGTATACTCACCACAGTCGAAATGGAAAGTGTGAGTAGTGTCTGACCATCTGCTCAAAAGATATGTTGAGATGCCCCCAGGAATATAAGGATAGCCCCGTAATCTCTTATACTTGAGGTTAGAGATCATCCTACCCAAGCATGTCGCCTCAACCAAAGCCTTAGCACCCGGAGAAGGTGCCTTATACCATGTCCTAAACTGAGTAATATTGGTGCCATCACGGTGGGTGACCTGATGATAATAATATGATAGCATGCATTATATGATTTCCCTAAATTTCCAAATATATAATAATACATATTTTGCATAATAAGTCTAACTTATTTTTGCATCAATCCTAAATTTGCAAAGGCTTCACCATTATTTTTCATATAAGTTTTCTCTAAAAGAATAAATCTAAAACATAATAATGAAAATTCTAGGAGCATTGACCATATCATGCACCATGTCGAAATATTTTTTGCTTATATCCATCATGCATTATTCAAAAAAATAAAGCATAAAAAATAATAATAAAAAAGAGAGAAAAAGAAAAGAGAGAACTAACCAGGTTTCGAGAAAGATGAGAATCACGATCCAAAGAGACAGGGATTTCTCCGCCAAGCATGACTCCGTGATATTTTTAGTTTATCGGCAATCCATACAAAGCCTCGACATGCACCTTGGGAAACTCCACTTGTTCACCCCCGATGTTCACAAAGTGGGTATTTACTTGGATATCTGGGAGAGGGACTCGAACGTTATAGAGTTTGAACCACATGGAAATTCCACAAAATCTGAATAAAAGCGGAAAAATCAGAAAGAAAAGCAAAGAAATCATCTTGAGGAATCTTGAAAATCGCAGAAAAAGAGCAAGAAGTACGAAGTAGAGAGAGGAATAATTGTTGGTGTGAAAAAATGGGACTCATATATATTTTTATAGCCAGCATGTAATGACCTTGCGGGCTCATTACCTATGTAATTAGCCTCGTGGCTAATTACGCATCCATGTGGCACGCATTTACGCGTCCTGTCCATATAGTTACTGTTAACGCGTAATGGCTATAAAAGTTACCGTTAGATAGGTAATGAGCCCGCCTGTTTTCCAGCTTTTTGCATTTTGTTCATGCATTTTTTGCATTGTTTCCAAAACGAGCGGACCTAAAGGCTATTTTTACATAGCATTTTCAAAATTGCAATACAAAAATGATTCTAAATTATTTTTTTTTGACCCCCGGTCAATTTTAATTTAACCATTTCAATTTGTTCAATCATTTTTAATCGAAGGGGAAAATATTTTTGTACTAAAATTTGTCAATTAAAAATATTTCAACTCATTCTGCATCACACACTATTTTAACATGTAAAACAGGCGCAGCGGAAATTCAAAATTTAATCTAAAGTCCAAGAATCTCCTAAGCATGGCATGATTGATAATAGTACTAGTCTAAAATTGTTCTGGGCCATAAACACTTATTAAAAGGACCTACTAATAATTTAACCATTTATCAGTTGAAGCGTGAATCCCGTAGTCGGCAGAAAAACCCTTCAACTACATTCACAGACTCCAAAGTAGAAGCCCTCTATAAATAGTCCACACGAGTACCACCGACCAAGACCTTCCAGAAATGGAGAACCGATAAATAAGTGGAAGACAGCTAGATCTTCCCTACTAATTTATTCTAGAAGAAATTCCCCTAATTTTTGATTCAAAGTAAATACGTCTTTTGACGGATTACTTATGAGATTCAGAACAATTAAGAGAATAAGAGACCAAGAGAAGGAATATGAAATTAAGGATGAAAAATAATGAAGGATGAGGCTTCTATTTATAGTGGTTAGGAAATAATCAAAAGAAAATAAAGTCCTTAACCTCAACCAATTGGAAATAAAATAAGAAGGGTAAAAACGTTAATTTAATAACCTAATAGAGCTGGGGAACAACTCAACCACTGGGAGCTTGCTTAGGGAGCAAGCTCCCAGTTGGACTAGGAGACTATTGGCCATTCGGCTAGCAGTCCCTTGTGGGCTTGGATAGGAGCACAAGCCCACAAGGCTTGCACCAAGCGTGGAGTCCTGCACATGGTGCACAGGTCCACATGTAGCGCAGCCCACTATGGGTTGCGTTACATGCTACGCAAGCCCATAAGCGCACCTATGCAGCCCTTTGGGCTTGTATAACACGTATTACAGGCTACAACTTATAGCTGGCTTTCGCGTGCCCTATGGGCCACATGCAGCAATGGTGATGCTGTGTGGTCCATGCGTAGGTCCTATTTATGTACTATCCCACATTAAATTTGTAGGCCCACTCACGCGGATTTATTAAATATCTAATATTATTAAATCTCGCTAATAACCAGTTCCATTTTTCCTTTTATTTATTCTATCCTCCTTATTATTTAACAGGTTCATTGGTCGAACCAATGAATATTGGTCTCACCAATCTTATGGTCTAACCATATTTTATGGTCTAACCATATATCTTTGCTCTTCTAGATTAGACCTAGTCGAACGGTTCTTTATATGGCTCGGTCGTAACTCAAAGTTTGTGATTTTATAAGATCCTGCAATATTGTGCCGCCAAAAGTTTAACCTAGCTGAGTCATTTTAGGAATTGACTGGCTCGGAGCTCCAGATCGTTGTGGACTCTGATTACTTTGATCGGTCATAGTGGCTCTCTAGCATAGGGCATATGTCCCCTCAATATTAAGAACGTCACGTGCATTGTGACTTAATCGCAATTTTGCAATAGTATCAATACAATTCACTCCTTCTATCAACTGTTAAGTACCATCTGGTTTCTAGGACTTGGTTTAAGTGTTAGGCCACTAGTAGCCTTAATAGCTACCCCAGTATTTAGTCTTGCTACAAAAGTACACCACTCAACCATTTTAATATGTTGATCAAGATCTCATCCTATCAACTCATACTCTGATCAGAGGTTTACAAGTGTGTCACTTCCAACAAGTGGCCAAGTTACATCTCCCTTATGGAGTGATAGATTCCTTCTTGACTGCTTAGCTTACCAATGGATGGACATCAACCATACCCGTAATCATCCATATCATCTAGTCTATATAATGCTTAGGTATAACCCAAAGTATAACAACATCTAAACAAGGTAACTAGTATCTCAGGTCTAAGGATATATGTATTGCTATTACAATGAGACAATAAAACACCAACACATAATATAGATTACCGAGTGTTGTCTCATAGCAGTCTCCAATGTATTTCCCAGAATACATTCATGTGTTAACCTAAGGTACCACCCTCTAGCACTAGAGATATGCTACTCTAAATTAGATTTAAGAGGTATGACGACACATGCTAGTCTCTCTGTATTCAACAATGTCCTGTCTTGATGATACTATGACTAGGGATACTTAGACAAATCATATCTGCACACGAACCAGTTCTCACTAACATAGTCCTACTATGCCCTTGCAATACGTGCTATGATTATATCATGGACTTTTACAAACACACTAATGAATATTTTCTAAACTAGTCATAATATATTTTCGTAGTCATTGATATAACAAAAGAATACCTTTATTAGTATTACTTTGTTCGTACAAATAAAACTAACTAAGATATATTGCCCTAATTGCCTTTAGGACAAACATCAAGTCTAACAATCTCCCACTTGCACTAGAGCCAATTAGCTACGTGCCATAAGCCAAAACTATTAACATGCTGGTCATGCTTAATTTGTTTCAAAGGTTTGGTCAGACAATCTACCAGGTTCTGATATGTTGATACATATTCCATTTGTATATCCTTATCCCTTATGATATCTTAAACTACATGATATTTTATGTGTACATGTCCATTTCTCTGATGAGACCATTTTTCTTTTACCTGAGTAACAGCCCTAGTGTTATCACAATATAACACTATTGGATCCTAACTATTAGACACCACGTCGAGATCACCAATAAATCTCTTTATCAAGACAACTTGTTTTGATGCTTCCGAAGCAGCAATATACTCAGATTCAGTGGTTGAACTGGCAGTTGTATCCTATTTGGAACTTTTCCAAATAACCGCCCCTCCATTTAACATAAACAGGTAACCTGGCTATAACTTGTAGTGATTTTTGTCAGATTGATAACTCGCATCAGTGTATCCCTTTATTGAGAGATCACCTCCTCTATATACCAAGAACAATTCCTTCGTACTTCTCAAGTACTTAAGGATTTTCTAAACAGCCATCCAGTGCTTCTCACCTAGGTCAGATTGAAATTTTCCCATAATGCTCAAAGCGTGTGAGACATCTGGCTATGTACATACTATAGTGTGAGCACGGGCTTTTCGATGACCCACGGAACGATGATGACTTTTTGCTATAACCTATTTACGGTCTAGTTGTTCCATTATTTTTTAATCGAATCACATTTGGCAAGTACTTTTTTGAAAAATTTGTGAGCTTATATCGAGCTTAAAAATCATTTATATGCTTTTAGAATTAACCCTTTGTCCTTTTCTCACGTGCAGTAATTTGTTTCAGGGTTTTGTATAAAGCCCAAAACTTTTCACCAAGTCTTAGTATTTTTAGTAGCTTTTAGACTCTCCGAGGTTTCCAAAATGTCAAGAATCGCTTAAATCGGATAATCGTGGTGAAAGTTATGATTTTTCGAAGTTTTGCCTTTTTTTTCTCCCCCGGTGCCTCGCAGGAACTGGAGCCGGCGGAGAGGTTAGCCGCTCCGATGGTGCGGTAATGTGGCCTCACTTTTGTGAGGCCACATTTGGGCCACATTATCACCGCACCCTGCCATGTTAGCAGTAGCGGTCAAAATTTGACCACTGCACGGGTCATCCTACTCATCGCCATTTCGGTATTTTTTCTCTCTTAACCGGATTAGACCAATTTTTTCAGTGAATTTTAACAATTTGAAGGACTAATCGAGCTATTTGGGTTGGGTAAAGTCTATATAAACTCATTAAATCGCATGATTTCAGGACTTTTTGGCAAAAATTGAAAGAAAATTAAATTTGTTAGAAATTTAAGTTCTAGAATGAGAAAGCAAGAGAAAGAGGTAGAAATCTGGGTTAATACACAATAATCTGGATTCTTAATCGTTCTTGAGCCTAATCACTTAGGTAAAACGCTTAAATCGCGTAGAAATCTTAAGTTTAAAGCGATTTAAATAGGTTTTTAGTGACTTTCGTCTCAAATACTACCTAAATCGTTGCTATTTCTCATCACTGTTCCGTAGATTTTCGTCACAAATCCATCACAAAGCTTGCCAAATGACCAGTTCGAGTCTCAAAACGTGGATTCACGGCCTCTAGGTAACAAAACTGAGTTATATTCTATTTACTTAATTTTTTTAGTTTTTTTTGCTGTTATAGTGGTTATTTTTGTGCTTATTTCCCGTTTTGCTTCAGTATTTTTACAAACACTTTTACCAGTGTTTTTGGGTTCGTATTTTATCCCAAAGTCAAAAAATTAAAGTTATTGAGTCGTTTTAAGTCCAGATCTACTGAAATATTGTGGGGATCGACTTGAAATCCCAGTAATCTTGAGTTTTTAGTTGTAAAAATATTGATTTTTGGTCCGTTTAGCATTTTTTCGATCTAACCGCTCCGGTGGACATTTGACGGCTCCGGTGACATGGTCACCGTTACCACGGCAGCGGTCACCATTGCAACGGCAGCGTTCAAATGCCCACTCCAACGGTCAGACTGGAAAAAATGCCAAAAGGTCCTCGTTTTGTGTTTTCGGCCCTTTTTTTTCGTTTTCTTGCATTTTGACCCCGATTTTCACCCGAAATATTTCCAAAAAAATCACATAAAATCTGTAATATCATAATTTTTTTCTAATCTATTTTTCCATAATTTATCAATTATTTAATTGGTTAAATCTCCCTTTAATGGCTTAAAAATGAGTTTTTAACTAAATAAATCTTCAATAAATCGTTTTTGCCATGATTAAATTCCAAAATATTTTCTGTAATTCTCCTTTTTATTTTTAAGGGGTTTAATTCATTTAAATAATATTTTAGGTTGTTTAGATATTTAATAAATGTCCGAATAATTGTGTTTTTGTCCAGAAAAATCCAAAAATATGTTTTCTCCATATTACGTGTTTATCTTCCGCATTTATTTATTTATGCTTTGTTTATGATTAAACTCGTGAATATTTTGCCTCGTTTAGAGCCGGGTTCAATTTGGTAAGCTCGGTTAGGACCCGGTTTCGCCTTTATTTATTTATATCGCTTTATTTATCTTCTCGCATTAGAAAAATATATAGGTATTTGTAAAGCCTTGTAATAATTTTATTTTCGTGCTTTATTTATTTAATGCTTTTGTGTGATGTATGGCATATAAACTAAAAATTCCAAACAAAAACCGGATTTAAATCGCAAAAGAACTAAAGTCGCATTTATTAAAATATAAATGGTTTGATTTAAAAATTGAAAAGTAAGCAACATCATCTGAACTTGGAATCTCTGTTTTAAGGTACTGTCCAACCACCCGGTGGGAATATCATACCCAAATTGTAGGTAGAGCTTAACCGGGTGGTGAGTCTATCTTAAAATATAGGACTCTAAGTCTCGTATCCCTTAACATACAAATTGGACTTAATTTCAACATCAACATCATTTTCCATTATCGATTTCAACACGCCTAAAATAAGGATTATCCCTTAGCACCCTTCATAGCGCTCGTTGTTTTCCACCCCCCATGCTATGCATCTCACGCGGTCCTCGCGGGTGGGAAAAAAGGTCGCTAGCTCACATTGGCGACTCTGGTGGGGAATCCCTTTTAACTTAAAATTTGGAAAATCGATTTCATTTTCGAATTTAGTTAAAGGATTTTGATGATGTGCCTAAATCATTATTTTTAAATCAATGCTTTATTTCTTATGCCTTTTTTAATCCACCGCTTAGTTAGTTCCTAAGTTTTACGGTGCCATTATTTCACCCCTGTGAAGCTCACTTGTATACCTTATGCCCGCTAGGAATTGGGGATATTTTTGGGTGGAACACTAGTTTCAACCAACATGTAATTCCTGCAATCGTACTCATTTGAGGAGTGGTTGAGTTACACAGAATCAAGGCAAACGAGACCCTTCTACAGTGTCATTCCATGACACCAGCAATTTAAGACTATGAACCACGATAAATCTAGCCATAACAACTTCCCCTTAGGTTCATCGAAATAATTTAGAACTAGGTCGCATACTCTCTTGCCGTTTCCTAGTGCTAGAGGCAACCCCAAATTCCAAATTGGCGTTGCGCGGGAGTCACAAGGTTGGAAGAGATTTATTCGCTTTCGTGTGCTACTTGTGTTGTGCTCATTCATGACTCATGCATAGGCCAGTTGTGGTGAACTCTTAATTTCTATTTTCACTTACCTCTACTCTCCCCTCGCTTGAAGGGGGAATTTAACAAAATGCTTGAGATCGTTTGAGTCTCGATGACCCGTATCTAGTGCACCAGGCACGACGAGGAATTCATACGTCTCAAGTATTTTGGGGTTAAGCCTCATATCATTAGCCCTTCTGCTCTCTACCTCTATAAACCACCCTTGCGTATATGGCATTCATCACTCGAATTATTACGTGATCATTCATTTCATTCATGGTTTGATTTGGGCTAATCATCTACTGGTTTTGTCAGTTAGGTCGAGACATCTTTATCACCATAGACCCCTCTAGCTCCGACTTCATCGCTATTTGGTTTGTCGACCAATGAGTTTAGTGTTAGAATCAGTTCTCCCTACCATGTCTGATCCACAGTTGAGTGATGCACCTCATGAGAGTGCTCCTTCCCCTTCTCCCTCCCCACCTTATCACGATCAGGGTTAGTCTCAGATGGGTGTAGAGTTAGCCAATGCTATGGCTCAGTTCCTTCAATTTGATCTCTTTAGAAATGCAATCCAAGATCAGGTTTGATAGGCTCTTAGAAAAGAAAGGAGTGTTCAGGGATCATCAGGGTCATTTTCTTAAGCTCAGCGATAGTTTGGGATTATTCAGAATGGGGCAATTCAGAATGATTTAGGTCTGAGTAGTTTGGGTTTCATTTCGTCAGTTCAAGCTCTGCCTATCTTTCGCCCGTTATCGCCCGTCTGACCTATCCAACAGAGCCATTTTTTGTTTGGTCACAGTTCCTCTCAGCCACCCTCGTCCTTTGTTCCACCAATCTTTAGCTTTCCTCCTTTAAACCTGAGGCCTTCCCCTCTAGCTCCTGCTTTCTCTGCTTTCTTAGGGGGATTTACTCCATAGATGATTGTTCCTTCATGAGGTTTTACCCTTCCTCCGGCACCCCTGATGTCATTTTTGCCCACTCCTCCTAGTTTTGCGATCTCCCCGAGGGGGACTATTTATCCCCCAAATCCTTTTGCTCCTAACTTACAAATTCGTCCCCAAGTTGAGATTCCAGCTCCTCGTTTTCCATTTCAAAATGGGACTTCTATGCACAATGACCAGGTCACACAGCCTCCGGGCGTGACACCATGCGACCAGGTCACACAGCCTCCGGGCGTGACACTAGAAGTGGCGGTTTTCTTTAAGCAGCTTCTGGTAAGAATGAAGAGAAGGAAAAGGTGAGGGATGAAGATTGGGTTCCTAAGAATTTTTCAATGCCTCGTATGGAAGCCTACTCTAGTGAGGGACCTCCCAAATCCCACATCGTGATGTACGAGCAAATTATGCATGTTCAAAAAGTTGGGCATAAAGTTTTAGCTAAGTTATTTCCATGTACCTTATGAGGGCCAGCTCTCGAATGGTACAAGTCAACAATCCTAGATTGGAAACTCCTATCTGAAGCTTTAATTGCCCACTATGGTTTCATTTCCACAATGGAAACCACCATTTAGCACCTTGAGGCAGTCAAGCAAAAGCAAGGTGAATCGTTTAAGTCATATTTCAATAGGTTGATGGCCACTCGGGTTCTATTATAGTAAAAGCTCAGTCTGAAAGAGATGATTTTGAAGCTACTCAATGGGGCTCTCCTGGTTCTTCGTAAGGAAATGGAAACGGATTCTTTTGAATCTTATCATAAGGTCTTTGAAAAGGCCAAGAAAATCAAGCCTCGTGAGGAGAAAGAGAAAGCTAGCAAGCCTAGTGGTAGCAAACCCTAGTTTAACAAGAACAATAATTCTAGAACTTTCGAAGTTACTCCAGTTTCGTCCGAAGAGGGAACACCCATAGTACAAGTGGTGGTGTAAGAAGAGGTTTCAGCTGTTCAGAGAAATCCTTATGAATTACCCAATCAGAATCCCTTCGTTTCTCCTTGGAAGTTACCATTGAGTGTGATATTTCCCAAACCTCGAAGAAAAGATGAACTTCTGCAAGTACCATGTCCAGTAAGGGCATCAAACCTACCAATGTAGATCTTTGGTTACTGCTATCTCCTGTTTGGTAAGGGAAGGAAAGATCAATGAGCCGGCTAGGAAGACCAGTACTGAAGAGAAACCATCACCGAGATCTGACGGTGAGGTAAGTGTGATCAATTTCGGTCTACCCGAAGAATTTGTGTTGGCCATGATCTTCTCCAGTTCAGCCAACACCACTATGCAAACCAATCCAATCACCAAAGCCAATAAGAATATCATAAATGAAGGAGACAAGTCATCTGCCGAGCAAGTGAAAATTTAGGATCTCATCCTGGATGATGCTCCAATGAAAGCTACTGAGCATGCTTAATCTTCCAGCTCTCCCAATCAAGACCCTTCGTCTGTGGAGGATGACTATCTTATGATGTAATTTTCTTTTTCTAGTATTTAGATGTGAACAACTCTGCCTTTAAGGTATTTCTTATTCAATCAAAGACTCTCTTTTTGCTTATCTACTTGATGTATCGCCCGATGAGTCCATTCATTCATTTTATCATAAGCATAAACTATTTAGTATTCATGACGTTTCTCTAACTGAAATGAAATTGAGTACATAAAATGGTAACCATTCTCTAATGACCTAACCTCCGAAAGAGAATGAGGGATAACAAGTGATAAAAGGTCATGATAATGCTTTCGCCTAGTCATACCTCGACATACCCAGGGTTCATCGTCAGATTGCCAAGCATCACATCTCTTTGCCTAAAACAGAATAAGAAGCTCAATTATCCCTTGGATAGGTTCAATATGTCAATCGGTTCATTGCATGCCACTGTATGCAAACCTATTTTCAAACCACCGAAGACATGTCAGTCAATTATACAGAATGGCCAGGTCATCTTCGAGGGGCAAATGGCTTACATTTTTCCTTGAGCTTCCCTACCCCGAAAAGCATTAATCCTTACCAATATCCAATTTCCTATACCATCTTACATTTATCTCCTCGTTGACCATTCTAGGCGAGGGGGACAAATATGATCGGTAAGATTCAACCTTCATCAATAAATGAACACTGCTTCATCATCGTAGGGGCAGGTTACTTCAGAAAAATAGGGGGAAGCTGAGTCTTTTGCCAACATCACCGCCAAAAAGATGGCCAAGTTCATCGAGAAACACATCTTCACTCGGTATGGATCATCTCTTCACATCACATTTTAGTCCCAAGGGGCAACTACTGATCTGGTCAAGAAAATGTCAGAATTTTCCCGAACCAAACATCTTTTTCCGCCGCCTACAAAAAGGAAACCGTGCTACCAACCAAAACTGAGATGAGGTCCTTAAGAGTCATAATCTAAGAGACCCCCATGGAATAAAGCAAGGTTTGAACGACTTAAACGGTCTTCAGATGTATCAAAAGCACATACCGAGGCTGGACAACAATCAGGTTAAGCATCAGAAGCTTCCATCAAAGGCCGATGATCAGATTCTAAAGTAAGTAAGCCTACCAACACTAATCCAAGGGGGAAGTTTTTGCCAAATTGGGAAGGACCTTATGTGATTAAGAAAGTTCTTGGTAAAGGCAGAATGAAAATCATGGATATGGATGGTAACGAGTTCGTAAACCCTATCAATCAAAGTAGGTTGAAGCGTTACCATATCTAACCAAATAGAATTAAATCCAGAAAAGTAGCATATAAAAGATAAATGAAATCAATCACCCGGCGAGTGGTCCTCTACTGCTCGGGCAAAAATTAGGGTGTATCCCGCTGATCGGTATTCTACAAATCGGTCAAGCAAAAGTTAGGGGGCAAGAATAGCCCGCTAGACTGGAAACCTGAAAAGGGCGATCTAGGCAAAACTTAGGGAAAAGTGAGCAATGAGAGTGTGTTGGTTAGAAAACCTACATAGGCTAGTTAACACTAGAGTTTGGGTCAATAGAAATGGTTATCATTATTATGTACTCAAACTTAATTCATTTAATGGAAATGTTGTTTTACTGAAGTCTTTATGTTTGTGCTTGAATGAATATATTGGGCCTAAAAGGCAAAATGTTGTAAGTAAGTCGAACGAAGGGTTTCGTACAGTCAGCCGAATTCCTTAAAAGAAAAGAAAGATAATAGAAAGCAAAAATCCTGATAGACTGAAAACATTGAGGTCTATGCAAAAGCCACAAAAAATCCGCTGGATTGAAAACCCAAAAAGGGCGTTCCAGGCAAAAATTAGGACATAAAAGCGAGAATGATCAAAGTCTGATAGGCCCATCTCAATGTTCAGGCTATGTAAAAATTAAGACAATCAAAACAAATATAAATCACTGCCATCGATCACATTGAGATATCTGCATTATCATCATCATCATCAAAGTGCCTGAATACATTCTCCGGTCAAGTGAATTCGAAGGGCTCAAATTCATCCTCTGCGCATGTCCATTCAAATCTCGACCTCAACCAAGCCTCTCAAGTCTGCAATCTCACCAAACCATCCTTGGTAGAATTCATTGGCAGTGATAGCGTCTAGTTGTTCATCATCTAGAATCTCGAACTTCACTTCATGCACCCCCCTTATCTTCGACATGCTCAATCCAGCAATCAATTTACAGTCAACTCACCGCAGCTTCCATAGTTCTCCACCAAGGGCATTCCCACCTAATCTTTGCAACATCCCTGATTCCCCATCAAGGGCTTCAGAATCTGATTTATGCCGCAATGCAATTATATATATAAAGCAACCAAATTGAGCAAAATCGATCAAACAAGTTTATCAGTCATCTTGAAGATGATCAGCCCGAGCATCTCATGCATTTATACATTTATGCATAATGATCATAAATGTCATGTCTATTATTCTATGCTGAATTCTACAGGAAATAAAGCACAGAAAAGTATCCTCGAGCTATATGATCGACCACCAAGTAAGTACCCATATCAAGGGACATCTCAGAATTGCTTTCAATCCTATATCCGAGGCCACTACAAAGGGGCATGTCGACTAATGTCTTTGAGCTATGAGCTCAACCCTAGCTGCTGCTCCGGACTCCCAGAAATCTTAACTCATCTTATATTTCATTCTTCCGTTTTCATTGCTTAATTGAAAAGGCAAAAATATTTTTTTATTCCACAAAATCAATTAAGCAATAAAAACGCAATTCATATCATTTACTTATGCTTCAAAACTTCCTTGATAGGTACACCATACGGTAATCCTGATGGGTAACCGACCCAAGGATCCAAAATTCAAAACTCAGAAATTATCTAGGGGCACCTCGATGTTGTTCTTCATCCTTTCAGGACACCGCGATGCAGCTTTCAATCCTTTCGGGACACCGCTATGCAGCTTTCAACCATTCAGGGGCACCTCGATGCAGCTTTCAATCCTTTCGGGGCACTGCTATACAGCTTTCAACCATTCAGAGGCACCTCGATGCAGCTTTCAATCCTTTCGGGGCATCGCGATGCAACTTTCAATACTTTTGGGGCACCGCTATGCAGCTTTCAACCATTCAGGGGCACCTCGATGCAGCTTTCAATCCTTTCGGGGCACCTCGATACAGCTTTCAATCCTTTTGGGGCATTGATATGCAGCTTTCAATCCTTTCAGGGGCACCTCGATGTAGCTTTCAATCCTTTCGAGGCACCGCTATGCAGCTTTCAATCCTTTCGGGGCACCGCTATGCAGCTTTCAATCCTTTCGGGGCACTACTATGTAGCTTTCAACCATTTAAGGGCACCTTAATGCAGTTCTCAATCCTTTTAGGGCACCGCGATGCAAATTTCAATCCTTCAGGGGCACTTTAATGCAGCCTTCAACCCTTTAGGGGCACCTCGATGCAATTTTAAAAGACCGACCGAGCAACGAGCTTTTTCAGATACCCGAGAATTTCCAACTCCATTTATATTTATTACTTTTGTTTCTATTGCTTAATTCAAGGGGCAAAATTTTTGTTTCAACAAAATCAATTAAGCAATAGAAACATAACTCACAAACTGCTAATGTTTCAAAATTTTCTTGATAGGTCCGTTGAATATGCGTCCCAACCATCCGTAGACAACCGACTCAAGGTTTCCCTTCTCCTCTTTTTCTCGAAGCTACTAACAATCCATCCCAAAACCATTTGGGGGGCATTGAAGGTGATACCGAATCAAAATGTCCAAGTCAATTTCATTCTTGATAAGTCTGTTGATGGCAACCCCAGTAGACAACCGATTTAAGAAATCAACACCTCAGGTATAACCTCCTATCCCTTGCTCTTTCGTGAGATCACACTTGGCCCACCAAGTGGCAATCTCCCAAGGGGCAGCTTTTGAGCACGGGCTTTTCGGTGACACGCGGAACGATGATGACTTTTTGATCTAACCTATTTACGGTCTAGTTGTTCCATTATTTTAGAATCAAATCGAGTTTGGCAGGTACTTTGTTGACAATTTTGTGACCTTTGACCACGCTTAAAAATCATTTATATGCTTTTAGAATTAACCCTTTAACATTTAGGTAACAAAACTGAGTTCTATTCTATTTACTTAATTTATTTAGTTTATTTTGCTGTTATATTGGTTATTTTTGTGCTTGTTTCCCGTTTTCCTTCGGTATTTTTACAAACACTTTTACCGGTGTTTTTGGGTTTGTCTTTTATCCCAAAGTCAAAAAATTAAAGTTATTGAGTTGTTTTAAGTCTAGATCTACTGAAATATTATGGGGATCGACTTGAAATCCCAGTAATCTTGAGTTTTCGGATGTAAAAATACCGATTTTTGGTCTGTTTAGCATTTTTTCGATGTAACTACTACGGTGGACATTTGACCGCTCCAACAATACAGTAACCGTTACCACGGTAGCGGTTACCGTTGCAACGGCAGCAATCAAATGCCCACTCCAACGGTCAGACTGGAAAAAATGCCAAAAGGTCCCCATTTTTTTTTGCCCTTTTTCTTATCGTTTTCTTGCATTTTGACCCCAATTTTCACCCGAAAAATTTCCAAAAAAATCACATCAAATCTGTAATATCATAATTTTTTTCTAATCTATTTTTCATAATTTATCAATTATTTAATTGGTTAAATCTCTCTTTAATGGCTTTTAAATGGGTTTTTAACCAAATAAATCTTTTTTATCTTCCAAAATATTTTCTGTAATTCTCCTTTTTATTTTTAGGGTGTTTAATTCATTTAAATAATATTTTAGGTTGTTTAGATATATAATAAACATCCGAATAATTGTTTTTTATCCTAAAAATCAAAAATATATTTTCTCCATTGTATGTGTTTATCTTCCGCATTTATTTATTTATGCTTTGTTTATGATTATACTCATGAATATTTTGCCTCGTTTAGAGCCGTGTTCAATTTGGTAAGCTCGATTAGGACCCGGTTTCGCCTTTATTTATTTATATCTTTTTATTTATCTTCTCGCATTAGAAAAATGTATGGGTATTTGTAAACTCTTGTAATAATTTTATTTTCGTGCTTTATTTATGTAATGCTTTTGTGTGATGTATGGCATATAAACCAAAAATTCCAAACAAAAACCGGATTTAATTCGCATAAGAACTAAAGTCACATTTATTGAAATATAAATGGTTCGATTTAAAAATCGAAAAGTAAGCAACATCATCCGAACTTGGAATCTCTGTTTTAAGGTACGGTCTAACCATCCGCTGGGAATATGGTACCCAAATTCTCGATAGAGTTTAACCGGGTGGCGACTCTATCTTAAAATATGGGACTCCAAGTCTCGTATCTCTTAACATACAATTTGGACTTAAATTCAACATCAACATCATTTTCCATTATCGTTTTCATCACGCCTAAAATAAGGATTATCCCTTAGCACACTTGATAGTGCTCGTTGTTTTCCACCCCCCGTGCTATGCATCTCACGCGGTCCTCACGGGTGGGAAAAGAGGTCGCTAGCTCACATATAGCATACATGATAGATCCTATTATAGATGCATAGGGTATTCTACTCATGCACAATCTCTTCTCTTGTGTCCCTAGACACTCATATATAGAAAGGTTAATTCCATCTGTCTCGTCCTAGGAGATTGGATCAACATGAGCCATCTAACACACCTATTTGAAGGACAAACAATGACTAGTGGCCTAGTCCTAAAGAACTGGCTGGATTGGCATCCCAGCCGATGGCAAACAGACCGAGCAGGTCATACGTAGCATGCAAATGCCTTTTCGAATAAGGTATCAAGCCGGTCTCATATCAGCTGGAAGATGATTACGTGTCGCACAAGTAAGAAGAATCCAAAGAGGATTCCATTCCCTATATTCACTCCTCTAGTCTTATCCTAATCCACTTAGGGTTCAAGTATCTGATATATATCAAAGAAGTTACAATCCTATCATAACTAAGACTCCCTATTTCACCAGAAGTAGGACATCTTACACGCCTAAACTTACTACATTCAATATTTCTTCAAATCCTTTACTGGCCTAAGCATTGGAGAGTCTCTATAAGGGAAACCCCGATTAGCCCCAAGTTTGTGCTTTGTTTTGTAGGAATACGATCGAAGATTCAGCTAGTTTGCAGGAATTCAATTCTAAAATATCAGTATTTAGGTACAATATTTTCATAGGTTACAGGCAGTAACATGCCAACTACAATAGAAATAACGATTTGTAGATACTTGTACACACGGTTTAAGATCGAATGCTAGAATAGAACCATAAAGTATTCAATTTCTTTTACGATAATTTTCTACAGAAATATGACAAGTTAGTGAGGAAAAAACAAGGTGAAGAGTGTTCAATGATATTTAGAAAATGAGAACTGCAATTGAATGTGAAGGAAGAAAAATGAAGCAATGATGACAAGAGGTACAAAAACTTACGATGTTGTAAATGAATGCCCACCAAAGGTTTTGCTTCATTGTCTTCATAGTGATCGTGCTTAGTTTTTGGCTTCATCATAGGATGGGGGGAATGGGAGAAGAATCAGGATTAATAATTAGGTTGAATGCAAATGGACCCCTTTGGAGTTGGCTCTAATTGTCTTTGGCCACCCGGAACTTTTAACTATGACACTTTACCTACAAAGTTGACAATACTGATACAGTTTGCCCTCTCAATGCCATGTGTAAGTTTTTGGTTGGTTTGGCTTTTTAAAGATTAATTTTTTCTGATTTTTTCTCTCTAATCAGAAGCTGACACATGGCTTTGAGGAGACAAGTCGTATCAATTTTGCCTACTTTAGGAGATAAGTGTCACACTTGAAAATTTATGATCATTAAGATCAGTTAGAGCTAATCTCAAAGGATCCGTATGTGTTAGGCCTAGTAATTATATTTGCCTTAGTAATTATATTGGCCTAAATTATGGGCTCCATTTCTTGAAATGCCCAAAATTAAGGGAAAAACACCTAAATGCACTAGTTTGGCAAAAATAATTTCATGTAAACTTTTATTAGATTACCAAAATACCTTAAAGCAAACTACCACAAACTTAATTACTTTTTATATCACCATTATATGCTCTTAATGACTTTTCATATATCCTTATACAAGTTCATATGTTTTGGGTGTTTATTTTTAACTTATTTTTACTTATTTTGCATTTATCTCTCAAACCGTTCATTTTTCTGACATGCCGCTTTAGAGTTTTTTGTTCGTCTCATTTTTATCTTCGAAACTCCATTCATTATGATATATTTTTTTCCAAATTTTTTTTCGAACTGTTATATATCTGTTATAATCCTAATATAAGTCTTTTCGTATTTGCAATGTTCATTGAAATGTTATACATCTGTTATAAATCTATTATAAATCTGTAATAAGTATAAAATAAGTTTGTTATAAGTCTAATATAAGTCTCTTTGTATTTGTAATGCTTATTGAACTATTACATATCTAATATACATCTGTTATATATGTGTTATAATTCTAATACAAGTCTCTTTGTATTTGCAATACTCATTAAACTGTTATACATCTGTTACAAATCTAATATAACTCTATTATAAGTCTAATATAAGTTCGTTATGACTCTAATACAAGTCTCTTCTATTTTTAATGCTTATTGAACTATTACATATCTAATACACAACTATTATAAGTCTAATATAAGTTTCTTTGTATTGGAATGCTTATTGAAACCATTACATATCGGATATAAATCCGTTATAAGTCTTTTTTATATAACAAAAGTGTGCGCTTTTTTGCACTTTATACTTCCCCTACGCTTTGTCTTAACAAAAGCGCAAATGGTGCACTTTGCTATGCTTTTGCTCTTCGAGTGCAAAAGCGAGCGCTTCACGCACCCGAGCCTACACAAAATACTTTTGTACTCTCAGTACAATTTAACTCGCCAATGCAAAATTCCCCTCTTTAATCCAGTCAAATAAATATTTATTTTTCGACCCTAACAAATTAGTTACCGGTCAAAAATAAATTCATTGGTTTATCCAAAATTGATCCAATCAATTTTAACCAATTAAATAATAATCCAATTATTATTTATATTATATTTTCATAATAGATTAAATCTATTAGTTCTTTACTTAGTCCGATGAAGGTCCAATGTGTGTGACCTTATAGGATCCCAAAGTATTGAGCTATTAAGGCTTAACCAACCCTTGTTCTAATGGAACCATTGGCTCGAGGTTCTAGACTATGAATAGAACTCGATTACCTTAAACGATTGTAGTATGCCTCTAGCAAGGGTCTACCATCCCCCATTACTCGGTACTTCATTTATGATTATGACTTAATCCCAATTAATGCAATAGTTATCCAATGCGATGAACTCCTTCCATTCTTTAATATTAGTACCATCTAGTTTATAGGGTTAACTTAAAGTGTTAACCCACTAATAGCAAGGTTGGTCCAAGCTATCCCAGTTATTAACTTGTTCCCAAAGTATATTGCCTTTTACCATAATGTGTTTGACTAGAAACCATCTCTATCAAACACATACTCATATCAGAGGTTTATGGCATTCATCACTTCAACAAGTGGCCAAGTACAATTACTTAATATATCCAGAGTGATGGATTCTTTTAAACTACTCAACTTACTAACATGCTGTCATTACTATACCTGTAACGTAACACCCTAAATTAATAAGTGTGTGGGAATGACCTAAAGTATAGCAATAGCCCCACACAAGGTAACTAGCATCTCAAGTATGAGGATATTCGCAAAGCTTATTGCATGACTAACACATTGACATATACACCAAGTGTTTATCTTACTGCGGTCTCCAATATATCTCCCAGATATATTTGTGTGTCAAACTTAAGGCACCACCTTCAATCTTTAGGAGATTGACTGCTTGGACCCATTCTAAGAAAGTTGACCAAATGCTAGTCTTTCCGCTTCATCAATATCCTCTCTTGATGAAACTATGACTAGGGATATTTTAGACATAATCATATTTGCACATGAAGCAGGTTCCACCAAATATAGTCCAACCATAATTTCTCTGACTTCATGCTATAATATGTCAAGGACTTTTGTATACATACATAAATGAATATATTTTAACCAGGTATAATATACATACACACAAACACATTGATATAAACAAAAGATCAAATGCCTTTATTGATTAAACAAAATATTCAAACTATTACATAATTAAGATATATCGCCCTAATTACCTTAAGGGCATACATCATATCCAACAAACTCCCATTTGCACTAAGGCCAATTATCCATATGTCTTAACCTATATACTTTAACATGTTGGTCATGCTTGACTTGATTCAATGGCTTCGTCAGACCATTAACGAGGTTCTAATCAGTAGGATTATATTCTAGTCTTATTATCTTAGCATCAACAATCTCCCTGATTATATGTTACTTTCTAGATACATGTCTATTTTTCTGATGAGACCGTGGTTCCTCGGCCCAATCTATAGGACCATTGTTATCACAATACAAAGTAATTAGATCAACAGACTAAGACACCATACCGAGATCACCAATAAATCCCTTTAACTAAACAACTTCCTTTGCTGCTTCACATGCAGTAATGTATTCAGATTCTGTGGTTGAATCAGCAGCAGTTTCTTGCTTGGAACTCTTCCAACATACCGCCCCTCCATTTAACACATACACAAAACCTGACTAAGAATTAAAGTCATCCTTGTCAGATTGAAAACTCGCGTCAGTGCAACCTCTGATTTTGAGGTCACCTTCTCCCTAAATCAAGAACTCATCCTTAGTCCTTCTCAAGCACTTAAGAATTGCCTTGACGACCATCCAGTGCTTTTCACCTGGATCTGACTGATATCTGCTCGTAAAGCTTAAAACCTGAGAGACATCTGGCCCAGTACATATCATAGCATACAAGATAGATCCTATCGCGGATGCATAGGGTATATCCTTCATGCACATTCTCTCCTGATCTATATTCAGATACTCAGCCTTAGATAAGTTAATTCCCTTTGTCATTGGGAGATAGCCTTTCTTAGAATGCTTAAGGTTGAACCTATTCAATACCTTATCTATATATGTACTTTGAGAAAGACCTTACAGCCTCTTGGATCTATCTCTATAGATTTTTATACCCAGTATAAATGCTGCTTCACCAAGGTCTTTCTTGGAGAACTTTCTTGACAACCATACTTTAACATTTTGAAGAAGAAAAATATTGTTTCCTGTTATTAGAATGTTATCGACATACAATACTAAGAAAATGACTGCACTCTAACTAACCTTCTTGTAAATACAACGCTTATTGGCGTTTGGACAAAAAATCCAGTTCACGGATTGTCTGATCAAACCTTACATTCTAACTCTTGGAACCCTTCTTAAGTCCATATATGGATCTTTGTAGCTTGCATACCTTCGAGCCATTCTGAGATGTAAAACCCTCAGGCTGTGTCATATACACATCCCGATCTAAATCCCCATTCAGGAATGCTATTTTAACATCCATCTGCCAGATCTCATAATCATAATGAGCAGCAATGGCGAGGAGTATCCTTATGGATTTAAGCATGGCTACCAGTGAGAAAGTTTCATCATAGTCAATACCTTCCCGTTGACTATAACCTTTCGCAACCAACCTTACTTTATAGGTAATTACATTACCGTCCATGTCTGCCTTCCTATTGAAGACCCACTTGCACCCAATCGGTCTAACCTCTAGCGGTGCATCAACCAAATCCTAAACTTAGTTCTTATACATGGAATCCATTTCTGATTTCATGGCTTTTAGCTATTTATCAGAATCTGAGCTTTTCATTGCCTCATCATATGTCCTTCATTCATCATCCTCCAAGAGATATAGTTCTTTATCATTCATAATGATAAAACCATATCTATCGAGACCTTTATAAACACGACCTGATCTTTGCAATGATTGTGTTTTGATAGGTTGTTCCTGAATCACATTTTCTTGTGCATCTAGAACGGGGTCAATTAGTTGATTGTCTGTTTCCTCCTTTAGAACTTCTAGTTCAATATTGCTCCCACTGACTTTTGCAAGTAAGTGTTCCATTTCCAAAAAGTGAGCATTCCGAGACACAAATAACTTTTGTGCTTCGGGTTGGTCAAACAGACATCCAATTATTTCTTTTCAATATCCAATGAACAGACATTTGTCAGCCTTAGCATTTAGCTTATCTGACGTTATCCCCTTTACCATAGTAGGACAGCCCCATACTCTTAAGTGACTTAGAGATGGCTTCTTATTACACCATCTTTCATAAGGTGTAAAATTAACTGATTTAGAGGGCAGTTTGTTTAAAATATAAACCACGCTCTCTAGTGCATATCCCCAAAAGGATTTACTGAGATCTACATGGCTCATCATGGACCGAACCATATCTAATAAAGTCTGATTCCTCCTTTTTGATGCTCCTTTGTGCTAGGGCATATAAGGAGGGGTCCACTAGGGAACTATCCCATTTTCCTTTAGATAATTCTGAAACTCCTGACTTAAGTATTCTCCACCTCGATCTGATCGAAGTGTTTTAATACTTTCCTCAAGTTGTTTCTCTACTTCAGCTCTGAATAGTTTGAACTTTTCAAAACTTACAAACTTGTGCTTCTTCAAGTACAAATAACCATATCGTGAGTAATCATCAATAAAGGTTATGAAGTAGGAGTATCCCCCTAGTGCCTAAACAGTCATTGGACCATACATATCAGTATGTATAAGTTCTAATTTACTTGTGGTCCGTTCACCCTTTCCATTAAAGGGTAACTTTATCATTTTTACTCTTAAACAAGGTTCACAATCACCATAAGACTCCAAGTCTATTGGGCCTAAGTCTCTACGCTTATGCAACTTGGTTAAGCTATCTTTGTTTATGTGGCCTAAATGACAATGCCATAAGTAGAAGGAATTCTCATTGTCTAATTTAACTTTCTTCACATTGTTTATATTGAAACTTCTGTTTTAGTATCAAGAACATAGATGCCACCTTTCAACATCCCATAACCATAAAGAACATTATTCAAACAAATCTGACAATTATTATTTAAAAATAAAATCTCAAATCCTTCTGCTGCTAAATACGCAACAGATACAATATTCTTAGTAACACTTTGAATGTAGTAACAATTATTCAAAATCAAAACAAGTCCACTTGGCAAAATAAGACTAAAGCTTCCTACAACTAATGCAGTAACTTTGGCTCCATTTCCTATACGTAGGTCTATCTCCCCTTTTGCAAGTCTTTTACTGTTCCTTAGTCCTTGCACAGAAGTACAAATATGGGAACCACAACCAGTATCTAATACCCAAGTGGATTCATAAAGAATAGTAGTAAAGTTTTCAATTACAAACATACCTGAAGTAGATGCCTCTGCAGGCTTCTTCTTCAAATGTTCAGAAGCAGGAGCTTTGCAATCCTTCTTCCAATGTCTTGGTATATTACACTTGAAGCAGACATACTCATATGTCCTCTTTCCTTTCTTCCTTTTAAACCCTTTAACTACTCCTTTGGTGACAGTATTCTCCGGGCCATTTTTTGGAGAATATTTGTTTGTAGACTTGCTTAAAATTTCTTTGCTTTTGGCATCGAATTTTCTTAGTGCATCAACCAATTCTAGGAAAGTACAGTCATCAACTTTGAAGCAAAGTTCCTTTACAAAATCAGCATAGCTGATGGGTAAAGAATCCAATGGATATCCATTCCCAAGGATTGAGATTCCAATTTCACCATGAAATCTCTAATCTTGTTGATGTGTGCTACAACACATGTCCCTTCCTTCATCTTAGAGTTCGAAAGTTCATTGGTCAATTTGAACCTTTCATACCTTGCCTTTTTAGGCAAATCTTTAGATGGATCAACATCCTTTCCAGACTCATGTGATTGCACTGTGAACGTATCATAGGATCCATAGTATCTAACAGCAAGTGTGATACATAAACCGAATCCTTTAGATATTTCAACTGTGCCTGCTTAATTATAGTCGGTGCATCAGTGCTAGGAATCTTTGTGAATGGATTTTCAAGAACATATACCAATTCATAATCCTTAAGGATGTCCTTTACATCCTTGATCCATTCGTGGTAGTTAATTGCTGTTAAAACTTGGATGTATTTAAGATAGATTTTCAAAAATGGAGTTCATATTCAACCTAAGATATAAGAAAAAAAGGAGTTTAGATATTAGTTTAAGTACATGCATTTAATATAAGGTCTTTTAATTAAATACATTTGTCCTACTATTTTCGTCGAAATTTACAATAGCCCATTCTATTGAATTCGGGAATTTTAGCCAAGCTAAATTTCCTAGTAGGTAGCATCTATAACCAGTCTATTACAACCCCTAATTTTATGAGTCAAGTTATAATAGTAAGTCATAGTTGGAATCTCATTTCATTTGCATCTCATGCAATTGCTAATTCATTCAAGTTCCCTAATCCCAAGGGACGTGCGCTCTTATATTGGCATCTCCTTGAATGTGTCTCAGATCTGGGCCTAGTCCCCAATTTTATGGTGGACTACCCCAGTTCAGTTAAGGTAGACCCTATCCCAAACTTTACAACCAATCAATGTGGACTAGAAGGAACGCTTTGCATAGCACTTTGATAGCCTAAAGAGACCGTATTATAAATTTGAGTAAGGAAGATTATAACTTGCCTTAATATCTTTATTTTGGGATTTTATTGGTGTTAAACGTCTCACCCAATCTAGGATTTTATCAGATGGACAAAATTATAATAACTTATATTAATTCAACGTATTTTAGAATTAATTTGTAAGGTCCAACCTTAGGGGGTTCAAGCTCTTTATTATAATTATACCATCAACCTAGATTATATGCAAAATAATTAACACTTTTATTTGTTAAATTTATATTGCATTTCCGTTTAAGCTTTTATTCAATAAATTTAATTTTTACTTTGTTATAGAAACATATATAAGCACTAACTTATATACTAGAAATAAATTAGTCCATTTTAATCCCCGATTGGTCAATTCAAGCTGCATTGATATAGGTTCCCATGTAGGAGAGGTGCCCTTGAAGTGAGTAGACACCATGTCCAATCCTTAGGCAGAACAATACGGGCACAAACTCAAAGGCAATGGATTCTCTTGGACTAATAATTTTGTTCTACCAATTAATGTAAATTGAAAGCATCTATAACCCATGTAATTTAAATAAATTATTGACACTTGTATAATTTGAGTAAGTTGAGCATGCTTAATCAAAGTTATTCATAACCATTTTCTAACCTTGAAATGAAAGGCACAAGTTCATAAATATTGTTCCAAATAATTAAATAAACAAATCATTTTATATAGAAAATAATATTCAGTTTGCTTCTAACTTAATTATGCACTAAATAGGCAGGCTCTGATACCACTATTGGGAACTGATAGTCAGATTGAATATGCATAACAGATATGGTAAAAATTCAAAATTATGTCCCTTTCCCCAGGAACTCCTAATAGTTGCATATAAATTAAATAAACCCTTAACTAAATAATTCTCTACCTAGGTTAGCATGCAAAAGGACTAGGCATACCATAATTCAAAATTATATCCTAGCACATATATTTTATAACGCTAAGCTATAACCTAAGTATGTTATAACTCTAAGCTATAACCTAAGCATGTTATAACTCTAAGCTATAACCTAAGCATAAAATAAACTAAGCATGCAAAACAACCTACGCATTGTTGGAAAATTTGCTCCTTAAAACAAAGTTCCGAAGTTGCTTCCGGACAGAGGCAACACTTTTCTTCAATAACTGTTATAGGAGCTCAATACTGGATCACAGGCAACGCTTTTCTAATAAGAAACTATTGCAGAAACTCAAAAACCGGATCAAAGGCAACACTTATCGTGATTGATCGGGAGGCAAAAATGGATCAAAGGCAACTCTTTCTAGAAACTGTTGCAAAAGCTTTGAAACTGGAACAAAGGCCACGTTTTGTTGTTCAGAATCTGTTGCAGTAGATCCGTATGACTACTTAGGTAACGTTTTCTTCAGAATAGGCGACACTTTCTGCCAAAACCGAATTTTGACCTTCAAAAGCTATAAATAATGATCTTAACCACTTCGAACATCGTTGAAATAACAAGAACAAAATTTTAACTGTTAAGATGAGTTGAGTCACCTAGGAGACGCTGTCCTTAAAGGATACTTCATAGTTCCTTTCAGGATTAAACAACTCTTTCAAACTCGATTTGAGTTTGGATACAGGAATCAGAAATGCTTATCATATCCATAAATTTTGGGAGAAAGGAAAGTATAATATTCAGTTCTGTTTTCATATGGAAAAACCCACCAACTTTTTATAGGTAATAAAATAGTTGTTACAAAATAATAAGTATGGTGTCTTAAAAACCATAACCGACGGGAGTTACAAGAATTTAATCAAATATAACCGTTGGAGAATTAAACTCACTTAAAACTCACTTTAATGAAGGAAATAAAGTTTGTAACTTCCACCATAAACTATTTTGACCACAAGATATTTTTCTCAACAGAAATACTACAAAATATTCTTTTGAAAGTAACACAATATACTCATTTTTCCAACAATCCCCCATAACTTTCAAAAAAAGTTTAAATAAAAAGAATTTTCTAGATATCTCGAGTTTGACATATACTGCATGGAACTGGTGTCTTGTGGACTATGATCTAGAACTTGATAGATAAAATTTAACTTGCAGAATATTTGGTGAAACATATAGTTTCTATGAACCAAATAAGCGCTATTGTAAGATAGGGATTTTATCATATCGCATTATACCAAGTACATTTCTGTTCATCGCGATTTTGCGCGAATAGGCCGTGCACATTCCTGGCATTTGATGAGTGCTCTAGAGATAGTGCCAATATTATATCTCATAGAAGCGGCCCCACTTCACACTCACATAGGTGATATCATCAAGTGTATATTGCAGTTTATACACCACTCATAAGAGCTATGAAATCTCATTAAGAGTCCTTTTGACTCAACCTCTCAAGTATGCAACATAGCACTTTTCACACATCTAGGATTTGGGACAATATTTTTATAGTGCTAGCAGAACTAACAGAAGGCTTGTTACCTATTCCGTGGGATCTCCACTCATATAGGTTGGGTTCCCACCCTTCATTAATTTCAAATTGGCTTAAGCCCCATCTTCTCTGATGTATCAAAAATAAATTTCTTTTTCAAAAATATATTTCTCAAAAATATATTTCTCAAATATTAGTCAGATGATTTGAGCAGAATCACTCTAGACTTAAATGGATATAATTCCATCTCAATTATATTTCTTAAATGTATACATATACTTTTGCCATTATAGGTCTTATTTCTCAAAATATATATTGCATCTTTGCATTCTCAATATATTTTGCAATCTCAATACATTGCATGTGTTATAACACTTACTAAGAAAGTTTCTCCAACCACTTAGTCTCTTGCATATTCCAACTTTCAAGCAACTAACTCTTAATATAGCTTGCTTATAGTTGGTTTTTACGTTATTGTTCTACCACCAAATGTGAAAACATAACTACTAATGAAATTATTCCCATATGAATTAAAAAATTCACTCAACATCATTGTTCCCCTCAAGAATAATGGGAAATTCACTAATGAATTTCTTCTCATATGAATCAAAAATTCACTCAACATCATTATTCCTCTCAAGAACAAATGGGAAATTCATTATATAGAATACCATATTTAATGGTTCCTCTCAAATATTTCTTAAGCCTCCATATGGCTTCTCTATAATCAACGATTAGATTATGTGTATACTTGCTCACATAGCATATGCTATGACTCAATATGTGAAACTCATTAAGTACAAATGCATACTTGGATTTAGCCACTAGATCACGATTATCTTCCCTTGAGTATTGGAATCATAAGGGATACTCAGATGATTTAGATCATAAAATTATTTCTCAACATGGTGTTCTTGTGTTAACAAGACACTCTCATTCATCCTTATGATTCACATACCCGATATCACATTGACTTCTCTTACGTCTTTCATGACAAATATTGATAATAAGATTATCTTTAGTCTATTGACAACATCAATACTCGGAATAAAGATAGTCATATCATCCACATATAATCACACATATATCATTAATCACTTTAGCATGTACACATATATCCACCTCAAATGATTAAACTTATCAATTCGTTATTTAGGTGCTTGTCAATAAAACACACAAGAACTTAATTACCTTTCCATCCATGTCCAGGCTCTACATACCCCTCAAGTTGCACCATTTATAAAACTTATTCTTTTCAAAGTTATCTTGCATTTCCTCAAAATATCATTTTCAAACTCAATTTGAAAATATGTGCAACCGGGTCAACATCCGGAACAAAACTTAAAAATGGAAATTTCTCTAGTCTTTATTGAAAACATTCACAATGAATTTGTATTCTTTGTCTCAAAAATATTATTTCCAAGCACACCACTATGTTCATCACAACTCTTGATCACACCAACATAAACTTTTGTACCTATTTCTCTTTATAAAGGTTCAAGAATAATAACCTCAATAAGAAACCCCCACACTTTTGAATATTTCAAATTAGGATAATAACCCTCTCATTTCTCATATGGTGTCTTATTGGTTTCTCATGTGAAATTCTATTTGTATAGAAAACTTAACAAATAGCTTCACCAACAAATATCTCAAGTATATATCTATCATATTAAATATGTGACCCATATATATACTTAGTCAAATGACTCACAAAAACATGTTCTCATGTGCCTCAAGTTTACTAGAAATTATAAATCATCAAATTTCAAAGTAAATGCACCAAAAATTATACTCATATAATCATACATGGTTACTAGCAATTTCGCAAACCTGAAATCTGTTCAGTTTCAGATTTCGTGAGTCCACTCAACTCAAATTTTGAATATGTAAATGAAGTTATTTCACAAAACTTTCTTCCACTCATAAAAACATATATGTCTTAAATTTTCAACGCCACTAAAAACACATCAATCCAATTTGTAAATCTCAAGTTATGCTACAAACAATCAGTTGCGCTCAAAGCTGAAATTCCAGAAAAACGAGATTCTTGTCTCAACTTTAATAAACATTTCAACCCACTAAACGAAATAATTTGAAAAACATCCCTTCTAAACATATCTTTATCTATGTCTCATAAAACCATATAAACAAGAATCACTCAAAATGGAGTTGTGAATCTCAAGAAAAACTCATAAACAACCAAGGGTGTTCAAAGCTAAAACTTTCAGCAAATATAAAACAAGTTTTATCACAAATAGATTATCAACTAACTCCAATAAACTTGAAATCAAGATGTCTCAAAACAACTTAATTCAAAACATATTGATCCACATAAAACATATCAAAACCTCATTTATATCTCATCAAACAAAAAAAATTTTTATTCAACACAATTTTCAAAACCTTATCTATCACATGACAAGACACACGATTCAACCAAATAGCAATGAAGAGCAAACATATAAATTGATAATCTCAAAAACATCAAAGAAAATCTATGGTTCATATAGCTCATTCCGACAACACACTATCTTTGGTTGTTAAAACCTTGTAAGGCTCAAAAGTTACCTTCACCCCATTTTTGCCTAAAAGGCTCACTAAAACCGATTCAGTTTAAAATTGGGAACAAGTAGCACCTCATTATGTGCTAAAGACGTGAGCTTGAGGAGAACCTTTATTCTCCACTTTCAACTTGGGTATATATGACTATGTAGAATTTTTATTTATTCTCACAAATGTGCCTCGCTACTCTATAGTCAATAACTCACACATTCACATCAATCACCATGTTTAAGTGTGAAATGACTACAAAAATAATATCATCTACTTAACTATAAGTTGAGTAGGATTGTCACATTTCACAACTCTCTTCCTCCATTTAGGAGAATGGTGATCACATGTATAAAATTTCCCTTTCTCATTTTATTGAAGGTTTTATTACTTTTGAGCTTTATAAATTAACCATAGAGAAATTCGTACCTTTTTCCTTAACAAGGATTTGCCTCCATGATATTTGCCTTTGAGAATATCTCCTTTCCTTTAGTTATTCTGATCTCCTTCCAATTGACTTTATTTAGGCCAATGCAATTTTTGATTATGAGCACCCTCATAATTGTATCTTATAGTGGAGGAACAACTGCTTTCATTTTCTAGAAGGAATTGGATCCCCATGGAGTAGCATAATTTTCATTACGGAACTATCCTTTAAGATTGTTGGAAAATTTGCTCTTTAAAACATAGTTTCGGAGTTGCTTCTGGATAGAGGCAACACTTTTCTTCAATAACTATTGTAGGAGCTCAAAACTGGATCATAGGCAACGTTTTTTTTAATAAGAAACTGTTGCAGAAACTCAAAAACCGGATCAAAGGCAACACTTTCGGAGGCAACACTTATCCTGATTGATCGGGAGGCAAACTGAATGAAAGGCAATTCTTTCTAGAAACTGTTGCAACAGCTTTGAAACTGGACCAAAGGCAATGCTTTGTTGTTCAGAATCTGTTGCAGTAGATCCGGATGCACTACCTAGGCAACGCTTTCTTCAGAATAGCGACAATTTCTGCTGAAATCGAATTTTGAACTTCAAAAGCTGTAAATAATGATCTTAACCACTTAGAACATCACTGAAACAACAAGAACAAACTTTTAAGTGTTAAGATGAGTTGAGTCACGTAGGAGGCGTTGTCCTTAAAGGATACTTCATAGTTCCTTCCAGGATTAAACAACTCCTTCAAACTCAATTTGAGTTTGGATATAGGAATCAGAAATGCTTATCATATCTAGAAATTTTGGGAGAAAGAAAAGTATAATATTCGGTTCTGTTTTCATATGAAAAAACCCACCAACCTTTTTATAGGTAATAAAATAGTTATTACAAAATAATAAGTATGGTGTCTTAAAAATGGTAACCGACGGGAGTTATAAGAATTTAATCAAATATAACCGTTGGAGAATTAAACTCACTTAAAACTCACTTCAATGAAGGAAATAAAGTTTGTAACTTCCACCATTAACTATTTTGACCACAAGATAATTTTCTCAACGAAAATATTACAAAATATTCTTTTGAAAGTAACATAATATACTCATTTTTCCAACAAGCATAATTATTAAGTCAAAAAATGCTTAAAAAAAGACCTAATAATTAAAAGAGAAAGAAAAGGAACTTACCAGAACCTCCTTGCATAAGCCTCAAAGCGTAGGATAGCCTCTATGAGTATCCACATGAACCCCACCAACCAAAACCTCACCAAGAGGTAGAACTAAGAAGCCTCAAGTAGTTGCTAGACCACTCTAGAAGCCTCACCCAAAAATATATACTCGAGGTGCTCGAATAAATTCAAGCTCCTCAAAAAGAACTTGCTTAAAGGCCTGAGAGAAAAATATCTCGCTTAGGATTTATGTTCTGAGCTATGGTGCACTTTGAATAGGTGAGGTAAAGACTATATATAAGCTTAGGGAGTAAAAACTTGCTCCCAAAAAGCAATGTTGGATGGGAGAATAACTCCCATCCCACGCGGGTTACACACGCGGATCCAGATCCGCGTGTGACCCGCCTGCCATGCAGCGTGTTATGTACAATGCATGTGGCAGCTGTAAGGCATGCTCTTGATAGCATGACTTGCACACGAGCTGGGCCTCGCGTCCCATGCCTCGAGCCCAGCTCGCGGCCCACCCTTTCATGGGCTGCGCATGTGTAGCTCATTTTCATGGGCTGCCGCAAGCAATGCCCAGCATTGCTCGCACACCTTTTGGTGCATTCCCACGCACCCGAGCCTGTACAAAATACTTTTGTACTCTCGGTACAATTTAACTCGCCAATGCAAAATTCCCCTCTTTAATCCTTTCAAATAAAAATTTATTTTCGACCCTAATAAATTAGTTATCAGTCAAAAATAAATTCATTGCTCTATCCAAAATTGATCCAATCAATTTTAACTAATTAAATAATAATCCAATTATTATTTATTTTATATTTTTATAATAGATTCAATCTATTAGTTCTTTACTAAGTCTGATGAAGGTCCAATGTATGTGACCTTATAGGATCCCGAAGTATTGAGCTGGTAAGGCTTAACCAACCTTTGTTCTAATGGAACCATTGGCTCGAGGTTCTAGACTGTGAATAGAACTCGATTACCTTAAACGGCTGTAGTACGCCTCTAGCAAGTGTCTACCATCCCCCATTACTTGGAACGTCATTTATGCTTATGACTTAATCCTGGTTAATGCAATAGTTATCCAATGTGATGAACTCCTTCCATTCTTTATTATTAGTAACATCTAGTTTATAGGGTTCGGTTAAAGTGTTAACCCACTAATAGCAAGGTTTCTCCAAGCTATCCCAATTATTAACTTGTTACCGAAGTATATTGCCTTTTACCATAGTGTGTTTGACTAGAAACCATTTCTACCAAACACATACTCTAATCAGAGGTTTATGGCAATCATCACTTCAACAAGTGGCCAGGTACAACTCCTTAATATATCCGGAGCGATGGATTCTTTCTGACTACTCAGCTTACCAACGTGTTGTCATTACTATACCCGTAACACCCTAAATTAATGAGTGTGTGGGAATGACCCAAAGTATAGCAATAGTACCACACAAGGGAATGACCCAATGTCATTACTTCAAGTATGAGGATATTCCCAAAGCTTATTTCATGAAGATAAACACTAACACATTGATATATACACCAAGTGTTTATCTTACTGCGGTCTCCAATATATCTCCCAGATATATCCATGTGTCAAACTTAAGGCACCACCTTCAGTCTTTAGGAGATTGACTGCTTGGACCCATTCCAAGAAAGTTGAGCACATGCCAGTCTTTCTGCTTCATCAATATCCTTTTTTGATGAAAATATGACTATGGATAGTTTAGACATAATCATAATTGCACAGGAAGCAGGTTCCACCAAATATAGTCCAACTATAATTTCTCTGACTTCATGTTATGATATGTCAAGGACTTTTGTATACATACATCAATGAATATATTTTAACCAGGTATAATATACATACACACAAACACATTGATATAAACAAAAGATCAAATGCCTTTATTGATTAAACAAAATATTCGTACTATTACATAATTAAGATATGTCGCCCTAATTGCCTTAAGGGCATGCATCATATCCAACAGCTACAAGCCTGATAAAAGCCCAATACATGTGTTTGATGAAATATATAACAGATTTATAACAGTTTTGTATTAGATATGACTATTATAAAAGTGTTTGGCACGATTTGTATGTTCTTTTGTATCTGTTATAAATCTATTATAAATGTGTTATATATCTGATATAAACCTAGAATAAATCTATATGTCTGCTACAAGCTTGATAAATTTCTAATATAGGTGTTTGATGAAATATATAACAGATTTATAACAGTTTTGTATTAGATATGACTATTATAAAATTGTTTGGCATAATCTGTATGTTCTTTTGTATCTGTTACAAATCTGCTATAAATCTGTTATAAATCTAATATAAATGTGTTATATATCTGTTATAACAGTTATATATCAGTTTAATGAGCATTGCAAATACAAAAAGACTTATAGTAGTAGACTTATAACATATTTATAACAGTTTTCTAACAGCTGTATATTAGATATGTAATAGTTCAATAAGCATTCCAAATACAAAGTTATTTATATTAGACTTATAACAAACTTATATTAGACTTATAACAAATTTATAATAGATTTATAACAGATGTATAACAGTTCAATGAGCATTGCAAAAACAAAGAGACTTATATTAGAATTATAACCTATATATAACAGTTCGAAAAAAGTTTGGAAAAAATATATAACAATGGATGGCGTTTCGAAGATAAAAATTAGACGGGCAAAAAATTGTAAAGCGGCATGACGAAAAAATGAACCGTTTGAGAAATAAATGTAAAACAAGCTATATAAATTAAAAAAAACCACCAAATCGCATGAGATGTAAATATGGTGTATAAAGATAAAAAAAAAATTTTAAAATAATTAAAAAGATATAATTTTTTTTAATAATAGAAAGATATAATTTATTTATTGAGTTATTTTGTTATTTGTTTTGAATGAATGAGTCCACAATTTTTCATAAATTAATCAAATGGTACCCGAGATGGAAAAGGGCAGTTTGGTATGTTCGCGCAACAATCGCAATCTCGGACTTGGTTATGTTATTGAATCCTGGTTTAGCTTCCCACAACAATTTTATAAATCCAAAACATCTGAATTCCCAGGAGATACATATACCTTAACAATGGTAAATTCTAGTCTAATTCTTTGATTGTTCTTCGCATTTGATCTTCAATTTTCCGCTATGTTTTTCTTAGGTTTGCTTAGCATGCTTGTTACCTCTTTTCCTCGTTCCCATCGTCAACATATTGCCTCTTCTTTTCTATTATCTAAAGGTATGAATAATCTCTCATACTTCTTTTCCTGATTGTATAAATCAAAATTTAAGATTCTGTGTGTGTTTCTAGGGAAAGGTTTATGCCCTTTTTGGATGGGAATACAGGAAGCCGGAGATTGCTCCTCCATCTTGTCCCTACAAACCCTCGGTTAATAAAGAAGCGTCTTCTAAGGTATTTAATTTGAGATCTCATATCCACAAATTACAGAAACTGAGTGCTTGAGTTCCAACTCCACTCATCCATTGTTTTTTGTTTGTTTATTTGTTCTTGAATTGTGCTGCCTTATAATCTATAATTAAAATTTTTGATGGATTGATAGCTCTGAAACCTTTATGGTTATGTTACAAACAAGCTACTTTTGTTAATTGTCGGAAATTAGGGATTTACGTCTAACGTCTGAAAAGAGTCCATTAAAATCTGATGGTTTCACATTGTTTGCTCCTTATTAATGAGATTCTGGGATTTGTTACATTGCTCTGATATAGTGAATTAGTTAGAAAGTTAACTAGAATAAGTGATTTACTCATGGCATGATGCCTACCAGCAAGGAATCTATTTTTAAATAGAGCTCTACATTGGCTTGTGCCATTAATTTGCATCTCCTTCTTCATCCAAAAAAAATTTATGACCCCAAATCCGTAATATCTTCTTGATGTTTTTTTGGAAATGCCTAAACCCAGTAAATTACGGGTAACATGGCACTAATGCTAAACAATAGGGTCTTAATTGACTCTTATTAAGGGCAAATCCCAAATTTCCCTATAATGTTAGGGGCATTTGGCTACCTTACCCAACTTCTTCTAATTAAAAAAAAAGTATATATATTTGAGTACAAATTGGGTTAGGCAATGGATTTTGCAATTTGAACTTTTCTTATGGTTTCTTCCCTGGATACCCCTGAATTTTAGCTTGAATATTTGGGAGTCTAAACTTTAGGCCTTGACTGAGTTTATATCTTTAAGAAATAGAGGAAGTTGAGGGGCAAAAGACTAGGTAGACGAGAAATTTAAGAATGGGATGAGAAGTAGAGAGAAATTAGGGAAGAAGAAAAATATTCGGGAGAGAAATAGAATAATTGTAATTTCCATTGATAACCCTTTGTTGCTCATTACAATGCTTAAATAGAAGAAATCTAACAGATATGGACAGCTGTCCATTATTGTCCAAATTACCATAACTAATTCTATCCATAATGGCTCCTATTGTACTATGGCTGTCGCCTTAGGGAAAATACTAATAAAACTCGTGAAATTGATAATAATCCAATGACTGCAGAACATAATTACAGTAACTGAAATAACTTCCATCTACTAATTGAATTAGCTTCTTCCTTAGCTTAGTTCTTTGCTGCAATCCCTTCTGCACTTCAGCTCCTCTGGTTCCTTCTTCCTTCCTCCTATGATGCATGACAGATTTCATACTTCTGAAAGCCGTTTTGAGTCGTAGTTATTTAATGCAAACCACAATTTTAAGACCTTAAATATTAAGTGTTTATGATGTTTTATTGCTTTGAGAATAAAGTTTGGTTGGTTGTTGTTGTATGTTTATTATCTGCTCAAATTCAATTTGTTGCGTTGCATTTCTGTACTTGAAGTATTTGTGTGGTTGAACCCCTCAATGTTGTTTTTGACCTGCTGAAACATAAGCATGGCGATTGAATTTGGAATCTACTGAACCCAATATTGTTGTGATCTTAGTTTTGTTTAGCTTTATCGTGTGCCTTTTATGGTGCGTGTCTGTCATTTGGGTTGAATTAGTTCAATAGGTTTCAGTTATAATATTAGCTTACAACAACAACCAAGCCTTAACAACAGAAAGAAGGCATAAAATTTTTGCAAGGGTCAAAAGTTTCGATTTTCCTTGTGTATTACTCTATTTTTGAATGAGGATCGTGTATAGAGTAGAATTGATGTTGAAAATTGACTTTAGAAGTTGTTATTTTGTTGAAGATGTACAATAAATTTGAAAAAAATTATTTATCAGGATAGGTAATTGTTATTTGAAGTAGAAATATTTTAGATTTAATTGTTTTAGATAATATTTATGAGTTTATTGCTCTAGTTTCGGATTAGAAGCTTTTAAATTTATGTTTTCAGTCTATAAATAGATCAATAAAAATCAATATTAGTATGCTCCAATATATCTCTTTTTCATATTTTTCTACACTATCGTTAAAAACAACAAGAACCAAGTGACAACAAATAACAGATGTCGAAAGACTGCTTGAAGCACATTATAATTGGGGAAAGAATTTCAAAAGAATACGGTGATGTATTTTTTTTTGCTTTTCCAATAATTCCTTATTGTCAATTATTCTAGCCCTGCAAACCTATAAAATGGTGCGGATTTCTTTCTAGCCAACCCAACCTAGCGTGGATTGAGGCTTGGTTGATTGATTTTGATCTTCTAGTTGAATTCATGTTTTTGGCAATCTGGTAAATGCTTTTGAGTGATCCAATCTCCACTTGCAGATTCTTCTACTCTGTTTTGGCTTCTTTGCCTATGTAGGTTTGGATTTGTTGTGATCATGGTTTTTTATGCTTATTGTTTCTTCTCATTTTTTAGCCACTTGGAGCAGAAGTTGAACCGAGTATGCAGGTTCCTAAAGGAGATGGCAAACAAGATTGAAGTGAACTAAATACCATCATAATGGAAGGGTCATGAGGTTTGCCCAATGTATATTATTAATCATTGTTATGATAAAATGAAAACTCGTGCCACAAATAGGTTGTTTTCATATCTATCTTGAGATATTGTGTTGTTATTAAATATATAATGCTATCACTTGCATTGCAACAACAAACCATTCCTTAAAAACTTGCCTTCTGATCTGTCTTTGAAGAAATTGAGCTTATCTCGTGACTCCGTAGTGGGGCTAATGGCTCATCATGTGTTGTAATCGAGCATAATAGTTGTGCGAGTCTGAATCATTATATCCGTAGCTTAAGTTTGCTGCTTGGCAAATTAAAACTCACTAAATTGGATTCAAAAGCTTGATTATGTCTTGGTTATGTTATAGTCTAGAAGTGGATACTTGTTTTTAGAATGAAAGAATCTGGACAACATTTTCCTGCATTTTGATACATTAGCCATTGATTAATTATGATTGTAAGTGTGACGCTTGTGGTTCAATTAAATGCTTTTTGTACGTAATTACTACTACCTTATTGTTCCAAATAAGTGCATGCCATGTGGAAAAGCCATTTCGAGAGTCGTCAAGTGAGAAATCTCATTCGCTATCTCATTCTCATTTGGTAAAAAGACCTTTTGACCTTCAAACACAAACATGACTTTGGTAAAAAGACCTGCAGTAGTCTTGATATCACTAATAACAACTCCTATATAATCCACATGAGTTACCACCCCCTTGGCATGCCTGACATGTAGTATTATCTGATGCCACAATAACTCGTCTAAAACAGGCTTGGACTACATTCCTACTAGGAGGCTTTTTAATTATGCATGAAAAACTGATAGACACTCGCCAATTGGGGAGGAGCCAACCATCAGCACATTCCCTTTTTCATCTCGGATAATAAAACTAGCAGTACATCTACCTTATTGGGATGGAAAGTATGCATCTACATTTAGCTTCACCATACCAGCTCGCGGCTTCAATTTGATGTACAAGTTTCTCTTCAATTGTTGTTGACTCTTCTCTTGCCATTTTGTATGTCTCCAATCTTTATGCTCAAGAATCAGCTCCACTGCTCTCTTTAAAGAGTGTCTCTGCTACCCATGTATAATGCGGTTATGTTCCCATCACCACCACCAAATGGAAATGCAGAAGGTGGTTTGTTCATTTGTTGATGTTGGTTTATATAGACAGGGAGAACATGCATAACCGGCATGACGGAAATTCAAAATTTTATCTATCACCAAGGAACTCCTAAGCATGACAGGTTTGGCATACAATACTAGTCAACTAATTATTTCTATGTCATAAACACTTATAAAAAGACCTGACAATAGTTAAATTCATTTACTACTTGATGCATGTCCCAACGTCGGTGGAGTGACCCCTTAGCTTCTGCGTGCACAAAATTCAAAGTAGAAGCCCTCTATAATTGATCAACATTAGCACCACTAAACAAAACCTTCTTGAAATGGAGAACCGAAACATATTAGAAGGCTGCTAGACCTTCCTAAAAATATTTCTAAAGGAACTTTTAATTTTTTGATTCTCTTCAAAGTAAATATTTCTAGAACAAAAGATTACTCAAGAGCTCTCAAAGAACAAAAAAGAAGGAAGAGAGAATGTGATGAAAAATAATGAGGAGAGGCTCCCTATTTATAGGCATATGGAGAAACATAAAGACACTTTAGTCCAATTCATATGCAATAGGAATCAAATAAACAAAGGCAATTTAGTTAATTTAAACTAATTAGAATAGGGAACCAACTAGAAGAACGCTTGTGGCCGACGACCAGCAGTGCATTACTGCGCATGGGCCTGTGTAGGAGTGCAGGCCTAGTCCGTGCACCCTAAGCCATGCCTGCGTCGGAGCGCAGGCCTTGCGGGCTGCGCCTAGTGCACAACCTAGTGCGTAAGCCTAATGGCCTTCGCGCTTGTGCAGTCCATATGGGCTCGCACAATACGCGTCTTGGGCTGCTTTGCAGCCTTCTTTCGTGGGGCTTTGTGGGCCTTGTGCAACACTTCTTGCACAATGCTGCTGTGAGCAGATGACATTTTACATAGGACGCGATGAAGCGGGGCCGTAGGACCAATCTCGCAAAAATGAGTGTGTGACTGAAGATAGAAAATGGTTTTGCGTATTTTAATGCTTAAAAGAAACGAGACTGAAATCTTGCATGTAAGACAGAGTCGCCACCCGGTGTAGCTCAATTGGGAAATTTAGGTACAATTTTTCCACTGGGCGGTGGACCACACCTTAAGTAGAGATTCCTAGCTCGGTTGATGCTATCTATTCTACATTAGCCAAATTAAGTCATTTATCATGATAAAAGTACCAATCTTTCTTATTGGGTTTTAATCCACCCTAGTTAGCATTTTCGATTTATGTGTCAAGTTCGCGCGTTCTAGCTTGCATACAAAAGCGGTAAAGTAAATAATTATTATAGTCATCCGAAATAAAAAAGCGTGAATAAAAGCTATTCTAAGGGGATTAAATACATATGGGAAAAATGGGAATAAATCCTATACATCAATTCTATGAACATAAATACATTAAAATGGGAAAAAAAACTAGGCATGCATCGAATCTTAAATCTACCTGCATCCACAAAGATTAGCACAAATACAGAAACAGGCGAAATACATTACACTAAGGAAGTTCACGAAACTTGAATGCTTGCCTCTATGCCATGAATCCATCCATTCAAGATCCAATTATGCCTCCGAGAAGAATATAAATATTATAGTATAGTAACAGTAGCAATAATATAATATAATAAGGGGAAATTGTTACTTATGCCTCATTTGGGTAAAATAATTACAGCCCAAGTTTAGCTTAATTACCTAAAGGCGTTGCTGTGTTTTTTTAATAACTTTCATACGCCCTCCATATCTTTTATACGTTGTTCATAACTTTTTTATGTTCCATATTGTATTAGGTTTGTAACAGGTTTGTAACAGATACATAACAGCTTTGTAACAGACTTGTAACAGACTGTATTAAACTTGTATTAGGTTTGTACAGATATATAATAGACTTGTAACAGATTGATGACTGCCAAATAATGTCAAACACTTAAATAATAATCCAATGTAAATCAAAACTAATTGAAATTTACTATTTTATACATGAAACGCCAATAACAGATATATAACAACCCTGTAACATACTTTGTAACATGTATGTAGTAGAATTATAATAGATAAAAGTCATAAAGATTATGTCAAACACTTCATTAGCAATTCTATCTAATTCAATATTTTGGTATATTATTGTTATATATTCATCAAATACTTGTATTAGACTTGTAGCAAACATAAAATAGATATGTAGTAGGTCTGTATTAGATATGTAACAGATTCAAAGAAAGACTTCATTCATATTTCTCTTCTGATGCAATACTGTTACAAGTCTATTATATCCTCACCAAACACTTGTATCAAACTTGTAGCAGATATATAACACATATGTAACAGGTATGTAGTAGGTCAGTATTCTATGCGTAATAGGTAGAAAAAAACATGTAAATCAGCTTGTCAAGCACTTGTGAATGAAGAATAGATTTGAAATCAGAAATCAAATTTGAAATCGAGAACGAAGAACACAGATGAAATTGATTTGATTTGAATCTGAAATCAAATCTGAACATGACAATGAAGAACAAAGATTGAATTGAAAAGCAAAATAGAAATCGTGAATGAAATCAAAAATCAAATATGAAATCGAGAACGAAGAACACAGATGAAATCGATTTGATTTGAATCTGAAATCAAATCTAAATTTGAGAAGGAAGAACGAAGATTGAATCGAAAAGCAAATCTGAACTTTCTGCAAAACACGATATGTTACGAAACATGAGAAGGAAGAACAAATATCGAATTTGAGAGAATTGAGAAGAGAATGACGATATGTTACGAACTTGGACTTTCTGCAAAACACAATCTGCTGCTAGGCATGGTTATTCTCTTCTCAAAACACGATCTGCTACTGCTGCTGGGCATGGACTATTTTCAAAACTTTTATATGGAGCGTATAAAAGTTAGCATCAGGTTAAGAAAAATTAGGTTGATTACACGCTAGTTTTTGAGGCAAGGAGGTAATTATTTTGCAAACCATGTCAAGTTTAGTGTTTTACCCTATAATAAGACTACAAAGATAGTAGCATTAGTAAAATAATAAAACTAATGAACATAATAACCACTATACTAATAACATAATATTACTAGCTAGACTAGGGACACATATGTAGATACTTATAAGCTTAAAAATAACAATGGTAAAAATAGGTGTGAGCGGACGACCTTTTTCCCACCCGCAAGGACCACGTGAGATGCGTAGCACATGGGGTGGGAAACAATGAGCATTGTGAAGTGTGCTAAGGGAGAATCCTTATTTTAGGCGTGATGAAAACGATAATGGAAAAATTGATGTTGATATTGAATTTAAGTCCAATTTGCGTGTTAAGGGATATGAGACTTGAAGTCCCGTAATTTAAGATAGAGTCCCCACCCGGTTCAGCTCTACCGGAATTGGGTACGATATTCCCACCGGGTGGTTGGATCGTACCTTAAAACAGAGATTCCAAGTGCGGAAGATGTTGCTTACTTATCATTTTTTAAATCAAACCATTTATATTTTAATAAACGCGACTTCGGTTCGTATGAGCTTTAAATCCGATTAATGTTTGAAGTTTTCAGTTTATATAGCTATAAATCACACAAAAGCAGTAAATAAAGCAGGAAAATAAATTATTATATGGCTTTACAAATACCTATAAATTTTTCTAATGCAGGAAAATAAATAAAGCAGATAAATAAATGAAAAGGTGAAATTGGGTCCTAACCGAACTTACCAAATTGGACCCGACTCCAAACAAGGCAAAATAAATACGAATAATCATAAATAATGCAAAAATAAATAATGCAGAAAATAAAGCAAACAAAAGGTAAAAGCATATTTTTGGATTTTTCTGGGGCTAAAACACAATTATCGGACATTTAAATGAGCATCTAAAAAACCTAATAATCAATACAATAAAATAAACCACCTAAAATAAGAAAGGTAATTATAGAAAATATTTTTTGGAATTTTTAATTATTATAAAAGATTTATTTAGATAAAAACCCCATTTTTAAGCCATTAAAAGGAGATTTAACCAATTAAATAATTAATAAAATAATTTCAGCAGATTAAAAATTATTTTAATTAATTTCAGATTATTTGTGATTTTTGAAAACTTTTTCGGGTGAAAATTGGGGTTGAAAATGCACTAAAACGCCAAAACTGGGCCAAAAATGCAAAATAAAATAAACAAGGACCATTTGGACATTTTTTACCAGTACGGCGACTCTGTGAGGTGTTAGGCCGATTCAGTGACATGGTAGGCCAACTCACTGAGTCATCCTAGGTGACACTCAGTCGGCCTTTTGCCCACTGAAGTGGTCTACCGGAAAAAGTGTCTAAACAAGCCAGAATCGACATTTTTGTGCCCGAAAACCCAAGATCATTGACACTTCAAGTCGTTTCCTACATTATTCCAGTAGATTAAGACTTAAAATGTTGGAATAACTTTGGTTTTTCAGCTCGGGGGAAAAAACCCAAGAAATTCCGGTGAAATAACGATTAGCCGCTTGAATGACACGTAGACCGACTGAGCAGCCACGTTGCTCAAGCGGCCTACCGGTTACCGGAGCGGTCATCCGGAGTTTCACCGGAAAATCACAAAAGGTCAAAAATAAGGGCCAAACGCTCGAAAAAAACCTAGCCATAACACAGGAAAAAGCAACAAATAATTAAATGAAATAGATTGGAACTCAGAAAGTTACCTAAAGGCTGTGAATCCACTCTCGAGACTCAAATCAACCTTTTTTCTGAGCTTTTGATGATTTTGTGATAGAAATGCTGACGATTAGTGACCGATTTAGCAAGGGATTTAGTGATTTGTAAGGAAAAGTCCCTAAATCTTATTTAGATCAGTTTTTACCTAAGATTTCTACTTGATTTTAGTGTTTTAGACTAAAGATCAAGCCTAATAAGGTTTAGAAACCCAAAATCATGTGTGTTAATTTGGATTTCACCACATTATTAAGCTTTCTCTCTCTAGAAACTAAGAACCCTAAAAATGATGATTTTAATGTTCAAATTAGCAAAAGTCTCTAAATCTGATGAATTTGCGGGTTTATATAGACTTGAATCTATGAAAATAATGCATTTAGTCCCTTAAAATAATGTATTTTGTGGAAAAAAGGGTAAAATTTGAAATTTAAAATAGCACGCAAAAAACCCTATAGAGCACTGGCGATTGCCGTCGGCTCCTCACTACCGCCATCGCCTCCCCAATGGCGATCGCAACCACCGCAACCCCCAAGCCCCCCACCAAACATTCCGCCACCACTCATCACCTTTCTGTCATCACCGATCATCACCCCTCCGCCCCCTTAATCATGATCGCACCTATTTTGCGCCATACTAGTTGCACCACTCCTATTGGAACCAACCTAAATCTCGGCAAAACTCTAGCCCACCTAAAGCCTATTTTGAGAACTTCCCTAACCAGCATGGTGCCGTGGAGATGCGAAGGATTTTTGAGTAGTATGGTGTTAATGGCCGAGTTTATATTGTAAGAAAAAGAAACGTGAAAAACCTAAATTTTGGTTTTATTGAGCGCGATGGTTCGCTCCCAGTTCATGAGGCATTATATCGGCTTAATTCTGTGGTTATTTGTATGGTTAGACTTCGAGCCTTCGAAGCAAAGTATACTAGAGATGATGCATCGCCACCGTCTCTCCCTATTAAGAAGGTTGTCCAGAAAAAAAAGACATGTGTTTCGAGACTCACCCTAGGATAATCGTTCTTTTGCGGTAGTGGTGTCAAACAACAAAGAATTGAATACAGTTCAGAGTAGGGAACCAACTAGTGAAGGAGGAGATCCGATCAGGCCTCTTATAGCGTTATCAGATGGTTCAATGTTGATCCAATCGGTTCCGTGGAAAAGTAGGGTGTGTATTATTTGCCTCAAAAATATTTCCCTCATTAGAGGCTTTGGTGACTTAATGTATGATTACGGTTTCGATGTGGAATTTGCTACCCTAGTAGGGGGTAAGTCTGTGGTAGTATCCTTTACCTCAGTGGATTTGTTAGAGGAATTTTTGAATGGAGATTGGGGATCGTTGAAACATCTTGTGGATTTGGTCTAGCCCCTACCGTCAGATTTTGCCCCGGCTGAGTGTATTATATACCTTGACTTTATGGGTATTCCTTTGTCTATTATTGGTGAGGCCTTGGTCAGAGAATTGGCGACTAGATTTGGCCATATTGTTGTTGTGGATAGTAATTTAGACCGATCCGATAGGCTAGACATTGTGCCCTGTTTGGTGTCGGTTTTGTTGGGTACCATTAGCAGGAATCTAAAGTTATGTATCGGTGAGAGAGAGGTGCTTGGTTATACAAGCTTGCGGTAGGGGGTGGCGAGCCAGCATTGTCAAGACAACTACTTGGAGGTTTCTAGCGAGTCGACTAAGATGAATTTGGTGTCGAGTATGTCACAGAGTTCGGACAGTCATATGCAGAGAGTTAGCGAGAGTGTGGAGAGAACTGGTAGCCGTGGGATCGATGGCCAGGGTGATGAGCAGGTTAACTAAGGCTTTGGAAATTTGGTAGGTAGTAGGGCTTTGGCTGTGGCTGGGAAGTCGGTTTCGTCAGGACCAGATATTCTGAACATGCATAGATTACTGATTTAAACTCAAGATAGCGTGCCTAGTGAGAACGAAGAGCTAATGGTTGTCTGGGTGGGGGAAAATTGGGTCTCTTTAAAGAACAGGACGAGAATAGACTTGTGAAGATCTTGGAGGACCAGCGAAAGCAAGCTGGTTTCGGCTATCGAGGTTTTTGTGTTTTATTTTTATGTTATTTAATTTTTTATGTTAGAATTATCGAGGTGGGCTGTTGAATGGGGCAAAGCAATCTTTTGTCCATTCTTGTGTACATAAGTGGTATTTACAGTGGTAGTTTTGGTTGAAACCAAGGTGGGTAGTGTCTCGGCTCAAGCTATTAGGAAGTTGTGGGGGCATGATGACTTTCTTTTCCATTGTGTACCTGCTCAAGGGCTATTAGGTGGGATTGTTGTGTCTTGGAATTCGCGTTTCCTTCAAGGGTGCATGACTGTTACGAGTGAAAGGTGGTGTGTTATTCATGTTATGATTAATCAGGTTAAGTTTGATCTTATATGTCTATATGGGCCTATTAATTGTGTGAAAGGAATCAGATGTGCATTGATTTGGTACCTGTTATTAGGGACTTGAATAATGTGGTGATTTGTGGTGACTTTAATGAAATTCTTCATAGTTCTGAGCATTTGGGGGGTGACGGAATTATAACTAATTTGGTGGTCCGATTTTTGGATTTCGTGAATGATTGTGTGTTGTATGATGTACCATTAATAGGTAGGGACTATACATGGTTTAATAGTTGGTCGTATTCTAGGATCGACAAGGTACTAGTTTCAGGGGACATTATGGACAGGTGGCCGAATTTCAGTATCATGACTGCTGACTCAACTTTATCGGATCACCTTCCTATTGTATTCTAGTCGCATTTGGTGTGTAGGAGGGGTATAAAAATATTTCGTTCTCTTAATTACTAGTGGGATATCGATACTTTCCTGCCATTTATTATAGGAAAATGGCGAGCTATTTGTTCGAAAAGATCGGGTAGGGGGAGAGATATTGACTTTAAGTTGAAAAAGCTGAGGGAGTGTATTAGGCCATGGCCCCTCTCAAATTTTGGAGGATTGGAAGAGAGGATTAAGATGTTGGAAGCCCGGGTGCTAGAGTTAACTGATTCGAGTGTTGTTCGGCCTATAGATGTTTTTGAGGGTTCCGAGTTACAGATTACAAGGAATTCTTTAGTTGTTTGTAGATGAAGCTTAGAGAAAATACGGCATCAGCAATTAAGGGTTAACTGGACCATGTTAGGGGGTGATAGTATGGCTTTCTTCCACAGAGTGGCTTCAGCCTGTTCTACGGGTAATCAAATTTCGCAATTAGAGGTTGATGGTGTTATGATAAGTGATTCAACGTTGATTCAGTCTACTATTCAGAACTTCTACATAAAGCTATTCTCAAGGATGAGCGAGGTTTCGTATGATCTTAGGGCCCTGAACTTCAAGTCAGTGGCTGATACGGAGAATTGTAGATCCATTCTCCGAGGCTGAGATATGGGCTGTAATTTGTTCTTGTAATGAGGGGAAGGCGCCGGGACCTGATGGATTCAACTTCTTCTTCTACAAATGATTTTAGGGTGGGCTGAAGTGAAAAGTTTTGAGACTGTTCCACTCCTTCTATGAATCTTCGTATCTCCTGAATGCAATTAAGTCCTTCTATACTGTTCTTATTCCGAAGGTTCCTGACTCTTCCTTAGTGACTAATTTTAGACCCATTGCTCTAATACATGGTATTTATAAGATTATGCCGAAGGTCTTAGTGAATCGATTACAGCTACTACTGCCTAAATTGATCTCTGACGACCAATTTGCATTTGTTAGGGGTTGTAATATCCATAAATGTTCGTTTATAGCGTCGAAAGTCCTTCATTCGTTAGACAGAAGCAGGAATCCGTGTCTGGCTATTAAGCTTGATTTCCATAAAGCTTACGATTTTGTATCCTGGTCCTATATAGATGCGGTTTTGAGGAGGATGGGATTTGATGAGAAGTGGATTAGTTGGCTTGCAAGTTGTAGAAGGAATTTTGTGACTTCAGTTTTAGTTAATGGGAGTCTGGGTGAACCAATTAGAATGGAATGGAGGGTCAAGCAGGGGGATCCTATTTCTCCCCTTATCTTCGTTCTGGCGAGTGAAGGTTAAAACAAAATTTTGAGGCAAGTGTTCAGGCTGGGTTGTTACCTGGATTTCGTATTGATGGATCTGATGTGGACATTTCTAGTCTTCAATTTGCTGATGACACACTATATTTTCTGCCTGCAGCTGAGTCTCTTTTACCTACCTTTGTTAGAATTTTGCATTGCTTTGATTTAATTTCTAGCCTGAGAATTAATTTTAATAAAAGTTCTATTATGGGTATCCATGTTCAGGAATCAGTCATTCAATCTTGTGCGGGATCATTGGAGTGTAAGGTGGAGAATTTCCCGATCACTTATCTTGGCACTCCTTTAAGTACTAAGAGAATTCCCGTGTTGTACTAGAACTCATTGATTGGTAAGTTTCAGAATCGCTTATGAAGTTGGAAAGGAGAATGCCTGTATTATGCGGGGATGGGTAGTGCTTGTAAACTCGGTCCTTTCTTCTATCCTTATTTTTGTTTTATCATTGAATAAAATGCCGAGGGCGGTAATTGCTAAGCTTAAACAGCTGATGTGCAACTTTTTATAGAAGGGGGATGATAATGCTAGGGGTATTTGTAAGGTTAGTTAGGCAACTATTACCCTACCAAAAAATCTTGGGGGCTTGTACATTAGAGACTTTAAGCTGGTTAATTGTAGCCTATTGATGAAATGGATTTGGAAAGTTCATATGGTATGAGATCTGTGTGAGGAAATATGGATTCTTGTCTTGGTGGTCCATTGTGAATTATGACTGGAACAGGCTATCTCACACGTGGAAAGATATTGTATTGTGCTGTATGTGAAATAGCGAGTTCTAGGATCTCTTTAGGGGCCATGTATGGGTGGTGACAGGTGATGGGGTGAGGTTCTCTTTTTGGCACGATAACTAGATGGCAAATATAGCGCTCTCAACTTTGTTTCCTGATCTCTATCTCTTATGTAACCATAAGCAGTGTTCGGTAGCAGAGGGGTGCCAGTTCTTATTTAGTGTGGGACCTTTTTTAGGCCTTTTTGGAAACAAAACATAAGGATCTTAGATCAGGAGCGGGAGGCTGAAATGCAAAATTGGATTTTTATGGGTTGTCCATCTATTTTCATTGGGGGGGGAGAGGACGCAGGAGTGGGGCAGGCTCTGCAACATCATCTTATTTTCTCTAATGCTATAGATCAGTTTGAGTGGGGTTTAGGGGGGAGAGAAAGCATATTCGACTGCTTCATTTTGCTTGAGTTTTTATAACTCGTCCAAATGGTAGAAGCCGAATGTAAACTTCCTGCTAGTTTGGGATGCTTATCTGGTGCCTAAAGTGAGCTTCTTTGGTTAGCTTGTCTTTCACAATTGATTACCTACTAAAAGTTTTCTATTTTACCGTAATTGTTTGGCTGTAGCTGATGGTAAATGCCCATTTTGTGATATGGAAGAAACAACTGACCATGCTCTGATGCATTGCATTAATAGTTACAAGGTTTGGGCTCAATTGTTTAAGCTGTTCGGCATTTCATGTACTATGCCCCTGAAGGGGCTCGACTTTCTGGTCCTTTGGCGTGATTACGTCTCCATGGGCGTCAGTAGAGATTTTGGTACTTTGTTGTGGTTCTTGATTGCTTGGTCCTTATGGAAGAGAAGGAATAAATTTGTGTTTGAAGGAATTGCAAGCTCAAATGACATTATTGGATCTAGCATTTATCTCTGTTGGTTTATTTTCAAGTATAGGAGACGTGATGTTAGTTTTGTTGCTTCTGATATATTTAATTTTCCACGATTGCTACTTTCTTGTAACTGATTGGCTTCCATTCTCAGCTTGAGAATTGTTGCCAAGTTTTTATTAATAAAAGAGGGGTGGGTGTTTTGTAGGTAAGCGGGGAAACCAACCTAGTTGGGAACTCTGCCCCGAAATTGTCACTCGCTCCAACCTTTTAGCTTTTGGGGGGATACACTATCTCTCCGAGGGTTTTTAAAAAAAATGAATTTTAGAAAGAGAAAATGTCCAGAAACGCGCAGGTATAGTCCCCAAAGCCAAGCTGTTTCAGTGACGTGATAGGCTTCTTCACTAACCCGACCGGTTGCCTTGCTGACGTGACCGGCTGCCTCGCTGAAGCGGCCTGGCGGCCGAAATCCGGTGAAAGAACATATTTTCTAAAAAACGCCAATAAACTTCAAAAAGTATAACTTTCACTATGGTTATCCGTTTTAAGCAATTCTTGACATTTCGGAAACCTCAAAGAGTGTAAAATCTAGAAAAAATAATTAGACTAGCTGAAAATGTTTGGGTGTTTCAGAAAACCGCAAAACAAATTACTGCGCGAGAGAGAAAGATAAATGCTCATTTTAAATGCAATTTTAATTATTTTTAATGATTTTAAGCCCAATGGTCACAAAACCGCCAAAAGGAGCTTTCCAAAAGTGATTCAACTCTCAAAGAATAGAACAACTAGTCCGTAAAAGGTTAGAGCAAAAAGTCATCATCATTTTACGGGTCACCAAAAAGCCTGTGCTCATAGGCTGCCCCTCGTGAGATTATCACTTGGCGGGCCAAGTGTGATCTCACGAAAGAGCAAGGGTTAGAAAGGTATACCTGATGCGCGGATTCTTATATCGATTATCTTATGGGATTGCCATAAATAGACCTATCAAGAACCAGGTTGACTTAGAAATTTTTATTCGGTATTGCCTTTATAGCCCCTAATGGATTTAAAGTAGATTACTGGTTGTTTACGGTTGGATTTGCCAAGAGTGCCAAATGAGTCCCTTAGACTTTAAGCATTACCGAGAGCATCTGAAAAGATCCTTGGACTAAATTGATTGCCGAGAGCATCTGAGGAACCCTTGGACTACTAAGATGATTGCCGGGGGAATTCGAAGAGACCCTTGGACTAAAAGGATTTGCTCGGACTGAAACACATGCTGATAATGTCTTACAAGATCATCAGACTAGGAAGACCTGCTTGGATTGAAACACACGCCGGGGATGACTAACGAGATCCCTAGACTGGGACGCAAACCACGAATGCCACTGAAAGATGCTGAGGATGTCTAATGAGATATTCAGACTAAAGGATTTGCTTGGATTGAAATGCATGTTGAGGACGTGTTACTAGATCCTTGGACTGGAATGCATACCAAGAATGCCATGGAAAGATGGCAAGGATGTCTAACAAGATATTCAGACTAAAGGATTTGCTAAAAATGCCTAAGGAGACCGTCGGACTAGAGGATTTGCCGAAAACTCCAGAGGAGGCTGTCAGACTAGAGCATTTGTTGAAAACGCCTGAGGAGACCGTCGAACTAGAGGATTTGCCGAAAATGCCTGAGGAGACCATCAAACTAAACATATTGTGCCTGTCAAGGAAGTTTTGAGATGTTAGCAATTGACATGAGTTGCGTTTTTATTGCTTAGTTGATTTTGTGGAACAAAATTTTTTGCCCCTTCAATTATGCAATGAAAAATGAAGAAAGAAACATAAGCTAAGTTAGGATTTCTTAGAGTTAGGAGAGCTGCTAAGGTGTCCATCGGGTCTAGCCGGTAGGCTATCTTTGACATTGGTTTAGGAAATGTGTTGAGATGCCCCTGATGATTACATCGAGGTGCCCTTAGGCATATGCGCCAAGGTGCCCCTGGGGGAAAATCTGAGTTTTGGTTTTAGGATCCATCGGGTTGGTTGTCCATCTAGATTGCCCCATGGTACACCTATCAAGAAAGTTTTAAAGCATTAGTAAATGATATAAATTGCGTTTTTATTGCTTAATTGATTTTGTGGAACAAAAACATTTTTGCCCCTTCAATTAAGCAATAAAAATGGAAAAAAGAAATAAGAGTTAGGATTTCTGGGAGTCCGGAGAAACTATTGAGGTGGAATGTATAGCTCAAAGACATTAGTTCACTTGCCCCTTGGGTGTGTTCTAGAATATAGGATTGAAAACAATTCTGAGATGCCCCTTGATACATGCTCTTTCTTGGAGGTCGAGCGTACAGCTCAAGGATACTTTTCTATGCTTTATTTCCTACAGAATCTAGTATAGAATAGCAGATAAGATATTTATGAATATTATGCATAAATTTATGAATGCATGAGCTGTTGGGCTGATCATTCTCCATATCTAAGCTGCATGACTGTTTGTTTGATCGGTTTTGCCTGAAGAGAGAATATACGGAGATGCATTACCCCCCATAGATCAAGTGAGTATGTCCCAGGTAGATGGCATGTAGATTAGGTGGGTATGCCCCTGGTGGAGGATTTAGGGAAGTTATGGTGCACACGTACGGCTCGTGTGTTTGGATACCATGGCTAAGAAAGGACCCGTGAATTCTATATCGCTAGTATGATAAGTGATAGAAGGCTCCTCATGAGCTATTCAACATGGTGAGTTGACTGTAAATTGATTGCTGGATTGAGCATGTCGAAGACAAAGGGGGTGCGCGAAGAGAAGCTCAAGATTCTGGATAACGAATGACTCGACGTTATCACTACCAATGAATTCTACCAAGGATGGTTTGTGGGGATTGCAGACTCGACATGCTTGGTTTTGGTCGAGATTAGAGTGGACACTTGCAGAGGACGGATATGAGCCCTTCAAATCCACTAGACTAGAGAATGTATTCAGGCACTCTAATGATGACAACGATAATGCAAATATCTCGATGTGATTGATGACAGTTATTTATCTTTGTTTTAATTGTCTTAATTTTTGCATAGACCCAAACATTATGTTGGGCCCATCAAACTTGTTTATTTTGCTTTTATGTCCTAATTTTTGCCTAGACCGCCCTTTTTGGGTTTTCAATCCAGTGGACTTTCCCTGGCTTTTGTATAAACCTCGCTTCTTTTCAGTCTATTAGGATTTTTTTGCCTTTTATTATCCTTTTTAAGGAATAGGGTTAACTACACAGAACCCTTCATTCAACTTACTTGCAACATTTCGCCTTTTGGGCCCAATATACTCATTCAAGCACAAACATAAAGGATTCAATAAAATGAGATTTCTAGTAAATGAATTAAGTTTGAGTGCATGATGATGATAACCATTTCTATTGACCGAAGCTCTAGTGTTAACTAGTCTATGAAGGTTTTCTGACCAACACACTCTCGCAGCTCACTATACCCTAACTTTTGCCTAGACTGCCCTTTTCGAGTTTTCAGTCTAGCGGGTTATTTTGCACCCTATCTTTTGCCCTACCAGTTTATAGAATACAAATCAGTAGGATACACCCTAACTTTGCCCGAGTAGTAGAGAACCACTCGCTGGGTGATTATTTTATTTATTTTTGTATGTGCTGCTTTTCTGGATTTAATTCTTTTTGGTTAGATATGATAACACTTCATTTTGCTTTAATTGATAGGGTTTACAAACTCATTACCATCCATAATCTTCATGCCCCTTGTATCGAGTGCTTTTTGATTATAAAGGTCATTCTAAATTCGGTCTGAACTTCCCCCCTTGGGTCGGTGTTGGCAGGCTTTGATTGGTCTAGAATTAGATCATTGGCCTTTGACGGTACCTCTAACACTCGACTTAGTTATTGTTCAGCCTCGCTATGCGCTGTCGGTATATCTGAAGACTGTTCAAGCCATTCGAACCGCGCTTTAGTCCATAGGGGTCTCTTTGACTGCGACTCTTAAGGACTTCATCTTGGTTTTGGTTAGTAGCATGGTTTCCATTTCGTAGGCAAAGGAGTAAGGTGTTTGGTTTAGGAGAATTTTGACATTTATTTGACATCTTCAAGGGGTGAATGTTACTCATCGACTCAATCCTTGATCCCTGCGTTAGTCTTGGAAAAAAACTTCTTGATAGACTGGTTTATGGTTTCGGTTGCCCCATTAGCTTGTGGTCTGCACAGTGAGGACTTGCGATGCTCAAACCCAAATTTCTTGATCAATCAAGGGTTGCCTCTTGGGACTGAAACCCTATTAACTGAGATGATGTGATAGGGTAGGCTACACTGAGCAAAGATGTGGTTCTCGATGAACTTGGACATCCTCTTAGCGTTAATGTCGGCTAAAGACTCGGCTTCCCCCTATTTTGAGAAGCAACATTCATTTGTTCATGAGGGTCGAATCTTGTCAATCACTTGTGTCCCCCTCATCGAGAATGGCCAAGGTGGAGAGAAACGGGGAAGGGTTGTGGATTTGGAAAGGATTGGGATACGGGTAAGAATAAATGGGTTATCGGGGGTGGGAATTTAGAGAATGGGTAGGCGAATAAAAGGTAGGCCTTAATTCTGTCGAAGATGATCTGGCGATGCTCTTTCTCCATAATCGGCCGATACTTCTTCTCCATAATTGGCCGATGCTTCTTCGGTAGCTTGAAAATCGGTTTGCACACAGATATGAGCCTGGCGATGAACCGATTGACATTGTGGATCTACCCAAGGAAGGACTGAGCTTCTTTTTCTATTCTGGGTATCTGGAAGGTGATGCTCGATTTTCTAGCGAAGAATCCTAAGTGTGGCTAGGTGTTACCAGGCGAAAGCGTTATCATGATCTTTAAGCACTTGTTATCTCTCATTTTCTTTCAGAGGTAAGGTCATTAGAAAATGGTTACCATTTAGGTTATCATCAGTACTCAAATTTATTTCAGTTAAAGAAACATCATGAATACTGAATATGTTATGCTTATGATAAAATTAATGCATGGACCCATCGGGTGAAACATCAAGCAGATAAGCAAAAAGAGAGTTTTTGGTTGAATAAAAGGTGCCTTAAAGATAGGATTGTTCACATCTAAATACTAGAAAAAGAAAATTACAAAATAGATAGATAGTCATCCTCCATAGGCGGAGGGTCTTGATTGGTAGAGCTGGTAGATTAGGCATCCTCGGTAGCTTTCATTGGTGCATCGTCCAGGATGAGACCCAGAATTTCCACTTGCTCAGCTAATGACTTATCTCATTCCTTCGTTATAGACCTTGCGAGATTCTTGTCAAATTTGGCAGTAGAATTGGCTTCCATAGTGGTAGCGGTTGAACTGGAGAAGATCGAAGCCAACACAAATTCTTCAGGTAGACCAGAATTGATTGCATCTACCTCACCATCTGAGCCCGGGGGCGGCTTCTCCCCGATATCGGTCTTCCTAGCTGGCTGAGCCATTTTTGCTTCTCTCACTAACTGCCAAATACCCCTGCCTAGAGGTTTGCATTGATCTGTTATGTGCCCCACCTATACATGATAGCAACAAAAATTTCCTCTTTCTTTTAGCGTAGGAGCACGATATTCACGAAGAGAGCTAAGCATGCCTTTCTCTAGCAACTTGGTAAACAGAGCACTAAGAGGGATTTTCCATAGAGATATAAATGCTTTCAGACCAAGTGTTCGAGCGGGTATGGCTTGAACTGCGGAAACATTTTGCTAAGTGTTGACTTGAACTACAGCTGTCTTCTCCTCAGTCGGAACTAGAGTAACTTCAAAAGATTGAGAATTGTTGTTTTAGTTAAACTAGGGTTTGCCATTGCTCGGCTTGCTTGCCTTCTCTCTCTCCTTCTGACGCTCGATTTTCTCGGATTTC